>FR990100.1:22773362-25173362 GCA_905404275.2 Hedya salicella | reverse complement strand
TATTACTGGACAATTTTACACAAATCGAACTAGCCCCATGGTAAGCTCAATAAGGCTTGTGTTATGGGTACTAGACGACGATATATTTAATAGATATATTACTTATATACATAGAAAACATCCAAGACTCAGGAACAAATATTTCTGCTCATCACACAAATATTTGCCCTTACCGGGATTTGAACCCAGGACCTCAGCTTCGCAGGCAACGTTACTCCCACTGAGCCAAACCGGTCGTCTAATAACTAAATGAAATTAATTATGTATAAAAACCGCAATAATATAAAGTGCTTATTATCTGATAACGTTTAAGATTCCGTTTTTGAACTACTCGTAATTACATTCAGTGCAAAGACTCGAACTTTAAAGTACAGGAACTGAGTCGTTTGTGTTTTGTTTCCACCGGTACGCTGATTACTTCGCTAGCGATAACGATACTGTTCAGTGGAGGAAGGTAGTAACGGCATATTAAGTTAGTGTAACGTTACTGCATTTCGTTTGGGCAGAGCTTTGTATAAAATTGCACACCTAACTTTGACTGTCAGCCCCGCTAGTTTTCAAAGTTCTTTGAATGTGAAGAAGTTAAGTGTGTATATATATATATATGTATAAATATACAGTGTGTCTCTGACTATGGGGCTTTAAATTTAAAGTTCGATTCTACTCACTTAACTGATCTAATTTTGTTTTGTGAGATTAAAAAATAATAATAATTTGGATAATTTATAAGACCTCAAAGTTTAATCGTTAAGTCAGTGTATCGGAAATTGCGATACTATCGTTATCTCGTAGTACGAGGGTGACTTTACTTTGGTACGGGGGCCTTTCAATAACAATTTTCAATACCGCTTACAAACTTTTTTCTTATATGCCATAAAAAGGTTTATCTTAATTTTTCGCCTTTGAAAATACAAAGGTGTCAAAAGTTTTTCATTGACGTATTTCTCATTGAAATAAAACAATTTAACGGATTATATCGCGTATATTATCTCATTTTAGTTCGAAACGTCGGGAACTAAAATGAGATAATATACGCGATATAATCCGTTAAATTGTTTTATTTCAATGAGTAATAATCGCGGAAACAGAAGAAAATATGACGTATTTCTGTCAAAGAAATGTTATTTAGTTAACGTTAATACAAAATTCCGAATCAAATGTTTACTGCATCAGAATTAACAGATATGGTGTTGTTGTACGGGGAAACATGAGGAATTGGAGCCCGAGCTCTCAGACTTTACAGAGAACGGTTTCCCAATCGTGTAGGCATCCACATAACCCATAGTAATAGTAAATGCAGTTTAACAAATAAGTGATGATCGACCGATTACCGGCAATATGCGGGTGGAAGCAGTGGGCAATAACTCTTTGCCACTACGACTCCAAGGCAGAGTTTTAGATTATTTTGCGGACTGTCCCCACTCAAGTACAAGGGTCGCAGCTAGAATTTTTGGAGTCCACCACTCGGCAATTCATAAAGTTTTAAAGAAGAACAAACGGCACCCTTTCAAACCAGAGAGAGTCCACGCGTTACTTTCGAGATTTGCCAATGCGACAGAGTTTGATACGATGGAAGTTATGAGAGAAAAGATCATTGCCAGGTTTCGCAGGATTCGTTTGTCTATTTTACGATCGGTTCACAGATCAATCGAAACTTGCATGCAACGAGACGGAAGGCATGTTGAAATTTCAAGACGGAACCGAGAGTGATAGAAGCTAAATTAATATTAATTTATAAGTTTGATTTCAATGATTGGTTCTTGTTGTGATTACTCCAAACAATAAATTAAGTCTCTTACTAAAAACATTGCGTTTACTGTTGTTTTCATTACAATTGCCTTCATACTTAACGATAGCTTCGTAACAATCATAACTTTAGTGATACTTGCAAGTAAATTTGTAGACGTGACATAATTCATTGGACATTTGACGTCTTTAAGGTAAACATTTAACAGTATGCTGTCGATTTAGCATTAGATTGCGTACATTGAAAATAACATTTAACTTGTAAGAAAATAATCAAATTAATAGTATTGATGTTTTTCAAAAGTTGCAGAAGTTTGGGGAGCACAATCAAGCCTCGCATTTATAGCCCCATGGTCAGAGACACCCTGTATATGTCATTATTTTAATAACCTTACGCCTTTATGTTAATGATGTTAGTATTATACTATTATTACATAATTTAATCAAGCAGAATAGTTGTAATAAAATTATAACTACTCGTAATTTAATAAATACACTTGTAGATTGATATTTGTATTGAAAACGCTTTGTAAAAACTTTATTTTAGATAAAAAATGTTTAGAAATAATTTGCTGGTCCTAGTTACATTATTTTGAGGGCGGGCGGCGCGAGAATGTGTAAGTATCATTTCTTATTTAGGAAGTAATCGCCCTTAGAGAACCTACTTAAGAGCAAATTCTGTCTTCCTATTTATATATTGTAATACGTAAAAGGAAACTTCGTTCGCGGAAGACAAAATTTCCTAACTCCTCTTATTTTTTTATAGCTATAAGCATCTGGAGATACCCAGCTACCCGTGTACAAAATACCAAAAAAAATTAAATCTGTTTAGCCGATTTGGGGTGAAGAAGCCATAACGACACATAATAATGGTTTTTTTCCGTTTCAATATTTTTTTTGAAAATATCTTTAATGTAACATTTAATTTTTACAACTTTATAGTAGTATAGATATTTATAGTGGATACTTGTAATTTAGCCGGATTATAAAAGCCTCAAGAGTAGGAGGCATACCTAACATTTCCAGTTGTCAAATAGACACTTCCAGTGGGAGCGTTTTAGTGATAATTTCCTGATTTTATGCGGGAGCTTCGCTCATTCATACGGGTGTGAAAGAAGTGAAAGGATTAACACAGTTTTGTTGTAAATTAATTGACTTGGAAATTGAAAAAAAAAAACTAGCCAAATGTACAGCATACCATAGAGCCGGCTCCTTTCTCGGCCAAAGGATCAGCATTGCCATCCATCGGGGAAATGTAGCCGGCCTTATGGGCATGCTACCACAGGGCAGCGACCTGGGAGATGCCATAGGTTAATTAAAATAAGTTTGTTTAATTTTTGTAATTTATAATTGTTATTCTTAAATTTGTTATTTTTGTATATTCCTGATTGAATAAATCCCTTTAAATCTTGGAAATATGCCATTTCGACATATTGATACACGTGGCATTTAGTTAAAAATTCAAAGTTAGCCCTTAAGAGAAGATCAAAATTAATCACTTATCTTTCTAGGTTACTTAAGACCATACCTTAAGTGTCACCTAAATATTTAATGTATTCTTACAATCGAAATGAATAATGTAAGCTTCAGGCGAGAGTAGCATAATATCTCCACATTATAAATAACCTATCCCAGTGTTTATTCCTAAATAAAGAATAAGACGGAGGTCTTGTAACGGAAAGCAGATTTTTGAATCGCTGGGCCGGCCTGGAGGGTTTTAGTGATACTTTTTTGATTCCATGCGGGAGATTTGCTCATTCATTCGAGTGTGAAAGAAGATTGGATTGTGAAAGGATTAACACCCTTTGGTTGTAATTGAATTGACTTGTAAATGTGCCATTTTGATACATTGATGCACATGTAATTTGGGGAAACTCAAAGTTTGCTCTTAAGTAAACAGTTAAAAGCAACATTCAATAGTTATCTTTCTAGCTTATTTAACAGCAAACTTTAATTGTCACCTAAACACTAATATTTAATGTATATTGCAATCGAGGCGGGTTATGTTAAGCATGAATCGTCGTGGGTGGTACAATATTTTTAGTTTGGTGAAACTCAAAGTTTGCTCTTAAGTTTAGAGTTAAAAGTTAAAAGCAAAATTTAATCGTTATCTTTCTAGCTTACTTAAAATCAAACCTTAAGTGTCACTTAAATACTTTTTTTATGTATGTTGCCATCAAGGCAAATTATGTTAAGCATGAAGCTTGGGTGGTAGAATATTTTTACATTTCAAATGGATGATCTCAGTGTTTATCCCTAAATAAGGAATGCTAGGGAGCAGCCCCGCACACTTTACGCACCACCGGTCTGGCACTGTGTTTTTCTGCTGGAGAATTCGCCTGTCCAGTATGGCACCGATCTTCGCACGCTAGCCTGGTAACCGCAGCACTAAACGATACCTGTCGCACTATCACCGGATGCATCAAGCCAACCCCGCTCACCAAGCTGTACCCACTCGCGGGTATCGCGCCTCCAAATATCCGTAGAGAGGTCTCCTGCGCTGTTGAAAAATGTAACCAGGAGACCGATCCGCGCCACCCACTGCATGGCCACAAACTGCCGCCTGCCCGTCTCAAGAGCCGTAAGAGCTTCATGCGAAGCACCAGCCCCCTGCAGGGCGACCCACACAATGCGCATCGCCTGCTGTGGCGGAGCCAGCTTCCCCCACCTGACGCATACGTGCCAGCCTTGGAGCAACAGCCGCCCGGTCAAAACGAACCATGGTCAACCTGGAGGTCACTAAACAGGCTCAGAACTCAAGTTGGCCGCTGCAAGGTAAACATGGCCAGATGGGGTCTGCTCCGAGACAACTTAACCCAATGTGTGTGCAACACAGCACCACAATCCATGGCGCACCTGCTGGCGTGCCCGGCTTGCCCGTACTCCTGTTCGGAACTGGACCTGAGAGACGCGACGGCCAGAGCTGTCAATACCGCTGCCCACTGGGCATCCGTTGTTTGAGGAACCTCGACATGAAAGAAGAAGAAGTAAGGATTAAAAGGGAGATTTAGTTACAGAAAACAGATTTCTGAATCACTAGGCCGGGAGGGTTACAGTGATACTTTTCCGATTCCATACGGGGATTTTCTTATTCATTTGACTGTGAAAGAACCTAATGGATTAACACCGTTTTGTTTTAATTGAATTGATTTGGAAATATGCTATTTTGATACATTGATACACATGTAATTTAGTAACACTGTAAATTAGCTCTTTAGAAAAGATCCAAATTAATTACTTACCTTTCTAGCTTACTTAAGAGCACACCTTGAGGGTCACCTTAATATTAATATTTAATGTATATTGCAATCGAGGTGAATTAGGCTTCAGGCGTTAGTAGCACAATATTTTCACATTACAGATAAGCGATCCCAGTGTTTATTCCAAAATAAGGAATAAAAGGGAGGTCTAGTTACGCAAACCAAATTACCAGAATCACTGGGCCGGGTGGGTTTTAGCGATACTTTTCCGATTCAATGCGGAAGATTTGCTCATTCATTCGAGTGTGAAAGAAGTTAATGGATTAACACCGTTTTGTTGCAATTGAATTGACTTGAAAATGTGCCATTTTGATACATTAATACACATGTAATTTAGTGACTCTGAAACTTAGCTCTTAAGAGAAGATCCAAATTAATTTGTTACCTTTCTAACTTACTTAAGAGCAAACCTTAATGGTCACTTAAATACTAATATTTAATGTATATTGCAATCGAGACCAATTATGCAATAATTTCAGGCGTGAGTAGCACTATATTTCCACATTACAAATAAGCTATCCCGGTGTTTATGCCTAAATAAAGAATAGAAAGGAGGTCTATAGTAACGGAAAACAGATTTCTGAATCACTGGCCCGGGAGCGTTTCAGCGTTACTTTCCCTATTCCACGCGGGGGATTCACTCATTCATTCGAGTGTGAAAGAAGTTACTGGATTAGCATCGTTTTATTGTAATTGAATTGACTTTGAAATGTGCCGTTTTTTGATTCTCGCAGACATTGTTTCACGTAAGTAAGTTAATACTTATATAAGATTGCTTCAGCCTAATCGGGTAAAAATGTTCTAGAGTCTGGCAAATGAAAGATGAGAATGAAATCAACCGTGGAATTTAAAAATGTAGCTGCGGTGTGCCTGTATAAGCTAGAGTTAATCAAATTCATGCTTTTGTCATTAATTATCAAGTTATTAATTAAAGAGAAAAGTATTCAAATTTGTTTATATCCAGCTCAAACAGGCACACTGCAGCTACAATTTTAAATTTCGCGGTTGATTCCATTCTCATCTTTTATTTGCCAGACTCTATAACCATCCTTACGTATCGAATTTAGGAGGATTTCCATCCTTATTTCAAAGATTGTTAAATTTGAAGAGCCATTTTAAGTGAATAAAGACAAGTAAATAGCGCAATAACTCAAAAATGGTTATACCGTTAATGTTGAAAACAATTTCCGTTGACAGTGTTTATTAAGCTTTATTTTTGTAATTTTTTTCATATTTTTGGACTTAAGGTAAGAAACTCTCCCCGATAGGGGGGCGGGGGACACAAATTATGCTACTTTCGGAGCAATTATTTCCGAAAGTATTTCGTAAATAAAAAAAAAAAAAAAAACTTCAATATGTTTTTAAAAGAACTGACGAAATATGTGCCACTCAAGGATATTTGCTGACAAATTCTTTTTTCAGTTTCGGTTACATGTATGGAGTGCCGTCTAGAAATATTTAATTTTATTGGGATCTCTTTCTTTCCCATATATTTATTATTCCGAATTTCGTTAGTCAGAAATTGATATCCATATCATTTACTGACATAAGCATCAATAGTCATAATTTTTGTTAAGTATAACGCTTAATAGATCTAACATTAATAACCTATAAGATTAAATACTCTAATCACAAAAGTTATAAAATTGCTGACTATAACATTCAAAGGTCTATCAATAATTTTTCAGAAATATTTAAACGCATATATTTTAACCTACTAATGGTTCTTACTCATATCGTTTTAATAACTAACCGAATTACATCTAAAAAACTGAATGTTCATTACGAAGTTATGACTTTCATTAGTTTAACTTAACAAATTTATGGACTATGATGCAACTTAGAAAACTTCCCTACCTACTCGACTCTAAGGCAGGTCAGTGTAGGTACGACGATGAGCGAAGCGAGGAGGAGAGTTAGGTTGAACTGTGACCTTACAGCGCACGAGCCGAGCGAGCCCTATCATAAAACCATAACACCGACTGCTACCAAGTCCGACTTCGGTTAGGTTAGGTACGACGACGAGCGAAGCGAGGAGGAGTGTTAGGTTGAGTTGTGACCCTAACGAGCGAGCGAAGCGAGCGAGCCGCGCGGTAGCTTTATAGGCACAAATGTAGGACTATATTAATACGAACTACTACCAGGTCCAGGTCAGGTCAGGTACAGAGGTGGTGTAAAAAAAACATAAACATTTAATGCATTTATTTAGTAATAACAAATAATAATTCATACGTTGTACATTACATTGACGTAATCACGCGACAACCAATCATTACAACTTGCGAATATAGACGTTGTAACAGTTATAATAAGGAAGGTTATTGCTTCTAACATTCTGGAAATGATGCTGTATGAATTTTAAATGTTATGGGCATCGACTTTTATGACTATCAATAATTATGACCTACAAAAATCTGACCACCGATTTATACTGTTCTGACGTACAACGTTATTCACTTCAAAAATCGAACTTCAAACTTTATGGGAACCAATAGAGACCCAATTTTATTATCAAACTAAGTAGCAGCTTATACAAGACATCCTATTCTCCAACTTTCATCAATATATACCTCTTGTAGTTTTTGAATAAAAGGCCTGTGACATACGGACGGACGGACGGACGGACATGTCCAAACTTATAAGGGTTTCTTTTTTATTTTGGCTACGGAACCCTAAAAATCGACACAATCCGCTTAAACTCCCTAATTCAATTTTTAATAGAAGGTTAGTCGGATATCGCCTCTTATTGTCCTTATCGACATCGCATGTTTTATGTTAGCGAAATTGTTTCTTCTGATGGAGGGCGCTACGTGACGACCCAGCCGTTGCGATTCCGATATAAACCCTGATGTCATGAAGCTTGTATTGTTATTTTATTTTTCAGCACTCTTGCTCATCCAGAGCACACGCGTGTTTTTACATTACATAATCGCACTAGTGCCTTTTCATTACAGTTTTTTTAAACGTCAGCAAATGTTTTAGATACAAGAAACATTATAGGTTATTTTTATACATCTAAAGTGGTACTTATAATAAAACAACTAATTTCAATAAATTATACAGTTTTAAAAATAAATTTTAACATTTATTTTTATAAAATTGATATAATTATTCAGTTTACTATATTATTAATGTTTGGCTGATTGGGCAATTAGCCCTTGCCTCATCGCTTTTGCGCGCACATAGACAAATGCATCGCTCGCAGCGCGCCATTTTGATTTGATTTGACATATTTAGTATTTCATATTTTAAGCAACGATATTTAGAATAGAATAATTATGTAGATACGTAAATTGTACCGATGACGGATCAATTTAAAACTTACAGACTACAGGATTGGCTACGAATGCATAACCTAGACGAAACTTTCAGTAAGGTGCGATACTTTTTTTGCTTTTTTCCTCGCAAGTGTATTCAAAAATGTCGTATGAAACTCGTGTGCATTGCTCATTACATTCTCGGCGTTATACAGCCCTCTTCTACGACTCGGGCTGCAAGATATATATTCGAGTGTAATTACTAACGTACTAAACTAGTATCATAATGTACTATTACGTCCAATATTGGACGCTTAAAATAGTAGTTTATGCAGCTGATACATAATGAGAGGCCTTAAACTTAAAACACAAGTCAAAGTAATGAAACGAGCCGAAGGTGAGTTTCGTAATGAGATCACTCGAGTGTTTTAAGCCCTATTTATGTAAATATACAGTTACATACACTAGTTTATTTACATACATATATTAAATTATTTTTATGTGTTTCATGATCATGAGCAACCATTGAGCCAGGAACCATGTTTACCAAGATATGATGAGGTGCCCGCCCGAATCTGTACTGTAATGTACTCAGCAGCGCGGCCTGTGCGCCGGGTTATTTCGAATACCAATGCAGTTATGAGAATGTGAATATTTTGTATTGAAAAGCTGGTCATTATCTATGGGGTTTTGAAAACATTAAAGATGATTATATCTCGGACTATATGGGTTTAGATAAAGAGGTTTGTGTATCTGCCAGTGACTTGACTATTATATTCCCGCGGTGGGAAGTGACTACGAAATATTTGCGTCGTTTCTGGTGTTTTGTTTCGCTTTTATTGATAGTGACGCTTTTATATTACGGTTGCCTGAGGTGTGTCGGCTTGGGAGGCGCATTTTTGTACAGAAAAATCGTTGCTCTGTAAAATTGTTTTTGAATTCATTATCTTATTAGTCACTGTCCGCTGAAACAGATTTGTATTATTATACAGGAAAAAAAATGTTCGCGGATATCTTTGGAAACGGAACGCTTTTATTGTATTTAGATTTTTTATCCCCACCCCTTCCACTTTAATAAAAAAAATTGAATAAAAAAGAACTCACTTGAAAATAAACTAAAAAGCCATAAATAATCTTTTATATACTTTACGGATCACATTTGAATCACCTTTTGAAGTCGGTGCCAAACCATTCATTTATTACTATTAAGAACCGCGGCGGCGAGCCTTTAGTTATTATCTACCTACATATATATTTAGTCATAGTAATTCGTATTTTTGTTGAATAAAGAACTTTATTTACTTCAGGTTTGGCACCGACTTCAAAAGTTGATTCAAATGTGATCCGTACCGTACATAAAAGATTATTGATAGCTTTTTAGTTTACTTTGAAGTCGGTTCTTTTTTTATTTAATTTTTTTTATTTTTGCTTTTTAGTGATGGATTTTAGTAGTGATATAGTATGTAAGTATTTTTTAGAGCCCAGAATGGGAAGATTGAGGAGGTACTTTGCACGCATCTCTAATCTTTGGAAGTAAGAAATGTAAAAGTTGGTTATTTCATTGTACCTTCCCCCTACCCAAAGGTTGTCTGGAAGAGATCGCTCTTTAACGATAAGACCGCCTAATTGTCTGCGATATTTTATGTTAAGGCTCTATTGTACTGTTTCTGTTGTTGGTGTGCAATAAAGAATTGTTGTTGTTGTTGTACCTTCCATCATCAGCTCAGCATGAAATGATGGCAACTAGAGCAAAACAACTGATAACTGTAGAAAAATATATACAAAACATTGTTAGTGCCTATAATATTTGAGAATTTCTCTCGATTTCCCTGGTATTCTATCATCTAATCCTGGCTTGGTGATAAGAAGACTACTTCAGGGACATACTAAAAAGAATATGTCTAACAATTTTAACGTATCTACCTATAATAGATGATTATTTTAAGAATTATCTTCTAACTCGTAACTATTACGGAGTTGTACCTTCCGTCATCAGCTCAGCATGATGAGATGATGACTACCATATGCAAATACTTAAATAGCTTAAGAAAATATATGAAAAACGTCATAAGTGCCTATAAAATTTGAGGATTGCCCTCGATTTCCCTGGGATTCCATTATCAGAACCCAACTTGGTGGCAATAGGACTACCTCGGGAGTATATCCTTTCAAATAAAAAAATAAATAAAATCGGTCCACAATTGGCGGAGTAATCGGTAAACATATAAAAAAAATATATACAAACTATCGAACATATAACCTCCTCCTTTTTTGGAAGTCGTTCTTTTCTGCTGGCAGAAAAAAAAAGTTAACTTAGGTGAGGTTTAAAAAGGTTAAAACCTCATACTGAAAAGAACGGCTGTAAGGAAAGTAGGTAAGGTTTATTCATTCCGTCCCGTAATATTTATTTTGTTTAATTTATTTATACCTACTATACTTTAATATCTAATTAACCTAAATTATGATTTTGATATTTAAAATATGGAAATGTATTCGTTCAAAACACTTACGAGGAACCGTAATTTCCGCTACCATCATTTGTGGAGTCAAAACGTAAGAGCTTAGCTGCGGCCTCTAGGCCTCTCCCGAACAGGCTCTGTCGCTTGACCCTCTGTTGTGGGGCCGCCGCCGCCACCGCCACCAACGCAAGAACAACCAACTGAAAACAATACGATCCTTGAGGAACACGTTTCACTAAATTCACTATAATACGTATCTAATTACTTCACTGTTTAATATCATATATGTAATTATTTGCTGCATTACAAAATTTAGAAACAACTGCTCAAGCTTTTACTCATATTATTACAAACTTTTTTAAATAATATTTTTACTAACGAGTTTCATTTTTAATATAGAACGTTAGCCGCGCTGATGAACCCAGCTGTCAGTTTCAACTGCGCATCTTATATAGAGGACGTAGCATTTATTACAATTTTGATTTGTTGATAATTATCTAGTTACAAGGTAACGTCAGGTATTTTTTGTGGGCAGACGATCAAACGGCAGAGATCGGCCTTACATGTAGTAACAGTTGTAATTTTAAACACGTGACGTTTTTATAAACAAAGATCAGAAACAAATGAAAAAAATTTTCGACGATACTGGACTTGAACCAGTGCCTTGAGCCAGACCGGGGCAGCACGCTCTACCATCTGAGCTAATCGTCCACACCAGTAGTCGACGAATTTTGTCATCTGTGGCTTATGGATGTCTGTATGGTGCATCCGACTCTTTAGCATTGACATTGCAAAAATTGTGATTATTATCATGATATTTGTAAAACAAAAAGTACGTGACGTTTTGTTTACAATAAGTCTTCCTTTTTCTAAGCAGCGACGCAATGTGCCTATAACAATGTCAAATACTTTATATTTTCCTTGATCGTCGAATAAAAATCAGTATTCTAATATTTACGGAACCAATTAAGTAAGGTAAGGCTAAGTTTTAGATATGTTATCCTCAAGATATAGATGTCTTTAAGGCACTATTTTTTGTTTATTTTCCTTTATCGTCGAATAAGACTAGTGTTCTAATATTTGCGAAACCAGTAGTGGTTAGGTTAGGTTTTATAATGTTTTGGTCCTTTTTTTCTGTAACGAAAACGTTACACAGACAAAAAGTAGTGACGCATGTTCAGTTCATTGGTTTATTATAATATAACCTATATATACTTTTTGGTTAAAAAGTTTAAATGTAATTCGATTTGAAAATTTCCAAGCAACCAATTAGGAATGCATAAATTTTTTATAACCCATTAACATTCGAAAACTTGTGAAAAAATAAGGATTTGAAACCGCAGAGACCGCAGCGACTCTCTTTATTATAGACACATAAAACTTATATATCCATTCTCATTGCTTGTGGGTGTATAAATATACCACAGAGTAAGACAATTAAAGTGACATAAGGAGTGTTGACGTAAGTTAAACAAGTAAATCCGTAAGTTAATTACAGTCTTTCTACAGTCTGTCAAACGAGTAACAGATTTTGCGAAATATTTTTTATTTCATGACTTGCTCTCATACTCGACCGAGCAGTTATTCATTTTTATATTTTATCTCGAAAATATGATTGTTTAGCTAATATGGGACAAGCTAAATGCGCTTGTCAGTGTCACGCAAGTGAAGCTGTAATCGAGACCAAAAGTTTGCTATCCATGTCAGGATATTTCAGAGGTTTATGTCAAAACCGTATTCCGAGGGAAACAATATTGCAATAAATACTCCTCAATCGCTGTCGTGAAATGACGGGTGTTTTAATATATATCATTTACGTCATTAACGAGACTTTTAAATAGTCTTTTTGTCACGTTCAGTTACGATTTTCCATCTATACCTACTCCTTATTTATCAGGAATAATATTATTATAATTAATCGCGCTACAGAAAGCTACATAAGATCGTTATATAGCGAGGAATCTGAAAGATTTTAATAAATTACACAGCATTAAAGTTAAAACCAAGGCACTGTGAACTACAAAAAAAAACAGAAAATCTTAAAAACTAGCTCGATTTAGGCAACGTAACTCCGTGACTCCATTGCGTCGTCTGCTATAAGTCCAGCGGGCCTATTATGGTCGGGTTTATCACGCGATAAATGATATGATAACGCGCCTGTCACTCTTGCACGCACATACGTGTCAGAGGTGACGGCAGCTATTTATCGCGTGACAAACGCAACCATCATGGCCCGCTGATTCTATAAATGTAACCGTCATACAATAAATAAATAAATCCAGTATTTTTGTACCTAAATATGTTCAACGATCTTACCTTGGACATGTTTAACTATCGCAATAAGGGATTGAAAACCTTTCACGTCTAAACCTTAGTATAAATAACACAATCGCAGTGGAAAACATCTCAGTTCTAGGTACAGTACCCAAAACCAAACGACGTAAGCGACAATATTTCTCTACAAAGATATAACGTTACGTACGTAAACATATTTGTATGTATTCTGGCACACTCTGAACCGGCGCCACTAACAGTTTATGTGCACCCATTAATGCCAACAACGGTTCAAGTTTTCTCATTTGTTACATAACCACTACATCTGTACCGGAAATTCCTCCTGGATGGACATTTGTAACACTTACGGTACATTAGATAGTATGTAAGGATCTAAGGCTGTAATGATTATAACGTTAGTCTCTTAATGTTATGCTTTAGAGTCCTTATAGAACCATAACTACAAAGTGGTTTTGTTTTTCTATTACACTATTTATTTTCTCTACTAATAGTTGTAAAAAGTTTAATGTCTGAACATTGAAGATGTTAAAAAAAAACGTGATACAGACCATTTGAAGATCATGGAATCGATTTTTTTTGTATGTTTTTATGTGTCCTTGTGTTGTGGCTTGATCACGCCTAAGCGGCTTACCGAAAATCAGAGGAATAGGGGATTGGCTGGAATCTTCTAATTTTTTTTATTAGCGCAGCTAAGTGCACCTGAGTACTTGATTGTTTTTTTGAATGTATTTTTTACTAGAATAATGTTTTAAAATTTGCTTTAAATAGTCTTAAAGTGTTTTATGTTATTAATATTCATACTATTTATGTATTTTTTAGTTTCTGGATTGGATCAAAGATGTTGCAAGAAATACTTAAAAAAAACCGGCTTAGTTTGAGTCTCGCGTGCCGAGGGTTCCGTACAAAATATACGCTACAAAGGGCCGTATCTATGAAAATCCGGTGTTAGTAGAGCTACACCCCTAAGCAAATTGTACGCGGTGTTCGATCATTTTATATTGGTAACTGACATAGACAGGCAAGCAGACATAAAATTATACTGTTTTTAGTATTTGTTGTTAAAGCGGCAACAGAAATACATCATCTGTGAAAATTTCAATGTCTAGCTATCACAGTTCATTAGAATACAGCCTGGTGACAGACGGACAGAAAGACAGACAAATACACAGACAGACAGACGGCGGAGTCTTAGTAATAGGGTCCAGTTTTACCCTTTGGGAATGGAACCCTAAATTTGTTTCTTTCTGTGTTCCCACAGGTCTGTAGGACAAACGTATTTTATAACTAATAATAAAAAAAGTCCATCCAAACTACAATTTCATAGCCCGACATCTCTTTCCTTAAAATGCAATAGTTCCATCATCTGCTGGGACCTGCTCATGGACGTATTCTCTTATTGATATGATCAGGAGCGAGTCCCAGCAGAAGTACGGCCACAGCAAACTTCTCGAAAGGGCCTCTACGTGTTGGATCCATATCCCCACGCAAGCCTCTCAAAAATCCGGGACGTACGAGCCCGTGACTCAATGTGAGATACAAACATAATAATAATAATCTGTTCATTTCTTAGAACATGGTACAAAAGATGGTACAATTACAATTAGTGCGTCATATCCTGCCTCTATCGGCGTAGAAATATTAGAATAAAGTACGTGTTATTCTTAAATATATTTATAGTTAGGCGATGGTGGAGTTTTAGCAAATAAGAGCATGGTAAGGCAAACTTCAAGTAGGCATACTAGTATATTATGTACCTATGCAATAATCACGTCTATGAGTTTCTGCATTGCAACATTTGATATGGTATAGGCACGTAAAGATTTTCCCTATTATAACTTGTAAAAAAATATCTTCTAAGTAAGCGCCTGTGTGAGACTCGAAAATCTTGTATCTCCTTAAATGTAAGTGCGAGATGTTGCTTACAACACAATACAACTTAAGCCACTATGATACCATAGCACACAATTCTCGAACCGTGGTTTGCCTGCTGACTCTGTAGGAGATCACTTATTAATTTTCCGTCTTATAAAATACAAAAATGCTAATATACATTGTTAAAAAAATCCTATTTAAGGGTGCCATCGGCAGCGAGGCAGGGCTACAAGTACCGGTGGTTAGGGCTGCACAGAGAGGAACCTCCTGACAATGCACTCCGTATTCAGGATTACTGCGTTCTGTATCTGACTGACAATCTCAACATACCACATGGCGGTCACCTCGTCTAGGCTCACGAGGACTCAAGGTGGAGTAATCTTTACTAATTCTAATTTGATAATCAATAGTGGTTCCCTAAAAGTGAAATGGCCCCTTGCGTTAATTTCGTGCACTATATGGATGGAGTAATGTAAAGGGGAGAATTGATGGCATGTAAAAATGTTACTTTTTCAAATTTATAAATCTTATATCGGTCATTAATATAAAATCTAAAAGTGGTTTACTAACAACACTAGTACCTCTTTCCATATATACTAATTACTGTGACAAAGGGGAAATTTATGGCACGTAAGGAGGCATTTATAATTTGACAAACCTTTTGTTGAAAATTGGTTATAAATTTGCGAACCAAAAGTGGTTCACTAATAATGGAATGGCCCTTTCGAGTATATTCTGTGCACTGTAACAAAGGACCAACGCAAAAGTGTTGAAGGCCTGTTAGGAAGCTGCATTTATAATTTTATAAACCTTTTGTTGAAAATTGGTTATACATTTGTGAATCAAAAGTGCTTCACTAGAGATGGAAAGGCTCTTTCGAGTAAATTATGTGCACTGCAACGAAGGAGTTAAGCAGAGGGGAGAATCAAAGGCATATTAAGAATCTGAATTTATAATTTTATAAACCTTTTGTTGAAAATTGGTTATAAATTTGCAAACCAAAAGTGGTGAACTAAAAATCGAATAGCCCTTTCGAGTATATTCTGTGTACCGTAACAAAGGAGTAACGCAAAGGGGAGAATCGGCGCCGCCACTAAACAGCCTCTCCTCATTATTGTTATGGGCTCAAACGACTTGCCGAGCGGTGATTTACCATCCGTCTCTTTCTTAACCTCACTTTATGGGTGCGAAACTTCATCAATGTTGGGAAATTTCCAATTCAAATACGAATTATGGTGAAGTTTAACTTGCAAAGTGAAATGTTCCTACTTTATTGCAAAGTTCCCAATAACATGTTTTATACATAGAGATACGTAATAATAAATGTCCTTGTTACGCCCAAGATACAATTACATCGATGAATATATACTTTCGTTTGATAAGTTTTGAAAAATGTCTGACAGATATTATTGGATTGGATGTTACCTAACTAAGGCAATCAAACCGGCCATTACGAATGCAATATTAGTTATGTATGCGGCGGGGATTGCTTTTGTTATGTACTTTTTTCAACCTATTCCTTTATGTTTAATGCCATAGTTTTGTATTAGCGTGACTTTAATCATCTTAAGTTACTTTAAAAAAATCATAAAAGGTAATGTGCGGTTAAGCATTTTATAACGAATACATTACAATAAAAATATTATTTGCTGCATACCGACAATTAAAATAATTGCAATGAAGCCTGAATATCTATACTATAAGGTATAATGTTGTAAAAATAAAATGTCTGTACATTGAAGATATTTTCAAAAAAATAATTACGTAGTATTTGAAGGTCATTGAATCGAAAAATATATTTTTTGTTCTTTTTTTGTATGTTTGTATGTGTTACTGTGGTTTCATCATGTCAAAACAGCTAAACAAATTTCAACTATTTATGGTACACGGGTAGCTAGGCATCCATAGATGGTTATAGGATGCTTATAATACGAGTACGTTATACTAAAAAAAACGGTTGTTATTTTTTTATCTTGCAGCAACCATGTCGCAGATTTAGGAACAGGCCATTAAAACTAACAGACATAATGCAAGGTAACGGATGTAAGACAAAATAAATGTATAATATATTTTAAAAAAAAACATATGTTTTGAATCACTTATCAACGCCCAGCCCAAACACTTGACACGAGAACTACGTAGTTAGATGTAGTCCAAAAAAAAAGTAGATTCTTCAAGACATCATAGGAGTGGAGCCTTGGGAAAGGAAAAACCTAGTAACTACTTACTTTTAAACTTAAATGGAATTGTTATTACAACTCTATTGGTGTCTGAAACAAACGCCTTACTCATAGATAGACGTGACAAACTAAAAGCGAATGCTCATTTGGTCAGATTGGAAGGATTGACGGATCGTTCTCCAAACGTCCGGACGTCGCCGGCCGCACCCGAGGACACGCCGGCTGCCAAATGCACAAACGTTGTTAACTGTCCACGCGTCAACATAACCAACGCTGACGTCATCGGCATATACCGATGTGTTGTGAAACCTGTGTCAATTACAATTTAGGCGTCGTAATTTCATATTAAAAATTAATGAGCTTAGAAATTTGTTTTGAAATATAGAAGCTGATAAAGTATTGCATTTTTTTTTAAATAGAAATTATTAATATAAATAGCAATCGATGATACAATTACTTTCAAAAGTAATTTGTCGGTACAGAACTAGACGTAAATCTTAAAATATTTCTTGTATAAATGTAGGTATCTAATGTACATACATTGCTGGTAGACATTTATTGTAGGCACTTAAAAATAGCCTATAACAGCTCACAACTACAAATAACAAACAGACGTGCTGTCCAAATAATGAAAACAAAAACACAGTACCGTCTAACAAACATTTCGAAACGTTACAAAGTATTGTCTTTATACTACCAAAACACACCAATTGTACAACATTGGAAATACCCAGATAGACAGGACTAATCAAAAGTGAATCGCAAATGCTCATTCCGTCAGATTGGAAGGATTGATACCTACTGAAATGTTAATGAATTTTGGAGCGCAGATGCTGATGGATACGATGCCATACACACAAGTATATGAAAGAACGGCTAAATTCAAGTCTATGGTAATGAAGTTATTTATTTACAAAATTGAAATTAAAAGCACTGAAAGGTATCCAACGACTAGCCTAAACCAACTACGAGAAGCAGACAAACCTGCTATTTGCATATATGAAAGCAAAAAGTTATTAAAGCAACATATCACATACAGTTAAATAAGTTAGAAAGTCTGTATATTACAAATCAGACGCAAAAACACAGATGGAATCAAAAGCCCTACTTATACAACGTTGAAAATACCCAGATGAACATGACTAACCATAAGTGAATCGCAAATGCTCATTCGGTCAGATTGGAAGGATTGATGGATCGTTCCCCAAACGTCCGGCCGTTGACACACCGGTTGCCAAATGCACAAACGTTGTTAACTGTCCGCGCGCCTACATAACCAACACTGACGTCATCTGCCACAAGCTAATGTGTTGTGAATTCAGCGCCAATAATAAAATAGGCGCCGTGATTTTACACTGAAATGTTAATGAGTTTCAAAAATTGGTTTTGGAGCCCAGACGTAAATCAATGCAAAGTAAAAAAAAATGGATAGATGGCATATGGCAGTTTAATTTAAATAGAGTTAGTTACACAATTGGATTAAGATACTAAACAAATAGCCTTCTAACCTTACTCGTATGAACTAGCCTCCACTTATAGTAAGACAAACATACGGTCTACGTAACGACCAGCAAAAACTTACAGCAATGTGTCTCATGCTACAATTGCTACATGAAATTCAAAAAGTTGCAAATGTATTGTCGCATCGACGTCTCTGTATTTAAGACGTGTGTATATCGCGTAAAACTAAAACAAAAACCATGCTTTTTTGTTTTCATAAAATACTAGAAAGCGACTGCAACTTCGTTCATGGAGGGGGAAGAAATTATAACCTTCTTTTTTGCTTCAGTGTAATCGGATAAAAAGTATTCTATAAAAATTGTGGATGTCCAGCTGTTGTCGTGATGAAGCCACAAAGACTCATATAAACATACATACTATCCAATGATTCAGTAACCTTAAAAGAGTCAGTACACTTATTTTCTTGAGGTTATCTTCAATGAACTGACATTTCATTTTTACAACTTTGTAATAGTATTAGATAAAATAAGAGTAAGACTGTCGCCGACAGAGTGGGGTGAAGTTAAACCAAACTGATCATTATTTTAATCATGTATTAATAGGTAATTAAAAACAATATACAACTCCAGTTAAATAAGGGCATTCCGACCATTTGGGCAACGCTTAATAAACTTTGTTTACGCACGGCACTTTATCATCTCGATATAAATTTAACTTTGGCAAAAATGAAAATTCCCCGACCCGCGAAAAGGAAGTTGAGTATTTATGAAAGGGCTTGTGGCAGTTACTACTTTACGAGGTCATTATGGAAACCATTAAATGTATGATTACAGGAGCCCCCTGTTTTGGGCAGGCATTTGTTTAAGCACATCAACTTTTCGCAAACGACCGGTGCCCAAAAGTATACTAATTCATTACAGCCGCGTTTTCAACTTTAAATAACGGACGTATTTTATTAGTTCGCCAAGCGAGGGTTAACGCTGAACACAGCGGTACTTATATTGTTTGTTAACCTTTTTAAGGGTTCGTTTTGAGTTCTATTTACCGTACGTTTGTGGGTTTTAGTCAATTCTTAATGACAATCAGTGCTTCTATATTGGTTCATTTGAGCTACGTGTTTGACATACTTAATTATGTATAGCAATGTAGGCTGGTTGGTTGTGCTAGTAGTCCCCAATTCCATTCCCAGCTTGCAATTGACCGTGGTTTTCTAACCACAGATACCAGTTACTACGGAGAAAAATACTCAGAGTCCCATGGACCGCATTGAGGACGAAAGATTCCATATTACTAGAACTTAATATCACAAAGCATCTCTCAACTATCTGTCAGGAAAGAATGCTCAAATTCTTCGGGCATATTATTCGATCTAACCAGCACAACCTCGAAAGGAGCATTCTACTGGGCCAAGTCGAAGGCAAACGTCCCAGAGGTCGAATCCCGACAAGGTGGTCTGATACCATGAAAAATGCTTGTGGTTCCATGTAGAGGGCCGCCCATATGGCCCTTGACCGCGCCAGGTGGAGGGACATTACTGTTGGTCACGATCCTCAGCCATGAGGGACCGACTAAGAAGAAGAGGAAGACCAGTTACCAGAACCCGCATGTTTTCTCTGTATTTAAGGTCATATATTATACAATATGATGTCCCACAATTCGACGATGATCGTAAGAGGGCTAATTGAGTAGTTTAAAAGCTATCGATTTGACCCTACCCGTAATGATGTTCTGCGATTTATAGTGGTTTCCGAGATATTCACCATTTTAGTGGCAATTATGGGTTCTATCCGTGTCGTATGCGTTAAGTTTATAACATTCGAATGAAAGAGCCTAACCTTAAAGACTTGAAAGGAGCATGCCATAACTTTTTGTAAAGCTTTGCTGGTAAATACCTTCGTTTATTTTTTTATTGAAGTTTTAGTGTTTTTTTTCATCACTACCGTACTTCATTTGTATCACAACAAACTATTGAACTTTTAAAAACATGAACCCAAGTTAAACACGGCAAAAGCTAATATGGAAAAGCAAACTGTGTGTGATTAATCAAAATAATCATACAAAAAAAAAAACTGGCCAATATTATAAAAAAAAAACAGTAGTTTCTTATAATTCAAATGACGTAGGTAGGGTACTCATGAAAAAGAAACGCTTAAACTTCGTAACACGGGTAAAAGGAAAAAAAAACTACTAAAGTTGGGAATATCTCGGAAACCACTTAAAATTTGCAGAACATACATGAGGGTAAAATCGATATCTTTTGAGCTGCTCTATCAGCCATCTTTAGATTATCGTCAATTTACAGGACATCCTGTGTAAACATTGTTCAATGTTTAGTTTTTAGATTTAGGATTCATAGAATAGATACTTTCCATATTTGAAAAAATAGGTACGTGACAGAAAATAGTAAAGACACATTTTTCCACATCTTAAGCGTTTTATGTTTATGATTCACATTCTTCTTTACTAATATAATAAGTTATGAAAATGAAATACCTGTACATTCAAGATATTTAAAAAAAATCATACGTATAATTGTTTGGTCACTAAATACAAAAATATTTTATTTTTGTTTTACGGCTAAGCATCCACAGATGTTTATAGCATACTTTTTATCCGACTACGTTGAAGTAAAAAAGAGGGTTATTTTTTTTTCTATTCTGCGAACGAAGTTGCGGGCGCCTACTAGTAACATTATAATTAGGTACATTGACGTTTACAAGGCAAGAAGAAACGGAACTTGACAATTTTTTAATCGGTCAGTCTTCTTGTTCGCATTCTAAGTGATTAACGTTTGAGGTCAAGTAATTAATGTTTTTTTTTCCACGGAATTTCTCACTACACCAAAGATTTTTTAAGCTGATCACATCAAGTTTTCGATCATAATCAAGGCCATCTTTATACATTGGGCCCTCAGGAACTCAGGAATAAGGCCCTTTCCCCGTTGCACGCAACAAAAAAAAATTAGACTCGGACGTAATATTTTCTTTTGTTCCGCGATTATCACTGATTTAAATAAAACAATTTAAACTGATCATATAGCGTATATTATCTCAATTGAGTTTCCAACGTTTCGGAAGCTTTTCAGCTTCCGTGTTCACGGTGTCGAGAAAAAATATAATTATACGTCATCTCATATTTATTTTATACGTCATTAACGTTCAAAAAAACTTAGTTTAAGATCTCACAGAGCTCTCAAGGGGCACGTGCCTTCCCACTGAGCACGAGCCCAGTGAGCCCAGTGGAAAAGAGGGCCTGATCATAATTTAAAAACTGAAGCGTATAAATAAGCGAAATACGATAATTAGACATTTTTTATGGTTAAACTTTTCCCTTACGTGGCCGACCTAAGTCAATACAAAAGGTGAAACAATTAATCCGAAACCGTCAGAGGAACCAGAAACTCTATAAATTTAATGGGCACTTTATTTACAGAGGATGATTAGTTAGTTTAAGCATGTCACTAAAATAACCCGCCTAAACAAGCAAAAAGTTTTATAGCAAGTCCATTAAGTGCTTATTCTGCTTAATTGCTCGACTCTGTTTAGTAACACACATAACAATACAAGTATTATTAACCTACTAGATAATGCCCGCAACGTCGTCAACGGAGAAGAAAAAAATCATGATCATCTTTTGATGAAGCCACGACGAAACTTCAAATAGTCCGTATCATTTATTTTTTGAAAATATAATAATTATACGTACCTACATACATTGTAATTTTTACAACTTTATAATAGTATAGAAGTGAACCGGCCCCTTGTTCTCCGTACCAAACCAACTTATCTTTTCTCAAACATTACCTCTCCCATGATGCTGATTTTATGCCATCCGTTTCTCAAACATGCAATGAAATATCGTCATTACGTGCTGTTCGGTGCAATGCAACCAAACACCGCTTCGTATTTTTTTATTTCTCTAACAATGCAATTTTAGTTACTTTCTTTGCCCCGGAATATGTTCGGTGCAATGCAACCAAACACCGTTTCGCATCGCTTTACGTAAAGCGGTCCGACGCGATGTTTGGTTGCATTGCACCGAACACGTGCGTTATAACAGGCTTCAAAGTATCACGTTTTGGGCGGAACAACTCGAAAGAACTGTTAAGGAATTTCAAACAAAATTGAAGGCCTAGGCCGGGAAGTAATATTTATTTAATTTGTATATAAACATGGCGTCTGTGTTCATGAACAGGCTAAACAGCTGTTTTTTTTTCTAGTGGCTGAATGGTTGTCGGACCAAAAATATCCTCATTACACATATAATATTTTAAATCCTCTGCATTTATTTTATTTAAAATATAAATTAAAATTCTTATTAACAGACTGTGTATAACGGCCCTAATAGGATATATTTGAACACTACACACGCGAAATACGAAAGACTTTCTTTAAAAAAAAAACATTTTGGAGGGATTGGAGGGGAAATAGAAAAACTTTGTCTTGTAGTTTTTCGAGTGGTATATTTTTTTAATTTCATATTATACGTTTGAGAAAAGCACTTTACATGTTCCTAGCCGTGAAAAGGACTTGCCGGCTTCGTATCACTATCCGGCCTGCCTACGGTCGGCCGTCTATACCTACTCACCCGACAAGCCCTTCTTTCCCGGCGTCTGCAGTAATGTACTATTTAAAATAAAAATAACATAGAAAATGATTTATTGCCACAAAAATAACACATTAGCAATATTACAGTAATTATGCCAGAATTAAACTAAGTACCTACATAAAATACAAATACATTTATTGAACCAACATAATATACAGAGAGTTACGGCTAAATTCTATAATACACAATTAAATTCAGATTTTAATATATCCTGAACTAGGGTTCCCCCTGTGTTCATTCGTACTGCAAAACCCGGTTTTGCAGTACGAATTATATTCCTCTCTCAATGCTGGTTATGTAAGTTGGTTATGTATTATGTACGGGGAACCGGCCTACTATTTTTTTACCTTTAGTTAGGTCACGAAGTCGAAAAATATTAAGGATGTTTTTATGTTTATGTGTAAGTATGTGTTGTTGTGCTATTATCACGCCTGTCTAGCCGTTTAGGCATGTGGTAGGTTAGACATTGGTTTTTACTTTTCCCTTCTTCGCGGCCAAATTACCCAGTTATGGTGCCTACCTTTTAGCAGATGTTCTGAAGCAAATATCTCATCACACAAATACTTGCACTTGCTTCGAACCCAAGACCGCCAGTTTCCTAGGCATGATTGCGCATGCGCAATCATCTTACCCAAACGTGTCGTCCAGTAAATTTTTAACTAAGATTACAGCTCTTGACTACAAATGTATAAAAAGTGCCAAGGTTAGTGTTATACAAGCCAAGTTGAAGAGTTTCTTGAATTTAAAGGGTTTCTGAAACAAAGTTTCATAAAAAACTGCGGAAAGTAATGAAACCGACGAACAGAACTCTTTCAAAGCAATTTTCGCAAAAACAATACAATTCTTGGCACACCTATAAAGAGTGTTTACATAAGCAGAGGTGTAAAATTTCTCGGATCCGAGCGAAACATTCCAGAACATTAAAATTGCTAGTTTCTCGTAGAAAGATGCAGGAAAGCACGAAAACCTACAATCAAAAACCCTCCAAAGCATTTTTTAGCCAAAACAATACAACTCTTGACACACCTATAATATACAGAGTGTTTACACAAGCAGAAATGCAAAATTTCTCGAATCCGAGCGAAAGATTCCAGAACAATAAAATTGCTAGTTTTCATAGAAAAATGCAGGACAGCACGGAAACCCCAATCAAAAACTCTCCAAGGCAGTTTTTAGCTAAAACAATACAATTCTTGATTGCAAAACCGAACCAACTCCCAGCGGTACCCGACGCACTTCCTTCGTTAATTATGCAATGTTTTTATTCAATTAGCCGTGTGGTCGACCCTAATTAGAGCCGTAGGTAATGGCGGTCGCAGAGACACGCCGAGCTTGCCGCAAATAGACCAATAAAATAGGAAAAAAAGGGAGCATTTCCCGTCTCTTCGCGAACAATACGCGCGTACAATGGTGTGTGATGCTTGTGTACTCTCATTTGTCTTTCTGTCCAATCTTTCACGATGACGATGTTGTTTCACGATTTGCGTTTACAATTTCCAATGAGTGAATAAAGAGTTGTGCTTTTTTGTCGATGTACTGATTTGACAGGTTTTTTTTCTGTATTACTTACTTTGAAAAGTAACATGCATTCTTTTGTGACTGGCTTTTATATCTTGTTATCCAGTGGATCTTGGACAAATGGCTTGTACAAAAAAATTACTGCAGTTCTATTGAAATTAAGATGATTGAAGGTGTCAACTATTGAGACAGTATCGTCAATACCTTAGTTGGTACATATTTTTTTAATTTCTGCACTACCCTCACTAATATTATAAATATGCAAATATGTTTGCTGGTTTATCCTTATTTCACGCAAAAATGGACAAACGGATTGGCGTTATTTTTTGCATATAAATAGAACAGAGTCTGAAGATTAGATATAAGCTATTTTCTATTCAGTATCTCTCAAAAATTCACGGTTCTCGATATCGCTGGCGACCCCACGGGAAAATCTATGACGTATTATTTAAATAGTTATAAACAATTATGAAGTCAACAAATTGATAAAAACAGCAACACGTTTGATATTACGAAACGACTTAAGAATAAATAAGAATAAGCAACGCTACACGGCTTGATCAAGGTTCAGATACAGAAGGTAGTGATCCTGGACACGCGGCCTGCATTGTCAGAAAGTTCCTCTCTATGCAGCCCTAACCTCCTGAGCTCTGCCCCGCCGCCGGCGGCACCATAGGTTAGGTTTTAATAATGTATATAAAGCTGTAAAAATTAAATATCTGCACATTGAAGACATCACTTCACAATAGTTGTTTTTGAAAATAAATATATCCAATGTACAGAAATTTCATTTTTACAACTTCATAATAGCATTTTTATCTTTTTGTATTTTAAGTTTTATTTATTGTAAAAACCTACCCGAGGATCGAAAACAAATAAGTCAAGTAATCCAGTTTATTTTTAAGTCATCTTAAAGGAGTAAAAGAAATAGAGAATTTATTTAATCCAATGGGATCGGAAAAGTACGACGGACTTAATCCGCTGCACTAACCGACACAGTCAAGAAAATAAACAAGAAATAAAGTAGACGAGATATCTGCCTTAGATACCACAGCACTCTCTAGCGGCTACAAATTAAATGGTTCCTTCGCACTACTTGGAATGTTTAGAGTTCTTTATGTAACACTAAAAAGAACAAGGATATTTTAAATTAGGAATTTGCGTGTTATTGTCCTCATTACTAACAACAATACAAATACAAATACTTACTCTTTATACACAAATACAGAAACAGAAAAGTAACAATTAAGGTGAGTTTGACTAAGATCGGACACGGGGTAAAAACGTAAGGCTTAAATTTAAGCTTATTATGTTTTTTTTTATGCAGGCGATATGAGGTGCTGCGCTATTTCAGGATAGGATAACGCATCACGTCATATCACCAGCATTAAAAACACAATAAGCGTAAATTTAAGCCTTACGTTCTTACCCGATGTCCGATCTTAGTCGAATTCACCTTAAATTGAGGTAAACACTAGTCGGTCTTATCACTAAACAGCGATCTCTTCCAGACAATCTTTGGGTAGCGAGGTATTTAAAAGATAGTAATTTTCATTGAGTAGGTGATGAAATATAGTTATTTTCATAACTAACACATAAAAACACGTCAAAGCAATAAATAACAAATACATAACGCTCACTCAAAATCAAACTGACACTGTACAACATCTAAAATTATCAAATAGTGATCATCTGCTGTTAAATGAAAGTGTATATTTGTCGTGATTTTCTTATTTTCTATAGTGTCACTTTGATTTTCAAGGAAAATATAAATGCGCAGATATACCACCATCAACTAAATATATGCTACTAACAAAATCTAAATAAAAGTACGTCAAACTTCAACTTATAATTAGTATTAACACATTCACAACCGCGAGCCCGCTCGTAGCAGGTTTTCGCTACTTACAGTTGTTCCCATTCTACGAGGCTACGTGCATAGTACTAAGAGAATATCAGTTGCGAAAGTGTTAAACGCCTTTTTAAATACTGAGGCTTGGTATGGCTAACGATGTTCCAAATGTGAAAAAATAAGTCTTTGTTGACCGAGCAAGCGTAGAAATCGAAGTGTCTCCGTTTAAGCTTGGCAAAAATGCTTTCAAATGTGTGTCTATCCGGCGGATGTCTGTCCGTCTGTGCTCCTCTACAGGTCATATTTCGATAAGTTTTTTTTTTTATCGAATAAGTTTTTGTAATTTTTTATACATGGCGGAGATATGGGGGTTGAAAGATTTGTGACATCTACAGCTCAGATAATCACTAGTAATAGTAACTTAAAAGTAATAATAAGTACTCTTTATTGCACACCAAAAGAAAATAACATCAGGCACTTAAATCTAAAACAGTATGAGAAATAGTAAACAGGCGGTCTTATCGCTAAAGAGCGATCTAAAAGGTAGTAGAGATGGCGCAAAGTAAACAACCAATGAGTAAGTAAGTGGTGCAGAAGAAGATGAGACAAATCATAATTTAAAGCCAGAAAGAAAAAAAAAAAAAAGGAACATTTCAGATACATACAAAAACTTAATACTTAATTATAACAATAGCAAAAATCTTATGTCTACATAAATTATATCAACATAGATCCTTGTGCTTGAACTAGGAAAATCCTGTATATAAAACCGAAAATTGTACGTGGTTTGAACTTCTATCAAGTAATTTCTAAGCAATCATCATCATCATTTCAGCCATTAGGATGTCCACTGCTGGACTCCTCTACATATTTCCACATGAGCCGGATAGAGGTGACCCGCATCCAGCAAGTCCCCGCAACCCTAACCAGGTCGTCGGAATACCTTCCCCTCCCACGCTGCGCTTGCCGGTACGCAGTCTCCACTCAAGAACCTTTCTGTCTCAATGGCCATCGGTTCTTCGAACTATGTGCCCTGCCCATTGCCACTTCAGTTTGCTTACCCTGTTTGCTATGTCGGAGACCTAAGTTCGTCTACGAATCATTTCATCATTTCTGATGCGATCTCGTAAACAAATCCCGAGCATATAGCATCTGAGTAATGAATCGGCGTATTTGTTACACATAGAAAAGTAAACTATGAAAATGTAATATTCTTTTACAAAAACTAATATCCGACTTCAAATAAAATACTAAAACGTAAAAAAGAAAGTACCTTAATTTAGTTTACATAAATTCTCGTTGAATTATCATTTTTTGAACTCAATCTACCTATTATACAATATAGGTATACAATTATGTATATATCGTGGAGTCAAATTTTATTTTTTCTTTTTTAATGAATCGTTTCGTAAAGGTATATCTGTTTTATCTCGTGACGATTTCAACGAGCCCAAACATGGCTAGGATACATAATTTAACTAAAGTGATCCGGTGTCCTCCCGGCTTCATCACAAAATCAGTTCGGTGGTACCATTTCCATCAGAACCATGAACAATTGTGATGATGATCTCATTTAGCGACTTTAATCGAGATATGTTATCGTCACCCGTAAATCACGTATCATGAGTTCCGGTAGCCTTCGGTGGTCTTCGTCATCAGTTACACTTCAAAAAATCATATTTTTCGATTTCTTTCTTACAATACTTAAACGTCAATTTCCTTAGGATTCCATCATCAGATTCTGTGGTAATATTGGGACCACCTCAGGAGTATATTACTGTTTCAAATAAAAAAATAAACGGTCAATAATGGAAATTATTATTATGTTTTCTGCCAACAAACTGCTATGCAGTTTGGCAGATATCGTACCGCGTAAAATGTATGTTGTTTTTCTTGAAATAAATAAAAAAAAAATATATATATACAGAAATCTGTGAATATAGATACATTTATTTCTACATACAATGGAACAAAGAACCTGTTCCTTTTTTATTTTTCGTCGGCTAAAAAAGTAAAATGAAATATCTTCAGCTACTTTTGATCCAGATAAAATGCACAGTTCTGAAACGCACACATAAAAGGTAAATATTCTCGATCCCAGTTCATTCTTGAGTTCATATTCTCAACGTAATTCTCAATGTACTTTACAAGCTTCCTCATTAGATGTACTCGGTGCGTGCGGAACGTATATATTAATAACCAAGTGCCCTTACGTATTCTGTGCATTTTTTCGCCGCCCTTAAGTACTTTCTATGTTCTGCGAGAATAGAAAAAAAAAACCGGCCAAGGGCATGTCGAACCAAGCTCAGTGAAGGGTTCCGCTGTCATTCATACAAAAATACGATAAAAAAATACACTAGTGACTGAAATATACCCGATCATATTGAAAACAGTTTTTGTTTCCACATTTTTTGGATATACCGTTTAGAAAATAGAAGGGGTGGGGGACAGTTCGTGCTACTTTCAGAGCGATTATTTTCAACAATATTCCCCAAATACAAAAAAAAATTACAATCCTTAAAAAAAAATTACAGTCGAAATATGTGCCGTGCCACATATTGATATTTGCTGAAATATATTTTTTATTTACTTTCGGTTACATGTATGGAGTTTAGATTATTTTTGTTATTCAACTATCATACTAAGTAGCACTGGTTATGTGAGACATCTATATTCCAAATTGTATCAAAATACATCTTGTAGTTTTTGACTAAAAGGCCTGTGACAAAAAACGGGCATGACGAAACTATAAGGGTTCCGTTTTTGCTATTTGGCTAAGGAACACTAAAAACACATGCTTCATTTACGCGAAGATCCCTCGTGTCGCGGAGACATGGAGTGTCACTCGTGCACCGGTTCGTGTTCTATCTTGTTTGTGTTCAAACCGCCGAGTACATTGCATCCGGTCCCTGACTGGCCACAGTGTATGGGAAACAGTAAAAGGATGATAATAGGGAATATCCAATGCCATATCAAAAATTTTAAGGTTAAAATCCATCCATGTTTTATTGTTAGAAACTGGTGTTAAAATAAAAGCTCAAAACAAGTACAAGTATTATTATGATAATTATGGACACAATTTTAAAATCAAATCGAAATAACTGACAATCGTCCTAGTCTAACATCACGTCCGTTCGCTTCGAAGACCAGTGACAAAGAGAGCCTCCCTCGGCGCCGCTGCGTTAGAAAATGAGCTAACCGGTGTGAAGTTATCTGCATACCTACCGCGCGGCAGAGGGCGCCTCGGTGCCAAATTCATGCTAACATTATCTTTTTTATTTGTTTAAACTTTAAAAATCAATTCAGTGACGTTCGTATAGTGCGTTCCAATAATTGCTTTGAAAATATCTGCAATGTTTTCATTTCAGTTTACAACTGTATATTAGAATTTATAACACATCATTACAAATCTACTCAACAATACATGCAAATGAGAGATGTGCACCCGATATAGTCTCCACCTATGGTCTCCACTCAACAATGCAGTTGGCTTGGCTAGGTACGACTATAGCAACCGACGTTGGTTATGGATTGGTGCGGGGTTATTATATGGCAGGGGTCGCCAAACTTACGGCGCGAGCCCTTCTGATCCCACGGAAAAAAAGCGGGAGAGCCCATGGTCCGGCCCTTTTGTAATTAGTCACAAATGAGACAGTCTCATTGGGATTAATTTAAGAGTTCAAAATAAAACAAAGCAAAATATATTTTTTAATGTATTCATTTCTTACAAACTGACGGTAATTGGTCATAATCATAGCCACTCTTGAACATAATCAACACTAAGTGCGTTGCTTATGCGTTATCCAGGTGCCCCCTGAAGACTAAAACTATTTAACTAATGTATAACCACATGATCAGCCATAAAATCAAAGTCTTGGCCCGCACTAATGTATATTAAGTGCAATGTGGACCTTGAGTTTGAGTCAAAAAGTTTCGATGGGTTGAAATTGACGTACCAATTTACTGTAGCGGGCAACGTATAATAAAAATAAACAAGGACCATTAAAACAAGAGGACTGACAGTTGCCATACTTTGGATCGTGTTCCGTTTCGCTTTAAAACTCAACGTTTAACGATGTTATAAATTAATAAAGAAACATATAGTATAGTAACAATTACTTCGTAAATAAATTATAATAAATAAATGGTTACATTTAAATAGTGTGTCACGCTTGCAAAGTTAAATAATTGTGAAAAATAATTCGTGAATATGTAGGAATGGGGCAGGGAAAACAGAAAGATCTTCTTTATATCTTTATGTATACAAATTTACATAATTATGTACAACTTATACAAACTCCAACCATCAACTGACACTCTCTGTCATCCGTCAACACATCACATTCCTTATTCCATTCTATTCAATCTTACTTTCGTCGTCTAACAGCCAGCATCTTACACTCAGCCAGTACCAATCCCATATATAGGTGGCGGGGAATAGCTATGTTTTGTATGTAGATGTTCAGTTCCTCTTGTTTTAATGGTTCTTGGTATAAATAAAGCGATGTCTCCGTACTGTTTTTAATCTTACTGTCTTCAATGCAACACCACCACGAACCATTTCAATTGGAAACAGTGCTTATTAGCTTAGCAAAGCTCAATGAACAATACATTTGATTACAATGGTATTTTCTATTGTATTTTTTTTAGCTTCATTAAAAACCTGAATGCTTTCATTACTGAACGATTCTGCTTTAATCATATTTTTTTTTACCTATCGTTTTCATTATGACCATTTAAATTTAAATATTAGTGACATACCTGTAACTGCTTTTTTGTATGGTTTTATTTGACTTCAAACGAATGTAACGGTAACAAATTATGCGGACGATTCAAGGATTTATTTCAATTAAAACGCACAAAACTTTAACACACACACTGACAATCGTAGAATTTGAATTAAAAAATCAATTATTTTGTCGTTATCAGAAAATAAAAGTCTGTAATCTATGATTCAAACGTTGTCAAAGTTAAAACCAGATACTTTTTTGTCAATCACTGGGTTTTATGACAATCACTGGGTTTTTTGTTCATAACTGGGTTTTTTGTTCATCACACAAAACTAGGTTTTGAATTTGTCAACCGTTAAATAAATTTTAATAACTAAGAGAATTTGCTGAAATAGGATTTATCTACTATCGATAAAGTCTAATGAAATAATAATAATATATATAAAATAAATATTCAACTGTATATTTCAAGAAAAGAAATAATATTTATTAAATATTACTTAGCTAATCTTATAATTAAAGATTGTGTGCTAAGTGCTAGGATATTTGAGTTAGTTACTAATGTAAGACAATAAAGCTCAATTTATAAAGTCAAGTAAAATGTAACACCTAGTTATAGAATACCGTTTGCAAAATGAAACTCAAACACTAATAGCCGCCGTTTAATCCGCTCAAACTTACATCAAAGTAGTGAAAAAAGAAAGGTAAAATTTCGCTGATTCGGAGAAAGGGATAGGAAATGAACCTTTGGTGGAATCGACAAAGGAATGTAAACGTGCGTTGAACGTTGTATGCGGGTTGTTAGTGGGGAATTCTTCATAAAAATTCGTACCCGTAGTACAATAAAAAGTTATTATTCAAGTGCTGGAATTTGAGATGAATATTTCATTTTCTTTCTTAAAACGAGCATAATTATGTTATTATTTGTGATTGGTTTCTCGAAAACGGCCCAAACTATCTATAGGAAATTGAGCAAGTTTTGAGATACTTATTAGGTTTGACGACCGGTTTGGCTCAGTGGGAGTAACGTTGACTGCGAAGCTGAGGTCCTGGGTTCAAATCCCGGTAAGGGCAAATATTTGTGTGATGAGCATAAATATTTGTTCCTGAGTCTTGGATGTTTTCTATGTATATAAGTAATATATCTATTAAATATATCGTCGTCTAGTACCCATAACACAAGCCTTATTGAGCTTACCATGGGGCTAGTTCGATTTGTGTAAAATTGTCCCTTAATATTTATTTATTTATTAGGTAACTTATTGCATTTTTTTTTATTTTGATAGCAGTGTAGTATTACGTATGTTGGCTCTGGTAAATTTTATGTGCGATCAGTGATTTGATTTACATTAGAGGAAAAATGACAACACAGTATTGATGTATAATAGATTAAGTAAGATGCAGTCCTACTGTAACGCCTTTTAAGAAAAGAGCGACATAGTGACTCAGTGACAAAGCTGTTAAATAAAGAGAAAAAAAGTATCGATGTATATCTGGAAATAATTGCCAGTAGTAGTTGTGCTAAGCATTTGGTTTGTTCGCAGTAAAATAATTTATTTGACATGAAAATTGTTTGATTGATGTAAACCAAATGACGGCTTAGAGGATTATAGTTTCTTTGCTTTTTCTGAGAAACAAAAAAATACGCATGCAAATACAATAAACCACCACCAGCCAGTATTATCCACGAGAAGTGCTTCGCCTCTCTACAAGACATCATCAGGAGATGCAGGAGATGTTGACGGTCCGGCGTCCACTAGAGAAGTGAGATGTCCAAAACATCTCCCGATTCTGCATCTCCTGATGATGCCTCGTAGAGAAGCAAAACACGTGTCGAGGATAATACTGTCTGGTGGTGGTTTGTTGTATTTCCATGCGTACTTTTTTTTTGTAAAAACTGCTTGAAAATATGCGCGTGTGAGTACAATTTATACACATCACATACATCTAACCAAGACACTATTCGCGGAAAATCAAAGAAACTGTAAACCATTAATCTATTAAATTCTCCGCAAAGTAGGTAACGCCTGAATTATACGATTATTTAAAGGATTATTTAAGGTTTTTGATGTGCCGTTAATAATATTTATTTTTATATTGCATTGGAGTGGCAAATGTGTTCCAAATTTGCCCGCGGGTGCTAATTAGAACTTGGGGTGCAAATTGCGCGCAGTGAACGAAGGAGTGAGTGGAAAACAGTTCAGTTCCTTCAACAGCACAAGTTTTGTGTTATTATCAGTGATAGTAAATTTGGTATCGTTTTCGGTGCAGCGATCATAGTATTGCACTTTAGATAAGGAAAATACCAATTGAAAAGATAAAACATAGTTAATATTGTCAAAAGTAACTCTAATCAATTATTTCGGTTGAACCTCACCTATGACACTCTACACTGGTTCTTATTTGTAAATTGTATGTGACAGACTTCATTTTGGAAAACCTGTTTGGGTAATGAGCTCCTAATTTTACTTCAACATTGCAAGAGTCGTATTTGTCTTAGCATCCGAATACCACAAATCCTTGCAAATATTTCAAGTTCTATAACTTGGTTTTCAAACAAACAGGTTGCTTATCAGTGAGTTTTAGAGCCAATTTGTAACTTTTGGTTCGATATTAGAGTCAAATATTCTTGATATGCAGCTTTGAGTTCCCGTTTTGATTACTATTTGGCACCATAAGTAATATACAAGAAGCAAAATGCAATAATACGCAACTGCAAGTGAAATTCAGTCCTTATATGCCACTTTTAGAGGCATTTGTAGCTGAAGGGTTAACTAGCACTGATATACCACTGATTTGAAAGTAAAGGTAATGCGATAAGTGGCATAAATCACTAATGTGCTGCTTGGGTGTGGTCAATAGAGAAGATTTGAACCACTTAAGGTAAGATAAATTAATGAAATAGTTGAAGTGAGTGCGTGTACTTGGTTTTAGGTCTGTTTTGAAAAAGGCTGGTTATCATTGTGACGCCGACTGGTGCCGTAATGATTCCAATGAATTTAAATGTCTGCTAAATCTAATGCTCAAAAGCAAGATTATATTGAAATGTGGCATTTCAATTTCACTGCCTCAGATCCCTTATCTTGGAAATAGTCATCGTTACTATTGAGAGCTAGGAACAAAGTAAATTGCGAACGCGACCGAATGAGCCGGAACGGGGAAGGTGCCGATAATTCAACTGAGGCTTCTGACTTTGCACAATTTATTCCACAGGCTCCGGTTTTGTGCAATGCTAGAAATAAAAACAGAATTTGTGCAGAAATATTACCTACTAGAAGGTGCCCGCAAGTTCGTTCGTGGAAGAGAAAGAAGTCATAACCCTTTTTTTTTACTTCAGCGTAGTTGAGTTGAAAGTATCCTATAATTATTTGTGGATGTCTGTCTACCAGTCTACTATAAATATTTAAAAGCTGTCTAGTCATGCGAGATGAAGCTACAACGACACATATAAACATACAAAAAATGTACACAAACAAAATGACTCAGTGCCATTTCAATAGTCTGTATCAATTATTTTTCTGAAAATATCTTCAATGTACAGACAATTCATTTTTACAACTTATTAATAGTATAGATAAATGTACCGGGTCTCATTCGGAATCCCTAACGTCATTTGTCCTAATGTATCGTTTGTCCTAATGTATCATTTGCCATAACGCATTTTTTTCAGAAACCGTAATTTTTTCAGGATTTTTTAAAAGATCGTCGTATAGATTAGGTTACGTTAGGTTAGGTTTGTTTTATAACAATCCTAAAAAGTTTACGGTTTCTGAAAAAAAATCGTTATGGCAAAGATACATTGGGACAAACGATACATTAGGACAAATGACAACAACAACAACAATTCTTTATTGCACACCAACAATAGAAGCAATACAATAGAGCCTTAACATAAAATAGGTAAACAATAGGCGGTCTTATCGCTAAAGAGCGATCTCTTCCAGACAACCTTTATTTATGACGTTAGGGATTCCGATATAGATCCAAATGTACCTTGTATAATATCCAAGTAGATGGCTTAATACGGTTTAGGGAAAACTCTTAATAGCACGAGTATGTCTGTCGTATATTTTAATACAAAATAATTTCCTTAAATGGGGTATGTAGATATTATAGTTAAATAAAGTGCAAAACTAAACACGGATCGTAGTTGTGTCACTATTCATGTTTATTTTATTTATTCCACTGTAGATAATGTTGATGTACTATAGATATATTCGAAGCTACTTAAATAATTAAACCTTAGTTTCTACGCCATAAAGTAGTCAGAACAAACTAGACAATTTAAACCATTAGCAAATAGCTCAGCATTATATAAGCGTTATATAAGCGCTATATAAGCTGCTAATAAGAATGAACGCGGTGACAACTCACAGATTACCCGCCGCCGCAGTGCGGGACCGTAATTTCACGTAAGTACCATAATATAAATTTAATTTAAAACCTTTAAATGGATCTTGTGGCACCCAATTATAGGCTGCGATATATTTGTGTTGGATTCATTGCTGTAATGCACACAATGGCTGCTTTTGTTATGATATTTCTGCGGATAAAATTTCACAGTGTTTATTAAATAATGGTTTCGTTATTGATAACTTGACAGGTCAATTTGCATTAAATATCAGCATGATGTTTTGTATTTAGGCTGAGAAGCTTGTTTGTATAATTTAAAGTTTATATTTTATCAGAAATATGAGTAATTGCAAATTTATTGTCTTTAATATAAAGATTACTTAGATATACTATTAAAACTCATAATAAACAATGTATAAAAACAAAATACATAATGTTGATCGGCATAATAATTAAATAACAGAATACTGTATACTCGTAATCATAAAAATATTATTTATAACGATCAATAACAATAATTTTACTTGTTATAACATAAGGTACTTGCGCCTAAGATGGCCCGGTTCTTAACATGGCCCACTATCAATTATTTTGTATTTTTTAAAGTTCTAATGAGTTTAAATTTCGTGCCCATGTTCGGTAAATAAAATTGCAGTGTTATACGTACGAAGACACCAGACATAAAACAGCAATTTTATATCGGAACCAAAGAATTTGAACTAAAAAGATGAAAGTGGGCCATCTTAAGAACGGGCTATCTTGGGCGCAAGTACCTTACATTCAGTATAAACAGATACTGGAACTGCGTACTGGAAGTACGCAGCGAGGGTAGGACCGACGATGACGAACTGGCAAAGATTACACGAAACTGCATGTTGGTGGCAAGCACGAATTGTGGTTGTGGAGACCCTTGTTCTATAATATTAATGAGTTTTAATACTTATCAATAATGCATGTACTAAGTTTCTCTAGTAATAATAATTCATCCAAGACCTACCTACCTATGTTTCACAAAATACAAAATTCTTATTCTTATTCTAAAGACCCAGGAACAAACATTCGTGCTCATCACACAAACACAAACAATATTTGTGTGATGAGCAATGAATATCTGATCCTGAGTCTTAGATGTTTTCTCGGTATAGATGTAAATATATCTATTAAGTATATCGTAGTCTAGAAGTCATTACACAAGCCTTATTGAGCTTACCGTGGGACTAGTCCGATTTGTGTAAAAAATGACCCGTAATTGATATATGTATCTTCTTTATCACCTTCTCACTTACTTATACAAGTATAAATTAATGATAATAGTTTTTTTAACTGAATGGCAAGAATAACTACTAAATATGTTATCTTTGAGATAAATTAATAATAATGTTGTTACTGCTTTGAATTATATTACTTATCTACTAATGTTTCACCTCTCATATTTACTTACGGGTACTATTTTTAAAATCATGTCCTTGGTTAGAAACCAAAGTTACAAAAAACATAAGGTTTGTCTCACTATTCCTAGTATGTATAATACTACTACCACTGTTGATAAGACAGATATCTTACATGGTTAAATTGTTTAAGTTAAGCTTAACAAAGTTCTACTTTACACAACTAGAGCGGTAAACGCATTTACGGTTCACCTAAGGAGCAAACTGTACGCAGTTTATATTTCGTGGATTAGTACGTAAGCTACCTTCTATCCCGGATTAGCTAAATACCGACGGAACATTTTCTTTCAGCGTGGGAAGGTCTTATTTTAAAGAGTAATAGCGTTCATACCAACCAAGACTTAGCAATAGCAAAGATTAATTACGTATTTCTGTTAGTTATTGAGCATTTCTAATAATAATTCGTATAGTTACGTTGGTTTTCACAAAACAATACTGACCGATACTGAGAATTGGACTTACTACTCGTACACGTTGTCCTGCACATTGGTGGCTTATTGGTTTGGCTTGTTTGTGAGAAATTGCTCTAGTTCAAGGAAGGCTCTTGCCCTGCAGTGAGACACTATGCTCTTAGTTTTAAATAAATATGTTTTTAGGGTTCAGTACCTCAATCGGAAAAAACGGAACCCTTAAAGGATAACTTTTTTGTCCGTCTGCCCAACCGTCTGTCTGTCAAGACGCTTTATCTCAAGAACGGGTGAAAGTATTAAGTTGAAATTAACACCAAGTGAATACATGCCGCGAACTTGAGTAAGTTTACGGTCGCTTGAAGCTGTGAAAAAATCAAAAACATTAACGTAAAAAAATGATACGGCCATTTATGCCGAAAAAAATGTATATTTCGAAACTCAAGGGAATCAAAATGATAGGGTACTTTCCGCTGACATAGAACTATTAAAGGCAAGTAATATCGTGACATACTAAAAATACATACAAAAATCTGAAAACTATACATTTGTCATTAAATCATCCAGACTAATATTATAAATACGAAAGTGTGTCTGTCTGTCTGTTACCTCTTCACGCTTAAACCGCTGAACCGATTTGGATGAAATTTGGTATGGAGATAGTTTGACTCCCGGAGAAGAACATAGGTTACTTTGTATCCCGGAAAAATTGCCCTATCTGCGATAAACGAATTTAAGGCGGACGAAGTCGCGGGCAGAAGCTAGTAAAAAATATAGTCTTTTTCAAAAGACACATTTGGACAGCCCGGTTGCGTTAAGTTTGCACCTCATTTGTATGCAATGGCATAGATATTAGGTTCAAACTTAACTTAACCGAAACCCGGCAATTATGTTAGGGTAAGTGAGTCGGACTTGCACTTGGCCGGTTTTTTTTATCAAAGCGAAAGTTTGAAAAATATTATGCGTAAAGGGGAATTCGAACCCCCGTAACCAACGGCCCTGTAGGCCAACACGGGCGACCTTAAGAATTGGTCCATGGATACTCAGAGCTCATGCGTCGAATCTCTCAATCAATTACTTACTTCATTTTTCTAACACGCCTTAGGAAGGGCAGCTTGAAACGTCATCTACCGTAAAGTTCTGTGAATTATCCGGCAACTTCGTCTGAAATTATCTTGAGATAGTCGACGTGCTACACTCATACTTATGACCGCCGAAGAGCCGTCGGAGATGTTGTGTGTTCAAATCTCGCTTGATGTATAAAATTGTTCAACTCTTCGCTTTAATACATAATTTTGTAAAATTAAAATTGTCTAGTTAGAAAGTTACGAACTACGATCCTAGTTAAAGGTATAACCCGGATATCAACGAATTAGTCCACGACTAACAAAATGGAACGAATCACAGCCGCTCAAACTCGGCACAAACAATTGTCAGAGTCTGTGTCTACATTTAGCTTTGTATTCGACAAACCGCCAGGCGGGGTTTTGTAGTTTGTTTGAAAATTCTGTGTGCATCAACGGGAAATGAGGCGCTTAAACTTGGGATTCTAATGTTAGTCAGTAACATCGTTTTTGAAGTTAATGGTGTAAAAATTAGGGTGTTCGAAATGACAGTTTCTATAATATAAATCGTAAATAAAATAATTTATTTCGATACCTTGGTTGTAGCTTGTTTTATGAGCCTTTAAAAGTCCAGTATTAAATTATGAAAATATTTATTACTAATAATAATACCATTGAATTACCTATACAATTAATGGTAATTTTTGTTACGAAACTGTGTTGATATACGCAAGTTTAAACATAGCTGCAGAACAAAGCTTTTCATATTCCCGTAGTGTGTGGAGTCACACGTCCTAGACTTTTGTATAGAGCGTTTTTGGGCAAGTCCAGAAATGTGATTTTAACATAGTTGTATCTTGGCGAGTTTTTATGTAATGGAACTAGTTTTTTCATCAATGTTTCTATTATTGAGAGGTCGTTTTATAACGGTATAAAAGTCAAAAGCTATCAAAAATTGTCAACATCCCAATTCAACAAAAAAATAGTCTGACAGAAAAGGTTCAAACGATTTTGATTTAAAAAAAACACAAAATATTAGATTACAGAACGATTGCTATCGTTGTCGCAGTTGGGGTTTAAATACCGATATTAATTCCATACGAAATGATCGGCATTTCGTCTGGGTACCGCGCCTATTGTTACACATTTATGTTATTTATTAGTAAACCAATTTTTAAAATCATTATAATTTAAATAAAACAATTCGACGGATTATACAGCGTATATTATATATTATCTCATTGGAGTTCCCGACGTGTCGGAAGCTTTGCAGCTTTCCATGGTCGGGGTTGACTGAAACCATGCCAGATGCTCATGGAAAGCTGAAAATCTTCCGAAATGTCGGGAACTCAAATGAGATAATATACGCGAGATAATCTATTAAATTGTTTTTATTTAAATGACTAATAATCGCGGAAATAGAAGAAAATATTATCATAATAGTTACAGAATTTTAGACAGATTACAGAAATAGCGCAAATTAATTAATTTTAATTTTAATTAATACGGGTAGTGGTCTGCTTAAACTGTTCGCTGTACGTTTTAACAATAAAATAAAAATAATCACTATCAAAAATCAAACGTAGCACAGCGACAGTACATTAATATTGTTTTAATATTTATTTTCCGCCTGTCTATTACCAAGTCGGACGGAGTAAAAAATTCACAAGATAAATCGTGAAAGGGCGGCTTGGGCATGTGGCCGTCGTATCAATCATGGTCGGCCATTTTGAAACCCACTGACACATATCTAGAAATAATATATCACGTTTGGGCAAAGGTATATTTTGTTCTTTCATAAGCGATAAATTACCGTAAGACCTACTCAATAGTCCAGGCATCCTACTATGGTGTAGTAAAATACCTACTATTATAAATCATCTATAACATCCATATCCTTACTATATTATAGACGTGAAAGTATGTATGTACGTTCCACTTAATCTCAAAAACTACTAGACGCTTTTTTATGAAACTTTCCAGTTATGTACCTTATATATCAGAATAGGATATAGACTATAATGTATGTGAAATTTTATCCCTTTTAGGGACGAAAAAGGGGATGAAAATTTGTATGGACGGTAAATTATTTTTTTACGCTAGGAACTTGAAATCTTGGTAATATGCTTGACATTTAAATTAGTATAATATCGAGTTTTGGGGAAAGACATAGGCTACTTTTTATCCCGGAAAAATACCTTTTATCTGCGATAAACGTATCTAAGGCGGACAAAGTCGCGGGCGGCCGCTGGTTGATATGTATTTACCTCAATGATCTATACTATACTATTATAAAGTTGTAAAAATGAAATGTCTGTACATTGAAGATATTAAAATAAAATACTAATATGGACTATTTTAAGGTCACTGAAACGAAAAATATTCTTTTGGATTTATTGTATGTTTGTATCTTCGTATGTGTCGTTGTGGCTTCATCACGCCAAATCGGCTAAACGGATTTCAACTATTTTTTATACCCGGGTAGCGGGTTATCTCCAGATGGTTATAGGATACTTTTTATCCGACTACGCTGAAGAAAAAAAGAAGGGTTGTGACTTTTGTCCTCCACGAACGAAGGCACCTTCTAGTTATTATCAAAGTTGTAACAAATTGTAATGCCTGTTTACTTGGGTCTTAAAAGTGACAAAAGGTTTAGTACCTTTAAAAATACAAAACAGAAGGCTTTTGAATAAATTTAAGTTTCCAAAGCTCAAAGCGATTCACAGGGCGACAGAGGGAGCTACTGTGATGATAAGGTTATTAAAGAGATTTTGAAACAAAAATGAAGTTTCCTATTTAGTAGTAGTCCTATGTTTCCTATTTTCCATTTAGATTAAAATCAAATTCGATGCTTTCAAACAATTCCAATGATCTACAAAAGTACTTGGTAAAAGTCCGTTCAAATATTGGCAAGGCATAATGCTTGTAAAAGGCCTTGCCTGGTAAAAATACGAAAGGCTAAACGTATTTACGGGCATATCGAGCATGCTTGTAAAGTAAATCCCAAGGACGCAGCGCCGAGCATGCTAATTCACCGGCATCTAGTTTGCGTGTCTAATGCACATGACTTTATAAGAATCTAAAGAGAATTAAACATGCTGCTCATATCTAGGGCAACTTAGCTTCAATGTAATCTACATTGTAAAATTGAAATCAAATGTTTTGTAACATCGAAATGGACAAATATTTATATCACATTTAATTTTAACAACTTTATAATATGACAGATTTATACTGTAGACATAGGAATATTTCCTTAGTGTTTACCTCGCGCCCTCGCGTCTTGTTAAAAGTATATGACAAAATTGGTCCGTTAAGAATGCTTGCCATGTAGTTAAAATGCTCTAAGCATCCAGTTTGGCGCCTAGTCTCATCTATCTTCATCTCATGTTCTCACTTGTTTTCATTCATATTCACTTATTGCTGTCATCTGTACCTACTATAGATCAGTTCTACTATTATAAAGTTTTAAAAATGAAATATCTGTACATTGAAGATGTTAAAAAAAATTGTAAGGGACTATTTGGAGGACGCTGAATGTTTGTATGTGTCGTTGTGGTTTCATCACGCCAAAACGGCTAAACGGATTTCGACTATTTTTGGTACATAGGTAGCTGAGTATCCACAGATGGTTATATTATAGCTGTATTTTTTACCCAACTATGCTGAACAAAAAAAAGAGAAATTTGACTTTTTAGCTATGTGGCCTTCGAGGGTACCTTCTAGTTTTAAATAAGGTACTATAATGTTGTTAACAGTATGATAGTTAACAACATAACCTGTAAGGGCACTGTAACTATTTTAAAATTAAATATTTGTGTCAAACTGCCTAATACAACCCAGATACAGTTAAATAATATTACTTCTCAATAATAACACGGAAATGACTTCAAGAAATCGCTTCAACAAAATAACGACACAACTTCCAAATAGCTCCAAATCGTTACAACCAACATTATACTCAGTAGCCTTATACGCAGTAGGTTCTACTGCGGCTAAATTCTACGTGGCAATTTTGTCCGGGATTTGTTCAAGACCCCAGCGCTGTGCAAGATGGGCCTTATAAGAAGGTTAAGAGTCACTAAAAGACATCCACTGCTGGACATATACCTCCCCTAAACTCCACCATGACTGGTCCTGCGCCGCTCATATTCAGTGGACTCCAGCGACCATTAGAACTCGTAGGCCCCAGCGCCGCGCTCACGATAGGCCTTCTAAGAAGGCTCAAAATCACACAGAGAGCAACGGAGAGCCCCGAATTTGGGGTCTTTCATTTCCACTTTAGCGATATAACTCTTCTCTTGAACTTTTAGCCAGTCAAAATATACTACAGTCATCTCAATGAAAAATAAATGTCACAACTATTACTGCGCATAGATATCGCTTTACTAGCCTCTTCGATGTCCCGGTACTTGTGTGTGTGTGGATATGACTAACTATAAAACCCTGTTTATTATTTTAGCTTAACAGTCGCGTTTGAAAACGTTCTATGCGTGTTAACTTGTTAGCCGGTTTAACATTTGGCTGTAAATTTTATGTTATGTACTCAAGTGAGGTCCAGGGGATCCAGCAGGCTAGTTTAGCGATAACTAAGCGCAGTATATGACATTTGTTTTTCATTGAGATTACTATAGTATATTTTGACTGGCGAAAAGTTCAAGAGAAGAGTTAAATCGCTAAAGTGGAAGTGAAAAACCCCAATCTCTTGGCTCTTTCCATTGCTCTCTGAGTGACTTTGAACCTTCTTAGAAGGCCTATAGTGAGCGCGGCGCTGGGGCCTACGAGTTCTTGAGTTGCCATTACGCACCTGAAGACGGGCGTGTTTAGTCCCCCTGCAAGGTGGACTGGTGACCTGGTAAAGGTCGCTGGAGTCCACTGTATATGAGAGGAGCAGGAGCGGTCATGATGGAGTTTAGGGAAGGTATATGTCCAGGAGTGGACGTCTTTAAGATGATGATGTCCGAGATATGGTTCAATTGAAACTATCGCAGTGCCACATCGAATCCGGCTCCTGAAACTATTCGCTTTGTACCGAACTCGGCTTCGTGAATGCGCGCATAATGCACTTAACTGTGACTTTAAGAGTATGCTGAACTTTAAACGAGATTCCTGGAATGTTTGTAAGGAACCCGCCTCTGTGGATTTATTCAGGCGCCGGAGTGCCTGTCTCTTGAGACTTGTTATGATAACATTTATTTCTCTTTGCTAGTTAGAAGTATCACACGAGTTTACATTATACGTATTTTAGTACCAGCTCTCAAAAAATTTACTTATCATTTGTGAATTTTGAAACGCTCTCACATACAGACATTTGATCCCTATAGAAAACAGGATCGATGGTCATCTTAAAAAAAAACATCGCAATTTGAAGGTTTGACATGGACAGATAACGAATATATAAATTATCAATTTATCCAAATTTTTAAATGTTAATAAAATAGGACAGATGTCAATCCTAACAATAGGAGCAGGTTCGTTCACTTTAAATTCAAATAATTTTATTAAAAATTGCGTCGTACGGAATCCTTTTTAAGGTCACTTGGATATTCTAAACATATTACACTTCTCTAATGTACTGTACCTGACAATTCGAAAGTGCTTGTACCTAAGCCTACTTGAATAAAGCAGTATTTGGTTGATTGATTGATTATTACTTGAATTTCTAAGTATTAAGCTAAGCTGTCAGGGTAGTGAATACCACGTCTGACCATTCGTGCTGTTCAGATTGGCTTTCTTTTTCATAGTTTGCTTTACCGTGATCTTAAGAGTCCCCGGTAAGCTCGGTTCTCCATACAAACGTAGTTACGCTCTTATTTTAAAACGACAAGCAAGTTTGCTCTGAAACTTTGTACTTAGAATAAGTTAAAGTATATACAGGCCTGTAATTAGTTTATGTAGCTGCAGATACCATAGTAAAATAAATACAGCGAATATAAGTTCTTCATACAAAACTTGTTTCTGCTTTATTTTGTTTGTTCTATAAACTCGAGCCATATAAACTAATTACAAGCCTAGATATACCTCATGTCATTGTATATGCAAAGTTTTGTTACAATTCAACACGTAGTTTTAAAATGAGAACGAAACTCCGTTTGTGTGGGTAGGTGAAATTCGGCCAAGCTTGCCGAGGGCTCTTAAATCTATTTTTATTGAAATATATACCATATGCTCTGGGAATTTATTATAATTATGTGTATAAAGTTCCACAAATGCTTTTGAATCTCACTTAGTCTAGTCTTTATTCCTATCAGCTCGCTATTTCGTATCAAAAATAAACATGTTTGTATTGTAGGTAAAACGATACCTGTATCGAAGACAAGGCAAGAAGACACTGGCAATTTACACACTAACCACATTAGCGCGTTCATGACACGTACAGATGATTCAAGAATCTCCTTTTTGAAGTCAATCAATATATTCTTAATTTGTATAATCAATTACAAATTTACCATGTTAACATACCATGGTATGTACAGCTGCCTGATTCGAGAATCTTTTTTTTTAAATCAGTCCAAATATTCTTCAGAACCGACGCCCGCTTCAAATGGAGACACGTTTATAAGTAGGTACGATCATTGTAAGACGGATTAGTTACTATTGTTTTCCGCCTTAGCGACGCTTAATCCCGGCTAAGCCGAACCAATTCTATTAAAACCAGAGACTATGGAGGTAATAGAATAAAACTGTCTAAGAATAAAATGATAAAAATTCCCCGACAAGTCTAGAAATATAATTTTATAATAAATTTTGCTTATTTTCAAAGATTTTGGAATATTTTCTATTTATATTTAGTTTGATGAACATCTGTACTATTATAAAACTGTAAAAATAAAATGTTTGTAACTACATTTAAGATATATATATTTTTTATAAAAACGTCAAGTTTACTAAAGCATCTGTATAACCCGTGTTCCTAGGTAAATAGTAGCATTACGAAAGTAAATATCTCTATGTAAAAAAATTTGAATATTTTTGAAAATATTAGGCCACGTACGTAAAGTTGTCATAGCTCAGTTGGTCAATGCACTTCTGCACTAAAAAAGATCGCAGGTTTAAATCTCGTTTGCAATTTAGTAGATCGCATTGATTTTTCCTTTACCTACAACCAAATTCTGTGCTATAATATTCATTTGATTCGTTTTTTTTTTATGTCTCCATCGATCTGTTCTAGAAGGAAAATAAAAAATAGACAATTAAAAAGCACTTTTATATGTACCTATTTAAGGGTAAAGATTCAACTCAGCGCAGAGGTAATCCAGTCAAGCACAAAGGCAAGCAAAGCGGGCAGCTAAATATTAAAGGAATCCCCATTTAGCTCTCATTGCCAAATGTTTCCAAGTCGTCTTATGAGTTGAAATTACCGGGATTCATCTTAATTTCTTAGCTATCACTTTAGCTGTGTCGTGAGCGGGGCCCGTCAGGTGCTTCCGACTGTAGTGTATAAAATTGCAGGTGTGTGCCGCGGCTTTGCCCGAGTCGCTAGAGTATTTTGTTTATCCTTGGGAAACTGTGCATTCTGAGATCAGTGACGAGCGGTCCATATAGGCACAAAGGCACTGCCTACCCTGAACGACTATGGCTTAATACAGGCATAGAGAGCCTGCCTACCCTGAAGCCCTGAACGACGATGGCTCCATAAAGGCACAAAGGCATAGAGAACCTGCGTACCCTGAAGCCCTGAACGACCATGGCTCCATTCAGGCACAGAGGCATCTTCATCACTTTCAGGCAGACAGCCTTACTCGTCGTTTCATATACTTATCTCTGTGTAAAGATCTACCAATAATGTAACAATAGGGAATATGCATGAATTTTAATTTCTGCTTTATTAAAAGCTTATTCATGTACCAAACAGTAGACATTTTTTTTTTCGAATAACTATAAAAATAACCAAGATATATATCAAACATTTCATTATATCTCTTCCTAGCAAAACAGAATTTAATATGGAATCTATATGGCCGGAGTGCACTGTGACGTAACAGTGCATATCGGATCTTTCTGTCTAATTAATAGTTTATAAGTATAGAAAATTAAAAAAATTAAAAACCCCCCGACCTGTTCCAATAATGTCTTGGAGACGAAGCACGTGCTTCGATTTTCATGAAACAAAGCTAAGAACACTCGGGATAAAATTATTTATTACATAAAAAATACCTCAATCAAATCGGTCCATCCGTATGGGCGCTACGATGCTACAGACAGATATTCAGATACACAGAGCCACAGACACTTTAAACTTATAACACCCCTTTTTTTGTCAGGGGTTAAAAATGCCTTCTTGGTCAATTTTATTTTCACATTTTGTAATAATTTTTAAGGTATTTTGATGTTTACTTAAGAAAAACAATAAAACATTTTCATGCATGTATCCTATTTATCCATAACCATAAACATAATCCGTAGCTCTTTGTATAGTATGGAGTTTCCTTAACGAGCACGTAGGCCAGCTAATAATCCGAAGAATGTTTAATGACGGCAATTATTGGGCTTCATCAAGGGAGTGGCGAGTCACCACCCCACAGATAACGATCGATTTGGTGCTTATGGCATGTGACGCATTCCTATTGCAACAGCTCTAACAAATTATCCGTCCAAACCACATTCAGACAGCCTGATTAAATAATATTTTCTAAAGTACTTTCAACGTCTGCTGAGATCTGCTCATAGACGTACTCTTTCGTTCATAATTATGCCAAAGAGCGGGTTCGAGCAGGAATACAGTTAGAGCGAACTTCTTGAAAGGTCCTGTAAGTATGTAGGGATCTATATCCCCACGCAAATCTGCATAAATATACTAAAATCATCTGTGGATACCCAGCTACCCGTTTACCAAAAATATTTGAAATCCGTTTAGCCGATTGTGCGCGATGAAGCCGCAACGACAGTGACCTTCAAATAGTCCGTCACATATATTCTTAGAACTGTATAATAGTATTGAACACTAATCGCTTCATTCATGAATTAAGACGACGTGAACAACCGTTCTGTTCTCAAAAACAATAATATTGTTTTATGCACATCGCCAATTTTCATCATGACAAGATTTACTGCCCTAGTGCAAGTTCGCAAGCCTTTACCCTTTAAAACAGCCAAGGAACGCTAAATTCAAAAGATACACTGCTAACCGGAACATTATTATTTCATTACAAAGGCGGTGCAATTTAAACGCAATAACTTTTCTCACATACTCGGTATAAATGCCCAGTTTAAATTCCGCAGTCGGCAGTCACGTACGTCTTAACGTCTCTCTTCCCTAGATTTATAGGACACCATGTATTTATCAACGCGTACTTAGGTATTTAAGTTGTCTGAGCTTGGGGTTGTAGGTTTAGAATTAAGGTTTATTTCTTGGGTCCGCCTCACGAGATAGAAAAACTCTATAAATAATTTTATATTAATTAAGTTCACAAGAAATGATGAACGAAAGCTATAACTAAGGAATAACGATTAATTTACATAACATTAACTGTATATTATGTTTTTTTTTTATATAACCGTCAAATTAACTAATTTCAGTTCGTGTAACATATATAACGTATAACGATCATAATGCATAATATCTTTTAGTATAAGGATTACAAGATATGATAATATGGATCCCTCTATTATATATAATAACGCAATCCTACCGAGTTTGGGCTCTTTAGAATCGCTTCGATCTTGTACGAGTAGTTGATGTAGATTAAAAGGAAAATACAGTCGGCAATAAGAGCCCCGATGCTTTATTTTCACTATTTTCTTAAAAAGAAATTTTGTGCTAGTGGTAAGTGTATTTTGTGGTAGCACGTATTCTTAAATTTTGCATTGAAAACCATACATTTATCAACGTGTATGTAGATTATAAGTTATCTATCTATAATTGGACTATTTGAAATTTGGATATTGTAATTATGTGAGTGACTTCCAAATGATTTGGGATTATTATAAATGTACTTCGACTTTTATGTTCCACACAAACACTCCGAAACACTCAGAAATAAAAGTTTAATTCCAGACAGACGAGTCGCCACTACATCATAACTTTTACAAGCATAAATAATTCCTACGTAAAACCTTTTTTGTGTATCCTAAAATACAAGTTGGTTTTATCACCGTCGCTTGCTTTTAACATAAAAATGCTTTAGACAATTTTTCAACGAGGCGAACCCATGAATTTCAAATACGTTTTTACAGATAAGGGCTATTGTTGATATAAAATACGATTACGCAGGTCTACCACGCGAGCATCCCTGCTGTAAAAATTACACAACAATGAAAGGTACAAATCATGACAATACAAACTTTGTTTAATGACGATGCCCTTTTTACGATAGGATTTTTCTTTTTATTGCGCAGTCAAGGACAGCGGAGTTTTTATAAGAGTCTGAATATATATCGGGTTTTGTGATTTACGGTAACTTCAATTCACGATGCTAGCGAGGATTCAAAAGATTTTGAGCAAGCATTCCTGAGGTCATTCAGTAAAAATGTTACATGAACCCTCAACAAAAAAATCTAGTTTTGATTTAGTTTCGCTTTTCTATGTAAATTATCTCATAAATAATAACGGCCAATTCCATTTCACCATAAGTCTTACATTATTGCCCTCCTCTATAGCATATATTTTAACCCTCCTACGCCTTGATATCTTAAGATTATAATATTTGTCATCTTTACGATCTTCGCAAAATTATGTATTGGACCTGTTGCTTTTTCTTTCGAATGTTATAACACTTCATTCACTTCTCAAGCGATCCGGATGTGGTATACTTTGCCTTTCCGTAAGACATAAGCTGTGCTAAACCTTATTCCGTTTTTAAGAACCATTTTAAGCAGCTATCTATATATCGCCCCCTTAAACTGAGAGGTCTATGTCATTTACTTCAGTCAATTTTCGTTTATATGTATGTATTTGTGTATAATGTGTACTATATTTGTATGTATATTTATTTTTATTTTATATATTTATTTATTTATGATTTGTCTCATCTCTTTGTGCACCACTTACTTACTCATTGGTTTTTTCCTTTGCGCCATCTCTGCTATCTAAAGTATTGTTATAGGTGAAAAACTTAAGTAAGTCACATGGTGTATGTAGTAGCAGCGTATCCGTATAAGCAATTTGACGATAGATATTAGAAAAATGACATAAGTTCCATATCAATTTTGTACACTACTACATAAGTAAAAGAGTTATGAGTTATGTTAATTATATTTACTTATGATTTGTACCTAAATTAGGTAAAAAACTTGCACTTAGGTGCAAAAATTGGATCAAGATTTTTTGTGCCTTGGAGGCGTTTTCAGTAGGCTGACATACCGTTTCAGGCCGTTTCAGAATGTGCTCTATCTCATACAAGTTTATCAAAATTTCACACCAGTACAGTGACTATGTAGAAATAAATCCTACTGTTGTTCATCGGTTTAAAAGTGCTTTTCAATCACGAGCGCGTAACAGTATTATCTGGAAGCTTTTTAGCCGTAAAACCACCTGTTGTTGTTTACCATTCCTCATACTGTTTTAAGTTTAAGTGTCTATTTTTTTAAATCTCGGTTTTTGTACATTACTATTGGCTGTATGGTGAATTTTCAAAGTCTCGGATGAAATTAAAAGTAAAAACCTGCACAATAATGTACACTTCCCGGGCCTATCCGGGAAGTAATGCCACTTTTTTTTAAATTAATTATCGTATCAACGTATATAATGATGGACTTCGCGGTGTGTTTTTAGTACATTAATGGGAACATTTCCGAGCAAGTTGGAGAAAAACAATGTAACGGATTATATTGCGTATATTATCTCATTTTAGTTCCCAACGTTTCGGAAGCTTTTCAGCTTTGTATGGTCACGGGTGGACTGAGAAAAGATGTATTTTCCTCTGTCAAAGATACAATTTGCGCAAACTACCCAATTTTACAAAAAAAAAAAACTGCAAAACCTATTGTCCCGGTAACTCACTACTTAATAAAAAAACTATATACTCGTAATACTAAATTCTACGGAATAACTACTCTAAAACAAAAATTACCTAAATATAAAAAAGATTAAATACTTGTATCACAATACCTTTCCTCGTTATTGAATTCGATAAACACCGAAACTTAACTGTCGTGTTTTCGTTAGAAAGTAATAGCCTAATTAATATGTACAATTCAGCTAAAACTAAAATAAAACAAACGTATTGACCCGGTTGACCTCACAAACAAACAAAACATCTAAAAATCTATCCGAACGCTTTTTCCCCACTGCACCATTTTCATGCTTCTCTGTTTGGCCCTATGGTTGACTGGTAGAGAATGCCTTTTGGCATTAAGTTCGGCATTTGTACTTACTTTTGTTTTGTGCAATAAAGTTTAAATAAATAAAATAAATAAAAAATCCCAAAGAAATATATTTCGAATCAGTGAAATCGAAATAGTCCATTACAATCATTTTTATCCGACTGCGCGACGCAAAGGAGGGTAATGTGTTTATCAGTCTATTTTAGAAAATATCTTCAATGTTTACAACATTTGTACAGTATAAATAATAGTATGGTCAAGGCATTTAATTTGTGTATCCTTTCGTACCTTGTCATAGTCACTTTATACATATGATCAAGTACAACAAGAAAAAGATGTAACAAAATACGATTTTTTTTAAATATGTCAACATTCGATATACCAAACAGGACCAACGAATACGGTCAGAGAACTTGGATGTGTATTCTTCCGAGTATATTAAATAGATTTCCAAGTGAGTTAATAAAAGATCTGAAAAACAAAACCAGTGACCAAATAAGGTGTATTCTTAAGAAATATACATTTAAGAACAGGGCAATGTTACGTCACTAAGCTATAATAGTCTTTAGTATGAAACGTTTTTTGGAAAATTCCAAAAATGAGATTTTAACAATGTTTTAACCTTGTTGTATCTCGGGGAGTTTTTATGGGATTAAAGTAGTTTTTTCATCAATATGTTTATTATTGAGAGTTTTTCCTATAACATACCACAGAAAAAAAGTTGTAAATTACCCTATTCTAAGAACAGATTAGATTAGATTACATTTATTTATTTCATGATAAAATAGCACTATAAATTTGCTTAGTGTCAAAGTTACACGTATTTAAATACTGAACATAAGTTAGATAATAATAAAAATGAAAATATTAACAATGTCAAATGTATAAAAAATAATAACGGTTATAATTAAATCTCATGTCCATTTAGTTTAAAAATACAATAATAATTACAGAATACAAGTCAATCAGTACCTAGTACAATAAAATAATTTTGTTCCAATGTCAGCCACACAAAACAATTTGAGATATATTAATATTCAAATCAAATTACATCTCCTAATATGGATCATCATTCTAAACAATATCACACAAAATTCAATGTCGTTTGATTACAAAATATATAATTATAACATTAGCTCCATGTACTCATTTACAGAGTACAGAGGGTTTTCCAACAAAACGTTTCTCAGTCGACGCCCAAATGTTACCAGACCAAACAGATTACCAGCAGTGAAGGAGACGATCCAATCAATAGTCAACGAAGAAGCGGACCAATGGCTAGGTTGCGTACATACACACTGTTCGAGTGCCTCAAAGAGAAGGTTCCGGAGATCCTGGCAGCGCAGACCGAGGAGGCCATTGTGGCGAGGGTGAAAAAGATAGTCATTGAAGAGCAGGAGGTGAGTAAATGTATAAATGTCACATTAATATGGAATCTCTATCGGCTTTCATATTAATTTTGACTGTAACAAAGTGCGAAAATTAAATTTAATTAAATTCCTTGACTGTACGAGTAAATAGATTAACGAACTATAGTGTACGCTGCGTAACGTGAACGTTACGTAGCGTACAGCACCGTACTTAGCCTAACAGCGCCTCAGGAAATTATTATCTTTATCCAGCGAGTGTATGCAGGTACTCCCCACCACAGTATATGCGCGATGGGTACATGCTACTAGCCTAGCCCCGATGCAGAAGAGTTCGTCTTCTAATCAAACTATTACATTTACTTTGATATTTATTACATGCTTAGATCAAATGACTAAGTAATAATAATATTTTTTCTACTCGTGAACTATAATCTGTGAATAAAAACTCCGCAAATCATACTAAAAAGGCATACTTTTTAGATTGGATCATCACTCTATCTATACTCTATGGTTTTTATTATATGCCACTTAAGTATAATTATAAAATTAACTTTTTAAGTCTCGTACCAGTCGTATCTTAATTAAGCTTAGTTAAGGTACGAGACTTAAGACTTACTTACTTGCTGAGTAGCCACTCAGCAAGTTTCGTGGCCTAATAATGAAAAAGCATACAGTATATAACGATTGCATAATAGTATTTTATGCAATCGTTTTATAATGTATGCTTTTTCAGTCGAGTACCGCGTTTAGGAAAACCCCCGTGGTTCTGTAGGTACGGACGCGCGATCGCAACACCATCCGCGAGCCGCCGGGGCGACCTCAGCCCCCGGCGGTAAAGTGTATTAACATCTTGCACCTCTCACTGGCTGAGAAAAAAAATCGGACTCATCACGGAGTGAAGAACGAAGGCACCGCGGGCTGTGATACTCCTTGGGCTTTCCGGACTCCAGCTCCTACAGCAGCGGCGTTCATTTTGCCGTCCTCGTCACGGCGAGGCAGGTTGAGCGACTACGCTCCCCGGGCAGGAAAGGGACTGCGGACGACTCGAGGGGCCTTGCTTCCCGCCAGTGCTGGACCTTCCTTCACTTCACCACCGGATTAGACGGACAACCACGAACTCGTCCAAACGAGATCTCAACGTCACTACAAAGAAGATCGAAGACACCGCGAGGGGAGATCGCTGCCTGGGCTTCCTCCATACCTCCCTTTCGTCGCGGCCGAGTGCCGTCCACGCCGGGTCGAGATACGTTCTCCCGGGGGCGGAAGGGGGCTCTGCAGGTGGCTCGGAAGGCGCTCACTCTTTGCCAGTGCTTCACCATCACCCACATCAGAGGAGCCGCGATGGGCGATCCGCGATGGAGCTCCTGCACTTCTTCGTGTCGCGGCTCAGCCGTCCACGCCAGGTCGACATACGTTCTCCCCGGGGCGTGAAGGAGGCGTGGGACCTCCGGCGCCGGCTCGCCCTTCGCCTGCACTCAAGAAAAATTCAAAACAGCTTTATCAAACCGGCGGGACTCAAAAGTCCTGGAAGCCATCAGGCGGACAGGCACCTGCCATTGGCGATTTCTCCCGGCGCATCCTTCATAGGAGTGACGCACCCATTTCAGAAACTCTAAAATGGCCCTTCCAGGGCCAAAAGAGATCATAGAGGTCAAACAAAAAAAAAACACGTTTAGGCCACGAAGCTTGCTGAGTCGCCTAATAAGGTACGAGACTTCAAAAGCTAATTATATATCTATTGTATACAATACTTTTTCTACGAGTAACCCATAAACTACAGTAAATAAAACAAAGCTAAAAAAATATTTACAAAAACACTGCGTTCTTTATTTGAAATTCATTATAGTTCTTAGCGGAGTTGTATAATATATGTACTATTGTATACAATACTTTTTCTACAAGTAGCCCATAAATGACTGATACCTAAAAAAATATGCAAAAACGCTGCATTCTTTTTTTTTTAATTCATTATAGTTCTGTACGGAGTTGTATAATATGGGTACGTATTGTAAGTTTAGCGGCATAAACCATAGAGTGATGGTCCAATCTAAAAAGTATGCCTTTTTAGTATGATTTGCGGAGTTTTTATTCACAGATTATCGTCCACCAATAGAAAAAAACATAATAGTAATGTTTAATGTAGCTTATTTTCATTGTTGAATAGAAATTCTGTAAGGCTTTTACTGTAGAAAAATGGTTTTAAAAAACTATTGCACAAGTCAAATTGTGGTCTCAAACTGCACTTCTAGACTCATGGGCTCGAAGCAAAATGCCGTGTCGCTTTCCCTAGTAACACCCCTTTTTAGGGCTCCGTAGCCAAAATGGCAAAAACGGAACCCTTATAGATTCATCATGTATGTCTGTCTGTCTGTCTGTCTGTCCGTCCGTATGTCACATGCATTTTACTCAAAAACTATAAGATGTACATTGATGAAATTCGGAGCATAGGTGTCATGTGTAAACCGCTACTTAGTTTGATAGTTAAATAAAATTTATATAAAATTCAGCAAACATCAATGTGTGGCACTTATTTCGACAGTTCTTCTATAAACACTTTAAGGTGTCTACAAAAAAAAATATATTTAGTGAACATTTTTCGAAATATTCGCTCCGAAAGTAGCAAAAATTGTGTGTCCCCCCCCCTCCTCTATTTTCTAAACGGTATGTTCAAAAATTGTGAAAAAATATGTAAATATAAAACTTAATAAATACTTCCAACGAAAATTGTTTTCCACATATCGGACATACCGTTTTTAAGTTATTGCCAATAAACTGCGCTTCTGAGCAAAAGGACGTAAGTGCCAGGGAGGTACGCTCTTTTGTTAGTGTTTTTTTTTTTCATATCGTATTTTTTTCATCTGTAGTGCATTTTTTTGTATAAACGGCTGCGGAACTGCGGAGTCCGACTCGCACTTGGCCGCTTTTTACGCCTGTAGAAATTGTAACCGAAATAGAAAAAAAAAATATTTTGCTCATAAAAGTGGTATTTAAATATACATTTTAATTTTATTAGTGTGGAATATTTTTTTCTAAAACTTTATTTGCTAAAAATGGGACGACCTAAAAAACTGCTCTGACTGGACGAAAACTTATGTTTTGGGGCTAGTAATACAATAGGCAATAATATAATAGGCTATAAGGTGGTGGTGGGAGATCGAGTTGAGTTGTAACAGCTGAGTCTTGTGACATAGTCGATTTTTTGAAACTTATTACCTGATAGCGAGCTCGCAATAGCGCGCTTTTGTTAGTTCAAGTTTCGAGCTAACATATCCTCAGTGTCACAATTCACCTCGGTCTCCTCTACACCACCTTATACCGATACTAGGGTTACATTTACATCGGATTTTACCCTTATCAGACGCTTATTCAGCATTGTTCAAAAACGGCTGAAGTAAGCACTATTTTCATATAAATTTATGTGGTTTCCGAAGCCAATTCACATTCTAATTTGCATTTTACGACCCGGTCTAGTAATATCGTTATGCTTTTAAGTACTAACTGTCTTATTGTCTTAGTTATAGTATTATGAGTTTAGGATGCCGACAAAAACAATTAGGTAAAGTAGTGGGAAGTTAAAACGTTTCTTTAAACCTTATTATGACTGTACCTTAACACTTTCGCAGCCAAGCTTTTCGTAGAGTGCTACGCACTATACTTTACATAAACGCATGGTATATATGGCTACGCATCTACGAGTAGAGCGCCCGCTAGGCCCGTTCTTGGCTGTGAATGTGTTAAACTCTTAAACAATACGAGATCGCCAGCCGTAAGTAACAAATAATTTTTTCATGCAATTTTAGCGGGAGACGAAATAATAAAATTTTCTTACACACAAAGAAAACTGGCCAAGAGTATATTGGACCACGCGCAGTGAAGGCTTCCGTAGCTGTTACTACACAGAAATGCACTACTGATAAAAAAAGTAAAGTATGAAAGAAAGAAGAAAATATGAAAACAGCATACACAGGTAAAAAATTTAATGCAACGTGCACTTTTTCAAATCGTCTTTTTTTCTTGACCATGGTCCGACATGATCTTGGCCGGTTTTTTAAAGACAAGATTTTTGTAAAAATATACAAAGGTTTTTTATAATATTAATAATACTTTTTTTATAGTCAGATTGTACGAATATTACTAGTAGATGATTTTGTATGATGACATTGATGACAGACATCATCATCGGGACCACGACCACTCTGACAAGAGGAAGACAACTAGAAAGAAGCTACTAATAATTTTGTAAAGATCAAACATTGCAAAAGATAAATGAACTTATAACAAAATTCGTCGAAGAATAACGCCGAACAGTCACAAGTTCAAAAGGAATACCCACCCAATATAAGCCGGGAATAAAGTTCCATCTGAACTTCGAGCGTTATCTCCCGCGAGCAGCTTGGAAGTATCCTCTATTCTTACTTTGAATAAATAATATGCGTAAAAGCCCCGAAAGTGCGCTAATATTTCACCTCACTCGGCGAAGCCACTTCGCTGCAGTCCATTATGTCTACGTTAATCTAAGTCGTGCTCATTGAGATGTCAGATAAATGTCGGATGTTGCCATGTAAAAAGTTGCAAGGCTTTTACACATAGGTACGTGTGACAGTACGGGTTTCTAATATATTTTCACGGCCATTTTGTCTTTGTTAACTCATTGAGATGTCGGATAAATGTCGGATGTTGCAATGTAAATAGTTGCAGCGTTTTTACGCATAGGTACCAGTTTCTAATACATTTTTACGTCCATGATGTCTTTGTTAATATAAGTCGTACTAATTGAGATGTCGGATAAATGTAGGATGTTGCCATCTAAAAAGTTGCAGGCCTTAACTTTTTAACGCATATGCACATTTGACAGCACCGGCTTCTAATACATTTTTACGTCCATTACGTCTTTACCTATTAGTATAAGTCATTACTCATTGAGATGTCGGATGTTGCCATGTAAAAAGTTGTTGGATTTTTACGCATAGGTAAGTTTGCCAGTACCGGCTTCTCATACATTTTTACGTCCATTATGTCTTTTTTAATAAATGTATGTAGTGTATTGAGATGTCGGATAAATATCGGATATTGTCTTATAAAAAGTTGCAGGGTTTTTACGCATACATAGGTATGTGTGACAGGACGGGTTTCTAATATTTTTTTACGACCATTATGTCTTTGTTAATATAAATTTTACTCATTGAGATGTCGGAAAAATGTCGGATGTTACCATGTTAAACTTGGCAGGGTTTTTTATGCGTAGGTACGTGTGACAGTACCGGCTTCTAATACATTTCTATATCCATTATGTCTTTGTTACTAAAAGTCGTACTCATTGGGATATCGTATAAATGACAATTATTGCCATGTAAAAAGTTGCATGGTTTTTAAGCATGAGTACATTTGGCAGTACCGGATTCTTATACAATTTTACGTCCATTATGAGTTTATTAATATAAGTCGTACTAATTGAGATGTCGGATTATGTTTGATGCCATGTGCCTACTACCTTCATACCTTTTAAGTTTTTAGAAAAAACGGGTAGACACACGGTACGGTACATAGGTTCAATTTTTTGCTTTTGAGGTACAGTGAGGATATGAAACACGTACCTATTTCGCTCTTGTCACATTGACAATTAGGACTACAATGGTATGTCCGTTTGCCTTACTGCGTCTTTTCATAATATCTTAGAAACGCCAAACTTTAAAATTACTTTTGCTCTCTTTAGTAATACGAATAGTTCCGGAAAAGTAGATATAGTCCTAAAATTCTCAGATTATACGAATACAACTTTAAAAGACGCATTTGCACCCCCGTAGATCCAATTGCCTCGTTTGTTCTTAATTTTAAATCAAAAAATTACGAACAATTTACCAGCACAGTGCTCGCTGGTGGAAAGGTTTGATACGCTGAACGTGTAATTCAAAGGCACCAGGGTAAATTTGATTGAAAAGTTACACAGCATTACAGTAAAAACCAAGGCACAAAATATATAAAAACTTAAAACTAAGTAAATTTAAGCGACGTCACTCCGTGGCTCCGTTGCGTCGTCTGATCTGGTGCAGGATTCGGCAGATTGCCCCGTAACTTCCGAAACACTACACCCTTCAGCCAGAAGTCTGCACTTGCAGCGGCCGCGGCACGCGCACCACAAACGAGCTGAAGCACACGTAGTGGCGGGACTGCAGCAGTGCACCCTCAGCGAGAACCCAGTTTTCTGGTGGACGAACTCACCACGTCATCGGACACTGCAGAGAGATGCAAACGCGATACGTAGAGTGCCTTACTCGATGTAGCAATCCGAAGACCAGAACCAGATTATTATCGTAGATAATAAATAATACGTTCTTAATTACATTAAATGAAACACAGAAACATTATATTTGTGTTTATTATAAAATACTAAATTCTCGGTAAAAAGTAACCTTCAACATTTTGTGGCTACCCAGCTATCCGTGTATCAAAAATAGTTGAAATACGTTTAGCCGTATTGGCGTGATGAAGCCACAACGACGGGTCTATATTAACTGACATAAAATTAAAAGTCATAATGTAATGTTTGTCCGAATTTTCATGAGTCATAATCTAAGATTCCTCCATTCCGGACCGATGGGATCTTCAAACCTTCAAGAAAAGAGCGTACTCCCACCTGAAAGGCCGGCAACGCACTTGTGACTCCTGTGGTGATGCAAGTGTCTATGGGCGATGGTGATCGCTTACCATCACGCGACCCGTCTGCTCGTTTGCCCCCTATGCCATAAAAAAAAAAGATTTCTCATAAACCGTTAACTTTTCGGGATTATAAAACAAACCTAACCTAACCTAATTAATGGGTTCTACATACAAACATCAAATCATCAACAAAAAATCTAAAATAAATTGTTTTCAATTCAGTGGCCTTCTAATAGTCCGTTTTAGTTTTTTGTTTTAAATATCTTGAATGTACAGTCATATCTTTTTTACAACTTTATAATATCACATATATTATATAGAAGATTTATTAAAAATAAACAAATATATATATACAACCTAGCCTATATAAACTAACTCTAATATATTACAAATTAATGAATGACAAAGAAAATAAATAAGGAGTAAAAAAAGGGGAAAGGACTATTCGTATAGATATATAGTTGCGTCGATCTTTGCGATGGCGGGGTAATCGCGAAAACGCCTTCGAGGAATTCTTTAGATTATTTCGTTTTAAATTCAGTAGATATTTCGGATACTCTTTAGCAGTGCACGCACGTCGCAGCCCACCAGTCGGAGATAAATAAGTTAAGGACGCCGATATTTCACTCCAAACCAATATCGTAAAAAGCGAACGAAAGAAAACGGTTTTAAACTTCATCTATCCGTGAGTTTATAAATGTTTAGTGATTTATATATTTAAATTATAGGTCAAAATACAAAGTTGCATCGTAGACAATATTTAGAATTTGTTTCCTTTTTAACCGACTTCAAAAAAAGGAGGAGGTGCTCAATTCGGTTGTATGTTTCTTTTTTTTATTTATTTTTTGTTACTTCAGAACTCCGGCAATTTGGAAAATTATTTTTTTCTTCTTAAGTAGGTATCCAAATGGGTCCCATAAAATTTTGGTGAAGATCTGATGCCGGGATCCATGAGGAATCGAAGGAATTCCTCGATTTTTATGAGAACATCTATGGCGATTTTGGTATTTATTACAGTAGTTTAAGCATTTACATTTGAAAATCACCATTTAGTTGAGAGAAACCAAGGATGAAGACACCAGCCATAATTTACCACTGAGGGCTCTACCAGTGTTATTTAATTCGCGGATCGCTAGTCGATTTGGAAAATTATTTGTTTGGTTAAGAGTAGGAATCTCCAAGTTGGTCCCATAAAATTTTGGTGATGATCTGATGGTGAGATCGATGAGGAAACGAAGGAATTCCTCAAATATTATGGGCACACCTATGGCGATTTCGGTGTTTATTAAAGAAAAACAAGCATATAAACTCGATAATCATTATTTGGTGAAGAGAACCTGATGATGAAGACACAAGCCACCAGTCACTAATAAAAGTAATAAGAGCTAAACCACTGTTATTTAATTCACTAATCGCAATATAATTCTTTATCATATTTTGCTTAGAGGCAGAAGTTAGTTAAGATCAGGGTAGCAAAGTGGAGCTGATAGTGGAGAACCAGAGAACTCCTTAACGGTTAAGAGTTACAGGATAATTCTTAAAAAATACATGTTTATAGGTACGTACGTTAAGACTGTTAGTCATATTCTTTATAGTGTGTCACTGAGGTAGTCTCCTTGTCACTAAGTCAGAATCTGATGCTGGGATCCCAGGGAAATTCAGAGAAACCCTCAAATATTTTAGGCACTAACAATGTTTTGAATATATTATTGTTCTAAAGTTATTCAGTTATTTTCGTCTGCTTGTCATCATTTAATGATTCTGAGCTGATGATGGAAGGTACAAGTCTTTATTAACGGTCAATAGTTGCGAGATAATTCTTTAAATATTATGGATAAGTTGAGACTGTCAGTCGTATTCTTTTTTAACCAGCAAGCTACTGGACTTAAACATTTTGACCTAGCCAATTCTTATAATTCAGATTTTTATTTACAATAAAATCCTCCTCAATCTTCTTATTCTGGGCTCTAATAAATACTTTATATCACTAAAATCCATCACTAAAAGGCAAAAAATAAATAAAAATCAATAAAAAAAGAACCGACTTCAAAATAAACTAAAAAGCCAAAAATAATCTTTTATGTACGGTACAAATTAAATGAGAAACAAGTAAAAGTACAAAGAAAAACTAGTAGGTATGCCAAGAAAAGGTCCCACCGCAGCATAATGCTAGCTCGAAATCCAGCGCTGATCTTCCGGTGAGGCCTGAGGCGACGTCACAGAGCTGTGCACACGCCACGACTAAATTATTATCTATTAAAACACGGAAAAAAACATTGATTTAAACTGACATGATTTTCACGAATTATTGCAACACCTGTAATAATTCGGGAAAATCATATGTTTTCATAAGTATGATGTATTTAATAACCTTCTGTTGATAATTTTTCAACGTTTCGGACGTCGCATTATGTACATGGTCTCGAAGGAACTGGAGAGGCAGATATCGCGAGTAGATCGGAAAACTCGCGCGGTTTGAAGATTTTGATATCCTATATCCAAATCCTTCGAGACCATAGACGTAACGCGACGACCGAAACGTCTTTTTTTTTAATAACACACGAAAAGTAATTAAATACCTAAATCATATTTATATGCAATTAAGCCCCGTTTTTTGTGTTGAGGAAAGGCTGGCAAAGTATGGGTGACTCTTCCGGTGTTGCATATATCCATGGGCGGCGATGACTACTTTCCATCAGGTGCTTTATCTGCCCGTTCGCCACGACATTTATACTACCTATTATAAATTTGTAAATATGGAATGTGTCTACATAGAAGATATTTTCAACAATATAATTGTAAATTAAAAAATATTTTATTTTACTTTTTAGGGTTCCGTAGCCAAAATGACAAAAACGGAACCCTTATAGATTCGTCATCTCTGTCTGTCTGTCTGTCTGTCCGTCCGTATGTCACAGGCATTTTACTCAAAAACTATAAGATGTACATTGATGAAATTTGGAGCATAGCTGTCTTGTGTAAACCGCTACTTAGTTTGATAGTTATATAAAATATATATATATTTCTAGGGGGGCACTCGATACATGTAGCCGAAACTGTTTTTTTTTTCAATAAATATCAATGAGTGGCACATATTTCGACAGTTATTCTAAAAACACTTTGAGGTTTTTAAAGAAAAATTTTGATTTAATGAATATTTTCCGAAATATTCACTCCGATAGTAGCAAAAATTGTGCCGCCCCCCCCCCCTCTATTTTCTGAACGGTATGTAAAAAAAATATGAAAAATTTTACAAATATATAACTTAATAAATACTTTCAAAGAAAATTGTTTTTAACATGATCAGACATACCGTTTTTAAGTTATTGTCAAAAAACTGCGCTTCTCAGCAAAAGGACGTAAGTGCCGGGGACATCAGTTCTTTTGTAAGTGTTTTTTTCATATCGTATTTTTTTCATCTGCAGTTTTTTGTATAAACGGCTGCGGAACCCTTCATGGGCTAGTCCGACTCGCACTCGGCCGCTTTTTGTATGTTTGTGTGTGTCGTTGTGGCTTCATCACGCCAAATCGACTCAACGGATTTCAACTATTTTTTATACATAAGTAGCTCGTATGGATACCCAGCTGGGTATCCACAGATGGTTATATGATACTTTGTCCCCGACTACGCTAAAGAAAAAAATTGGGGTAATGATTTTTCTCCTCCGCGAACGAACTTTCTAGTAAAAAATAATTAACATACGGCTAAAATAAAACAATTTAGCGGATTATATCGCGTATATTATCTCATTTTAGTTCCCGACGTTTCGGAAACTGTTCATCATTTTCATCATACATCTTTTCTCAGTCCACCCGTGACCATGGAAAGCTGAAAAGCTTCCGAAACGTCGGGAACTAAAATGAGATAATATACGCGATATAATCCGTTAAGTGGTTTTATTTCAATGAGTAATAATCGCGGAAACAGAAAAAAATATTATACGGATAAAAATTATTCATTTCTTGAATCATGGCTTAAAATACTAGATTAAATCACTTAAAACAACAAAAACAAAATTAATTGAATCGAATTAATTAATTTTATAGCTGGATACACTGACACACCGATAAATATATCAAACTTGTAATATTAACACCTAATTTTTTCATCAAACAAATCATTTTCATGAAATACTTTTATTAAATAAAACACTTCATGAAACGTTTGTAATAACAGGTGTAATCCATCTATATCCTAAAACAATCCAATATTCCATTCTCAATTATTTTAGTCGTGCATGTATTGATTGGTTAAACTCGCATTTAATCTCTTTTCCATTCAGCTGCAAAATATTGCCCTCGGATTAGCATTCACGCTTTGGATTTTGCATATAGATATGCATCCAATAGGCTTGGCTTGCACTATTCTACTTGCGCCCGCATATCTAAAATTCGCCGCACGTATTGATAGACATTGTATGTATTTTGCAACATCATGGTATTACCTAAGTTCACTCAAAAGCTTAGAGCATTTAACTTATGCAGATGATAAGCCGTCTTATTCTTCTTTTGCTATGCTTTTTCCCAGTTCATTTGGGGTCGACCCTCCTCGTTCTGAGCCGCCAAGACAGTCGATCTTGGATTGTCTGTTCGTTGATAGAGCGATGTGTATTCATATTGTGAACCTTCGAAAGACTTCAATAAAATGTTATTAATAACGGAAGCGCGGTCGTTCTTAGGTGTTAGAATTGCTCATTCACACAACCAATCTATGGACTTGCTGTGTAGATTTAGAACATCTGGGTAAATTTGAGAGATTAGGTCGTCAACGGTTCGCACAACTAAGGCGAGATCCGATGGAATTGTAATCCTTCCCTCAGTCTTGGGATATTCTCCATTTTCTATTTTAAGAAGAAGGTCGGAGAATTCTCCAGCGCCAATATCGCTCTTGAGCCACTCGCATATTTATCTTAAGGTGGAGTTTTTTTGATTATAGGCCAAATATTTGAAGCCTTAATGCAAGTTTTAACTTCATCAGCTCGAGTTCCCCTCGGAAATACGGGCAGAGTCTGACAAAATGACAAAAAGATTCAGCTAATAACATAGTGACTCCACCCATCATAACTTCGTTCCCTTTAATATCTTTCAAAGTTCTATTCAGCGCTTCACAACAACCTTTATGCGCCATTGTATTTTTGTCCCAGACTGTTACCCCTTATTGTAACCTTTCCAGGGATGAAATTCCAAGAATGCTGAAATTAGGTTTCTTAGTTTAAAATGAAGAAATTATACCCGAAATATATCGTTATTCAAATAATTAGAGATTTTCAATACAAAATTTCAACCCCAATAAAATTTAAAGCGGCCAATAAATACGCAAGATAGGCATTTTAAACTACTAATTAGACGGAGAGGTCCGACGTGCACTGTTACGTCATGGTGCACTCCGGCCATATAAACATTCTGTTTTACTAGAAAGAGATAGAATGAAATGTTTTATAGCTTATACCGTTGTTGTTTTTATAGTTATTCGAAAAATTCTTTTTATCTACTGTTTGTTACATGAATGAGTTTTAAATAAAGCAAAAATTAAAATTCATGCATATTCCCTATTTAACCCGTTAAGAGATGAATTTTCAACAAAAATCCTTTCTTGTTCCTTGCCTACCTACGTTATATGTAGTGCCATCCAGTTACGCAAACAGGTACTATTAACGCGTCATATTGGTTTCAAAGCAATTATTTCTTTATAATTCTACGGAATAAAAATTTCAGAGTTAACAATAGATGATGATGATGATATGATGATTTTCCATTTCATGTTAAAAAGAACTCGTTTTATGTATTTATCTTATTTATAAACCATATTTTTGTAACAAAATGTTTATCATTCAGAAATGATCGCAAGTCAAAAATATACAACGGGCTATTATCCGGCTGTATTAAGATATACTCGTATTTGTATGATCCGTCATATACGGAAGGTGGGTTCTTTGCTTAGTCGTGTTGGTAGTAATACTGTTGCTAGGTTACCAATTGTTTATTAATTGCTTAGAAATGAAAATTTCACAATGTCAAATGAACAAAAGGTCATGTTTTTCTATTTATTGTTAAAAAAAACCCTTTTATGAATGAATACCCACAAAAGTTGGAGCCTATGTCCTATTCTGATATCTAAGCTATATTACTGCAGAATTTAACGCAAATCTGTTATGTAGATTTTGCGTACCAGTGTTACGTACGATTTGTCTGCCTTAAATTCATTTATCGCGGATAAGGGTATTTTTTCGGGATAAAAAGTAGCCTATGTCCTTCCCCTGGACTCAAACTATCTCCATAACAAATTTCATTCCAATCGGTTCAGTGGTTTAAGCGTGAAGAGGTAACAGACAGACAGACAGACAGACGGACAGACAGACACACACATTTATAATATTAGTATGGAAGTATGGATTAAATGAAATCTATATTGAATAAAATCGATCGAGCAGTTTGAGTTATTGCCAAAAAACTATGCTTCTTAGCTAAAAGACTAGTACACTTTTTCTTTGGCTAGTACACTTTTTCATATCGTATTTTGTTCATCTATAGGTCATTTTTTTGTAGGAACGGCTGCGTAGCCCTACACTGAGCATGGTCCGACACGCTCTTGGCCGGTTTTTTCCTTTTATACGTTACTTTACGTACAGCAATACCTTTATTTGATTGGAATGTTCGTCTATTTTTGCGATGCGAACCGATTCAACAATGTACAGTATGCCCAATAAAATTATTCTTTTATTTCAACATGCCTACATTTTATTTATTTATTTGGCATCGTTTACAAATTGCAACAAAACTATACAAATATGTCCCAAAGAAATGTCTTTACTTTGAAGATATTTTAATGAAATTTATGAAGTAAATTGATCGTTGAGCCGAAAAGAAAATATTTTGGATGCGTATCAGACACTTAAAAAGATTTTGGCTCAAACCATTTTGGTTTTAGCTCTAGTTAGCAAGGACACTAATAAGCTAACTAAAAAAAGGTTATTGTTTTTTCCGCGGTGGAATTTGTGGGCACCATCTAGACATAGAACGCCTGGAAGAAAAACGTTGCCGTGTAACCAAGATTAATGAGCAAGCTGGTGTTGTGTCGCGTAAAAATGTACGGCGAGGCAATATCGCACGACCCTTTGGGTCGCGGCTAGGGATTGCAATCCGGTCCGGCGGATCCGGTAATCCGGCCGGATCCAGTACTTTTTGGCGGCCACCGGATCCGGTAAAAATTTACCGGATCCGGACCGGAACCGGTAGACCCGAAGAGACTAAAGAGACGCACACAACAGACTACCCAACCCAAGAAAGCTGATGTCAAGAGTCAATATGATCTAGATCTAGCTAAGCTTTAAAGAACGATGTCTTTTTAAATTATTCTTTGAGATTAATTGTGTTGAATGGTTAATTATGTTTGGTTGGCCAAATTAGAAAAACAGTTTTTTCAATTAAATTTATGACAATTATAACATGTCTCTTACCTAGTATTTAAAGTGCAATGTGATGTGATATGTGATTATTAATTAGATTTCTTTATGTATGTTTAATATTACGGGTGTTAAGGGAGTATAGTATTTTATTATTGTTGATGTTAACTCTTATAGTTTTAATAAAGTTGATTAAATATTACATAGTAGAGAAAAGTGGGGTCAAAGTTAAAAGAACGATCATGAATCATGGTCTAATACACCAAATTAGTGGTAAATTCTTAGATTTGGCCCCTTTAATTAAAGTGTTTGTTTTATTTTTTATAAAAAAGATTTAATTTTGTTATATTTACTATGAGACAAGGTTACCATGTCTTCATGTGTGGCAGTAAATAGGTTAATAATGTTATTAAGTTAAGGCTAAATATTATTGAAGCAGATGCTTAAATTTTCATATTACTGTGAAACTAGTGGCTAGTGAGACCGATTTTTGACTTAATAAGGGTGATTTTTAGCGCTAAGCCATTGTTTCATTAGTTAATTTGCAATAACACGTGTCTACTTTACGGCCAATAAACTGGACAGAAAGCATAATTTTGGATAGACTCAATAGCAAAACTTCAATCCGGCCGGATCCGGCCGGATTGAGAATTGGACCGGATTGCAATCCCTAGTCGCGGCGTCTTACAAACGTAAGGTCGATACCTCACCGTACATTTTCGCGACGCGGCATCGTAGTTTGCTCAATACAGCGCGGTGCCGATTTAGTATCTGCACGACGTGACCGTGCCTATTAAAGACGCCGCGCTGTTTCACGTTGACGGCGCCGTGGTAAAATGTAGACATCACCGCAAGTGTGTTTAACGTACCAAAATAATTGCATTTTGCACCATAAAGTAAAAGTATAAGCTCATTTAAATAAAACAATTTAACGGATTATATTTCGTATATTTTTATTATCTCATTTGAGTTCCGCTTTAAACCTTAAACCATGCCCTTAAGCTTTTTTTCTACGTAAGCGTATATAGACAAATAATATCCCCAACAGAAACCTCACTGATGTTCATTTAATTCATGTTTTTGTTTCTATAAAACCCTAATATTAGTTATAAATAGAATGCGACATACGGGGAAAATGGGATTATGTTTCGCAATATCTCCCTTTCTATTATACTAAAGTGAATTTGTCCAACCAGTCAGTATTCAGGTAGTCGCATCTAATGTAACCGAGTCGCTTTAGCAAATGTCCCGTGACGAACAACCATTGCGTTAAAAGGTCCTAAGTGTATATCAATTTCTATACGAGATACAGCGTTGTTTGTTGCTCGGGCAGGCTGGGCGTCCGCATTCGGGCGGCCATTACAGAAAGATTAATGACGTCATCATGTCTCCTGCTGGCGCAATCGCTGTGATTGTGAGCAATGCTCACGCGGGTTTCGGTCAATTTGCGTGTTACGGTAACCACTCCATTGCCGAAGGTCCGCTGACAATCTTGAGTGCTGGATCTAAATGGACATTTGAATATTAGGGGTTTGTTTTTGTGCGTGATGCCCTCATCAGCGTAACGCTTTAAATCTCTGCCATCTATACTATCCATTCTTCCATATATATACTATAGGGTGCTAAATAATTGGATACTAATACATTAAGAGCGATAGTATTCGACGATAGGACCTACATGCGAGTATGTGCAAAGCATTTGGAAGTTTAATGTTAGCCGGAGATAGTTAGGGAAACTTTGCTATGTAAAACACCCTAGGATAATCTTTTGGCAGTTATTTTTGATACACGGGTAGCTTGGTATCCACATTGGTTAAAGGATATTTTTATCTGAGTACGGAAAAGAAAATAACGGTTATAATTTTTTTTCTCCTAAGTTGACGAAGTTGGGCACCTTTTAGTCCTAGAATAAAATCAAACTCAAATACTAAATTGCACATAAAATATTTAGCTAAATAAGGCTTGTGTAAGTCTGTGTATAGAACAAGATGACAATACCTATATAATAACTCCACTAAATTGCACTTAAATCAATAATCCACAAGCACTTTATTTATCATTTTTATGTCAAATTCTCCAGTCCCGTACCTGCGAGGACACGCAAAGAATATTAAAGGTACAAAAATTTATATTTTATGGTTTTGCGAACAAAGTCAGCAAGTTTACGGGGGCGCGGAGTCCGTTTGCGACGTACAAAGAATATATTCGAGCGTTGAAACACTAGGAAACACGAACGACAACAGCTGACTCAAAAGGCCAGTGATAAGTTGTTCCAAAGTGAAGTGAAGTGAAAAATTATGTCCACTCTTCTGAACTCAGAGAGTTTGCTTTTCCGAATCAAGATATTGCAAAACTTGAATTGAGTACTTTTCTGTAATCAGTAGAAATTGTACTATGTTTACAATTTCAGCTATTCTTAAAAATACGCAGATGAAACACTGTGAACTTATTTTTACGCTTATGGCGATTTAAAATTGATTAGAAACGAAATATAAGGAAGCAATTTGGCCTTACAAGGTGTCCTCGAGGAATTTGAAAGATTGGGCACTTATTTCTAGGCCACGAGGAGTACAAAATTTTATATGATCCAGGTCAGACTCAGCAAAGAAAAATCTAGTTTTGTCGATTTTTGTACATAAAACTTGAATAACTTTCGCATTTCCTAAAATGGTGACGAATTTAGAGGTTGGAGTGATAGAATCAGTAATGAAGGATATCTGGAGAAGAACCAAAGTAACCGACATAGCTCGCAGAATTGTATGGTTGAAGTGGCAATTAGCTAGCCATGTAGGCGGTCATATTACTGGAAATGGATTTGCGTTTGTAATATAAGCTACAACAAGCTTTGAAACGGGCCCCATATGCATAGGCCCGTTGCGTTTTAGACGTCTATCGATTTGCTAGTATTGCTGCTATCAGTTGCTGTTACGACCGGCATAGACCAGTTGTGTTTTGGACGAAACACTAATTATACAAACTGATTTTAAGACGATTTGCCAGTATTGATCAATTGCTATTTAGAATAGTTAGTTGCGGAGTAGAAGAGTTGCATTTTGGGCGAAAAACTTGCAATGACCAGTTGCTATCAAGACCAATTATACTGCATATACCAAATACACTTTAGACGAAACGATCTTCACCCATAACCTTAAGTTTTAAGATGCTATTAATATATTTTTGCTAAATACAAATATTCAGACTTATTTTCTTTGAACTAATACAATTAATAAATAATCTAGAAGATTTTTTTTCATTATATTGACGTCTCTTATTTCAATTGCCTAACCAATCTTTCATCATATTCATTTGATGAAAGAAGCCACACAAAACGCACACTTGTGCGAATAATGTTTTCCGGGAAATTAATGTATGCTCAGGAAGAAAACGTACAAAGTATTATTACCTACATAGAGTAATCGTTTGCTTTCAAAGATATTCTTTCTCATTATTTATTTCTCATCTTAAGTTAGGTATTTAGCATTTTTCATATTTTTATTTATTTATGTATACACATTATTACACTATCTATATAAAAAGTAAAACGCCAATAAAACATATTAAAAAAAAACCGGCCAAGAGCATGTTGGAGTGTAGGGTTCCGCAACCGTTCATGCAAAAAGATGCACTAAAGATGAAAAAAATATTATATTAAAAAGTGCCTTGCAACAGAGCGTATCTCCACGGCACTTACCTCCTTTTGCTGTAAGCACAGATTTTCGGTAATAACTCAATAACTGTTTATCCGATCATGATGAAAATAATTATTGTTAAAAGTATTTATTAAAATTTACCTTTTTAATTATTTTCATATTTTTTGGTATGGAAAATAGAGGGTGTGGGGGTGCGAAGGTTGTTGTTTGCTTGATGTTTTTAAAATAACTGTCGAAATATGTGCCACACATTGATGAAAAAGAAATATTTCAGTCTCGGTTTCAGTATGAAGTCCCTAGAAATATATATTGTTTTGTCTTCTTAATTTAAGTATCAAACTAAGTAGCGACATATACAAGACATATATTTTCCAAATTACATCAATATACATCTTGTAGTTTTTGAGGAAAATGCCTGTGACATACGGACGGACGGACGGATATGACGATACTATAAGGGTTAGGTTTTGCAATTTTGGCTACGGAACCCTAAAACACTAACCTACATGCAGTCTTTGAGTCTCGAGTATACTAAGTGTTCGTAAACGGTGTTCTGCCTTTTCGCAGAATTATTTTTGGCCGAATTTCATTTGCCAACCAACGTTTCGACGACGTTTCACTTTGACAACTAACGATTAGCAAATTTTTGTATGACAACGTTTCAATTAGTACAATTTATTGTACCTAAAGCAGATTATTATTATGCCTCGAAACTTTTGGGAGACTAATCATTAGTCAAATCTTTCACTTGGTTGAACAACTTTTGGACGATTAACGTTTTGTTGATGCAACAGTTCCCTTTTCATACATTAGGCAAGTTACAAATAAGAAAAAGATACATACCAATATTTACATATTTTTTGGCTGTCCGAAACTCTGACAAGTAAGAGTAACTACGACAAAATGGAACATGGAACAAAAACCGAAAACTGTACGTTAGATTATTATGATGTTTCGGACTTGGAATTTTGATCCAATCGGAATTATAAGACAGATATAACAAGAAGAATCGGTATTATAAAATTCGTAATTCTGAATATCGGAATAAAAAAAATTGTACTTATGTAGTGTACCCTAGTTTGATACTTACCTACATTGTCATAAAAATAAGTGAGTGGTTGCGCTTACTCACGATGTCTTACTAAAACGGAGTTGCTAAACGAAACGCTACTCAATAAAACATTTTGGTAAACAATAAACAACTTAGTGTATGTTATGCCAACTAAAACATTCTGGTACATAAAAGGTGGCATTTTAAAAATGTACATTATAAAACACAGACCTAATGTTAAATTGGTAACTGTAAGGTTGGCAAATAAAATAAATACATTTGATAATTTGGGAAATGAACGGTTGGCGAAATAAAATTCCGCAAAACGAGAGTTGGGAACTCATAATCGGCCTAACAATTTCCTGCGAAAAATAAGAGAACCCGGAAAAACTGATCGCATCAGAATTAACGACCTATTTTTCAGAACTGGTACCGCAGACGTGGGTGCTAAAGACCTCAGACTCAAATGGAATTGGGCAGGGCATGTCTGCTGAATGAATCCAGAATGGTGGGCCAAGGGAACTACCCAATGGATCCCCCAAGATGGCTACGGGATTTGGACGCATTTTGGAAGGGCTAGGGTAGCTCAATAGTCTGATAAAAAAAAGATGCCACTGGCAATGCTGGGATCTCTCTACGAGATCGAATCAGAAATGAGGAGATTGGTAGACGAACCTAGGTCACTGACAGCAAACAGGGTACACAAGAAGTGACAATGGAAAGGGCACACAGTCAAAGAACCGATGGCCGTTGGGACACAAAGGTTCTCGAGTGGAGACCGCGTACCGGCAAGCACAGAGTGAAAAGGCCCCCACACGATGGTCGGCTCTGTTTAGGGTTGCAGAGACTCGCTGAATGCGGGTCGCCTCTATCCAGCCCATGTGGAAATCAGTGGACGTCCTATGACTGAAATGATGATACTCGTAACAAAATGAAGTGAAAACCGCGTAGTAAGTATCAACTAACTCATGAAAAGAACACCAAGAAAGTACCCGTAAAATAATCCCTTTTCAATTATTTGAATATACCAAAGCAGGGAATTTCTGCAGGTGTTTTTTGCTTTGGGTGTTACCGCACCAATCGTAGAACAACGCGTCAATAGTCGCATCTTCGTCAATTGATCGATCGTCGATAGACACCGAATGATGTCGTGTGTAACTTACCAAGTAATTACGAAGTATCGTCAATCGATGGATCGTCGATAGATAAACTTGGTTATCATGTGATAACGACGGAAATAATAACAATTAACAAGCTCGAAGCACCAACAATAAGAAAGTGGCCGAAAGAATTCCCCCTGGATATTGTTTGAATACACCAAGGGCAGGGCACATATCATCTCGGATGATTGATAAGCAACGCACACGCAAGCTTCTGCTTTATATTCAATTTATCTTGGGAAGTTTGCTAACAACGCCGGCCCGGTGCGATGTTGGTTAAACTGGAAAAGACTTGGAACAATAGGGAACATGCATGAAATTTTTTTCTTAACAAAATATTAAAATATCGTAAAAACTATTCCAAAAGAGGAATTAAAATTAAAATCGGATAAAAAATTCGCATGATTTAGGCATTTTAAACTACTAATTAGACAGCGATTTGACAGAGAGGTCCGACATGTACTGTTACGTCACAGTCCACTACGGTCATATAAACTCCATATTAAATTCTGTTTTGCTAGAAAAAGATAGAATAAATTGGTTGATAGCTTATATCTTGGTTATTTTCATAGTTGTTTGGAAAAATATTTTTCTCCACTGTTTCTTACATGAATAGAGTTTTAATAAATCAAAAAGAAAAAAATATGGATATTTCCTATTGATAGATTCAGGCGTTACTTTGCGGAATTCCATATTCGATTAATGGATTATAGTTCCTTTGCTTTTACCGTAAAATAGTGTTTTGCTAAGATGTGACAGTAAATTGTGCTCACATACGCATATTTTCATGCAGTTTCCACAAAAATACGCATATATATACAACAAACCACGACCAGACAGTATAATCCTTGAAACGGGTTTCGACTCTCTACGAGGCTTCATCAGGAGATGCAGGAGATGTTGACGGAGAGGATGTTCCACCCGAGAAGTAAAACTAAATTAACCAAAAATAAGGGACTCGGAACATTATTTTCTTCTAAGGACTCCACAGATTGAGAAGGGAGACTAAATTGTTGAAAAATCGCAGGAGTTCATTGGATGCGGGTGGCGCAGGACCGACTAAATTTGTATTAAAATTAATAATTCGTCATTAGTTTTGACGAATGAATAGTCTCATTATAAATAATACATTTAAAAGCCAAAGTTGTGTAATTTTGCTCCACTGAATCATATCCTTATACCTTGTTCAATTCTATATGACACAAGGTAGACTCCATTATTTGATTCGTGTCCTTGGTTTTTTCATCATTTTCCTTCCTTACTTTCCTTCAACTCTTCTTTATCTCTTGCATTATTTTTAAAAGCGAATTATACAATTAAATAAGTAATGAACTAAGTCTTAAAGTCAAACCCGTTTTTGTTATTTTGGCCTGAAATGAAAAAAGATATTAAAAAAACTACATAAAACATCATGGGATATCCAGCGGGCCCTAACCCAAGTTTTATTTAATCGTATGGCACAAGGTTTTGTCTACCCAAGTTGTCCTGTATCTTGGGATCCTGTGAGTCGGTTAACACTGAGAATATGGAAACAAAAAAATAAGATAATATAAGTACGGCAAAATTTAAGGAATAATAATTCTAAGCAATGAGTATTTTAATACCAAAAGCAGGAGTGGAACTGTGTGTGTATGTATATGTGTTTGTGTGTGTGTGTGTGCGTGTCCGTCTATTCACCAATTATTATAGGAATAAATAATAAGTTCTCAGTATCTTCACAGCTTGTTGAAATTCTTTTATACCGCTACCACTTCTGTTTGTTTTATATCCATGTTTGTAAGGCCAAGTCTAATCCCGTGGTGTTTTCTTAACACTCGTAAACTTTTCTTCAGCCCCACTAAATGGAACCGTTATATTCCGCCGCTCATCACAAACCGTACGAAGCCAAGATATAGTATAGAACTTTACTGCTACTATTTTATTAAAACGTTGGACCATGGTTACACAGTTAACTATACAAACCTGATGAACGTGAAATGTTCCGTTGTTAGGCGAAAATATTCCATATGTACAGTCGTAATGGTTAATTATTCGTCGCACAACGGAAAGTTTCATAGAAAATTTAATTACGTGACTTAATGTGTCCAACTTTTTGAACTTCATCCATATAAATAAAACAATTTAACGGATTATATCGCGTATATTATCTCATTTTAGTTCCCGACGTTTCGGAAGCTTTCCAGCTTTCCATGGTCACGGGTGGACTCATCCATATACTCATTAGAGTACTAGACGAGGATTATATTTAGTAGATTAATTTACTTTTATTCATAGAAAACATCCATTCCATCAATTTTTTTACTACTAGTTTTGTGTTAATTTTAGCATTTAAGTTACAATACGAAAGCGAATCAGAAATGAGGAGATTCGTAGACGAACCAAGGTCACCGGCATTAGCAAACAGGGTAAGCAAACTTAATTGGCAATGGGCAGGCATATAATATAGATGAATATTTATTTTATATAAAATAATGTTATATTAGGCTTTCCTTTTGTCTGAAACACAGGGGGAACCCTAGTTCAGGATATATAAAAATCTGAATTGAATTGTGTATTATAGAATTTAGCCGTAACTATCTTTATATTATGTTGGTTTAATAAATGTATTTGTAATGTATTTGTATTTGTATCCAAGACTCAAAAACAAATATTTATGCCCATCACACAAATATTTACCCTTACCGGGATTTTATCTCAGGACCTTCAGCAAGCAACGTTGCTTCCGCTGAGCTAAACCGGTCATCAAAAAATCTAGACCTTGACCGCCAGATCTGGTCAAAATCTCGGGACACCCTTTGTACAAAAGCAATGCATGACCAGTCATTGTCTACGTCAATTTTTTCACCTTTCAGCTGACATTATCCTGGAATTTAACTGAAAATGGAACTAATATCTTATGCTATGGCAAATTCGGTACTAAACTGAGCTTCACAATATAGCCAGACAATTTGAAATTTAATTAGGTTTTTCGTTTTATTCTGTCCTGTAACTCAAGACTGTAATGACAGAGTTAATGAGACAAATGCTAATAATATAGGCAATGAATATACTTACGAGATGTGCCCTTGTAAAATAGACCTATCATCATCATCATCATTTCAGCCATAGGACGTCCACTGCAGGACACAGGCCTCCTCAATAGATTTCCACATGGGCCGGATAGAAGCAACCCGAATCCAGCGAGTCCCCGAAACCCTAACCAGATCGTTCGATCACCTTACGGGTTCCCACACTGCGCTTGCTGGTACGCGGTCTCCACTCGAGAACCTTTGTGACCCAACCGCCATCGGTTCTTCGAACTATGTGCGCTGCCCAATGCCACTTTAGTTTGCTTACCCTGTTTGCTAATGCCGGTGACCTTGGTTCGTCTACGAATCTCCTCATTTCTGATTCGATTTCGTAGATCGAGAGCTATGGAAAGCGCAATGCTCGGAAGTATAGCCCTTTCCATAGCCCGCTGAGTGACTCTGAGCTTCCTTAAGATGCCCATAGAATAATATATAATAGACCTATATTATTCGTTATGACCAAATAATATTCAATTTTATTACCTTTATATCGTTTAAAATCGTAGTTTTAAGGAGTAGCGTTTTAATAGTAGCAGACGTAGCCATGGCAACGAGTTACAGATAAAAGTGAATTGACTTATCTTTCCTGGTGGAAGTTAATTAAGCCTCAATCTTGTATTAACGAAAAGCCAGAAAACTTTACCTTAAATGTTAAGTTTTTAACAATTTACATTTCACACTTCGTTTAAAACAATATACCGTTACACAACTGAATATAAACGCGTTTATTCAAAACTTCACCACAATCCAGGCTCAAACTCTGGAAACTCATTTTTGAGGCCGTTGTCGCGTCGGTGTTCCTCAGATTGCAGTAACGTCCAACTTTGTGCACAATACTGCCTCCAGTTGTCTAAAGATTGTAAGTTATTGATATATCCTACAGTGTTACGCCCTTTTGTGAAAGGACGACACAATAGATATAACTGCGTAGCCGAAGCTATCAAAGTTTATAACTTTATCTAATACGGTGCTACATGCAAACGTCGGCGAACTTCGTAGTGAGCACAGACATGTGCGGCGAACTTGGCAGAGGACGATGTGTGGAATACATTTTGGGAAGGTGATTGTCTCCGTTTGTAGATATTTATATATGTACCTAACTCTTACATAAGTGTTTATGAGTTGGATTAATGGAAACAGCTCTAGAACTATGATAATGTCGGACATGAAAAAGGTGGAAAAACCGGCTAAGAGCATGTCAACACCAACAAAAAATGCAATTTAGATGAAAAAAATACGATATGAAAAAGGGTACTAGCAAAAGAGTAAGTATATCTCCACGGCATTTTCGTCCTTTTGCTCTGAAGCGCAGCGTTTTGGAAATAACTCAAGAATTATTTTCAACATGATCGCATAATATTTACCTTATATATTATGCGATCATGTTGAAAAAAATTTTCGTAAAAAGTATTTATTAAACTTTATCTTTGTAATTTTGGTTACATGTATGGAGTGCCCTCCCAGAAATATTATTTTTTGTTATTTAACTAGCAAACTAAGTAGTGGCTTGTACAAAACACCTATACTTCAAATTTCATGAATATACCTTATGTAGCTTTTGAGTAAAATGCCTGTGACATACGGACGGACGAACGGACATGACGAAAGTATAAGGGTTCTGTTTTTGCCATTTTGGCTACGGAACCCTAAAAACAAGCCAAGAACGTTAGTCCATCGGATTTCTACGGTGTTGTGGGTACCCTTTAATTTTCCCACATGAAACATAATGTATGACTGGGAGCTCAAGTAGCACACAAGCTGTAGTAAAGCTTATACAGCCCTTATAACACCGAAAATATCCTATCTCGCATGGCTGAACAGTGGAATTAATTAATATTTTCTTCTGTTTCCGCGATCAGTCCACCCGTGACCGTGGAAAGCTGGAAAGCTTCCGAAACGTCGGGAACTAAAATATGATAATATGCGCGATATAATCCGTTAAATTGTTTTATTTCAGTGGAATTAATTGTCGCCGACAGTATTTCCGAACCGATGCGACCTTCAAGCCTTCAAGAAAAGAGCGTACTTCCACCTGAAAGGCCGGCAACGCGTCTAGAGCGTAGCAGGAGTCTATGGGTGATGATCGCTTACCATCAAGCGATCCGTCTGTTTTTTTTGCCCCTAAAGCGTAAAAAAATAGTTAAGCAACAAATTAATTAATTACACAATTTTTAGTATCAATCTTGCAGCTCGCTAATAATAAGATAAAGCTCATTATTTTTTTAATACCGCTATTCTGTGTGAATATTAATATTGTTATGACAAGAGCGAGTAGATAAAATATACCTATCAGTTCATAACAAAATGCCAAGTATATTATGAATTTATGTATTAAAACAATACTTTTTACTTATCACCTGTACTAAAAATGATTTTAATCGCTTAAGTAAGAAACATAATTTATCATCATCATCATCATATAGCCTAAAGACGACCACTGCTAGACCTTTCTCAAAGGCCTTCCCAAAGGATCTCCACAAAGACTTGTCGTTTGCCACCCTCATCCAACGGTTTCCCGCGATCTTCACCACATTTTTGGTCCATCTTCTTTGGGGACCTCTAGGGGGTCTTGTATGCAGTCGCCACTCGAGAAAATTTCTGATAACTATTTTAAGGTTTTTCTTTTGTATGTGTCGTTGTGGCTTCATCACGCCAAATCGGCTAAACGGATTTCAACTATTTTATGGTGCACGGGGTAGGTTAGGTTAGGTTAGGGTTATTACGCTGAAGAAAAAAAGAGGGGGTCATGAATTTTTCTCCTCCGCGAACGAAGTTGCGGGGCACGTTCTAGTATCATATAATACTTCACTATCTTAATATTCTATGGAAAAAAATATGCACAAATCAAAACGCATACTTAAAAAGTGACTTGGCTAACATTGAGACTCAAAATGAAGTATTGATCAAGGCGAACACAGTGTGGAAGCCTGCTGAAAAAAAAGGGGGGTTATGACTTTTTTCCTCCGCGGACGAAGTTTCGGGCGCGTTCTAGTACCATATAACTTCACTATCTTAATATTCTATGCAAAAAAATATGCACAAATCAAAACTCATACTTAAAAAGTGACTGGGCTAACATTGAGACTCAGAATGAAGTATGTATCAAGACGAAAACAGAGTGAAAGCGTGCTTGAAGCAGAGATATTATCTTTGCGCCGATGATGATACGACCCAAACCGCCTAGATAGACCAGTGGTCTCTGGCAGAGATTAAATAGCCTAAAAGTAATCCAACCTCATCATCATCAAATCAGTCAATAGACGTCTACTGCTGCACAAAGGACTCCTCCCCCTCAACGACCTATCTTGCACCGCCTTCATCTAAAGGTGCGTCCACACTTGTATCATTTGCTCGTATCTGATCACTGTGGCATGGTTTGACTGCGTATCGCGCTGCTCGGACGCTCACTATCGGCGCGGCGATCACGCCACGCTTGTCCGATCTAAGTGTGTGATACGCGTAGCAACATGGATTTCAAGCCATCGGATCGGCGCGTCCAAACGCGTGATCGTGACACGCGATCATGCCACGTGACGTAGATTTGATCGGGCAAATGATACAAATGTGGACGCACCTTAAGGTTTCCCATGATCATGACCTTATTTTGTTCTTCCTTAGAAAGTCCTTCTGTGGTGTAAGCGGTCTCCTTAGAATTGTGATCGATACTCTGGTCGAGCAGTTGTCATACGTTGACGTTGTCTAATAAATCCTTTTGTGCGGAGTTCTTTCTTTCCCTGATCTCCAACTCCAATATCTTACACCTTCCTATTAACATTATACGTTTGAAAGTTTGTGAAGATGTTTGGATATGTGTTACTTAGTGAGTTAATATGGTAAACAAACAGATCAGCCCCCCTATTGTCTAACGCGTTTGACGCTCGAAATCAGAATCAAGTGTCATGATTTTGTATGGGCTATGACAATTGTTCGGATACCAATTGTCAAAATTTCGTTAGGCAATAACCCCTCAGGTCTTTTCTTATTTGTTGGTGATGTGGGTTCTTGCATAAATCTACTGAAAAATAATCAAAATGATATTGATAAATACAAAGCGTATGTACAGTATGATGTACGCTTAGAATTTCTCTATTTTTTTCGCTGGTGGAATGATTGATTCGTTGGCTTAGTAATCCAAAGGTACCGGGTTCCATTCCTGGTGCACCACGTGCGAATGCCATTTTTTGTTTTTGCGCTTTAAAATTAAGAAATAAATGTATTCTAAGTATCACAAAATTATATTTTGTTATTAATTGCTATGTATGCTTGTTTGCGTTTCAATAGCGATATCGTTGTTTATAAATATTGGCTTTAAAAACCTGCCTCAATACGATAAGAGTCAGTCGGGACAGAGAGGATCATTGAGGTTAAACGTAAGTGCAGTGCTCTTTCTTAACAAAAATAAATAGCTACTTGATTAATTTCCCCAGTAAGTCAGTCCTTACATGAAGTGAACTCAATTTTTAACCAACTCCCAAAAAAAGAGGAGTTTATATGTTCGATAGTTTGTGTTTCTTTTTTTTATGTATGTTCACCGATTACTCCGCCAATTGTGGACCGATTTTAAAAATTCTTTTTTTATTTTTGTAAGAGGATTATAAGAGCGGCGATCCCGGGTTCGAATCCCGACCAGAACAAGTGTTTGTGTGATGAGCACGAATGTTTGTTCCTGGGTCTTGGATGTTTTCTATATATTTATGTATTATATTTTAATTTATCTATACGATTTGTATATCATCGCCTAGTAGCCATCAAGGTTTGCTTAGTTTGGGACTAGGTCGATTTGTGTAAGATTGTCCCTGGGTTTTTATTTTATTATTTGTGCTGAGTATCAACATCCTAATTTTGTCAGATTTTGAGTTACGATTTTTTTTGAAATATATTTTTGCGAAATGGAGGCACGTGATTTTTTTCCAATTTTGAAAAAAAGATTTTTGTTTTAATATGCGTTACCTCAAAAAAAAAAGGAAAACTGTTTATCATAACAGAATACATAACAACTTATTCCTGATAAATAGGAAGGTTTTCTATGATAGAAATTATCATTTCGCACAAAATGTTGTTTTTATTTGAATTTAATCATCATCCCCATTGGATGGCTTTTATTAAAGTTGTACAACGTGTATTTGTTAATTTATTTTGTTTGAAGTCCAACTGTGGCTTGTCTGGTGTTTATAAAAGTTCTGACATGCTTAACGGTAAAAAAACTTAGGTATGAAAGTAAGAAAATCTTGAAATGCCAATATAATAAGCTTGTACGTCATATGTTTACATTTTCGGAACAATAATCTAATGAGATGTAATATATGTAGGTAGAAAATATAGGGATACGCATGTGATGCCAGCCTACGAAAATGAAAATGCTAATAAGTCAGTCAGTTAGATGATAAAAAAAATACTCTACCACATTACAGTTTCGTTGTGAGGGCTCGTGAAGTCATAACTAAGTACAAACTTTACCTACGCGTCACGTCACGTCACGCGACATTTGACTCAATGTACCGCTGTGAGATTTAAAACAAAAAAGTCTCTCTTATAATCTCCGCTGGCACGGGCACGTTGAGAGAATGGGAGAGGATCGTGCCGCCAAGGTTTATCTTGGACATCCCCGTAGGACGTCCTAGATACCGCTGGAGTGATGAAGTCCATAAAGATCTCAGGGACCTAGACATCCCTAACTGGTGCGAGCTGACTCTGGATCGCGAGAATTTTTATTAGTCTACATGACGGATTAATGATTCAAACCTTCAAGAAAAGAGCGTACTCCCACCTGAAAGACCGGCAACGTACTTGTGACTCGTCTGGTGATGCAAGTGTCTATGGGCGACGGTGACCGCTTACCATCAGGCGATCCGTCTGCTCGTTTGCCTCCTATGTCATAAAAAAAAATGATTATAATTGAGTCATCCCTCATCCCTGCAGGTGGATATATAATGCCTAACGTAGTATTTTTTTTACAGATGGTGGCAAAATTGTATACGCTGGACGCAAGCCCCCCGAATCGGGCTTGCATGATAGCTTGTGAGCTGTTCAAAGTTCCCGTGGAATTTGTAGAGGTCAATGTTTTAGAGGACGAGCATCTCAAACCTGAGTTTTTGAAGGTTCGTAAAAGTAGTCTTCATAACTAGAAGACTACCGTGAGTGAGACTCAGAGATATTTACATTACATAAACTTGTATCATTTGCTCGTATCCGATCACCGTGGCGTGCCATGACTGCGTATCGCGCTGCTTGGACGCTCACTGTCGGCGCGGCGATCACGCCACTTGTCTAATCTAAGTGGGTGATACGCGTAGCAACATCGATTTCGAGCGATCGGATCGGCGCAACGTCCAAACGCGTAATCGTGACACGCGATCATGCCACGGGACGAAGATATGATCGGTCGGGCAAATGATACAAATGTGGACGCACCTTAAGCTACTCACGCCGTAAACGTAACCGCTAATATATTTGCAGGATGTTACCAAAATCGTATCCTATCGAATATTATTTAAATTTATTGCATGTCATCATGCTTTGTCGGTAAAAATTATAAAAAAAAAAGTAAAAATCAAGAGACTCGAGTTTTTTAAAAGTGCAAATATCTCGAAAATCATGAACTTTTTATTAAGGTCCTACTTAATATGGTAGCTTATGAGCTATTCTATCACCACTCTTCATTTTGGGGTTGGTTTTAGGGACACCCTGTATAAGAGATAGGGATTGTGATCCAAGATCTGGTTCATTTCTGGTTCAACGTATCTCTTTGGCTATCCAGCGCGGGAATTCAGCAGGTATCTCTGGGACGTTTGAGCCCGGCCTCCCCAAAGATTTCCATAACGACCGGTCGTACGCCACCCTCATCCAACGCTTTCCCGCAGCCTTAACCAAACCATCCGTCCATCTTAATGGGGTCACAAATATAGAGATTTGTATTATATAATCAAGAATGTGGAGACGGGGAGATGTAGCAGTAAAATTCTTAGAAATATAAAAGGGCATACTTTTAATTCTTAGACAGCAAAGGCCCATTAACTGCAGGGTTTCAATGAGAATCAAACTTCTTGTTTGTTACAGATTAATCCTTTACATACAATACCGGTGCTACAAGATGGTGATTTAGTCTTACACGACAGGTAAATAATTATTTAATGGTCATGATTGGGCATTTCATCGAGCATTTCAATCGCTCTGACTTCAGTGGGTGCATTATTGGGATCCCGTAAGATATGCATGTTGTTTTTAGCTATCTAGTAGACGGCGTTGATTTCTACCAAATAATGAAGAAAACCGGCCAAGTGCAAGTCGGACTTACGCACCGAGGGTTTCGAACAAAATATACACTACATGCGGCCGTATCTATGAAAACCGAGTATTAGCAGAGCCCTACTCCTAAGCAAAATGTACGCGGAGTTCGGTCATTTTATATTGGTTTCTGACATAGACTAACAGATATAAAATTATTCTGTTTTTAGTATTTGTAGTTATAGCAGCAAGAAATACATCATCTGTGAAAATTTCAACTGTTTACATATCATGGTTCATGAGATACAGCCTGGTGACAGACGGACAGACAGACAGACAAGACAGCTGAAGGACGGACAGTTGAGTCTTAGTAAAAGGGTCCCGTTTTAACCTTTGGGTACGGAACCTTAAAAAAACGTGCTAATCTCACGGGATCCCTACACTACTGCCACCACCGAAGTCAGAGCAGTTGAAACGCTCCGAGTCAATTACGATAACCTTAGCGCAATCATTGAAGGTCACATCCATCATGTAGTTTACACACCGCATTATATATATCGGTAACAATGCGATTTGTTTAATTTTGTATTTCTTTGTATTGTACGCTATAAAACATAATGATATTGGCTTTGGTTTTGTGATTATCAATTTTACAAAAAAAAAATTTTTTCCGTATCAGCGGAACAGTGACAAATTTTTCTTCCGCTTTACATACTAATTTTTGATTTTAACAATGTATAGTTGTATTTTTTTATTTTTAAATTGCTCTAATAAACCCTAAAAGCCAGCGTTACGTATCTGTGTTTGAAGTTCATTCATATTAGATGGAACAAATACAGGCAAAAAATCATTATTACTGATTGTGGAACGATTATCGTGTGAGTTAACTCGTACTTATTTTTAACTAGAAAGTGGACACTTCGTTCGCGGAAGAAAAAAAAGTCATAAATCTCTTTTTTACTTTAATGTATTCAGGTAAACATTATCCAATGTGTGGATACCTAGCTACCCATGTACCAAAAAAAATTGGATTTCGTTTGAAGCTAACACTACGAAAAATACAAAAAAATCCAAAACAAAACATCACCCTTATTTTTTTTTAATATCTTCAATGTTCAAACATTTAGACGACACGTTTGCGGCAGTGGGTTGCACAACGGCCTACGAAGCTGGCGGTCCCGGGTTCGTATCCCGGTGTTGATTGTGGACTGTATTGGACTAATTCTTTCTTGATTTAAAATAAAATACTATTTCTTCATTGAAAATAGTTTTGCTAATTAGCCACATTCAGCTAATATAGCCGCAAGAGAGTAGTGTAAAAGACTGGCCTAGCGATCAAAATGGTCGCTTAATATTCTAACGTACTAGGGCCTCAATTAGCGGCTTATTGGCTGATGCGGCGAATTAATCAAATGCAACAAAAGATATTCTTTATTCATCATAAGTTTATATTAGAATGATATACATAGTTATATTGATTGCTTACAATATAAAATGATAAGATAACACGTTTTTTATAAAACAGGGTAAATAAAAGATTTATGACACAGAGAGGCGAAATAAAATAATTGATAATTTAATAGCAACGTAATATTGATTAAGCTCTTATAACTAAGTTTATATAATGAATCGTTACCTAATCCTAATTATTTCTCACACCCGGCTAGGGCAAGTATTTGTGTGATGAGCACGAATATGTGTTCCTGGGTCTTGGATGTTCTTAAGTCTTTATGTATTTAAGCATTATAACTTATCTATACACAGTGCTTTTTTTATTTCCGTTAACTTTAAGGGAAGATTTTGCAGGTTAAAAAGAGTTAATTTCTCGAAGTGTTCTAACTCTTACTATCTTTGAGATATTTAATAAATAAATTTAATGAGACCGATTATACAAGCATTTTCCATTAAATAATCTCAGGAGTGTTAGTACGTCGTTACTTCATTTTTAATTATTTCCAGCCATGCCATCCTGATGTATGTCGCGGATGTATATGGCAAGCAAGACTCTTTCTACCCCAAGGAGCCCAGGCAAAGGGCTCTCGTCAACCAAAAGCTGTTCTTCGTGGCCACCATATTGTTCGCCAGATTACGGAGCATCACGGTAAATCATACTTAAGCTAATTTATATAATTACACTTGGCGAAGTAACGTGAGCGAACTCCACATCTTGAAAGGGTGAATGTTGCAAGTTTCGTGTTTTGAGTAACTGAGAAAGGGGGCTGTCGTCGGGATTAGGTGAGTTTTCTAATTCAACAGTAGGCACATCATTTACGAACTTATAATTTAACAGTGTCTTATTTTAACAGTGTCACGTCCTTTAAAGTTATGTTAATGATTTTAAATGTCTTCATACTTCGCGAGTAACTTGGATGTGGGCTAAAAAGGTTCACTGTAAGTCGCATACTATTAGAAAGTTGGTTTTAGCGCTGAATTTCTTAGCATTACACTTTGATTTTAAATTAAGTTTAATTGTATTAACATACACCTGACAGTGTGATAGTTGGAGTGAGACAAACATATTTTGAAGGTTCCGTACCTCAACAGGAAAAACGGGACCCTTATAGGATCACTTTGTCATCCGTCTATCTGTCAAGAACTTTTTTTCTCAGAAACACGTGGTATCAAAAGTGGAAGTGGAGGTATCAAGTTGAAATTAACTTCAATAACTTATGTCTCCTGAAACTGTAAATAAATTATGTTTTTAATGCAAAGTAATCCAAAGATAGAGTCATTATAACTGGTGTTTCCATACAAAATGCTGTCCATGGAAAACCTATAGGGTACTTCCTGTTGACCTAGAAACTTGTTATTTGATAGGAAGGTAGCTCTTCTAGCACAACCCACGAAATAAATCTGAAAATCTATTTTTCTCTAATCTACTAACACTACATTATTGCAGATACGGCCGTTTTAGCGTAGATATATTTTGTAAGGAAACCTCAGTGCGTGAGTCCGAAACACACTAGGCCTTTTTGATTATAAGGATGCCTGCGTTCTATATAGACCGAGCCATAGTATGGTAGTTACGCTGTTTGTGAAGTTAACGGTCCTGGGTTCAAATCCCGCCAAAGGAAAAAAATTGTGTTATCAGCATAAGTATTTGTTCCTAAGTCTTAGATGTTTCTTTTGTGTATATGTAAGTATTATATCTATGAAATAAATCGACTAGAACTTATGACACTAGCCTTATTGAGCTAATAATGACACTAGCCCGATGTGTAATGACACCAAATATTTACCTATACTATAAAGAAAGTAAAAATGAAATTTCTGTAAATTTATTTATTTATTTGTTTCATATGTCACTTACAGTAAAAAAAACACCAAACATGACACAGGTACATTTGAGAACATAAATAAATTGAATTATCATAAAATACAGTTAATAATAATTAATTATCACTTATCGTATTCGAAGCCACCATTGTCTCGAGATAATAAATTGCGTCGATCCAGATTTCTTATGGGTCCCGACTGTTCAAAATCGCTATGTTCCATATTAGAATTTATTATGTGTTATATTGTGAGTACACTCAATAAATTTCTGGGGTACTGGACTTGTTTTTTTCTTTTTAGTTTTTTACGCAGTCGGGTTTTTTGTTTTTTTTTTTATTACTTTTCTGTTTGGATTTTTTGTTTTGTATGTGTCGTTGTGGCTTCATCACGCCAAATCGGCTAAACACATTTCAACTCTTCTTGGTACACGGATAGCTGGGTATCCACAGACGGCTATAGGGTACTTTCTACCCTACCACGCTCAAGAAAAAAAGAGAGTAATGATATTTTCTTCTGTTTCCGCGATTATTACTCATTGAAATAAAACAATTTAACGGATTATATCGCGTATATTATCTCATTTTAGTTCCCGACGTTTCGGAAGCTTTCCAGCTTTCCATAGTCACGGGAGGACCGGGGACAAATTAAATTGTTTTATTTCAAAAAGAGTAATGACTTTTTCTCCTCCGTGAACGAAGTTGCGGACACCTTCTCTATTCGTAGATTAATATAAATAATTACAGTAAATATAATGGAATGTTTCCTTTGCAGGCTCCAATATTAACAGAGGGAAGCAAGGAAATATCACAAAAGAATCTCAACGCAATTGAAGAAGCGTACGGATTCCTTGAAGAATTCCTTTCTCGAGCCAAGTACTTGGCTGGGAACAACATTACTATCGCGGACATTGCGGCGTATCCTACGATATCGAGCCTTCTTTTTCTTTTGGAATTGAACGCTCAAAAGTAACTACACATTGTCATTAACTCGAGATATCATATTTATAAGGAACACATTAAATATTTACCACTACACGGACACAGAGACCATTAATAAGTCGACCAAGAAATTGGTCTACCACTAGTTATCTACTCGCTGTAGATCCGACAGAAGTCGGCTTTTTAACAACCTTTTTCTGTGGTATGACAGAACGACCTCTCAATATTTGTGAAAAAACTGCTTTAATCTCATAAAAAAAATAACTCCCCGAGACACAATAACAATATTAAAACGTTATTTTTGGAGTTTCCCAAAAATCGCATAGGTATGTCTAAAGCCTAATGCTAAGTGACGTCATACGGTTAGTACATTGTATGGGGAAATCAAGAACTTTGTTATGCAGCTATGTTAAAACTTGCGTTTCATAACAAAAGTTACCGTACATATTATGGATTATTCAATGATTTGATTAGTTATTAATATTTTCATACTTTTCAAATGAACTTCCCCACCCAACTTTAAAGGCTCATTAAAAAAAACTACACGTAAAATATCGTACTCATCATTTTAACGTAGTTTTTACAAATTTTGAGATCAAGCAACTTTTCTATTACGCCGCACTCTATATAAATACTCGTATCTGTTCAATATTTGCGTTGAACTATCAGTTTTGAGTTTATGCCTTGAGGCTACGACCGCATGATTCCCTTTGCCCTGGAATAAATATTGAATGATTCTCTAGAGACCAGAGTAACATACACATATTGTATAGAACTTTCTACAGAATCCTAAAAACCAGCCATGTGGGAGTCTGACTAGCGCACAAAGAGTTCCGTATAAATTCCCTTTAAATAGGGTTCCGTACCTCAAAAGGAAAAATCAGAACCCTTATAAGATCACTTTGGCGTCTGTCCGTCTGTCGGGCCGTCCGTCCGCCTGTCAATAAAAAAAGTGTTTCCATACAAATAGCCGTCACGTGAAAACTTATAGGGTACTTTCCCGTTGATCTAGAAACCTGAAAATTAGTACGATAGCAGCTCTTACATCCAACTAGAAAAATCTGAAAATTTTAATTTTCTATGTATATTAAAAAACGAGTATAAAATGACCCCACACTGCATTTATTTTACTTACTGGATTGTTGTAGATACTGCCGTTTTTAGCGTATAATTTGTACGGGAACCTAGGCGCACGAGTCCCGCACAGACTTGGCGCAGTTTTTTTAAACTTAATTTAATTATTTTTTGTAATGTAACTATGTCAGTAACTATGTAAATAAATCTTCCAAGTTAAAGACCGATTTTTTTGAAATTTGGCATACTTATATTACTTGTGTAAGTTAAAGGTGACAATGTAACATTGGAACCATGGAATTGATCTTATAATGAAAGTCATGATGTTTTACTAACACGCTCTTCGCTAATTTCTCATTTCGTCATAAAGCCTCAATTTAACATGGATTTGTAATTAAGTAATTTCAGACAGAAAATGCATGAAATGATACGCGTCTTAGGGTTAAGAAATGCCTTGCACTCCATATTGTTTGAATAACTAAAATAAAACAAAATATTTTCTTCTGTTTCCGCGATTATTACTCATTGAAATAAAACAATTTAACGGATTATATCGCGTATATTATCTCATTTTAGTTCCCGACGTTTCGGAAGCTTTCCAGCTTTCCATGGTCACGGGAGGACTGAGAAAAGATGTATTTTCCTCTGTCAAAGTTACAATTTGTGCAAACTACCCATTTTTTTGAAAAAACACAAATAAAGGTGTACATACATGCCAGATGGGCCTAAGCTGTAAAGACAGTTACACATGTGCCAGAAGGGCTTAATTATTTTATTATAATAATTTACCAAGCAGCATTTCACCAATGAGGCGTACTGAGGAGAAAAGAAACGCTGCAAAGAAAAACTCCCAGGCTACCTCATTACTAATTATAATATTTTAAAAACAGAGACTATTAAACTACTTTAAACAGATAAGATATTTTACACCGTTCGGAAATTAAGGTTTTGCAGTCCTGTGTCTCGCTTGTTCCTTGATGAGATGTATTACAGGATCCCAAGCAGCCCGGGTGAAGGAGCACATAGCAGATGTCAAGCACCGTCGGTGTAATAGGTCTGCAGTCTGTGAACATGTCATTGACAAACCAAACCACTCAATTAAGTTTGATAAACCTTCTATCCTTGCCAAAGAAAAAAGATATTTTCCCAGGATGCTACGCGAGGCTATTGAGATTAAAAAGCATCCTAATTTCAATAGAGAAGATGGATTGTCACTACCACCTGCTTGGGATCCTGTAATACATCTCATCAAGGAACAAGCGAGACACAGGACTGCAAAACCTTAATTTCCGAACGGTGTAAAATATCTTATCTGTTTAAAGTAGTTTAATAGTCTCTGTTTTTAAAATATTATAATTAGTAATGAGGTAGCCTGGGAGTTTTTCTTTGCAGCGTTTCTTTTCTCCTCAGTACGCCTCATTGGTGAAATGCTGCTTGGTAAATTATTATAATAAAATAATTAAGCCCTTCTGGCACATGTGTAACTGTCTTTACAGCTTAGGCCCATCTGGCATGTATGTACACCTTTATTTGTGTTTTTTCAAAAAAATGGGTAGTTTGCACAAATTGTAACTTTGACAGAGGAAAATACGTCTTTTCTCAGTCCTCCCGTGACCATGGAAAGCTGGAAAGCTTCCGAAACGTCGGGAACTAAAATGAGATAATATACGCGATATAATCCGTTAAATTGTTTTATTTCAATAAAATAAAACAAGTATATCGTTAGTACCCTCCATGCAAAAATACATACTAAAATATTTAGCCTATGTCCCTTCCCTGCTACACCCAAGACAAATTCGAAAATACCTCATATGCCAAAATCCATCAAACAGTTTAGGCTGCAGAGCGTGTCGAGGAAGTAGACATACATGCCCACACAGACAAACTTACATCTATACTATTATAAAGTTGTAAGAATGAAATTGTCTGTACATTGAAGATATATAAAAGGCGTATTATGTTTGTATGTAATGCAGCTTCATCACGCCAAATAGCCTAAACAGATTTCAACTATTTTTGGTACACGAGTAGCTGAGTATCTACAAATGGTTATAGGATACTTTTTCCCGACTACCCTAAAGAAAAAAAGAGGATTATGTTTATTTCTCCTCCGCTGACGAAGTTGCGGGCGCCTTCTAGGACATAAATAAAAACATAACTCTTTTTCTGACGTACGAGTAGTCGGGTAGAAATATGTTCTTCTTAATCTCACCTATTCTACTCGTATCAGTTTAACCCTGAATTTGGAGCGCTTAGCGTTTATAGAGATACTCGTAGTTGCTTCTTTAATAAAACTTTGTTTCAACGTAGAATGCCCAATTTAAAACACACTTAAAATGAGTTTGTAATTTCAGGTACCCCAAAACCCAGGCGTGGGTGAAAGAGATGGAGAAATTGCCGTACGTTCAAAGGAACAATGCTAAGGGGAACGAAACCCTGAAAGAATTGTTCAATAAGAAGCTAAACTCTTAGATAGATTGCTTACTTGGAACAAAGTCTAACGAACTCAAAATTATTATGTGCAATTAAACTTTAATAAAGAAATCGTATTTTCTTACAAAATTATGTCTTTTTAATTTTCTATTTATTTTATTATCATTACGGCAAATATCTATTATAAGGCCTACGCTTTGTCTGTATTGTGTCACAGAAGTCGAAATAACTCACGTTATTGCCGTGATAAAGGGGTTTCGAGTTGTAAAATTTTCTATGGGAAGGGAAGGGAGATTAGGAAATTCAGTAGGAGTCAGCACGCGGCTGTGGTTGCTTGAGAAGGAATGTAGGCTGCAAGTGTCTAAGTGGACTAGCCGTGCGGGCCCTTGTGCTCGCGTAGGTCAAACCGCTCGGCACCTTAAGTGCTACGCGGAAGCTCGGTCTGTATTCTGTATAAAGATAAATGTAGTACTCGACACTGTCTCATTAGCTGGCACCTTCAACCTTAATTCGTAAAAAATAGAGGTGACAAACCGCGTGCCTAGTATTGGAATCAAGCTGTCAATCATTGGGACGGTTAGATATCTTATGTCTCAAGCTTATTTTAGTTTTTTTTATTTCTTACTTCTTTACACTTCACAGTGTTTGTAGTCGGCATCACACCCGCTGAGATGCACTGGTCGCCATTGAAACTATTTACCCTTCTTGCAATTTTGACTTTTAAGGGCAAGTTTAATGTCAATAATACATGATCTCGTCCATTCAAATCGTCCTTTATAAAAATAAATAATCACGAACACGAAGCATAATAATAAATCACAAATCAGTGACAATACGCCGAACCTTGATCGGGACGCGTCACACGTTTCATATAGAACATTGTTATTTTTATTCATGACACCTCATCGTTCATACGTGCAATAACAGTTTCTGTTGAACCAATGCGAAGGGAAAACGGGGAATAAATCCAATTTGTACCGACATATATCATGGTCAGAGCGCTCCGGATTTATTCACAATATCATCCTCGGTTTTTGTAAACTCATGTATACAAGGACTGGCACGCGGCCCACTTTAATCCAATCTCGATGGCAGTCATGAAACTGATTGCAGCGTGCGTGCAGTCTGAGCCCTTAAATGAAATATGATACGAGTCGATACGAATGGAATAATTAGCTGTGTCGACAGCGTAATGCAATTTTGTTCTTTTTTTGGTTCTGGGTTTTTTTAATGCAGTTTTTTCTTGCTTTGGTTTTGAAGTCTGAAATTATATTTCGGATTTGTGGGTGAATTTTGATGGCTATACTAATAAGATTTAGGTAAAACACTTAAGGAATATCATCTTGTAAGTAGAATCATGTAACATGGACTAGCGAGGACATGTCCTCGTGGCCATGCTTTCCATAGGAGCAGCAACTGGAACTGCGGCTCTGATAAGCCTTTTATAATTATGAGTCAACACTTAATAATAGCGTAATCGCCGAAGCGTTATCAAGCGTTATTAATTATTACTAAACGGGGCCCGCAACTTCGTTTTTTTCTTTAGCGTAGTCGGGTTAAAAGTATCCTATAACCATCTGTGGATGTCCAGCTACCCGAGTACTAAACGTTTTGAAATCCGTTAAATTGTTTTGGCGTGAAAAAGCCACAACAACACATACAAACACACAAAAAATCTATTATTTTCGGTTTCGGTTCAGTGCATACTATATTTCTTTAAATATCTTCAATGTACATGAAATTGCATTTTTACTTCTTTATAATAGTATAAACTAATTTATTCTAAGCCCTCATGTCAATAAGTATGCAATAGTAGAAAACCAGTTCCCATTTAGCAGGCTGAAAAATGCATAAAAAAACATAATTTCCCATTGTGTCTGCAAAAAACTAGTCCTTTCATACTAAATCGTTAGTAAATAGAAAAGTTCTTCAGCGTCACATTTGAAATTATACTCAGAAAATTCGTCAAGGAAATGAAGGTGAAAATGCATGGAAAAGTACATTCTTCTCTATGTTTAAATTAATAATGTATGTTCGTATGTAAGGTATTTGTATATTGGCCATGTTGCCTAAAAGAAACGATTTCATTCATTCATTTATCAATAAACAGTTTATTTAAAGGATTGGTAGAAATTCTTGTTTGTTTCAGTTACTAATAATTACTCGTAGTACTGCATTGTTTTGGTAAGACGCATTTCTTAACATTTTCGTCAAATACATAGCCGTTCTTGCAATCGCAGCCGTCAACTTGGCAGATGAGGGGGCAGGCCACAGGCTTGGACTTGTAGGTTTTGCAAGTCCTTCCACAGTTCACACCACATCCAGGCTGGGCATTTGGATCACCACCGCACGATACTGCAACAACAAGCACCTACATGACCTTAAATATTCGTAACTCTCCAGAAATCCGCATTTGAAAGAAAGAAGAAAGAAAATACATTTATTCGAGGGCAGATTTATACAGCAATACAAAAAAATAAATTACTTAACTAAGTATGCCCCGAAATGGTCCCACCTCAGTATAACGCTGGCTCTAAAGCCAGCGCAGATCTTCCGGCGAGACCATAGGTAGGTAGCGCCACGGAGAAATGTACGCACGAAAACATTTTTGTGAACGCAGCGTTTGCGCAGCATTTGCGAACCAGTATAGCACATGCTCAAGCTTTGAATGTAAATACAAAGAAGCCAAAGGTATATAATAATGTATTCAATTACGCTGTCTTCAATGGCTATGCTCGGGATCTTTCTACGAGATCGGTGAGAAATGAAGAGAAATGTAGACGAACCAAGGTCACCGACATAGCAAACAGGGTAAGCAAATTGAAGTGGCAATGGGCAGGGCACATAGTTCAAAGAGCCGATGGCCATTGGGGCAGAACGGTTCTCGAGTGGAGACCGCGTACCGGCAAGCGCAGCGTGGGAGGACTTTTACATATCTTCAATGTACAGACATTTCATTTTTAAAACTTTATAATTAATATTGAGAAGATAATTAAGAAAATTTAAAAATGTGTACTGTTCAAGATTTTACCTAGTATTTGATTAAAACAAAAAAAGCCTGGTTAAGAAAATGAATACTCCATGTGTAGAATAAACTATCACTCACCAGGCGCCGGGCACTGATCTTGAGGAATGCAAGCCCCATTCGCAGCTCGCAGATAGCCGTGGACGCAAGAACAGCCCTTGATACAAGCTCCGGGCGCCGGGTCGATACAGACTATCGGTTGTCCAAGTTGACTGCAATTTTTATGTCCACATCCACCATTGACACAGCCGTTATATACTTCGTTAACTCTACATATGGGCGCTAGAAAAAAATATTATCTGCAGTATCCGCAACTTCGTTCGCTGGGGAGAAAAAGTCATTATCCCTATTTTTGTCTTCAGCGTAGTCGGGTAAGAAGTATCGTATAAGCATTTGTGGATACCCAGCTACCGGCGTACGAGAAATAGTTGAAATCCGTTTAGCAGATTAGGCGTGATGCAACCACAACGAGACATAGAAACAGTGTCCGTTACAATATTTTTATTATTAATGTCTTCAATGCACAGACATTTCATTTTTACAACTTGAAAATAGTACAGATTTAGGGTATAACTAAAGATTCAATTTGACTTCAATGTCGACCAGTGAAGAGTAAAATAATACATAATATTTGATGAAAAATATAAAGGATTTAGTTTCAGGCCTGCCGTTTGTTTGAAGGCAAAATCATGAAATCCTGAAAAACTAGTTAATTTGTGCACAATTAATGTATACTATTTAAAAATTTTAAAAATTGATGTCAATACACTGTAAATATTTCCTTAATAAATAAGTGATACGCACTACGAGTATATAAAGGTCACTGAATCGAAAAATATTTTTTAAGATTTTTTGTACAATCGCATATGTCGTTGTGCCTTCATCACGCCAAAACGGCTAGACGGATTTGAACTATTTTTGGTACACGGATAGCTGGGCAGATGGTTAAAGGAATACTTTATACGCGATTACGCTGGAGAAAAAAGCGAGTTATGACTTTTCTCCTTCGCGAACGAAGTTACGGGCGCTCTAGTATAAAATAAAATTGTGACCCAAATGGGGGTGTTAAGTGCTACTGTATGCATCATGAGAAAGTATAATACTGCACCTTACTCGTAATTTGTGATACGTTGCTTATAACGGCTGTATATGTAGGGTTACTTACTGCATTGCTGTGGCAAGACGCATTTTTTAAGATTGTTATCAAATACAAAGCCGTTCTTGCAGTCGCAGCCGTCAACTTTACAGTAGAGGGGGCAGATTGGATTCTTCACCTTGTAGGTAGAGCAGGTTTTTCCGCAGTTCACGCCGCAGCCAGGCTTAGCGTTTCTATCACCGCCGCACGATTCTATGTTCAGAATAATTGGTATAGGTAAAAAACTAAAGTAAAGCTCCTGTTGTATGTAGTAGTGTACAAAATTGATATGGAACTTATATCATTTTTCTAATATGGAACGTCAAATTGCCTATACAGATACGCTTCTACTACATAAATAAATAATTAAATAAATAAATATTACGGGACAATTTTACACAATTTTCCCATGGTAAGCTCAATAAGGCTTGTGTTATGGGTACTAGAAGACGATATATTGAATTGATATATTACTTATATACATAGAAAACATCCAAGACTCAGGAACAAATATTTATTGCTCATCACACAAATATTTGCCCTTACCGGGATTTGAACCCAGGTCCTCAGCTTCGCAGGCAACGTTACTCCCACTGAGCCAAACCGGTCGTCATAAAACAGGTGACTCACTTAAGTTTTTCACCTATACTCTTTATTTGCTACCCAAGATGGTAAATTGTTTATCTCAGAAAGGAGTGAAGTAGGTACGTCGTTATAAAAGGAAGCGATTCTTGCACCAGCCAAATACTTATTAAAATACGTACCAATAAATTAAGTAACGTAAGCCCTTGAAAAAAAATGTGCTACTGTGAAATGGTCTACTGGCTTCAGCTTCCTTTTTTAGTGGTTCTACTAAGAGGGGTCCCCGCTTGGGGCATCATTACTGTCGTAGTTGGTCTCGTTTATACATTAAAAATTTGTTGCTTGGGGCGATAATTTAGTCAACACCATCATCATATCAGCCAACAATGTCCACAGCTGGACTAAAGCCTCCAACAAAGAACTCCGTAAAGAACGCCTCATCCAATGGTTTCAAGTTATCTTCTTTAGATCATCGGTCCACCTTGTTGGGGGCCTCCCCACGCTGCATCGTCCTGTATGCACTTGAGAACCTTTTTGCCCGATGGCCATCAGTTCTACCAGCAATGCGCCGTGCCCACTGCCACTTAAGTCTAGCAAGTCGTTGGATGAGGGCGTCGTCGGTTGTTATGGAAATCCTTGGGGGAGGCCTTTTTCTAGCAGTTGACATCCTTGGGCTAATATGATGACATTGAAGAATTAAAAGCATTAAGTATATCTAATTTATTTTAGCATGCCCCTCGTATCGTAGATTGAGTTGAAAAAATGGTTACTTGTAAGTAAATTGAAGAAACTAAATTACGCAGTTATTGTTTTTTTTGGAGTCGGTTTATTTTCGCACAATATGCAAGAAAAATACTTACCATCACAAAAGACGATTGAAAGACGAGCCACAAGAGCCAAGATCAAGAGCACCTTCCACATTGTTGCTAAACGGCAGTCTGTTTGTGATTCAAGACTATATCTCTGTTTTATAGCTTTACTATATGCCGTCGTGCACTTGTGTCAACTAAAAATTAAAAGCTAACAGAAAAACATAAAAATATTTTTCAATCCAATAACCTTTACTTAATCACTTAACCTAAATACATTGAGTACATAAAGGAGAAGGTTAAAGTCATTGTCTTACCAAGGAAGAGATAGAGTAAGAAAGACATGACTGGCGTTAGCTACACCGACAAAAGCATAGCTTTTAAATGAAGCGAGAAAAACCACCAATTAGTCAATTTCACTTATTTATAGATATTATTTAAATTTTTCACATCTTAACCGTGCTTTCGTTTTATTCACATGTGATACGAAATCACGATATTCCGCGTAACCGCACGAAGCGCTTCGGTGCCACTTTTATCATGCGTACCGCAACAGAATGGAACTCGTTGCCTGCGAGTGTGTTCCCCGACCATTATAATTTGGACGTGTTCAAGACAAGAGTGAATAGGCTGTTTCTAGACGGGCATGATACATCCTCGGCCGCATCGTCACTTAACAACAGGTGAGATTGCGGTCAAATGCCCGTCTATCGTCAATAAAAAAAAACCTCTGAAAAGGTATACAAACATACTCTTTCAAAACAAACCCTCTTTCTAACGATGTAGGATAATATCCAAACTACAGATGGCAGAGTTGAACCTATAGGGGGCCTTTTGACCCAATTTAGTTGTAATTCAAAATTTAACGAAGAACAAGAAAAAAGGAAAACACGTGTCATATCAATATAGTTTTTATTTGTGCTTCCTTCAATGTCGATAGCAAAATTAAGCACGTGTTTCATTAAAAAAAAATTGCATTAAAGGCAATAATAGTAAAGTTGCAATGACGTACGACCATACATTTTAAAGGATATGTTTAAGTTTACCTTCTGACGATTAAATAACTTGAAAAAATGGTTTCGGTGATGTTTTTCCGTGGGTGATGTATTTTATTATCACTCCGCATTGCTTGTTAGGGTTCCGTACCCTGTCATAACCGAATCCTGCCTCCGCTAAACCAAGCCCCTGCTGGCTGTCTGCCCGTCTGTAAGTCTGTCTGTTACAGGGCTAAATCTTGGACCGAAATAGACATAGGTAGACACTTGTCACAAAATATGCAGGTATAACAGTAGGTAAAACAAAAAAATATAAAAATAAAGTATCTGTTAAAAATTATACAGGGTCTATACAATTTATGCATATTTTGACATTTGTTTGAATCGTAATATATTTTGAATGGTATAAAACAAAAATATAAAATTTAAGGTCACTCCCGCTGTGATAAACTTAAAACGATGTAATTACTTATTTGGTTGCAATTTTGAATATGCCGATCAGTGGCCGATTACAATAAATAAGTAGTAAGTATAGTACTTCATCATGGGCAAGTATATAATATGAATAATAAATGAAGATGGACATCGTCGTCCTTTACAAAAATAAACAATCACGAACACCAAGCAAAGTAATAAATCACAAATCAGTGACAATACGCCGAAACCTTGATCGGGACGCGTCACGCGTTTCATATAGAATATTTTATTCATGACACCTCATCGTTCATACGTGCAATAACAGTTTCTGTTGTACCAATGAGAAGGGAAAACGGGGAATAAATCCAATTTGTACCGGCATATATCATGGTCAGAGCGATCTGGATTTATTCACAATATCATCAACGGTTTTTGTAAACTCATACAAGGACTGGCACGCGGCCCACTTCAATCCAATCTCGATGGCAGTAATGAAACAGATTGCAGCGTGCGTGCAGTCTGAGCCCTTCAATGGAATACGATACGAATGGATTAATTAGCTGTGTCGACAGCTTAACGTCCTTTTAGTTATAATTTCTGTTTCTGGATTTCAAAATGCAGTTTTTTCTTGCTTTGGTTTTTTAGTCTGAAATGATAATTCGGATTCGTGTATGAATTTAAATGGCTATACAAAGACTCAACGAATCCCCATTTTTTATTTTGATATAGGTAATGCATTCGTTTCAATAATTCCCATGTAATTTTTTTTATTATGTTTTTAAGCTAATAAAGGTTAGATTTGAAACAATCGATTTCTTTAGTTACAAACATTGGCGAATTGGCTGTGACTTTGTAATTTATAAATAAAAAAGCCATAGTTTTGCTATCTAAAGATGACAACTTTATTAGGTCATCATGAATTATTTTATTAATTTATCTTGATTGACTCGATCGCCCTATGAACGTTAGAACAGTTTTAATTAAGTCTGAACTAAGCAAGATATAACAATAAGTGTGTGCTTAATCAAACAAGCGTACGGACAGTTAGGTTGGCTAACTGCCATTGAATTAACATAATGCAAAAACTTAATAGTACTGCTCTGCACTATAAATAACACTTTTACTCTTGGGGTTTCTACACATAGTTAATGTTCTGTTTGACGGATCCATCGAGACCGTAATTTGAAAGTACTGCGGAAATATTGGATATACCGGACAGGATAGGGCCTATGCACATCGCGTTTTTTAAACAAACTATAGCGACGCGTTTTAAGAACGCGCGTCACCAGCGCCTTTCTCATTCCATAGAGCTGCATACGGACTGGCGTGCGTACCGTGTTTAACATATTCACTGCCAGGAACCCGCCTAGCGGCTCTGCTAGAAGACGCGTAGCCATTACCATGCGTTTCTCCGTATGTAGTGGAAAGTGCGTAGCACTACGGAAATCTTGGCAGCAAAAGTGTTAAAAACGCGGTGTGCCCTTACGCGTAAAGATAAATAAACAATATCGTTACTCATCATTCATTGCACTGTCAGATAAACATGGCGTTTTTTTTTCATACTTCAAAATCCGATTAAAATCTTCAGGCACTTTGCAAAAAAGATTCCAACGAAAGTGAGGCGGTTAAAACGTTCGAATAATCCATCTCGCAAACGAAATTATATTTTTTTTTATAACCCTTACAAAGTGCATGTGACATAGATTCTTGTCATCTATAAAGATGACAAGTCGAAGATTCACCTTTCACTGCGGCCACAACTGTTTTTAACATGTTTAGAAACTCCAAGAAAAAACTCCTCATCAATAGACAACATGTTTAGTTACTTTTCCCGCTATTGACGTCTTTAAAATATGTTAAACAAATGTGTGAGAAGTTTGTTTGTTACAAAAAATAATTTCTGGGCTAGCAATAGTATGCTTTTTTCAATTAAATTAAAAACATGCTAAATGGTAGTGCAAGCTAAATTACATGGCGATGGGCTCGTCATGTATTACGAATGAACGACAAAAAGTGGACAAAAACAGTTACGAAAGAGGTCCACCTGGAAATCGAAAAAAAAAGAATACCGATAGAGAGATAATCAGACGAAATGACGAACTAAAATAGCAGGACAAAACTGGACGGAAACAGCCAAAAATAGAGAAAATTGGAAGGGCTTGGAGAAGACCTGTACTAGAGGAGAGGTTTACACACAAAACAAATAGTTACTATGTTATTATAATACTCAGAAATCTTATTTATTTTCAAATGTGTACTTTTTTCTTTGGACTAAAAATGATATAATTTTATTTTGTTATATTCTCATAATTTTAAATGTAAGTTAAAATCGCATGTATATTCATTGAATGATATAAATAAATAAATGGATTTATAATTATTATATATGATTACGGTAATTTTGCACTCCTATTCGTAAGAAAGTAATAGACGCGTTATCATTTATTTATCACGGGATAAATTATGTCCATCATAGACCCGCTGTTTTGTGATAATATACCAGTCTATATTATCCACTACGCTTCAATAATGCGCAGATCAATCCCTGATCCCTTACATAGAAACCTAAAAATTGAATTATTCCATAACACTGCGAGTTTAATATTTTCTTCTGTTTATTTCACTGCGAGTTTAACTTTACATCCACCTAAAATATACTCCAGTTAACTGGCGTAATGAATGCCCCACCGCGTTTCTGTATGAAAACGCCATTTAGTAAATTTATGCCTCAATGCGAGACGACTCATTTCTATTTTGTTTTCTGTTTTATTTGAATTTTGCCGTAATATCTATTTTTGTTATTTTTTCGATTGTATCCTCTCGTACCGATGTTATACCCTCTCTTCACGGGACAGGGTACAAACTCGAATACCAAATAATCGAGTATTGAGCTTTGTCTTTGGGGACATATATTTCAATAACTCGCCTGTGGTATTGCGTATAAATCGTTCTTTCAGACATTTGACAATAATTCACCGGAATAATTTGCATCCGGACAAATTTTCGTACTTTATTAATGCATTCGAAAATTTATTCCCGCACGATACGGATAATTACTTTTCGCTAATGCGTTATGCCACTACGTTGGGTTGATTACATTTTCAGTAAGGGGAAATCTAAATTATACTGATATAGGAGTGAACATTTATTTAACGAGTGGGTCGCGGCCGATGGTGAATAATGAATGGAGGCCGCACACGTAAAATGGCACTTTTTTATCCCATTCTAAATAAGCGATGACGTGTCGAGTTTCACGAAAGGTAGGACTGAAATTGGATATTAGCTGGTGGCTGGATTTAAATTTGTCACCGCAGGACTGTTTAGTAAGACCTAATTATATACATACCGGCCAAGTGTGTGTTGGACTCGCGCACAATGTGTTCCGTACCTTATTAAGCTAAATTAAACATGTTTCTCGACCCTCTTTAACCGGTACGGGTAACTTTGTTTTATTATTAAAGCGGCTGCTCTAACAAATTCTGTAAAAAAGTTTATACTTATTACAGTTCAAGAGCATCAGATACAGACAGACAGCGACGACATAGTAGAGTTAGTAGAGGGTTCTGTTGGCACTCTTTGTGAATCGAACAAAATATAAATAAGAAAATGTTACCTACTGAACTTTGACATTAAATTATAAACTGTAAATATATATTAATAGGATTAAAGCCATACGACTTAGGTAATAATTAATGATAATAATTTTAGACTGCACGTTGTACATTTCTTTAGAAATACGGTCAAGGAATTTAATCTGTGTACCCTTTTGTACCTTGTCATAGTGACATTGATATGGAATCTCTATCGGCTTTCATATTGATTTTGTCTGTAACAAGGTTCGAAATCCATACTAATATTATAAATGCAAAAGGGTGTCTGTCTGTCTTTCTGTCTATCTGTCTGTCTGTCTGTTACCTCTTCACGCTTAAACCGCTGAACCGATTTGGATGAAATTTGGTATGGAGATAGTTTGAGTCTCGGAAAAATACCCTTATCCGCGATAAACGAATTTAAGGCGGACGAAGTCGCGGGCAGAAGCTAGTGGTATATGAATTAAATTTCTTGACTGTACGATTTTGTGAGACAGGAGAAAGAATGGACGTCTATGGGTTCAAGTTATGAAACTGAAATATGATTTTTATTACTTATATAAATTATTAAATATTTAAAAAACAATGACGACACTTTCAAAATACACGGCGTTTTTGATTGACTTGATTTACTTTAATGTAAACAGGTACGTAGGTAGCTATGAAAAAAAACTGCTATTTCATACATGTTAGTAGTAGGTCATTCAAACAAACTGTTGTAAAAGGCAGATTTTGTTTTTTGTTTCCGAAATGTCTCTTCATAGGAAAAATTTTACGTATCGACGGGTACTCCCACCTGTTAAAATTAAATGATAAAGGTGTATCACTAACCTCATTGAAATAGATTTCCTTTAAATACGAATCAGTTCAACTAAAAGGTTTTATAAATCCTTGAACACATTTTAAGTCCATTAAAATGTTTGTATCCCAACTTAATCAACTTTGCTCTGTAACAGGTTTTAAACCAGATCGCAGTGCTTGCGTAAAAACTAATCTATTCGTTAAAAAATGTACACGGGCTGTGCTGTGCATTTTTTTTTGCTTCCTTTGACAAATTGGATTAGTTTTTCATCATGAAAAAAAAAAAAAAAAATGCCATATTTCTCTACTATAATTTTAATCCACGCACAGTTTGAAAACGGTGTAACGTGAGTTTATATTTGCAAGGTTACAATATCCAAATTAAGTTTTAAATTAAATATGCAATCGTATGGAAAATTAAATAACGGTATATGGATGACATTATTCGTTATATATATAATTAATAATAGGGAGCATAAGTGTATATAATTCGTTATGAACTACACGTTTGTGCTCCACTCCACTCCTCTGGTGTTGCAGGTGTCTATGGTCGACGGTGATCGCTTACCATCAGGCGATCCATCTGCTCGTAGGCACCTTAAAACATAAATACGAGTAAAACGTCTAGACGTCCATCAAAGAGATAATTAACCAAACATCTTCTGATTAGGTAAATGTATGTTTCGACGAACGCTTAAGACCTGGATGTACGTTTTTTTTCATAACATCTGAGATTTTTATACGATTACGACTTATAGTATAATGGCAACATTGATAAAGTCATCATTTTAATAAATCTTACATGGTTAACGATTTATTTAATATATTTTAGTTTAATTAATAACCAAATCGTAGTACTGTCGACCAAATCTTTTTTCTCAAACAACTTATGGAAAAAAGATGGGAGTACGCGCAAAATATCCACGTGCTGTTTGTGGATTTTACGAAAGCTTAGGACAGCATAGATCGGGACGCCCTGCACGAAATCCTGAAGAGCTTTGGTATTCCTAATAAGTTGGTCACCATGATCAAACCTGCAACGAGTGCTAGCAATATGAAGGTGCGTGTGTGAGGACAGCTGACAGAACCATTTCCAGTCATGACAGGCTTAAAACAAGGTGATGTTCTGTCGCCGATGCTATTTAATTTAGTGTTATGGTACGTCCTCAGCAAAGTGTTAGCTCTGGATACGGGACTTCAACTGAATGGAAAGCATATGGTGGTCGGGTATGCCGATGACCTGGCTCTTTTGGGTGCGAGTAGCGCCAATGTACAGTTAGCGTCTAAGACTCTAGAGACTGAAGCAAGAAAAGTGGGCCTAGGTATCAACCATAGCAAAACTGAATATCTTCACATGAGAAGATTTAACGCGCGTCCTTGTCAACCAACAGACCTTCACGTCGGAGATATCGTGTTTAAAGGAGTGGTCAGCTTCAAGTACCTAGGCTGCTCTGTCAATGATTCGAACACTCGAGACGAGGAAATAGACGCTCGCATACAAAACGCCTTGCGTTGCTGTGCTGCTCTACACAAGGTTTTAGTGTCTAGGCTTCTTAGCAGAAGTTCGAAGGTCCGCATTTATAAAACGGTAATACGGCCCATTCTCATGTATGGCAGTGAAGCCTGGGCACTAACACTTAAGGAGGAGAATAAGCTCTTAGTGGCCGAGAGAAAGATTCTTCGCAAAATACTGGGACCGAAACAGGGATCGGATGGAATATGGACGATCAGAAAAAACGTCGAAATTTAAGAGCTGGTAGCGGAACTTAACATACTGGGAGTGACGAAAGCACACAGACTTCGCTGGCTTGGGCTCCTTGAACGGAGGACCGGGCGGCCAAAAGAGCGTTCCACGGAAAACCAACAGGTCGTCGTCCGGTAGGCCGCCCCAGATATCGGTGGGCAGATGTGGTCGAAAATGACCTTCACGAGCTCTAAGTTGTCAACTGGCGAGAAACCGCAAGAGACCGAGACCGGTGGTAGTGCCCACTTGTATTGGAGGCCAAGACTCACTTTGGGTCGCTGCGCCAGAGGATTAGTAGTAGTAGTTTAATTAATAGATTCGGTAAAACTTAAATTTACCCTACGATCGATTTGCGTAGTTGCTACCGACTTTTCTGCATATTTAAGTATGCAAGAATGGTTGGGATCGGTTACTGGTCACGATTAATAAATTTGTTTTCTTCGAATCATGTGCTGCATGGCATTCTCATCTTTCTACTATTACTTAAATCATCCTAGACTTTTTCTTTGGCTCTCATTTATGTTACCTGTATTAGGTAAGTTTTGAATCAAATATTGAAAGCCTGTGATAATGTTTGATTAGTAAATGAAAGAGGGCTTTAAATATCTGCGTCAAAAACAAATGATTAGCATTTTAATTTATCTTACACGACGATCACACATTACAACACATTTAAACGGGGTTTAACCGCGTATGTAGCCTACTAGCTTCTGCTCGCGTCTTCGCCCGCCTTAAATTCGTTTATCGCGGATGAGGGGATTTTTCCGCGATAAAAAGCAGCCTTCTTCCCCGGGACTCAAACTACCTCCATATCAAATTTCATCCAAATCGGTTCAGCGGTGTAAGCGTAAAGAGGTAACAGACAGGCAGATAGACAGACACACTTTCATATGTATAATATTAGTATGGAGTATGGATAGTATATAGTATAGTATGGATAGTATACTATTATTGTATAGTATAGTACAATAGTATATATTTTCAGTATATAGTATATAGTATATTTAGTATATATGTATAGGATGATTCATTCAATGTATGAAATTTTTAAATGTTATTTTAAATGTATAGAATTATAAACTGATTTTTATTTATTTATTTACTCTTTGTCTTGAATGTTTGTAATTTTTTTATAAATGAATTATTTATGTAATATTTTTAATCTTTTTATAATTTTTAATGAATTATTAATTATTTGACTTTTTAATGTTTTATCATTGAATTGTTTAAATTTAACTATTTACTTTAATTCTGTTGACATTTTAATGTGTTATTTTTACTTTGAATGTCTTTATTTGTATGAATTGACTACCTTTTTTAACGAAGGGAAATTTACCTACTATTAATGCTCTTATTTTACCTGTTTTTTTTTAACTTTTTTAATGTTTAAAGGTTTTTATTTTTTTATGATTTGTCATTATAATGTTAAAAATTACAAATAAGCGATTTGGTGTTTGTAAGCTTATTTTGATTTGAATACTGAAAATGAAAAGAAATTAAATGAAAATTAGGTACCTTGCGTTGGTAAAACTTAGCGTTTTGAACATCGCACTACGTCCATTGTTTTGAAAAAGCCCTAGTTCTGTCTTCAAGACTATGGACGTAAGTGGACGTTCAAAATGTTAGTAAAATACAGTATCTACACATACATTTGAACTCACGATCGCAAATTTTCGGAGTTTGGCAGTGCAGTCACATTACCAATGAGTCGATAACAACTCTCATTTTCATTAACACTCCAAATTTATCTACGAAATTGCACTCGAACGCTTATAATAGACCCCTGAGGCCATTGATACGCCGATATTAATAAGCTCAGCTATACTTCATTTGCCGACAACAGGGGAGGAAATGACTAGAGGAAGATTTCAAAGGCTTCCCTATAAAGGCATCATTACATTAATAGAGGAAGATATTTAATGGGTTTCTACGCAATTAGACGTCGAGATAGGAGATAAATATAATCGTGGACATAAATACCTTTGTTAGGTAATAAGGGCCATGGGCCTTTCTCTTTACCTCCAATCCGTGCGTTGAGCGATGTAATTTTTAAACATGTGAACATCTTTCAAAGCAACTTATGAAGAGGTCACTCACTTTCAATTATTTAAACTTTATTACGCAATACAAGAACGTATTAATGGCGGACTTAATGTCATATTGGCATTCTCTACCAGTCAAGTAGTAGGCTATACAGAGAAATTATTGTTGAAAGATATCGGAATCAAATTTATACACAATTAATAATTACAAGAGTGAGACACCCAAATTATAACTATACAACAAATCGCAGCTACATAATACGTCATAGGGAAAGTCGGCGATATCGTACCGTTCGTTAAATCGTACCACTGCAGGATTTCGTATAAAACAATATTTTTTATTTACACTTGGGGCACCAAATACTGCTCCATTAGTATAACTATCTATAACCTGAATCCAAAATAGCATATAACTAAGCACGAAACTGAGAGAGCAGAAAAAATATTTCCGTCGGACTTGATGTAATCTTTAGTGTTATTGTGTAACGACATGACTGATGATCAAGGTAAGTTAAAAATGCGCTGTAAATAGTATTCAACTATAAAATATAAATGGGTTTATTGGGTAGTTCTACATAGCCAAATTTTATGGTTATATTTTTATATTCGTTATTTCAAAAAATACCTAGTCGTTTAAATCGTACTATTGCTTACTGGCATAGGTACGATTTAAACGACCAAATATTTTTTGATTATACCAGATCAATTTAAATGTCTGACAGTAAATAATTTGTACTTATACCTAAATTAAACAGTTTACATGCGAAATGCTTCATAGATGCGATTGAAATCCTGATGGTACGAATTAACCAACTCGTCGGCTAAATCGTACCGATGGCAGGCCTTTTCAAAAAGTCAATTTTGACGACGTTAATTTAATCCCAGAATGCTCATATTGCTATTTAAAGAAGCCGAAATACTTATCTTTTATATGCACTATCAGCCATATATGTAAGTACTTTCACAAATAAAATAATCACGTATAGATTAACTGCCATGAGCTGCGATAAAATGCAACCAAGGTATGTATTCCATAGGAACTTCAAAGTGCAGGTTCCCACAAGGGCAGAATGGGCCGAGGATCAAAAACCATTGACAATGGATGGTGAGGATAGTATTTGGTACACTGATGGCTCAAAAATGGCATCAGGTACAAGGAGCAGGCATTCATGCAAATGACTACAATGTCAGTACAAGTATGGGAGGTTATGCAACGGTCTTTCAAGCAGAGACATATGCTATAATCGCCTGTGCCCAGGAGAACATAGATAGACTAACCACGGAAAAACACATCTATATACTCAGCGACAGTCAAGCAGCCCTGAAGGCGTTATCAGCGCCCAAAGTAGACTCTAGACTTGTACATAACGGCATTCAAGCATTAAACAAGCTCGGAAGGCTCAATAAGGTGCAGCTGGTATGGATTCCAGGGCATGAAGGCTTCATCGGCAATGAAAACGCAGATGAACTAGCTAGAAAAGGGTCTGGAACTAACTTCGTAGGACCCGAACCATGTGTGGGACTCTCACAGGGAACCATAGTAACGGCCATTAAGGACCATGCCAAGAACCAACATCAACAAGAGTGGAAGAAGGTGGAGGGCCTGAGGCATGCAAAGCTATTCATAGAAGAGGTAGAATCAAGCTGGACCAAGAAACTGTGGAACTACACCAAAAGACAACTCAGAATCATAATGGGTGTGTTCACAGGTCACTTCGGAGTCAAAGGACTCCTGGCCAAACTAGGACTTTCTGACAACACGGATTGTAGAATGTGCGGTGAAGAGGCTGAAACAATGGAACATATATTATGTGAATGTCATGCCCTCGCCAGACAGAGAATGAAGGAATTTGGCGTTGGGTACCCAAGCCCAAAGGAATTCCAGACGCTACCATTGGCATCTATCATCCGGTTTATGGAGTTGGTAGAACAAAACATTGAGTAACAAGAAGGGGTAATTACACAAAAGATCCCACTGGGTCGAAGTGTATCCGTAAGGACCCCTAGTAATAAGATAAGATAAGATGAGAACTCCAGCATTCAGTTCGTTCGTAAATGTTCGTATATAATTTTAGAGAAAGCAGCTACGAGTATTACATTAATAATTAAACATTGTTCAATTGTTTTCACACACGACTAAAGTATGTGTCAGAAGTCAGACCACAGCTTAAATGATGGTCGCGAAAAGGTTTTGTGTCGGCTTGTCGCATTCCAAAACTACAAACCAGAAGAACAGCGTAACCGACGTGAGTAAATACATTATTTCTTGACTTATTTCAACGACATACGGTGCAGAAATCTGTGACCCTCTGAATAACATACATCCTTTATGATATATACAATAGAAATGTCATGCGGACCCTTATCACACAGCAATTCTCTTAAGATATGACACTTAAAAGCATTGCCAAATGTAGTAGCATCTGCGGAGCTATACAATTGTTTTGATATGGGCAACGATCCCATTGGACTGGATTAATGACTTTTGTTAATTGAACGTTTAATGCGAATCGCTTCGCTTCACTTACACCAATTCATTAGTACATACGAGTACATTGTATTCAAAATATTTAAGCGTTTTATTGTAGTATTGGCCTGTCGAAAAATCAAACCCTACTTATAGTGAATGAAAATAGAATGAGAACGACGCTTGACGACCGGTTTGGCTCAGCGGCAGTGACGCTGCCTGCGAAGCTAACGGTCCTGGGTTTAAATCCCGGTAAAGGCAAATATTTATGCGATGAGCTAGGATATTTCGTATGTATATAAGTGCACCTATGTATAAAATATGTCCTCGTCTAGTACTCGTAACATTGTAAGCTTCCCAAGGTAGTTAAGCTCAATAAATCAGTTCAGTTTGTGTCAAATTGTCTCCTAAAATTTCAGTATATATAATTATTATAAAATATACGCAACGGTACCGTAGGTGGTACACAAGAAATTAGGTTCTTGGCGGTATTTTTAAATATCAGCAATGACCCGACAACTGAACCGTTTAGTGACGTATCTATATATTTTTAGCTTCAATTAAGCCTTCTTTTATGAACCGACTTCAAAAATAGGAGGGGGTTCTCAGTTCGGTTGAATTATTTTATTTTTTTATTTTTTATGTTTGTTACCTCAGAACTCCGTCAATTACACGACGATTTGGAAAATAATATTTTTGTAGGTATGTTCAGCAGTAGTTGGAAACAAAGTAGGCCTTAGATTTTCATTATTTCATGTCTCTTCTAGCCAATTGCCTAGGAATCAATCAAGCAATCCAATTCGTCCCGGCCCACCCGGGCCTACCTTGTCTGCGTTGCCCATCTTGCGTCACCCACTTGGTGGCTATGCTGACTCATTTTTCCGGCTGCATACGATGGCGTTTCCAATCCCATTTAGCTGTTTTATAACCAGCTATGCGTGTCTTAAAGCGAGGCAGGCGCATTCCACCAGAATGTCGGGTACGTGACGCCATTCTTTTCATACTTCTAAGAAAGTTCAAAGTAAATTTTTGTTATGACAATATTTTATAAGTTGGCTTTTGTATTGCTAGTGAATTCTTGTACATTTTATATGTTTTTTAGGTAGCTGTCATAGCCGTCACGTACCTGACAAAGTAGATGTTCTGGTGGAACGCACCAGCATCGTATTCCGGATACGACCCGTCCTTTGACTCCTCATTTATGTTACCATGCGAAATTCGCCGGTGATATACTTTTGTCTGTTACATAACGTTCGTTTTTATTAGGGTTCCGTTATAAAAGGGTTGAACGGACCCTGTTACTAAGACTTCGCTGTCCGTCTGTCCGTCAACAGATTGTATTTCATGAACCGTGATAGCTGGACAGTTGAAATTCATACACATGATGTATTTCTGTTGCCGAAATATTAAAAAAACAGTATAATTTTTTGTAACCAATATAAAATGATCGAACACCTCGTACATTTTGCTTAGGAGTAGGGCTTAGTGTTAGCTAGCACACTGGCATAGACACGGCCATTAGTAGCGTATATTTTGTACGGAACCCTCGGTGCGCGAGTCCGACTCACACTTGGTGGTTTTATTGTTTGTTTTAAATGGAACAAAAAGGAGTGGATGTGACAACGCCGAATAAAATAATACACTAAAATAATATGATCCGTCAATCGCGTATATTTACTTTGCTGATTTGACACATAACATCCGTAAGGGTCTATTCACAGGGACCACAACCACGCCACAACGCAGCAGCAAAAAGCGGTTAAGCAGTAGTTACGTGTGAATAGTTGCGCTGCAGCTTCTTGCAGTTGTATTGATGTGGTCGTACCGACTACACGGTTGCGTTTGACGGCGAAATGTGGTCCGTATGAATAAAACTACTTATTTTCATATAAACTATCGCCCGGCTACTGATGTGCAAATTGCGGAAACTTTCCAAAATGCTTAACAAAGATTTTTTTAACAGGTAAGTTAACACTAGACTTGAGACCTTTCATATACTAAAAAAATGCTTAAAAAGGTCTTAGAAACATGTAAGTAACACTAGACTTAAGACCTTTTTTAAGCATTTTGGAAAGTTTCCGCAATTTGCACATCAGTACGCCCGACCACGTGATTGTCGTTGTGGTGAGGTTGTGGTACAGTCAAGAGCAAAGATAAATATCCACACATAGTTCCAAAATATACATAAACCTTACTGCCATGCCTTGGCTGTACATCTAATACGCTTAGGCTAGCGCAACTCTCCCCGGCTTCGCTTGTCGCGGGGTATCACCCGTTTTTCTCCCACGGTGTTGAAAGGAAAGAGACAGACAATATGTGTAGCGTGACAGAGTTGGGTATCACAGTTGTGCTAGATTTGATGTGATCGGACGAGTAAAGTTGTAAAAATGTACATTGGAGATATTTAAAAAAATATATAGTCACTGAATCGAAAAATATATTCATTGATTTTTTTTTTATGATTGTAGCTTAATCACGCAAAATCGGCTTAACGGATTTCAACTATTTTTGGTACACGGGTAGCTGGGTATCTCCAGATAGTTAAAGGATACTTTTTACCCGACTACGCTGAAGAAAAAAAGAGGGGTTATGACTTTTTCTCCTCCGCGAACAAAGTTGCGGGAGCCTTCTAGTATATTAAAATACGTGTAAAACTCACAGTATATTTAAAACCGTCTCTTTAAGTGAAACGAGCTGGAACAGTTTCCTTTGTGCCATTTAACTCAAGCAGTAGCAAACGCATGTTGCGGCCGAGCTATCAAACTCGAAGAACAAAGCCGACTAAGTCTTGTATTATGCAAACGAGCATCATGTAAGGCGTGGATTTATGAGGCAAGTTCGCTGCGGAATCGCGAGCTTCGCCCATGGGAGGACCCGGCGCACTATTGCTCCATATATTCAAATTTGGGGTTAGACAAAGAGGTGCTTAGACTGGCCCCGGGCATGGGGTGACTGACAAATATTTATGATTTAGCACGTGACTTGTAATTTTCTTGACTCGCTGCGTGTACGAGTATGCACGTTAGTTGGAACTAGCACATACGCTTTAAGACAATCTATAGGTACGAGTCGCGTGGCGTCAGGGAAATTACTAGGGAAGTCGAAGCGTATTCTATCTTTCAATTCATCTATCAGTTCACTTCCACTGCTGAACATAGGCCTTCCCTATAGCTCGCTACAGGGTGCGATCCTGCGCAGATCGCATCCACCGACTCCCCACGACTCTTACGAGGTCATCCGTCCACCTATTCGGGGGCCGTACTATTTATTTATTCAAGAAGCGAATTCATCCATACTAATGCAAAAGTGTGTCTGTCTGTCTGTCTGTCTGTTACCTCTTCACGCTTTAACCGCTGAACCGATTTAGATGAAATTTGGTAAGGAGATAGTTTGAGTTCCGGGGAAGGACGTAGGCTACTTTTTCTCCCGGAAAAATTACATTATCCGCGAAAAACGAATTTAAGGCGGACAAAGTCGCGAGCAGAAGCTAGTTTACTATAGTAAAAGAAAAAGGTGGTTATAAACCTTTCCTTGGGCAACCTGGTGGGAATAGATTATATGGACGCCACGCCACTGATAGATACAGCCTTTATATCTCTAGTTTGCGTCATAAGTGATTTATAAGTATTTATAAAGCTATTGCACATCTTATATTGACTTTACACACCATGTGTTTTGTTTAGGTAAACATTTCTATGAAAATAGGCACCTAATTAAGACGATTAATACATGAAGACGCAGCGTGGGAGGCCTCAAACAAGGCATCCAAAAACATTGAACGACGGCACCGAAGCAGAGCGCACATTTGATAATCTGGTATGATCGCCATATCAAAATTGAATACCATAATATTTATACGTCCTAAAAGCATTTTATAAAATCATTCATAATTTAAAATTGTTATCACACACCTACCATAAATCCTTACCTTTTGTACAATGGCTAATTTATTTTAGTTTTCTAAATTATAGAAAACTAAAATTATGTGGCTTCGTCACGCCAAAACAGCTAAATAGATTTTAACAATTTTCGGTACATCATCACGTGTGGATACCCGTTATCCTCTCGATTCTCTTTTAATGCGTTTGCTTTTGGCAGAGCAGTCGTGGTCACTCGGACACAGATGATTATAGGAGACTTTTTAATTAACTACGCTAAAACATTCTAATATTTGAAATAAGAATGGTGACTTGCAACTACAGTTGCAGAAAGCACGTGAGCCGTTATGAATTTTGTCGACCCGTTTAGCTCAGCGGTAGTGACCCTGCCTGCAAAGCTGACGGTCGTGAGTTCATTGGTGTTTGTTCTTCAATTAATATTTGTTTCCGAGTCTTGGCTGTTTCTTGTGAATATAAGTATTATAATTATCTATTTAAATTTCGTCGTCTCGTACTGTGCATAACACAAACCTCATTAAGCTTACCATGGGACTTGTGTTTGTGTAAAATTGTCGCCTAATATTTATTTACGGGTATGGAATATAATACGAAAATATAAATTTGTCAGGGGAAGAGAAAAATCATAACACCCTTTTTTTCTTTAGCGCCGTCGAGTAAAAAGTACCCTGTAACCATATTGTGAATGCCCAGCTACCTATGTGCCAAAATACTTGAAATCTGTTTAGCCGTTTTAGTGTGATGAAACCACAACGGCACTTAACATACATAAAATAAAATTACATATAGGCCGTTTCACTTTTTTTTATATCTTTAATGTACTTACAGACATTTTATTTTTACAACTTTAAAATTATACCAAAAAGCTAAAGGTGAGTTCGTGCAGGTGTCTAGATAAATCCAAGCGTTGAATATCAAACTGCAAGTGTGCTGATAAGATACCTTTATGTACTTATCGCGAATGTTTGAGTGGTCCCGCTGTTAATATTTATTTACATGACTATTTTGATTTATGCGTATGGAGCATATGAACTTCGATCATGGAACAGAAAAAAGTCTTCAGCGTAATCAGGTACAAAGTACTTTAAAGCCACATGTGGAGGCCCAGCTACTCGTTTACCAAAAATAGTTGAAATCTGTTTAACCGTTTTGACGTGATGAAACCAAAGCCAAAACGATAAAAACATTAAAAAAAAAATCGATTCAGTGACCTTCAAGTAGTCCATTTCATTATTTTTTTTCAAGTATCCTTGAAGACACCTGACCGACATTTTATTTGTACAACTTTATAATTATACCAAAAGAGCCACAGGAGATAAATCCAAGCGTTGAATGTCAAACTGTAAGTGTGCTGATAAGATACTTATCTTTATATACTTATCGCGAATGTCTGACTCATATGTTACCTAATATTATTATTATGCCGTTCTTATCATTTATAAGCACCTGATATGCTATTGTGATAAGAGTTTTGTTTACTATTGCCCAGTCATCGAAACATCGTTTGTTACGTAATGATAAGCAAAAATATTGGAGATGTTTTCACGAGCTCTTATTTAAGTTTTATGTATAAGTACTAGAAGGTGCCAGTTCGTCAGCAGGGAAGGGTAAAATTACAACCCTATTTTTGCCTTCAGCGTACTTGAGGATGACCAGGCAACCTGTGTACCGAAAATAGTTAAAATCCGTTTGGTCGTTTTTGAGTGATGAAGCGAGAACGACTTGTATGATACAAATATTTAAAAAAATCAATTCAGTCTATAAGATAACATGTGTTAGCACGTTCGCTGCATTACATTTGAAACAACATTTGTGGTGTGCTACTTCCGCTGCAGAACATGCTGCAAAGTTGAAACATGCCAAATATTCTGCATTGGAGTCAGCATACGATTTCGTGCCGGTCGCCGTTGAAACAGCTAGACCCTGGGGTTGCGAAGCTTGGAAGCTTATTAAAAAACTCGGCCGCCGACTATGAAACAGGGGTTGCAATCCTCGCTCTGGGTCATATCTCCATCTCCGTAGCCATTCAACGAGGAAACGCTGCTGGCATTATGCACCTTTGAGCCTGGTGCATGAAGTTGGTCCAGTGGTATTGTTCTTTAAAAAAAAAATAGGCTCAACAGGGTGAAAATACTGTGCATATGTAAATAAATACGAATCGGGAATTCCACATCGCCCGCCGCTATGTACGAATTTGAATTTAGAACGTTGCGAATTGTTACAGTGGATAAATTTACTTACAATTAGCTGCGTGTGGCCTGGAGTCCGTTTCATAAACGCTTGTCTATTTCGGAAATCTATTTCCAACAATATGAATTAAAAATAGAGTTCCACTTTACAAGTGTGCTCCGTGGAGTCCCAGGGTTCCGCAAGGCTTCTGTACCTTCGCTTTACTATAGGTTATAATGAAGAAAATTTGGTTACAGAGGTTTTCTGCAATCTTTCCAGAGTGAAATCATTCTGAATATTGTTTTGCAATTTATAATTGAATTTGCACAGTGCGGTGATTTGGTAATTTTTAAAAATACTGCCTCCGGTATGAATAAATAGTACCCATAAAATAATTAATTATTTTAGGGCTCCGTCAAATATTTAGTTTTCCAATAGGGTTCCACCGTTTGGTGAGCAGGCAAATTATTGTATGTAGAAGAAAATACTTACTGCATGTATATGTGTAATAAACACTTAGTAAATACGTTATCACTCAAGTAGAAATGTATAAATGAATTACTTTCCAAGAGTCACTTCACGTTCACAATCCATTGAAATATTTTAGCAACTGCAAGAAGTTGGAAACTACCGTAAAATCTTAGGTAAATGGCCTATCGTAAAAATACATCAGTTGTCAATCAGAACGGAGTTTTGGAATTAAGCACAGGCCTTTTTACACGACTGCGCGACGCAAAGGAGTGGTAATGTGTTTATCAGTCTATGTATGTATAAATGTATGTATGTTTGTTCCTATCTGGCACTCTAGAGACGAAACGCGTGGACTGATTTTGATGATTCTTGCGTCAATCGATTTGTCTTAACTGTCCGAATGTCAGTGAAGACATGAAAATGATGAAAACTCAAAATGGCGATTATGAGACGCCATATTATGAAAAAGAAAAAAATTATATTTGACGCACTATATCGAGTGGGGTATCAATGAATAGAGATTTTGAAATCATTATTAGGTTTTTTTATCATTTTTAATTTGGAATTACCAGTTAGGAATTATAACGATTTAAAGTTGGTTAGCAAGCCGTTCTCACTAAATTTTCATTTAATTGCATTGTAATAAATCTGTGCAAGATTCTCAATATAGATTGCGAAATTGTCTGACTTTTATAGTTTTAACTAAAAAGTATAAAATAAAAAATAATAATTAAAAAAACAAAAAACCCGACTGCGCAAACAACTAAAAAGAAAAAAACAAGTCCAGTGCCCTAGAAATTTGTTAAGTTATAATGGAAATCTTTCATGATTCATGATTGATACTCACAATATAACAAATAATAAACTCTAATATGGAACATAGCGATTTTAAACAGTTGGGACCCATTGTTGGGAAGATTTGCGTCGATCTAGATTTCTTATGGGTCCCGACTGTTCAAAATCGCTATGTTCCATATTGGAATTTATAATTTGTTATATTGTGAGTATCGATCATGAATCAAGAAAGATTTCCATTATAACTTAACAAATTTCTAGGGCACTGGACTTGTTTTTTTCTTTTTAGTTTTTTACGCAGTCGGGTTTATTGTTTTTTTAATTATATTTTTTTCCCACTGGGCACTCTGGGCACATATTCAGGGACCCAAATCTCACGGGGGCCCAATTTTAAACGGCGTTTTTTTACAGTCCAATGAGGTCTTTAATTTTCTTTTTGAGTGATCGAGGGCCCCCTATTATTTAGTGATGACCATGATGTATAAAGACGGATTGATTAATCAGCGACGATGAAAACTCCATGTTAGCTGTTCATCTGAATAGTCCTATTTGTAATGAATCCGTTGACTAGGTACCAATCCAGCAAACTGTACTCGTATCTACACACCGCTATTGTTTTATCTAATCTCAATGGGTTTACTTACAAAAAGTACCTAATGCTATAGATTGCAGGCAGAAAGATATAAATATTTCAACAGAAACAATAATATTTTGTTCTACGCAATGACTAGTTTTATCAGGAAGATTCAACTAAAATTGCAATTTATTCGACCACGGGCCCATTTCACAAAAGCTTGTAACTTGTATTACAAGTAAAAATTTATTGAATACATGTTGTTGCTAAGAAATTTCCGCTAAAAAGTTAGATGCTTTTGTGAGACGGCCCCAAATTTATAATATTAGTTATAAAGTTGTAAAAAATATAAATAAGTCCAACGGACTGTTTGACTGCCTGGGCCATATGGTAAGGAATTAAATTTTTATATAGGGATTATCATGAAGACATATTAACGATACCCTATGAAACGGCTAAGTCAAACATTTGAAACCAAGGTGTAGGGTTCGTAAACTCGGGGCTAAAGGGCTTGAAGCCAGCCCGAATGCCATATTTTTTAAACCAAGGTGGCTGAGACGCTCATAACTTTTTTACAGCGAGAGCCTTATGAGTAGGCATCGGATATTTGGATGCTTTTATACCTACAACTAGCAAAATTCCGGAAAAAGCTAAGCAAGTATGGTGTCGGCTTCTTAAAAATAATGTTTTAACTTTTCGATTCCTGTGAACCCGGGATTATACAAAACGTCATAAAAAGTTCTTTTTTAAATTATTTAGGTTATGTCGTTAAATGTCTATTAGTTAAATGAAACACATGTGAATTAAATACAATTTTGTAAACAGGAACGACTATTATCTTTTTTTTTTAATACCTTGATACGTATATGCCTATTGATGTTACACTAATTTCCAATATGCCGGTAAATCCCGGGAATTTTGTTAGTAAAATTAAATAGAGTCCGCCTCCATACTAGTCAACATCTACGCTATCTGAGGCCGAAGTTTATGTATAAAAGCATCCGAATTTCTGAAATCATAAGTTTACATGAAATGCTTTTGGGACTACCTTTTCGTAAGTAAATAAACTCTCGGGAGTTAAATTGTGGATGGAAAAAAAATACAACATTAAATCACATTTTGTTCTATTTTGTGCCTAATCATTTGACTTCGAAACCGAGCATCTTAAATAAACAGTTTAATATCCCAGCTTCATCTTGATCAGCTGTTCGTATTCTTTCTGTCCTTTCACGTTTTGCTTTTGAACAGCCGGTAGTTTCTCAATCTCCTTGAACCACGTCTGGGTTTTAGGGTACCTGAAAATACAAACCTCTAAATAATCATCTACATTTGGGCACTTTAAAGGACATTTACATTACTGTTTGTTACTAAAACCAAGAATCAATTCAGAAAATGTATGTAAGTATTTTAATCCTATAGGCATAATATTGGATTACAAAAATCTAAATTCAATTTAGTATATCAGTAAGATAAAAAAAATGGTCACTTATTTTTTACTTCTTCACATTAGTAAAAAAAACTGAGATAAATCGCATCAAAGGTTAGGAGTGGGGGCACGTAAAGCCGTAAATAAGATAAACTATACGACTGTTCCTAGGCGTGATGTCAAGACATATTGACTCAATGTATTGCCTTTCTTTTGATTTCGTTAAAAGATAAAAAATAAGTTTCAAATATTTTTGATAATTGTAGTCATCATCCCTATTACTAGATAAATGGAACCTTTGCTATTCCGCAAAAAAGTGTCCTAGTTAGATGTGATGACAAGTTGTGCTCACATCATCATATTTTCATGCAATTTACACAAAGTACGCAAGCAGATACAACAAACTACCAACAGTAATCCATCCTCGATACGTGTTCCGCCTCAGACAGTGATAATAGCTAGGTACTTACTTTTGAGCGTTGAATTTCAAAATTAAAAATAGGCCAGCAGTAGTAGTAAACGCAGCTATATCTGCAATTGTGATGTTGTTTCCAGCCAGATACTTGTGTTGAGATAAAAACTGTTCAAGGAATCCATACGCCTCGTCTATTGCATCGAGATTCTTTTGCGGTATTTCCTTGAGCCCTTCTATTATTAGAGGATACTGCAAAATATAAAATTATTATCATCATAAGACACTCGCTACCTTCTTTTAGGCATTTTGAAAAATACCACCTTTAAACAAAATACGGTTAAGTAGAGACTAGATGTTCCTTGTTATAAAATCTACAAAAGCGTAGGTTTTTTCGCTTCCATCATCACGGATCCACGTGACATGGTGTCTTGTGTATGTAAATATTTGAACAGAATATAAATAAATATCAAAACATAACTATACATACGCAATAGTGAGTGGCTCTGAAAACTCGCCATGGCTTCCTTCATCAAATGATAAACAAATAGGAATTAACCTTGTCACATTTACAAATAACTAACAAATTATACTAGTCGGATCCCTTTGTTATCTATAATTATGGAAAGTTATAACGTCTATAAGTCTTAAAATGATTTGTTATAATTTTGATGTCATCCGTAGAACCTGTTCGGTTAGGTTTGCGCCAATCCAAAAAAGATGTCAGTGTTGTAGAAACATGCGGTTATGAGAAGCAAAAAATCGGACTAACATTCCTGCACATGCTTAAAAAACTTCAAAATGTATATCTGGCTAGGCCTAACACTGACTTCTAATGAATTTGACTAAAGTTCGCAAATAATGAGCTCAAAAATTAGGAAACTCACATTATCCTGACAACAGCTATAACGAGTTTTCAGATACCAAAATACAAAACTTGTAATAATCAGCCTTTCAAACGCGGAGTCAGACATTACTTCGCCAAGTGTATAATTATATAAATCAGTATAAGCATGATTTACCGTGATGTTCCGTAATCTGGAGAACAAGACGCTGGCCACGAAGAATAGCTTTTGGTTGACGAGGGCCCTCTGCTTGGGTTCTTGAGGGTAGAAAGACTCTTGCTTGCCGTATACATCCGCAACATACATCAGGATGGCATGGCTGGAACAAATAAAACGTTGTAATAAATCCAATAATACTTTAATTATATGAATATACTAAAAGATGCTACTTCGTTCGCGGAGGAGAAAAACACATAACCCCTCTTGTTTTCTTCAGCGTAGTCGAGTAAAAAGTTTTCTATAACCACCTGGAGATACCCATCTACTCGTGTACCATAAATAGTTGAAATCCATGTAGCCGATTTGGCGTGATGAAACCACATTGAAATATACAAACATAAAATTGAATAAAAATATATATATCGATTCAGTGAGGTCACTTCTCAAGAAAATCTTTAATATACAGATATTTCATTTTTACAACTTTATAATAGAATGGATTTTTACATACATTTGAAAGATTTATAATAATACAAAGCATATCCTATCTTTTTTTCTAATATCATAATCTCCTTATGAAGGTCTCGTGTACGTAAATAGTACAAATTAAAACCAGGTGTTGAATTCTCATCAAAAACAAGAAGAAGGAATTTGTTTCTTCAAGAAGAAACCGTCAAATAAATGGGCACGAAACTTGGTACGGATAGTACATCAGACAACAGATCATTGATTTTCAACATAAAACACTTGCGAGTCCGCAGTAAGCTCGGTTCCCCATACACGCTCTCATTTTCAAACGAGTAGCTAGTTTGCTCTGAAACTTTGTAATTAGAATAAGTTTAGGTATATGCAGGCCTGTAATTAGTTTATGTAGCTTCAGATACCATAGTAAAAAAAATATAGCGAATTTAAGTTTTTCATACAAAACTAGTTTTTGCTGTATTTCGTTTGTTTTATAAACTGCAGCCATATAAACTAATTTTAGGCCTAGATATACCTCATATCATTGTGTATGCAAAGTTTCGTTACAATATAACACGTAGTTTTAAATTAAGAAAGAAACTCCGGTGAGATGTAAATGCTAGACATTCAAGCGAGTTCGGAATGGTATAAATACATGGTATTTTTAGACGTATACACGACATTGAATGATTCACACATTCTACGTAGGGCAAGATGACTTGCGACTTGCAACTGATCACAGACAAGTAGGTAATGTTATATTACCTCATCGAGTTACGCAGCATATTTTTTGTAGATGTTACAGAATACCGTACTTTACAACAACCTTCGAATAGCAATAGTCATTATCATTAAATATTCAAAGACTAGCAAGTTGCTGACTCAATGTTACAGGGTCCTATGTTCCACTTTCAACAAAGTGTTTTACTCTGAAAATTAAACATTCAACCCTGTCATATTGAGACAGTGAAGTCCTAATGCATACACACCGACTTAGCCTTATCTTCTCCCATCGGAGATAACCTCGATAAATCGGTTGGGTTCGTTTAAGTTGATTTACTTACGGGAAATATACTTTCAAACTCATGTCAAGTAGCAAGTTGGATGGGAAGGGATACTCACATATTTTTTGGTATTTTATTTACTAAGGTTAAATTACTAGTAAATACCTGTCATGTATAACCACGTCACCGTCTTCGAAGACTGGTACGGTGTGTAGCGGATTTTTCTGTAACAAACAATATTATTTATTAGCTTAATTAGACTACAACATTTGGCATAAAATACGACAGAATTCGTTTAGAATGGCCGATCGCTAACACGATTTTCTCAATAAGGGAAATAATCTACTCCTCATCTGAATTGTACCAGATGGTAAGGGCTACTCCGGACCGGAATTAATGGAGGTAGATTGTACGAATAAAAGGTCCCAGTAACGATGATCCTCAGTAATGAGCAGTGGCGTGCAGTTCATAAAGGCACAAAGGCACTGTCTATCCTAAGCTACCATGGTTCGATATAGGTACAGAAAAGCTGCCTACCCATGTGACCAAATCATTTGCACTGCCTAATTTAGCCAAAAACTCTATATACACCGCTGGTAATGAGACCGATTGAAGAAGAAAGCGAACGAGAACTTAAAAAAGAGAAAGGTTGCCTATGTCATGGGACCTAGGTCATGTGGTAAGGCACTCAAGATATGACTTCTGCAGTTAATTATAATGATCAAAGTTGCTGGAAGAAGAGCTGTCGGGCGCAGGAAGAAATTGTGGCTGCGAAACATCCGAGAATGGACTGGAATCACAAGTGCAGCGGAGCCTTTCAACCTTGCCAAAGACCGAGACAAATATGTGGAGCTGACTGCCAACCTTCATTAGTTGCACACACAAGAAGAAGAAGAAAAGATTGAAAAAGATAAAGGATTACTACCTTTAAATAATCAGATTTCAAGTGGTCTCCTTCCATCAGATTGACGTCGACATGTTCTACGGGAACGTTGAACAGCTCACAAGCTATCATGCCAGCCCGAGCCGGTGGGCTCACGTCCATTTTATACAGCTTAGCCACCATCTGTTAACAAATAATCATCATCATCTGTAAAAGACTCCTGGCCCCTATTTTATAAACGTGACAGGTGACAGTTGACAACGACAATTCGGCATACATTACTTCTCCATCATGATGCCAGGCATACACTTACTCGGCGACCCAGCAATGTACGTCGAATTGTCGTTGTCAAAATTGTCACCTGTCACGTTTATGAAATGGGGGCCAGAACACACAAAAAGCTCTATTTCCACAAGCTTTAATTATTTTTATTTAAAGCAGTTTCCAGGGACCAATAGGCTATTTGTATTTTTTTTTGTGGTATATTATAAAACGACGTCTTAATAATAGAAATATTCGTGAAAAAACTACTCCAATATCATAAAAACTTCCCGAGATACAACGACGTCAAAAAGCACATTTTTGGACTTTCCCAAAAAACTTTGTTCTGCAGCTATGTTAAAACTTGCGTTTACTACTAATGGATACGTAAGGTATCGAACTCAAAATTTAAACGTAGTTTTTTAATTTGCTTGCTTTATCAGGATCTTATATTTTTTTTTTTTTTTTTTTCTACTTTTAAATACCATATTTAGCTGAAATTCAGTATACCAGCATAGGTATATGTGATACAATATTGGCACCAAGGAGATGGTCTGATGATGCAGTCGGAAGGTGGCTATAGGAACTCTATAAAGTATCGCAATCCTGCCAAGTTTGGATTGAAGAGTCCACCGTCCAACCGTCTTGGTGATTAGTTGATATATGTTCTAAGAAAAGTACAATCGGAAATAAAAGGTCGTTACAAATTGCATTTTGGCAGAAACTTATTAAAACTGATCATACTAAATTTTTTGGTACTTATAGATGACTTAGGCACTTGGTAATTGGCATGGAGGTGGAATTTGGGTGATTGTACTCTTTTAATAAAAACGATTTTGTTTTTAATTTAATTTCAAATCATATGAATAACATGTAAAAACTGGCCAAGAGCATGTCGCACTATGCTTTATGTAGGGTTCCGTAGCCGTTACTACAAAGACATGCACGAAAAATGAAAAAAAAGGTGTGAAAAAATGCACCAGATAAAGAGCGGTACCTTCATGGTATTACGTTTTTTAGTTAAAAATCTCTTTAAAAGTATTTATGATACCTATAGGGTACTTCCATTTGTCCTAGAAACTTGAAATTTGGTATGAAGCTAGCTCTTATAGGAGAACCCACGAAATAAATCTGAAAATTTTATTTTGGATGTCAGTAACCAATATAAAATGACCCCACACAGCATACAATTTGTTTAGGAGTAGGGCTCTGCTAACACTGAATTTTCATAGATACGGCCGTCATTAGCGTATATTTTGTACGGAACCCTCAGTGGGTGAGTCCGACTCGCACTCGGCCGGATGTTTTATTTGATATGTTATTTAGTAATTTAATTTTATAAACAATCGACGATATTATTGTGATACCTAGCCTTTATTTTTTATTTTCTTAATAATACAATACAAGAAAAATACAATACAATAAAATTTATTGCACACCAACAACAGAAACAGTACAATAAAGCCTTACCATAAATAATAATAATTATATGTCTAATCTAATCATTTACTGGCATTCATTTGCGATGATTGCCAAACCTGTTTTTTTTTGAGATATTAGTCCTTTTAGTAGCATATATATTTGGCATCTTTCATCGTATTTAGGGTAATCTACTTACGTGTATGAATATAAGTTCCGTACCTCACTAGGACGCCATAACAATGTCAAGGACAACACTTACAACACTACGGATATGATTATTTCTACAAAAGCACAATAATGAAACTTGACCTTGGAACAAAAACACAATAACAATGTGTCGTAAAAAACGTTGTTTTGACAACAAATAATCTTACCTAATATATAAACAATCAATATTTCTTACCCCACTACGGTCAAGTACATAAGTACATAAATTATATACTTCTAAAAAGATTTTTATAAGTCGGTTCATTAATGACGGAGTTCTTGGGTAACAGACATACAACTAAATTGAGAACGGTGGTTCTTCCTTTTTAGGGAGTCTGTTAAAAATCTAAAGTATTAATATTTAATTATTGAAAATTGTTATAGGATTGACACTGTACTCACGTTTAAACTTGAAGAGCGCCTGACGAAAAATATCCATCTGATCAACTTCCACTATTATAAAACCTTGCCGGATAGATAATAACATGTTGCTAACCAAATACGAAAGACCGTAACTGTTTGTTATTTGAATGGCTGTTAGGTCTTTCCTTCGATGTAGAACACATCGCTTGGTCGCAGGCATCGGCACATCGCGTGCGTTGTTATTAAACAACGTTGCTATGTACCGATGACGAAGCAACTAGCCTTGAACCTACTAAATGATAATATAAGGTTTGAAATTGAAAATAGAGGGCTTTGATAGTAAGACGGCCTTCGTCTATGAATGGAAGTTTACACAGAACATTCGAAATGAAATACAATTAATGGATCTTGTTTAAAACATTTTCTAACTGGTTTTGGGTTTAGTTTAAAAAAAATATATATAATGTGTTTTATATTTTCTCATTGGAACATATTTATGCAAAAAAACATAATGACCAGTGGCGATTTTGTGGGGTTTTCGTCAGTTCTATCGCCAAGCCTTTCCCATTTCCATTTCCTTTTTCTGGTGTTATCGGGGGTAAACGAGCAGACGGATCGCCTGAGGGTAAGCGATCAACAAATACAAAGTATTATTTATTTCAAGAGGTTAGGGTTAGAGGGTTATCTCCAAAACTTATACCGTGTCAAAATACTAATTTATACTACGAGCAAAGCACCCACCTAGCGGGCTCGCGGTCGTGAAATTGTTAAAAGGTGTTTCTCACTATCTGATGTAGCTCGTCACTTCTCCCCTAAATGAGCTCCTACTCCAAAATCCTTAAATGGAAAACATACTTATGCTTCAACCTGGCGATGCCTACCCACGATTTCAAGAATTCGTTTTTTTTTTCAGATTAGTTGAGAATTCTCCTTATTATTACTTACCTACTCTTAGATAACTTCCATCGATTGCATGTTTGTAACTTCACGACACGTCTGGCTCAGTGGGTTGTATGTACAACGGCCTACGAAGCTGGCGCTCCCGGGTTGGAATCCCGGCCAGGGTAAGTGTTTGTGTGATGAGCACGAATGTTTGTTCCTGGGTCTTGGATGTTTTCTATGTATTTTAGTATTATAATTTATCTATATATATTGTATATCGTCGCCTAGTATCCATAATACAAGCTTTGCTTAGTTTGGGACTAGGTCGATTTGTGTACGATTATCCCTGATATTAATTTAATTTATTTATTATGTAACTGTTTTAGTAAACGTTTCACGCCAAAACAACTGGACAGATTTCAAGGATTTTTGGCATAACTTACTTAGAGATTCGACGATAGTTATTTGTTATAGGATACTTGTTTTGGGCTACGCTAAAGAAAAATGGTGGTTGTGATTTCTTATTTTATGCGAATGAAAATGCAGGCTTCTTTCTAGTGTAATATATGTATTGATTAAAACTAACACGATCTTCACTCACTATCACAAGAATCACAACACAACAAAACGGGGCTAAAATATGATTTATTTAATTACCTTTCGTTGTTATTCGACGTTTCGGATATCGCGTTATGCCCATGGTCTCGAAGGAACTGACCAATCGAGACCATGGACGTAACGTGACGCGAGTGTTGTGATAATGTATGTATTATTGTATAATAATGCCTACTTAGTAACGGATTTTGACAATTGTTTTTTAAATGATTTTGGTATTTATCTTGTTTCTTGATGAAACACTTACAGTGTTTCGGTTTTGCACTGTAAACCTGCACATGCTTCTTATATATAAATGAATAAGTAAATTAAATACTTGGTTATTTACTTTTATAATGAAAGAAAAAATATAACAGCAATGAAATGTTTAATTGTAACTACAAAATTATAATTAAAATAATTGAACAGTTTAAAAATTGCGCTACAACTTGATCATTTGTTCGAAGTCTTTCTGCCCTTTTACATGGTGCCTTTGAACAGCCGGTAGTTTCTCAATTTCATTGAACCACGCCTGCGTTTTAGGGTACCTGAAAATTTTAACCTCCGATTAATAGTGTAGTTCCATTTGCTCAGCTCCCAGGCGTTTTAGGTGTAGATTAGATTAGGTTATTTATTTCGCTTGTATATTATAAGTTGAGTTAGATGTCAAGCTAAACGAATTTAAAGTTGAAATCGTCAAAACACAATACAAGTAAAAAAAACACAAGATTACATTTTTTTTATATGTAAAGCGAAATGTAATAATAATAAACAAAATTAAACAAGAATGGCATGCTAACTAAAATAATAATTGGTCAAATTAGGTAAATGTCAAGTTCATGTACTCAAGAGTGGAATATAATGGGTTATCCAATAAAAGGTCTGTGACGCTGGGCTTAAATGTTTCATCAGATGTTTCGCACTTGAGGTCAGCGGGTAGACACTCGTAATAGGTTGGTCCTATGATGCGAGGCATGTCAATGTTTGATAAATAAGCCTAGGACTACTCATATTGGTATATTTTATAGGAAAAAAAAACCATTTTGTATTATTTTATTTGCAATATATATGAACTAGCCATCATTATAACTATTCCAAATTTTAAACGGATAGCATTAGCTATTATTAGATATAGCGCCGTAATAGTCGGATAAACAAATAGACAAACAGAGTGGCATAAGGGGTTTCTTTAACCGACTTCAAAAAAGGAGGGGGTTCTCAATTCGGTTGTATTTTTTTTTATTATTGTTACCTCTGAACTCCGTCATTTACACGACGATTTTATTTACGTATTTGTTACGAACCCTACTAAGGTAAAACTGGGGTTATATAAGTCCGCATGCCATACTCCAATTGAACCAATTTATGAGTACAAAGCTTTCTTCAAAAATGTAGAAGAAGAAAACGATTCTACACCTTTGAAGAAGGCTTTTGTGAAAAACGTTTGTGATAATAGTCACTTACTTTTGAGCATTGAATTTCAAAAGTGCAAAAAGGCAAGCAGTGGTGGTAAACGCCGCTATGTCTGCAATTGTGATATTACTTCCAGCCAGATACTTGTCTTGAGATAAAAATTGTTCAAGGAATCCGTACGCCTCTTCAATGGCGTCAAGATTCTTTTTCGGTATTTCCTTGTTTCCTTCTATTATTAGAGAAAACTGCAAAAGATATTATAAAAATCATTATGCTACTTCATCCTATGATTTTCATAACGTACCTTATCTGGTAAGGATTTTGATAATTGAATAGTCTAATCTTTGAATACGAAAGAAGGTAAATACTAGATCCACCATCCTTGAAGTACAAAATACAGTATAGTTGTTCTGTATGAATAAATCTCATTTTACACTGTACTGTCTACAGGTACTGTCGTCACCATCTTTAGTTCATCCACGTGAAATTAATTTTCCCTGTACCGAACGCAAATCTTTCAACAAACACAACTGGCCCAGTCGGCATCACCATTATTTGTTAAGCGTTGCGGGAGGTGCTGTCTTATTGATATGCCTTCTAATTAACCACTCATTTACCTAAGGATGCTTTCCTTATTTATGTGGAAAGAGAAAATAATTGTGTTAATTCATATAATAAGCGATAAAACTTTAATAGAGAATTATCTGCCGATTTCAATAATGATATTATATTTCTCAAAATTATTCGAGTTACTTATGCACCCTATACTATTAGGGTTAGCTGGAACATGCATCTCAGATCACTAACATGATTTCAGATCTAATCATTCAATGTTGTCTAACCTATCTGCCTTTTGTTTCTGATTTGTTCTACCAAGTGAAAGCAATTCACGAGTAGATGCAGTCTATTTTGACTTCAGCAGCACTTTTGGGCAAAGGTGCAAAATTGTCACAAAATCCTACTTCAAAAACTAACGAAATTGAGCCTAGTTGGCTTAAGTGTTTTGATTCCTATCTCACCGATGGGGAGCAAAAATTTGTTGTAGATATAAATCGAAAACATACTATAGTGATTAAGTGGTGCCTCAAGGATCATATTTGGGCTCGGTGCCTTTCCTAATACTCATTAATGATAATATTACAAATCATATCAAGCCCTCGAAGCATTTATTGTATGCTGTTGTCGATTTAGATCTGAGGGTTGTGATGAAGATGCAAGTCTTGCTGCCTTAAGGTTTTATAATAGTTAAAAAATATCTATATTTGTCATGATTTCCATCATCTTCGACAAATTTCCATGGGACTACCAACAACCTGATGATCTGTATCAACTCATATAAAAATATAAATTTTTATATTCTGCTGGTAGATATCAATGGTTCTTACATGTCTGATTTTTCAGAATGTAGGTAAACACACTTTTGAACTTGAAAGCGTGCATTCTGGCTCGTAATATTGATAAACATTACTAAAACTCCTTATTACTGAGTTCAATCTAAAATGAGAAAACTGTCATAATACTGACAACAGCCTAAACGAATTCCACAAAACACGAAACTTGCAACGTTCATCCTTTCAAGACGATTTCGCCCACATTACTTCACGAAGTATAATTCTACAAATTTGCTTGAGTATATATGATTTACCGTGATGTTACGTAATCTGGAAAACAAGACGGTGCCCACGAAGAAGAGCTGTTGGTTGACGAGAGCTCTCTGCTTGGGCTCTTGAGGGTAGAACGAATCTTGCTTGCCGTACACATCTGCGATATACATCAGGATGGCATGGCTGAAACAAATGAAACATTGTAATAAATCCATGCATATCTCACCTATTCTCCTAGAAATATGAATATTCGGATGTTTATCTTTATCTTTATATCCACGAAACCATACACATCAGACATTATAACACTTGAATTTCCCAATAATGGTGGTAAATGCTAGTTTACATTCAAAAAGCTCCTGAACTGCGTAGTATTTTTAGACGTGTCAGGGGATTAGGGACACAAATCGACCTAGCCCCAAACTAAGTAAAGTTTGTAGGTACTATGGATACCAGGTGACGTATACTTCTAGATAAATTATAATTCTTAAATATATAGAAAACATCCAAGACCTGGGAACAAAGATTCGTGCGCACCACACAAACACTTGCCCTGACCGAGATTCGAACCCGTTTATTTCGTGTATATTTCGTGACGTAAATATGACATTGAATGATTCACACACTACGTATAGCAAGATGACTTGCAACTTGCAATTGATCATAGATTCGTGGAAAGATCCATAGATAAGTAATTTTATATTACCTCATGTGTTAACAACAATACCCAGCATATTTTTTGTAGATGTCCAATTCAACAACAGAATAAGTCACTGAATCAATATTTTAGGAACTTTAATTATTAATAAAATTACCCTGAAAATGTTGCCAAAAAACTTGTAATATTGAATCAGCCAAGACCCCACTCAAATACACGGACCAAACCTACTTTTTGTCTAATTGGAGATAACCTTGATCAGAAAATATTGGGTCCGCCAAAATTACTTAACATATCGCGACATGGTGATATAATATAGAGAATATCGTTACAGTCAACCCTTACAATTGTTTCAAGACGGGTGAAAAGGGATAGTCATATATTTTCTCCTATTTTTTTGTATTATTAAATTGCTAGTACATACCTGTCATGTATGATCAAGTCACCGTCTTGGAAGACTGGCACAGTGTGTAAAGGATTTTTCTGGAACAAGCAAGATCAATTCGCTTAGAATAGCAAGAATGAGCATTTTCACAAAAAACCTCCCTCAGTTTCAAATTATGCACTTTTAGGTTTCGTTTTCTCAGAATCAAGAGTATTTTCTATAGATTTCGACAATTACAAAAATGTGTATGAAATTTTATCGGTACATTTTAAACCGACTCCCAGAAAAGGAGGAGGAGGAGGAATTCGTCGCAATGTTTTTTTAGTACGAACGTCATAAAACCGTCGATTTGATTTTTCATTAAAATTTTATGGGTGATTTTTATTTATCCGGGATATCGATAGTGCTTATGATTCTGAGTGAAATAAGTTCAAATCTGAGACAACAGATGATGGTACACTCTTTTCATTCTAAATGCCCGAATACGACAATTGTGATAGAATACGAACGGAGTTTAGATAAACTATTATATGTATTGGCATGTGAGACGCGACCGATCGCCAACAAGATGATCTGACCAAATAAAAGAAGCTTCTTCTCTTAACCCCACCAGGTGGTATTGACTACTTTGAACCGGAATTAATAGAGGCAGATTTAAAACGTTCCAGTGACCACGATCCTCAGAAATGAGAGACTGATTAAAGAAGAGAAGATTAACATCTAAAATTATAACGAAAATAAAATAATAATAATTAACCTTGCTGGCTCTATCCCCCAAGGAAGCGTGCTTGGCTGTATTTTATTTTTAGTTTATATAAACGACCTTCCAGATATCCTACATGAACATTGCACACTATTTGCTGACGACATTTCCGTACTATTTCCGTGTGTTAAAATCGACGAAGTTGAAACTAGTCTAAATTTAATTTTAGATAAAATACTAAACTGGTTACAAATCCATAATCTTGAGCTCAACATTAAAAAAACAAAAATTATACAATTTAAGCCATATCAAAAATCCACTCTCCCAATAATCTATGGGTATAATAATCTTAAACTCTAAAATGTGACCTCAGCTCCGCTATTGGTAATCGAGTTAGACACTAGCCTGAACTTTAAACTCCAAATACAAAAGCTTACAAAACAGTTATCGTCTTTCATATATGCTCTAAATCACCTAAAGCGTTTAACTGACCTAACTACCGCTCTTTCAGCTTATTATGCATATGCCTACTCCAGGATGTCCTACGGACTCGTTTTATGGGGTAATAGCACAGACATAGGAAAAATATTCGACGGTCCCTACGTAAATCATCGAAAGTTATTTTACGTACTTTTCAGTACGTCGTTCTAAAGTTTGATTCGAACGTATCTCTCAAAGAAATATGTTAAGGTTTGTTCAGTGACACTGAATTAACTAAATTGATTAAGCTCTTTGCTAATATTATGCTCTTTTTAATAAATACTTTCAAATTTTACAGAAATTTGACTTCCGATGGTATACGCCGTAATTAGTACCACGCTTCACATCGAAACAACCACTTTCGATTTTTTACGTCGGATTCGATTAAGATTATTTTAACGAAACTCGCAGTTTCTTTTTTTTACACCGGATATTGAATTATATTTCCTGGCGAAACTGCCAATTTCGATTATGTACATGGAAAAATGGCGTTGGTATAACCACTTTCGCTATAGTGTCCAGTGAGAAAATTAGAAATCCAATTTATTTGAATCAAATATTTATTGAGACTTCTTTCTTAAACTATATTGCAATTATTCTAAAATCACATTTACGTTACAATCAGTCTTAATAATTACAATCACTTAATCAAATGTCTAATATTTGCGTCATTTGTAACATGAAACAGTTTAATAACACTATCGAGCTATAAATTTGTATACGTACCATAAACAAAGAACTTCTTTTAGAGTCATACTCCGACTTAAGATAAAAATAATAAAATCAGTATAAAATGATATTAACAAAAAAACAAACTTCTCAAAAACTAAACAAAAATTGCAACATAAAAAAGCAATATTACTTAGAATAATTATTTGGCATAAGAGATTAAAATCTGAGCGAAATATTTTAATTTTTATTATGAACTATCTTCGTTTTCCCGTGCTGGCGAGCTGTGTTTAATGTTTTTAAAAAACCTATGGTATTCGTTAGGAATCACTCCTGAAATGCATAAGGAAACGATGTCTTTGTATTTTGCATTTGTTATTGGAATAGTATCAGAATATGCCACTTTTAATTCAGTGTTGCTATTTATCAATTGTCCGCGGGTTCTAGTTCCAATAACGGTATTTAAGCAATGCTGTTCACCGATCAAATGATATTTAAAGAAAAGATAGTTCGGCACATCTTTATCTACCTTAACCTCTTTAATTTTGTTCCATGATATTTTAGCATTGTTTGTATCTTTAATCCAGTTTCGTTCTTCTAATAATGGTTTGTAATTGAATTTGTCTTCTTGGGCCACCTCAATTACATTGTATGGCTTTCCAGAAGTTTTAGCCCATCGTACTAATGCATACCACTGGTCAGTAGTGTAAATTAACTTTCCTTTTGACTCTTTTTCTATAAGAGCATGAACGCTATCACCCTCATTTTGAGTGTGACCGCGTTCTAAGAACCTGTGAGTGACGTCAACGTTATACTGCTTCGACATAACCATATACATGGAATACACAACTCTATTTCTATTTTGCCCAGAACAATTATCGGACCAAAATAGAAACGTTTTGGTGCCTTTCTCAATAAGCGGCTTCATAAACAATGCCAAGCAACTGCTTACCTCGTTTGTTCCTCTTTTACCTGTGCATTGTGCACATATAGCGGAACCCTTCCTTTTCACCGGCGTCAAAAACTGAAAAATTGTAGACCGACAGTTTTCTCTTGTAATATATAAAGTAAAGTAATATCTCCATGAGGACAAATTAATATTTTTTGAAAATCGAACGTAGCACACGTAACTTCAGGACTACTGCGAGCTAATTCCTTGTCTTTCTGCTTAAATTCCCGAGCTACTGCCTTGTTATCTACATGTTTTGACTGAGCGACAATTTCAATTTCAGTTCAGTTTTATTTAATATTTTCAAATGATGAATCTTGTCGATTGTCACTAGACGGCAGTGGAAGATAATATTTTGTTGTGAAATTACGCCGAGAAGGACCCTCGACTGTCACGCTTTTCTTATTCTTTCTTTCGCTAAATTTATTTATATACTCCCACTGCTTTGAATGATCTGCTAGTTTCCAAAACTGGGTAAGAATATTTTGGCGGATTTCAGGGTCGAACTTTTCATAACATTTGAGTTTAAACGTTTTCCGAGCAGACTGGGCCTAATTGTTTTTCTGGTTTGACAGTACCATTTCTGGAAGTATATTCTTGACCGGAATTTAATAGCTTTTTTCTTTTGTTATCTATCCAATTTTCTTCGCAGTGTTTTCTTTTTCTGACTGGATTTGTCTTATATGTAACCTTTCTTTTTTTATTTAAGTCAATACTTTTGCTTGGAGAGTCACATTCTGAGATTGTTACAAGTAATGAGACACTAGCGATTGGCGTAGGGCTATGAATCGGCTTACATTGTATGTTTTCACTGTTGGTAGGAGAGGGTTCGTTATGAATTTGTTGTTCCGGTTCAGTTTGAAGTTGTTGGGTAGATGGCGAAGAAAAATTGAGGAGAAGGCTCAGAATTTTGGATTAGTGCTGTAATTTCAAAATCTTGTATAGGGGAGGGTACAGGTGTATTATCATAACTGTCTAAAATACACGATCCTTGATTACTGGGTGATCTGTGAAGCGTATTTTCTAACAAACTTGTCGACGGCCAGGTAGTGTCTCTTGATAATTCGTCATCTATTATTCCTTCTAAAGCCGCCCATTCTGACGCTCCAAATGTGCAGGAAGCGGGTAATGGTGATTCTGAAATGGTTGGAATGGAAATAAAAAATGTACAATATTCGTGTATTTACTTCAAACATGCGAAAATCTGCTCACGAAATACATCGAAAACAAGAAAAATAGAACATTATTCCAACGTAAAATATCTAAACTAACAGTTTCAATTCATTGCTAAACTTTAATTCCATAGTAAATAAATAAAAGTGCCACTTTCTATATGCTTTGTCAAATTAATATCAACGTAAAAAATCGAAATTACCACTTTCGATACAATAATAAAATTTAGTTCAGAAGTATAATATCGAATCTGTCAATTTCGATGATTTACGTTGTTTTTGTTATAAAAATAAGGTTAAAAATTAAAATAACATTGTCTCGCATAGAATTCTAATAAATAAGTGCTAACTATTTAAGATATTAAAATAAAACGTACAAATGCTTAAACTTACCAGCCCTGGGTGTTACATTCTCAGTAACTCGCTGATTGGAAGTTCCCAGTTTTACTAAATCTATCATTTTCCTGCTTCTCGAAGTAGAAAGTTTTGAGTAACTCATTGTTATTGTCAAATTTAATTAAAATGAAATGAGGAATGCTACTTTTAAGAACAAACATGTCGCCGCTGCGGTCGCACGGAGCTCACTGACGCCAGCTCGGCGTAAACCAGCGAGAGTGGTAGTTTCGTCTCTTTCGCACCTCACTCGTTACCGCGTAAATACTATAATCTAAACTTTCGATACAATAGTTTGAAAATTAATCTATTTACGATGTTTTACGACTAAATATTTCCGTAAAATACATGATTTTTGTAAAATTTCTTTGCTTAGTATGAATATATACCTTAATAAAAACCGATTAGCTAATAAAAAAAAAAACACTAAATTTTAGTTTCGATAATTTACGTAGGGACCGTCGTATTTATCTTGAAAAAAAAGCGCATTAGGATCTTGGCAAACATAGATCAAATGGAATCGTGTAGACCCGATTTCATAAAATACAAAATATTAACTGTCACATCCATGTACATTTTGGAGTCGAGTAAATTTGTTAGAAAACATATAGTTTTATTTTCACAGGTAACGCAAAGCAAAAGAAATGACCGAAATTTAAATAAATTAAGATTACCTTTTTCAAAATTAAAGATCGTTACATGTAGCCCGCACTATATGACAATAAAAATTTATAACCACTTACCTAATTATATAAAAAATGAAACCGGACTAAAATCGTTCTGTACAAAATGAAAAGCCTATTTAGTAGACAAATGCTACTATATATAAGATTTCTTTAATGATAAAGTGTAGAATCTGAAGTCTTAATAATTTGTATGTATAACTTAAAAATAATAATAGTCATTAAGCTGTAGATGCACTATCATATTGCTGCGCCCTATGCAGGGTATCACATGTAAAACTGCCATAATTGTACCTACCTTTAAGCTATGTGATATGCAATAAACGATATTATTATTATTATACACTTATTTATTTGGAATCTTAGGGTAGGTTTTTACTATATATATATAAAAAGTAAAATACAAAAAGCAAATACAAAATATAAACACATTATAAAAAACCTAACCTAGGGTGCCGCCGGCAGCGGGGCAGGGCTCAAGCTACCGGTGGTTAGGGCTGCACAGAGAGGAACTTCCTGACATTGCGGGCCGTGTCCAGGATTACTGCCTTCTGTAACTGACCCTTGATCCAGCCATCTAGCGAGAGTCTCTTAAGATGTTCGTCGGGCCTTGTAGAACCGCCCGTGTAGCTCCTTACTCTTCCATACGTCTTTGCGGTCTACGGTGCTAAGCACTGTTGGTCTGCGCCAGTTCTCGTTTGCCAAAGATAGAGGGGTGAGGCCTTTGTCTACTGCCACTACACCGCGATGTATCCCACACTCGTTGTTTAGGAAATACTCCCTGAGGCTACACACCTCGCGACCATGGAGGTCCTTGGCGTTTAAAAAGCCACGGCCCCCACACTTACGCGGGATGTACTTATTATTATTATGTATGTCACACCCGCTCATGGGACAATGGTGTCCCGGACCTTTGGGAGTGCGCGGAGCCGAAGCCAACGCGTAGAGTCCCTTTTGACAATTTAATGAAATGTAAGGTGTACACCGCGCGGGTGCTGTTCCTGCCCGTATCATGGGACGCGCACAGAGACAGCACTTGCTAGATGCAAGAACTATTGGAGAGTGATGAGATCTAAATATTCTGGGTTATGGGATTGAAATGATGGACCAAGTGTCCCATGGCTAAAGGCACTAGTAGACGATGACTTGCCCACCGCTAGATGGGCCCCCGTAAATAGCGACACATACAGTGGCCTGAGGGCAACATCGACGCGGAGGGCTAAGGATGGAGAGGTGCCACTGGCCTTTCTACCGAAGCCAACTCGCCACTTACCTTCCACGTCCACCCTCGAGCATCAGCTCTAGCGACTCCACTCTGACCGGCCGGTTAAGGCAAGCCAGAGGTGGGGGTCCTGACCCAACACCTTCCGTCAGGGTCCCCCAGGAGCACTCAGGTACGTGGGGTCGCTACTCCCCAACAGCTCGCCACAAGCTGCCCTGCGTTGACTGATTACCCTGGTGAACCAGCGGGCGGTGGGGTCGTCACATCCCTACGCCTAACTTATTATTATTATTATTATTATTATTACCTTTAAATAATCTGGTTTGTGGTGGTCTCCTTCCATCAAATTGACATCAACATGTATCACGGGAACGTTGAACAGCTCACAAGCTATCATGCTGGCCCTTGCCGGCGGGCTCGCGTCCGTTTTATACAGCTTAGCCACCATCTATTAACAAATAATCAACAGCATCATCATCATTATCATCAGTATCATCATCATTATCATCATCATCATCTGACGAAGACATCTATACTCCCGTAAATCACCTTTTCAAGAATGACTGTCTGCTAGTCATATAAATGTTAAGCTACTTCCAGATGGTTTTGAAAGTAGTTAATTGGCATTGGAAATAAATTATGAGATGCATATGTCAAGAAAAATCTGAAGTCATCATATTGAGAATTTATTTTTAGTAATTTACTTAGACAAGATATTAAAATAAGTAAAACTGTGTTTAAATCAAAACAAAGGGATTCCTTATCGAAGATAAGCCAGTATAATCGAAAACACGCTGACGCGCGCTATCGTCGAGGACAAAGTACCTACATATTAAATATGATGCGTGGGCAGATTGTTGTAACCGATTTATTTGCATTTGGAATTATACTAATATGATATAATTTATATTAAGTGGTTGTTGACGCGTGAATCACACGAGTGCGTCTAACAATTTTTGAATTTAGAACCTGCTTTCCACATTCATTATGATCTTTCATTAAATTTTCTTTTGTCATAACGTTCGAGGGGTTAAGTGTTTAAAAACTGAGCGCTTCTCGCCATTAAACGCCACAGTTTGACAAGTAAAATAATATAACATTGTAAAATGTTTACAAAAGAAATAAAAAAATTAAGCAAACTTAAATATGGGGAGGGTTTTGTATGGAGCCAATCATAAAGGCAATTTAATCGATTTTTAGTGTATTTCTATGTATGTTACCTTCTAGTATTGATATGAAAATATCTTCAACTAGATGTTGCTTGGAATTTCGTTAGCGGAGGAAAAAGTTACTTCGTCATCGTAGTCGAGTAAAAAGTATCAGTGGATGAAATCCACTTATACGTTTTTGTATCATGAAGCCGCAAAGACATATATACAAACATACATACCTTTAAATAGTCCGTCTCATTTTTAATATTTCCAATGTACACAAATCAAGTTTGTAAAACTAAATTTAAAACTGTATAATAGTGTCTAGACAAATAGCGCCTTACTTACTTTTTAACTCCAAGAGCGCCTGCCGAGAACTGTCTATCTAATCTACTACTTCTACATAAATATAGACGGATTAGATAAACACACATATTTCTTGAAATACGAAAGATAAGAATTGTTGGCAATTTGAATGGCTCTAACGTCTTTTCTTACCTAATACCATTTGTTATTATCGAAGCAACTAAAGTTCAACGTATTCCATCAAAACGTAAAGTTTAAAATAAATTACCGTAAAAGTGCCAGTCATCGCAGATTTTTTTTTATTGTGTACTAGTGTCTACTAGTCATATTTTATCTTAATACCATAAACAAGACAATCCATACTAATATTATAAATGCGAAAGTGTGTCTGTCTGTCTGACTATCTGTTACCTCTTCACGCTTAAACCGCTGAACCAATTTGGATGAAATTTGGTATGGGAATAGTTTGAGTCCCGGGAAAGGACGTAGGCTACGTTTTATCCCCAAAAAATACCCTTATCCGCGATAAACGAATTTAAGGCAGACGAAGTCGCGGGCAGAAGCTAGTCAGTAATATATTTGCTTCAACAAGCATGCACTACATCGTCCTTACAAAACATGCCAATAAGTATGTTGCGTGATCTCATTATTTTTTAAGTATAATAAGATCCTGATAAAACAAGCAAAATCAGGAACTATGTTAAAATTTTGTGTACGATTACGTGTAGCCTTTTTTTAAGAGCCCTTGAAGTGAGGTGTTGGGTGGGAAAGTTCATTTTTAAAGAATGAAAATATTGATAACTAAAAATACCATTGGATAACCCATAAAGCCTTTAAGAGGCACGCCTTCCAGCATGATTCTAGGTACTGTTATCGGGTTATATTTCCGAGCTTTAAAGATGACTATCTCACTCTTGGTTGCGTTGTACCTAAGACCATGCCGGTCGGCGTAGCCCTCACATACACTGACAAGTTTCCTCAACGAGCCTACTGTTGGAGCCAGCCGCAGCATGTCATTCGCGTAACTTATGTTGTGAAAACAAATACCCCAAATATGGCACCCTACACGTGTGCTGCTGAGTCCCTCAATAAGCTCGTTCACATAGAGGTTAAACAGGGTAGGCGAGGACAAACCGCCCTGTCTGACCCCACACTGCAACCTATACTCGTCTGAGTATTCCCCAGCCCATCTCACCTGATTGACCTGGTTTAAGATAGGGACGTCAAGGTAAAAAAGGAACCCTTATGGTGTGACTCTGTTTGTCTGTCTGCCCGACAATTAGAGAGCCATATCGCATAAACTACGTATGATATCTATTTTAAATTTGGAACATTTATAAACATGGTCAGCCCACATGAATAGCAAAGGAAAATACTTATATATATTATATAATAGATTAGATATATATATATTTATATATATAATAGAAGAATTACTCAGCCATACAGTCCAGTAAAACAAATTATGGTGATATGGAAGGGAATGGTCTTTGTGATGCTCTTAAAAGACCGAGAGGGATTTAGCTCATCTTAATTCTACAGGCAAAGAGTTCCAAAACCGAACAGACTGAAAAGTGAACGAATCGTTATAGAATTTCGAAGAGGAAGAAGGTAAGAAATAGATTTTGAGAACATCTAACGGACAGGGATGTTGACTGTACTCAAATAAAAATAATATTTTGATGCAAATGACAGTTTCTATGATAGAAATCCAAAAAAAGTTCAATATTGTATTGGTGTATCATACATAGATGGCGTTGTAAATAAATCGGGGAACGGCTTTTTGTATGGCGATTGGGGTCTTCTTGTTTTATTCTTGCATAGCGCTAAGCAGTGATTCCAAACTAAAAAATCATTTCCGGCTTTTAGAGCACTCTAGATGTAGTTAGTCCCATTATAGATCACGACAAAAAGCAGAATCAATTTGGGTAAATATTCCTTGATAAAAGTAAAAAAAGAAATTCAAAAAAACTTTAGTGTTTTCAGTCTCTTTTGATGTTTACAAGTTTTGCAGTACAAACAGTGTACACTATAATTAGTTTTGTTTAAAGATATTTCAGTGAAATTTTGTGATTAATGCAAAATGTTCTCTTAAATTAAACACATTTAGAGCTGTTCATTCAGTTAAATTGTTTACCTTTGGATAAAATATTGGCTATTTAATACGAACTAGTAATTGGAAAAAGCATTTTTTCGGAATGAACGATACAATTATCATCACTACATTCTAGACACCTTGCCCGCAATTTCATCAGTTGCGGAGAAAAAAAATCATAAACCACTTTTTTTCTACAGCGTAGTCGAGTAAAAATAATTGTATAACCAACCAGCCAAAATGGTTAAAATCCGTTTAGCCGATTTGGCGTACTGAAGCCACAACGACACATACAATCATACAAAAAATCCAAAACATTTTTTTTCGATTTACGAGTAGTAACCTTCAAATAGAGAAAGAGAAATTACTATTTTTTATATCTTCTATGTGTACAAACATTTCATTTTTACAATTTCATAATAGTAAAAATTAGTGTGAAAAAGAATCGGCTGTGCATTTTTTAAAATAACTAGAGTGTATCCGGAATATCGATCAAGGGAAGGAAAAAGTTATAACCCCCTTTTCTGCTCTAGCGTTGGATAAAAAGCATCCAAGAATCATCTGTACACCCAGCACCAAGCTACGCATGCGCACGCAAATGTTGAAATTTGTTGAGCCGTTTAGGCGTGATTATGGGACAAAGACATACATAAATATAAATGTCTAAAAATTCCGCAAAGTATTTATTTATTTATAATACATTACATTGTGAGTTTACAGGACACCCAAAGCACTCACAATATTATTTGCACAAATACATTCAGCTTATACATTCAGCTAGATAATAAACACACACACAGTTAGAATAAAAAAAAAATATCAATAGAATGTCAATAAAACGAACATTATCATCATTATTAAAAAAAATACATCAAACTCATCGCGTCAAATAATTACTTAAGAAAATGTCAAAATGTTTTATTAATATCGCCCACCTGTCAGTGAACACATCGGCATCCTGGACTTCTTTCAGGAGATTATTGAGCAGACCGAGAGCTCGAGGCTCAAGAGAGTTGCGAGCGTGGCGCGTGCGCGTGCCGTCCGTAAGCGCAAATAACTGAAGCCGGCGCCGGACACCTATACGCGAATAGTTCATAGGCACAAAAAGACGCATGGACTCAAAAACCACAGGAATATCAATCTCATTCTTAAGGATCATACCATACAGAATTAGAAGATTTCGCTTTCGCCTATACTCTAATGTATCACATCCCACCATGCCCAAGACAAATTTCGATTGATACAGCAGAGGGTAATATCCGTACACTTTCCTGTAGACAATCTACAGAACTTCCTTTGTACCCGCTCTAGCATAATTATATACTTCATGTCCCAGGGATCCCAGACAACAGAATTGTACTCCAATTTAGAGCGCACGTAGGCGTTGTATAGTCTAACTACAACACCAGGATTTTTAAATTGTGAGGCTACACGTATTATGAAGCCCATTGTTTTGCTTGCACTCTTGCAGGTGGTCATTATATGGTTATGGAAATCAAGCTCCAAGCCTAAATCTCTGATACTTTCAACTCTTGCAAGATCTATACCATTAAGGGTATAAATTGTCCTGATTGGTTCCGACAGTCTAGAGAATGTAATGACTTGACATTTAGAGGTGTTGAATGGCAACTTATTCTCTTCACTCCATCTAGCAACAGCTGTAATATCTGTTTGCAATGTTTCACAATCACTGGCATTCGAGACTGAATGGAATAACTTTAAATCATCTGCAAACATGAGGCACTTTGATGACGACAGCACCTGAGGCAGTTCATTAATCATAATGAGAAAGAGGAGTGGTCCGAGTGTGCTTCCTTGGCTGACACCAGAACGTGTCACTTTGAACTCGTACGATAACAGCTGGACATATTGCCTACGGTCCCTAAAGTAGTCGGCAAACAATCTGAGAAGATTCCTAATAAAGCCAATCGAAGCAAGCTTTCGCAAAAGAATATCATTGTCAACAAGATCAAATGCCTTCCGGAAGTCAAAGAATGCAGCATCAACTTGATGTCCAGTATCCATTTGCACCGCTACGTAATCAACAAAGCGCAACTGGTTATTCGTAGTAGACCGCGCTGAACGGAATCCGTGCTGAGAATCATCCAAGCACATGCCAACCTGCTGAAGAATGGAGCGACTAATAATGATTTCAAAAACCTTACCAAAGACTGACAGCACCGCTATTGGCCTGAACATCATCACACCAGTTGAAGTATTTTTTTTTGGTACCGGTGTAACCTTAGACAGCTTCCATTTTGAAGGGTAGACTCCATTACTTAAGCATAGGTTATAAATATGTAGAAGTGTGGTTTTTAAGGCCGAGAAACAATCCTTCACTATACTCGTATAAAGAGGTATGGCATCTGGACCAGCAGACGAAAACGGCTTAAGGCGGCGAATCGCATTCCTCAACTCTGCGGCCGTTACTTGTTTGATGCGCACACTCAACGCGCCCACGTCCGTGTTAGCATTTTTTTCGGCATCCTCTACGTCGAGGAGAGGAACATCAACATGAAAAACAGAGTTGAAGTAGTCTGCAAATTCATCAGCTGCTTCTTTGCCAGATACTAACTTATTTTTATACTGCCAACGATCGCTACGACGATCCTTAACGAATTTCCAGAAAGCTTTGCTGTCACGATCAATATTTTGCTCTATGCAATATTTTGCGTACTGAACCTCTATTAACTCTTTCACGAGGCTGCGATAATATCTAAATAATTCGCGATTATAGTCAAGGCCAGTACTTTTGAATTTTTTTAGATTGAATTGAAAAAAATTGAAGTTTTAAGCTCGATATTTTTTATAATTTCCAACGCAACGCAAGATGGATAAGAATATTTCCTCTGTGACTTCGCAGATTTTCTTACCGGGACATGACGATTAATTACCTCATAAAGTTTCATATAAAACATATCAATAACTATTTTTACATTGTTTTGCTGCAGTAATTCAGACCAATCTATGTGACTAATATCCTCATATAGTGATAGCAGATCTGCCTTTCTGAAATTCCACATAGGTGCATATCGAGGCACTGGAAGAGTGTGTTGAGGGACTTCATAGGCCTGAGAACATGGTAAAGACAAAGTGACAAGGAGTGGAGGATGATACGCATCCATAGGAACAAGCGCGTCAGCACTCTGCGCTATACTAATTCTACATGGATTGAGCCCCGTAAGTATTAAGTCCAAGATACCTCCGTGCTCATTTAAAATAGTATTACGTTGCTTTATATTACAAAAGGCTTCAAAACATTTATACCGCTCTAGAGTCCCAGAGTTACATGACTTTAAATTAAAATCTCCTAAAATAACATCGTCTATAAAAAGATACTTGCAAACACAACTTTCAAAGCACTTAAGCACACTAACATACTGTGCTTCATTATAACCAGGTGGTAGGTAGACAACACACAATAAAAGTTTAATATTTTTCCAAGTCACCATTGCAAAGATAACTTCCTTGTCCTCTGATAATCCATCCACATCAGTAATCCTACACACAGAATATATGATTTTCAAATTAGTGACTTTAAAATTTTAATCGGTATTTCTTTGAACCCTTTGTGAGCAAGTCCGACTCCAACTTAGCTGTTTGTTCCACCACAAAAATCTAACTATAATCTAACGTAAATCAGAGACATCTACCGAAAAATTTAAATACCAAACTCGAATTCAAGAAAATATGGCGAAACACTTATCAGCTTTGCGAAACACAATACAGAATACTCTCAATACGGCGTATTGGTTTTATATTGCCCGTTCCATTCACTTCTTAGGCAATCTATGTCCTCTGATAACCTGGAGAAATAGCATAATACATTTCAGTTATCTGGCGATGGATATCGAGGCTCGAATAACGCCTAAATTCTACATTTATTCCTCTGACGAGGATCGACCCCCTACGATGTTTATCAGCCGATTTCCGTAGACTTTATTCGATATTGCTAGTCGGTTTCATTTTGTTTAATGTAGAGGTCTAAAACATGGTGGTATTTTGAGACGTTATTGCTAATAAGATGGTTGCTCTTCTGGCCCGGTTTAACAAAATTATCTTATAGTAATGGTCGAGTCCATGCCGATATATGCGGAAATACTTGTGCACCAGAGAAATAATATTGCTTCAAGGTTTAATGGGAGTTTGAGTGTTTCTGTTTATTATTATTATTTTTTATATTCTGAATGCCAAACGGGCAGACAAGTCACCTGATTTAAAGTGGTCATCGTCACCCATAGACATGTGCAACACGGGAGGAGTCATAATATTTTCTTCTGTTTCCGCGATTATTACTCATTGAAATAAAACAATTTAACGGACTATATCGCGTATATTATCTCATTTTAGTTCCCGACGTTTCGGAAGCTTTCCAGCTTTCCATGGTCACGGGAGGACTGAGAAAAGATGTATTTTCCTCTGTCAAAGTTACAATATGTGCAAACAACCCATTTTTTTGAAAAAACACAAATAAAGGTGTACATACATGCCAGATGGGCCTAAGCTGTAAAGACAGTTACACATGTGCCAGAAGGGCTTAATTATTTTATTCTAATAATTTACCAAGCAGCATTTCACAAATGAGGCGTACTGAGGAGAAAAGAAACGCTGCAAAGAAAAACTCCCAGGCTACCTCATTACTAATTATAATATAAAAAAAAACAGAGACTATTAAACTACTTTTAAACAGATAAGATATTTTACACCGTTCGGAAATTAAGGTTTTGCAGTCCTGTGTCTCGCTTGTTCCTTGATGAGATGTATTACAGGATCCCAAGCTGGTGGTAGTGACAATCCGTCTTCTCTATTGAAATTAGGATGCTTTTTAACGGTGCTTGACATCTGCTATGTGCTCAAGCACCGTCGGTGTAATAGGTCTGCAGTCTGTGAACATGTCATTGACAAACCAAACCACTCAATTAAGTTTGATAAACCTTCTATCCTTGCCAAAGAAAAAAGATATTTTCCCAGGATGCTACGCGAGGCTATTGAGATTAAACACCTCATAAAAATGAGCGTAATGCCAGTTTCTTTTCGGGATGCCAAGCATCAAGACAGGGGGGACGTACTTTTTTTCTGAGGCGATGATAGAAACGTAATGAATACCAACTCAAAAAGTTCTCTTCAGAATATTCCCCATTATACAAATGGTAGAACAAACATAGAGAGCTAACATTTTTCTGGAAGCAAAGTGGCTCCAGGCCGTCTGTCAGCTCCAGATCGTCGACAATACGAACTGCCCGGCGTTGAACGGATTCCAAGGGGAGAAGTTGATATTGGAGTGCTCCGGCCCAGAGATAAGAGCACTACTCCATATGGGGTCGATTCTGAGCTTTGTAGAGTAAAAGCCGGTGACAGGGTGTAAATGTGAAGTACTATCTCGCTCTGTTGAGCACCCCGAGCTGTTTAGAAGCCAGTTTGGCTTTGTTCTCCATTTTTCCTCTTGATTGGACTTCATTCGTATTTTATTAGTTTGTCATTTACGTCAAAACAAAGAAATTAATCGACTTTTTAGCACCGATATGGTATCCCATATTCGATAAATTAACTTTGTCCTTATCTAATTAATTACAAATATTATCTCCCATCTCTTTCCCTCCGATGCAGTTACTTACCTCATTTTGTCAATCGTTCATCAAAGTAATTATTGTACTTGTACATTTTTATCCAAAAAATGCAAGGTTCCGAAAAGGTAGTTTCGCTTAGGCGACGCCATAAAAATACTCTTTTCTTCTAAGTAGCTGTGAAGACTTACATTTAAAAGTTTGCTTTATCAATTAGCGTGGAAAAGTCACTTGAAGTTGTTTTTTTTTACGTGTTTATTTGTTTGTATTGTTATGAGTGTGTCGCTTAGGTATTAATTATTTAATTAATTAATCTTTATAGCACAAAAGAAAAAGTTATCGTACAAAAGGCGGACTTAATGCCATACGGCATTCTCTACCACTCAACCTTGAGGCAAAGCAGATAAATTGTGGGCAGTGTAACTAATAATAATAAGTTTTAAATAAAATAATTTTCGGTTTGTCATAATTTCCCTGTTTTTCTTATATCCCACATTTCCATAGCTGTAGTGAGGTGAAAAGTTGTGTTTCGCACAGCTGCAAAATGATTTGGCTTCTCGTGCCTGCAAGCCTCGTAACGCTCAGAAATGTATATTTGCACACCACTCACTCGCTCGTGGTTTAATTTTAGATTCCTTCCCTTACTCACCTTTCAATTCAAGCATTCGCACCAAATAACAACTTGGCAGCCTTGCAGAGCAATTAACTATAGTTCCTATAACTGTTTTGATAAGACGAGAAGTGTAGTCTAAAAAAGACTCAAATTTTTCGTACCAGAAATTTTCTTTTGTTTATATTTGCTTACGGACCCTCTCGAGTTGTAAACAAAATAATATAAATGTCATCGTGTAATCTTTCTCCAGTTGAAGAGCCTCCGGGAAAAAAGTTTCGTAATAATGAAAGAACGGACCACAAAGTTTTCCCGGGTTTGTAGACGTCAGCAACATTTTAGGTATTATTCAATTAGTCTTTTGTACTCGTAGGTAACTTTGAAACGGATTATAAAAGTTTTAGTTCTCTCATTAGCACAAGTTATGGACAATACGTTTAGAGGTTGTTTTGCAGAAACTATAGCAGTGGGCACAATGGGTTTACTATTCAGATTGTCTTTCTGTTTTTCTCTTTGGGGATTTGGGGATGGCTTAATTAGGCCTGGTAAATCAAGTACGAGATTAGTTTATACTTATTAAGTATATTGATCATCGTTTTCTGACAGTTACTTCATCGTCTTTAAAATGTATTTTTAAGGTTCCGTACCAAAACAGTACAAAAGGAACCCGTATGGTGCGACTCTGTCTGTATGTCTGTCTGTAGGTACGTCCGACTGTTAGAGCGCCATATCTCAAAAACTACTTACGCTATCTATTTGAAATTTGGAATATTACTATACGAATTTGAGGGGTGGGGGGCAAAAATTAAAAGTCTAGCTCCTAGATCAAGTAGTATATCAAATGAAAGGGCTAGACATTTCCGAACGAAAATTTTGAAATTTTAACAATTTGTATAAATAAACATAAATATTACACGAAAATTATAACTATGTCTCTAACTAGCTAATTTTTTTTTAATTTTCAAAAAACCTATTTGAAAAACCCGATTGCGTTAAGTTTGCTTTTCATTTGTATGCAATGCTATATATATCTGCCGATCTAGCACAACTCTCCGCGACTACGCTTGTCGCGCGACATAGCATCACCCGTCTTTCTCGCATTGTATTGAAAGGAAAGAGACTGACAATCTTTGTCGCGCGACAAAGAGTCGCGTATCACAGTTGTGCTAGAGGTGCAGGTGCAAACTTAACTCAACCGGTACCGGGTAATAATGTTAGGGTAAGTCAAAGTTTGAGCGGAACCCTCGGTACGCAAGTCCGATTCGCACTTGGCCGTTTTTTTTTGTAAGATATGAAAATAGGGAGGAATAATGATCTATAGATAGTTAACCTCAAATTAAAATAGGGAAGTAACCTATACATTACTGGATGTTCGGCGTCCAACCAAGAAGTCACACAGGTCTTCTCGGTTCGACTCCAGTACGTCAACATCTCCTTCTCTTTCTGATGATGCCCCGTAGAGAAGCGAAACACGTGTCGAGGGTTAATTTCGTCGGATGGTGGTTTGTTGTATTTGCATGCGTATTTTTGTGGAAACTGCATGAAAATATGCGCATGTGAACTCAATTTATTGTCACATCTAACCAAGACACTATTTTGTGGGAAAGCAAACAAACTATAATCCATTATATTTTATATTTATTTATTTATTTATTAGCATTCAAAATGTAAGTTTTAATATATGTAGAGGTTGAAGTTCGGAATAATGGCGGACAGGACCGCCAATTAGCCAAACGAAGCGGCTGGTTTGCAAATAGTCCCCTAGCTCCGCGATGCCCAAATGATAATGTTATGCTTATTCCAAGGGACTTTAATCTTAACTAAAACAAGCATCGATTTCGGCTTACAAAGTAAAATTTGCAGTAACTTGCAGATACTTAAATGAGGATAGCCAATCTATGGGTACTATTATAAAGTTGTAAAAATGAAATGTCTGTACATTGAAATTATTTGATTGTTACGGACTTTTTGGAGTTCACAAAAGTAAAATTTTTTTTTTTGATTTTTTATATGTTGTCGTTGTGGCTTCATCGCGCAAAATCGGCTAAAGCGATTTCAACTATTTTTGGCATGCGGGTAGCCGGGTATCTCCAGATGGTTATAGGATACTTTTTACCCGACTACGCTGAAGAAAAAACGACGGGTTATGACCATTTCTCCTCTGCAAACGAAGTAGCGGGCATCTTCTAGTATAAAATAAAGTACTTGAGCCAGAATCAAATCTCCATTGAAATAATGCCTCGATCATATCATGAACATAATTTGAATATACTACAGCGGACAGCAGCGTTTGGGGAGCTACGTAAAATCTTCGTATCTCAAATAGCAATAGTGATTTTCAGTTGAAAATCTTGATGACAGACGGAACCGAGACGTGCCCCAAAGAGCAATGGGGAGGTTTATGATATGTTTCCCTGCAAAATCAAATGAGTAATGCTATCTGCATGAGAAATAAAGTAAACAACCGACATAAACAACCAAATGGATTGCAGAAATCATTTTTTGTACGGAAAAGAAAGTTATATCTACGGGTTTATGTTCGGAAAATGGTGGACCGAGCCGCCATTTAGCCTTATGAACCGGCTGCAATGCAGCTAGCCCGCTAGCTCCGCGATGCTCAAATTAGTGAATTTAATGCTTACTCCAAAGAAAACTTCACAAACGATCATCAAAATTGGGTTAGAAAATAATATATGTTCTATTAGGGGTGCTATCTATTTCGCATATTGTTTTATGTCCGAAAATTATTTCGCCGAACAGGTTTAGCATAATTTGATTTCGCCGAATGTTCATCTTGCCTCTTTAATGTGAATCATTACTTGTACGAATCTAAATACGCATAATTTAGTATCGCCGAATTTTAGTTAGCTGTAAATTCAACCTCTAACAATAAAAAGCTGCTGCCGGAAAAGTAGGTTTTCGGCATCAAAAAGTTATGCGTAAAGACCATTCGTCGTATATAGATTCGGCGAAAACAGGATTCGGAGTAATGAATTATTCTTATAAATCATTATGCCTATTGTGATTATGCGATATAGAATTATGAGAAAAAAAATACGTGAACAACGGGAACCGTTCTATAGTTACTTGTGTTTGTGTGTCTTATGACTCGTTCAACCTCGGTCAAAAACATAGACCAGTTGCATTATCACGCGATAGATTAAATTCGAAAATAAACAAAAATAACCCAAATAATTTAATCGGTAGACTGACAAACACCCTCGACACATCTGAAAAAAGCTTTCAAACAGCTGAACTTTTCATGAACTATCGCTAAGAACACTCCCGATACAGTCACCTTTCAAACACAAATTTAAACCTAAGAATCGGTCCATCCGTTCAAGAGCTCCGATCCCACAGACAGACATACAGATATACAGATAGTCCAAACATATAACACCTCACCTTAAAAATAGTCTAAAATCACATTAGCATTCAAAAAGTAAGTTATATCTACGAGTTGAAGTTCGGAATAATGGCAGACAAAGCCGCCAATTAGCCCAATGAACCGGCTGCAATGCAGATAGCCCGCTAGCTCCGCGATGCCCTAATGAGGGGATTTAATGCTTATTTCAAAGAGGACAAGCAGAAACAGTCATCAATTTCGATTAACAAAATAGATTTTGGTGTAAATGCAGAATACATACATAAAGAAAAATATTGTAAACACATATACGCTATACAAAGTGGGAACAAGGAACACGACAGACTTTAACTATAAAATGTAAAGCCTAATGGGAGTAAATAAAGTAGTATAAATAAATGAATAAATATTACAGGACAACTTTTATACAAACAACAAACATGTAATTTCTGTGATGTAAATTTAACGCCTTAATGATGTGATCTAGCCACTTATTTCATACTTTTATACACAGAAGCAGTACCTGCATGCATTTTGGCCTGTTTGTATTCAGTTTTACGATAAGTTTAGTATCTAATTTTTTTTTTCTTTATTGAGGGCAATTCGTGAGAAATAGTACTCGTACTGAATAGATACGAGTACTATTGATGACTGAGCGCTGATGTGCTCAGTCTCAGTCACATCTGCATTACACGCGAATTTATGTAAAAAAAAGATCAGTAGACTTTTTTTCAGTTTCAGATGACGTAACTATGGCTCCCCGAGAAAATTTTTTTTGTCGCGTAACTATCAAAGTAAGTAGTGGCTTATACAAGACGTCTGTAGTCAAATTTTCATCCATATACATCTTGTAGTCACGGACGGACAGATGGACGGACGGACGGACATGATGAAACTATAAGGCTTCAATTTTTGCCATTTTGGCTACGGAACTCTAAAAAGTACACTAAGAACCATAGTATACAAATCGAGATCTTAATCGCTCAAAAGGAGCCCCGCTTAGCATAGTGTCCTAGCATGCAACCGCTGATATTACGTTTTTTTTTATCAATGCATGCATCTCTTTTACTAAGCTTTTTTTTTCAAATAAAATAGTCTAATTTTGTTTCCCAATACAAACTTTGGACCCCCATTTCGCCCTTTTAGCGGATGAATTTTGAAAAATCCTTTCTTTCCCTTATAAAAAACTCCCACCTTATAAATAACCAGCGGTTTAGGCTGTCCGTAGATATGTCAGTCAGTCAGTTACTTCCTTTATATATTTAGATAGTGATAGATAGATAATTTGAAGTAACCTACTAACAAAAAACCTACTCGAAGCGTCCCAAACGTCTTGTTAGACTGCGGATTGGTTCAGAAGCGACGTTGAGGGAGCCGCTCAAATTGTTTCCGCATAAAGACCGCTGACAGGCGTGCAGCTGCGCGCTGACAACGGTCGCCCGGGTGACACTGTAATCTATTACGGGCTGACTACGCCCACGCTGTTTATGGAGCTAAATGGAGATAATTCTAAGTTCTCAATTGTTTTTAGGGCACACAAAACCTATAAGATGTATGTATATTGATGAAATTTGGAATATAGGTATATTGTATAAACCGCTACCTAGTTTGGTAGTTAAATAGCAAAAATTAATATTTGTAGGCACGCAACCAACAACAAAAAAGTTCACAACTCAATAATTTTTCCTAAAAATACCTTTAAGTTTAAAAAAAAAATCTGAAAATAATCGATCAGAAAAAAATACAAAGATAAAGCTTAATAAACACGTTCAAGGAAAAATATTTTTTACCGGTCCGATCAGACATGCCGTTTTAGAGTTATTGGCGAAAACCTTGCGCTTCTCAGCATAAGGGCGTAAGTGCCATGTAGATACGCTCTTTTACTGGTGCACCTTTTCACATCGTATTGTTTTTCATCTGCAGTGCATAACTGAAGTAACGGCTACGGGACCCTACACTGAGCTTTTTAAATTATGGTTTCAGACATATTATTTTGCTAGCTGTACTTAATACTGATATTTTTACAGATATATAAGGTTCACATGTAACTAATAGAGAAGTTAAATTTGACTCATTTCCTGGTTTCCGATTAAGCTAGATTTTGGCATATATATACAATATTATAATACCATCGAGCTGATCTGATTATGGAACCGGTGGTCGGCGGAACTATGTAATAGAATAATGCAATCATAATTTATACAAAATAAATAAATATGTATTAAATATAATATTGACGACCGGTTTGGCTCAGTGGGAGTAACGCTGTCTGCGAAGCTGAAGGTCCTGGGCTGAAGGGCAAATATTTGTGTGATGAGCATATTTGCTCGTGAATTTCGGATGTTTTCTATGTATATTATAAAGTTGTAAAAATGAAATGTCTGTACATTGAATATATTTTCAAAAAACTATAGAGGAGCACACTGAATCGAAAAATATATTTTTTGCATTCTTTGTATGTTCGTATGTGTCGTTGTGGATTCATCGCGCCAAATTGGCTCAACGGATTTCAACTATTTTTGGTACACGGGTAGCTGGGTATCTCCAGATGGTAATAATATACTTTTTACCCGACTACTCTGCAGAAAAAAGAGGGGTTATGAATTTTTCTCCTCCGTGAACGAAGTTGCGGGCACCCTCTATATTAAATATGTTGTGGTCACTACCCATAACACAAGCCTTATTGAAGTTACCATGAGACTAATTCCATTTGTGTAATATTGTCCTGTAATATTTATTATTAAATAAAGCCGGTAATATTGTATACCTATGTGGTATTTTTGAAGGTTGCTGAAAGAATATCTACATCATTCGAACGTCATTGATTACTATCTATTACGATTGAGTCTTATCAATGGTAATTAATCGGGTGTTATGATTCACAGTCTATTATTGGGATCGTGTGCTTAGATGGATCCAGCTGTCATTCATGGCAGGCCTTTTTTTAGGATATGAATGGTTAAATTATGTGTGTATGCAAATAAATTATTTGCTTCTTCTTTCTTTCTTTATTCACATCCATGGAAGGTTGAGATTATCAGCCAGTGTCGACGACCGAAGATTCAGAATCTACTTAATCCTAATGCTAAAAGATACGATTATTTATAAAACAACCTAAATCGCCGATCCGTTTACATAATGAAATTTATTTTGTATCATATATAATATGTTAAAAACCGCCCAAGATCATGTCGGACCATGCTCAGTGTAGGGTTCCGTAGCTGTTAATACAAAGAAATACACTACAAATGAAAATTATACGATGTGAAAAAGTGCACAAGCAAAATAACGTACTTTCATAGCACTTACGTCATTTTGTTGAAGTTTTTTTTAAATAATAAAAGAACCGACTTCAAAATAAACTAAAAAGCCATAAATAATATTTTATGTACGGTACGGATCACATTTGAAGCACCTTTTGAAGTCGGTGCCAAACCATTCATTTATTACTATTAAGAACCGCGGCGGCGAGCCTTTAGTTATTATGTACCTACATATATATTTAGTCATAGTAATTCGTATTTTTGTTGAATAAAGAACTTTATTTACTTTAGGTTTGGCAACGACTTCAAAAGGTGATTCAAATGTGATCCTTACCGTACATAAAAGATTATTTATGGCTTTTTAGTTTATTTTGAAGTCGGTTCTTTTTTTATTTAAAAAAATCTATTTTTTTCTTTTTACTGATGGATTTTAGTAGTGATATAAAGTAGTTTTTAGAGCCCAAAATGGGAAGATTGAGGAGGCACTTTGCACGCATTTCGAGTCTTTGGAGGTAAGAAATGTAAAAGTTGGTTAGTTCATTGTACCTTCCATCATCAGCTCAGCATGAAATGATGACAACCAGAGGAAAACAACTGATAATTTTAGAAAAATATATACAAAACATTGTTAAAGCCTATATTATTTGAGAGTTTCTCTGGATTTCCCTGGTATTCCATCATCTAATCCTGACCTGGTGATAAGGAGACTACTTCAGGGACACACTATGAAGAATATGACTAACAGTTTTAACGTATCTACCTATAATAGATGATTTTTTAAAGAATTATCCTCTAACGTTTAACTATTAAGGAGTTGTACCTTCCGTCATCAGCTCAGCATGATGAGATAATGACTACCATATGCAAATACTCAAATAGTTTAGGAAAATATATGAAAAACGTTATAAGTGCCTATATAATTTGAGGATTGCATGGGATCCCATCATCAGATCCCAACTTGGTGGCAATGGGACCACCTCGGGAGTATATCCTTTCAAATAAAAAAAGAATTTTTGAAATTGGTCCACAATTGGCGGAGTAATCGGTGAACATACATAAAAAAAAATACAAACTATCGAACATATAACCTCCTCCTTTTTGGAAGTCGGTTAATGACGGATTTTGATTTTGACAATGAATGACAACCTAAGCTAAGGTTAAGCTTAAGCCGACTCAAAATGTTACTCTCAAGTGGATTAACACGTGAGAGTAACATTTTGAGTCGGCAAAATACCGTCATATTATTTCCTAAAACAGTGCACGGTTCAAAAGTTTAGATCAATATGTCATGGTCTTTAATTTTAAATCTAAACTGCAAAAAAACAGTTGAAAAATAAGGTTTTCAGGTTTCAATCAGACACCATATCACAACACAACAAAAAGGGGCTTAATCCATACTCCATACTAATATTATAAATGTGAAAGCGTGTCTGTCTGTCTTTCTGCATGTTACTGGAATGAAATTTGGTACGGAAATAGTTTGAGTCCAGGGTAAGGAAATAGGCTACTTTTTATCCCGGAAAAATACCCTTATCCACGATAAACGAATTTAAAGCGGACGAAGTCGCGGGCAGACGCTAGTAGCGTATAAATATGATTTATGTGTGTAGTGTAATATGTGTAGTGTATCGGTCTAGTGACGACCTTAGTGTTCAACCTAATAATCAAGACCAAGTGCGGGTAGATAGAGAAACTCGCACAGCTAGAAGATGTTGATACTCGCCGCTCCAGTTCCTTCGAGACTATGGACGTAACGCGACGTCTGAAACATTGAAGAATTACCACAAATAACATTTGTACCAGTAAGTTTTGTAAAGTTTTGTAGTTTTGTGATAATGAGTGAAGCTCGTGTAAGTTTAAATCAATGTTAAATCAGACTTGTAACAACGCATTACAATAAAAGATTTTAACGGAGTGGGATTTTGATATGGTTTTACCCGTATTCTAATGTATTAAGCTTATCCTTTCAAAAACGATTTATTTCCTGGGATAGAATGTAGTCTGTCACTTTACTGTTGTCAATATCTACTTCCACTGCTTTCAAATATAATTTTGTGCCAATGAATGAAATTGTGTCCATCACTGGGATATTTCCCATACTAGTGTTTCTAACCGTCATTTTATAAGGTAGCTCGCAATCTCATTTGAACCCTATTGATCACCATAGATTCGATTAACCTTAATAGTCTATTATCCGAATGGCGCGCTTTGATTGATCCGGCTGTCATCCCATCTTTGTATTCGTGACAGTCCTATCTTTAGGGTGAGTAAATGGCTAAATGGCATGAGCAATGGGTTTCAATGAAGAAATGGCGGGTAAGGATAAGCTAACAATGTTGTAACTTATTAAAAGGTGTCACCAACTTCGTTCACGGAAGAGAAAAAGTTATAACCCTCTTTCTTTCTTGCACATAGTTGGGTAAAAAGTATCCTATAATAATTTGTGAGTGTCTAGGTTTAACCCGTGTGTCAAAAAATAGTTGAAATCCGTTTTGGTGTGATGAAGCTACGACACGTACAAAGAAAAAATCCATTCGCTGACAGTCAAATAATCCGTTACACTTATGTTTTTGAAAATACTTTCAATGTACAGTACATTAAATTTTTACAACTTTATAATACTAAATATATTACATAAGTGACTAGGTTTCCCCGCCACTTTACCCGCATCTTATTATTTTTAGGGCTCCGTGCCAAAAAGGTAAAAAAATAACCCTTATGGGAGTGACTCTGACTATCTGTCGGTCCGACTGTCACAGCATTACAACTTGGAAACAATTTATGTTATTCGTTTGAAATTTGGATCAGTTGTCCAGCTGTAGACTAACTAGTAGAACCTTTGGTGCGTGAGCCAGTCTCGTACTTGGCCGCTATTTTTTGTTTATATTACTACGCATTTGTCAGGGATAAAATGTAATGTATGTCACTCTTGAACCTATTTAATGTGGCTGTGCAAAAATCTACCAATGGCTCTTTGATCCGTGAAAAACGGGGAAATCAATAAAAAACAAACATTACCCTATTTATACCATGGGTTCAAAAAGAAGAAGGTTATATTTTACATACAATTGATAGATTCAGGCGTTACTTTGCGGAATTCCATATTAGATTAATGGATTACTGTTCCTTTGCTTTTCGGTAAAAACTAGAGCTAATAGATTGGAACATCGAATACTTGATAAATTCCAAAACTCTTATTATTTCACATATTTTATTCGCACACTAAAAAACACCATAGTAAGTTGGCCTTGTATGTGTATACGTGTGTAGTTGGGGTGATTTGTGAGCAAGTATTTTCTATCTAAAAAAAGGCACAGTGCAAGACAATAACGTAATCCTTTTCTTTTTCCTTATAAATCCGGCAAACGACATAGTTCCAGTCCTCATCATCCTTTTAGCGAAATATATCCTCAACACAAGAGATGAGCCCGATAACGCAAGCCTGTTAGTTCTCCATCGGAAACAAGCCGTATAAAGCTAAATCTAGTAAATCTATTTCGATACGCTGCTAAAGCTGCGTATAGACTAGCGCGCGGGCCCGCATCGAGCGACTCGAGAGTAATACGTGAAGCTTGAACTAGGGTGAGGTTCGTTTAGGAACTCAGTCGTGTCTCTATCGCATTCCACTGAATAGAAAGAGACGGGCAATATCTGTCACCAGTAAGAGAGTCACGTTGTGCAGTAGTCGTAGAGGCGAACTGCAGTAGTCAGAATTAGCACGAACACCGTTCATTTTCACAAATAAATTATAGGTACTTCGATTTTAAAGGTTTGTTTAAACTTTAAATAATTATGTTCTTAACACAACGTAAGTAGATAAGCCTGACAATGCAAGCCAGATGGTTCGTCGAAACCCAGCCGTAAAAAGCAAAATCTACTTTGATACACTCCTAAAGCCGCGTATAGACGAGCGCGCGGGACCAGGCCGAGCGACTCGACTATTGCAATGGAGCTCGAACTAAGGTGAGGTGCGTTTAAGAACTGAGTTGAGCTAGCACTACATGGCGTGACTACGTTTGTTGCGTCATATACCGGCACCCGTTACTCTCTTACTGTACTGAATAGAAAGAGATAGGTGATATTTGTCGCGCGTTAGAGAGTCACGTAGCTCAATTGTTGAGATACTATGTAGGATTATTATGGTTACAAACAGGGCTGTATTATCCATAAGGCGATGTAGGCAACTTCCTATGGGTTTAACGCTCTCTTAAAGGGGTCCCGTTCCACCATTAGACTTACCTACCTATAAGTAAAGAGGGGCCTTGAAACTCACATTGTCTAGAGGCCTCTGTATGACTTAATCCGGCCCTATGCGCCTACCATGAGTTCGGCACGAGCGGGTATGGAGAGCTCGATGTCGGTCTATCTCTTTCGCACTATTAGCGCGTGCGAGGGAGGTGCACTGACTCTCGATACGAGATACTCGCTAGCGCCGATCGTAAACTCAGCTCATGGTAGGCACACTGGTGACAAAAGTAACGGCGCAGCGTAATCACGAAGTGCACCGCGCATGAGCGTTGTATATATCAATGTATAAGGGTCACTCGCTGCGTGAATACTCCTCAGTGTATACCCAGCTTTAGGGCAAACTGCGGAGCCATAACTTCTATGTTCTGATGCGATATCTCCAGGGATGGGCCACAGTTGAACAAATTACATTACAGTCTGTCGATTTAAGGAGCGAACGATAAAAGTTGGAGAAGCGCTTGCGGAGGTAAAGGGGTGATATGCGAGGATCGTAAATCACAATTTAAAGATAGTAAAATCCGATGGAAATGGAAAAAGTGATAACTTTGAAGTTTGTGAGTTATAATAGAAAAAAAAACTAATGAAATAAATTCGCATTTAGATATAACGCATCCATAAATAGGTTCGAAAACATTAAAATAAATTATATACAAGTGAATGAAATTTTGGGCTTTCTTATTTGGAAGTTGTAAAAAATAAAAATTGAACCCTTGTGCAGACTTGTGTCAGATATCAATAATTCTGGAGTTGGAGTTTTTCGAACTAGTGGCAACAGTCAAGTCAAGATTAGCTCTCTCTCTCAGTATGATGTTTTTAACTAGGTACATAAAGTAATATGTATGTAGATATATTTTATGTGCGTATATATTATAAGTATATCTGTGTATTATATTTCTCTTCAATTGTCTCAGTTTACATGCCCTGCTCTCATATAACTGTTTCTGTTTAACCCAATGGTTGACTGGTAGAGAATGCCTTTTGGTATTAAGTCCGCCATTTGCATATTTTTCAATTGTGCAATAAAGTTTAAATAAATCAACAGTCGAAATCTACTCCAATTGATTATGTGAGCGTTTAGTGCAAGATAGGTAGGTATTATAAAAAAAAAAAAACATTTTCAGCTTCAGAATATATTTTTTTACAACTTTAAAAGAAGTCGATTTTTTATTCGAGATTCGACTGTAAAAACTATTGTTGCACCTTCCTATATACCTTGTTTTATCGAAAATGTTTCATCGAATACTTCATTTCGTTGACATATCATGTCATCGAAAGCATTTTTTTCCGAAACCGTTAATAATTCAGGATTGATATAAAATAAACCTAACCTAACCAAATGGCTTCTACATGATGACTTTTTCACAAATGAAAATTAAACGGTTTCAAAGGAAAAAGTTTTCAATGAACTGAAAATTCTATGAAATAAAAAAGCATTATCGGAAAATGTTTGTACCCTGCAAAACTATTCGTACCTATTTGGAACATAAATTAGATAGTCAATTAATCGCGACAGTTCAAGGTCGTTGGCAGACGACCATATTATTATGTCGGGCCACGACAACTGCTACTGATCCGGTTGGTCACCGATTTGACCGAGGCGTTATCTGTTATGCTTCATAATTATCAGGCCAACAGTAACTAATACAGCCTGGAGGAAAAAAAGGAGGACATGGTCAAACTGCTTAGGTTAGGTTAGGTTAGGTTAGGTTAGGTTAGGTTAGGTTCGTGTGGTCAGGGCCTACTGCACGGTGGCGTGGGCGGCGGCATGTGCCTTGGCGGGCACCCTGCCCTGGGAACTAGACGCCCAGGTACTCGCTGAGGCACATAGGGAGCGGGTTAGGCGCAGGGCCCTCAATCAGTTCCCTGCTCCCGAAGAGCTAAGGGAGGAGCGCCGCCAGGCGCAGATAAGAATGAGGGACCGGTGGAAAAACGACCTGGAGGACTCCCCCTATGGAGTCCGCACCATAGGGGCACTCCTACCGTCGTTTGACCACTGGGTAGAGAGGACCCACGGCAAGGTCGGGTTTAGGCTAGCGCAGGTAATGACCGGACACGGATGCTTCGGTCATTACCTGCACAATATAGGGAGGGAGGCCAGCCCGGCTTGCCATGAGTGCGGCGACCCAGACGACACGGCCCAGCATACCCTAGAGGTGTGCAGTCGCTGGGACGCCGAGCGCCGTGCCATGGCTGGGGTCCTCGGAGTGGGCGACCTCTCGCTTCGCAGCGTCGTAGCAGCGATGCTGAGGAGCGAGAGATCTTGGGAGGCAGTGGCCTCCTTCTGCGAGACCATCATCGCACAGAAGGAGGCCGCGGAGCGGGAGCGCGAAGATAGGGCAGATGCGCATCCGCTCCGGCGCAGACGGAGGGGGAGGAGGCGGGCGCAGTTCGGTGCTCGCCTAAACCCCTAGTGGAGTGTGGGTGAGGGGCCCACAATGATAGACTCCACACGTCTGGGGGAGGGGCCGTAGCGTGTCCCGATCCCTCCCTCCTTTGGCGCGGGAGCCCCGGCGGGAGCTGGGGCCGCCGGGGGGCGTCGTGGTAGAATGTTTGCGACCCCATGGCGCCCCCACTAACGGCCGTGAGGAGAACCGCCGGTGTGGTTTTAGTGGGTAGGCCCTTCCTTCTGAGGGGAGAGCCCCACATAACCCCCCCATTTGGCTTCCCTACGCCAGGGGGGTATGCGTAACGCATTTCCACACAGTCAAAAAAGGTTAGGTTAGGTTCCCTCTCGCTAGTATCGGTGATGGCGGAGCCATACTCGGTTCCTCCACAAGACGATTGGGTTGGGGACCTGGACGGCACGGTGGCCCTCGTGACGCGGCGCGCAGCCGGCTCTTGCCCGTTCGAGAACATCATCAGGGGTCACGGCTTCGTCGCGGCGACTTGTGGGGAACTGGCTGTGGTAGGAATTTACTTCTCCCCGAACAAAACCCTGGCGGACTTCGAGCAGTTCCTTGCGCAGGTGGGGGCGCTGATCGGTCGATTGCACCCTGCCCCAGTCATCGTTGCAGGAGACTGGAATGCGAAGTCCGTTAAGTGGGGAAGTCCGGCAACAGACGCCAAGGGCCACGCTCTATTTCGCTGGTCAGTCGCCTCAAATCTGTCGGTTATGAACACAGGAACGGCAAACACGTGCGTGCGCCAACAGGGTGGCTCTATAGTGGACGTCACGTTTGCTGGATGTGCCCTGGCGCGCCGTGTTCAGGGTTGGGAGGTGATGGTGGGCGTGGAGACCCTGTCGGACCACCGGTATATCCGGTTCGAAGTGTCCGGTCCCCCGTCATCTTCGCCCAACTCAAGCCGGAGTGGCCCAGCCGAGGCCGGCCCGCGGTGGGCAATTAAAAATCTCGACCGGGAGGCGCTGGAGCTGGCGGCGATGGTGCGGGCGTGGGCACCCATACCGGAGGCGCCCATAAGCATCGAGGACGAAGCGCGATGGTTCCAGGAGGCCATGACAGAGGTGTGCGATGCCGCGATGCCGCGGGTAAAGGCCAGACCTCCCAAGCGCTGTGTGCATTGGTGGTCCACAGAACTCACGCAGTTACGCGACGAGTGCGTGGCTGCGAGACGCCAATATACACGGCACAGACGGCGCGCGCACCGCGATCCATTAGTGGAAACAGAGCTGTACTCGCTGTACAAAGACACGAAAAAGGCACTAACAGCTGCCATCAGTAGAGCCATCGAGCGGTCCCGTGAGGAGTTCCTGGAGACCCTCAATAGAGACCCGTGGGGGAGGCCGTACAAGCTGGTGAGGCAAAAGCTTCGGCCTTGGACGCCCCCACTAACACAGAGTCTCCAGCCCCAACTCCTGGACACAGTGGTTGCAGATCTGTTTCCGCACAGAGTGGCCCCTGAACCACCGGCTATGGCACCACCACCTGGAGACAGGCAGGAGGAGGCCGATGTGCCGCCCGTCACTGAAGGCGAGATGGGTGCTGCAGTATTGCGACTGCGGACCAAAAATACGGCACCAGGACCTGATGGCATCCCTGGACGGGCTTGGGCTCTGGCCATGGACGCCCTAGAGCTGAGGTTGAGACGACTTTTCAGCGCCTGTTTGGAGCAGTCTCGTTTCCCCAGCACGTGGAAGGTGGGCCGACTGGTCCTGCTTAAGAAGGAAGGGCGTCCTACGGATTCTCCGTCGGCCTACCGCCCGATTGTGTTGCTTGATGAGGTGGGCAAGCTCTTTGAGCGAATTATCGCAAACCGCCTCATCAAGCACCTCGATAGGGAAGGCCCAGACCTGGCTGACAGCCAGTACGGCTTTCGCAGCGGCCGCTCCACCGTCCACGCGATCCTTCGGGTAAAGGAACTGGCGAATGAGGCCGTGGCGCGGGGTGAGGTAGTCTTAGCGGTGTCCCTGGACATCGCTAACGCCTTCAATACCCTCCCCTGGCCCTGCATAATCGAGGCGCTCTCATTCCACCAAGTGCCCAAACACCTCCAGAGAATTATAGAGGCCTATCTCTCTGAGAGGTTCGTTTCTTTTCCTGGGCAAGAGGAGTGGGGCCAGCGGCAGATGGTATGCGGTGTTCCACAGGGGTCAGTCCTTGGACCGCTCTTGTGGAACATCGGGTATGACTGGGTGCTGCGTGGAGCGAATCTGCGAGGAGTGGACGTCACCTGCTACGCAGATGATACGCTGGTGACAGCCCGTGGCGGGTCATTTAGGGACGCCTGCGTGCTAGCGACAGCAGGTGTCGCCCACGTGGTGGGCCGAATAAGACGGCTTGGGTTGGAGGTCGCTCTAAACAAATCCGAGGCCATCTGTTTTCATGGCCGTCGGAAAGCACCTCCAGCCGGTGCGCACATCGTAGTGGGGGGTGTCCGGATCGCTGTCGAGTCGACGATGCGGTACCTTGGCATTGTCCTCGACAGTCGGTGGACATTCCGGGCGCACTTTCAGCGCTTAGCACCCAAACTAGTGGGCACGGCGGCTGCTCTTGGGCGGATACTCCCCAACCTGGGCGGGCCTAGGGCCTCTTGCCGATACTTATACATGGGCGTCGTACGATCGATGGCCCTGTACGGAGCCCCAGTGTGGGCCGACGCCCTTGACCGTCACAATACCCCCCAACTGCGGCAATCGCAGAGGGTGATGGCGACAAGGGTGATACGGGGCTATCGATCGATCTCCGCAGAGGCAGCATGCCTGCTGGCCGGGTCGCTCCCGTGGGACCTGGACGCGAGAGCCCTTGCGTCAGCCTTTTTCTGGCGCGAGGAGGCGCGAGCCCGTGACTTCTGGCCAGCACCACAGGAGGTCTCAGCCAAGCGGGAGGAGTTCCGTCGCGAGGCGATCGTAGAGTGGGGGATGAGGCTGGCGCATCCAAGCGCAGGCATCCGCACGGTGGAAGCGATTCGGCCAGTTCTACCGCAGTGGCTGGAACGGGAGCATGGCGCACTCACCTTCCGGTTAGTGCAAGTGCTTTCCGGGCACGGCTGCTTTGGGAGGTACCTGCACATTATCGCCGGAAGAGAGACAACCGAAGTGTGCCATGAGTGCGGGTGCACGCAAGACACAGCGCAGCACACCCTGGAGGCATGTCCGGCCTGGTCGCAGCAGCGAGCCAGCCTGACGGCGTGCGTGGGAAACGACCTGTCGCTGCCAGCAGTGGTCAGATCCATGGTTGACAGCGACAGGGCGTGGCAGGCGGTGCTCTCCTTCTGTGAGGAGGTGATGCGACAGAAGGAGACCGCGGAGCGGGCCAGGGAGGACGACGCAGCAGCCGACCAACGGCGCCGCAGGCGTGTTGCGCGCAGACGGCTGGCGCATGATCGCCGCCTGCCCCCGTAAAGAGGATCTCCGGGTGACAGTCACGGGGACGTCTGTCACCCGCTGGAGGAGATTCTCGGGATGGAAGGCGTGTCTGGTGTCCGGGCACGCCCCCTAGTGGCACAAGGGGGAAATGCAAACCCCCCGAAGACGGGTCCACAATAATGGACAGCTGCTGGCGGAGTCACGGTAGTATGCGAAAGCGTTCCCGTGGCTCCACCGTAGGCAGCGTGAAGGACACCCCAGGTTTTTTAGTCGGTATGAATCCGACATATCCACCGCGTCTCCCCATGGCGCGGTGGAATCTTTCGAAGATTTTTCCTGGGACAAAAAAAAAAAAAAAAGGTTAGGTTCCCTCCCGACGTGCTGCCACCTTGTCGTGGTGGGGGGGCTTGCGTGTTCCTGTGATCCCCGAGGCTATACCGGACAGGGCTACCCATACCGGAAAGGCGAGGGGGGAGGGACCAGACGAAGAGCGGCACACCCCGGCGGGGCCTGCAGAGGCCTGCCTGAGGTGGTTCTCCTCGCGTCCCTCTGACTGAGCAGAGGGCGCAGAGGAGGAACCGAGCAGTGGTTTACCCGTAAATGGGTAACCGAGGGTAGTTCCTAGACTGGGAACTACCGATAGGGGAGTCTACGCCAGCTCTCCTCAAATCCCGGAACCCGCTGTGTTGTCCCAACGACCCCCAGTACAGGCGTTAATGGGGTACGGGTGGCACAGCGGACCGGACGGCTTGCCTTAATTGGCCGGCCCGCACTAGTTTTAGGTTTTTTCCCGTCGCCCGCCCCCACGGTGTATGTAGGGTTACCCAGGTACAGGGGGCACTGCCTGGGTGGACCGTTTTTTTTTCCCCCATACTCGTGGGAATCAAAACCAATATGTCAAACCCAAAAACAGTAGGAATAGGCTTAGATATAAGTTTAGCTTTAAGTGAGGCGGCGACCGTCGACGGCACAGAGGCCGAGAAGGAAATCTTCCGGCCCCGCACATCGTTGGCGCGGTCACCTGTACGAGGAGATGGCGAAAATTTCTACGCCGACTACCCAAGTCCACGAATTGACTTGAACTCAGCCGCAATTCAAATCCCGGCTAAGGAAGCGGCCAGCGTCCCTACACGCGACCGCCACGGCCGCTTCACGCGTCGTAAGACGACGGAGGAGGGGGGAGAAGCCAACGAGATAGGAGTGAGAGACGAGGGCACCACCTCTAAGGACTCCGCCCAAAGAGAGGAGCTGCGTGCACCGATCGTGGTGCGAGAGGGTGGGCGCGAGGCCAAATTTGAGCGGGTCGCGCAGGTTCTCCTCACCCGGCTGGACGAGCGGATCCTAGTACGTGGGGATTCCGCACAGGATACGGACGACAGTATGTATACTGTGCGGTCCTCCTACTCATCACCAGCGACCTCCCCAAGTCGCCAGAGTACGGACCTGCCACCGCCAAAATTTGGACAAAAAGGGAAAGGAAAGGCTCGCCCAAGGACGCAGACACCTTTTAAGCCCGTAGGCGCAGCGGGAGGGTGTAAATCACCGACCTCCCCAATGCTTCAATCGGATGCGGAGGAGGCAGTTGAGCACGAGGCAGAAAGAGTAGAGGCCTGCCCGACCAACACAGAAAAGGTGGACCCAGCTCGGTCCACCTGATATGGATTGCCCAACAACGAGCGGTCGGATGTGGCGGAACAGCCGTAAGAGGCCGCGCCACTCCAGCTCCCAGTCGGGATCTAGCGGGAACGAGTCCTGTCCGTCCACCGCAAGTGAGGGCTCGTCGCAGACCTCAAAAGGAAGAGGAAGAGGCCGGCCCCCTACCACAGGGAAATATGTGGGCCTGGCCAAGGCAAAGGAGGCGTACAATCGCGCCTTGCATGAGGAGATCCGCCTCGAGGCGGAGAGAGAGCTAGAGGAGATGCACATCAGAACCCGACAAGGGTTCTCTAAGCGCACTCCCTCTCCGCCTGGGCCGCATCTCGAGGCCACAAAAGAAGCAGCAGGTGGCAGACAGTGTGGCTGTCATTCATAAGGTGGCGGCCACCTCAAAAAACTTGAAGGGCGGGTACATCCGGTGCCTAAAGACGCCGCGTCCGCTATATCGGATGCGTTTGCTGTACTTAGCAAACGCACCGTTTCCGAGGAAACGGCGCGGCTACAAGCCGATAACGACAGGCTTAGGAAAGAAATGGCAAGTTTACGGAAGGAGATGGCCGAAATAAAGACCCAAATGGAGGGGATGCGGAAGCAGGGTGGACCTGCATCCTCGCCACCCAGAAGCAACGAAGAAGTGCAGCCCCCTGCGCTGCCCAACCCCAGGGAACAGGCCACCCCTTCTATCACAATAACGGAGATCTGTCGAGTGGTCATGGCCCAGGTCGGGACCTATCTGGACGCCCACATGGCCAAAATCACCGACAGACTTCTCCCGGAGAAGAGGGTGCGGCCCCTGCCGGTCACCCGGAACCAAAGAGGTGAGGGAACAGAGTTGGAGGCTGGCTTGGCCCCCGCACTTGCTCCTCCGGGAGACCGGGCCCTGCCCAGCGCATCTGACAGCGGGCCATCCTACTCCGGTGCCGTAAAGCGACACAAAAAACAAAGCCGAAAGGGAGGTTTCTCCGGGAACATCCCTGCCCCGGGGAAAACGGGCCCCGAAATAACTGCGCCTGCGTCTACGCCTGCTACGCCGAGGGAGCCCTGGACCAAGGTGGGCAAAACAAAGAAAAAGAAGAAGGAGGCCGGCCCTACCAATCTGGCAGCCCAAGGAAAAAAGGCACGAAAGCTGCGCCTACCCCAGTCAACGGCAGTAGTTTTCACGCTACTACAGCCCAATGCCGATACTAGCGAGAGGGAAAGGTACGCAGCCATCATTGGAGAGGCCAAAAGGCAAATAGACCTCGACGAGCTGGGGATCTCGGGTGTTCGGGTCCGAAGGATCGTGACGAATGCCCGCATATTCGAAATTCCCGGCGGCGAGAGCGGCGAAAAGGCCGATGCCCTTGCTAACAAACTAAGGGAGATAATGGATCCTACCGTGGTCCGAATCTCCAGGCCCACCAAATGTGCGGAGATGCGCATTTCGGGCCTGGACGACTCCGTGTTAACTCCGGAGGTGGTCGCGGCTGTAGCGCGAGAGGGCGGCTGTGCGTCGGATGACATAAAGGCTGGCGAAGTGATGCTGGGCCCTTCAGGACTGGGCACGTTGTGGCTGCGGTGCCCTATCGCAGCTGCAAGGAAGGTAGCGCAGGCCGGACGTCTCCGCGTGGGGCCCACCCCATCACGGAGCGAGTGCACCGCGGCGCGTCGCCAATACACGAGGAGCAGGCGGAGACGAGTGCGAGACCCGGTCAGGGAGGAGGAGCTATACACCGCCTACCGGGCCAAATGCCACCAGCTCCAGGCGGATATCGCTCTGGCGAAGGAGGCAGCGTGGAAGGAGTGGCTGGAGATGCTGGATTTACACCCATGGGGGCGCCCTTACAAGACTGTAAGGGCAAAACTCCGGCCTTGGGCCCCCCCGCTGACCAGCAGTCTCGAGCCCCTCCTCCTAGAGCGGATCCTTTCCGTCCTATTCCCCGAAAGGGGTACATATCATCCACCAGCGATGGGCGGGAACCCACCGGAAAATGAGGACGACGCACCGCCTGTAACGGAAGCGGAGCTCGGGGCCGCAATTCTAAGGCTGAAGGAGAAGAATGGTGCTCCCGGACCAGACGGCGTGCCTGGGCGTGTCGTGGTGCTCGCGCTTCAATCAGAAGAGCTGGAGGAGGGGGTGAGGGCCCTTTTCAGCGCATGTCTCGACCGAGGTCAGTTCCCGCGGATCTGGAAGACGGGTAAGCTCGTCCTTCTTCAAAAGGACGGGCGCCCAGCGGAGTCGCCGTCGGCCTACCGCCCCATCGTCCTGCTCGACGAGATGGGCAAGCTTTTCGAGCGGGTGATCGCTGCCCGTCTCGTCAAGCATCTCGAGGAGGTAGGACCCGACCTGCACGACTGCCAGTACGGATTCCGGCGGGAAAGGTCGACCATAGATGCCATTGCGCGGTTAAGGGTCCTCGCCGAGGAGGCTGTCTCGCAGGGCGGAGTGATGTTAGCAGTGTCGCTAGACATAGCAAATGCTTTCAACACCCTGCCTTTCGAGACAGTCAAGGCAGCGCTGAAGTACCACGGTGTGCCCCGGTACCTACAAAACGTGGTGGGAGACTATTTTCAGGATCGGGCCATCGTCTACCCGGCCCAAAACGGATGGGCAAACAGGAGGGTCACATGCGGTGTTCCACAGGGGTCGGTCCTTGGACCACTCTTGTGGAACATCGGATACGACTGGGTGCTCCGCGGTACCAACCTGCGGGGCGTCGGCGTACTCTGTTACGCCGACGACATTCTCGTCACCGCGAGCGGGAGCACCCACAGACAAGCCGTCCTGCTAGGCACAGCGGGGGTTGCCCACGTGGTGAGCCGCATTAGGGCCTTGGGGCTCGAGGTGGCCCTAAGCAAGTCCGAGGCCCTCTTCTTCCATGGGCCTCGAAACGCGCCGCCTCCTGGCCTGGCGATCGTTGTGGGGGGTACCTCCATCGCCATCGAGCCGACGCTTACGCTACGCTATCTAGGCATTGTCCTCGATGGGCGATGGAGGTTCACGGAGCACTTTGCCCGCAAGGCGCCAAAGTTGGTGGCTGCAGCCGGAGCACTCGGGGGGCTGCTCCCGAACATCGGGGGGCCGGGCAGCGCATGCCGTTGCCTGTACCAGGGGGTTGTGCGCTCTATGGCCATGTACGGGGCTCCCATATGGGCAGAGGCCCTGAACGCTCGCAACGTGGCCCTGTTGCGCAGACCCCAACGGGTCATAGCCACTAGGGCGATACGAGCGTTCAGGACGGTCTCCTTTGAGGCGGCAACCCTACTGGCCGGTAGCCCGCCGTGGGACCTCGAAGCCGGGGTCCTTGCGGCGGTCTACTGGCGAGTAGCAGCAGAGCGAGCGAAGGGCAATCGGCCACATCCCGAGGAGATCAAGCTCTGGAGGGACGAAGCCAGGGAGGACCTCCTCCGGAAGTGGGACGAAAGGTTGCAGGCCCCAAGCGCAAGCAGGGAGGTGATGGGCGCCGTACGGCCGGTCCTTAGGGACTGGTTAGGCCGCGACTTCGGCGAGATGACGTTCCACCTGACACAGGTACTTACCGGCCACGGATGTTTCAGCAGATACCTGTGCCGGGTGGCCCGCCGGGAGGAGTCCACAATGTGCAAACACTGCACGGGCGCAGAGGAAGACACCGCGCAGCACACCCGCGCCGTGTGCCCCGCGTGGGAAGCACCGCGACGCGAGCTTATCGCGGCCATCGGGGCGGACCTGTCGCTGCCGGCCATAGCTGGCGCGATGGCACGCAGCAGGGCCGCATGGGAGGCGGTCGTTGCATTTTGCAACGCCGTCATGTCCCAGAAGGAGGCGGCGGAGAGAGAGCGAGAGGACGACCCCCTTGCCCCACCTATCCGCCGAAGAAGACCAGGGCGAAGGCGGGCCGCCTACGACCGCCTTATACCGCCCTAACCGGGACCTCGGGCAGCTGATTGGGAGATTGGCTGCCCGACGAGAAATGTCCCAAGGTGGAAAGGCGGCCTTAGGTGAGGTCGCCTCATGGTGAGGGGGTGGGCTCAGAAGCCCGCAGAGCCGGGCCCGAAAGGGCACAACGCCATATGTGGGAGCCAGGGTAGGCGCCAAGCGTTCCCCTAGCCCCACTCCAGGCGGAGCGAGGGCACACCGAGGGGTTTTAGTGGGTAGACTGGAGACCGGGAGTCCCACATACCCGTTCTTTACTACCACCTTAAGGACGGGATGCGTAACGCATTTCCCCCCGTAAAAAAAAAAAAAAGGTTAGGTTAGGTTAGATACATTTTGGGCCATGTTAAAGCTCTACTGACCGAGGTGTCTTCTGCTAGACTTCGTCAGTGTGTCAGGCAGTTCGTATAAGTACTATATACGTTTGGCTCAGTGGGTTGCACAACGGCCTACGAAGCTGGCGGTCCCGGGTTCAAATCCCGGCCAGGGCAAGTGCTTGTGTGATGAGTACGAATGTTTGTTCCCGGGTCTTGGATGTTTTCTATGTATTTAACTATTATAATTTATCTATGTATGTATATCGTCGCCTAGTAACCATGGTACAAGCTTTGCTTAGTTTGGGACTAGGTCGATTTGTGTAAGATTGTTCCTGAAATTTAATTATTTTATAAAAAAAAATAGTATATACAAATAATATATATATGAGTGACTCGAATAGTCGAAATATTTTCGATTTCTCCCTATAGCTTTTCTGCCTCAAAGCTCTAGATTGCAAAAAATCCCGGAGTTCTAGTGGAGGACTCATTTTTATTGCATCAGATCTCGAAAGTAAATAGTGAATTTCTCGCGACAGTTCAAGGTCGTTGGGAGACAACTGAATGTCGCTAAATACATTACAGGTCAAGATGGTCGCATGATCGGACCTTCATAGTGTATTGGGGCAACAGTGACTAGTAAGGTTTAACGAATACGAACACAAATATGTATTACGTATTCTTCTAACACTGTGTCACTGTTTCAAACGTGCGACCAACATAAATAAATAAATCAGTTACGTAACAAGCTTCTATTGCTGACTGTACTTTTCTTTAACACCTTCACAGTCCAGTGCCCCATATATAGGTCACGACGAACTATCTCCAAAAGTCCGTGCTCCGTATATGGGTCACTAAGATACCACCACGTACACACTCAGATTAGTATAATAATTATATTTGTGAATGCTGTTGTCCAATTGTTCCAAGACTAAAGTGTAAATGAAAGGCTGAAGTAAAAATATCTTTTAAATCAAAAGTATCTCTTTCGGCGCTGGTTGGTTTATACAATAAATTGTCAGTGTGTGGGTGTTTTTTTCTGTTTGTAGGTTATTTCTTTAGTGTGTGCGTTTTTAGAAAGTAGTTTGTAGGAATGTAGGAATATTTGCGTAGTGTGACGTACGTGTTCACCCCCCTCCCCCCCCCCCCCCCCCGCGCAAAAAGAATCTGTAAAAGTATAAAAAATCTGCTTGGTAATGACACAGCTTATCTTCTCCCGTGTTTAAATACTTCAAGTTACTATCTAATCAACCTCTCCAGTTTACACAGACACTTGAGATGGATAATATTGACAGTAGAGACGGACAGTAAAAACATAAATTATATTGTACTATCTGATATTGTCATACGTATACATAAAAAACGGGCTTCGAAAAATCGCAGCTTTACCAGTACGTGTGTTTTTCATTTAAATCTTTCAAAATGGCGTGATTCGCATTGGAACGATGTTCCATTTATCGACTTTGGGGAAGATTACACTGAGTTAATAATATCAATTAAATCTTTATTTTTGTGGCTCTAGTGAAAAGGGGTTACATGTCTGATTTTGGGCAAATTGAGTTATATACATCAAAATTTTTAGAAAAAAATTCTGCGTCGATTGGTGTCAATGGATCTAAGATATCTCATTGAATAACGGAATTAGAGTTGTGAAAAATGGCATAAGTAGCCAAAAAATTTCGTGACCTTTTGATTTAACAAGTATTCATACTAACATAAGTATTAATATATTTTTTTGTGACAAGTAATACATATTAAGTTATATTTTATGTTTCAATAGTTCGGTTGTGTATAACAAGATAAATGTTCGGTGTTAAAGGATTTATGTTAACTTATACCAGTTTACACCAATAGAAGTTAGATGTTTAGAAAAATATATCGATTTGATTCTATTCTCTCGACTGAATATTAAAAACAATCGGTGTGAATACCATTTTTTTATATTTTTTTGGTAGCAGCGATACAAGTATTGACGATCGAGGAGAGGATGGGTTGCGGGCGGGTGGTGCGGTTGAGTAGTGCCCCCGCGCACGCCCGCGATAGTCCTCAGTCGCTTGCGCCGAGCTACGCAGGAGAGGCACGCTGCGGGTTACAGAGAGCGATAGCTGTTCGCTTGAGTTGTATTCCGTTTCACGTAATATTTTTGGTAATCTTAAACTTTTAACACCTTCGAATAAGAGATCTAAATAAAGATGTATCATTTTACACCACACTTCAGACTGATTTTGAACTTATATTGTTTTGTAAATAATGAATTTGATTCAATATAACTACGCGATGAAGCTATGAAGGTTATGATTTTAATAACACTTTTCTTTTACATTTCAAATGTTTTATTAATATAGTAGTTGTGTTGCAATAACTAATCTAAATGATATCACTTTTCATAACAATATTGTAGGTATTATTATAAGATAAAGAAATAAAATAAATCTAACGAAGCAAAGAAGTCTAGCTATATACTGGGGCTTCTGATATCGGTGTTACACGCGGACACGTAGGTAGCTCCGTGTTCTTAGCTCCGGCGGTACTAAGATCCCGTACTACACGGTCACGCTAAGAAACGTAGCCGTGTCTACGTTCGGCTATGTATCTGCGGAACTTGGCTCCGCTCGGGTATTAAATGAAAGCTTGTCAAACGACCCTAATTGTATGTTATGTAGTTTATTTATATTTGAAAACTCGGCAAGGCCCGGTTGTTCCAAAAATTCACTTAGAAGAAACTTAACAAGCTTTATCTGTCTTTAACAGTCCAAAACCCGGTTCAAAATTTGGATTCATACCTGAAAACGCTATGAACTCGTATGTTTTTTTTGAAAATTGACCATTAAAACCAATAATTTCGATATTTAGACTACTTTACTGGTGAGGATAAAACGTTTCTAGTCTGTTTTGATATTTTTTCTACATTACTAGACTCGCTGCCATGTTTCTGTATGGATTTCAGTTCAAGAAACAGCGAGGACTAAATTCCTGACTCAGATGATTGTGCAGAATTGGATAATAAATATATGACAACATCAAAGTCGTAGGACTGCGCGAAACGTTGTCATTGCTGAAATAGATACGGAGGAAGAATCATCTTTTTGAGAAAGAAAAGGTGTAAAAGATGAACGGAGACGTAAACCTAGAAAAAAAAATTAAAGAAAGAAGAAAAGATGCGGAGCACAGAAAAAAAAGAGAAATAAAGGAAGAAGTTACCTGACGAACGAAGTATTTTTCGTAATAAAAGAAAGAGAGACGAAAATGCTGGGAGTCTGTCGAATGAAATGTGCCCAAAAAATACCCGAAAAAATGGAAAAATATATTTGATGCTTACTGACCAGTTTGGGAGAATTTTTAACATATTTTCTATGATTACTAATGAAAATCGTTTTTATTTGATTATGTTTTTACTATGTGAGTGGGTATAGTCGCCGCAGAAGGCTATTAAAACGACACATCGTTTTTTATTTAAATAAAGTTCATACGAGTTAGGGCCAAGTAATGAAAGATAAGTGTTAAGTCTTTTTATATCATGTGATTTATTATAATCCCTTTGTAATAAAAAAAACATTCCGTCGAATTGAGAACCTCCTCCTTTTTTTGGAAGTCTGTTAAAAATTATATAATTCGTTATTTTTACAATTTCGGTGGATCCATGAATGTGAACTTGTAGATGTGACTTAAATAAGTCAGTTTTACTTTAAAAACTTGTTTTGATTGCTTAATATAAAATGATATTCGCAAATTGATTACAAATGAATATCTTTTTTCACATAAGTCAAGTTGTGGGAAATAGGATACAAATCGAGATATATACTCGAAATGTTGTTTTTTTAGCTGGGTACAAGTCATTATTTTTTAAACAGTTAGGATTACAACGAAAACAATAATATGACGTGAAAGAGCGTATTTTTTTTACCCTAAGACATATAATTCAAATTCATATGTATTACAGTTAAAGCACGGTAAGCGATAATTGAACTGAATTCGGATGTGCCAGCGGTTTTTTGCGTCGCCTGTAAAGTTAGGTTTTTCGAAGTTAAAGCACGGTAAGCGATAATTGAACTGAATTCGGATGTGCCAGCGGTTTTTTGCGTCTCCTGTAAAGTTAGGTTTTTCGAAGTTAAAGCACGGTAAGCGATAATTGAACTGAATTCGGATGTGCCAGCGGTTTTTTGCGTCTCCTGTAAAGTTAGGTTTTTCGAAGTTAAAGTACGGTAAGCGATAATTGAACTGAATTCGGATGTGCCAGCGGTTTTTTGCGTCTCCTGTAAAGTTAGGTTTTTCGAAGTTAAAGCACGGTAAGCGATAATTGAACTGAATTCGGATGTGCCAGCGGTTTTTTGCGTCTCATGTAAAGTTAGGTTTTTCGAAGTTAAAGCACGGAAAGCGATAATTGAACTGAATGCGGATGTGCCAGCGGTTTTTTGCGTCTCCTGTAAAGTTAGGTTTTTCGAAGTTAAAGCACGGAAAGCGATAATTGAACTGAATGCGGATGTGCCAGCGGTTTTTTGCGTCTCCTGTAAAGTTAGGTTTTTCGAAGTTAAAGCACGGTAAGTGATAATTGAACTGAATTCGGATGTGCCAGCGGTTTTTTGCGTCCCCTGTAAAGTTAGGTTTTCGACTTGTACCGCTTTTCACTAGAACCACAGATTTATACTCATCAGGTCTCCTTCGGAATCCCTAGTGCCGTTTGTCCTAACGCATTTTTATCAGGACCCGTAAATTCTTCACGATTTTTTAAAAGATCATCGTATATATTAGGTTAGTTTAGGTTTGTTTTATAACAATCCTGAAAAGTTAACAGTTTCATAAAAAAAAATCGTAAGGATAAACGATACATTAGGATTAACAACGTTAGAGATTCCGATATAGATCCATACTCAGGACATAAGTCTTATTGAATTCGATTTGTGTAAAATTGCCCTCTTATGTATACTATTATAAAGTTGTAAAAATGACATGTATGTACATTGTTGATTGTTACGAACTATTTAGAGGACACTAAAACGAAAAATATTTTTTCGATTTTTTGTATGTTTGTATGTGTCGTTGTGGCTTCATGACGCAAAGTCGGCTAAACAGATTTCAACAATTTTTGGTACACGGGTAGCTAGATATCTCCAGAAGGTTGTAGGATACTTTTTACTCGACTACGTTAAAGAAAAAAAGAGGGGTTATGACTTTTTCTCCTCCGCGAACGAAGTTGCGGGCGCCTTCTTGTATTATTATATTTTCATTATTTTTTTAAATATATATTTATAAAAGTTGTTTAATTCTTACTCCTACCCTATTGCAACGCTCGTAAGCTCAATTTATTTGCTAGTTTCCCAGTAACCCTGGAGTATAATGTGGTTTCTGGCGTACAAAGTAGTCAATATCACTCTAGTCCACAAAAACACGTCTATCTATGATTCGCGAAAGAACGCTATAGTTAGAGATTATATTATATTACAAGACCCAATTACTATTGGAACTCACTAGCTGCCTTCATTCACCAAAAGCATGTTAAATTTTCCAATAAAGATTTATCGGAAAACAGCACATCACGGAAATATGTATATTTGCATTCTCCGGAAACGGAACTCGTTTATACTGGAGCAACGGATGCTCGGAAACCAATACATATCGTTATTATGCCAAGCAATTGAGCAATTTCAATCAATAATAATAATAATAAATGTTACGGTATAACAGAGACGCTGCGCTGGTTTGATTCCGGCTTAGACTTCAGTAGGTCGCAATTAATTTTTCACCTCACAAGCTCAGAAAAGTTTCGTTTACAGTGCCAAATCTGTGTGGAACAGTTCATTTTATCCGCTAGCGTGGAAAAGTCATTTGTCATTCACTACCGAAAATGTCCTTCTTTGGTGCTATTTTCACGCATGTAGGAACGACATCTTCATCACGGCATTTGTTAAGGAAATTCAATGAACTTCGAGCTCGTGCGAGTTCCGTCCTGAGGTCTTCATACCGCCTGATTTGGTTAGCAGCTTCCAGTCCGTACTGGTGTACATATTTTCTTCTGTTTCCGCGATTATTACTCATTTAAATAATACAATTCAACGGATTAAATTTCTGATTTGAGTTGCCGACGTCTCGGAAGCTTTTCAGCTTTCCATGGTCACGGGTTGACTCGCGGAAACAGAAGAAAATATTATGTACACCAGTACGAACTGGATTTTGCTACCCAAATCAGGCTGTATGAAGATCTCAGGACGGGACTCGCACGAGCTCGATGTTCTATGAATTTCGTTTAAAAAATGCCTTGATGAAGATCTCATTCCTACGTGAAAATAGCACCGAAAAAGTCATTTGAAATTCAAAATATTTCTTTTTTATTTGTTTGTTTTGTTATGAGTGTGTACCGTTCATTATGACTAATCGTAAATGAAAAAAATATCGGTTGGTTATAATTTCATAGATTTTCTTACATCTCACATTTTCCTCGCTGTAGTGAGGTGAAAAGTTGTGTTTCGCCCGGCTGCAATATTATTTAGCTTCTCGTGCCTTGAAAGCCTCGTTACGCTCAAGAACCTATATTTGATAATTTTAGATTCCTTTGTGTACTCAGCTTTCAATTCAAGCACTAGCGCGAAAGAACAACTTTGCAGCTTTGCTTATGCAAATAACTATTTCATTCTACTTAGATTTTTCTATCCATATCGTAATTTTAATCAAAATTAAATACGATTAACACGGACAAACTCAATCCATATCCATACTAATATTATAAATGCGAAAGTGTGTCTGTTTGTCTGTCTGTTACCTCTTCACGCTTAAACCGCTGAATCAATTGGGATGAAATTTGGTATGGAGATAGTTTGACTCCCAAGGCTATAGACATAGGCTACTTTTTATCCCGGAAAAATACCATTATGAGCGATAAACGAATTTAAGGCGGACGAAGCTGTGGGCAGAAGAAAGTTATTCATAAATATCTAAAATCGTATATAACTAGTAAGCAAAACCCCCAAAATCTGTTTCAATCCCGCAACACGATATCATAAACCCCCATTGTCTGGTCTAATGGATATTTTATGCAGCGATATGTGGCCCCTTGTTGCTCGGAGCGTAATGTAGCAGCTATAGATGGATCCTTTGTAGCCTTGAGTCGTATTGACGGCACTACAGGCTATTCGTTATGTATCGGTTTTAGCCGTATCGGGTTTTGGGAATTTGATACCGATCCAGATGAAGCAAGAAATAGTTATAATGATGTACTGCAACGACGTCCGAAAGTTGTTATGGTTTTATGAAGTTAAATTATACAAGGGAACTGGATGCTCGAAATCAAGTAGATGTAGTATACCTTGATTTTCAAAAAGCTTTCGACTGGGTTGATAATGATATATTACTCCAAAAGTTAAGTGGAATGGGATTCGTCCCCCGGCTTTTAAAGCCGTTCGCTAGTTACCTGAAGGACAAAAAACAGTTCGTTAAGTACGGACCTTACCAGTCGAAACCGTACCATACACGTTCTGGAATAAGTCAGGGGTCAAATTTGGGACCATTTATGTTCCTGCTACTGATCAATGATCTCCCGGCGATGGTGGACAGAGCCACTATCCTGCTCTTTGCGGATGATGTTAAACTCATCAATTGATTATTTAATAGCTGGTTAAGCGATGGCTCGCGTGGAGGAGGTCCGCGATCTTGGTGTCACTTTTGACACCTGTCTCGCGTTTCGAACTCATGTGCGGAATATTACAAGAGCCTAGAGCTGCGCCGAAATGTGCACTTGCTTTGCTTTTTCCTTCACATCATAGGAAATAAAACTGACAGTTTGAGCCTCGCGGGAAGAATGCTCAAGTTAAATGTGCCTGACGATTACTGCAACCGGCGACATGGTGTGGCTCTGCTAGCAACTGCGCCATCGCGCACGAAGCTGTGCCGAGACTCGCCCGTTCCCCGCACGATCGCACTCCTTGATTCCGTACTCACCGCAGCACCGCAGACCGCAGAGTGATTTGTTCGCGGCAGAGATTTCAAGTCTGTTGACCCAATGGAACAGAGTGCTAGAGCGACGTGTGGATGATTATTAATAAGATACTAGTTAACATTTTGTAGAATAGTTATTTAGTCTTAAGTATGAATCGATGTAAGGCCATGGTGTATACTGTCATGTAACATATCTTGTATGATTCAATAAATGAAATAAAATGAAATCATAAGCCCCCATTGTCTGGTCCATTGGATATTTTATGCAGCGATATGTGGCCCCTTGTTGCTCGGGACGTAATGTAGCAGGCTATGGAATGGATCCTTTGTAGCCTTAAGCCGTTTTGCGTCCCAATTAACCATAAAAACGACAGCCATATTTATATTTAGACATTTCAATCCCGTCACACCCCGGCAGATTTCAAAATCGATGCCATTTTTGTAATTAACATCCCAAAAAAAACATAAAAACGACACCCATATTGATATTTTGACATTTCAACCCCATCGCACACCAACACGCAGATGATATTTCACGTCCGCTAAATTGGATTACAAAATCAATGCCATTTTCGCAATTAACGTGCCAAAAAACCGTAAAAACGACATCCATATTGATATTTAGGCATTTCAACCCCATCGCACCCCGACAACTTTGTAACCAAATTTCCCCTTTTAGGGGTTGAATTTTCAAAAACCCTGAAGCACGTATTTACTTACTTTTGATTTTTACAAATATCATGATAATAATCACAATATTTGCAATTTTTGTTAGCGGGTGATTAGCTCAGTTGGTTAGAGCGTGCTGCCCCGGGCTAGCTCAAGGCACTGGTTCAAGTCCAGTATCGTCGATTTTTTTTTTTATTTGTATCTGATCTTTGTTTATCATAATAACGTATTTCCTCATTTATTGTTAAAAATACTCGTGTGAAGTGTAGGATTAAATTGTCGAAACTGATCTGATTTCCCCATACAATCGTTGGACCCTCATTTCATCCTCTTAGAGGTTGATTTTTCAAAAACCCTGAAACACGTAATTACTAATTTATTGTTAAAAATACTCGTGTAAAGTTTAAAATTAAATAGTCGAAACTGATCTGATTTCCCCATACAAACTTTGGACCATCATTTCATCCCTTAAGAATTTGATTTCTCAAAAAACCCGAAACACTTATTTACTCATTTAATAATAACATAACATAATTATCAGGGACAATCTTACACAAATCGACCTAGTCCAAACTAAGCAAAGCTTGTACTATGGGTACCAGGCGACGATATACATAATATATAGATAAATTATAATACTTAAATACACAGAAAACATCCAAGACCCAGGAACAAACATTCGTGCTCATCACACAAACACTTGCCCTGGCCGGGATTCGAACCCGGGACCGCCAGCTTCGTAGGCCGTTGTGCAACCCACTGAGCCAAACGTGTCGTCAAAATCATTGTTAGGAATACTCCTGCGAAGTTTCGAATACAATAGTCTATCTAATCTTGTTTCCCCATACAAACTTTGGACCCCCATTTCACCCCTTTAGGGGCTGAATTTTAAAACACCCCTTCTTAGTGGATACTAACGTTATAAAAGCTACCTATTGTGAAAAAATCAGCTCTCTAGGTATAACGGTTTGGGCTGGGCGTTGATTTAAGTGAGTCAGTCAGTCAGGTCTTTTACGTTTATATACATTATATAGATTAATATGCGTGTACCAATTAACTATTACAATATTGACTTAGTTATAATTAAAACTTTTACAATTGGGTTATAACTAATTTTATTTATAGTTGGTATACGCACAGGAGATGTACAGATTCTCCAGATCAATGTTAATACAAAAAAAAAATTAGAGATGTATAAGGTCTCTAGGCATCACGACATGCAATAAAATTAAATATAATAATTTGATTGAATTGAACCGATACATTACTTTTGTGTCCAGTAGTGAGTGTGACGTTTATACCTACTTCTAGTCCAGGGGTCGGCAACATGCGGCTCTTTCGATGTGAAGCTGCAGCTCTATAGATTAGTTTTTTTAATCAAAAAGTACTATTTATTGCTGGCAAGATTTTTTTGTGGCTCTTTTAATATGTTCAATCGAGAGCAAAAACTACTATGGCGAAAGAGTGTCGAAATATATACTACTACCTAAAGTATTTAATAAAATAGACTTATTAAGACAGGAACCAAAAATAAGAAAATTGCTGTTAAAATCAAAGCTCACGAATTTCCTTCTTGACAACACTCTGTCAGTAGGTTCAAAGTACATTTATACTTAACAATGCAGTGAAACACCTGCTGCAGTGTTGTTGAGAAGGGAGTACCTGACGCATCTGGATTGTTGTGCTACTTACTTCACTGTACATAATACTCGTAGACTTATAGATGACATAGGTTAAGTTGTTTTGTTTTGTTAAAACTCAGCGCGTCTCGCCATTAAACGTAACAGTTTGGCGAGTACATATTTAAATGTTTTTGTAATGTCTTTTTGGTAAATAAATTTTAAAAAAAGCTATGAATTTTTTTTAATTGTTAATTTTGACTCTTTCAACTCAAAAGGTTGCCGACCCTTGTTTTAGTCCATGGGTCACAACCGTATGGGGTAAAATCGTTGTAATGATCACAAATTGAATGTGCGCACTTGTAAGATTACATCTAACAGGCATGCTACAGATTATTTCATCCCAAGTAGCACACAAGCTGTATAATGGCCGTATAATCTTTTATACGGCTTGTGTGCTACCTGGGTGCTGACTGTACCTACGCGTCTATTCTGTACGCATCGGATCCGGCACCTCATTAATTGCTCCGTTATTAATCAAAAAAAAACAATAAATTTACAAAGACAAACAAGTAACCGGTGAAACATATGATCGGCTTAGCTCAGCGGAAGTAACGTTGCCTGTAAAGCTGAAGGGCCTTTACTCATATTTCGGGAAGAGCAAATATTTGTGTGATGAACGTAAATATTTGTTTCTAAGTCTTGGATGTTTTCTATATAGAGAGTATATAGAGTTAATATGTACATTAAATATATCATCGTTTAGTCCACATAACACAGGCCTTGTTGAGTTTACTATGGGACTAGTTCGATTTGTGTTAAAACTGTTCCATAATATATATTTATTTACATCTAGAAAAAAGCTGATAATTTACAAACGGTTAAACCGATCTTTTTGAACCATTGGTATTAGTAGTGTTTTTAGCACTATCAAAATGAAGTGACATTTTAAACACAATAAAACCCAAACAAAGCGATGTACCGTTCCAAAGCTACTATGCTACGGACAGACACACAGATATTCACAAATACACACACACACGGTACATTGTTGTAACTTATATCAGAGAGGGGTCTTTATGTAGATGGAGGGAGTTTAGGATAAGTATTTTTTACTCGGCTACGCTGAAGACAAATAAAGAGGGTTATGACTTGTCTCTCCGCCGCTCATGAAGTTGAAGGCACCTTCTATTATAAAATATAAACGTGAATAAGACCTATTTTGTATAGTTTTTTGAGTGTTCTTAAGAGTATTGCTATTGTGGATATTGATATTGATATTTTATTGCGAGATTCATTTGCTCGTGCGTTTATGGCGGTTCAGGTTATCCTCATCATGCGTCGTCATCATGCTCCAAAGCAGGCGCGGCCTGAAGGAAAAGGTCAGGTCATGAGCCCACCCTTCCAAAATTTCTAAAAATGTTCAAAATAAAAATAGAAGACTTCCCATTTGTTTTTTAATGTGTGTAATGAAATAGCTTATTGTGCAATAAAGTCTAAATTACTCCGCTCCAAAGCATCCTTCCTCTGCCTCTCTCGAGTCCGGATTACTTACCACTTGTCTTATTAATTCAACTAAATAAAAGCTTGCAATAAAGACCGCATTATTTCAACATTAATCTTAAAACTCGCAGTCCTTGCGTAAATCGAGCTTGACCCAAAAACAAATATTTTCGTACAAATGTCGGATAGCCTATATCTGGCAAATGAATGTACGCGGCAATAAGTTATGATGATTAATGCGATGGAGCCAATGGACGTAGGAAATTTACACGATTGTATACCGTAATCCATGGAAATAAGTATAAAAATGTTGACATATTTATGACCGGCACTGTATATAAAGTTGTACCGTAAAAACATTCATGTGACAGGCAGTACCGTTAATTGCATTGCTATGTCGGGACATGATAGAACGGAAAAAATTAAAATGGACACGTGGACATGTCCTTTATAAAACTTCAATGACGACTGAATAACAGAAACGCACAAAATAAGTTGGAAAGTAATGAAAAAAATCATATTATTTCCGTTTGTAACGTTGGTGAGCACTGAGAAGACAGTTACAAAATCCTCCTGTTTGCAAATAAATAAATTTGGAAAAACCACTGAGCACACGAAATTTGTTAATAAAAATATTGATTATTGAAACATAAATGTGAAAGAATGCCAACTTCGTTAACGGTTTCGATAATAAAAGAAGTAAAATCTAACTGGAAACCAAGTTATTTCGAAGCTCGTTAAATCAGAGCTCCTGTCATAACAAAATGTTCTTCTATTGCTTAAAATTATTTGTTATGTTACTTGTATTTGCTACTGAAAAAAACGACGGTATATGATGATTTCTGATGATGATTTTCTATATATACATCCAATAACCTACTTCCACACCAATTTTTAACTTCCTAAGTCACCCGGAAGTAGTCAAACATTTTGATGAGTGAGTCAGTCAGTCAGTGACAATTACATCTATACCTTCATTGAGGTTATATAAAAAAAAATAGTGACTGGGACTATTCGAAGGTCACTGAATAAAAACAAAATATGAGTCTTAGTGGCTTCATCACGCCAAAACAGCTAAACGGATTTCAACTATTTTTGGTACACGGATAGCCGGTCATCAACATATGGTGTGATATGGTTAAAGGATATTTTTTACTCGACTACGCTGAAAAGTTGCTGGCTGCTGCCTAGTATAAAATATATTTACACGTGAATAAACCAATTATTTATTGTCTTTGACTAAACTTATCTGTGTTTGGTTAAGTGGCATTGACAAGTTGATATTTAAGGGAGATATGAGCCATTTTCAATTAAGCAAGTCATGTACACACTTGCCGCTTGAATTGGTCGTCTATCAAAGTAGACGTTACTCATATCCATGAGAAAGATGGTAATTCTCAAGTAGCACACAAGCTGTATTAAAGCCTTGTACAGCCCTTATACTGCTGAAACTGGCTGCATAATGGCTGTATATGTTCTTATACAGCTTGTGTGCTACTTGGAACAGAGTATAACGACAAGTAAACATACGTTAAGGTGACGGTGATATTTCGAGCATATTCATTTCTCTCGCATTGAGATGAATAATCTCTATTTCGATAGATGTACAATTCATATGGCGGGGCTTAATGCTAAAGTGGAAATGAGAGTCGCAAGCAATACATTATTTTTTCCAAGTTGGACCTTGTTTAGATGTCAACTTGACAATGTTACCAAATGCAGCTTATCATAAATCAACTAATCATCATCCCATCTCCGTCCATTGCTGGACATAGGTCGCTCCACTGAACTTCGTCCTGAGTGTTTCCACCGTTCTTATATCGTGACTCCACCTAGCAGGAGGGCGCCCTACACTACGTTTTTCAAGACAGTCTCCTCTCCAGAATACGTTTGACCCAACAAACAGTTATCAGTTCTACGGAAGATGCAGCTCAAATAGCGGAAATTAATAAACATCCATGACACGCCCAAGATATTGCTCCATAGGGAATATGCATGAATTTTAATTTTTGCTTTATTTAAAGCTCATTCATGGAACAAATAGTAGTCAGAAATATTTTTTCGAATAACTATAAAAATAACCAAGATATAATCCATCAAACATTTAATTCTATCTATTTATAGCAAAACAGAATTTAATATGGAGTTTATATGGCCGGAGTGCACCATAACGTAACAGTGCACGTCGGACCTCTCTGTCTAATTAATAGTTTAAAATGCCTTTATCTTGCGTATTTCTTGGCCGATTTAAATTTTAATTTGACATTTTGAAATAGTTTTTACGGTATTTTGATATTTAGTTACGAAAAGCGATAAAATAAATCATACATGTACCCTATTGGAGATCCGCTATGCCTCATCGAGTTCGGGACCTATAGTATAACGTCTTGTACCGTTCCTGATTAAGAACTCCTATGTCTATAAGAACGTCAAACACCGAAGTCTAGAAACGTATGATCATACTGAATTGAAAGGTGTAGCCTGCGGACACAGGGTAAATATAGGTGAATGGTACCAGCGCGCAGCGGGTACGAAGTTTAAAAAATCAATCATTCAAGTAGCTGGTACTGATTGAACGGATAAAATATAAGAGACGCTTATTATGTTAAGGCTGATCGATGGTTCGGGGACGTTTTTGCTTGTTCATCCTATAGAACTGGTGTGTGAACTAAATGTAGGAATATATGAATGTACAATTCACTTTACGTAAGGTTCTATTCACACGGACCGTAACTATGGTTATGGTAGTAGGGTGGTTATGGTGCCACAACGTAGCGACAAAAAGTGGCGAAACAGTGGTTACGAGTGTAGTTTCGCTGCAGCTTCTTGCAGTTTATTTAATGTGGCTGGACCGACCACACGGTTGCGAATATGATCCGTGTGAATAAAACTTGTTATTTCATATAAACTATCGTCCGACCACGCGGCTGTTGTCGTGGTTTGGTTGAGGTTGTGGTGTGGTTGTGGTATGGTTGTGGTAAGTCTGAATAGACTCTAAGCGTGCGCCTCTAAAGTAAGCGTTTAGTAGCGTTGCAGTAATCGTTTCAGGTGACAGAGGGGTTAGACGTGCGCAGCGGGGGTGTTGAGGCTAATTTCACAGATACAAACTTATGAGAGACCTGTACGACAACGTTTACCGGGATAGAACCGCACCGTACGCTTTTTCTTATCAATAATTCAAAATTCTTGCGGACCTACAGGAGCTATTTGACATCAAGACAGATCGGTGGCTCGAACACGCTAGATCGAGTAAGTCTTTATTGTTTTCGAAGTTGTTGATGTTATTTTGTCTAAAATTAAGTAAAAATTAATAAATTTTAACGTGCAACGAGGTAAGTGTCTAATTCGTGATGTTGAGGTGTTTATCTTTGGTTTTTTTTTTCAATTAGCTTTTACAGAAAGATTATTTATATGTGCAATAGTGAGTGTCCCGTTTATTCTTTAAGCCCATGAGACACAACCGTATGGGGTAAAATCGTATATAATGATCACAAATTAAATATGTTTTTATCGCTTTAGATGCGGAGCACTTACAATCTCCCTTGACATCTAACAGAGGCAACAATGGGATTCGTAGTGTATAAAAAACAAACAATAAAAGCTGTGAATAATGGAGCTATGGTTTAATTAAATGCAGCTCTACGAGGGGCAAACCGAAATGATCGGGAATTTAAAAAACTATGTGCACTATATACATAAATTATATTTTATTGTTTTTCGAAGTATTCTCCGTTACATTCAATGCACTTTTGCATTCTTTTAAACCAGTCATTAAAACAATAATTCCAGTTTGAAGTAGGCATTGCCAAAATGGCCGATTTATAGGCTTCCACAGCGGCTTCTGGGTTCTCAAACCGCTGACCACGCAATAAATCTTTAATTCTAGGGAACGTAAAAAAATCATTTGGACTCAGGTCAGGGCTGTATGGAGGATGGGACATCAACTCAACGTTTTCGTCGTTCAAAAATTTAGTTGTTTTGTGGGCGGTGTGGGAGCTCGCATTGTCGTGGTGTAAGATGACGCGGCGTCTCGGGTTCCCTTGGCGAAGTTCGGCCAGCACCTCCGGCAAACAAACTGTGATATACCAATCAGCGGTAACGGTTCTTTGTTCTTCTAGAGGAATTGTGGCAACATGCCCCTTTTTTGAGACGAACGAAGCCACCATCTTCTTCGACACGCTTCGAGAACGCACAACTTTCGTTGGTTTGACCTCGTCATCGAAGACCCATACTGCCGACTGGTGCTTTCTTTCAGGCTCATAAGAATAAATCCAGGATTCGTCACCCGAGACCATATTATAAACGGCTTTTGAGTTTCCTAAATTGTAGCATTTCAGAATAGATCGGCACCAATCAACACGAGCCGCCTTTTGCTCTTCAGACAAATTATGGGGTACCCATCGGGAAATCAATTTTCTGACACCCAACTCACCATGCAAAATAGTGTGAATTGCAGTCATTCCAATGCCTATGGTTGCCCGAATCTGCTCGTATGTCACATGTCTATCTTCTTTTAGTAGTTTTTCCACAGCCGCGATGTTTTCAGGCGAAACCGCCGTTTTCGGCCGACCTGATGAAGGTACGGTGCCAAGAGAGGCACGACCCCGTCGAAACTCAGCATACCACCGATATATTGTCGTCTGACTAGGTGCTTCAATTTCGTATATAGTAACAAGCTCATTGCGACATTCATCTGGAGATAAGCCACGACGAAAGTTATGGTAAATAATTGCACGAAAATTTTCACGCGTCAGCTCCATTTTGTTCATCGAGTTGTCAATTTAAAAATGGAATTAAAAAAATATATCGTTCTTTTTTTTAATTGTAAAAACGGCATCGTGATTGTAAGTCGCCAGTATGCATGTGACAAAAAAGGATTTAATGTAACTCAGTTTAAAGTACTCTATTCCCGATCATTTCGGTGTGCCCCTCGTAACTTACAACGTTCGAGTAATGCCTGGGGTTGCAAAAGCTAGGCTCATGAGAGTTGCAGCGGTTACGGTTTGGAGGAGTTAAATAGTTAATATTCATGTGTTTAGGGGATGCAATGTTGCGCAATAACTTACGGGACAATATCGTATAAAGTATACGGTTTTGGACGGGTATTGGGACAAAGCTGGAACAGGCAAACATTTCGATTTTTCAAATTAATATAACAATGAGTTCGCAAAGGAAAAAAATCAAATTGCAAGCAGGATTTGAACCTGCGACACGTCCTTTAACGCAAAAGTGCTCTGACCAACTGAGCTATCGCAACTTTACGTACCTAAGTGGCTTGAGATTTTTGAACACAATCTAGTTAGCACTAGTAGCGCTCTCTGTAGGAGGGTGGTAGCGGGGTAGAAGGTTTTTAGAATTTTCTTGATTTTATCTTTAATAAATAAATATTACGAGGCGATTTTTACACAAGTCAAACTCGTCCCATGGTAAGCTTTATAAGGCTTGCTTTATGAGTTTTAGACGACTCTAAATTATACATAGAAAACATCCAAAACCCAGGAATGTTACTATCATCGTAAATGTCTTTATTTCGTTGTTTTGTAAATTAAAAATGTATATTTCATTAATTTGAGTTTTTATACGAATGTTATACAGAAATAAATCTTTAGCGGCACTACCCCGGTCTCCTCTAAATGACCAATCACTGGCAACATTTTTAAAGGAAATAGCAACAAATCTGAAAATACATACATATCTTAAGACTTATCACTGCTTTATGTCCCATATGTACATCAAACTGTACGTCCATGTACCGGAAACGATTAAAAACCTCCCATAATAACATTTTGTGCAAACTCCGCCAATGGCTTATAGAAAAAACATTGTATCCTGTTAAGGAATACTCAGAATAATACATTATTTTATTGAATGTAAGTGACTGATTACAAATACTACATGTGCATGTGGACAGTACATTTATAAAACCCGTATGGATGTTAAAACAAGTTTCGTAGGTATCCTGTTTGTAAGTGATTTAAAACGTTAGCATATTATGCTGTTAGCAGAACATGTTCAGCATCAATGTCATATTACACCTATACCTAAATCAACCATGTCTTACGCAAAATAAATTTTCATTTCATTTCATACTCTGCTGAACTAAACGCTTAGCTTCACCCGCTAGCGGGGTTCTTAATAATTTGACTACTTGTATAGAACCGGTCTGCACCAATTTAATGATTTGCTTTTAATTTATTGTGAGCTGAATGTTGAACCTAAACGTTATCCTCTTTCGATGATTTTTGGAAATATTTTCAAATAGTAGAATTTATACGTTTTATCATCATTATTACTACCGGATGACTATAACTGGGATAGAAAGAGGTCTAAAGTACGCTTTCGATTCAAAATATTTTTAGCCGTCCATCCATATTTAATATAGATGGTGTTTGCAACTTTGTTCACAGAGGAGGAAAAATCATAACCTTCTTTATTTCTTCAGCGTAGTCGAGTAAAAAGTATCCTATAATCATCTGTGGTTGCCGAGCTCCCCGTGTACCAAAAGTAGTTGAGATCCGTTTAGCCGATTTGGCCCGTCATGACAGAAGCCACAACGACACATAAAAAAATCCAAAAAAAATATTTTTTAATTCAATGAACTAGCCTATGAATATCTATACTATAATAAAGTTGTGAAATGAAACGTTTGTATGTTTGAATGTGTCGTTGTGGCTTCATCACGCTAAATCTGCTAAACGTATTTCAACCGTTTGTGGTACACGGGTAGCTGGGTATCTCCAGATGGTTATAGGATCAGGGAGCACGGCAGTGCCCCCGCCAAGTCGAGCGCGAAGCAAACACTGCCGTACCATCCTTTACTGGAACCATTTCGCCGCATTTTCAGGCCCCTATTTGAGAACCTCTGGATAAGACCAGAACGCAGAAATTTTCGTCATCCAGTAAGCTATAATCACATACTTAAAATCCAAAATTTCAAGTCTGTAGGTCATTTAGTTCCGCAGTTAAGCGAAAGCAAAGTTTCGCATTTATGACACTCACTCACTCACTCATGATCATCAGAATAGAACTAGTACTTCCCATAAACTCAGAGAGCTGAAATTTGGTACAGAGTTAGAGTTTAATGGCCACATAAAGGGAAAACTATCAAACTAGGATAATCTAAGATCTGGAGTACCTGGTGACCCTGATTAGAAAACACAAGAGCCCAACCAAACTATTAGAGATCGACATACCGCCTTTACAAAAAATATTCAACTTGGTGGGCCGCTTCATTTGATGTCAAAAATGTAATGTTTATGCCCACGTTTTTACAAAAAGAAGTGAAATCTCACCAAAAACATTCTGTAAAAAACTAGCCAAGTCTCCATGGAGCTGCTTGTTTATCTCTAAAAAGAAATGTATTCTAGACAAAGTCATGCCAAGTCTAAGGTTCTTTACTGAGATTTTTTTTATTATTATAGTTAATGTTGTGTGACTTGGTCGTTGAAGGGTACACAAGGGTACAAAACCAGGTGCTCCATGACACCGTCCGACGTCCGACCGTCAACGATTGGTGCAATGGCGGCCTGTAAAACGGCTAAGTCACACAACATTAACTATAATAAATTTTTTTCGAAGACCGGTTTGGCTCAGTGGGAGTAACGTTGCCTGCGAAGCTGAGGTCCTGGGTTCAAATCCCGGTAGGGGCAAATATTTGTGTGATGAGCATAAATATTTGTTCCTGAGTCTTGGATATTTTCTATGTATATAAGTAATATATCTATTAAATATATCGTCGTTCTAGTACCCATAACACAAGCCTTATTGAGCTTACCATGGACCTAGTTCGATTTGTGTAAAATGGTCCCGTAATATTTATTTTATTTATTTAATAATAAAAAAACGCAGTAAATAACTTGGCATGACTTTGTCTAGATTTCATTACTTTTTAGAAATAAACAAGCCGCTGCATCGAGACTTGGCTGGTTTTTTACAGAATGTTTTCGGTGGGATACGTTTTACCCGACTATACTAAAGAAAAAAAGAGGGGTATGACTTTTCTCCTCCGCGAACGAAGTTGCGGGCGCTTTCTAGTGAGTAATAAATATATTGTCAGGTGCAAGTAAGAGAAGGCAGCACTAAACAGCCGAGTATTATTAATGCTTTGGTTTCACTGTAATCCTTATAACAAATTCCACTACACGTTACTGTTTCATAATCCTGCTCATTTGGAGTGCACACCTGTTCTGATACACTCCCTTAAACTTGATATAAAACTACGTGAGCACTCGCAGGAACTTCAAATCATAACTCTTCTCGCTCTGTGTGTTATGAAATTGAATAAAGATACGGAGTAAGACATTTAAATAGTTGAACCATTAAGGCTGGGCTAGACGTGCACTCGCCAGTTCTCATGCAAATGCGGGAGGGAAATTTATGGGAGTAATTTGTGCACGTATAGCGTTATCGGGCCTTACAATTAAAACTTATTATGACAAAGGTGACTGGGCTTTATTCTTTGGATTAAAAACTCTAACTCGTACCTTTTATTACATTACACTCCTAGGGTGGTGATGGTTTGCGCAACTAGGTTGGAAATAAATACATTACGCACCTAGGGCGGTAAAATAAATCCCATCAAAAACATGAATTGTAAAAAAATCCATAGCAATATTAATAATCTTTTAAATCTATACTATTATAAAGTTGTAAAAATGAAATGTGTGTACATTGAAGATATTTAAAAAAAATGATTGCTACAGACTATTTGGAGGTCACTAAAACTAAAAATATTTTTTTTTGGATTGTATGTAATTTTGTATGTGTCGTTGTGGCTTTATCACGCAAAATCGGCTAAACAGATTTCATCAATTTTTGGTACACGGGTAGCTGGGTATCTCCAGATGGTTATAGGATACTCTTTACCCGACTACGCTGAAGAAAAAACGACGGGTTATAACTTTTTCTCCTCCGCGAACAAAGTTTCGGGCATCTTCTAATTTTAACTAAACATATTGACTTGGCCATCGCATTAAACGATCTAATCTAATGTAATATGTATTACTTGTGAGATGAATTCGTTCGCGGTGGAGGAAACAATTATAAGCCTCTATTTTGCTTCAGTGTAATCGAATAAAAAATATCCTTTAACCATGTGTGGATGCCCAGGTCGCGTAGGTATCAAAAATAGTGGAATCAGTTTTCAACTTTTTTTCATACCTACACTGGTCTTTTGACGTGATGAAGCCACAATGACACATCACATACAAACACAAAAAATAAAAATTCTCTCACTTACTCCGTTTCACTTATTTTTTTGAAAACGAATGGACAGACATTTAATTTTTACAACTTTATAATAGCATAACTTCTAAACTGCTTACTTCACAAAACCCGTTCAGTTAGTGCTAACAAATCAAACGTTCAGAATTATTTTGTTACACGCATTCATCAGCCGAGGTTTAAAATGGTCCGTAATTAACCGTACACCGGTCTCGGCGGGTCATCCATCAAACTGCAACTTCCATCGATCACCGCTAATAATGCAGAGGAAAATTAATGATTGACTTTACTTCTAAGCGCTGCCATCATTTTGTTATCGCGATCTAACTATTGTGTTAATCAAAGTCACAGGCGTTCATTAAAATACTCTATAGGTTGGTTTAGAGAGACTTAGACATTGGCACATTGGGAATGTAGAAGAGAGAAGAGCATGTGATCTCTGACTAGATCGTCTCCCCAAATAAAGACAAAAATAATAAAAGCTAAACGTTTGTAACTACATTGTACGTGGCATAAGAATTGTATAAATTGATCTATTCACCTAACACAAGTTAGCCCAGATCTAGACCCATAGAAGGCTTTTATGAATGAAAAAGATCATTAAGCTGTGTAAAGTGGAAAGTTTCATCAATAAGACGTCCGATAATAACGATATTCATTCATAAATTAAAAACTATGCTCATAGGTAGATTCCTGTTTTTGTAACAATTAGCAAATTTATTCACTAAGTTCAAGCTGGCTTGATAATATTTAAAATGTCAATATGCAACTACATTACGAAACAGATTTGTAAAAACATCACTTTTTTTTAATTGTGATAATTATTACAGTACACTATTCATACCCTGAAATGCTATTAAATAACTATACTAAGTATAAGGAAAACATAACCTACGTAGAAAAAGTTGGTGACCTTCAAGTAACTTAACCGATTATCTTAAGCTAACTAAAAGCACTGAAAACTCAAACTAGACTCCCCTTTCAGACAAAAAAATCTGAAAATCGGGCCACCGTTTTGTGAGCTAAGATCTACATCATAGACACAGAAAATAATACACCCCTGAGTTTTCTTCAGGGGCTAATAAATAGGTATAACATAACCCTGGCAGTAACTTTAACTACCGCGATACCAAACCACACAAGCAATTTGTCATCCATTTGACGTAATCAAATCAGAACGATGTAAGTGTACAATTTTTCAGACTTAATTGGTTTTACCTATTTTCTCATTTCCTACGGTTTTATATAATGAGTACAGAAATGATGTTGTAGGGTGTTTTGTAGTGAGTGTGAGTGACGCCCCTTCAGTTCGAGTGGCTTATTTAGGTGCGACGGGAACGCCACGACAACTGGACGATTTGATTTGAAACTAGAAGCTGCAACTTCGTCTGCGGAGAAAAACAGTCGTAACCCTCTCTTTGGTTTGACGTAGTCTAATAAAAAGTAAATTATAACCATTAGTGAATGCCGAGGTACCCGTGTACCAATTTTTTTTTTCCGAATTTCGAAGTGGAACTCTATTTAGGCGGAGATTCGGTAATTTAATTATAATTAATGAATGGACGAGATAAAATATAAACAGAGAGGAAAACGGAAAAGAATTAGATGTAGACTAAACTTAGCTACACGTACCAGGACATCATAAAAAAGTAGGGGATACTTTTATAATGAAAACTGAGAGTAACATTTTAACGAAATTATGTTGTAGGGTGTTATGGTAGTGAATGCGAGTGACGTGCCTTCAGCCCCTTTGTCGCGCGACAAAGATAGTTTGTCTCATTCCTTTCAATACAATGCGAGAAAAACGAGTGATGCTATGTCGTGACGATGTATGTGACGAGCGTTATGCTAGACCGGAAGTTCGAGTGTGGCCGACTTAGCTATGATGGAGGCGGCGACAATAACAGGATGTTTTATTTGAGAAATATGTTGTAGTACTAAAATGACTTTTTTGGAATTGCGCATTTATCACCCTTTTCAAGCATCATCATCAGCCAAAAAGACGTCCACTGCTAGACATAGGCCTCCCCTAAAGAGCGTCACCATGACTGGTCCTGCGCCGCCCGCATCCGATCCATCATATCCATCTGTCTATTTGTTCGAGCATAGAAAAAGTAATACAAAGGGAAGGGAGGAATAAATAAATACACTAACTACACTATGGGTCTCTCGTAGAGTTGTGCTGTTCCCGAGAATTCTCGAGAACGCTCGTCGTTTTACATGGGAAATGCCATTGAGAACGGCACAAGTTTTGATAACTGGTCCTGTTGCTAAAAATAACCCATTCAACCATAAAAAAAATATTGAGGGTATAAAGAATTGCATTTATGTAGATGCCTATACATATCAAAACATAATCAATATTGATTATAATGGAGCTGCAAAAATTTGCACTTACAAAATTGACGCAACGATCCAAAATAAGTCTCAGTCTCCAGCACAAGAGCCTGTCACTTTGTTCGGTTCAGAACTGTCACTGGTCCGAAACTCAAGCTTTCACTATATCCTTACATCATGACCAGACATATGACCAACGGTACTACGGATGGCAGTTTAAACTATAGTCTCTTGACTATCAACCCTCTTCCAATCTTTTAATGCAACATGTCTGAGTGTTACTGAATAATGAGGGCGAAGCTCCGCTTGGATGGCAGTATTCGAAACATCGGTACATTTATCCGAATGTGTATTATTGTGGCGTCTCGTATCGTGAAATGTAAGAGGGACTCGTGTTCATTTGGCCGTATCTGATTCAAGCACGCGCTTTTTGAATCAAGCATTCAACCGTACTGCAGCTCTGTGTTATACCAGAAGTGCTTAAATTTTACTTGTTATATTCCGATAATGGTAACAACTTCTGTGTTATTTTTTATTAACCATGGGATAGATTACACTAAGAGGCAGTCCACTTTTCGTACTCTTTCTTTTTTCTTCGCCTGTCATTTGGGCTCTCCATAATGTTGTTTTTTTCTTACTAATCTAAAATAAAAATGTATTTATATGAGGGAAATTTACAAATATCACGTAGGGTGCTTAAAAAATGGGGTACGTATTTTCTCACATAACTTTTTAAGTCCTATTATCTGAAGTCCGAAAATATTTCTCATACTATTTTATATCATAATGTATTTTAATCTCTTCATAATTTTTTTTAATACTAACGATCGAAACTCATAATCATCAGAACTCATAAGATCACTAATCATACAACATGTTTATACTAATTTTTTTTTTCATATATTTTCTTACACTACTATTCTAACTCATAATCATCAGAATTCATAATCATCCGAATTCATAATCATCAAAACTCATAAAATCAACACTCATACACCTTGTTCATACTAATATTTGAACCACTACCAGGAAAATAGATTGGATTACAAAATTTGAACGAGCGAGCGAGCGAAGCGAGCGAGCAAAACCTTTCAGAGCAGATCCGACGTGGCCGGGTTAGGTTAGAAGGTCAGGCGGGAGATGAGTTCAAATTTTTTCTAATGAATGCCATTATGAATAGGAAAATTATGATAATTGTCTGTTATGAAGTAAAACAGTTATGAAAAAAAAAACTATGGGTTTTAACATTTCTTAGTAATGACATTATTAAGAAAAAAGTATGATAACTGACTGTTATGAGTTCCGATGGTAGTAAAATAAAAGTATGAAAAAAAAAGTATGAGGAAAAAAATTATGAAGGGTGATTGTTAGGAAGAAAAATCGGTAGTGAAATAAAAAATGGGAATAAAATTTTTATGAGAGCCAATATGGACCCTAAAAAATGATATCCAAAAACAATTCGACACGAAAATTTGATTCTTGTAAAATCTGAGTCCACATAATGTGGTCTATCGGGAAAAAAGCATGCACACCTCTGAGAAACTTATATACTACGGTAAACAATAGGCGGTCTTATCAACAAATCGACATAAATAGAAGCAAATATAAAGTAGTAATGTGATGTGGTGTTGACTTTTGCACTAACTTTGGCTAGTGACCAAGAGCAAAATAATTTCCAAATAAAATAATAAACAATCAATCGATCTCTTCTAAGCAACTCGGCTAAAACAAATTACACAATACCCTATTTTACAATAAAGTTAAATACTTAGGTATTTAACTAGAACAAAGGTTAAACCCAAAGTAAACCTTACTTTCTTTAACTCGAAAACAAACAGGTATCTATTGCTATGTTTTCGTGAGTAAAAGTAAATATTATTTAATATTTTCTTCTGTTTCCGCGATTATAACTCAATGAAATAAAACAATTTAACGGATTATATCGCGTATATTATCTCATTTTAGTTCCCGACGTTTCGGAAGCTTTCCAGCTTTCCATGGTCACGGGTGGACTGAGAAAAGATGTATTTTCTTCTGTCAAAGTTACAATTTGTGTAAACTACCCAACATATAAAGGTATACATACATGCCAGAGGGGCCTAAGCTGTAAAGACAGTTACACATGTGCCAGAAGGGCTTAATTATTTTATTCTAATAATTTACCAAGCAGCATTTCACAAATGAGGCGTATTGAGGAGAAAAGAAACGCTGCAAAGAAAAACTCCCAAGCTACCTCATTACAAATTATAATATGTTTAAAAAAGAGAATATTAAACTACTTTTTAAACAGATATGATATTTTACACCATTTAGAAATTAGGGTTTTGCAGTCCTGTGTCTCGCTTGTTCCTTGATGAGATGTATTACAGGATCCCAAGCTGGTGGTAGTGACAATCCATCTTCTCTATTGAAATTAGGATGCTTTTTAATCTCAATCGCCTCGCATAGCATTCTGGGAAAATATATTTTTTCTTTGGCAAGGATAGAAGGTTTATCAAACTTAATTGAGTGGTTTGGTTTGTCAATGACATGTTCACAGACTGCAGACCTATTACACCGACGGTGCTTGACATCTGCTATGTGCTCCTTCACCCGGGTTGATACACTGCGTTTCGTTTGACCAATGTATGAAAGACCACACTCGCAGTCCAGCTTATAAATGCCTGCACTCTGCAAAGGGGTGCTACTCTTCACGGGTCTAAGGTATTGAGATACCTTCTTCAACGGCTTGAAATATGTTTTTATAGAAGCACGCTTCAAGATGTTTCCGATCTTGTCTGTGACCCCTTTCACATATGGTAATACGGCAGGTTTACGCTCGACTGTTGGTTTCTTCATACTGGGATACTGCTTGGAACGTGGTATCTGGAGCTCGTTGGCTCGAAGCGCACGTTTGACATTCTGCAACTCAGCAGTCAGATGTTGATCGTCGCAGATACCCCTGGCTCTCTGAAGCAAAGATTGACCCACTGTAGCAAGTTTACAGGGATGGTGGTGAGATTTGCCATTCAAATACCTATCTGTATGCGTAAGTTTCCTATATACAGTATGACCTATGTCATTGTTAGGACCTCTAATTACTAGCACATCTAAGAATACAAGTGAATTTTGATTTTCCAACTCCATAGTGAATTTAATTTTACTATGCATGGAGTTCAGATGGTCTAAGAAAGCTGAAACACTAGATCTAGGTAAAATAGAAACGTCGGGAACTAAAATGAGATAATATACGCGATATAATCCGTTAAATTGTTTTATTTCAATGAGTAAATATTATTGTTATGCACCTCAAAAAAATACTAATTTCTTTTATTTGTCACATACGTTTCTGACGTCACTTTGTAAATATTTGTTATTGCTTCGCTACTTAAGAGCTAAAATCATAAAAGATAAGATAACAATGGTCAACTATAACTTTTATAATCATCCATTTAACTTAAATAATCAAATATTATATTTATTTTATTAGAGGCGTACGGCTACAAAAGCAAGATACTAAAAATATTGGTATCAGAATGTACACCTTCCCGCACGAGATAATGAAAAGCGAATATAACGTTCCTATATAGAAATTAGCAGACGAGATTTCGTTTTTTTTCTTGTATAGTTACTCAATAGTCAGAATTTAGTACAGAAAAGCAGCTACACAAGAAAATCATGGTGTTGTCGACTTCATTGTCACTAACCCCTGTAAGACGGGCGTCAAAACAAAAGGTGTTTGCCGCTTCCATAACAAAATATGTTTTCCTACTTGTAGATTTTTCGATAAATAATAAGCTGTTTTTTCTGTTTAAACAAGTGCACAATCATATCGTAAGGTTATAAAAGAGCCAAGCACTCTTGATAATACGATAGAAGTATCTGGGAACAACAATGTGGAAGGTACTACTACTCTTGGGCTGCGTTACCAGTTTCAGTTTTGTCTTTTGCGGCGGTAAGTATTACACATGACTTTTATAATCCTAATACTCTAAGTTATGAATGAAATATTGCTCTGTTCCTAATGCCAACAATACAAAGCCGCTACTTCAGAAATCTACATGTCATCACTGTTCGGGCCTTCCTCTCTTCTTTTCTGGTACAAAAAACCTTCCCACCACTTTCTTTAGGTATCTTAACCGTCATTTTTGCAATGATGGCAATGGTCTGGTCATATAACACGAAGAACCAAATATGTGTAAAGGTTTTAGAAAGGAGACTATCAACAAAATGTCACAACGACTGCTAAGACCGCGAGAAGCCGATGCATGTACTTACCGCCGTTGGTTATGGAAGTCTCTGGGTTGAAAACGATGTAAGTAATGGAGTCCACTAGGAGAAAGGTTGGATAGTTCGGTTTTTAAATTATAGTCCAAGTGTACTTTGTGCCAATATTTGATAATGAGGACCTTGTTGGTTAGCAGCAGTATATCTGAAAGAACATGAAATACAAATACTGACACTAAAGTATTTCCAAACATTTTAGAGCACAGATTTTTTTTTTCAGAGCAATGCGGTACTAATGAAAGATATGTAGTTTGCCCAGAAACAATGTGCATCCCACAGAACTGTTCACAGCGTGGGTTTTCAGTGCCATGCCCAATTTTGGGCCCCAAAGGCACATGCCCCGGCAAGCCCAAGTGTATTTGTGTCGAAAATTATTTGAGAGACGACAGTTCTGGTATTTGCATACCGAGTAAGAAATGCAGTGAGTAGAATTTAGTATCATCTTTTCAATTTCATGCTTAGCAACTGCGTCTACGGCACTGTTACTTTTCAATTGGCACCTTCAACGCTTATGTATGTTTATGAAAAAATATGTTTATCCCAAAAACGTAACAATGGCTCAATGGATTTTATCTAGTGACTTGATAACGACTTGTCGGGTTCACAATCTGCTTTTTTATTTAATACTCGTATACTTGTTTCTTTCAGAATCAGCGTCTGCGACAGCAACTGCGACTGCGACTGGGTATGGTAATGCAGCTGCGGCAGCTAGTGCTAGCTCCAGTTATGGCTGCGACAGTATGTAACATTGTCCTATACATTCCTCCTTTCACACCCACATATAAATACGAAAATGCGTTTGTTTATCTGTCTGTTTCTTGTTTTAACTATGTTGCAGTAAAAGACCGACGCAATATCGTTTTACTTATTATTAAACGCGATTAAGACCTCGGGGGTTATTGCCCGGCGGCCCCCTATTGCCTAACGCGCTTAACGATCGGAATCAGAATCAAGTGTCATGACTTTGTATAGGCTATGACAGTTGATTCGGATACCAATAGGGTAGGGTAATATACTATCAAAATACCGTAAAAGTTATTTCAAAATGTGAAATTAAAATTTAAATCGGCACATGATATAGGCATTTTAAACTACTACTTAGATCGAGAGGTCCGACATGCACTGTTACGTCATAGTGCACTCCGGCCATATAAACTCCATATTAAATTCTATTTTGCTGGAAAGAGATAGAATGAAATGTTTGATGGCTTACATTTATTTTATTTGTGTAGTTATTTGAAAAATTATTTTTGTCTTCTATTTGTACATGAATGAGCTTTTAATAAAGCAAAAATTATAATATATGCATATTCCCTATTGTCAAAATTTCGGTAGGCAATAACCCCCCCGTTTAAGCAGTTTAAACCAATTAATACGTTTTTGTTTCTGATAACTGTTTGTTGGTGACTTTTTGCGAAGTTACTGTGTAATCACTCACAAAAACAAACTCCAGAACTAAACATTTGTTACAAAATAGCTGCTTGGGATATGTTCTACAACACTTTCATAAAATAAATAAAAATATTTCATATGCAAATATTGGTCCAACATGTACATATGCAATACTTTTTAGTATTTGTTTTTTCATTCAATTCGTATTGCTTGGTTGCCACTGCCTTCGCCAAGTCAATGCTATTAGTATTTCATTCTAATAACTATCCTGCAATTCACTTCAGTCTCCAGCTATTTATGTAATTATTTACCTCTAGATTTGACGCCAACGCTAATATGCCAATAATAACCAATTGCCGCTGAGACCATCGTTTAATCGAATTTATCATTTTATCCTCTAGTATAATTTCACCGAAGGAATTTTTCTCTAAAACCGTCACCTTTTTCGGAATTTTATAAAATAAACCTAGCCTAATCCCACTGGCTTCTATCTGACCTTTTCAAAAATGATGAAATATGTATGCCTTTAGAAAAGAAGTTGTCGATTAAATGAAAACTCTATGAAATGCTTGTTGACGAAAAGGAACAATCCCGGGATGGCCGCCAACAAAAAAAAGATCATCAGCTTGGTTCAAATCAGAGAGGACTGCGCACGATCGTAGATCCAACGCAGTTTTCCCTGCTTTTCCAAAGAAGTCTTATATAAAAAATAACGGGATTTGTGGTAGATTCTAGGGTTTGCTAATGACACCCTAGAGTTTGGCGCCACTTGTACGATCATCAACATGCCAAAATTCATTACAAAAATAGTAACACCTAGCTGAGATACAATCAAACATATTCAACATGGATTAACGAACAACTTATCTACACTCTCACAGATAACCCACCCCAATGTGGCAAGAACGAAGTCTACAACAACTGCTCAGACACGACCTGCCGACCTAATCTGTGCTCCGAACTCGGGTTACCGCTGAATTGTGACAAGAAGTGCAAGCCGGGATGCATTTGCAAGAACAATTACGTGCGCAACGATAAGGGCATTTGTATTCCAATCAACGATTGTCCATGTAAGTACAGGAGGTGGTAATTTATTATCATTATTAACATCATCATGATCATCATCATCATCATGGTCATCATAATTAACAACAACACAATATGATCAGCTTATTTAAGTTTCTTAGCCTCTCTAATTCTGCAATTAATCATATCGCTGCGTAATCTACGCCTGCCACTCTATTTAATGTGGAGATGTGGTCAAATTAAAGAATTTTTTTATTTCTAGCATGTGGCGGTGACAAAAACGCTCAGTCTGGATGTGGTAATAACTGCGGACGAACTTGTGCTACCTACAATATAAAACCTGTGTTTTGCACGCTGGCTTGTAAACTCAATGGTTGCGACTGCAGGGATGGTTTCGTGTACGACCCTAACGTGAAGAAATGCGTCAAGCCGAAAGATTGCAGTAAGTTATTACTTCTCATTAAACCTCGTGAATTCTCGTCGTCATCATTCACACGTGTCATAAGGTGACATTCTCGAGAACGAAACGAGAGCGAAAACTTTCTTAGAAACATGTCCCATACAAATAGGAAAACATTTTAATCCTCGGGAACGGCACATTTATATTAATAAGCACTTATTCCCATCCCATTCTTAAGAGCACTTTTAGATCACGAACCTTAATTTGACAGGATATGTTAATATGGGAAATCTTAACTTCCCTGACAGACAAATGAATACAGACATGATAATTGGTGATTCATTCAATTATCTCAATGTAAGTACATATTGAGGTTGCGTGTGTTGGGGTAAGACGGAAGTATGGGAAAGTTCGAAAGGTGGACTATTTTAACGCCTGTCAGAGCATTTTCGGTAAAATTTCCGTCTTAACTGAATGTCATCAACATTATTTCATCTAGATAATTTCCACTGTGCGCACTGAACCTCGTCATAGGATCTGCACGTTGATAAATATTGTATGAACTTGTATGAATATTGGAAATGATTTTTATCATCGTTTGTAGGTTAGAGTTTTACATCTAAATGTAAGTTAGAAATCTCCCTGGCACAATGTGACCGCTGGAGTTGGAATTCAGAAATACGCTATCGCCGCTCTATTTATTATACTTGGGCGATTCTCAAAAAAAGTGTACATGGCAAAATTTGAATGTCCCATCCGTTCAACGTGATTTTTTTTCACTTTACCTTTGGTATTTGGGTATATGAGTGCTATAGTTTGATTCTATATATATTGGGCATTCATATGATATTTATAAAACGATTATATTACATTTATTACTAGATTTATCACAAAATAAAAATACGATAAGTGGCAAAATTGGTATGTCCCACGTCGACTCACTCATGTTCAGAGGCTTGCAGAAACTCGAAATAAATTTGAATTAATATGAAATGTGGTCACATAGATAAAGTAATAAGTGTAGATTCTATGTGCTTTTTTATACATAAATACGGTATATCATGCCAAAAAACTTATTTTTTTTACTGACCAAAGAAATCGACAGACCGGAACCTCCGGGTATTGTCACAGGCGATTTTAACAGACTTGTGCAATCGATATTTCGCTAAAAGCGTTATTTTTTCAATCCTGGCAACATTAGGATGCTATTAGCATCAACCACCATTGCAAATATAACGTCTGTTCTCTTTAAACGGTGACGAAGGGTGGTCGCTGTGTCGGTGCTCAAAAACACGGCTTCCGAGTTCGTCACCGTTTTTTCGGTAAGTACATTATAATTACCTTTTTTAAAAAACAAGTAGACATAAACAAACTATCATAGTATCCAAAACTAAACAAATGTCCCATTGAACAGGTTCAAAAAATGTTGAAATCTTAATTTTAAATTGTTGAGGCAGAATTCGTCACATCCGATTAGTGACGTGATATACTACCGGACCGATTTTGTGACTAATTGAAGACATAAAGCTAAGTACACAATCAAAATTTAACCGGTGTTTTAACTGACTTCAAAAAAAAGAGGTTCTTAGTTTAATCTCTATGTTTGTATACATGTATGTTTGTCCGCGATTATCTCGCATTTGGCTGAACAGATTGATGCGGTTTTCAGAAAATATATATGACGGTTTAACATTTACTATAGACCGTAGTCTGCCCTAGTAAGACCCAAAAAATATATATTTTACATATTATCATATTTTTGTTATAATAGAAAAAAAAAACAATTATCTATTTAATACTGTTTAAATTAATAAAAAAGTAGTTTAGCTAACTGCGGCTGTGCCTATTTAAATTGTTCTGATTAAGTTATTTCATTATAATTACGTAAACTACGTACAAGTATTAAGTTTGCTAGACTGATTACAATTAAAATATACTGTTTTTGTTATTACTTTGTTGATTTTACTGTGAGTTTAGATTAACTGATCTCTAGCCACAATTGGGATAAGTCGACTTACTGTAAAATCTATCTTCTTAACCTATAGGTTATTTTAGATTTTAAACTTAAAGTTGAACCATCCCAGTTGTGGCTAGTTTAAATTAGGCTTAATCTATAATTCATTTTTTTTTAATAAAAAGTACTAGGCTAAACCATATATATGCAAAAAACAAGTCAGTGTACTTAATACTCTTTGTTATGATTAAAAATATAAAAACTTGTTAGGTACAAATAAGCTACAGAATTGTATGGCCCATTTATGAATAAATTATTTATAGATGGGTCATGCATTTGTGCAATAGTACTTTATAGTTAAAATATGAGGTCTGTGTTTATTTTACTACTTAGTGATTGGGTCATATTGTTGTTTCTTATTGATTTAAAAACTGGCTATATTAAAATCCTGTGTTTTCCTTAAACTTCTCATTATTTAGTTTTATGTTTAGTGTTCAAATGTAACAGATTAATATAAAAATATTAAAGAGTTGTAAACTATCATGCAATCCACCAGCGGTATGTAGTAAACTTAAAAATAAACAATATGTCATAATTTAAGCTAAATATTAATAAAGCGATCTCGAAACACAAGGTGATTTAATAAATAAAAATACGATTCATAACACAATCCCTTTTGTTTTTTCTTTTAATATATTCAATGTGTGTACACTATTCCATACATTTCAAGTTAGTCACATGAGGTTCCGTTTAGTCACTGTCCCATGATTTGGAGTGCATGTTTTAGCAGTCAGTTGAAAGCGATTGTGACGAACTGGACATTTGTTTTATCCCCAAAGTTCACTTGTTCCACTAATTCTATAAATGAAGCCTGTTTTAAATATTTTATTGTCTATATTTTAAATGTGTAAACTAAAACTGGTCCATAAAATACTACAACCAATTTATAATGATTTTTATCTTTGTGACTAACTGGAACTAGATCCACCACAATCTGAAGGTAAAATATCGATATTTTCTACATTTTTCACTATTTTCATGCCATTTTCTCAAATAATACACTATAACTTATAAGGAATTAAATGAGCAAAGAAATTTTAAAATTGCTGTTACGAAAAAAATCGTTCTTCGGTTCGTCACGTGTACACTTTTTCTGAGAAACGCCCACCTACTGGTCGCCTAACGCTTCAATTGAACATAATTAGTACTCGTATACAAAAGAGATAATATGAAGATCATAATCAGAAACACGTTGCTGTAGATAAAGATATTAACGGGACATTTATTTTAGCACCTACCTGTAAAGTCAACGAGAAATATTCTTCTTGTGTCAATGGCGGGTGTGATGCCAGAAACTGCAGCCAGGTTGGTAAACTGGTACCTTGTGTCAAGCTGCCGCCTGAAAACTGCATCAAGGGATGTGTCTGCGTAGCCGGGTACTTGAGGGCTGATAATGGCACTTGTGTGCCGAAGGATCAATGTACTCGTAAGTAATCAAAGTATAGCTTTTTGTTATTCGATTGAAAAACTGTTATTTTTTTAGTCTGAAAAAGGCAAAGTTGATCGTTTTCATATTTGGAAACCATATATCAATATAATTTAACCGATAAGAATACATTAACCCACACATCAGTCCATTATGTTAAGCGTACTATTTGCCTAGTACGTAGAAGTCTGCCTTTGTGTCTATTCTCTGTTGATATCTGTTGTTTTTCCGTCTTCGTTCAATAGCTTTTATTACAATGACGTCTTAAACACACAAAGTCATTCTTATTTTCTAATACAATCAGTCCATAAGTGCTGTCAACTTTAATAGTTTTAAAACAACTTTTTTTTTACAGCAACCTGTTCCGGAGAAAACGAATACTACGAGAATTGCATCAAAGGCTGCTCCAACCAGTCGTGCTCCGACATTGGTCAGACATTCCACTGTCCATTGCAGCTGGCAGGACAATGCAAGTCTGGGTGCAGATGCAAAGCTGGGTTCTGGAGGAATGATTGCAACGTCTGCGTTCCACAGGACGAATGTCGTATGTATATAATAGACACAATGTATTATTTTGGAACCAGCAGGCAGAAATGTTGAGTTGCGACCAGGTTTTGGTAGGGAAGACGCAACCTAGAGATATCGACAAGGAGGATTGATGATCTGATCAATACCGTTGGAAACTTTTGGATGAGAGTGTTGTGCACAGACAGTCACTGTGGAAATGTTTGGTGGAGACTTTTGTTTAGAAGAAGATGTACTTTGGCTGATATTATAATGATAATGATGATTTATTCACTTCGGTATTTTTAATAATGTATAAAAGAAAGCTGAGTTCGAATTGAAAAAAATATATTCATAGAAATATATAACCGTTTTGAAATAAAATAGTTTACATTTCGAGCGACGTCTTGTTATCGATCCCACCCGTAACGCAATCAATTCTGTTCCGTTTTCTATTATTTACTTAGTGTAGAAAGTACTTTTGCAGCGAAACCAAATTGCCCCGATGGCGAAGTTTGGGAGTGGTGTCCAACCGTCAAATGCGATGGGGACTACTGTCCCAAGACTAGAGACTCTCCTCAAACCTGCCCAGTTGGAATTGTGTGCGACCCGCCACGATGCATCTGTGGCTACAACCGCAAGAGAGATTGGAAGACCGGCAAATGTATTCCAATACCTGATTGTCGTAAGTTAAATATTTTTAGATTGAATGTTGAAGCCCACTTAAACACGTAATGCGCTCAATGTGGTCGAGAGTATTTGTCTATATGCAATTGAGTTTAGAGAATTATGCACTGTACTTCATGACGGCATGGGGATTAAAAGGTATTGAACCCTATTCGAAACCCACACAACAGGGTAAGCAAACTGAAGTGGCAATAGGCAGGGCACATAGTTCGAGAACCGATGGCCGTTGGGGCAGAAAGGTTCTCGAGTGGAGACCGCGTATAGGCGAGTGCAGTGTGGGAAGGCCGTCAGGTGGTCGGACAACATGGTTAGGTTTGCGGGGACTCGCTGGATGCGGGTCGCCTCTATCCGGCCCATGTGGAAATCTATTGAGGAGGCCTGTGTCCAGCAGTGGACGTTCTTTAGCTGAAATCATGATGATGATGAACCCTATTCATAGGCCTACGTTGTACGTCTGTTCTGAGCATTAAATCCAATTTCACCGTACTCTTTACCAAACCTCCTACGGGCCATAGTAACTTACTCCTTTTTGAATTTCGAACCATTTATGATGAGAGTTCAATGTAATTTGTACTATTAGTAGTACACGTATTAGTTGAACAGCTGTTTAAGGGTTTTCGCATAAAAGTGTGGAGTAAATTGATTTTTCGCCATGCTCCATACATTCTTTTCATATGTAAAAAAATGCCAATCAACCAAAATGTATTAAATGTAAATATACCAATTTGTTAACATTTTTAGCACCATTCAAATGCGACTATAACGAAGAATATAAAGCATGCCCAGAAGAATGTCCCGAAGAAAGCTGTTATAACTACATTAACAAGACCAAATGTTTACATTTGAAAATTGGCATTATAGCGAATTGCAGACCACAGTGCATTTGTAAGAAAGGCTACTACAGAAACGGCAATAAAGCTTGCGTTGAAGCTTGTGACTGTAAGTATAATAACTCTTCCTCCTTCTAATACGACGACCAGTTTAGCTCAGCGGGAGTGACGCTGCCTGGAAAACTGACGGTCCTGGGTTCAAATCCCAATAAGAGAGAGAGAGACAGAGAGATAAAAGTTTGTGTGATGAGCATAAATATTTGTTCCGGAATATTGGATGCATTTTATGTATTATCTTTTATGAAATTGTAAAAATGAAATGTCTGGACATTGAAGATATTTAAAGATAAATAGTGACATGGACTATTTGAAGGTCGGGAATAAAAATATTTTTAATTTAAATTTTTGTATGTTTATATGTGTCGTTGTGGCTTCATAACACTAAAACGGGTAAGCGGATTTAAATTTTCTATGTGGTATGGGTATTTTCACAAATGTAACTTCTACAAATATTTTTTTCTAAGTCTATCCGTAAACACAGCTTTGCTAGCTATAAGTAAACAGGAATTGACTTATCATATTCGTCTGGCATTAACTTCCCTCACAGCTTTTCTAGGGAAAACTTGAACATAATACGTACGTACTTCAACGTTTAATCAACAAATATTTAATCGATTTATTAGGCAATGATTATTATTTTAGTTTTGTATTTTATGAATATAAAGATAAAAATAATGAAAAAAATCTAGACTCCGACTGGATTTATAGAAATATAGTTTTTTAGTAAAGAAATTCTCTTAAAAAAAATAATAGTTTAAAAAACACTAGAAAAACACGCTTTACAAGACTTCTAACAAATCCAAACACAGTTATGATACGATGTTCCATCATGGAGTTCCAGTTCATATCTTCCGGCTATCTACTATATTATTGTATTGTCATCATAACTACATACAGCTGCCAATTTTCATGAGGCTACGATCCTTGAAAGATGGTTAAATGATTTACTTTTCTTTTTTTTTTACTTACATGTCGACCTACTAAAAGCGTGAAAGCATGTTAAAATCACGAAGAGCGTGATGGTAAAACATCAAGATATTTGTAAAAAAAAACAATTTAAATATTACTTTTATGCTTACAGGTTCTGCAGATTCAACCAAATCTTAGGATTCATGCAATAGTCGGTCTTGCTTCACCTTCCAAGAAGCCCGGCATGTATAAATCAGCGTTTCGGCATCCACTCGTATCTCCGTACCTTTTTTGCTTGCACACAGACGCAATAGGCATGATGTCGGGGTATGAAAATCAAATTTCGAATTAGTCCGCCAGTTAAAAACTACAAAAATATTGGACACGTATTTCTTGCTTTTTCAAAATAATAAAAATAGAGTGAGATAAACCGCAGTAAAGGTTAGGAGTGGGGGCTCGTGAAGTCACTCCTAAGTAAAAGTCGTACTTAGGAGTGACGTCACGCGACATTTTGACTCAATGTATCGCCTGTATTTCTATATTAAATAAAACAAGAAAAAATACGTGTCCAATAGTTTTTATTAATCTACAAGACGGACTAATTATTAAAATTTAGTCATCATGCCTATTGTTGTTTTTTGTTATAATTTTCGTACATGTGTATGCAAATCTGTCTTTGTTGCGTTCATTAAATTTTTACGCATGTAATCTTGTAAACATACTATTAAACCTGTTTATTTTCCCATTAAATGTTTTTTTTTATTGTCATTGACCTAGGTACCTTTTAACCCAATAATAACCCTTGATTGTACAGGGTGTTTGGTCCATCGTTAGCAAAATTTGTATGGTGGATAGATTTCTATCTGAACACGGCCTCAAAAATTTTTTTGGTCCAACGTGTATTTTTATTTTGTTTTTTTTGTTGGTTTTGAAAAAAAATCGGGATCGACTCACTTAAAATTAAATTTTAAAAAAGTAAGGGGTAAAGACATGCAATGTCTATTGCATTGTAATGTGTAGCGTTGCACAGTGTTATTTAAGTCAAAATAACTGACATGAAACCTCTAGTTTTTTTTATTGATCCTAAATTGTTCTACACCATGAAAAAAAATAGTCAAAGGCCAACTTTGATTTGCAATAAAAAAAAACTAAAAGAGACCATGTTCTTGAAATTATTTAACAAAAATGTGTGTTTTATCCTCTTTCTAATGATGTACAATAATCCCCAAAACCCTTTCATGAACATAATTTTTCCCCGGTTTTAGTACCGAACGCGACAGGTAAATTATCGTTGCCCAAACATTGACGCTTCTTATTTGAAATCCCATTGGTCTTGTAAAGAGCGGGCTTTATTTTTTCTACGACCAGGTTTGTAGGTTGTGATGTAAAAAACTCATCCTTTGTAAATTTGACCTTGCAGTTGAAGGTCAACTTTCACATAAGTACTTCAGCATGATAAGATAAGAACATGTTTTTGAAAACAACAAGTGCACGATAAGTGCAGCTTTCTCTTTCTTTCATTTGTTAAACGTCAAAGGCCAGCCATAGGGCCAGATTAGACTACACTGGACTTAGGTGGTGGGATCAGATTAGACTTTAGACGTGATTTAATTTCCAAAACCCTTCTATGAATTTAGATTTTCGGGGGAAAAAATCCTGAAACTATCGAAACACACATTAGAAAAAAAAAACAATTTATGGTACAAAACTTAGTTTATTGAAAATGTTCTTATACATCTTGCTCGAATTGACGACCTTCGTTGCGAATGCATGCCTTGCACCTATTCCTTATTTCTAACGTAGTCGTTCGCATTCGAATTTCTCCTTGAATAACCTCGAATGCCGCCAATATCCGTTGACACAAATTTTCCCGCGATTCCACCTTCGTTGTGTACACTAGTTCGTTTGCCCGTCCCCAGATGTAGAAGTCCAACGGAGTTAGGTCAGGGGAGCGTGGAGGCCATGGAATAGGGCCGTCTCTCCCAATCCACGAGTTGGGAAAAGCGTTGTCGAGGTGTTCTTTGACTGTAAGTCTCCAATGGGTAGGACAACCGTCTTGTTGGAAAACGATACGCCTTTCCTCATTGAAGAGTGGCACATCGGCTACCAAATCTGGCAAATCATTTTGTAAAAAATCAAGATAATTATCTCCATTCAATTTTTCAGGCAAAAAATGTGGCCCAATCACCTGATCATCAATAACTCCTGCCCAAACATTGACGCTGTATCTTCTCTGAAAACCCCTATTTCTTTTCAAGCATAGGTTTTCAGGTTTCGGCGACCAGTAGTGCAGGTTGTGCAGATTGAAAATTCCCTCTCTTGTGAATTTGGACTCATCTGTCCACAGAATGTTTCTTAAAAAGTGGCGGTCTTCTAAATCCGTATGCAGCAAGAAACGACAAAACCGGACACGGCTCCCAAAGTCGTTTTCTTCAAGACCTGAAAAGAATGAAACACGAATAAGAATCTGTTAAGATTATTAGGTACATGATAACATTAACGAGTCAGTGAGATCACGGTTCACGGCAACTACCTTTAAAACAAAAGTGAAAAAGGCATGCTCGTTGCGGCGGCATTGAATTTTTACAGGTATCTAAGTTACATGTAAAAGTGTATGGGTTTCCATTCAAACGTTCAATACCTTGTACAGGAGTGTAGTGAAATGCGTGTTGGTTATTTTGGCGAAGAACTTTCCACACTTTCCAGATAGAGATTTCGAGTAATGCAGCTACGTCTCTGATGCTAGTCGGGTCTTCCTTAAACATTGCCAAAATCCGGTCATCAACTTGAACATTGTGTCGCACCATAATTCCTCTTGGTTCCCTGGCGTTCAAATTTCCAGTTTCTCGTAAGCGTCGGTAAGTGTTTTGAAACGTGTTGCGGTTAGGTAATCGTCTATTAGGGAATCGTTCCTGGTAGATTCTTTGCGCTGCTCGTGCAACACCATTAGCTCTACCGTACGCCAACAAAATGTCCGCGTCTTCTTCATTCGTAAATGTCACCATTTTCGAATGATCAAAACTCAACAAAACAGAGATTATCAATAATATTAAAAAAACTTAACAAAAAATGGGGTATGGGAATTAGAAATGCGTTAGCCACCAAAGACAGACAAACCACGTCTACAGTCTAATCTGATCCCACCACCTAAGTCCAGTGTAGTCTTATCTGGCCCTATGGCTGGCCTTTGACGTTTAACAAATGAAAGAAAGAGAAAGCTGCACTTATCGTGCTGTGTAAGAGGGAGATAGTAAACTTTACCTGCTTTGCACTTGTTGTTTTCAAAAACATGTTCTTATCTTATCATGCTGAAGTACTTATGTGAAAGTTGACCTTCAACTGCAAGGCCAAATTTACAAAGGATGAGTTTTACATCACAACCTACAAACCTGGTCGTAGAAAAATAAAGCCCGCTCTTTACAAGACCAATGGGATTTCAAATAAGAAGCGTCAATGTTTGGGCAACGATAATTTGCCTGTCGCGTTCGGTACTAAAATCGGGGAAAAATTAAGTTCATGAAAGGGTTTTGTGGATTATTGTACATCATTAGAAATAAGATAAAACACACATTTTTGTCAAATAATTTCAAGAACATGGTCTCTTTTAGTTTTTTTTTTATTGCAAATCAAAGTTGGCCTTTGACTAATTTTTTTCATGGTGTAGAACATTTTAGGATCAATAAAAAAAAAACTAGGGGTTACATGTCAGTTATTTTGACTTAAATAATATTGTGCAACGCTGCACATTACGATGCAATAGACAATGCATGTCTTTACCGCTTACTTTTTTTAAAACTTAATTTTAAATGAGTCGATCCCGAATTTTTTTCAAAACCAACAAAAAATACAAAATAAAAATACACGTAGGACCAAAAAACTTTTTGAGGCCGTGTTCAGATAGGAAACGACCTCACCTATCCACCATACAAATTTGGCTAACGATGGACCAAACACCCTGTATAATAAATTGGGCTGACCTCATGAATCGTTAAGTAGACACTTGTCCACAGATTGCATATGTATGTCTGTAACCGCTTATAAGAACAAATATGATAATAATTTAAGAGCATAAAGAGTCTCATTCCTAGTACTCATTCCGCATCTTCTCATTCTTCTACAAGTCCAACAATAAAATTAATAAATAAAAACCGGCCAAGAGCATGTCGGACCATGCTCAGTGTTTCCGTAGCCAATACTACAAATAAATGCACTACAAATGATGAAATTCGATGTGAAAAAGTTCACTAGCAAAAGAGCGAATCTTTGTGGCACTTACGTCCTTTCACTGAGAAGCGCAGTTTTTCAGCAAATAATTAAAAATTAATATATACACTCATGTTAAAAAAAAAATCGTTGACAGCATTTTTTAAGCAACACCTTTGCATTTTTTTAGGGAAACCTGTAAGTGTTTTAAAAGAACTGTCTGAACTGAAAAAAAAATACAGTTTCGTTACACGTATGAAGTGTCCCCTGGATATTTTTTTATTATTTAACTATCAAGCTAAGTAGTAGCTTATACATAACACCTATACTTTAAATTGTATCAATATAATATGTATATACAGTGACAGGGTATGTATAAAGTGTCATTTTCCTGTAATATTTAATGTAAGTATCAGGGCTTAGTTCAAATTGTAACAAATTGGAAAATATGTTTATTGAAACTTTCGGAAATATGTATAACAGAGTACTTACACCCAAAGCCTAAAAAATGGAAACAACCCGTACCTAACGTATTACTTCGGATGCACTTGATCAAATAAAAAATAAATGTTATTTTCTTTAATAATAATAACACACGATTAATATGAATTCAGTGTGGTTTTTTTTTGCATTTTTTTAAAACAAACACAGCACAGCACTATAATTATACAAGGGGTGATCAAAAAGTAATGAAACCTGAAAACTCACTGTATCGGATTAAAATAAATAGATACACAAATCGATCTCGCCCCAAACTAAGCAAAGCTTGTACTATGGGTACTAGGCAACGATACACATAATATTATAATGATAAATAATACATACAAAAACATTCAAGATCCAAGAACAAACAATCATGATCATCACAAAAGCGCTTGCCTTGGCCAGGATTCGAACCCAGGGCCGCGAGCTTCGTAGGCCGTTGTGCAACAAACTGAGCTAAACGTGTTGTTAGATTTTGTGTTACTAGACTAGCCCTAAGGACTCCTTAGTAAAATATTTGAGAAATATGTATTTGTCGTCTCACAGATACAACTGTCTAGTTGCAAATGTTTTTTTATAAGCCGTCGGAATAAAGACGCAAAAGTTGAGAAAACTGAGGAGAGAGCGGTTAGTAAATACTTCTGTTTGAAAAAAATGTGAATTAAAGATATAAACGCTGAATCAGTGAGGACACTGGGAGACTCCGCTCCGCCGTATTCCATAGTGTTACGCTGGTCGAAGGAGATAACTTGGGAAAAACATCCACTCAAGATGAACCGATGACCGTCCACCTATCATTCTTACTGAAGAAAATGACTATCAGGCATCTAGTTGACCTCACGGGGGCAGTATTCAAAGGATTTTGGCTGACGAACTGCACATGAAAAAAGTCTCCGCTCGTTGAGTGCCTGGAATGTAAACAGACGAATAAAAGCAAATATCTAAACGGTCCCGAAACATTTCGATCGACTCGCCCTACAGAAAATAAATTCAAAGACGCATGCTAAGCTGGGAAGATCATGTCATCCGTATTCTGGGATGCCAAGAGAATCATAATGATTGAATACCTGTAAAAAGGAACCACTAGTACAGGCTCTTACTACGCTGACCAAGGACGCAAATTGAGAAAACCAAGCCAAGAAAAGCGGCGTGGCAAACTTCGTGCTGGTGTCCTGATTCACCGGGATACCGCACCCCCTAACCAGGCCGGTGTTGCCATGGTTGCCATCCGTGATGCTGGGTTCGAATTGCTGAAACACCTTCAATATTTGCCAGATATACCCGCCAGCGACCTTAACCTCTTTTCTCGGCTGCAGGAAGATCTTACAAGCAAAACATTATCGGATGATAGCGAGGTAATGGCCGCTCTGGAGAGCAGCGGCCTCAGCAGCACAACAGATCCTGCCATGCTGATGGTGTGACCTAGGTGCGAGGCAGCGAACGTGCTGACATAAGTTGCGTCCCAAAGCAGGCACTTTCCTTTCTGCCATGCCAGGGTTATACTTTTCATCGGGCCTTTTGTCATCCGACCTGTTGAGGCCAAAAGGCCCAAAAACAGATGGACATTAGCCGACACCAAAGCTCTGCGAACGATATCGTTTTAGTTATTTATTTATTATCGTTTGCTAGCCTTCTATTCTATTAATACTATAATATAATGAATAACAGTATGTATTCAAGACGCAAGTTATTTTAAATATAAATATAGCAGTTTTAATGCTTTGGCAGTTTGTGATATTTTCAAAGCTATCTATCTAAAAAACATGTTTTGCTTTTAGTGATGTTTTGGTTTGCAGTAAAGGAAATATTATTACCACAATCAACTAATTGATTAGTGTTGAAACAGGTGCATTTTGTGATATGGTAAGCTTATATAAAGGCGACCTCTATGCTTACCTATGATAATATTGCAGAGACTGCAGAGGAAACATGTGGAAAGTACTTCTGCTCTTGGCCTCCGTGGCTGGTTACGTTTCAATCGCCTGTTGTTATAGTAAGTATTAATTGTATAAAAATACACGTATTTATAAAACAAATGAAAATAAGGTAAAAATAATACTCCTCATAAAACCTCTCAAATAACCTTTCTTTGTTTATTCTTCATTGTGTTGAAGATTTGTCTCAGTATAGCAATAACAAGTCTTTCCACATTTAAAATAAATGCTAAATCGGTCGTCTAGTCCCACTTCAAAATACGATACTTATTTTAAAGATTGTTATTTAAAACCAGATTGACTTTGATAATGATTTATAGAATACACTACGCACGAAGTCATTAAAACTATTTTTATCTTGCGTTGTAGCAGTAAAGTTTTTAAATTAAAGTTGTACAAAGTATAATAATGTTATTTAATTAGATATAATTAGATTAAATATGCTGATCGCACTAAAACGTTAAAATGTTTCTCCTCCAAACAAGGGTCTCTGTGAGATTTTTGACCAAATTACTACACCTACATAAAATTAAGTCCTTAGAGCGCCATTTCATTTTTTTAAATCTCTCGTCATAGGTTGTGGTAAAAACGAGGTATACGACAAGTGTTCGGATACCTCATGCACACCTCGACGATGCTCCGAACTCGGTTTCCCTCAGTGCAACAAGAAATGCAAGCCGGGATGCGTCTGCAAGGCTGACTACGTGCGGAATGATCATGGCACTTGCATCCCAATACTTAATTGCCCATGTGAGTATGAACAAAGCATAATCATCATAAACCTGTAGAAATTAACTGGTAGACATAAACCTTTAACATTGTCCTTGTAATCCTACTGTCTCCGTGTATTCATCTTAAATAGGCGGCCAGATTCATCATGTTTGTAAGTACGATATTTTTTAAACATAAATGTTTATTAATATTTTCTTCTGTTTCCGCGATTATTACTCATTGAAATAAAACAATTTAACGGATTATATCGCGTATATAATCTCATTTAAGTTCCCGACATTTCGGAAGCTTTTCAGCTTTCCATGGTCACGGGTGGACTGAGAAAAGCTATATTTTCCTCTGCTAAAGTTACAATTTGTGCAAACTACCCAATTTTGAAATGTATGTACACCTTTATTTGTTTTTTTTTTTCAAATTGTAACTGACAGAGTAAAATATATTTTTTCTCAGTCCACCCGTGATCATGGAAAGCTGAAAAGCTTCCGAAACGTCGGGAACTCAAATGAGATAATATAAGCGATATAATCCGTAAAATTGTTTTATTTCAATGAGTAATAATCGCGGAAACAGAAGAAAATATTAATAAACATTTATGTTTAAAAAATATCGTACTTACAAACATGATGAATCTGGCCGCCTATTTAAGATGAATACACGGAGACAGTAGGATTACAAGGACAATGTTAAAGGTTTATGTCCTCCCGTGACCATGGAAAGCTGGAAAGCTTCCGAAACGTCGGGAACTAAAATGAGATAATATACGCGATATAATCCGTTAAATTGTTTTATTTCAATGACTAATCGCTATGTTTAACATACGTGTTTATAGTCAAAACAGTACGCAATATTTTACGATAGCTAACTATCATAAAATAAAATGTGTATTGTATATTGCTAGAAATAAAATAAACTATTTGTGTTTTCCCACTCATTACTTCGTGTCAGCGTCAAAAGTGGTATGAGCAAATAGTGCTTGAAAGAGAAGAAATGATTATTTATCAAAATGTATGTATGTAGCATCTATCTCCTTTAATTTCAACGACGATTTCGTTTTCAGCGAATACACAACACCTCAGATATTTCGATTCCTTCCAGAAACAAACATTATAAGATAGATGTTTGCCATTTTTTTAATTTTCACAGTTGATTCATGTTTAAACAGCACCAGATAACAATTATGAAGGCAATTAACGGAAAAGTTCTATTTGACTCCACTCTATTGAATTTAATTTCATGAATACATATTTTAACATAGTTATTTATAGATATTTGAAAACAATGTTGATTGTTTAGGGGAAATATTCTTATGTCATAGGCAACCCCGTTCTGTAAGAAACGGTTCCTTTGCTCTTTTCATGACAGACAAAGATGACACTATTATCTCGCGCAACGCGACCCTAGGCGGGAAAAAGGGATACATATATTATGATAATTCATTTTGTCGCTTACGTCCTGGTTTTTGACGCGTGGCATGCTTTTCGTGTCGCGTTGTTGTGACGTTTGCTCCTCTCGTAAATTTACCTCAATGGTTTCAGAGTGGCCCCCTCTACTCAGTGTACAAATTACAATACTCTAAGTCAAACTAAACTATATTTATTTTATTACCGTTGTTTTTTCGAAATAGCGAGGCAATTTTATTGATATATTTTTGTAATTTCAGCATGTGGTGGAGACATCAACGCCCAGACTGGCTGCAGTAATTACTGCGGTCATAGTTGCTCTGACTACAATAAGCCACCAAATCGGTGCCCATATTTCTGCATGGTCAATGGCTGCGCCTGCAAACCCGGTTTTGTTTATGACTATAATGTGAAAGCATGCGTTAAGCCAAAAAACTGCAGCATCTAAGTAATTCAAATTATTTATTATGAGCCCAATGCAAATGAGTTCGTCTGGCAGGAAAGAAAATAACCTAACTTCAACCTTAATTCATGATGACTTAGATAATTAATTAATATTCAATTTGTCCAATGAAAAAGTAACAACTTTCTGCAGTGATACCAAAAATCTCAAAAAATCTCACTCGCTAAACTCGTCTTCAGGTTAGCTTACGCAGAAAAGAACGTCTTGTCACTTTTTGTATCGAAAACGGCTTTGATCCTGAGCGGCATTAAAACTACCAACTATCTACACTCTTCAGGAGTTATTCCATCCTAAAAACAGAAACATTCTCCTTAAAATCAGCTGTTGACCTAGAAGGGTCCTGTCGCAACATTTTCTTCATTTTCCACCACAAAGTTTCTATGGGAGACTATTTCTGGCTGCTGGTCAGCTATGAGATGGTAGAGATATTTTTGGACTTTATCCACGCCGTTCTCTTTGCAGTATGGCATGAGGCACCTTCTTGTTGAATAAATGCATTCCTATCTCTTAACTTTAATATAGACGGCAGCAAACTCTCTTTCAAGATGCTTTTGTATTTCTCGGTAATGACAGTTTTTCTTTTTTATTGATGATAGCCGGGCATTTGGCCGCAATCTCACCTGTTGTTAAGTGACAATGCGGCCGGGGATGTATCATGCCCGTCTAGAAACAGTCTATTCACTCTTGTCTTGAATACGCCCAATTTATAATGATCGGGGAACACATTCGCAGGCAACGAGTTCCACGCCTTTGCGGTACGCATGATACTCGTAAAAGTGGCACCGAAGCGCTTCGTGTGAATACGCGGAATATTGACCACAATACACGTTCTATCTATTAATTGCAAACAGCCCACACCCTATGCCAACAAACAGCCCCAAATCATTGAAAAGAAAGAAAGAAAGCATCGTTCGTTAGCATACAAAAAAAAACAGAACACTTAATATTCCACGAAAGGGTTTATCCTCAGCATAATTCTAGCTCGAAAACCAGTGCTGATTTTTCAGTGAGACCTTCACTTTTCGAAGAAGAGAAAACTTCACCTTTCGCTTAGACTGTATTTATGAAATGCGTTTCCTTTTTGTCGAATGACTTTACTTCGTTCATCGCCAACTGTGACTACTGGATTCGTCACTCCATATTATTTTTAGCCACTGATTGGCAGTCCAGTTTCTTTGTTCTTTAGCGAATTTCAATTTGTTAATTTTCGGCTTATGAGTAAGTAATGGTTTCTTTTCAGTAGTGTAAAAACCGTAGCCCATTCTCTTCTTTACTCTATTGCAGGTATCTACTGAAATGTTATTGTTAATCGCGTAACTCTTTAGTACGGTAAGTTCTCCTGCATTTGCACGACGATGTTTCTTCATGATCTTCTTCAGTAACTTCGAACAACAGATCTTGACGGTGATGCTCGATGATCATTTGAATTGTAGATCTTGGCAACGAACGGTCCTTCGATATTTGGTACGTAGATTTGATGTTATTGGAAATTATAATTTTTCGCACTTCATCTTTCACTGATTTACGGTGCTAGTGCTATTTCAATAGCATAATGATTGATTGTTATGAAGTAACGAAAAATTACTATGAATTTCCCTTTTTTATAGCCTTCTGTCCTTTAAGCTGGTAGATAATATTCTTTATTTAATTTAAAATATTGTTTTATCATAAACAAATTTAAAACGGGTGACCCTCGCGCAGGCAGCTTTCTCGCGCAAAGAATTGCCGCCGCAATACAGAGCGGGAATGCTGCCTGTGTGATGGGCACGCTGCCTAAAGGCCCAAATTTTTATAATTTCTTAGATCAACTTTTTGAATAAGTTTGTTGTTGTTTAGTTTTTCCTTGTAAATAAATCCTTTTGCTTTAATTTAAAAGCAGTTTTTATATTAAATGGACGACCTGTTTTGCTTCAAATATGAATAAACAAACGAAATTTTTTGCTTACGTGATGTAAACTTTATAATAATAGGTAATTATATTTTACACTTTGTACCATGCAAGGATAAAGTACACATTTATCAACAAGTAAAAGTCTTTGAAATGAATATCGTATTATGAAGTATGACTGGACGACCTCATTTATATTGGCTCCCATTTAAATCTGTGAGAATTTTATATTTAGATTCATCCTTACATTGATTTACCTACTCTTTATAAGATGATGCGCCTCCATCTCTTTCTATCTACATTGGAGTTTGGAATATCATGCACTGTACTAATCTATATAGTCCACCTGCGCTTGCTATAAGTGAAGTTTGTCGGACATTATCTTGTTTCGGCTGTCTCCTCACCAGCGGTCTTCTCTTGGGAAACGCCGTAGAGACTTTATGTTTCTAATTTCTTTTCTCGACTTGTAAAAGTGCCCTTGCGGCCTACTTACAGAATAAAGATCATTATTTTATTATTTCATTACCTTGTTTTCCAACCTTTCTAGGCAAAACTCGAAAAAATAGGAAGGTTCATACAAATTCACGACCAACGTCTTTGTTAAATGAACAAGTCTTGAGTAGTTTTTTGTAAGGCATTGATAATAGGGTATCACCATGTTTTTTATTGCTTATCTTAACAAAATATGAAAATACCGTAAAAACGATTTAAAAAATAAAATAAAATTATAATCAGCCAAGATATACGTATGATATAGGCATTTTAAACTACTCATAAGACAGCGAGTCGGCAGAGAGGCCCAACTTTTACGTCATAGTACACTACGGACATATAAATTCCTATTAAATTATATTTTGCTAGAAAGAGGCAGAATGAAATATTTGATGGCCTATACTTTGGTAATTTTTATAGTTTATCGATTTTTTTTCTATACTGTTTCTCTTTTAATAAAGCAAAAATAAAAATTCATGCATATTCCCATATCGTTTAGAATCTATATTTCCTTTACATCAAATATGTACTACCTAACCAAAGCTAAATACGAACTTTTATGTTTACAGCTTCTACGAATTCTACCAAATATACTACATAACTTGTAGTTACCGGTTTTGATTCATCTCCCAATAAGCCAAGCATGTAAAAATCTGCGTTTCGGTGTATACTCTTATTTCTGTAACTCATGCTGTGTTGTAACTTTCTTGTTTGCATACAGCCGCAATTATTGTACAGTTTTTATTTTGTTTTCTATCTACCCACTTTTATTCTTTCCTTCAATAGATTTTTGCGTATGTAATCTTTTAAAAATACTATTAAACTATCTTTTGGCATCAAAAAGTTATGTTTTATTAAGGCCGATATCCTATAAAAATTTAATAAATGAATGATTATGTATTACCACTGACATTTCACTGATATTTCACGCAAAATTTCGACTTTTTGGAATCTTGTCACGCTTTTTCCTATTTCTTTAACATGGACTGTGACGTCTGGTATAACTCTGTAACCCTGTGACGTAATATGGCGATAGACCGTAGTCATCATCATATATTTAACTTGTTGAATGCTTTACATCGAAAGATAAAGTATCACTCGCACGCCAAACTTTTTTAAGCAAGAGAGCGAAATTAGACCTTACGTTATAATAAATAGGTGTTGATTCAGGACTGAAAGTGTCGGTGGTATCATGGTTACGACAACTCGTAACACTTTTAGGGGTCTTTGGCCTTCAAAGGCAAAGAAGATCTTAGCTCTTATTTCGATTACATTAGCGGTTAACCACTTCGTAAAAATCGCCAAATTCGTTCCAAACACCCACAGCACAAACCGAGGATACTCACGATGGCTGGTCTTCAGCTACACGCAACCAGCTGCCCCTTAATCGTCCGTTTACTGATGATAATTCATCTGCCAAAATAATTCCACTTCCATTTCACATAGCAAAAATTTATTCATACGATGAACAGTACAAATGTCCCGCCGGGTGTTTAGATACCAAAAAAATATTTTAGATTTAAATGCTTTTAGATTATGAGTTCACATAAGGTGTGTTATAAGGGATAAATGGAAATATGACATACATACCACACCTCTGGAAAACTTAATGTTGCCAATTGAGACTTATAGACTACGGTAAATAATAGGTGGTGTTATTGTTAAAGAGTGGTCTTTTACAGACAAAAGAGTGATATGACATAAGATGGTGTTGGCTTTTGCGCTAGCTTTGGCTAGTGATCAAGAGAAAAAATAATATCCAAATAAAATCAATCAATCGGTCTTTTCTAAGCAACTCGACTGAAACAGTTACGCAATACCCTGTATTACAATAATTTTGAATACTTAGGTATTTATCTAGAATACTTGGTTAAATAAAAGTAAACCTTTATTTTGTTAACTCAAAAACAAACTTTTCCAGATATGTTGAAGACGTTCATTTTGTAAAGATTTGTTATAAAATTGGTACTTTATAACTAAAATAATAAAAGATAATTGTTTCCCATGGTCACGTAGAACTTTTATAATCGTACATTTAATTTTACTAAAAAAACGGTTACTAACCTAAAAAATACTACCTAGGCGACTAACTTAATAACTCAGCGACTGCTCCCTGGACTGTCAGTCGCCTTTTAGTATTTTTGTTGATCGTTTTATTATTTTGGATAAAAATAAATAGGTGGGTGCAACTTAATGTATAGGCGTAAAATGTAGACCTTCCTGGACGAATATACGAGTATGTATACTGGGACTTTCTGACAACACGGGTTGTAGAATGTGCTGCGGTCAGGAAGCTGAAACAATGGAACACATGCTATGTGAATGTCATGCCTTCGGCAGACAGAGAATGAAGGAATTTGGTATTGGGTACCCAAGGTCAAAGGAATTCCAGACGCTACCATTGGTATGTATAATCTGGTTTATGGAGATGGTAGAACAAGCTATTTAGTAGCTAGAACGGGTAATTACACTAATAATCCCACTGGATTACCAACCCCTGTAAGATCGGCAGCGAAACAAAAGGTGTTTGCCGTGTACATAAAAAAATATGTTTTCTTACTTGTAGATTTTACGATGAATAATATAATAAGCTGATTTTTTTTTGTTGAAACAAGTGTATAATCATGTCGTAAGGTTATAAAAGAGCCAAGCACTCTTGATAATACAACAGAAGTATCTGAGAGCAACTATGTCGAAGGTACTACTACTCTTGAGCTGCGTTACCAGTTTTAGTTTTGTCTTTTGCGGCGGTAAGTATTACACATTTGTTTTCCTATTACTCCAAGTAATTAATAAAATAATGCTCTGTTCCTAATGCCAACAACACAAAGCGCCATTTTAGAAATCAAAATATCACCACTGTTTGGGTCTTCTTCTATGCTGTTCTAGTACGGAGTCCAAAGAACCTTCCCACCTCTTTCTTTAGGTAACTTAACCGTCATTTTGATCAGTCTGGCCATATAACACGAAGAATCAAAGATGTGTACAGGTTTTAGAAGGGAGACTATCAACTTAATATTACAACGACGGCTAAGACAATAGGAAGTCCGTTGGTTATTAAAGACTCTGGGTTGAAAACGATGATAATGAGGGAGTCCACTTGGAGAAAGGTTGGATAATTCGGTTGTTAAATTATTGTCCAAGTGTACTTTGTGCTAATATTTGAAAATGAGTACCTTGATAGTTACCAGCAGTATATCTGAAAGAGCATGAAACTCAAATACTGACACTAAAGTATTTCCAAACATTTTAGAGCACAGATTTTTTTTCAGAGCAATGCGGTGCGAATGAAAGATATGTAGTTTGCCTAGAAACAATGTGCATCCCACAGAACTGTGCTCAGTGTAGGTTTTGAGTGCCATGCCCAATTTTGGGCCGCAAATGCCCTGGCAAGCCCAAGTGTATTTGTGTCGAAAATTATTTGAGAGACGACAATTCTGGTATTTGCATAAAAGATGCAGTGAGTAGAATTCAGTTTCATCATTTCAATTTCATGCTTAGTTACTGCGTCCGTGCGTCTCATCTATAGTTTTTGTAGGGCAAGTCTCGATGTGCTCGGCACTGCCACTTTGCCCTTGGCACCTGCAACGCTTACGTACGAGTATGTTTATGAAAAGATATGTTTATCCCCGAATTGTAACAATGGCTCAATGGATTTTATCCAATGACTTGATATCAACTTGTCGGGTTTACAATCTACTTTTTTATTTAATACTTGTATGCTTGTTTCTTTTAGAATCAGCGTCTGCGGCAGCCGGTGCTAGCTCCAGTAATGACTGCGGCAGTATGTTGATCCTTTATATTCATTCTTACATACATATAAATGCGAAAATGCGTTTGTTGATCTGTCTGTTTGTTGTTTCTTGTTTTAACTATATTGCAGTCGTTACTGCAACATAGTTAAAACAAGTGTATATAATATAACGTCGGTCTGTTGTGATGTTATATACAATTACTTTTTATTATTTATGTGATTAAAACCCGTTTAAGACGTTGTTGTTTCTGGTAACGGTTTGTTAGTAACTTTCTTTGAAGTTAATTCGTAGTCACTAACAAAAATGAATTCCAGAACAAATCATTTGTTACGAAATAGCTGCTTGCGGTGAAATCGAAAACATTTTCATTTTATTTAAAAAATAAATTAAAAAACATTTCATTTGCAAATATTGTTCCAACACGTATGAAATAAGCAGCTTTTTTTATTTTTTCATTCAATTCGTATCGCCAGTATTTACGTGATAACGACCTATGGCCGTTGATACCACGTACGATTACCCTTGTTTTATTGACAATCGCTTAATCAAATGTGTCATTTCATCCATGTACAATTTTACCGAAGTAATTTTGGTCAAAAACCGTTACCACTTTGGAAATTTTATAAATTAGACCTAGCCTAATTAATCCCAATGAATTGACAATGTTTCATTTTTCAGACCAATCTTTTTTATGATGCAATTAGAAAGAGGCTTTTTTGTCAAGTTACTCGTAATTTTAATTTTCCTCAAAAGCCTCAATTTCGAAACAAACAATCAAACATTAGAGTTACTCATTCTAAAAAGGCGTAACCGCCAAAATGACGTCATTCAGTGGGCGACGTGTTGCCAACGAAGAAAAATCTTATACTTAATATTTTTTTCTGTTTCCGCGATTATTACTCATTTTAAATAAAACAATTTAACGGATTATATCGCGTATATTATTTGTGTTCTCGACGTTTTGGAAGCTTTTCAGCTTTCCATGGTCACAGGTGGACGAAACGTCGGGAACTCAAATGAGATAATAATATACGCGATATAATCCGTTAAATTGATTTATTTAAATCTTATGTTCAACCAAACGATTTTAATAGGTAACTAAATATATACATGTGGATCTGATTTCGTAAATTTAATTAACGTATATTTGTAAAATAGAGCTTAATTATACTGAATATTGAACCCACGGCTATGGGACGAATGCCTCTATCCTTCTTTCTGGGGGCAATCAAGTTGGCCCCGTATAGGACCGGTGTCACGTCCTGGCAAACATCTCCTACAATAATAAGATTCACCAGTTTAGTGAGGCTAGGAATCAGGTGTTCACCAGCGACCCCAGCGCCATGACTGGAGAGGTCTATGTAAAGCGGTACCGGGCTCTGGTGTGTCGGGAGCGATGGCGTCGTCATAGAATAAAAGTCGTGTGGCACTTTTAAGATCCCGATTGTATATCTTCTCCTTGACCTTATCGAATGAATTATAGTTACGGGATTTAGAAGGCGGTGAAGGAGTCGTTAGTTGAGATTAAAACATTGTTTTAAATTTCTTAGGTACGAGAAATGGTGTCAGAATTTTTGTTAACATGTAATATTTTGAAAGAAAAGGTAAGGAGGTCGCGCCGGGATGCTTCGTTGTTATTAGGTATGCAGGAAGTGATGACATTGGTTAGGGCTTCGGCCACTGTGGGTCGGGCGCCGCACGGTATTCGTTTGATTAACGGTGTAGTTAGTAGGTTTGAGCTGACAGAGAAGAAAGTTAATTGAATTTTATGCGGTGTCGATGAGTTGCTGGGAATTTGGGAGTTCGAGTTAGGGACGACGACAAAGAAACGAACCTGGTATATAGAGGTTTGGTGTAAATGCATGCCCTTGGTTGTCTGGAACGTTTTGTTGCATATTTCATAGCACTGCATTTACACTAGTAGGCGGAAATATTTTATTAGCATAGGTACGGTAACTAACATTACGCTATTAAAATATGAAACCTTATTAAGAAAAAATAAAAAAAAACAAAATAATATAAATAATTATGACAGCACTAGAATTTTCTTGTCACGGTGTTGCCAAGCGTTTGCCGAGGCTGCGCATCGGCGCGGAAGCGGCGGCGTCCCACGTGTCTTTGGTTACTCGTGCTAGACTGCTACAGAGAGGTGCGTTGCGTGAGAGTTCCGTGCCCGGCTGGACAATAAAGCCAATCGTAAATTTGATGGACAGGATAGGCTGTGTAAATCGAGCGATTAACTCCTTTTGAATGTTATTGCTTTTGCACAATATGAGGCAATATCGCTTTTAATGCTCTTTGTATTCTTCAAATATAGGTATATATTTTATTTTGTTATTAATATTAACCGGGAGTCGACGTTTGGTGACGTTTACATCATATTATAATCACAATGCTGATATAAAAAAAATCGGGATTCGTGGGAGGTTCTAGGGTTTGCTAATGGCAGCCCTAGAGTTTGGCGCCAATTGCACGATCTTCACCATGCCAGAATTCATTACAAAAACTGTAACACCTAGCCGAGATACAATCAGATATATTCAACATGGATTAACGAACAACTCATCTACACTACAGATTACCGAGCACCCCAATGTGGCAAAAACGAATTCTACTACAACTGCTCAGACACGACCTGCCGACCTAGGCTGTGCTCCGAACTCGGGTTCCTGCTGAATTGTGACAAGAAGTGCAATCCAGGATGCATTTGCAAGAAGAATTACGTGCGCAACGATAAGGGCATTTGTATCCCAGTCAACAATTGTCCATGTAAGTACTAAAGGTGGTAATTTATCATCATTATTAACATCATCATCATGGTCATCATAATTACGGTCATCATCATCAACAACGACACAACATGGTCAGTTTATTTTACTCCTTTAGTCTCATCAATTCTGTGGCTAATCGTATTGTTGCGTAGATTGCCACTCTATCTTGTGGGCATTATCAGGCCAAATATAATATATTGTATTTTATTAATTACGTTTTAAGCAGGTTATGTTAACAGAATTTAAAGTTTTAAAATATGATGTCTAATTATTTTTTTATTATTTATTCCGAATGAAATTATTTATATGTATCAATTGTAATTAGCTCTTTTCATTATTATGACAATGCCTTTGTAATAACTTATACAAACGCTTTTAATTATTTCAATGAATTTATTTTTTAATAACTAATTATATCAAACAAACATTTTATGTAGTAACTTCTATGAATAATTAGCAATGTACAGATATAACAATTTCATTTTAATTATATACATAGATCAATTTAGCTTATTACAATAAATCAAATCAACTTTCATAATATGATGTATATTCAATATTTTGTGTGTTGAAGCGGACAAATCGATCCCTTCTTATTATTAGATAATTTGTAGCGGCGAGCGCGCGCAGCAACAGGACTACGCGTCATCGCGCGTCATAGCGAAGCCGGTTCTTAGGCCGGCCGCAGCGCCCGCGCATTTGTATCGCGAGCCGCCAGGCTCTCACGATTTGACGCAAAACGCATGTCGCTGCGCTCCGCTGTAGTACAATTATTGCTCGTGCTTGTTTAGTTTTAAGTGCTATTGTCTTTCTGTTTCTCCTTCTCACTATACTGAACTGATCTTTGCTTTGGCTTGTGCTTGTGAGTGTGTAAATAAAGGTTAAGTGCACAAAGGACTGGCTGTTTACATTCTGCTCCTATCGCAAGTAAGTAGCTAAACACCGTGCTTAGCAACAATTCACGCACCCTACCACAATCTAATGTGGTATCGTGGTCAAATTAAAGCATTTTTATATTTTCAGCATGTGGTGGTGAAAAAAACGCTCAGTCTGGATGTGGTAATAATTGCGGCCGAACTTGTGCTACCTACAATATGAAACCTGTATTTTGCACGCTTGCTTGTAATCTCAATGGTTGCGACTGCAGGGACGGTTTTGTGTACGACCCTAACGTGCAGAAATGCGTCAAGCCAAAAGATTGCAGTAAGTTATTACTTCTTATTAAATCTTGTAAACAGGGATCGAATACCGGTATTCTTTCCACACAAATTAACCGGTATTCAATTTCAGTATCTCGATATTTTCTTTAACTTTCGATATTTTTGTATTTTAATGAGCTAAATTCAAAGTGAATAGATAGAAGTGATAGAGTTAAAACACCTTGACAGTTCCACGTTAGTTTATTTGCGACTTACAGTAACAGGGATTCACTGTTAAACGCGTCCCGGTACCGATACTAGACTTCACACCGTGTATAGCACACACTGAGTCACTGACACTGAACACTTTCTAGTTAACTTCCACTACTTCACTTTTATCACTTCACATTTAACTTCCTCTTCTTTCCACTTGTTTCTCCTTCACTTGCCACTTTAAGACAAGATTCCCTCACTTTTGCGTGAAAATCCAACATTCTCCTTCTTAGATCATGTACGTAATCGGTCACATCTACTGGAGTATCTGGTGGGCAGCCAGAAAGTATGTCCGCTGGTAATCTCAATTCCCTTCCGAAGTTCACTTGTGCCGTTCTGTAGGCTAACAGGAAAAGTGGTTTGTACTCGTCCCAATCTTTTTGATGGCTATCGACTAACTTAACCAAATGACGCTACAAAGTTTGATTGAATCGTTCCACCATTCCATCTAACTGAGGATGATACGAGGTAGACCGTGTTTTATGTACTCGCATTATCTTACACACTTTTTGAAAAACCGTAGACTCGAAATTCCTCCCTTGGTCACTGTGTAGCTCCAGTGGTAGGCCATATCGACAAAAAACATCTTCCACTAACCTCTAAGCAACTGTTGTAGCTTCTTGATTAGGCAAGGCAAATACTTCCGGCCATTTCGTCTATTACCACCAATATAACGGTTTCCATTCTCAGTTACCGGACATGGCCCTGCAATGTCAAGTGCCACGCGCTCCCATGGCTCTCCGACATCGTATAACTTCAATGCTCCTCTACTTCGCGTTAAAGGACCTTTGCAAGCGGCGCACTTTATGCACTTGCGACACCAGTCTTCAACATCTTCCCTGCAATGTATCCAATAAAACCTCTGCTTTACCTTTATTAGCGTCTTTTTTACTCCAAGATGTCCGCCAGAGACTCCACCATGAAATGTCCTCGGGATTTCATTCACCTTAGATCTCGGTACAACTATCTGTAGATGACTGTCGTTTCCGTTAGTTGACTCCCATCGCCGATAAAGTAGACCGTTTTGTAATACCAAACTGTCCCATTGCGCCCAATAACATTTTATTACGCTTCCGTAACTTGCCACTTGGTTCCACCGAGGCCGAGTAGCGCCGGCCTTCATTGACTCAATAATCGGTTTTAAATCAGTATCTCTCTCTTGCTTCGCTCGCATTACATCGTCACTACACTCCCCGCAGGTATTATCAGTTCTGATAACTTTCATTGCTGCTGTTTCTTTTTCGTCCTGCTTATTGCAGTGTTGGCACGTCTCTGCACATGTTCGCCTGGACAAACCATCAGCATTTCCATGGATTCTTCCTCCGCGATGCTCGATATCAAACTTGTACTCTTGCAGTTGTTCGATCCAACATGCCACTTGCCCCTCCAGATTCTTAAAATTAAGTAACCATCGCAATGCAGCGTGATCTGTTCTCAACCGAAATTTCCGGCCCAGAAGATATTTTCTGAAATGTTGCATAGTCTTGACAATTACCAGTAATTCCCGACGAGTCACACAGTAATTTTTTTCTGGTTTAGATAGTGACTTGCTGAAGTAAGACACCAAATGTTACGAGCGTGGGGTATAGAATAGATTTAAAACACCTTGACAGTTCCACGTTAGTTTATTTGCGACTTACAGTAGCAGGGATTCACTGTTAAACGCATCCCGGTACCGATACTAGACTTCGCACCGTGTATGTGTAGACACTGACTCACTGACACTGAACACTTTCTAGTTCTCTTCCACTACTTCACTTTTATCACTTTACTTAACTTCCTCTTCTTTCCACTTGTTTCTTCTTCGCTTGCCACTTTAAGACTGGCGTCTGCTTCACATTCGCCGTCTTTTATACCAGTTAATTTCGCTCGTCTTTTATCACTTTTTATCGTCATATTTCGTTATTCTGCTGTTTTGAGTAGCGTCGTCTTTCTAGTAAATTGGGATGTGTCGAAGGTTCTAGCATATTCGAATCCCATATATTCCAGTCTTTTAAGCTTCTATGGCACGGAATGTTCTGTTCTTCAAACATACTATAAACTTTAGTCTCACTTACTAAAATCTAAACATCTGAAGAAAACTTGCAAAAAGCTCGCCCGTGCTGGGATTAGAACCGCCGACCTCACGATCATTAAGCCACTGTCTTACAACAGTGCCATTCGGTTCTTAATTTAGTCTGCGAAAAACTGATACACATTTAGTAACACTACTGGACGATTGATGACGTTATAGTATTCGCAAAAATATTTAAAAAAAAAATTGAGAGTTTGGTAAAATATTTGATGTTAAATAATGACGGTAACGATCCCTGCTTGTAAATTCTAGTCGTCATCATTTACACATAAGATGCCATTCTCGATAAGGTTACTGTTTTGCATGGAGCGAAAACTTTCTTAGGAACGTGTCCTATATAAATAGAAAAACATTTCCGAGAATTCTCGGAAACGACACATTTCTATTCATAAGCGCTTATGCCAGTCTCTTTCTAAGGAGCAATAGTAGATCACGATCCTAAATATGACAGGTCAAGTTAACTATGGGAAACCTTAACTCCTGTGACAGAGAAATCAATAATGACAGGATTAATAATGAGGCATTCATTGGGGATGTCGACAATTTTTCAAAAAAAAATTGTTTTAAACCGGCCCCTCAATAATAAACATCAATGGTGAAAAAACTACTTCACCCACATAAAACTTACCAAAATACAACAATGTTAAAATCACATATTTGGACGTTCCCACAAAACGCTCCACACTAAAGCCTAGGAACGTGTGACGTTACACGTTCCTACCTTGTATGGGGACATTAAGAACTTTGTTCTGCAGCTATTAAAACTTGCGTTTATCGAAACAGTTTCATAACAAAAGTTATTATAAATTTCATGGGTTATTCAATGGTATTACTAGTAAGGGTTCCGTACCAAAAATGGTAAAAAGGGACCCTTATGGTGCGACTCTGTCTGTCTGTTTGTCTGTCTGTCTGTCTGTCCAACTATTAGAGCGCCATATTAAAAAAATGATACCTATTTGAAATTTGGAACATTTATAAACATGGTCAGTCCACATATATTGCAAAGGAAATATTCAAAAATATATTTTTATTTTCCAAAAAAACTATTTATATGCGGGGGCTGGGGGGGGGGCAAACATTTAGTCTAGCTACTAGGTCAAATAGAGTATCATACGAAAGGGCTTGATCTTCACAGTTTTGAACATCTGTTTACTTTTTTTTATTATGATGTTAGATTTTGTTTTATTAAGGAAAATATGAAAAAAAACACCATTCCCCCCTTTGTGTCTGAAGTTTACAGAACGAAAATTTTGAAATTTTCATATTTTGTATAAACAAACATAAATATTACATGAGAATTATAACCATGTCTCTAAACAGCTTTTTTTTTGTATATTTGTCAAAAAACCTATTTGAACAACCCGGTTGCGTTAAGTTTGCACCTCATTTCTACGCAATGCTAGAGATATCAGGTGCAAACTTAATTCAACCGGAACCGAGAAATATAATAATGTTAGGGAAAGTTTGTACGGAGCCCTCGGTGCGCGATCCGATTCGCACTTCGCCGGTTTTTTTTTTATATTTAAAAATAAACTTTTCCACCCAACTCTAAAACAACCTACACGTAAAATATCGAACACATGTTTTTTCATTATAATTATATTTTCATTTCTTTCTAAAGGTGCGTCGTATCATTTGCTCGTATCCGGTCACCGTGCCGTAGCATGACTGCGTATCGCGCTGCTTGGACGCTTACTGTCGGCGCGCCGATAATGCCGCACTCTTCCGATACAAGTGTGTGATACGCGTAGTAAATGGATTTCGAGTGATCGGATCGGCGCAACGTCCAAACGCGTGATCGTGACACGCGATCATGCTACGCGACGATGATCTGATACGGGCAAATGATACAAATGTGGACGCACCTATAGGAACTACCATTTCGAATCAAAATTTTATTTTTATTTTAATACAGTCAACATCTCAATTACCTCAATGAAATTGCATATTAAGCCATCCATCTCAGCTGGATGACGTTCAATGTTGGACAAAAGCCTCGTCCAAGGATCTCTACGTTGATGGACCCCCTGCTTCGTACTCGTATGAATATTGGAAATGATTTCCATCATCGTTTATGGGTCAAAGTTTTACATCTAAATATAAGTTATAAATCTCCCTGAGCACGTTCTGACCGCTGGAGTTAGTACTGGGAAATATGCTATCTCACTCTATTTATTATACCTACTAGGCACTTAATTATATGGCGAGTGTATATATTTGCCAACAAACTGCCTTGCAGTTTGGCGAAATTTTGTTATGTAAAAACGCTGTGTATATTTTGTGTTATTAATAAAAAAAAAGAAAAAAAACGCTTCTTCAAATGAACATAATTATTATACAAAGTAGTGAAACTTGAGATTATACTCACTAAGACGTTTCTGTAGATAAAAACTATATTAACGGGGTATTTATTTTAGCACCTACCTGCAAAGTCAACGAGGAATATTCTTCTTGCGTCAATGGCGGGTGTGATGGCAGAAACTGCAGCCAAGTTGGCAAACCGGTTCCTTGTGTGAAGCTGCCGCCTGAGAACTGCATCAAGGGATGTGTCTGCGTAGCCGGGTACTTGAGGGCAGAGAATGGTACCTGTGTGCCGAAGAACCAATGCCGTGAGTAATAAAAATTTACTATTAGCTTCGACTAAAAGTTACCAGGGTAAGTTGTTCCGATTGAAACAGCTCGATAAAAAGATTATTTTTTCACTTTAAAAGCAACAAAAGGCGAAATTCATGGGTGACATTTGAAAATAATTATATCAATATAATTGCACAAATTGTAACTTTGACAGAGGAAAATACATCTTTTCTCAGTCCACCCGTGACCATGGAAAGCTGGAAAGCTACTGAAACGTCGGGAACTAAAATGAGATAATATACGCGATATAATCAGTTAAATTGTTTTATTTCAATCAATATAATTTACCCAATAACAATACATTTCAAAATAAATAAGATTAAATACAAATGATTTCTTTCAGACAACACAACATTTGTTAGTAACAATTTTCCTTAAAGCCTATGTTAGTAAGTTAAATAAGATTGAATTCAAAATATCAATTTAATCATATGACGAAGCATGTTGCGAATTACATCATTGGTTTGTATGGGACGAAGCCTGTTGTGGATTACATCATTGGTTTGTATGGGACGAAGCCTGTTGCGGATTACATCATTGGTTTGTATGGGACGAAGCCTGTTGCGGATTACATCATTGGTTTGTATGGGACGAAGCCTGTTGCTGATATGTTGTTGTAACCCACCTGACGAAGCCTGCGTTGCGGATCTGAATTCATATATACAAATTAGTGAGTAAATATTTTATTTTATCATATATTTATTTCTTGCGAACGTCACCTACTTGGATGTTTGAACAAGATTTGCAATCACTCGATGGCATTCTTAAACTAACTTTAGAATCAGTGCTCAATGTTCATTTAGATGAAATACAATGGCGTCAAGCCGCCTTACCTATTCGACATGGCGGTCTTGGAGTTCGTCGGGTTCAAGACATCGGTCTGGTCGCTTTTTTCGCCTCTGCATATGGTTCGGCGGATCTTGTTGCTCGCATATTATCACTGGATGGCAGCGACATTCGCTTGCCTTTTGTATCTGAGGCTTTCGAAAGGTGGGCATTGCTCTGCCCCACGAATGACCGGCCAGACAACCTCACGGTTCAGAGAGGGTGAGATGATATTCTTTGCAAGCTCTCTTACTCGCATTTGTTGGATGGTGCTTGGGGAGCGGATTTGGCGCGTCTTAAGGCGGTTGCAAAGCCTGAGTCAGGAGCTTGGCTCCATGCTTTACCGTCTCCTCAATTAGGTACACTGCTTGATAACGACTCGTTAAGAATAGCAGTGGCCCTCAGACTGGGGGGCAAGGTGTGTGAGGCACATCGCTGCATTTGTGGGGTGATGGAAGCTGCCAAAGATGTGCGGGGCGTTTTCCACGGCACCATCCCATAAATGAGATTGTCCGTCGAGCCATGGTGTCTGTTCAATACATTGAACATAATTTGTGAATGATTTTATAGTGTATGCCTAACTTAACAATTAAATTGTAGCACTTAAGAGCCAGCTAACTGGCAACACCGATTTTATTCTTCTCGTCTATATCGTGCAAGCAAGAGCCTATGCTCTATCAATTATAACCATTTATTCTGTGGAAATACAGTCCTAAAAAACCTTTTGTGTATTATTTCATAAACACAGAAGTGGTCCTTCGATTGAATTATAAAACAAGTGATAGTTTACTAGAACTAAACAGTTCGCGAGTGTTTGACGCGTGTGCCGGCTTCATTGTTTAAGGCCCGAAATTCTATAATATTTCGCTATTTAGGCCTGGGAAGTGTCCACCGTGCGAACCTAATTCACAGTGTTATACGTGTTACGAAGTGTGACTATCTACATACTTCATCGTAGTGAAAAGTCAAAAGCGAAATTCGCGATTGAGTTCGGCCATTCTTGTTGAGCCGGTTGTAACCGGTCGCCCGCCAGTCCCGCGTCCGTTCAAAATCATAGTGAAGTTTCCGCGGTCTGTATGTTGGCAGCGCAGCAAAGCTGTCATTAATGGAGCGAACATCAAACGTCAGATTGACATATTCAAGACAGATGACAAAATAATTTACGTGTAAACAAAAAAACTGGAGATTCGAAAATGCCTGATGAGATTCCACCTTCGCTGCAAGCGCCCGATGCGATGCCGGAGTTAAAGCGACTGAAGGCCAAGAGAGCCGCCTTAAAAAGAGCCATAACACGAAGTGAAACCTTCATCAACGACGTGCAATCAGTGTTGGCAGAAAGTGAGTCTATGTTATTAGCAAGAAGACACAAACTTGTAAGTACATTTAAAGATTATGAAGAAGTAAATATTGACATTTTAACGTTAGACGAAAATGACAGTGATGATATTTCAGTGGTAGAGAATAAGTATTTCTATGTGATTATGAAAATAGATGAGGCCTTGAAAGGTTTAAACAAAAGTGCAAATGATAATAAATGTCAACATACACTAGCTCATAGCTCCTCAAACTCTAAATTACCAAATATAGAGATTCCATACTATGATGGAAAAGATTTTACAAAGTATAAACCTTTCATGGATCTCTTTTGTGCTGTCTTTGATCAAAACCAATCGCTTTCAAATGTTCAAAAGCTATTTTACTTGCGTAAATACTTGACTCAAGATGCTTTGGGCATTATAGTTAACCTGCCAATTGTCAATGAGTCGTATCCTGAAGCTATGGAATTACTCAAAAAACGGTTTGATAACAAATCAAGATTAGTTATGACTCACATAAATGTGCTTTTGGATTTGCCCTCCATGCAGAAGGGTACCGCTGTAAACATTAGATCCTTCATATCTCAAATACAGCAACAACTGTATGCTTTGAAAAACTTGGAACAGCCTATTAAAGAGTGGGATATGCTATTGATATCTGTCTTAACAAGAAAGCTGGACTCATTTACCAACAGAGCATACCATTTAGATAGAGAGGATCCCGATAGCATGCCAACTATGGACGGGCTGATAAAATTTTTAGAGAAGCGTGCTATGGCACTTGAGGATAGCCCACAAGATAAAAATCGACATGAATCAAGATTTCAATACAAATCAAACAGTTTCAACAAAGTATCTAATGTAGTGACTAGTAATTGTAACGCCTCATGTGGATACTGTAAAAAAACACAACATTCGCTATACTCATGTCCAAAATTTCAAACAGCAGCTATTAAACATAAATTAGACTATGTAAAATCAAACAATTTGTGCAATGTGTGTTTGAAGTCCCATAAAAATGCTTGTAAATTTAATTTTAAATGCAAAATATGTAAACAAGACCACAATACGCTCTTGCATGAGGAGAAAACCCAAAGCACACCTCATGAACCATTGGTTAATTGCCATGCTAATAGCCACAAATGTAAAAATGTCTTATTACCTTCTATAAAGGTTAAAGTTTATGACAACAATGGTTGTGAACACTACGTAAAAGCAATCCTTGATAGTGGATCCCAAGCAAATTTAATAAGCAAATCTTTAGCTCATAAATTGAATTTAAAAACTAAAATTGAACACACAAATATTATTGGTGTTGGAAACAAAAGTAATAAAATAAAACAATGTGTTGATTTAAATATTTATTCCTGCTTACACAGTGTAAATTGCAATGTCAGCTGCTATGTTGTTGACAATATAACACCATGTTTACCTCAGCATCATGTCGATGTTTCAAAAATGAACATACCTGGAAATGTCAAGTTGTCCGATGTTAGTTTTAATGAGCCATCTGATATTTCATTGTTGTTAGGAGCAGATTTGTATTTTAATGCACTGTTAGATGGACACATAAAGATTGTAAATGGCCCAGTTTTACAAAATACTGTATTTGGGTATGTTGTTGGAGGTAAGGTGGATTGTTTAAAATCATGCAGGACGGCCAATACCACTATGGTCTCAAATTTTGTTACCTGTGAAAATAGAACAAATAAATTAGAAAATTTTATGGAGCAATTCTGGCTCTCTGAAAAGATTCCAGGAGAACAAGCAATAAATAAAGCTCAAGCAAATGAGTTACAAAAAACAGAACAAATATTTCAAAACACGGTCATCTTAGAAAATAATAAATTTCAGGTCGACTTACCGTTGAAAAGTCCCATTAATGAACTCGATCTTGGTGATTCCTTCTCACCTGCCCTGCAGAGGTTCCTCTCTTTAGAAAAGAAATTTAAAAGCAATCCTAATTACTTTCAGCAATATAAACAATTCATAGATGAATACCTCCGCTTGGGAGATGCCAAGATTGTTGATATTGAGAAGTATGATATATACAATGGTGCTGTGTATTTCTTACCACACCATGCTGTACTGAATGAAGATAGTATTTCAACTAAATTAAGGGTTGTATACAATGGTAGCATGAACACAAAAAATAACAAATCTTTGAATGATGTTATGTTGAATGGACCTGTAGTTCAAAATAATCTATTTGATATATTGCTCCTATCGCGCACATACTTGTATACTTTAATATGTGATATTTCAAAAATGTTTCGAAATGTGCAACTCAATGACGAACAGAAATGCTTACAAAATATATTATGGCGAGATGATCCTACAAAGCCTATTCAGTGTTTGCAGCTGCAGACTATAACGTATGGGTTAAAAGCATCTACATACTTAGCCACCCGTTGTTTGGTAGAGCTGGCGTCTAGGTACAAAAATGAATATCCTTTAGCTGTGGAAGTTTTAATGCAAAATACTTACGTTGACGATATCATAGCAGGTGCCGACGACGTAAAAGTGCTGAAAAACCTGAAAAAAGAGCTTATAAGTCTATTAGAATTGGGAAATTTTAAATTGCATAAATTTTGCTCCAATGTTGATGAAATCCTTTCCGATATACCTGTGGAACAAAAATATTTTGCTGAGTTAGATTTGAATAAAAACAGTGTTGTTAAGACCTTAGGAGTGAAATACGATGTGAAGTCCGATTCTTTCACATTTGAAAGTCCTAAAGGAGCAGAAAACGAATTACAAACTAAAAGGGCAATTTTGAGCTTTATTGGAAGAATTTTCGATCCAATAGGTTTAATAAATCCAATTATTGTAGTTGCAAAAATATTCATGCAGGATTTGTGGAATTTAAAAATAGATTGGGATACTATACTACCTTCTCCATAACATGAAACTTGGAGAAAATACTTGCAAAAATTAAATAGCATGGATAAAATAGAAATTAAAAGATGTTTAAATGTAAAAGATGTTATAAAAGTTGAATTGATAGGATATGCTGATGCTTCATTTAAGGCTTTCGGATGTTGTCTATATCTGAGAACAACTGACAAGGACAATAACATAAATGTAGATCTCTTTTGTTCCAAGTCCAGGGTTGCGTCATTAGGGAAAGTACTCACAATACCCAAGCTTGAGTTAAACGCGGCTTTGCTCTTAGCTCAATTAGTTCAAAAAGTCAGCATAACATTAAAATCCCGATTTGAGCATGATATAGTGTTATTTAGTGACTCACAAATTGTCCTCGCGTGGATTAATAATCCACCTAAATCCAATACCTATATAAACAATAGAGTAAAGCAAATACAAACGTTAACAAGTTCTTCAGTATGGGCTTATGTCAGGACTTCAGAAAATCCAGCAGATTTATTATCGCGAGGAGTAGATCCAGACAAATTGGCATCACAAAAGCTCTGGTTTCATGGCCCAGCTTTTTTATTAAATTCAGACTTTGATATAAAATTGTATGCCATAAAACAAGGCTTAACACCAGAGCCTGTCTTAATGCTCACAAGTGACGCTAATGAGAATGACAGTAGGATGGATTTATTAAATAAATACTCTGATTTAAATAAACTTCAGAGAGTGGTAGCCTATATGCTCCGCTTTTACAACAACTGTAAAAAATCCAATATATATAAGGTTTAAGTGGACTATATCCATTTTTAGATCAAAATCTAATTATTAGGACTGGTGGTAGGTTACAAAATGCAAACAATATTTCATATGATAAAATGCATCCAATCATTATGCCAAAAGCTTGCCATATAACCAGTATACTCATACACAGGGAACATTTAAGATTGTTACATGCCGGTGCAAAACTAGTGTTAAGTTCACTAAGCCAGAAGTACTCTATAGTAAATGGTATAAGAGAAGTAAAAAAAAGTCTTGATTAAATGTATCAGATGCTTCCAGTTGAAGACTGTAGCTGCAAAGCAATTGATGGGCTCTTTACCGGCTCAAAGAGTTACAGCATCTCGACCATTTGAAGTCACCGGTGTAGATTTCTGTGGACCATTCAACCTGAAAATAAGCAGGATTAGAAAACCACTAATAACCAAAGGCTACATAGCAATATTTGTATGTTTTACGACCAAAGCAGTTCATGCAGAATTAGTAAGCGACTTGACTACAGAGGCATTCTTGGCATGTCTCAAAAGGTTCATATCTAGGCGCGGAGCTCCTAAGCAAATATTTTGTGACAATGCACAGACGTTCAAAGGAGCCGCAAATAAGCTAAAAGAATTGTACAATTTAATGTCATCCAATGAACATAAACAAATGATCCAAGGTTATTGCTTGAAGACTTGTGTAAGCTTTAAGTTTATTCCCTCCTACTCTCCTGAGTTTGGAGGCCTCTGGGAGGCCAGTGTTAAGAGTCTTAAATATTACTTAAAGAGAGTAGTGGGAAATTTTATACTTACCTTCGAGGAGTTGTATACAGTTGTCACCCAAATCGAGGCAGTGTTAAACTCGAGGCCTCTGTTGCCAATGAGAGCTGAAACCTCAGACTATAGATATTTGACACCTGGACACTTTCTAATAGGTGCTCCTCTCACTAGTTTTCCTGAATCAGATTACACAGATATAAACATAAACCGCTTAAAATTTTGGAAAATGGTTGAAAAACTTCGACAAGATTTTTGGAAACTCTGGTCAAAGGACTACCTAACACAACTTCAAAATCGGCCTAAATGGCAACATATTCAGCCCAACCTTAAAGAAGGTGATTTAGTTGTTGTCCGTACAAATAATTGTCCTCCCTTACAATGGCCTATGGCTCGGATTGTAAAGGTGATACCTGGCCATGATGGTAGAGTAAGAGTGGCAGAAATTAAAATAGCGGGTTTGATAAAACTTTCCTCCGCTCTTACACTAAACTATGTCCTTTACCTATTAATGATGATCAATGAAATGTTTAATGATTGTTGGCTTAGGGCAGATCATGTTGGCCGCCCCAACTATGTTCAATACATTGAACATAATTTGTGAATGATTTTATAGTGTATGCCTAACTTAACAATTAAATTGTAGCACTTAAGAGCCAGCTAACTGGCAACACCGATTTTATTCTTCTCGTCTATATCGTGCAAGCAAGAGCCTATGCTCTATCAATTATAACCATTTATTCTGTGGAAATACAGTCCTAAAAAACCTTTTGTGTATTATTTCATAAACAGTGTCAGTGAATATCCCATGTGGTTTGGAACCGCCAGGTTTATCTAGGACGGATGGCAAGCGACCGGACTTACATTGGTTCCGTGGCGGAGAGGGCGTTGTCTTTTATGGGATGCAACATGTGTCAGTACTTTTGCTGCTTCCCATTTAAGGCAAAGCGTAAGATCGGCGGGTTCAGCGGCGGAAACGGCCGCTAACTTGAAACACGCCAAGTATTCTGCTTTGGAATCAATCTATGATTTCGTGCCGGTCGCTGTAGAAACGGCTGGACCTTGGGGTGATGAGGCTCGCGAGCTTTTCAAGCAGTTAGGGCGGCGATTGAGAAAAAGGGGCAACGATCCTTGCTCAGGGTCATGGTTGGTTCAGCAGGTCTCCATTGCCATTCAGCGGGGCAATGCTGCTAGCATAATAGGGACCTTTGGACCGGGCATGGCGCTGAGGGAGAATTGAATAGCGTAATTTTTTCATGACGAAGCATGTTGCAGATTTTCTTTTTGTTTATTTTTATACTTGACGATGCTTGTTGCAGATAAACTTTGTTGCATGCTAATTAGAGTAAATCAACATCGAAATAAACTTTACAGAAATATTTTATTGCATGTATATAATATGACAATACCTAATGTCAGAAAGGGACAACAACAGGTTTGGACGTTACCTGTACCTATTGCCAGCATGTGACCCTAATCTTACATAATCTAGTCCTCTTCTTCTTGTTCTTTGTCGCTACACTCTTGACAGAGTGGTCGTGGTTATCATGTAACACCCTCGGCAGCTGACAGGACTCGACGCACCACTTACCGCCAATTCTGCCTGCTTGCAGTCATCCGGGTTTACTCATGTAGCGGCCCACCAACAACCTCCTTTAGTTGGTCTGTCCATCGCATTGGCGATCTGCCCCACGGCCTTTTTCCCTCCACCTTCCCTTGCACGATGAGGCGTTCTATGGACTAATTTCCGCGCTGATTCACGTGACCGAAATATTTGAAGATTCGCCTTTGCACCATAATAAACGGACGCTCTTTAATGCCCTGTTCTTCAAAGATGGAGGGATTTGTGCAAAATTCGGTCCAGGAGACCCCAAGCATTTTCCTCCAGCACCACATGAGCTAGTATATGCATGGAAACACCCACACATCATTCCACTTATGTTATAGTTAAACCCACTATTTGCCTAATACGTAGCGACAAAGTAATAGTCCCTACTATTACTTTGACGCAGCGCAGAGATTTCAATAAAGTGGATCATCTGGTCAATATCATTAGAAACCTTTGGATGAAGATATTGTGCACAATCAGTCACTGTGAAAATATTTAATGAAGACCTTTGTCTAGAAGGAGAAGTTCTTTGGCTGATATTATAATGATATTGACGATACTCGTATATTCTTATCTTCTTTGGTATTTCAAATAATTTATAGAAGAAATCTGAGCGCGAATTGAAAAACATGGTGTTTTCATAGAAATTTCTAGCTTTTTCGAACTAAAACTGTTTAATTTTTACATTTCGATCGACGTCTTGTTACGAGATTGATCCGTTTTCAATTACATTATGTGCTTACTAGAAAATATTTTTGCAGCGAAACCAAATTGTCCCGATGGCGAAGTTTGGGAGTGGTACCCAACCAGGATATGCAATGGGGACTACTGTCCCAAGACTAGAGACTCGCCCCAAACCTGCCCAGTTGACATTGTGTACGACGCATCTCGATGCATCTGTGACCACAACCGGAAAAGAGATTGGAAGACCGGCAAATGTATCCCAATACCTGATTGTCGTAAGTGTTAATATATTTAGAGTGAATGTTGAAGCGCACGTATACACGTAATGCGTTCAATGTAGTCTTGATATTTTTTTCTATATTCAGTTGATTTTGGAAAATCTTGCACTATACTAATCCAATCGACCCAGCGCATTGTAATCCTGCCTCTTAGTCTATTCTCGATTTTTCCAATACAAGACTGACAAATGTATCCCAATACAGTAATAGTTATTTGTTATACAAGGCTGCAAAGTTATTATTTAGCGCGAGTGCTTGAATTGAAAGCCGAGCAAGGGAAGCCATCTGAGGTTCGCTCCGCTCGTGGTTCAAAAATAGATTGAACCATGAGCGCAGCGAGTGGTTCAAATATAGATTCCTAAGCGTAGCGAGGCTTTCAAGGCACGAGAAGCCAAATAATTTTGCAGCCGTGTGAAACACTACAGCGAGGAAAATGTAAGATATAAGAAAAATACGACCAATCCATATTTAATTATTAATTTTAATGAAGTATTAGTGAAGAAACCGACATGTTACAATTTAAAACAAAAATTGCTGCAATTTGAAATATTTATCGTAACATTTTTCTTTGGGTCTGTCATATTCGTATTTAATATTTTCTTCTGTTTCCGCGATTATTACTCATTGAAATAAAACAATTTAACGGATTATATCGCGTATATTATCTCATTTTAGTTCCCGACGTTTCGGAAGCTTTCCAGCTTTCCATGGTCACGGGTCCACTATTTGTAACTTGCGAGTTATTTGATAAGTTAGTTGTAACCGTGGGAGATGGACACTGTGGAGGCGAATTTGCTAATGATGGTGACTCAGAACGATTTTCTAATCCGCTTTCTTTGGAAGTGGATGGACGGTAGGGATCCGGGCAAGATTCCTTCAGTTTGATTTCTCCCACACGCTTACACATCTTAGATTTGTTTTGAATATAATCTTCTATGTATCCATCTGCAACCGTAGTGGATTTCCAGCCTCCGTGACACCGCCCACCTCTCAATCGAATCGAAAGCCTTCTCATAGTCCACAAACGCTAAGCATAGTGGCTGGTTATACTCGTCGATCTTCTGTATTACCCGCCGCAGCGTATGGATGTGGTCTATGGTACTGAAGGCTTTGCAGAAACCAGCTTGTTAGGGAGGCTGGAAGTCGTCAAACCTGCGTGCGAGACGGTTCGTGATGACTCTCGAGAACAGCTTATAGACATGGCTCAGAAGTGAGATGGGTCTGTAATTCTTCAAAAGAGTCTTATCACCTTTTTAAAGAAGAGTACCAACACACTTCTGTGCCAAGCCTGTGGCGGTTTTGCCATCGAGTATGACGGAGTTAAATAGCTTTTGAAGGGCTTTCATCACCGGCTTGCCACCTGCCTTCAGAAGCTCCGACGTAACTCCGTCTTCGCCTGCCGCCTTATTATTTTTAAGCTGTTTGAGAGCCATACTAATCTCGTACAGGCTGACGTCCGAGATTTCTTCCGTGTAGTGTCGGGTCAACCTGGCCCTTGGATCTTCAACCAAGAATACCTTTATTACTCATTTAAATAAAACAGTTTAACGGATTATATCGCGTATATTATCTCATTTAAGTTCCCGACGTTTCGGAAGCTTTTCAGCTTTCCATGGTCACGGGTGGACTGATGTGACCGCGGGTGTGATGATGAGGTGAAATGAGATAATATACGCGATATAATCCGTTAAATTGTTTTATTTAAATAGTTACTATATGGATAGATACGAAAGTAAATATTTTATTTCAATAAGTAAATATTTAACTGAAAGTTAAGTATTAATTATATCAGTAGCGTATTTTCACGATAACATCGTTGCGTAAACAGGAAAAATGTTGAACTTAAGGTAAACACTTAATGCAACGTATTATAGCGATAATATGATCTGTAGGTATTACAAAATTTATCCCGTTATGGGCAAAGGACAAATATTGACAGTCTTTATGATGGCCACCCTGGTGATTCCATTGTGGACTGGCTGCGTCGTGACGATCTTGCCCAGCCGCCACACGCACGGAGGCAGGCGCTCCTCTCGCACCAGGACGACGGTGCCGGCAGCAAGGCTCGGTCCCCTCGAGTTCCTCCACTTTGTCCGCTCCTGCAGCGTGCCGATGTAGTCTCGTGACCACCGTCTCCAGAAATCCTGTGTGATTTATTGGAGAAGTTGGTAATGGGTTAATCGATTTTGAGGTATGTCGGTGTACTTTTCGTCTGGTAGCGAGGTTGACGTCCTCCAAATTAAAAAGTGAGCTGGCGTGAGGACGGGATAGTTGGGGTTTAAATTAGGCAACGGGCACAATGGTCGTGAATTGACTATGGATTGTACTTGAATTAATAGTGTCGAATATTGTTCATAGGTTAATAATGCATGTCCTATCACCCTTTTTAAATGATGTTTACAAAGTGTAATCGAGATTTACGACAAAGACCTCCAATTTCCCACAAAGATAGTATCTCATTGTGCTGGCTTGGGCATAAAATGGAGTTTCATACCTGTATACACTCCTTATATAGGTATGAAACTCCATTTTATGCCCAAGCCAGCACAATGAGATACTTTTTAATTTGAACTATCCACTAGGTATTGTTTTAATTCTATCATTTGATTATGAGCTCCATGGAAAGATGTAAAATTGTCACTCACGAACTCCCTCGGTTTACCTCTTCGCCGGTGCAGGCTTGTTGTAAAGTTAGCCGACTCCAGTCCCGTAATTAATTCAAGGTGAATGGCTTTCGTTGCAAAACAAACAAACACTGCGATATAGCACTTGTAGACCTGCTTACCATGTCCTGTCTTATTATATTATTAGATATTATAAGGTCCCCCATAATCGTAGAAACATGGTGTCGACCATGTTGGAATTGGAAACCAGAGACAGGAGAAAAAGAAGGGGCACGTTCTATAGGCCCGTGCTTATATAGACTCGGATTACTGCTGAACTAGATTGATATAATATATTGATTTAGAAACTATACAAACAGCCCAGATGGCGCTGTTATCAAATTTATGTTGGTAACAAACAGTGCAACCTGTATAGTAAATAGTTTTATTTCTCCAAGCTCCATACATTCTTTTCATGTATAAAAAATGCCGTATGCAGACCACAGTGCATTTGTAAGAAAGGCTACTACAGAAACGGCAATAGGGGTTGCGTTGAAGCTGGTGAATGTAAGTGTATAACTCTTCTTCCTTATAATACACTAAATAAAAAAAAAAATTGTTTTGGTATGTTTAAAAGTGTCGTTGTGCCTTCATCACACTAAAACGGCTAGACGAATTTAAATTTTCTAAGTGGTAGGGGAATTTTCACAAATGTAACTTCTACAAATACTTTTTTCTCAGTCTACCCGTAAACACTGCTTTGCTAGCTATAAGTAAACAGAAATTGACTTATCATTCTTGGTTGCCATTAACTACATACGAGTATAAATCAAGAAAAGAGCGTACTCCAACCTGAAAGGCCGGCAACGCACTTGTGGCTGCTCTGGTGTTGCAGGTGTCTATGGGCGACGGTGGTCGCTTACCATCAGACGAACTATCTGCTCATTTGACCCGCATAACATTAAAAATGCGACCCTCTTCAACGTTAAATGAACAAGTATTAAGTAGTTTAGGCAATGATAATTATCTAGGTTTTGTATTTTCCCTATTGAAATAATTATTTTATGTTTACAGGTTCGACCGATTCTACCAAATCTTTGGTTACTTGCAATCGCCGGTCTTGATTAACCTGCCAAGAAGTTTGGCATGTACAAATTCAGCTTTTTGGCCTCTACTCGTAACTCTGTGCCTATTTTACTTGCATACAGACGCAATTATTATTTTCTGTTTTATTTTTATACATATGTATGCAAATATGTCTTTCTTTCATTCAATGAATTATTGCGCATGTAATCTTGTAAACATACTAATAAACTTGCTTATTTTACCATTAAATGTTTTTTTTTTTCACTGACACTAGGTACTTCTAACTCAATACTAACTCTTGATTTCATAATAAATTGGGCTAAACTCATGAATCGGTACGTAGACACATTCACAGATTGTGTATGTATGACAATGACCGCTAATAAGAACAAATATGATTATCATTAAGAGCCTAGAGAGTTTCATTCCTCTTCAGCGCATTCTTCCACAAGTCCAACAATAAATAAATAAAAACAGTATACTCATCATTTCTTGGGTACAATCGTATAGAATACATCGTTCGAGAATCCACTCGTAATTGGCAGGGTTCTTTTAGTTAGATGCAAAGAAATGTTTGACCCTCACTGAGATAAGGACCTACTAGGTTTGAAAACTTAGTAATTTTTGCTACATTTCACTGTATGCATGCTGCGCAGGACCAGTCATAGTATTCTGGAAGGACTGTGTCTAGCAGTGGACGTCTTCTAACTGATGATGATGATAATAATGTCATTGGCTTATGCCAATTTCAAAATACTCTTTTAGTTGCTTATTGTTGATTAACGGCTGATTACGCCGTTGTCTTGATTTGAAGATGTTATGGAGACTTAAGTCTCCTTGGGTAATCAAATCAGAAATGAAGAGATTCGCAGAAGAACTAAGGTCGTCGATATAGCTCAGAGAGTTGCTAGATTTAAGTGGTAATGGGCAGGGCACATTGCTCGTAGAAGCGATGGCCGCTAGGGGTGAGGTTCAAGAATGGCAACTGTGTACGGGGTGACGCAGTGTGGAGACTTGGGGAGGCCCCCGACAAGATGTACCGACGATCTGGTTAAGATCGCGGGAAAGCGATGGATGAGGGCGGCGTACGATCGGTCGTTGTGGAGATCCTTGGGGCAGGCATTATCCAGCTGTGGACGTCTACGGACAATGATGATGATAGTTTATATTGAACAAGTCCAATCATCCGTAAAACCAATGAGCCGTCATGAAATTGGGACGTTGTGTTGTTTTAAAAATGTTGGCTTCCGGACACATTCTTTCCAATTCGCCGTCACTATTACAGCAGTTACAAGCAGCCGGATAGGTTTGCACAGTTCAGGACAAATCAATACAGCCAAATATCACAGTAAGAATTTTAAGACTTACGATCTTGAGTGTGTGGCCGTACTATCGTGCTAGTTTAAAAGGTCGTCTGTTGATAAGAGTTTCCATGTATTTTGCGGCTTTTTTCAATAGCACCACAGTGTGGCTTTGGAGCGAATGGAGGCTGGCGGCCGGGAACGAGCGGGATCGCGGTTAATATTTTTATCAATTTGTTGCTTTTGATTGTATTTATTAAAAAAATATATTCAATGTTTCCTATTGGAAATAAAATTACGCTATTTTTAATACAATATTGAAGTAAGGAGTTAATTTAAAAAAAAAACAGTTATAAATATAAAGAAGTAGAATAGGTTGATGACTTTATTCAATAGAGCGAAAAATGGTTAATACAATACAATATAATAACCCTTTATTGCACAGCACACAAAATAGAATACAGAAAACAATACATTCAAGGAGATGTAAACAACAGGCGGTCTTATTGCTAAACAGCGATCTCTTCCAGACAATCTTTGGGTAGTGGGAGACGTAAAGAAAAAAAACTGTAAGTATAAGAAGGTGGCGTAAAGCAGTTTGGAGTTCAGGTATTGTATCTACATATATATTAAACAAGCAAAATAAACATATAAGTAGAAGAAATACACACATATTACATACATATATATATACATATAACTAGATAATAAGTTAAATAACTGTACTAATATTACTCAGCCATACAGTCCATAGGACCAGTAAAACAAATCGAGGTGCTATGGAAGCGACAGATAATGGTCTTTGAGATGCTCTTTAAAGACCGAGAGGGATTTAACTCGAGTTCCACAATCGAACAGACTGAAAAATTAACGAATTTTTATAGAATTTGAAATAGGAAGAAGGCATAGTAAGAAGTAGATTTTGAGAACATCTATCAGATTGAAAATAACTAAAACGCTCTTTGAGATTGAGAGGAATTGTGGGAATAAATTGTATACTATAAAGAAGACCAAGAATTTGTAAGTTACGTCGAAAACGAATAGGGTGCCACTTAAGCTGAGAACGAAAATTGGAAATATGATTATAGTTGCGCAACCCAATATGAACCGAATGAATACGCTCATGTTTATCAAGTTGCTCCTCTATGAGATCGAGATAGGCAATGTCGGCATAGTCAAGAATAGGGAGAAGTAACGACTTAGCTAGCGCAATTTTAGTGGCAATAGGAAGAAAGTTGCGGAAAACCTTATGACCCCACTGCAGCAAAAATTCTCCTGCTGCTCACTTGAGGCACCCACGACAGTTAGCGATCGATAATTATACCCAGCTTTTTTACCTGGTGCGAGTAAGGTATAACAACGCCATCAAAGATAACAGGAGCGATATTTGCATAGTCGACTCTCGATATCATTTTCTTACTACCTATAATAATGACTTGGGTCTTCACTGGGTATACTTTTAGACCCTAATTGTGACTGATACGTCTACTAATATGATGATAGTCCTGATAACAGAAGGTACACCACTGAGTTCGCTTTGGGTATACATTTGAAGGTCATCGCCATAAAAGTGATAGTTACAAGAAATATTGTGAGTTATGAAATTCATAAATATAGCAAATAATATAATGGAGACAGCACACCGCCTTGCGGAACGCCAGCCAGTGTGTTGCACCAGGCAGATCAAGATGTTTCGATCTTTATTCTTTGCCGACGACCGTCTAAGTAGCTACAAAAGCAGTCAATTACCGTAGGAGATATGTTAAGAGAACGTAAGATTGCTAGTTATATGTCAATTACTTCATTAATAGACAATTGACCAATGTTGATACTGCTCGCTTAGTATATCATAGTATCATGTCTTACGGTATTCTGGTTTGGGGCAAAGCAGCAGACATACAGACTATATTTGTGTTACAAAAAAGAGCGATTCGTTCTATATATAACCTGAATTCCCGTGACTCCTTAAGAGAACTTTTTAAAAACATCAACATATTAACCGTAGCGGCCCAATATATTTATGAGAATATTATTTGTGTTATTAAGAATCTAGAGTCTTTTACTAAGAATTCAGATATCCACAATTTTAGTACTAGAAATAAAAACAAAATCACTATTAGAAAGTTCCGCGTTCGTAAAGTAGCCAAATCATTCGTAGGCCAATGTATAAATTTTTATAATAAGCTACCAGATGATGCTTTAAAACTACCGTTTCCAGCTCTCAAATTACTTAAAAGGGTCCCCCTAATGGCAAAGGCATATTATAGGGTAGAGGACTATTTAACAGACAAAAACGCATGGCCCAAAACAGAATCCAAATAATTTACTTTTAGCGGGACACGGTTCTTATAAGGTGGCATATCAAACGTATGTAATCTGTTTTAAATAAAAAATCATTATTTTGCTTTTTATATTCTATATTTTTTTTACTTTTATAAGTTTTGATATGTTTTCTTGAAGAACTACGCATTGAGTTTATACTCAAAACATATATTTAGTATAGGCTAAGTACAAATATTGTAATAGATATAAGACTTATTTTGAAAAAAATACTGACTGTTGAGTTTGTTTCGGCTTTCTTCTCCTCAGTGGTCTCCTCTTGGGAAACGCCGTAGAGTCAGAGTTGTAAAAGTGTCCTTGCGGCCTACTTACAGAATAAAGATCATTATTTCATTGAAGGCATTACTGAAATCTTACAAGGTTTTTGCTGTTAGCTTCCTGTCATTCAAGCCCAATCGAACATCATCTGAGATTTAGACAAGAGCAGTAGTAGAACTATGTCCTGGACGAAATCCAGACTGAAACAGATTAACAAACACTTACCGATTCAGATAATAATTTAATTGTTGATGTACTAGCCGCTCGAGGACTTTGGATAGGAAAGGAAGGATGGAAATTGGATGATAGTCAGAAAAAGACGAGGGGTTGGACTTTTTGGGCAACGGTTAGTCATGTTTATAATCGAGTTAGTCCGAGTAGAAAGGTGTACGATTATTACGAGTATTCATATTTCTTGGATAATTAATTTTATTGTAAATAAATGTATAGAAAATGTTTCGTAAACTCTGTTCGGTGAACATACTGCGGCTGGTGCAGTATTAATAAGAAAACGCTCGAGCCTGCTCGAGCCAACTGAGTGCAAGGCGTACTCGCGCACCGAGGATTATGTACTGCACAATATTATATCTATACTATTATAAACTTGTAACAATGAAATGTCTGTAGATACATTGAAGATATTTCCAAAAAAACTATTGTAACGGACTATTTGGAAGTCACTGAAGCGAGAAATATTTTATTTTATTATTTGTTGTTTGTATGTGTCGTTGTGGCTTTATCACGCAAAATCGGCTAAACGGCTTTCAACTATTTTTAGTACACGGGTCCAATGTATAAGTTGGCGTACTCCAAGGCAGCGCGTTGAGTCCGATGCTGTTCAATATTGTTATGAACTATCTTACAAGGAAAATACAAGATCCCGTACCCTGGAATCGTCTATATGCGGACGACGTAGTTTTGATATCAGACAATAGAGAAAACATCAAGCAGAGTCTAGAAAAATGGAGAGAAGCTCTAGAGAGGAATGGTCTGAAAATCAGCAGAACAAAAACGGAATACATCGTGTGTCACTTCAACCCTGTACGTCTGTCTGACACCGATCTAAAGTTAGACAGACAACAACTTGCTGCCCCAAGTGCTCAATTTCAAGTATCTTAACATGACATGAAACACAAGAATTTGCATGAAAATGACGTCCACAAACGCAGCAAATGGCGCGTCATGGTTAAGCAGACCGCGTGTAACCAGGAAGTGGCGAGGTAAAAGAAGAAGAGGAGGGTAACGGGGTATCCACAGATAGATATAGGATACTTTTTAGCCAACTACGCAGTAGAAAAAACGAGGGGAAATGACTTCTTCTCCTCCACCAACGAAGTTGCGTGCATTTTCTAGTATTTACTAAATAATAAATAAGGAAGCAATCAGCAAGTGTACTACCTGGTAACGTTAACGTACCTGGTACTATAGTGTATCTCGTCGGATAAAAATTAGGTGCAAACAATTAGGTACAGTCACATGGTATGGATAAAGTTACATTTTCCTGTAGTATTTAATGTAAGCTTCAAGGATTAGTTCAAATTAGAACAAATTGGGAAATATGCTTATTTAAACTTTGGGAAATATTATATAGAGTAGTTACACCGAAGGCCTAAAGTATGGAAACAAACCGTACCTAACTTATTTACTTCTGATGCACTTGATCAAATAAGAAATACATGTTATTGTCTTTAATAATAATGTGTAAGCATGACGAATTTTTTACACAAACAAAGCATAGCACTAATTATACAAGGGGTGATCCAAAAGTAACGATAGCTAAAAACTTACAGTTTCGGAATAAAGTAAACAGATGTTCCATTACTAGCCCTAAGAAGTCCTTAGTAAATATTTAAAAATATTTATCCGTCATATGTACTTGTCTCACCGCCGCCGGCGATTAGCGATAAGCTATCGGCGATTTTCTCGCCCAAGAAACGAAGAAAAGATAAATGCTCCCTTGTAAATAAAAGAGAGACATATATTTATAGTTCATCGCTGGCTGTTCTTACTGCCGGAGATCTATCTCTCTCTTTTATTTACACGGGAGCGATTATCTTTTGTTCGTTTCTTGGGCGAGAAAATCGCCGATAGCTTATCGCTAATCGCCGGCGGCGGTGAGACAAGTACCTATGACAGATAAATATTTTTAAATATTTTACGAAGGACTTCTTAGGGCTAGTCTCGCTTCGCTTACTCTCCGGCGGTGGGACAAGTGCCATACAGTTGCAAATGTTTTTTCATAAGCGGTCGAAATAATAACGCAAAAATTAATTGAGGTGGCGTTTTTATTAAATACTTTTGTATAAAAAAATGTGTACTAAAGATATATACGCTGGGTGGGAACACTAGTGGTCTCCACTCCACCCTATCCTACAATTTCTACAGTGGCACGCTGGTCGAAGGAGATTAACTTGGGAAGAACATCCACTCAAAATGAACATCACGAAGATCGCCCACATCGTTAGGTTAGCTCTTCACTGAAGAAAACGTCAAAATCCATGAACTCGTGTTAACAGATAAAAGAACGTCTGTCAGGCATCTAGTTGAGCTCACGGGGATTTCATATGGCAGTATTCAAAGGATCATAACTGATGCACATGAAATAAGTCTCCGCTCATTGGGTGCCTAGAATGTTAACAGACGAAGAAAAGAAAATACGATATAAGATTTCAAAAAATAATCTTGAAAAATGTCTAAGTGATCTCGAAACATTTCGATCGACTCCCCCTAAACAAAAGAAATTTGAAGTCACTGTCAGCTGGGAAGGTAATATAGCTTCCGTGTTCTGGGATGCCGAGGGAGTCATAATGATTTAATACATGGAAAAAAGAACCACTATCACGAGCTCTTGCTATGCTGACCAAGCACGCAGTTGAGAGAACCAGTCAAACAAAACCAGCGTAAACTTCGAGCTGGTGTCCTGTTTCTCCAGGACAACACACCACCTCATAAGGCCGGTGTTGCCATGGCTGCCATCCGTGATGCAGGGTTCGAATTGCTGGAACACCTCCCATATTCGCCAGATCTAGCCCCCAGCGACTTTGATCTATTTTCACGGCTAAAGGAAGAGGCAACAAATTTTCGGATGATATGGAGGTACTGGCCGCTGTAGAAACATGTTTACAGGCTCAAGAGAAATATATTTTTTTAAAGGAATTTGTGGTAATGTTGAAAAGTTAATTATTTTTTTAAACATTTTCTGATTAAAATTACTTTTGGATCACTCCTCGTTAATACGGACCATATATATATTAATTTTGTCTAAAGTAAAATTAGCTTATCATTCGGCTCTAACTGAGATGTCGCCTGCTATAAATTTCTAGTTGTAGAACCAAATAAGACTGGACGTTGTTAACACCCAATTGGTAGAGTGGACCAATCGCTACTAAACTCGACGCAGATGATGATGAAGTACATAAAACTTATCAGTTTGTGTATGTATATTTAAGCAACTTGCGTCTTGGAATACATACATTCAAGACGCAAGTTATTTTAGATATATATAATTACTAGCTTTTGCCCGAAACTTCGTCCGCGTATAGGTCGAATTTCAAAGAATCCTTCTTTAGTGCGCCTCTACATACATCTCTAACGGAATATGTGTTTCAATTCTTCTATAACTTTTTTATATCCTTGTTATTTGAAAAAGAAACAAGTGTATTGAGATAATATTGAACAATAGGTACTTTTTATAAATACTGAAAAAAATATTGCAGTACATCTTTATATACCACTAACTAAAAAAAATGGCTTCTAACGGATAAATAAAAATATCCTACCCCTTCCCCCCACTTCCTATTTACTTGTCTTAGTTTTAAATGTACACTCAAGAATCACACGTTTCTCATACAAACTGTTACCCCTTCTTTCAACCCTTTCAGGCACGAATTTCCAAAAATTTTGAAATAAGTTTTCTGGATTCTTAATGAAGAGTATATACGCAAAATAATAGCAGTTACTCATTAAAAGAATCACAGGTTTCCCATACAAAATGTTAATAATAATTACAGGTTTTCCATATAAACTTTCAACCCCAATTGAATCCCGTTAGGGGATGAATTTCCAAAAAACTTTTCTTATTTCTTTCCCACGTTACAAATAATGTCAACTATGAAAATTTCAAGTCTGTCTGTCTGTCCGTCCGTCTGTCTGTCTGCCTGTCTGCCCACTGCGTGATAACCGTTATACTAGACAGAAATTTTCACAGATGGTGTAATTCTGTTGTCGCTATATCAAAAAATAGTAAAAACAGAATATTTTTACGTCTATCTGCCTATATCAGTAACAAATATAAAACGATTGAACACCGCGTACATTTTGCTTAGGAGTAGGGCTAATCTTGGATTTTACATAGATCCGGCCGTTTGTAGCGTATATTTTGTATGGAGCCTCGGTGCGCGAGTCCGACTCGCACTTGGCAGGAAGATGGCACAGTGCAATCTGTGGCAATTAATTTATTGTCATTTAATTTTGTTGTAATTATTAAATAAATTATTCAATTAAATATGCTGATATCCGTACCCCCTCTTCTAAAATTAGAGTTAATTTGGCAAAATTTGGAAAGTTGTGCTGAGCGAGAATCAAAAGAATGTCGCACTTGAAATTGGCCGGACGTTTGAAAAAATCCTTCACTACCGGTCCAAATTTTCAGGTTATATTTACGTCATGTGACATCAGTAAGAAACACGTGGCATCATTTAGCCCTTTAACCGAAGAGATAGGAAACATAAAGCTGTCAGTTCTGAAATGGCTGGAAGTACTTGACAGACGGTGCCAAAGATGGGCACTGGATACCCTTTACTACGTCATGTGACATCTTGCCGAAAATTATTATAAACGTTTTGAAATAATAGTGTATTTAAGAACAAATAAGTCTGCCTATCCATATATGGCCGGAAATCCTTTAAAAGCTTTTTTTGAACTGCTAGGTAGAAGTGATCAAATCGTGTTAAATGCCCACTATTTAACAAATTATGATCGATTAAGAAGGATCATCGACTCATCTGTCGTGTTCGTTATTATAGACAAGCTTTTGCCCGCGACTTCGCATATAGCTCGAATTTCAAAGAATCCTTCTTTAGTGCGCCTCTACATACATCTCTAATGGAAAACGAGTAGGTACGTGTTTTAATTTTCGTATAACTTGTTTATATACTTGTAGTTTGAAAAAAAAAGATGTAGTAAATTGGACCATTGAGATTTAACTATTGATAATATTGAACATAAGGTAGTTTTTAAAAATACTGAAAAAAATATTGGAGTACTTTTTTATATACAACTAAAAAAATGGCTTCTAACGGATAAATTAAAATATCTCCTTCTAAAGGATAAATGAGTATATACGCGAAATATTATTCTAGTTACCTAATCGAACAATCACAGGTTACACATACCAAATGTTAATGCTGAAATTAGTTTTCTTAGTTTTGAATGAAGAGTCTATACGCGAAATATTATAACAGTTACTCAAATAATTCCAGGTTTTCCATACAAATTTTCATCCCCAATTTAACTCCGTTTGGGGATGAATTTCCAAAATCCCTTTCTTATTCCTTGCCTGCGTTATAAACTTTCCTTTTATATGTTTGTATAGAGAAGATAATTTTGCAATTATACGTGAGTGATATGTGTATTGATTTTTCCACTACATAACTATGTCAAGTCATTCTTAGGGTTCCGTGCCCAAAGGGTAAAATGGGACCTGTCTGTCCGTCCGTCCGTCCTTCCATCCGCTCTTTCGTCCGTCTGTCTGTCCGTCTGTCCGTCCTTCCATCCGTTCTTTCGTCCGTCTACCTGTCTGTCTGTCTGTCCACTGCGTGATAACCGTGATAGCTAGACAGTTGAAATGTGCACAGATGATGTATTTCTGTTGCCGCTATAAGAACAAATTAGTAAAACAGAATAATTTTATTTCTGTCTACCCATATGAATATCAGTAGACAATATAAAATGAACAAACACCGCGTACATTTTGCTTAGAAGTAGGGAACTGCTAACACTGAATTTTCATAGATACGGCCGTTTGTAGCGTACATTTTGCGGAATCCTCGGTATGCAAGTCCGACTCACACTTGGCCGGAAAATGGCACTGTGCCATGTGTGGCAATTAAAATATTGTCGTCTAATTTTGTTGTATTTATTAAATCAAATATTCAATTAAATTTAATTGATTCAACATATTTTGTTGAATAATTGTTTTTTTTTTTCAAATTTATAAGTATATATAAAGGTAATACGAGACACATATTTAAACACATACTCGTATTCCGTAAGAGATGTATGTAGAGGCGCACTAAATAAGGATTCTTTGAAATTCGAGCTATACGCGGACGAAGTCGCGGGAAAAAGCTTGTCTATAATAACGAACACGATACATACATACAATACATCCTTGACCGCAACGTCACTTAACAACAGGTGAGATTGCGTCAAATGCCATCTATCCATCTATTTTATAATGTATGTATATATAAAAAAACGACAGATGAGTCCATAATCCTTGTTAATCGATCATAATTTGTTAAATAATGGGCATTTAACATGATTTGATCACTTCTACCTAGCAGTTAAAAACACACATTTAAAGGATTTCCGGTCAGATATGGCTAGGCAGACTTATTTATTCTTAAATACACCATTATTTCAAAACGCTTATTATAATTTTCGGCACGATGTCACATGACGTAGGAAAGGGTATACAGTGCCCATCTTTGGTACCGTCTGTCAAGTACTTCCGGCCATTTCAGAACTGACAGGCTTATCGATACCTTTAGACTCAAAGGGCGGAAACGCCAAAGCGCTACTTATTAGGAACAAAAAAACTTTTTTTTTTTTCTTTAACATAACTTTTTGGTTTTTAGACGCATAAATGTCATGTTAGGTCCTTATTTTCAGATTTTGCTGATAAATAGTATGATTGATAAATATTTATCAATGATAAATATTACTGTTATATTAGTATATTATCTAAGAGAATTTTCAAGCGCTCCTAAAATAATACATTTTTTGGACAATGTAAATAATAAAATATACAGGGTATTTCAGGTGATCCTCTCACACACCAAAGGCGATTTCCTTTTTTTTTCATTAAGAATATCCCAGGAACTGTTGTTACTGGTCTAAAGAGAGTAAACATTTGAGATTTATAAGTACTTTGTAGTTGAAATATAGTCAAAAGCTAAGATAAAGAACAATAATTTCAAGGTTATACAAAAAAATGGTGACTATCTTTCTACATCGGTATGAACCACTTTTACTCTATATTTCAGCTACAGGTTGCGTAACGATTCACTTGTGTTCCGTTATTCAGCCTTAAACAGGAATAAGTGTAAATAGTGACCGCAAATACAGCTGCAAGCTGTTTTCTGTGTCCTTGGTGGTTCCTTACTACGGTCCGTTTACGTGTGTATATGCAGTCAGCCAAAATCTGATTAAGACTTCGCATGTGAAACATTGTTCAGCAGTAGCCGCTAATTTGATTCACTCATATTTTTCTAAACAGCTATAAGCGTTCTGGTGTACTTCTACACAGCTGCTATGCAGATTATATCAGTAGGCTGAATAAAAGCTGACTAGCAGAGAAAAAATAAGCCCTCAGCAATAGTAACGTAATAAATATGCACATGTGTCATCTTATACAGCACTTAGTTCACTATTAAGTTGCCCTTAAGCAGCTAGTAGTGTTGGAAAATTCCTACAGCTGAATAAGGATGAGAATGTGTGCCCTTTGTATATCGTAATACAGCTCTTATTCAGCCTGCGCTGTTTAATTGACACTATATGCTATTATGCAGCTGTAAGTTCACGGATGATGTAAGAGTTTATTAAGACCACGAGTGAGTAGTTATATTGCTTACTGTGTTACTTGGGAGGGTCGTATGCGTCATTTCGACCGGGAGCCAACTATACTACCTTAAAATTTTGAAATTATTGTGTATACAACCTAACTAATTAAGAAAGTCAAAATTCACGACAAATATGACCATTTTTTTTAAGAAATCTAGGTTAGATCTGAAAAAAAGTAGGGTCGTATTTGCCTTTACTTTGCGAATTTTTGAACTTCAACTATACAGATCGATAAAGAAAAAAAAACTGAGTAATACTGCATCAAAAAGTCATTTTCGCCAAGTTGGCGTTTACGCCCTTTGAGTTTAAAGGTATCGTTATGTTTCCTGTCTATACGTTTAAAGGGCTAAATGATGCCACGTGTTTCGTAATGATGTCACATGACGTAAATATAACCTTAAAATTTGGACAGGAAGTGATGGTTTTTTTCAAACTTTCGGCCAATTCCAAGTGCGATATTCTTTTGATTCTCGCTCAGCACAACTTTTCTAAGGGTGTGCCATGCGTTTTATCGTAATGTCATATAACGTAGGCAATTTTAGACCGGTGTTTATAATTCATAGATGATCGCAAGTCAAAAATGTACAACGGGCTATTATCCGGCTATATTAAGATATACTCTTATTTGTATAATGCGATTGATGCGTCATATACGGCAGGTGTGTTCTTTGCTTAATCGTGTAGGTAGTATGACTGTTGCTAGGTTACTAATTGTTTATTCATTATTTAGAAATGAAAATGTCACAATGAATCATCATGTTTTTCTATTTATTCTTAAAAAAAGGCCTTTTATATTGTAATGTTTATATATGAATACCCTCAAAAATTGTGGCCTATGTCCTATTCTGAGATCTAAGCTATATTACTGCAGAATTTTACGCAAATCTGTTATGTAGTTTTTACGTACCAGAGTAACGTACATTCTCACAAACATTCACGTTTATAATATATATAGGAAGGATATGATATAGGATAGCAGTTTCAAACTTTGGTAGTTTCTAGTGTTTCAAAGCTATCTACCAAATAACATGTTTATTGTTTAGTCATGTTTTGGTTTTCAATAAAGGAAATTTTATTACCACAACCAAACAGTTGATTAGTGTTGAAACAGGTGCATTTTGCGATATGGTGATCTTATAAAAAGGCGACCCCTACGCTTACCTATTATAATATTGCAGAGACTGCTTAGTAAACATGTGGAAAGTACTTCTGTTCTTGGCCTGCGTGGCTGGTTACGTTTCAATCGCCTCTTGTTGTAAGTATTAATTTGATGAAAAATACTCGTATTTATAAAAACAAATAAAAATAAGGTAAAAATAATTCTCCTCTTCTTTGAAAACTAACCTTTCTTTGTTTATAACGCAAAAAAATAGGCCTTAATCGTGTATAAATATGATTTCATTTAATTACCTTTTGGCTATTCGTTCGCAAAGAAACTGGAGAAGCGAGTATCAACATCCTCTAGCCACGCGAGTTTTCCGATTTACCCGCGCTTGGTCTTGATTATTCATTTCAACACTAAGGTTGTCACTATATCGGCACACTACATTCACGACATCTGGCACTTCATCGGAAGATGTTTGATGCTGTTAACATTTACTAATAACTGGATTCCACGAAGATCAAAGTTTGAAACCGTCTTCCCGGATGAAATTTCGGTGTTTCTTAATTTCAATTAAATTAACCCTCAAATTGTTATGAATTTGGTACACTAATGTCTACATGTTTATGAATATGGCCTGATTGGCCTGTCAGACCATAGGAGCATCCTAATAACTACGCCAACGCTTGTGCCTAAACTCCAAAACCTAACTTGTTCATAAATATTTTTCACTGAAGGTATTAAAAAGGTTTAAACAAGAACTTCAAAATGTACATTGAGATCGTACAATATTTAAAAAAAACAAGTCTGTAAACGAAAATTATACCTCGTTCAAAAAGACTTTGCTAGAAGCTCTGAATAAGTGAATGACAACGAAAAAAATAAAAATCAAATTAACTCATAAAAAAAAACATTTTTAAGTACAGGACTGAAGAGTGTCGTATCGTTATAAAAGACTCCTAAAGAAACTAGTTTCACAATCCAAAAATACCATTTTGCTTGGCTACTATAAAAAATATTGCAAGGTATTAAAGAAAGCAGTTGATGCATCAAAGAAACTTGAAAATAAAGATTAATTCTTTAAATCGCACAATATGTAAAACTAAATGTATGTGACATATAATAACCAGACAGACAAAGCAAAATGTTTCTAAAATTAAGCAAAATATTTAAATAAAAACTCAAGATAATAGAACATTAACTAACCCGCAGGAAATAGCTAATTTTTTTAACATTTTTTTCTCCTCTGTTGGAAAGTCTGATATAAATCCTAATTCTAAAAACTTACCAAACCAACTCAACTAACCAAATTCCAATAGAAATGTACATGTCATGAAAAAACCTAAATAACAATACCTCTTCTGGGATAGATGAAATTCCTCCTAAATTAATTAAAAGCTGTGCCGAAACACTTACCACTTCCCATACACAATTAATAAATCAGTCTTTTTCCGAAGGTGTATTACCAGTCGAACTAAAAATTGCCCTAGTAAAACCGATGTATTAAAAAGGCAAAAGTACTGTTGTCACTAACTATCGACCTTCTCTCAACTCTCTTTTACCAACATCTGCAAAAATATTTGAAACTGCAATGATGAAACGCCTGTACCCCTTTTATGAAAAATTCAAAATTCTGCACGACAGCCAGAACGGATTTAGGCAAAACTGCTCTACGACACTGGCTATATATAAATACGTAAAACAAATTGTAGAGGCAGTTGATAGTAAAAAATATGCGATAGGTCTCTTGCTTGATATGAGCAAAGCTTATTATAGAGTCGGCTACGAAACTCTGTTAATCAACCTATATAAGAATGAACTCCCACTCGCTATCAGACAAGCACAAAGCAAACTCAGCTTCAAGAACATGTTGCGCAAGCACTTCTTTAGTACGCTTCAAGATTAGCTCTCTCTCTCGGTATGATGTTTTTAACTAGGTACATAAAGCAATATGTATGTAGATATATTCTATTGTGTATTTGTGTAAGTTTATGTGCGTATATATTATAAGTATATCTGTGTATTATATTTCTCTTCAATTGTCTCAGTTTACAGGCCCTGCACCCATATAACTGTTTCTGTTTAACCCAATGGTTGACTGGTAGAGAATGCCTTTCGGCATTAAGTCCGCCATTTGTACATTTTTTTAATTGTGCAATAAAGTTTAAATAAATAAATTAATAAATAAATAATACGGGAATTAGAGGAAAAACTCATGCGTGGTTTAAATCTTATCTTAGTAATCGGTCCTAACATTTAGAAATTGAATCCACAGACTTCCAAACAGGTAAAATTGAACGCACAAGATCTGAAAGAGTTCGAATGACTTGCTCTATCCCTCAAGGTAGCGTCTTAGGATGTTGCCTATTTCTCATTTACATAAATGATCTCCCTAAAATTTTACACAACCATAGCGTCCTCTTCGCTGACGATATGTCTATACTCCTTTCTTGCTCAAATATTCTTGAAGTAGAACATAAATTAGATATAACTTTTGAAAAAATATAAATTGGTAGGAACTCAAAACCTTAAACTAAACCTGGAAAAAACTCAAATCATTCAATTTAAACCTAATCAATTCACTACCGCTCTAATAATATGAACATAGAATCTGTTAGTTCTACTACCTTCTGTGGGGTTTACTACTGTGGGGAGAAAGTACTGAGGTAGAGAAAAATTTTTTTTTCAAAAAAAATGCATCCGAATTCTAGCAAATATCGATCAGATGGAATCCTGCCGGCCTTACTTTATTAACTTTAAAATGCTTACTCTAACTTCTATGTATATTTTTATATGTAGTAAATTCGTAAGGAATCCCATGCAACTGTATTCCCCAATAACAGATATTAGAAGAAACAATAGAAATCAAAACCAACTTAAATTGCCTTTCTCCAGAATGAAGTTACTGAGGACTAGCCCTCACTATATGGTTATTAGGATATATAATGAGCTGCCTAACTCTATAAAGAATCAGGGAAAGACAAAAATATTCACAAAACAATTAAAAATATTTATCTTAAATAAATGTTTCTAAACACTACGTGGTTTTTTGAAAATATTAATGATTGATGATAGAATAATTAAGTAAATCGCAATATTGAATGTGTGCAATAATTTATATAATGCACTTAATGTAAGTAAGTAATACAGTAAATGGTAACAGTTTAAATTGAATCCTCTCCAATTGTTGTGCCCTTACAGGGCGTCACATGTACCTATACTTACTGTTACCTATAATGTAAAATGTGATACGCAATAAACATTTTAATTTTTAATCTTGAAATATATATGTAATAGCTTTTGCCCGAGGCTTCGCCCACGTACTAAACGTAATTTTTAACCGTTTACAAACAAGGAGGTTCTCAGTTTGACCCGTATGTATGTTTATAGTACCCGTAGGTATGTATGTTTGTCCGCGATTATCTCGCGTTTGGCTGAACCGATTTAGATTCGGTTTTCAAAAAAGTATTTGTTAAGGAGAAGGCAGTTCCGTTATTTTTTAAAAGAAATGTTTGCAATAATTGTTGTATAGTTACGCCGGCAATGACTTACTACTAAGAGATTATGATTAATGCAGAGAATTTTAAAGATATACATAATATCCAGACGTTGCTTATACATTGGTAGGTTTCAGAGCAGACAGATGATTTTTGCAGGAGTATTATGTGAACTCTAAAATTATTGTCTAGGATGGAAGTACTATGGCCGGTAAAAATAACTTTACGATGTGATATCTTTAGAGAGATTCGTCAGCGCGACACTTCAGCTCGCGCCTCGCCTTGGACTCGCACGACCTCACCATGTACGCGCCGCGATCCGCGACCATTGTATTTAATATATGTGTCAGTCCACTACGTTTTTCTTATAGTCTAGATATCCCTCTAGTTAAACTCTGCAGGGCACTAGACGCAACACTGATTGACCCCTTAATGTAAGCCCTAAGGGGCTTCTCCGAAATCCCAACGAAGTCCGTATGGCGCCATCCCGCTCACTCAAATACAGTATATCATCAGAGCGACAGGGACAGCACGTTACGAACTTCGATTTTTGAGTTTCCTTCTGGTATAGCCTAAGATCCGAATATAAAACGACCTTCACCCATCCGTTTACCTATTAAAGAAAAGAATTTACCTATACTTACTAATTCTTAGTAAGGACATAATATATATTTGTTAACAATGACATATTTTGCGATGACCAGTGATCGGAATAGGTAGAGCTAATGTACTAAAGTTCGTCAAAGAACGAAATATAGAATAGTTACAACCAGGTAAACCGGATTTCCGGTATTTTTCTGGTATTAGTCGTTATTTTTAATATACTTGTTTTTACTCAAAGTACGCGATAAGTAATTTATGATAGTTTGTAGTAAACCTAAAAGTATGAAGTACATTGTACGAGTATGTCGCTAGGAATAGAATAAACAATTTTTGTTTTCCCACTCATAACTTCGTGTCAGCGTCAAAACTGGTATGAGCAAAACTACCTACTCAGGTAGGAACTTCGAGTTTACCCGGTTGTAACCACTCTATATTATGCTCTATCAATTTCGGTCACTGGCGATGACCCTGATGTGGACATTTGTACAAACGCCATAATAATTTGAGGACTAATAACTTGATTATAGTCTAATGTTCAGCAGAGCTGTTACAGTGATAATACCTACTTTGTATAGAAGTTACAATACTGAGAGTGAATGTAAACTATATTTATTTCATTACAGTTGTTTTATCGAAATAGCGAGGCATATTTAAGGTAATGTCCCAGTGGATGACACTATTAGGAGCAAATCCGCATTTTTATCCAAAAACTACTCAACTATCAAACATACTGGCTAGATGCATATGCAAACTGGTTCTTCATTAATGTTATAGAACAGCAAAATATATGACAATCGTACCATTACTGAATTATTCCGGTTTTCCGCAACCTCTGACATTGTACCCGGTGGATGGCCTTTGTCCTTCCCAAGGACTCAAACTATCTCCATACCGAATTTCATCCAAATCGGTTCAGCGGTTTAAGGATGAAGAGGTAACAGAGAGACAAACAGACAGACACACTTTCGCATTTATAATATTAGTATGGATTTGTACCGAGCCTATCCATAATATATGTTTTAAGTATAAACTCAATGCGTAGTTCTTCAAGAAAACATATTAACATTTATAAAAGTAAAAAAATATAGAATCTAAAAAAGCAATATAATGGATTTTTATTTAAAACAACTTACATGCGTTTGATATGCCACCTTATAAGAACCGTGTCCCGGTAAAAGTAAATTATTTGGTTTCTGTTTTGGGCCATGCATTTCTGTCTGTTAAATAGTCCTCTACCCTATATTATGCCTTAATTAGTGATGCCTATAAAAGAAAACAAATGCATTAAGTACATCAGATATCTATTAACTGTTAATTAAACTCGTTTAATTTATTTTTAATCAAAATACTTTCGTTCTAGGACTCTTGGTACTTATCAACTAAACTTTGAATAAGGAAATGATCCATTTGACAAGAGTATCTTTTTGATCCGTTGTCAAGTAAGTGTTTGGCCCCATACGGCACGCAATTGGATGTTTAGCATGCACTTTATACAGCAAAGTGATTCGAGGAATCCCATATTTTTTGGCTGCTGTAGCAATCAAAATCTCTGGCCTTTAAAATGTCATCTCGAGCAGGTACAATGCAAAGTTATTGGAAGCATATTTTCATTGCATAAAACCTGTAACCAATAAATGACAAACATTTATGACCGAATGAATGACACATCAATATGCAACTGTCATTTATTGGTCATCCATAGTAAAGGAATCTCTGACACCCAAGTCAGACACTACTCAAACTATCGATAGAAACTTGTCACTTGCAGAGTAATTTATATGTATGTGCTACTTCCTTCCCATAAGCTCCAAATTATTTTTTGAATAAATCTTGTACGAGTGAATAACATGGGTGTCATCCACTACTAAACGCAATTTTTTTGTACCAGAGTCTGTGTACGGCGATGCAATGTCAATTCGCATACAGTCTGGATCGAGCAGAAATATGTACTCGCCGGTAAATTAAAACGCTACAACTTGGATAAATGGTCAATGAGATATCATGCACAGGTACTCACCAGGCGTCAGCATTCGGGAGGTGGTACGAGCGGTTCTGTTCTTCTGCCTTCAGGATACGGGCCGGCCGCCCAGATGGTATAAGTACACAGGTCACGATTAATGTCCCACATACGTCCGCGGTAGTAGAAATCAAAAGGATGTAGTATTTGAACGCCAAAGATGAATTTTTGGTACGGTAAATCAGTCTGCGCGAGCGTGCGCGAGCGTTCTCGGTGTTATACAGAACAGCCGTTCAGTCGATGGTGGCGCCAGCGTCTACGTAGGTTTGTACCGCACATGCGCGTTAGTTGATTCGGGCGCTCTCATTGGTCCGATATTCCGAATTACAACATTTGAGACGGCGTTTTGACATTGCATCGTTTGAATTAAAGGTGCGCTAATAGTTTAAAAATTGAAAACGGAACAGTCTGACTTACCTACAAAATACTAATATAATAACCACTAATTATTTAAACACATAGAATATCAAAGGTTGTTTAATTATCTAACAGTTTAAATGACCACTTAACAAAAAAATTTGGGCCATTATATCCTAATTCTTATTTTTTAAAATAAACTGCAAAAAAGTCATCCACTGGGTCATTTAAACATCAGTGTCGTCCACTGGGACATTTACCTTATTGATATATTTTTATAATTTCAGCATGTGGTGGAGACATCAACGCCCAGCCCGGCTGCAGTAATTACTGCGGTCAAAGTTGCTCTGACTACAATAAGCTACTAACTGGGTGCCCACGCTTCTGCATACCCCATGGTTGCGCCTGCAACCACGGTTTTATTTATGACTATAAAGTGAAAGCATGCGTCAAGCCAAAAGACTGCAGTATCTAAGTAATATTTTTTTTATTACGAGCCCAATGCAAATGTGTTCGTCTGGCACGAAAAAACAGTTAACCTAACTTCAACCTAAATTTAGGATGCCTTAGATGTTTAGTAGAACATAATATAACAGCAATATAGATTATAAGTAACATTTTATTTGCCAAATTAAAAAAAAAATCAACTTTCCGCAGTGATACAAAAAAATCTCAAAAGATCTCACTCGCAAAAAAGTTCGTCTGCAGTTTAGCCGACGCAGAATAGACCGTCTACAAAGTGGTGTTCTTTTTGTGTACAAAACGGCTTTGTTCTTGATCGGCATTAAAACTATTAAATGTCGGTAGTCTCTTTAGGGGTTATTCTATCCTAAGAACAGGTAAGTTTCTCCTTAAAATCAGCTGTTGACATATAAGGGTCCTGTCACAACATTTTCTTCATTTTCTACCACAAAGTTTCTATGGGAGACAATTCCTGACTGCTGGTCAACCATGAGCTGGTAGGGATATTTTTCAATTTTAGCCACGCCATCGTTCTCTTTGCGGTATGGCATGAAGCACAGTCTTGTTAAAAAATAAATAAAGTTCTATCTTTTTACTTTGGTATAGACGGTAGCAAACTCTCTTTCAAGATGCTTTTGTATTTCTCGGTATTGACAGTTCATTTTTTTTTTATTGATGATAATCGGGCATTTGGCCGCAATCTCACCTATTGTTAAGTGACGATGCAGCCAAGGATGTATTTGCCCGTCTAGAAACAGCCTATGCACTCTTACACTATAATGATCTCACATTATAATGATCGGGGAACACACTCGCAGGCAACGAGTTGCACTCCTTTGAGGTACGCATGATACTCATAAAAGTGGCACTGAAGCGCTTCGTGAAAATACGCGGAATATCGACCACAATACATGATCCATCGATTAATTGCAAACAGCCCACATCATAAGCTGACATACAGCTCCAAATCATTTTAAATAAAGAATGAAAGCATTTTTATTCGTTAGCATACAAAAACATAAATAAGAATACTTAGTATGCTAAGAAAAGGTTCCACCTCAGCATAATGCTAGCTCGAAAGCCAGCGCTGATCTTTCGGTGAGACCCTAGGCATTAAAAATGCTGAAAACTTCACCTTTCACTCACACTGTATTTATGAAATGCATTTCCTTTTTCTCGAATCGCCATTCGGCAACTGTGATTTCAAATTTGGATTCGTCACTCCGTATTATTGTTAGCCACTGACTGGCAGTCCAGTTTCTTTTTTCTTTAGCGAATTTATATTTGTAAGTTCTCGGTTTTTTAATAAGCAATGGTTTCTCTCCAGCAGTATAAAAACCGTAGTCCATTCTCTTCATTACTATCTTGCAGGTGTCTACTGAAATGTTTTCTTGAATCGTGTCACGCTTTAGTACGGTAAGTTCTCCTGCTTTTGCACGGCGATGTTTCTTGATGATCTTCTTCTTCAGTAACTTCGATCAAGAGATCTTTACGGTGATGCTCGATGATCAATTCAATTATTTATCTTGGCAACGAAAGGTCCTTGGATATTTGGTACGTAGATTTGATGTCATTGTCTTCTTCAGTCACTGGTTTAAGTTAGTGCTTTTTCGATAGAATATTTATTATGTAGTAACAATTTTTTCTTCTGATCTCAGTTTGATCGAGAATCGACCACTTTCGAGTTGTAAAATGGTGCATGAAGTAACAAAAATTTAAATTTGCCATTTTATACACCGTGGGCTCGAGTAACCCGACTAACTTTAACAATAGGTTCTAATGACTATTTGGAGTAAAAAAAGTTATATGATGTATAGTCCAATAACGAATAGTTTTTAAGATATTCATTATTTAAAAAAAATACACTTAGTAAAATCTCCAGTCTAACACACCCTAAGGATGTGACGTAGGGTGTAATCCACTTAATGTTTTTTATACGACGGAGTACTAACTGCATGCTATTTGGTCAATTGGAATTATATTTTCTTCTGTTTCCGCGATTATTACTCATTGAAATAAAACAATTTAACGGATTATATCGCGTATATTATCTCATTATAGTTCCCGACGTTTCGGAAGCTTTCCAGCTTTCCATGGTCACGGGAGGACTGAGAAAAGATGTATAAAGTTACAATTTGTGCAAACTACCCATTTTTTTTGAAAAAACACAAATAAAGGTGTACATACATGCCAGATGGGCCTTAATTAGCCTGGGATTATTAATAATATAATAGATCTGCAGTCTGTGAACATGTCATTGACAAACCAAACCACTCAATTAAGTTTGATAAACCTTCTATCCTTGCCAAAGAAAAAAGATATTTTCCCAGGATGCTACGCGAGGCTATTGAGATTAAAAAGCATCCTAATTTCAATAGAGAAGATGGATTGTCACTACCACCAGCTAGGGATCCTGTAATATATCTCATCAAGGAACAAGCGAGACACAGGACTGCAAAACCTTAATTTCCGAACGGTGTAAAATATCTTATCCATTTAAAAGTAGTTTAATAATCTCTGTTTTTTAAATATTATAATTAGTAATGAGGTAGCCTGGGAGTTTTTCTTTGCAGCGTTTCTTTTCTCCTCAGTACGCCTCATTTGTGAAATGCTGCTTGGTAAATTGTTAATATAAAATAATTAAGCCCTTCTGGCACATGTGTAACTGTCTTTACAGCTTAGGCCCATCTGGCATGTATGTACACCTTTATTTGTGTTTAAAAAAAAATGGGTAGTGTGCACAAATTGTAAATTTGACAGAGGAAAATACATCTTTTCTCAGTCCTCCCGTGACCATGGAAAGCTAGAAAGCTTCCGAAACGTCGGGAACTAAAATGAGATAATATACGCGATATAATCCGTTAAATTGTTTTATTTCAACAATTGGAATTAGTTAACTTTGGTACACTATTACAAAAAGGTTTCGTTCTCAAGGCTATTTTTATCGTATAATGAAGATGTTTCTTAAAGCTGAGTAGCAGTGCAGTACTCCTAGCTGTACAATTTAATTATAATATCGTTATCTTTACTTTATCATTATCACAAATAGTACTCCTCACTTATCGTTAAGACTAGAGTACGAGTAGTATTGTTTCTGTTCTTTTTGTGAGTCGCGAGTGTGAAAATTATTTACTTATACCCCTAATAACTGGCCGATAGTTTAAAATTGATGTCACTGAAATGTCAACGTTCAAAATAATTGCTAATTGTCACATAAGATCGAATCGCGGTCCAAATAAAGTGTAATAAATAAATAAAGCCATGCCGCATTATACTCCGGCTCACTTAGCGGACATCCATTTTGTTTACGGATTTTGTAACGGCAATTAGTAAGAAGCAGTTGCTGAATACCGAAGAAGATTTCCCACTCGTCGCGTACCGCACCATTCCACTTTCGTGGACACACATAGACGGTTTCGTGAAGATGGTCTAGCACGAACTCGCAGGGAAAGGGTCCAGCATGACAGTTGCGCGGCCCACTTCGGCAATGAGGTTAAGGGATGGTTACGCCAAAAATTCCCCGACAAGTGGATAGTTCGTGGAAGCAATGTTCTCGCGTGACCTGCCAGGTCACCAGACCTAACTCTCAGAGATTTTTTTTTGTGGGGGACATTGAAAGATAAGCTATATTCAAGACCAGTACACTCGAGAGAAGAACTATTCCTAAGGATTTCGGCAGCCTCTGATGAAATTAAAAAACAGTTTTGTCATCTTAAATAAAGAAATCTGTTTACGAACATATCTTTGTATTCAAAATAATGGTTCACATTTCGAAAACCTAATGCACTAATAAAGATCCGTAATTGTATTGCATTGTGTTTTTTTCCACTTGTATGTTGTACTGTATTCTCCTGACATTCGTTGTCATGAACTAGTAAACAATCACATGTCACATGACCGGCACTTCACTCGCCGTGCATCGTATGACGTGGGAGTGATTCGTGAAGTGTCATGTTCGCTTACTCTGTTTGTCTACTAGGGATTGGTTTTTCTTACTCACTTTTTTAACTAAAGATTTGTTCACAAGATAATGCTAAAGTTAATTGATTTACTTTGTTCTTAAAAAATATTTTTTATTTAAGTACAGAATTGACCCTATGTTGATATTTTTTTTTTTAATTGTAATACCATCCAAAATACGTGGTTAAAGTTTCTCGGGTTATTCAGGCCCTCGGTGTATAGCCGTCTGTCATTTTAGCTGACATAATATTTTTTGTTCAATAAAAAAATATCGTTTTATAATAAACAATACTTAAAAAGCAGTTTTTATCTTAAGTACACGACCTGTTTTAATGCTTCAAATATGAATTAATAGATGATTTTTTTTGCTTGCGAGATGTTAACTTTATGGCACCAGTATATTAAATTAAATATCATTATAATACTATGTACCATGTAAAAAAAACTAGTTTTAAATACTTACTGTGTAGCGTTTTCCATTAATCAGCAAATACCAGTCTTTGGAAACAAAATCGTATTATGTAGTGCGACTTGACGACCTAATTTGTATTGGGGCTCCCATTTAAATGTGTGAGAATGTTATATTTAGATTCGTCCTTACATTTGTTTACCTACTCTTTACGAGATGATGCGCCTCCATCTCTTTCTATCTACAATTGAGTCTAGAATATCATGCACTGTACTAAGCTATGTAGTCCACCTGCACTTGCTATAAGTGAAAAAAGTTTGTCTAACATTATATTGCTTCCCAACCTTTCTAGGCAAAACTCAAAAAAAGATGGGTGTTTGCGACCAACTTCTCTGTTATATGAAGAAGTCTTTAGTAGTTTTTTGCTAAGTATTGATAATAGGGCACAAGCATGATTTTTTTATCGCTTTTCTTAACAGAATTTTAAAATACCGTAAAAACGATATCAAAAAGTGGCATTAAAATGATAATCGTCTAGGAAATACGAATACGTATGATATATGCCTTTAAAAATACAAATAAGACAGCGATTCGACAGATAGGTCCAAATTTTTCGTCATAATACACTACGGCCATATAAACTCCTTATTAAATTATATTTTGCTAGAAAGAGGCAGAATGAAATGTTTGATAGCTTATACGTTGGTTATTTTTATAGTTAATCGAAAATAACATTTTCTACTGTTTCTGACATGAATGAGCTTTTAATAAAGCAGAAATAAATATTCATGCATATTCCCGTATCGTCTAAAATCTATATTTTCTTTTCATCAAATATGTTCTACCAAAGCAAAGCTAATTAATTACCTATTTTATGTTTACAGGTTCTAGGAATTCTACTAAATCTTAAGAACATAACTTGCAGTCACCGGTTTTGATTCATCTCCCAATAAGCCCGGCATGTAAAAATGCGTTTAGGTCTATACTCTTATTTCTGTAGCTCGTGTTGAGTTTTAACTTTCTTGTTTGCATACAGCCGCAATTATTGTACACCTTTTATTTTGTTTTCTATCTACCCTCGTGTGTTTGCTAGGGCGCTTGCAAAATGTTTTTTTTCTTTCAATGAATTTTTGCGTATGTAATCTTTTTAAAATACTATTAAATTATCTTTGGCCGTTAAAAAGTTTTGTTTTATTAAAGCCGATATCGTATGAAAAATGAATACATGAATGATTATGTACAACCACTGAACTGACAGTTCCATATATGTCTATTTTATAGCAGATCCTATCTTCGTATTATAAAAAGGATGGATCCTTTTCACTCAACTAAATTGAAGCCAAAAATGTGGTGTGATTTTTTCCCACTCGTAGACTCTATTGCGGGGTATTTTCTACTAAATTTCCCGAATTGCGAGAGCACTACCGTGCACCCAGACGCACAATACAGATTTTTACTTTACTAAAGGAAAAAATACAATCTATAATTTATTAAGTTGTAAAAATGAAATTTCAGTACATAAAACAGTCTCTGTACATAAGACACAAATTTGCGCGTTTACCGCTAAGAAAATCCCATTTACTGTGGCCCCACAATTCCAGAACACGGCTCTCACCATCTCGGAGAGCATTGGGATCCTAGGTATTGATATTTCGAGCGACGTTCAATTCCGAAGTCACTTGGAAGAGAAGGCCAAGGTGGCATCAAAACAGCTCGGTGTCCTAAATAGAGCGAAGCGGTACTTCACCTCTGGGCAAAGACTGCTGCTGTACAAATCGCAGGTCCGTCCCCATATGGAGTACTGCTGTCACGTCTGGGCTGGAGCACCTGGATATCCGCTTCGCCCTCTAGACTCGGTTCAAAGACGCGCTATACGAATTAATGACGATCCCATGCTCACAAACGGTATTGAGCCTTTTAGTCTAAGTAGAGACTTCGCCTCTTTATGTGTATTCTACCGCCTGTATAATGGGCTGTGTTCCGAGGAATTGTTCGACATGATGCCTACAGCCACCTTCTATCATTGCACCGCTCGCAGGATATTCATCCACACACCTTTGAACCAAAATGGTCGCGCACCGTGTGGTATCAAAGGAATTTTCTACCGCGCACACTCCGAATGTGGAATGACCTCCCTGCCGCGGTTTTCCCTGGAGGTTACAGTATGGGGTTATTCAAGAGGGGAGTGAATAAGTTCTTAAAGGGTCGGCAACACGCACGTAATGCCCCTAACGTTGCAAGCGCTCATAGGCTGCGGTGACTACTTAACATCAGGCAGGCCGTACGCTTGTTTGCCACCTTAGAAGTATAAATAAACGAACAAATTTTCAAGAAAATAAGTGAAACAGACTATTTACAAGTTACTGAAACAGTTTATTTTTTATTTTTTGTATGTGTCGTTGTGGCTTCATCAAGCCAAAACTTCTAAACGGATTTCAACTATTCTTGGTATATGGATAGCTGGGCATCCACATATGGTTACAAGATACTTTTTATCCAAATACACAGAAAAGAAAAAGAGGGAGTTAATCAAAAAATCAAAAATCAAAAAAATCAAAATTATTTATTTGCAACTATAGTTTTCTACAAAAATCTGTCGAATCCTCCTTTTATGTTTGACACTTGTGTTAGGAGGTATTCGCTCTTTCGTACAAGGTCTTATCAAAGTTAACAATAAATAATATTATATATATTATATATATCTAATTTTTAGTGTAAGATATCATCTTATATAAATATCTTATAATCTAAAAGACTAAGACAATGTTGGCAAACATAACAAAGAAATCAGTGATAAATACAGTTTATGAATTTTATTCTCTTCGGTAACGAAGTTGACCTTCTAGTATAAGATAACGAAGCAACCAACAAGTGTACTTCCTGTAATAAAATTATCAAAAGTAAGTGATGATTGGGATGTTGACAATTTTCTTCTGTGGTATATGTTATTGAACGACTTCTCAATAATTGAAATACAAACATTTGGTGAAAAAAGTACTTCAATCATATAAAAATTTACCGGGATACAACATTGTTAAAATCACATTTTTGACGTTCCCAAAAACGCTCCCTACAAAAGCCTAGGTAGGTGTGACGTCACACCTTGCTTTCTTGTATGGGGAAATTAAGAATTATGTATGTTCTGCAGCTATCTTAAAACTTGCGTTTATCGATACGGTTTTATAAGAAAAGTTACTATAAATTTTATGGCTTATTCAATGGTATTATTAGTTATTCATGTTTTCATACTTTCAAAATGGACTTTCCGACCCAACTTTAAAGGCTGATAAAACATGCTGCACGTAAGGTATCGAACTCATTTTTTTTAGGATTTCTGTCATAGAAACTACCATTTCGCGTTAAAATTTTATTTTTATTTAAGTACAGTCAACATCCCAATTTTATTGTGCAATTTGGCATAATGCCAGTAGTAAAAAGGCCTATGATGGTTGCGTTTGTCACGCGATAAATAAATGACATAGCTGTCGTCACCTTCTGACGCATATGTGAGTGCGAGAGTGACAGACGGGACATATCATTAATCGCGAGATAAATGCGACCATCTTAGGACCGCATAGAAATATCAAAGCGAGATAAATGCGTCCATCATAGGACCGCAGAGCAATATAAATGCGAGATAAATGACAAGGCGTCGTGTTGCATAATTCAAAGTAATTTTGAATTTTCCAAGGTTAGGAGAAATCCCAACGGCCTGCACTCACATTTGTTTTTTTTTTAATTGCGCTTACTTTAGTTTGACAGTTCGCTTTTCTATGGGAATTGACAGTTAAAAACAATACAATTACAATCTAAACCTCTCGTGTGACGTGTGATATATGTTTTCACGTCACGTCACATTGGCAAAATACTTACGTCTTGCTGGTGTATCTTACTAATATATCAGCGAAAATTATTTAGCAAATTTTTAACCCTCAAACCATTATTCCCATTTTTTTATTTAGGCGAAGTTATATCAACGTCAACAATCTTAGTTACGCTGATGACATGGTGCTGCTCGGCCCTTCAATCGATGCAATGAGGAGGTTGACAAGAATATGAGAAGCGTACGCTGCGGCCAATGGACTCAGGTACAATGTGAAGAAGAGCGAAGTGATGATTTTTTAATCTGGCAGGAAAACTTATCCAACTGCACCATTAGTGATACTCTACGACGTCCCTTTAAACTTCGTCACTAAGTTCAAGTACCTGGGTCACTGGGTAACAGACGACCTAATTGACGATTTGGATATCGAGCGGGAACGTAGGTCGTTGGCTGTCCGATGCAACATGTTGGCCCGCAGGTTTGCGAGATGTACTGTACAAGTAAAGACTACACTTTTCAAAGCGTACTGCCAGTCGTTTTACACGTCGTGTACATGCAAGCAAGCATTTTGACGCTCCGTTCGCTTCGCTCACTCCGCTTTACACGGTCAGAATACAAACCTAACCTAACTTTTCGGTTTTTGACCAGTGTTCGATTTTGTCCATTGGGTTTTATTCTAGTAGTTGTGGTAATTCTGCTAAGTTTAAATTTGCCCAAATGACATTTGACGATTTGTTATTTGCCTAAGCAATTCATTTGCTTCATAATTATTTGCCACATAAAAGTTTACTGAAGTAAAAGTTTGCATTATAAAACATTAGCCAAATAAGAAAACTGCGTAGTAAAGTTATGCCAACGATTGGTTTTCCAAATGAAACGTCGGCGAAAAGTTGGTTGCTGAGTAAAATTTGACGATACATATTTAGCCGAAAATGCAGTACACCCGTCTATTCATCACTGTTACCTATCACATAGGGGTAGCTTAACAATTGGGTATCGTATAAAAGAATATTGAATGCAAACCAAAATTCTGACAAAATAACTAGTTTATTTTAACTATTTTTTAAGCTCAGTCTTAAAGTTGGTACTTAATTGGTAGAGCGATACAATGGGATGTGTGGGCTAGCTGATTGACCAAATAACGTCTTCGCTTGGTACTATTTTTTAAGCTTCATTTTAAATCAGCGAAGTATCAGGAGTGCAGACTATAAATTTTAATAAATGGGCGCCAGCCTGAGTGAGAACAGGCAATTATGATAAAAGATAGATCTGGAAAGGGTACATCACCCATCGAGAACCAAGGAGATGGCAGCTCGGATCGGGGCCAGGAGCGGTTTACTGTTTGTGACTGTAGGGCGGACACGGGATCAGTCCAGCTTACCACAGAAAACACGGCAACCTCCATCCGGAGAAGGAATCGCCAGTGGTTAAAATCGGCAAGAAATGAAAGCCAATCAGGAAATTACAAATGTATAAACAATATGCCTAAGTCGAATAGCGAGCGATCAAATATCTAACGAATTGCTAGTTTAGCAATACGAAAGTGATATCACTGGTATTTTTGAGCCACTGGAATACCGAAATAGTCATACCTCATTGTTATTGGTTGGTATTGTGTATATATTTACAAGATCGAATGCGATATGATTAAGCATTGAAACAAGTTGGGAAATAACTTCATTCAAACAAAAAAAAAATTGAAATAAAACAATGTAACTAATTATATCGCGTATATTATCTCATTTTAGTTCCCGACGTTTCGGAAGCTTTCCAGCTTGTCATGGTCACGGGTGGACTGAAAAAAAGATGTATTTTCCTCTGTCAGAGTTAAAATTTGTGCAAACTACCCATTTTTTGAAAAAACACAAATAAAGGTGTACATACATGCCAGACGGGCCTAAGCTGTAAAGACAGTTACACATGTGCCAGAAGGGCTTAATTATTTGATTCTAATAATTTACCAAGCAGCATTTCACAAATGAGGCGTACAGAGGAGAAAAGAAACGCTGCAAAGAAAAACTCCCAGGCTACCTCATTACTAATTATAATATTTAAAAAACAGAGACTATTAAACTACTTTTAAACAGATAAGATATTTAACACCGTTCGGAAATTAAGGTTTTGCAGTCCTGTGTCTCACTTGTTCCTTGATGAGATGTATTACAGGATCCCAAGCTGGTGGTAGTGACAATCCATCTTCTCTATTGAAATTAGGATGCTTTTTAATCTCAATAGCCTCGCGTAGCATCCTGGGAAAATATCTTTTTTCTTTGGCAAGGATAGAAGGTTTATCAAACTTTATTGAGTGGTTTGGTTTGTCAATGACATGTTCACAGACTGCAGACCTATTACACCGACGGTGCTTGACATCTGCTATGTGCTCCTTCACCCGGGTTGATACACTGCGTTTCGTTTGACCAATGTATGAAAGACCACACTCGCAGTCCAGCTTATAAATGCCTGCACTCTGCAAAAGGGTGCTACTCTTCACGGGTCTAAGGTATTGAAACACCTTCTTCAACGGCTTGAAATGTTTTTATAGAAGCTCGCTTCAAGATGTTTCCGATCTTGTCTGTGACCCCTTTCACATATGGTAATACGGCAGGTTTACGCTTGACTGTTGGTTTCTTCATACTTGTAATCTGCTTGGAACGTGGTATCTGGAGCTCGTTGGCTCGAAGCGCACGTTTGACATTCTGCAACTCAGCAGTCAGATGTTGATTGTCGCAGATGCTCCTGGCTCTATGAAACAAAGATTTACCCACTGTAGCAAGTTGACAGGGATGGTGGTGAGATTTGCCATTCAAATACCTATCTGTATGCGTAGGTTTCCTATGTACAATATGCCTCTAATTACTAGCACATCTAAGAATGCAAGTGAATTTTCATGTTCCAACTCCATAATGAATTTAATTTTACTATGCATGGAGTTCAGATGGTCTAAGAAAGCTGAAACACTAGATCTAGGTAAAATAGTAAAGGTATCATCTACGTATCTTTTAAAGATCCTCGGCTTGACAGGTGCCAATGAAAGCGCTCTCTCCTCGAAGTCTTCCATGAAAATATCGGCGACGACAGGAGACACCGGAGACCCCATTGCCACACCATCAACTTGCCCGTAGAATTCACAATTCCATAGCATATAGCCAGATGTAAGGCAGTGTTGTAATAACTCAGCATATTCTATTGCCATCTGTTGTTCACTCAATCTTCTTTTAACAATTTCGATACATTCTTGAACTGGTAGGCATGTGAAGAGAGACTGGACATCAAAACTGACCATAACTTCATCATCATTTAGTCTCAAATCTTTAATCTCACTGACAAAATGGTATGAGTCCCTTGTGTATGCTTCCGTCTTCCCTCGCAGTAAAGAAAGCACACCTGCTAAGTGCCGAGCTAATCGATAGGTAGGAGCATCGATTTGACTCACTATAGGGCGTAACGGAGCACCAGGTTTATGTATCTTTGGTAACCCGTACAACTTTGGTGGCACCGGGCAAGAAGGCACTAAACTTTTCACATCCAGATTAAGATTTTCAGAGTGCTTACTTATCAGCTCGGCTGTCGGTTTTACTACTTTCGCCGTTGGATCTCGCTTAACAAGCTTATATGTTGTAGCGTCTGACAAAAGTACTTCCACTTTCTGGTTGTAATCACTAGTATCCATAACAACCGTCGCATTTCCCTTGTCAGCTCGAAGAATGGTGATGTCTGGGTCTTCACGCAAGCTCTTTAAAGCGTTGAATTCCGTTCTGGGTAAGTTAACTTTAGGAGACTTTGCTCGTCTTAAAATTGAAGACACATCCTGGCGTACGGCCTCCAAATCCTCCTTACGCATATGATTTTGGACCAAAAAATTTTCCACAACGACTATAATCTGTTCAAAAGGGATATTCCGTGGAGTAACAACATAATTATTATTTGTGTTTTTTCAAAAAATGGGTAGTTTGCACAAATTGTAACTTTGACAGAGGAAAATACATCTTTTCTCAGTCCACCCGTGACCAATGAAAGCTGGAATGCTTCCGAAACGTCGGGAGCTAAAATGAGATAATATACGCGATATTATCCGTTAAATTGTTTTATTTCAATGAGTAATAATCACGGAAACAGAAGAAAATATTTAAAAAAAAAAATTTTTCAGTAGAGATATAAGGAAAAAAATACCAAAAATTAAACAGAGTAGTTGCACCCAAGGCCTAAAGTATGGAAACAAACCGTACCTAACGTATTTACTTCGGATGCACTTGAGTAAATAAAAAATAGATGTTATTGTCTTCTTTAATAATGTGTTAACATGACGAATTTTTTACACAAATAAAGCACAGCCTGAATTATACAAGGGGTGATCCAAAAGTAATGATAGCTAAAAACTTACAGTTTCGGATGAAAGTAAACAGATGTTGCATTACTAGCCCTAAGAAGTCCTTAGTAAAATATTTAGAAATATTTATCTGTCATAGGTACTTGTCTCACCGCCACCGGCGGCGATTAGTGATAAGCTATCGGCGATTTTCTCGCCCAAGAAACAAACAAAAGATAATTGCTCCCTTGTAAATAAAAGAGAGATATATATTTATAATTCATCGCTGGCTGTTCTTACTGCCGGCGATCTATCTCTCTCTAACAGTCACAACAGATTATTAATAACAGACACAATCCAGTGTGTTGTTTTGCTAATTTTTAGATCAAACACAGCACAGCACTGATTATCCTGTTACGGAGCTGGTTAAAACGTACAATTTTTATCATGTCTAAAGTAAAATTAATTATCTGACTATATTATCTGACTTTAACTGACATGTCGCACGCGATAAAAAAAGGAACGGGGGTGTCTAGACGTAGAACCAAATAAGACTGGAAATTGTCCCTGTAATGACAAGCACATAACCAAGAATAATAATTAACGAAAACGGTATACAGACGAAAGGGTATGAGAGCCATTTCGTAAAAACTTTAAACTGAAAGGCACACAAAAATGGCAATAATTTGTAAATTTACACTTTCTCGGCAACAACCTAGAGTTTAACTGACACCATACCAATAAAAAAATGTAATCTTTTGTCTAATAAGATGAACTGCGGAACTAACATTCCGAAGAGTCAATCTAATTACTTAAAGTAAAATTATTACTTGCAGATGTTTAAAATGCTTGAAATAAGTGTTTTGGTCTAAAATCACAAGTGCACTCTTAGAACACAGGGAGTAAAACACACTATTAGAACACCAATTATGCTGCGCCAAAAAATACATTTCAGACGCAATACAACCGCTGAGTGGTGGTGCTACTGTCGAGCACAGTGAGGAAACAAGACGGAGAGCTATCATCTCACGCAAGGGGAAGTGAGATAGCGGGTCACCTCAGAGGGCCCGAGATTGCAGCGTAGACGCAACTGAACATGTGCACACGTCGGAGCTTTATTGACATTTGATTAGAGTCCAATATATCGCGTTATTATAATTAAGAATAGTGGTACAAGGCAAGCCATTGTATTTTGAAAGAGTGACAGTTCACTGATTGCTGAGCTATGGAGAATAACGGAGGTCTAGAAAAATTCAGAATATAAATGTATAAAGTCAATAATTATTGTTATATTTGTCGGAAGAAGACCCAGGCTTTGGGTCCCCTTGCGATTAAGGCATGATAGCAAACGAGAACCGCGCGCAAAAGGATAAATCAAAAGACAACTGCTCATCGTAACAGTTCTAATAATTAATCACGTTATTCGCTCTCTAATTAACATTAACACATACTTCAAAGAGGCAACTATCCGTCAGAGTTAAGCGTGTGCACCGGTCCACGGTTGAACGATATCTGTCGCTTGTAGCGAAGGCGGCCCTTCACGTTTCGGGAACACGTGACCCGCCCCACCTCAGTGACCGGAGGGTAGCAGGGGGTACGTGTTGTGCCTCTTGCTCTACAAAGTCAAGTCAACTCCTTTTTATTATTATCGCCGACAATCCGACATATTTATAAATAATACACAGTAATTATAATAAACCGAGAGTGCCTGGAGGAGTTTATTGATCCATGAAGGAAGATATGAAAGGAAACCGTTCATTGAAAGCAACTCATAGACATGTGCATTCTTCCAATCTTTACCTATGGAGCACAGACTTGGTCTTTGACACAAGTTCAGAAATCTACCCTCAACGTTTGCCAAAGAGCCATGGAGCGTAGTATTTTGGGCGTGCAACTAACTGACTGGATCAAGAATACAGTACTACGTTCCAAAACCCGGATAGCCGACATAGCCCAAACAGCTGCCAGGCTGAAGTGGGACTGAGCTGGACATGTCTGTCGCATGCCGGGCGACATGTGGGCTAAGCCTCCGAGTGGGTCCCACAAAATAGAGTCCGGCGTCGCGGTAGGCCTCGACGAAGACGGCGGGACGACCTTGACTTTTTCCAGAACAACTGGTGGGAGATTGCTCAAGAACGGGACACGTGGAACAATGAGAGGGAGGCCTTTGCCCAGCACTGGGGCACTCTAGACTGTACAATTCATATTTTCAATGTGTTTGATCTATCCAGTTATTTTTAGGGCTCGATTCCCTGAAGAAACTTAATTACATTCTCTAACTACAGACAATGAAGCCTTCGTGACGGATTCAAATCCTGTCAAATTAATTAATAATTAACTCATAATTATCATAAGTTTATGATAATTATGAGTTTGGTGATAAGTGTTGGGATATAGGTTAAATTTAATAGTGTGGGCAATTCGATCTAAGATCGATTTAATTTTGAGAGGAAGATGACCGGATTTCGATGTCCGTGGAAGGTTAACTTGGATAAAGCTTTGCTGGTCCAAATGATACAGCTCATGTCGTTTTATAGGTTCAAGCGCTATCACTTTCCTAAATGCCCTGATTTCATTATATTATGATTATGACTTACCACATTGCCTGATTGCAACTATTTCACCAGGACAACACACCCCCTCACAAGGCCAGTGTGGCCATGGCTGCCCCCCTGATGCAGGGTTCGAATTGCTGGAACACCCTCCATATTCGCCAAATCTAGCCCCCAGCGACTTTTATCTATTTTCACGGCTGAAAGAAGAGATAACAAATTATGGATGATAGCGAGGTAATGGCCGCTGTGGAAACAGTTTTAAAGGGTCAAGAAAAGTACCTATATATTTTTTAAAGGAATTCGTGTGAATGTTGAAGATTAATTATTTCTTTAAACATTTGATATACCTTTCATAAGTACTGATTATGATTATCGCATCTAACTGAGATGTCGTCCACGATATATTTCCAGACGTAAAACCAAATAAGACTGGACGTTGTCACCAACAAATTGGTGGAGCGGACTAGTAGCTACTAAACTCGACGCAGCAGATAGAAAAACGATCAAATTAATATTGCGACATTAAAAAACAAAAGAAGCATACACATAAACCCTAAATAAAAAAGACTGATATAATTACATATCTATCAAAAAAATAATATATATATATATTTACATACAAATAATATATATACACAAACTGATTAGTATGTAAAACGTATCAGTTTGTGTATATGGATACATGTTTAAGTAACTTGCGTCTTGAATACATACATTCAAGACCCAAGTTATTTTAGATATAATTATAGGAGTTTAAAACTTTGGTACTTAGCTAGTATTTTCAAAGCTATCTACCCAAAAACATGTTTATTGTTTAGTTATGTTTTGGTTTGCGGTAACGGTAATGTTAGTACCACAACCAACAAGTTGATTAGTGTTGAAACAGGTGCATTCTGTGATATGGTAAGCTTATAAAAAGGCGACCCCTATGTTTACCTATTATAATATTGCAGAGACTGCTTAGTAAACATGTGGAAAGTACTTCTGTTCTTGGCCTGCGTGGCCGGCTACGTTTCAATCGCCTCTTGTTATAGTAAGTATTAATTGGATGAAAAATACAGGTATTTATAAAAACAAATAAAAATAAGGTAAAAATAATAATCCTGTTCTTTGAAAAATTACTTTTCTTTGTTCATTATCACAACACAACAAACATCTTTTTCTGTCATGGGTTCATACGAGTCTGATTTAACATTGATTTAAACTTACACGATCTTCATTCATTATCATCACAACACAACTAAACGGGGCTTAATCGCGTATAAATATGATTTATTTAATTACCTTTTGGTTATTCTTTTACGTTTCGGACGTCGCGTTACGTCCATGGTATCGAAGGAACTGGAGAGGCGAGTATCAACATCTTCTAGACACGCGAGTTTTCCGATCTACCCGCGCTTGGTCTCGATTATTCATTTGAACACTAAGGTTGTCACTATACCGGCAAACTACACTCACGACATATGGCACTTCATCGGATGATGTTTGATGCTGTTTACATTTACTAATAACTGGATTCCACGAAGATGAAAGTTCGAAATCGTCTTCCCGGATGAAATTTCGGTGTTTCTTAACTTCAATTAAATGTAACCCTCAAATTGTTATGAATATGGTACACTAATATCTAAATGCTTATGAATATGGCCTGTCAGACCGTAGGGGCATCCTTATAACTACACCAACTCCTGTGCCTAAACTCCAAAACCAACTCCAAAGATAATTTTCAATGAAGGTATTAGAAAGGTACAAGAACTTCAAAATGTACATTGGGATCGTATAATATTAACAAACAAATCTGTAAACGAAAATTATACCTCGTTCAAAAAGACTTTGATAGAAGCTCTGAATAAGTGCAATCCAATGAAAAACAAAATAACTCATAAAAATACATTTTAACTACAGGACTAAAGGTGTCGTGTCGTAATAAAAGACTCCTAAAGAAACTAGTTACACAATCCAAAAATACCATTTTGCTTGGCTACTATAAAAAATATTGCAAGGTATTTAAGAAAGCAGTTGATGCATCAAATAAACTTGGTAATAAGCATTTATTCTATAAATTGCACAATAAGACAAAATTTATGTGACAGATAATAAACAGATGAAAAAATAAAAATACCTCTCAAATTAAGCAAAATATTCAAATAAAAACTCAACACAATAGAACATTAACTAACCCGTAGGAAATAGCTGATCTTTTTTACAATTTTTCCTCCTCTGTCGGAAACTCTGATTTAAATCCTTATTCTAAAAACTCAAATAATAACTCTTCAACTGACCAAATAAATAACTCATTTCTTCTGAGCCCTGTTGAGCCAAAAGAAATGTACAGGTCATTAAAAAACCTAAGTAACTAATCCTCTTCTGGGATACATGCAATTCCTTCTAAATTAATTAAAAGCTGTGGCGAAACACTTACCAACGCCTACACACAATGACTAAATCAGTCTTTCTCTATATGTGTATTTCCAGACAAACTAAAAATTGCCCTAGTAAAACCGATATAAAAAATGATAAGAGAACTGATGTCACTAACTATCGACCTGCAAAAATATTTGAAACTGCAATGATGAAAATGATCCTGTACTAACTACTAGTTTCTCTTTGGCCCTATGGTTGACTGGTAGAGAATGCCTATTGTAATAATATAGTTTAAATACATAAATTAATAAATTAATAATAATAGTATTATTCAGTCATTCAATACATATATTGATTTTGCAGGGAAGCTTATAAATAAAAAACTTAATAACTTGATCTGTTTACTTTTTTGCACCAAATTGGATCATCTAAGTCAGTCCCTTACTACTGAGGATAATGGCGTCCCCTATGCTCTTCATCATATTTTTCCATTTCTTCACATTAGTTGCTATATAGATAATCTTGTTTAAATTTAGTGCATTGCACGAGTGAAATGTAGAATAAATTCTCGCTGGCAGTATGTCCGGACCGATGCAAGCTTCAAGCTTTCAAACAAAAAACTTTCACAACTGAAAGGCCGGCAATACACTTGTGGGTCTTCTGGTGTTGCAGGTGTTGGGTGACGGTGATTACTCATCAGGCAATCCGTCTGCTCGTTTGCCCCCTATTACATAAAAATATGATGTGCATTGATCACATATGCTTCAACACTGTAAAGTAAAAAAATTTGTCCTTCAATCAAGGTAAGATCCAGGCTACCACCAGTCCTTTTAATTTACCAGAGTCTCTGCGAAGTGTTTGACCAAATTACTAAACATAAAATTAAGTATTTAGGGCGCCATCTCAAAACATTTATCTCTCATACGCAGAATGTAGTAAAGACGAGGTATACAACAACTGTTCGGCTACATCGTGCAAACCTCGACAATGCTCCGAACTCGGCTTCTCGCAGTGCGACAAAAAATGCAAGCCGGGATGCATCTGCAAGGATAAATATGTGCACAATGATCATGGCACTTGCATCCCAATGAGTGATTGCCCATGTGAGTATCAATAAAGCTTAATCATCATAAATCACTTCACTCGTGTACATAAAAGCCTTTGACATAGCCCCTGTAATCCTACTGTTTCCGTGTATTCACCTAAATAGGTGGCAAAATTCATCATGTTTGCAAGTACGATTTTTTTTAAGTCATAAATATTTATTGTACATGTACGAACAAATTATTCAGTACAATCTGGTCTACAATATTGAAGTCGAAGCTGTGCCTTAGGGGCTTGAGATCGTCCTACTTCCGTGGCCGGAAAAGACCCTTAAGCAGTATGTACTGATTGATTGAGCCCGTGGGCTGAGTAAGCCCTTGAGCGGTAGGTAGTGGCCTATTGAGCCCGTGGGCTGAGTTGACCTTTAGCAGTAAATTAGTTGTTGAACGAGCCCGCGGGCTGAGCTAACATATTAAGTGCATCAAGTCATCCGTAGAAAAATGAATACTGATTTACCTCTTAACCTTAGCCCTGGTATAGCCTAAGATCCGAATATAAAAAGACCTTCACCCATCCCTGTAACTAAAAAAGAAAAGAATTTACCTGTACTTGCTAATTCTTACTAAGGAAATATATTTATTAACAATGACCCTGGTGTGTGATGACCAGTGATCGGAATAGGTAGAACTTATATGTATAAAGTTCGCCAAAGAACATAATATTGAGTACTTAGTTACAACCGGGTAAACCGGATTTTCGGTATTATTTTGGTACTAGTCGTTGTTTTTAATATACGTGTTTCTACTCAAAGTACGCGATAAGTATTTTATGATAGTTTGTAGCGAACCTAAAAGGATGAAGTACATAGTATGTCGCTAGAAATAGAATAAACAATTTGTGTTTTCCCACTCATTACTGCGTGTCAGCGTCAAAACTGGTATGAGCAAATTGTGCTTGAAAGAGAAGGAACGAGGTGAAAGGTTCAACTACCTAATCAGGTAGGAGGCTCGAGTTTACCCGGTTGTAACCACTCTATATTATGCTCTATCAATTTAATCAGTCACCGGCCCTGATATGGGCATTTGTACAAATGCCATAATAATTTGAGGACTAATAATTTGATTATGGTCTAATGTTCAGCAGAGCTGTTATAGTCTTAATACCTAGTTTGTATAGAAGTTACTATACTGGGACTGAATGTAAACTATATTTATTTTATTACAATAGTTTTTTCGAAATAGCGAGGCATGTTTATTGATATATTTTTATAATTTCAGCATGTGGTGGAGACATCAACGCCCAGCCCGGCTGCAGTAATTACTGCGGTCAAAGTTGCTCTGACTACAATAAGCCACCAAATCGGTGCCCACGCTTCTGCATGCCCAATGGTTGCGCCTGCAAACCCGGTTTTATTTATGATTATAAAGTGAAAGCATGCGTCAAGCCAAAAGACTGCAGTATCTAAGTAATTCAAATTATTTATAACGAGTCCAATGCAAATGAGTTCGTCTGACATGAAAAAAAAATAACTATATTAACTTCAACCTTAATTCAGGATGTCTCAGATGTTTAGTAAAACATAGGTTTAATATAGGTTATAAAGTAATAATCTTTATGCCAAATGAAACAAATTAACAACTTTCCGCAGTGATACAAAAAAATCTCAAAAGATCTTACTCGCAAAAAGTTTGTCTTCAATTTAGCTGACGCAGAATAAAACGTCTACCGTAGAGGTGTCACTTTTTGCATCCAAAACAGCTTTGATCTTGGGCGGCATTGAAACTACCTACTGTATACATTCTTCAGGGTTATTCTATCCTAAAAACAGGTAAGTTTCTCCTTAAGATCAGCGTTTGATCTAGAAGGGTCCTGTCGCAACTTTTGCTTCATTTTCGACAAAGTTTCTATGGCAGACAATTCCTAGCTGCTGGGTAGCCATGAGATAGTAGGGATATTTTTGGACTTTAGCCACACCATCGTTCTTTTTGCGGTATGGCATGAGGCACAGTCTTGTTGAAATATAAATGCATTTCTATCTTTAAACTTTGGTATAGACGGTAGCAAACTCTCTTTCAAGATGCTTTTGTATTTCTCGGTATTGACAGTTTCATCTTTAAATTATACACAGCCCACACCCTTTGCTGACATACAGCCCAAATTCATTAAAGATGCTGAAAATTTTATCTTTCACTTAAGCATTTTGTTTATGAATTGCCTCTCCTTTTTTCTTAATGATTTACTTCGTTCATCGCAAAGTGTGACTTAAAATTTGGATTCGTCACTCCATATTATTTTTAGCCACTGATTGGCAGTCCAGTTTCAGTGTTCTTTAGCGAATTTCTATTTGTTACTTTTCGGTTTTTGATTAAGCAACGGTTTCTCTTTAGCAGTGTAAAAACCGTAGCCCATTCTGTTTATTACTCTCTTGCAGGTGTCTACTGAAATGTTTTTTTGAATCGCGTCACGCTTTAGTACGGTATGTTTCTTGACGATCAGTAACTTCGATCAACAGATGTTTACGGTGATGCTCGATGATTATTTAAATTGAAGATCTTGGCAACGAAAGGTCCTTGGATATTTAGTAAGTAGATTAGATGTTATTGTTACTGGAAATAATATTTTCCGCACTTCTTTATTCACTGGTTTACCTCGTACCATTTCGATAGAACAATGAGTATGAAGTTACGAAATTTTACTATAAATTTGCCTTTTTATATAGCCCTAGATTCTTCATACAATTTAAAATATTATTTTAAGTATAATCAACAATTTAAAAAGCAGTTTTTATCTTAAATGGACGACCTGTTTTGTTTCAAGTATGGAGTACTTTATTTTTTTTTATTTGCGATATGTTAACTTTATGACACAATTTGAATAACATTGTAATACTTTGTATCACGCAAGATTAAACTAGTTTTAATGACTTCGTGTACAGCGTTTTCCATTAACCAGCAAATACCAGTCTTTGGAAACAATATCGTATTATGAAGTGCGACTAGACGACCTAATTTGTATTGGGACTCCCATTTAAATGTGTGACAATGTTATATTTAGATTTGTCCTTACATTGGTGTTTTTACTCCTTACGCAATGATGCGCCTACAGTCGAGTTTAGAGTATCATGCACTGTACTTATCTAGTCTACCTGCCCTTGTTATAAGTAAACAGGGATTGACTTATCGTACAATTTGTCTGATATTATTTTGCTTCCCAATCTTCCTAGGAAAAACTCGAAAAAGTTAGGTACTGTAAGGCTTACAACAAACGCGCCTCCGCCAAATGTAAGGGTGTAGCTCAGGAAGAAGCAGTAAAACAATTGACGGTTTGGGTATGTTATCTACATATTTGAAAACTGACTTAGGACTAATAGGAATTAACAAAATTAGAACGAGACGGGCGTTATTCTTAACTGAAATACCATCTACTTTTAAAATACCTACCTATCTGTCCCGCATACTACGTGAAGGTTGTAATAATATCAATGTGATTTCCAACCTCCATAGTACCTACAAAATCGCGACCAACTTCTACATTATGAAGAAGTAATTAGTAGTTTTTTGTTAAGAGTTGGTAATTGTCTAGAATTTGTATTTGCTTTACATCAAATAGGTATGTACTACCTAACCAAAGCTAATTACCTACTTTTATGTTCACAGGTTCTATGCATTCTACCAAATCTGTGGTACGTAACTTGCAGTCATCGGTCTTGAATGACTTGAATCACCTTCCAAAAAACCCGGCAAATCAGTCTACACCTACCCTTATTTCTGTAGCTCGTGCTGAATTTTAATTTTTTTGTTTGCATACAGCCGCACCCTTTATTTCGTTTTATTTTATGGACCTACGTGTGTATGCATTTTTTTTTCTTACATTCTATTAATTTTTATTATCTTGTAAAAATACTATTAAACTATCTTTCACCATCAAAAGGTTTTGTTTTATTGATCCTATCCTATCTATCTATACAAATGTAATACAAAAATGATTAAAGTTCGTTTTTAAATTCAATAGACTAAATTGACATTTCATAGATTGTGTTGTTTTAGCATTTAAATGATTGTAATGGGTATATAAGCCTGTTACCTGTCCAATTAGTCTATCGAATTAAGAAATGGACTATATGTATGTATAACCACTGTCAAGTGCCATGGAAGTCCATATTATATCTATTTTATTGCAGATCCTATCTTCGTATTAGAATAAAGGACGGATCATTTTCACTCAACTACAATGAAGCCAAAAATGTGATGTGATTTTTTCCCCTCGTGAACGCCATTGCGGGGTATTTTCTAGAAAATGTCTCGACTGGGCAGGGGCACTGCTGTGCTCCCAGATACACAATAAAGATTTTAACTTTATTAAAGGGGAAATAAACAATCTATAATTTATTGCATTGTAAAAATGAGATCTCTGTACATAAAACATCCATACTAATATTATAAATGCGAAAGTGTGTCTGTTCGTCTGTCTGTCTGTTACCTCTTCATGCTTAAGCCGCTGAACCAGTTTGGATGAAATTTGGTATGTGTCGTTATGGCTACATCAAGCCAAAACAAAGTGAATTTAAAATATTTTTAGTATACGATACAGCAGGGAATCCACCGAGGTTATAAGATACTTTTTACCCGACTACGATGAAGTAAAAAAGACGATTATGTATGTAAACAAAGTAGCAGCCACCTTCTAGTCTATTTTTAAGAAAATAAGTGAAACGATCTATTTGAAGCTTAAGTTGTATACAAATAATTAAGCAAATAAAACATAAGTCCTATTCATTTTCATATTTATTTCATTTTTGAAATTGCTCTATCATTATTGAACCTTAAGACACATGAGAAGAGTCGAAAAGTCTTAACTTATTTCTTGGCCGACACTGCATATTGCCTTTAATTTATTTGAAGACTTTTCTTTATAAGGTCATTAGAAACTAAGCCTCCGTTGTCTCTCTGTCTATTTGTTGGACTGTCAATCTGTCTGTCTGTCACTGGGCTCTTTTGAATCGTTACGTTACACTTGAAATTTTCACAGATTGTGTATGCAGGACTGTAGCCGTTATAATAATAATAATCTTTATTTCGGACTTCTAGGGTCCATATAGTGTTAGTTAAAAATCATTCTTAAATACTAATAATTATGTTCGCAATACTACTCTAATTTTAATATATGCTATAAGAACAAATAATGATTATTATCTAAGAGCCTAGTCTCACTTTTTTTTTTATTGGGGGCAAACGAGCAGATGAATCGCCTGATGGTAAGCGATCACCGTCGCCCATAGATATCTGCAACACCAGAGGAAAGCCGTTACCGGGCCATCAGATTGAAGTACGCTTTTTTCTTGGAAGGTTTGAAGGTGGCATCGCTCCGGAAATACCGTCGGAGACAAAAACGCACAGTTGTGGACTGCTAACCATCTAAGTGGTGGGGATGAAAATATTCTTGCATAGGACGATGGCGGAAAGATGCGGCAGGGATCAATCCGAACAATTCCTTGGAGCACTCCCCGCTATACAGATGATAGAAAATGCAGAGCGAGGCTACATCTCTACGCAGTGCCACGGAGTCAAGCCGACCTGAAATGCGCTGGCAACCGACGATACGAGTCACTCTCCGTTGAATGCGGTCTAGAGGGAGAAGCTGGTACTGGGGAGCTATAGCCCACAGATGAGAACAGTATTCCATATGTCACTTTTGGCTTTCCTCTCATTCTTCCTCAAGTGCCACAAGAAATAATTAAAAAAAAACGGTAGGTATGGGTTTCTTGTGTGGTTATGATACAAGAAACGAGTTTTTCTCGGCATTTCTATGCTAGGGTGATACGGAATTGAAATCGTTTAATTTTTTTAACTTGACTTTTTTATGTAATGAAATAAGAGAGGATAAAAAAATTATTGAACTTTATTTGAAAATACCATGATTTCATATAAAAAATCAATTTCAAAAGTTCCTCATTCTAAAAGAGCGAAGATAACAAAAAAAAATACAACCAAATTGAGATCCTACTCCGTTTTTTGAGAGTCGGTTAAAAAACGAAAAGTTTTTTCACTTAGTTATAATATAAGGAAAAACTTAGTTAAAAATATAAGGAAAAAAATACTAACAATTAAATAGACTAGTTAAACCCAAGGCCTAAAGTGTGGAAACAAACCGTGCCTAACGTATTTACTTCGGATGCACTTGAGCAAATAAAAAAATATGTGTTATTGCCTTCATTAATAATAACAGTTTTTGCAAACTTTTAAGACAAACACAGCACAGCACTGATTATATTGTTACGGAGCTGGTTAAAACGGACAACGTTTATTTTGTCTAAAGTAGGTACGAAGCGCTACGGTGCCACTTTCATCATGCGTTCCGCAATGGAGTCGGCGTGTTCAAGACAAGAGTGAATAGGCTATTTCTAGACGGGCATGATACATCCTCGGCCACATGGTCACTTAACTACAGGTGAGATTACGGCCAAATGCCCGTCTATCATCAATAAAAAAATAAAAATATAGCTCAATTATCAATGGAATATTAAATTCCGTTTTGCTAGAAAGAGATAAAATGAAATGTTTGATGGCTTATATCTTGGTTATTTTTATAGTTATTCGAATTTTTTTTTGTCTATTGTTTGTTACATGAATGAGCTTTTAATAAAACAAAAGTAAGAAATTATGCATAGGTACCTATTTTCTATTAGAATTTAAATGAGGGGAGCCTCGCTGCTTGGGATTGGGATATAGCCTGTGTTTCATTTACAACCATCGTAGGCTCCCGGGGAAATGCGGCTCTGGCTGACGGGGTTTGGGGAGTTGGGAGCGGGTGATTTCTTGCATAGCGTGGGCACTGGGCAGCGTGTGCCGCTATAGAGAGTCGCCCTTATTGTGAATACGACGAAAACGGATCTTTCATATTATTAAACTAAATAATAAACAGTTATTATCTTCTTATACAGAAAGATCAGAAACAAATGAAATTCTTTTTCGACGATACTGGATTTGAACCAGTGCCTTGAGCCAGACCGGGGCAGCACGCTATACCAACTGAAGGCTAAAGAGTCGGATGCACCATACAGAGATCCATAAGCAAGAACAGATGACAAAACTCGTCGAGTACGGGTATGGACGATTAGCTCAGTTGGTAGAGCGTGCTGCCCCGGTCTGGCTCAAGGCACTGGTTCAAATCCAGTATCGTCGAAATTTTTTTTCATTTGTGTCTGACCTTTGTTTATAATAATAACGCTAGTGGAGTGATCCACTAATAAATTGCAAAAATTGTGATTATTATCATGATATTTGTAAAACAAAAAGTAAAGGTATTATCTTCTGTTAAAAGAATATATGAAAATTCTGTTTCATTGACGTGACAGGTTATTAGCGTTTGATTTTTTTTCGGTTTAATAAATATTAGCTTTTTCATGGGGAATTATGTGACTCGTTGTATTTTTAATGATGGTTTTGCTTGATTCGGAGTCATAATGTAGATTAAAAATATAGTCAAACAGCATGTCTTTAGTTGACACTCTTACTTTATGTTAAGCTTTTACTTTTTAAATGAAACGTAATTATCTGCGTAGTGAAATTTTTCTAACGTAATAACACCCGCTTAGTTCAAAGCAAGGACCATTAAAACAAAAGGACTGCCTATTGCTATAATTTGGATCGTGCCCCGTTCGCAAGGAGATATACTAGCAAAAACAAGATGGGGCTTTAAAAATAAACATTTATCGATTTTATAAATTGAACGATGAAACATAGTAGAGTAATAATTAGTTCGTTAATGGATAACAAGAAATAAATCGTACGTAATTTAAATACTGTTTCACGTTTGCAAAGTTGAATAATTGTAAATAATATTTATTATAGATGGCGTTGTACATATCGAGGAACAGCTTGTTGTATGGATATTGAATGTCCTCGTTTGAATAGTTCTTGGTGCAAAGGAAAGACGTTGTTCAGATATTGTTATTCATTTGTTTGGAATAAATGAGTTTGAGTCATTGTTTGACTTATTGTTTAAAGAGGCTCTGTACGTGAAGAATAAAGTTAAATAACAGCTGTACTTTATTGTCAACTTGAAACATTTCATTTATTTTGTTTTTTTCCTTGTTGTGTTTGTTGAATTGCGTATGTTTTGACGGATTAGAGTAATGAATTCAATTGACGAGACGTTTGTCTTCGAATGCATTGGAGATTTCATTACTTATTGTAATAAAATAATAAATAAAAAAATTGTAGTATTTGGGTGTGATCGCAAACATTTATTCGAACGTTGACATACCTTAAGTATTTAAAAATGTATTAATACTTTATGCTACTAGAATGCGCCCGCAACTTCGTTCGTGGAGGAGAAAAAGTCATAACCTCTCTTTTTTTCTTGAGCGTAGTCGGGTAAAAAGTATCCTATAACCATCTTGAGATACCCAGCTACCTGCGTATCAAAAATAGTTAAAATCCGTTTAGCCGATTTTGCGTGATGATGCCTCAATGACACATACATACAAAAAATCCAGAAATAATTTTTTCGCTTCAGTGACCGCCAAATATGCCGTTACATTACAATTTTTTTTTAAATATCTTCTATGTACAGACATTTCATTTTTTAAACTTTTTAAAAGCATAGATATCAAAGTCTTGGTTTATTTGTGGAGTTCAAAAAGTTTGGCACTTTAACTCACATAATAAAAAATTCTGTGAACGTGTCATCGCGGTTAGGCAGCTTTAAGCTTTGGTGTGATAGGCGCCGCATAAACGGTGAGTCAGTGAATTTTGAGCAGCAGTGTGATCAATCCTTCATTGTATGTCAAAACTACATGGTTGTTTTTGCTTAGCATTTTAAACAAAAAACTAGTAATACTTCTTAATTATACTAGACTGAAATTAGCAAGACAAGTACATTTTCATATATTTAAGAAAAAATCGTTCCCCAAATTTTACAGATGCAGAATCCGTGTTAAGTTTTTAAAGACAAATAAACATCATCAGTCGCCTTTTGAACGTAACCCAATACTTTTTAAACGAAGTTACTAGGTACACGCAACAATTCTTTGCAAAGGAGATTTTAATTTATTTTCTCTAATTTGTAACAAGTATTGCGTATTCGTTAATATAATTAAACAAGTCAATAGTTCGTTTATTTATTTATACCTATAAGGTATTTTACCTATTACGGCGCCCAAACTTGGTCATTAACGGAATCCCAAAAAAGGTAACTCAAGGTTTGCCAGCGAGCAATGAAGCGCAGCATACTTGGAGTTCGTAAGACGGATCGGATCCGAAACTCCGAACTGCGCTTCAAATCAGGTATCGCAAATATAGGTGCGAAGACCGCCATGTTTAAGTGAGATTGAGCCGGATACGTCTGCCGAATGCACCAAGAACGATGGGCCAATTTATCTACTGAGTGGACGCCTCAAGATGGCTACCGAAGCAGAGGCAGGCCGAAGAAAAGATGGCGGGATACCTGGACGTATTTCAGGATGCGTGGCAGGAACATGCACTCCACTGGGATGAGTGGTGAAATAGAGGGGAGGCCTTTGCCTCTTTATATTTATTTTTAGTAACTTCTTCAGCGGATGAGAAAAAAGTCATAACTCCCTTTTAACATCAGCGTATACGAGTATAAAGTACCCTATAAGCATCTGTAGATGCCCAGCTACCCGTGTACTAAAAATAGTTGTAATCCGTTTGGACGTGATAAAACCAGAATGACATACAAAAATCCAAAAAAACTATTTTTCGATGAGTAAATTAGTCCGTAGTTTTTTGAAAATATCTCCATTGTACAGACATCTATATTTGTACAACTTTATAATAGTATAAATGTACCCATAGCTTTTCCTAGATGTAATCAATCCAAGTTAAGAATACACACAATCTAGAACAAGGGCATGAACTGAAAATAACTGCAATAGTATCATTACTTTTTTTTATTTAATTAATTAAACAATAACAACACAGTACTTTTTGTTTTACAAATATCATGATAATAATCACAATTTTTGCAATTTATTAGTGGATCACTCCACTAGTGTTATTATTACCATCACCTCACCACCTCTCGCCGAGCAATGGTACCTGTAAAGGTATCTGCTCGGGGTGAAAGTAACTTCATAGTTCTTCACTAGGCGGCGCTAACGGCTAAAGAGTCGGATGCACCATACAGAGATCCATAAGCAAGAACAGATGACAAAATTCGTCGACTACTGGTGTGGACGATTAGCTCAGATGGTAGAGCGTGCTGCCCCGGTCTGGCTCAAGGCACTGGTTCAAGTCCAGTATCGTCGAAAAATTTTTTCATTTGTTTCTGATCTTTGTTTATAATAATAACACTAGTGGAGTGATCCACTAATAAATTGCAAAAATTGTGATTATTATCATGATATTTGTAAAACAAAAAGTACAGTCTTGATAATAGCGCCACCTCTCGCCGAGCAATGGTACCTGTAAAGGTATCTGCTCGGGGTGAAAGTAACTTCATAGTTCTTCACTAGGCGGCGCTAACGGCTAAAGAGTCGGATGCACCATACAGAGATCGATAAGCAGGAACAGATGACAAAATTCGTCGACTACTGGTGTGGACGATTAGCTCAGATGGTAGAGCGTGCTGCCCCGGTCTGGCTCAAGGCACTGGTTCAAGTCCAGTATCGTCGAAAATTTTTTTCATTTGTTTCTGATCTTTGTTTATAATAATAACAACACAGGTCACAACGAACAAAATATGTAGAAAAAACGTTATTTTAAATACAAATAGACCAGCATAGAACATTGTTAGTTTTAAAAATGTCAAAGCTCTCTACTCAAAAAACATGTTTTCCGTTTAGCGATGTTTTAATTGAACGAAACGTTATTACCACAATCAACCAGTTAATCAGTGTTGAAACAGGTGTATTCTGTGATGTGGAAAACTAATAAAAAGGCGAAGTACTTATGATAATATGGCAAAGACTGCTGTGGAGACATGTGGAAATTACTTCTGTTCTTGGCCTGCGTGGCTGGTTGCGTTTTAGTCTCCTGTTGTCATGGTAAGTAATTATTGCATGAAATACAATACAAATAAAAATAATGTGAATAATCTTTGTTAATTGTGCTTCGTTCTTTGATAAAAAAAAACTTATTTTTTTTCCATTTCATGTAAGCTTTGTGCTAGTACAACGATAACAAGTTTTTCCACATTTAAAATAAGTAACACCACACAATATGAGTTTTTACGCATTTATTTGTCACTGATATAGTGATATAAAATTAGTTTGTAGTTTTTTATGACAAATCGAAGCCATTCAAAGATTGCAACCACATATAAAATTAACCAACATAATTGAAAAAAATACCGGGTGGGATGGCCTAGTATTCTAGCGGCTAAAATGCGCAGTAACCCAGTCTGTACTTGTTTTAATTTTCAGTGTAGACCGCAATAGATCACACTTGTTTTGTTTTGTGACGAGTATGTTGCACAAGTTTTAAAGTGTAATAAAATGGCTGTTCATTCTAACTTTTTTTATATCATTAATTCATTAGCATATCTGATTAATGTTTTATGATACTTACAATTGTTTGAAAAATGCTCACAAAAAATACATGTTGCGTGTTAGACTACTTTTGTATACCTATACTTATGGATATAACATAGAGGTCAAAATTGTATACTTACCAACTGCTTGAGTTTCTATTTATTTTCCCATATAAAAAAGTGATAAAATAAACGCCAAATTATTAATTATCTATTGTGATAATAATGTGTGTGTGGCAGATACAAATATTAAAGGGTAAAAAAACGATTGCTCTTGCTTCTTGCACGTTGTCACACCAGTAATTGAACCTGGTACAGTGCTCACTGGAAAAAGGTTTGACACTTTAGACGCGTAATTCAAAGTTACTAAGTTCGATTCTTGACCACATGCGAGAGCAAGCGTGTCTTATGATTCTGATTCTAACCTCTGACCCAATATGATCAGCTTGAGGTCGCCATGATGATAATGATGATGAATAAATATTCATGCTTTTTAATTTTTTGTCTGTCACTTTTTGTATCAGAATCCCACAAATCAAACCTTAGCTAATGTGGTACTCTTAATTCTTAATGATTTGCAACTTTCTAAAATTAAACTTTTTAAACTAAAACCACCAGGCGTAGATGATACTGGAGAAACATCACCGACGGGAGAAACTCAACCCACTGAGAAGACACAGCCCACAGGAGAGACGGAACCAACTAGCGACACTCCACCCGCAGATGCCCATGACGACCAGATTCGCAGTTGTGGTTGCGGAAGTAAGACTGTTAAATTAATTTTATAAAAACTAGAAGGTGCACTTTGTTTGCGGCTCTTTTTGAATAGAGCGTAGTCGGATAAAAAGTATCATACTAACCATCTGTGGATGCCCAGCTACCCGTGTACCACAAATAGTTCAAATTCAAAATATTTGTTTGTTTAACACATGTTTAGGTACAGTACAGAGTACATAAGGTCTTAATATATAGGTAGGAGTATCACTGTTCCATTATAGGGGTGTCACATGCAAATCTACAGGTCCCATTAATTGCAGTCTGTTAGATATTCGTGAACACTATAATAAGCTTTGTTTACAAGAAAGTGAATTAACGCCTTTTTAAAATCAGACATATTGGCGATATTTATTATGTTTTGCGGAACTATATTATACATTCTAGGACCCATCCCAAGTATCTTTTCCGTAATAAAGCCGTTCTAGATGATATTGCCGCTATTTTGTTTCTGTTACGATTACTTCTAAAATTTTGAAGTAGGTGCAGTTTTTACATTTTACAAAAATTACCACTTCATAAATATACAGGCAAGGGAAAGTCAATACCCGTAATTTTTGAAGATAAAGTTTACAAGATTCTAGGTAGTGAATGCCGCACAGACATCTGACACATGTTTTCTGCGCTTTGAACGCAGTTTTTCTTTCTACAGACTTGGCCCGTATCTTAGGGTAGATGTTACAAATGCCTATAGTAGGCCGTTAAATCTACTGACTCATTTACAAATTTTCTTAAGTAATATAACGCAAATGAAAATTGATTAAATTTGCTACATACTATGTCTATTTGGTTTCTCCATATCAGCTTATTATCTACACTTAAACCTAAAAATGTTGTAATATCCGTTTTCTTCGATCTGTTGACCATTATACAATATATTTAAACTACTAGTGCTATTATTTCTTAGCTTAACGGACATACTTTTAGTTTTCCCTATGTTAATCTTTAAATTATTGCTCGAAAGCCAACCTATTATTATTTCTAAGGTATTGCATATGTCAGTTTCTGGATCTTTACAATTAAAAATGATAGTACTATCATCCGCAAACAGAACCATAGGGTATTCGATCGCTTTTGTCAAATCATTGATGTAGATAAGAAACAACAATGGGCCTGAAACGCTTCCTTGTGGCACGCCACAGTGGATTTGTCTCTAACTTCTACTTTGGTTCTCTCACATAATCAATTTATTTGTGTTATTTGTTTACGATTGTTTAGATATGATACAATTAAGCTGAATATATTAACTTGTACCCCGTAAGAATATAATTTATGTAGAAGTATCTGATGATCAACAAAATCGAATGCTTTTGACATGTCCATATACATTGCTAAAACGGGAATTCTTCTTCCAATATTTATCAGAGTTATTTGCATTAAATTAAAAATAGCCAAACCCGTCAGGTGCCCGCAACTTCGTTCGCGGCTGTGCAGCGTACACACTACAGCGTATTCGAATAAAAAGTACCATATAACCTTCTGCGGAAGCCAAGCTACCCATGTACCAAAAATAGTTGAAATCCATTCAACAGTCTTGGCGTGATGAAGCCGGAACAATATATAAAAATATACAAAAATCCAAGAGTATTTCTCGATTCAGTTACCTTCAATTAGTGTGCTCGATACCTTGGCTCCACTGGCAGCTGGTTGGTGGTACTGACAATAGGTAAATCTAACCGTGGCACCACTAATGGTTCTATCGGGTGTACTACGGCTAACAAAGGATTTTTTCGAAAATATTTTCAATGTGCAGACATTTAATTTTTACATCTTTGTTATAGTTTGTTGTAAAGTACTCGGTTCAGTGCTTTAAGCTTGAAGACAGACAGAGTTACTTTCGAATTTATAATATTAGTCTGGATTCATTAATTTTGTACAGACCTTGATGTTGCAGTTAAGCTGTTAAAAGTTTGTTTTATATAAGAGTCTGTTCGCTTACTTACTCTTAGAATCACAGCAGCCATTTGGAGTGGATCATCTAAGTCGGTCCCTTACTGCTGGGGATAGTGACGTCCTCGATGCTCTTGATCATAGCTCTCTATTTCTTCACATTAGTTGCTATGTAGACAACGTTACGTAAATTTCCTGCCTCGCACGATTGAACTGTGGAATACATTGTCGCCAGCAGTATTTCCGGACCGATGCGACAGCTTTCAAGAAAAGAGCGTAGGGAGTACGCTACTAGTACTAAAAGGCCGGCAACACACTTGTGACTCCTATTGGTGTAGTCCTCTGGTTACAGGTGCCTATGGGCGACGGCGATAGATCAAATTATGCTGATCCCACTGTAACTTTAAACTGTTCTCCTTCAATCGAGGAAAGAACCAGCCACCATGAGTCCTCTTAATTTACCTTTCTTTCTTTTTTAATTTTCTTTTCTTTTCCGTCTCTGCCGGCTGTTTGACCGAATAACTACACATAAATTAAGTCTTTATGGCATCCCATTTCAAAACATTTATCTCTCATACACAGAATGTGGTAAAAACGAGGTATACGACAACTGTTCGGATACCGCGTGCATACCTCGAAGATGCTCGGAACTCGGCTTCCCGTTGAAGTGCGACAAGAAATGCAAGCCGGGATGCGTCTGCAAGGATGACTACGTGCGGAATGATCATGGCACTTGCATCCCAATACTTAATTGCCCATGTGAGTATCAATAAAACCTGATTCACCGGTAGACAGCCTCTGACATTGCCCTTGTAATCCTTCTGTCTCGCAACCGTGTATTCATCTAAATAGGCGGCCAGAGTGGTCGTGTTTGCATGTATGAAATTACAATTGACTACTTCTATTTTTTTTCGATAAAACAAAACATAAAAAATATCGAAAATATCCCGATTTCATTCAAAAAATCTAATTTAAAAGTTCCTAATTCTAAAAGAATGTAAGTGACAAGTAGAGCGTAGGTGACAGTCGCAGCGTAGAAAATTATACAGAAGCAGTTAACTAAGACGGATTTATTGAAGAAATGTGCACTGCTGATCTTCTTGTGCGCTGTGACTGTGTCATATCCACCTAGTGAGGTCACTTAGAAAATCGTATGCTTATCCATCAAGCCCGATATTGGGTCATTAGACATTTTGTAAAGAAAAGTGTCTATGTAGTCTAAAATCCTAATATGTATATATTTAAAACAATATCACCCATCCGTTGAAATGTTTTTTACTTCATATTTAAAGACATATTTTATACGTGTTAAAAGACATATTTAGAGTGGCTTAATCGCGTGTAAATATGATATATTTTACTACCTTTAATTTGTAATTCTTGGACACACACACACATACACACAGGTCACGGGCGTGTAATATCACTTAAAAATTTTATTCGGTACAAAATCACCTAGCGTTTACACTATCAATTGCAGCTGCGGGGGTTCTTGTATGCTTCGTCTTTTATATCCTTTTCACGGAACGTAATAACTATAGTAGACTCGTACGTGGAGCAATTGAAATCAAGAAATATCAAGCGGAAAGATAATTTTAAACTGTCATTATTTATTATACATACATAACTGAAGTTTAGTAAATGTAAACAGCATCAGACATCATACGATAAATCGCCAGATGTCGTGAGTATAGACAGTAAAGTGCGACGGTCTAGTGACAACTTTAGTGTTCAAATGAATAATCGAGACCAAGATCGGGTAGATCGGAAAACTTGCGCGGCAAAAAGTACCGACCTCTCCAGTTCCTTCGAGACTATGGTCATAACACGATGTCCGAAACTTCGAAGAATTACCAACGAAATTAACTAAATCGTATTTACACACGATTAGGCATCGCTTGTTGTGTTCTGATAATGAGTGAAAATAGTGTTAGTTTTACTCAATGTACTTTTTTTTCTCTTAAGTACTGCGGCATATTTATTGATAATTTCTATAATTTCAGCATGTGCTGGCGACAAAAATGCCCAGCGCGGCTGCAGTAATTACTGCGGCCATAGTTGCTCTGACTACAATAAGCCACCAAGACCATGCCCATTGTTTTGCATGGTCAATGGTTGCGACTGCAAACCCGGTTTTGTGTATGACTATAATGTGAAAGCTTGCGTCAAGCCAAAAGACTGCAGTAAGTAATTCAAATTATTTATTACGTGCCCAAAATGTTAATGAAAGAGAAGCAGAATAGTGCCTGAATATTTTAAGTATCTCTTTGATAGCTATAAAAGCCAATAAGGTAGCAACTGTTACTGATGAAACGTCGACAAAACTAGCAGCTTGAGAGATTTTTCGTGTTTCTAACTCATTTAGAAACACGAAAAATAATCTAAAGTAATCCATAACATACAACTTTTAGCACCTATCTGCCAAGCCAACGAAGAATATTCTTCCTGCGTCAACGGTGGATGTGATGCCAGGAACTGCAGCCAGCTCGGCACACCGGTACCCTGCGTGAAACGGGCCCCTGAGAGCTGCATAAAGGGATGTGTCTGCGTAGCCGGGTACTTGAGGGCTGATAATGGCACCTGTGTGCCGAAGGGTCAATGTCCACGTAAGAGACATTTACATGAACTATAGACTTCGTTTTATTTTCAGCGAACAGTAAGGTAGAGTAAAACCGATCCTAATTAGAACGCCCCTTCACTAACCGGCATCTCCACTAAACATACATCTAAATTTAGGGTAAGCTCAGTGGATGGGCGTCTATTTTACGATAGTTTTTACTCTAAATAACTCAGCGCTCGACCCGTGAGTCGATTCGTCCTTCAACTTGAATTCATAGCAATACAGGTGACAAACAGTGAACAACAAAATTGAAATTAAGCTAACAAGCATTAGGACCTTACTGTTAACATTTGTTCCATACCAACTTCAAAATTAAACTGTCAAGTATTGGGATGACTAGCTTACTGTCAGATTAGTTCGATCGAGAATTCTGACTTAAACGTTGTAAGTGAAACATTTCATTAGGCAACGACTACTTATTTTTCTTCTTGGTTGTCTTTTATGAGTTTTTCAAGGCTTGTGCTCAAATTTCCCTACCATTAAATTTTAAAAAAACTCTTCGAACCATTTGTTGAGGAAATGTTAAATACTCGTAGATCATCCCTTCGTCTCCATCTATGTACACCTCTTGTGGTGCCAACGGCGAAAGATGTCGGTTTATTAAATTTGAATCTTAAATTGTTATATTTCATAGCAAAACCTTGTGGAAAGAACCAGTACTGGGAGAAATGTATCAAAGGCTGCTCGAACCAAACCTGTGACACCAACGGCGCAACCGTTATGAGCTGCCCTGCCCAGATAGCGGGACAGTGCAAAAGTGGATGCAGATGTAAAACTGGATACTGGAAGATAAAAGTTACAGACGATGACTGTGTTCCCGAAAGTCAATGCCGTATGTGTTCACCTATCCATATAAATAAAAGTCAATCCTAAAATAACGCACATTTACACATAGTTACGATATGATATAATTATATGGGGTAACTCGGTTTCCTTAGATAGAGCATTCAAAGCTCAAAATAAATGTATACGAGCTCTTTGTAACCTAGAGAGATGAGAATCATGTAGGCCAATGCTTAAGAAACTGAACATTCTTCCTTTATCTTCTATTCATACTAATATTATAAATGCGAAAGTGTGTCTGTCTGTCTGTCTGTTACCTCTTCACGATTAAACCGCTGAACCGATTTGGATGAAATTTGGTATGAAGATAAGTTTGAGTCCCGGAAATGGACATAGGCTACTTTTTATCCCGGAAAAATACTCTTATCCGCGATAAACGAATTTAAGGCGGACGAAGTCGCAGGCAGAAGCTAGTACTATTATAAAATTCTAAAAATGAAATTTTTGTATATGTCGTTGTGGTTTTATCACGCTAAATCGGCTAAATGGATTTCAACTATTTTTGATAAACGGGTAGCTACGTATCTCCAGATGGTTCTAGGTTACTTTTTCCCGACTATGCTGAAAAAAGGAGATTTATGACTTTTTTTCCTCCGCGCGAAGTTTGCGGGCATTTTCTAGTGTATTTATATAGCTAAGATCTGCCTATTTGTTAAGAAACATCCTCATTCTAAGTGTAGCATAGAGCTATTCTCACGCTCCAAGTACTCGGCTAAATAAGCTAATAGTGTACAAAAACAACGCATTATTATACTGTGATAACGCAACGGGTTTATCATCAAATTGTCGACACTCACTTCGCCGAATTTCATTTCAAAGACAACGTTTCATGTTCATTTCGTCGACAATTCAGTTCGTTGAATGATCATTACAAGTAATTTTAAATCGTGTATTTTCACTTGTCGGATGATTCATTACATAGTTGTATTATGTCATGGAAAACGTTTTGTGGTTTATTGTTTCAAGTATTTTTAATTAACATATAAATTATTACAAGGATTATTATTTAAATTTAAGATAGTTGGCATACAATGTTATCTATGACATTATGGTGAGAACGTTTTCCATGACATAATACAACTATGTAATGAATCATCCGACAACTAAAAAACCTTGTTGGTTCTGGCGTTGAGCTCGCTCGCTTCGCTCGCTCGTTATGGTCACAGTTCTACCTAACACTCCTCCTCGCTTCGCTCGTCGTCGTACCTAACCTAACCAAAGTCTGACCTGCCTTAAAGTAGAATACGTAACGCTTCTGACTTCACGCCTATCATAGTTTAGTTTAGGTGCTGTAAGTGTAGCCAATTTAATAATAGGCAAAATATTTTTAGGACAATTCATGTTAGGAATAGTATGCTTTAGGTAATTCGATTTTAGAGTTATCAATATTAAGACAAACTTGCTTTAGGAGTATGCGTAAAAATTATTAGGACAAACGAGTAGTATGCCATTCAACAGTATGCCAAACATTCTCGGCCAAACATTTTTAGGACAAAAAACGTTATGCGAAACGACAGGCACCCGTTCATTTGCCATTGAAATTTACAGGTATGCGATTATATAAGAATGTGTTGAAATAAAACGTCGAAGAAATGAAAATCGATGTAATGTACTTCCTCCATTTAAAAAATATACCAAATGGATCATCGATCAAATAATATTCCTTGAAAAAATTTTCTACGAATTAATAAAAGTTGAAATGAACTGTCGATGAGATAAAATTACACTAAATGAAAATACGCGAAGTAAAAATCCGGCGAAACGTTTTCGGTGAAATGATATTCGATGAAAAGTTTGTCGGCGAAACAACGGGCACCCAACGCAACGGTATGGCAGTGGCAATTTACAATAAGATCACATATAGTGTGGAAGATTACTTCCAGAAAAAAAGCTCCCTAACGCTCTACTAAAGTGGTTGGGTGAGCATAATTTTTACACTGTACTTACAAGAATTTCTAGCTCCTACCTTATTATAGCTTAAGAATTACAGCACATTAATAAATTATGTATATAGTGTAATATTGTATTGTAGGAAAATAATTAGTTAAATTCATTTGAAATATCATATTGAGGCTACTGTCTGAGTTTATCAATTTATATTTTGCATACCTATCTTAAGAGTCCCCGGCGAGCTCGGCCAAATTTCACCTTCCCATACAAACGGAGTCAATGAGTGACCATGGAAAGCTGGAAAGCTTCCGAAACGTCCGGAACTAAAATGAGATAATATACGCGATATTATCCGTTAAATTGTTTTATTTTAAACGGAGTTTCGTTCTCATTTTAAAACTACGTGTTGAATTGTAACGAAACTTTGCATACAATGACATACGGTATATTTAGGTCTTTAATTAATTTATATGGCTCCAGTTTATAAAACAAACGAAAATACAGCAAAAATAACTTTTGTATGAAAAAGTTTAATTCGCCTTATTTTTTTACGATGGTGTCTGAAGCTACGTAAAATAATTACAGGCTTGCATATACCTTAATTTATTCTACGAGTAAGTACAAAGTTTCAGAGCAAACTAACTAGTCGTTTTCAAATTAGAGCGTAACAACGTTTGTATGGAGAACCGAGCAATTTAAGATAAAATGGTGATTCTGATCGAGCATCCTATCGTGCAATAGAAAATGTGTTAATTTAGTTTTTGATTTAATTTACGATACATACCTGCAACCTTGCCGAGAACATATTTGCTTGTCGAGAGGCCGGTGGTCTACCTTATCATCCGATTTAATTTTTCTGAAACAAAAATAACAATTCATATATATAGCCGTTGCACGATCCTCAAGGTGAGGTTCCAATAAAGTTTATTGAAATGCCAAATATTATTACCAACATTTCTTTCCAAAACCCACATTTACAATAATTTACATATTACAAAGATTAAGCCAGCGAACCTCGGTAATAATGGTAGTTTAAGATTACGAAAGGCTTTACCTAGTTACTGAAAGTTTAATGTGCACAAAAAGATCCAAAAAAAGTAGTTTTCGTCATAGTTTAAAATGTACCTACAGGGTAGGAGCATAAATTGCATTTTAATGAAATATTGTTTGGAAATACGTCTTAAGAAATTATAGGAAGAAAGGTGAACTGGCGTGCAATATTTCACACATCACAATGCTTAGCTTAAATAGGGTTTGGCATTTACAATTTGATGCTACCGCGATTAAGATTGTGTTATTAGTAGACTCGATGTCCATTCCTAGTTTCGAAATATCGATGTTTGTACCGTTACATCCCTCTCGCAATCTTGTTGAATATATTTTTTGTGATCGGGATGACACAACACAAACTTCAAACTGTGAAACTGATATTTTTGTGCTACAAGCCTTTGTAAGAATTCCAGTTGCTATTGCATGAGATGACACAGATACGAATAGATTGAGACCAGTTGTAATAGATAGCGTTTTTTGTTTAGGTTGCGAACAGATTATGTGGCTGGCAATAACGTTTATGGCTGAGATGATGGTAGTGCTAGCACAGATTTATATTTCTTGCTGAAAAAATATTTCCTTTCATAGCCAAACCTTGTGGCAAGAACGAGTACTGGAACAAGTGTGTCTCGGGCTGCTCCGACCAAACCTGTGAAGAGATCGGTGTAGTAAAGAGCTGCCCGTTGCAGATAGTTGGTCAGTGTAAAGGCAGTTGCCAATGCAAACCGGGGTACTGGAGGAACTCGGACAATGAGTGTATAATTGATAGATTCAGGCGTTACTTTGCGGAATTCCATACTAGATCAATGGATTATAGTTCCTTTGCTGTTCCGCGAACTAGTGTCTTTGTTAGATGTGACAGTAAATTTTGCTCACATGCGCATATTTTCATGCAGTTTCCATAAAAAAATACGCATGCAAATACAACAAACCAACACCAAACAGTATAATCCTCAAATTAAAAAATGAAATAATTTTAATAAGTTTATGATAAAAAAAAAGCAATGGAAGCAGCCGATACGAAAATAATTACTTTTCTTCTTTTAAATTGTCATGATGTAAATTTACGTAAGAGTGGAAATCAATACCCTAGCGACTACGAAATTTCAATGAGAGGTATTTTACAGCTAGGTGTTATAGAAAAAACGAGCGATGGGAAAATTGCATCACGTATTGTACCAACCAAACTTGTGCTGACATCGGCAAGAAGATAAACTGCCCTCAGATACAGGATGGACAGTGCAAATCGGGATGCAGATGTCGTGACGGATTCTGGAGGAATGCTTCTAATGTATGCGTTCCGGAGAACGAATGCCGTATGTATTAATAATCGTCCACACAACTCAAAGAGTTACTAAACTTAAGTGGCAGTGGGCGGGGAACATTGCTCGTAGAACCGAGCCGCTAGGGCAGAAAGGTTCTGTAGTTGTTCTCAAGTCCACGCAGCGTGGGAAGGCCCCAACAGGATGGACCGGTGATCTGGTGAAGATCGCGGGAAACCGTTGGATGAGAGTGGCGCATGATTGGTCGTTATGGAGATCCTTGGCGGCGGCCTTTGTCGAGCAGTGGACGTCGTTGAGCTGATATGATTGTATAATTGGTAAAAAAAGCGTCAGAAACGGAGTTTTGACGTTGTATTTCTAGGAAACAGCAAAGATATTCAATATTCTGATTATTATTTTTCCATAGGGGAGTTCCTCATTGTGTGAGTAGCGGCCTCACATTAAGGTAGCACTATATATTTTTACTAAATTTACCTGAAGAGCGCGCGAAATCATAAGTTTGAGCCATGGAAATTATATAGTATCAAATGAAAACCTAGTTTTTTAAATGTTTTTTCACAATCGAAATATATCCTTATTTTACCCTAAGGCTTCAAATTTTCGTTATTTTATACATAAATATAATGTAAATCGTTCGTATCTTATATATACCATATTTTTCAGCAAAATGTCACTGAAAGCACACACACTATGGTTGAATCATTAAATGCAACGTACATTACATTAAAGCACAGGCAGCATCAAAATTAGCTGAAAATTATAGAACCTCTAAAATGACTCATTACTGACCAAAAGAGATAAAGGGGACAAACAAAAAAAAAGTAGCTCACAATTTTACTACTGGCATATAAATTGCATATTATAATCAGAGTTTGAAAAATGATTTATTTTCCGTACCGATTAGAGCCACACTTTGAGAACCTAACCCATGATATAGGTTAAGCTCGCAAAAAACCCCTCTGACTATCCAGTTAATGTCTCAGAGTTCCCAAATCAATGTGTCCGTAACGAAACCTAAATAATTAAATGGTTTAACCTAAATAAATACCGGTTTGTGTTCAGCAAACAGTTAGGTAGAGTAAAACCAATCTTAAACTGAACGACCAACAAGATCATGTATGGGTGTTCATTTGACGATTGGTTTTTACTCTAAATATCCCAGCGCTCGACGATGTCTCTCATAAGTCAATACCTTCAACTTGAATTGATAGCAAAAGAGGTGACAAACAGGTGACAGCAACTATAGTAGCTATTTGGAAATATCTATTTCACGAATTCGATATTAGCAGTGTTGAAAAAATCAATAATAGTACATTATTATCCTATAATAGTATTTTTTACCATATTTAGCACTTGCACCATAATACTCATTTGGATCCTTAAAACGATATCATTTAAAGCTTTAATAGGAGAAGGAAGCTCTTTAGTCATATAACAGAATCACTTATAGTGCTACGTTAAAAGCATGATTTAGTAATGTAATGTATACTACGTTATACGTCACTTTTTATGAGTTCTTTTACAATACACAGATCATAACAAACACCTTAATAACGCTTTAATAGGACTCTTTAGTGGTAAACTGATTCCTTGGACTATTTTGCTGGGTGGGTTAGATTTTTTTTTTCCTCTTTTGCTACTGAATTTGCGTTGAATTTCGTTTGGTTACTGAGCCAAAAAACCACCCAAGTGCGAATCGGACTTGCGCACCGAAGCTTCCGTGCAAAATATACGCTTTAAATGGCCGTATCTATGAAAATCCAGTATTAGTCGAGCCTTCCTTCTAAGCAACATGTACGGGCGTGGGTTCATTTTATATTGATTATAACATAGACAGACTAATATAAAAACTTAAGATTTTCAGATTTATTTCGTGACTTGTGCTGTAAGAGCTACTTCCATATCAAATATCAAGTTTCTGGGACAAGTGGAAGGTGCCCTATAGGTTCTCCATGGATGGCAATTTCTATGAAAACACCTTTTTTTAATGATCTTTGGCTTGCGTTGACTTAGAAGCTTGATTTTTTTAGAACTCCAAAAAACCGCAGACAGAAGTATTTAATGTTAATTTCAACTTATGATACCTTCACGCATCCCTGAGAAAAAAGGCATTGTGAGACAGACGGACAGCAAAGTGAACCTTCAAGTGTTCCGTTTTTTTCCTTTTGAGGCGCAAATGTCAATTTTCGGTCTTGACTCAAGCGAAACTTAACCTAATCTTTGGAAGCACTCCCTCAAGAATTTGAGTCATCCAACGTTTTCATTGTTTTTATTTAAAACCTGGTAGTAACGGTATTCTGATACAGCATGTACATTTTTTCAATTGTAGCCCATAGTGGCGTAGTCCGTGCCTTCGAATTATAAAAAGGTCATATAGTTAATCTGAGTTTGATCATCAAACTCTAAAGCTTTTTCTCAGTACGTCAGTCATACGATTTCATAGGTTAGTTTATAAACTTGAAGCAACTAATAGTATCAAAATGTACTAACTTATGGGATCAGGATAGTTATTGCGCAAATATTATATCAACATTTATTTTACAGCAAAACCGGATTGTCCTGATGGAGAATTTCGGAGTTTATGCCCAACCGTTAAATGCGAAGGCGATTATTGTCCAAAATTTAAAGATTCGCCACAAACTTGCCCAACTGGAATAGTATGCGATAAACCACGATGCGTTTGTAGCGTAAACAAAAAAAGGGATCGCGAAACTGGCAAATGTATTCCAATTACTCAATGTCGTAAGTGTTATCGATTATTAATACGTCCTTATCAACTGTGCCATAAGGTGTGACCATACTTCTCTTAAATATATAGTTTTTCATAATATTGAAACACAAATTTATTTCTGTGTTTTTTTTTTACGAAAATTAACACCACATTATTATCAATTGTGAAATCAAAGCTCAAAGAAAAATACGATTACATGGTCACACCAGGACTCGAACCCGTACTTCCTGATTACGCGTCAGGTGTGTTACCCTTTCACTAGCAAGCACTGAGCTAAACGCATTGAATTTATCTTTGCGCATTGATTTGTATCTGTATCATAATATATAGTTTTTCAGTTTAAAATAGCACGCTATCAGCTAAAATTTTGGGGCAAATACCTGCTGTATTATTTCAATGACTTACACTGCATAGTTTTGGCCATTTCTTCAGAAAAAAATATTTATTAATCACCCCGCCATTTCTGATGAGGTTGTTACATACATTTAACATGGGATTTTACTAAATGAACTAATAGTTATTGTATTTCTAGCCCAATTCAAATGCGGCCGCAATGAGGAGTACCAATCTTGTCCAGTATCTTGTCCGGGAGAAAACTGTACTGACTACATCAACAAGACCAAATGTCCACCTGGCAGAATCGGTATTGTACTCATTTGCAGGCCAAAGTGTAAATGTATCAAAGGCTACTACAGGAACGCTGATGGCGCTTGCATACCAGCCTCTGAATGTAAGTAATGTAACAGTGAAGCAGTTTAGTGGTGGGCGTTGAATAATCTTTGATTAAAAATGGGTGAAGAAAGGAATGCCAATGTTCTTCTGACATTGTTAATTTAATTCTCAAACTGTGGATAAAAACTTGTATATGGCGAGCTAGCTTCTGTCCGCGACTTTGTCCGCCTTAAATTCGTTTATCGCGGATAAGGGTATTTTTCCAGGATAAAAAGTAGCTTTTGTCCTTCCCCTGGACTGAAACTGTCTCCATACCAAGTTTAATTCCAATCGGTTCAGCTGTTTAAGCGTGAAAAGGTAACAGACAGACACACTTTCACATTTATAATATTAGTATGGATTAAAGAAACATTAGGCTTAATCAATAAATGTTGACAAAGAATCCTACAGACCAGGGGAAGATGAACAATGTAGAGGTGGCTCTCACTGACCTAAAATAATTGCGTCAATCTGTAATCCGTTTCAGTACTCACCTCAGTCATCTTTTTTTTTTTTTTATTTACAGGCCCTAGGCAGTCTACATTAATAACAACTACGAGAACGCCTCCGACGCCTGGTAGTGATGGCAGCAGTAACAGCAGTGGCACTGGACTGACAGGCATCCTTGATGGTATTACAGCGTTTACTGGAAGTTGCCTATACGTAAGTAGAAGATTTCTGGATATTCATTGTACACGACAAGAATCCCCGAAAAACTTCGATGTTTACACCAATAATTTTATTTCAGAATCGCATGAAATCTGGAGCATTAGAAAACATCATTATATCAGCAATGTCAGTGTTCACGCCAATAGCTGAGCTTTGTTTGTACTCAGAAGGTGATGCCTATGACCAATGCATCAAAATACTCAACCTTAAGGATAAACAAGACGTAAGTAATATTTGACTTGTATGAGAAAATCATTTGTATTAAAGTTTTCTTTTTCACCTCTTATTTTTTTTATTCTATTAATTATTTGTTACGTGCTTATTTTAAATGAATAACCACTACCGCTGACCAAGAGTATGTCAATTTCATTTTCAGATTCGTAATACCTTCCCAGCACTTACTTCATCTTATGAAGGCCAAACCAGCGTTAATTTCACCACTGCTAACAAAATATATTCTAATGAAAAAATCCCCCTAAGCGATGGTTTTAAAACAGATGCTGTTGATGTATTCTATGCTGAAGCCCAAGACCTGGACTTCAGTAAAAACGTTGAAGCAGCAGATATCATCAATGCCTGGGTAATAAATGGAATCTGATAAACTAGAAAAAAAATTGTATTTTATTGGACACAAGACTTGGATAAAATTGGACTGCGAGTAGAAAGCAAGTCACTTAAAAGTATTCCGTAATCGGACTTACTATGATTTCTGTTGAAACAGAATTAGAAGATAAAAGTAACCTAGATATACTTTATGTACTAAAACGTTTTAACTAAATTATTTGTAATTTTAGGTGGAGAGCAAAACCAACAATCGTATAAAAAATTTAGTTACTCCCGATATGTTTAATGAATTGACGCGACTTGTACTGGTCAACGCTATTTACTTCAAGGTAAAATTTAAAAGCATTTCTTTTAACACTGAAAATCTTAAACAAAATTTTCATTATACGTTTCTTTTTTTTTCAGGGTGCCTGGCTACATCAGTTTAATACAAAGAACACAAAGGAGGGTGACTTCTATTTGAATGATGGGACAACTAAGAAAGTTAAATTGATGTATCAAAAGGATACATTTAAATATGGGGAAGTTGCTGGTCTAAACTGTAAGGTAGATAACTGTCATGTCACAATCATCGACCTATGAATTCAATAACTACCCTCAAAGTTTTTACATCCATGTTTTCAAAGTAGTTTTTTTTTTATCAAACATCCTTATATTTTCTTGGACATGAGATAGTAGTGATCTAATAATTAACTAATGATATATCACTTTATTTTAGGCTATTGAAATGTATTACGAGGGCCAAAACTGCAGCATGATCGTAATTCTACCAAACTCTAAGAATGGTATAATGGATTTGGCCAAAAACTTGCAAAATCTTGCCAATTGGAACATGGTCCTCGAAAGTCTCTCTAGTGAAAAAGTAGAATTGTATTTACCACCATTTGAAATTAACACGACCACTGATCTACAGGATTCACTGAATGCGGTAAAGTATTTTTTGATACCGGGAATAATATTGGGTCTAGATCAGATCAGAGCCAAATGGATTTAAATTCCTTCCCGGTCATGTGAATTTTCAATATATTTATTTTGAACATTTCTATATATTTATTTTGATTCTACTGGCACCAATTTGAATTGAGTGGCACTTTTTAACGGCCAATGATCTTGTATAAACTTTGTCAAATTAGGATTTTTAATTAATTGGAGTAAATATTTCGATGTATTGAGTGAATTCGACAAAAGTATCCATGAGATTACATGTAATCGGTGGTATATTATTCATAACTTTTCTTCTATGTACTTCAGCCAAAATGAAGTAATCATGGCCGACGTGTTTACGTAAAGCGTCAGTTTACTCCAGCTAATTGAAAATCCTACTTTAGTTGTACATGTACACTTGCAACCATTTTAGAGGAGGAGCTTGTTCAAACTTTGTACAATACGATTACTTTGAGTCTCTCACTCTGCATCTCTGTTGACTTTTATCGAAACAGATCAGAAGTACAAATTGCATTACTATACATTGCTGTATATTCACAGTAGTAATAATTATGCTGTCCTTACCTTACAGTCTAAAGCAGCAATGTACATCATCTGCCACATATAGAAATGTAAGGTAGACCTATGAAAAATTAAATCGCATGGTTAAAATCATGAAAAATATAAGTAGTCAATTATTGGTTTAATGCGCATCGTTTCCTGCTTTATTTTCATTTTTTTGACATACTAATAAAGTGTTACTGCGGTGTTAAGCTATTTTTAACCGACTTCCAAAAAAAGGAGGAGGTTCTCAATTCGACGGAATGTTTTTTTTAATTTATTAACTCAATCTGAATCTCATAAGTTGTCATCATGTGTGCATACCATGTTTACTCGTGTGTAATATCTTGAACTATAATATTTACGCTATGTGGATATACGTTGCCGATTAAGAATAAAAAGGTGCCAAGTAGCAAACTTCAAGTAACAATTCCATTAGAACTGCAGTTCATTAGATAATTTATAATTTTAGGTTAACATAACCAATTGGTTTGACCCCAACAATTCTGGACTAAAAGGAATAACAAAGATTCCAGAAGAAGTTTACATTTCTAAAGCCATTCAGAAAGCGTTTATCAAAACCGATGAGACAGGGTCAGAAGCTGCTGCAGCAAATGGTAACTCGATTTTTATTATTACTCATATTCCACTTAAGTTTTAAGGAAGCTCAGTGATAACGATAAGTGACGCCGCAATGGACTAAATCCGATAGCGGCAAATCTAATCCTGAGTGCAAACCACAGCACTGATTTCTCGTAAAAACTAAATATAAAGTTTGGTTTTATTAATATATTAGCGTCCAAGGACATGTAACCCTTGATTAACACGTTCGGTGCCGGCAACGATTCACTACGCCCTTACGCTTTGCCAGCCGAACACCAACGCATACCTTTATTAACTTACAAGCGATCGATCATAATAATATTATTGGACGCAGACTATTCGCTTAAATACAAAGCCTCCAGAATGCTGCCGTGTTAGTTTAAATGGATACGAGTTTCCATATTTTTTACATCTTCTTTCATAAGAACGACAAAATCGCTATAATGGTCGCTTATAAATAAATGATAAAAGATCAGTCACTCTCGTGCTCACATGTCAAGAAGTAACCGATTCTACTAAAATTTACAGTTGTGTGTTTTCATCTGTATTATTTTACCCGTAGGAGAATTTTTTATACAAAATATTATTTGTAGTCAGTGAGCACTTAGAATACGATTCGGTTAATGTCGGATAAAATCGGAAATATTCGTGTAATACTCGTAGAATCATCGTGGCAAATGACAATTTTAGGGCCAAGCCACGACAACGCGCAACTAGCGACGCAGCGAGCGAATTCTCTCTTCATTGCGGCGTCGAGACGCTCACCATACATTAGTTAGTTAGTATTAGGAATTCGCTTTCCGCACCGTCGGTCTCTCGTTATCGTGGCAACAGCTAGATTTCCGGAAGAGCGAAATTGACGGTCACAAGTTAGACAGTCATAGTGAAAGAAGTTTTTGAGGTAAGGTCCACCGGGTTAATTGCGACTTTGGGACAAATGCGTCTTTTAAAGATTTCTTGTGATCCGAGCACTTTGTAACTACCCATACTCTCCCTTCCTAAATTGTGGCAATATACTTATATAAAAAAGAGAGCAGGGATAGCTGCAAAATGAGGCGTTTTTATGTAATTGTCAAAACACGTATTTGCCCTATAGTCGCAATTGTCCCAGTTGACCTTACTCGGGACTGATTTAGGAACTTTGAGAACAGTGTAAAGGAAGCAGATATATATCATTGCACTATAATGATTGTTGACGTTGTTTCCATAGTACTTTGTCATAATACCATTCAGACATTAAAATCGAATACCTTCATTCATCTGTGATAAAACAAATAAATGAAGGTACTTTTTGTTTTACAAATATCATGATAATAATCACAATTTTTGCAATTTATTAGTGGATCACTCCACTAGTGTTATTATTATAAACAAAGATCAGAAACAAATGAAAAAAATTTTCGACGATACTGGACTTGAACCAGTGCCTTGAGCCAGACCGGGGCAGCACGCTCTACCATCTGAGCTAATCGTCCACACCAGTAGTCGACGAATTTTGTCATCTGTTCTTGCTTATGGATCTCTGTATGGTGCATCCGACTCTTTAGCCGTTAGCGCCGCCTAGTGAAGAACTATGAAGTTACTTTCACCCCGAGCAGATACCTTTACAGGTACCATTGCTCGGCGAGAGGTGGCGCTATTATCAAGACTGTACTTTTTGTTTTACAAATATCATGATAATAATCACAATTTTTGCAATTTATTAGTGGATCACTCCACTAGTGTTATTATTATAAACAAAGATCAGAAACAAATGAAAAATTTTTTCGACGATACTGGACTTGAACCAGTGCCTTGAGCCAGACCGGGGCAGCACGCTCTACCATCTGAGCTAATCGTCCACACCAGTAGTCGACGAATTTTGTCATCTGTTCTTGCTTATGGATCTCTGTATGGTGCATCCGACTCTTTAGCCGTTAGCGCCGCCTAGTGAAGAACTATGAAGTTACTTTCACCCCGAGCAGATACCTTTACAGGTACCATTGCTCGGCGAGAGGTGGCGCTATTATCAAGACTGTACTTTTTGTTTTACAAATATCATGATAATAATCACAATTTTTGCAATTTATTAGTGGATCACTCCACTAGTGTTATAATTATAAACAAAGATCAGAAACAAATGAAAAATTTTTTCGACGATACTGGACTTGAACCAGTGCCTTGAGCCAGACCGGGGCAGCACGCTCTACCATCTGAGCTAATCGTCCACACCAGTAGTCGACGAATTTTGTCATCTGTTCTTGCTTATGGATCTCTGTATGGTGCATCCGACTCTTTAGCCGTTAGCGCCGCCTAGTGAAGAACTATGAAGTTACTTTCACCCCGAGCAGATACCTTTACAGGTACCATTGCTCGGCGAGAGGTGGCGCTATTATCAAGACTGTACTTTTTGTTTTACAAATATCATGATACTCGTAATAATCACAATTTTTGCAATTTATTAGTGGATCACTCCACTAGTGTTATTATTATAAACAAAGATCAGAAACAAATGAAAAATTTTTTCGACGATACTGGACTTGAACCAGTGCCTTGAGCCAGACCGGGGCAGCACGCTCTACCATCTGAGCTAATCGTCCACACCAGTAGTCGACGAATTTTGTCATCTGTTCTTGCTTATGGATCTCTGTATGGTGCATCCGACTCTTTAGCCGTTAGCGCCGCCTAGTGAAGAACTATGAAGTTACTTTCACCCCGAGCAGATACCTTTACAGGTACCATTGCTCGGCGAGAGGTGGCGCTATTATCAAGACTGTACTTTTTGTTTTACAAATATCATGATAATAATCACAATACTGGTGTGGACGATTAGTTCAGATGGTAGAGCGTGCTGCCCCGGTTTGGCTCAAGGCACTGGTTCAAGTCCAGTATCGTCGAAAAAATTTTTCATTTGTTTCTTATCTTTGTTTGTAATAATAACACTAGTGGAGTGATCCACTAATAAATTGCAAAAATTGTGATTATTATCATGATATTTGTAAAACAAAAAGTACAGTCTTGATAATAGCGCCACCTCTCGCCGAGCAATGGTACCTGTAAAGGTATCTGCTCGGGGTGAAAGTAACTTCATAGTTCTTCACTAGGCGGCGCTAACGGCTAAAGAGTCGGATGCACCATACAGAGATCCATAAGCAAGAACAGATGACAAAATTCGTCGACTACTGGTGTGGACGATTAGCTCAGATGGTAGAGCGTGCTGCCCCGGTCTGGCTCAAGGCACTGGTTCAAGTCCAGTATCGTCGAAAAAAAATTTCATTTGTTTCTGATCTTTGTTTATAATAATAACACTAGTGGAGTGATCCACTAATAAATTGCAAAAATTGTGATTATTATCATGATATTTGTAAAACAAAAAGTACAGTCTTGATAATAGCGCCACCTCTCGCCGAGCAATGGTACCTGTAAAGGTATCTGCTCGGGGTGAAAGTAACTTCATAGTTCTTCACTAGGCGGCGCTAACGGCTAAAGAGTCGGATGCACCATACAGAGATCCATAAGCAAGAACAGATGACAAAATTCGTCGACTACTGGTGTGGACGATTCGCTCAGATGGTAGAGCGTGCTGCCCCGGTCTGGCTCAAGGCACTGGTTCAAGTCCAGTATCGTCGAAAAATTTTTTCATTTGTTTCTGATCTTTGTTTATAAAAATAAATGAAGGTATTCGACTTTTATGTTTGAATTGTCATTATGACATAATTTACTATGGAAACAACGTCAAAAATCATTATAGTGCAATGAACATTTGGATTGACGTATGACTTTCACTTAATTTAAAATAGTTGTATAATTGTATACAGAGCAGGACAGTATTGTTACATTCGCGTGCTTCTAACAATAACCAAAACCTACTTTTGGCTCGAAATCCTGTATTCTAAATGCTCATGGACTGTACAAACATATGTAATTATTTTATATGCTACTAGAAGTTGCCCGTGTTGCGCTGTTTAGGTGTGATGAAGCACAACGATACATGCAAAAAAATATATTTTTCGATTTAGAGACCTTAAAATAATTCGTAAGGTCAACTAGGTCGATTGCGTCAATGGGGAAAAATGCGTCTTTTGGTGTCATCTTTGAAACAGAACACATACTATCGACCCTTACTCTCTGTATTAGTAACAAGTGCCAAACATTAAGCGAGCGGGGAAGTTATGGGTAGTTCTTAAGTGTTCAGATACCTTCAAATGTTTAAAAGACGTATTTTACCCATTGACGGAATTGCCCCAGTTGACCTTCTCACTTTTTTTTTGAAAATATTTTCATTGACACATTTCGTTTTTACAACTTTATAAAAGTATAAATGGCTTCGACGCCCTTACTCGTATTAGAAGGATCATAATTCTTTATTAACTTATCTGTGTTCATTTCAGCTATCATAATAGGAGTTACGTCAGTATTTGAGCCGAATCCTCCAAAACAATTTAAATGCGACCATAGCTTCTTATACTACATTCTCTTCAAGCGAACTGCAATTTTCAGCGGAGCTGTAGTGAACCCGTGAATAAAGGTGATTGTAATAACTACATAAATACATACGAATCTAAGACAGAACCTCATTTTTAGGGTTCCGTACCAAAAAGGTACACGTGTTTGTCCGACTACTAATAGTGGCGCTCTAAAGCGCCATATCTCAAAAAGTACTTGCGCTATCTATTTGAAATTTGGAATATTTATAAATATGGTCAGCCCACATATATTGCACAAGAAATATTCAAAAATATATGTTTTTTCTAAAAAAATTGACGAATGTGAGGGGGGCGGGGGGGTAAAAATAAAAAGTCTAGCTACTGGGTCAAATAGGGCATTTATTTCTTTCATCATATGAAAGGGCTTGTCCGGCACATTTTCAAACAATTTTTTATATTTATTTCATTGTCAATTGTTTTTGTTTTATTAAGGAAAATGTATACATAAATATTACACGAAAATTATAGCCATGTCTCTAACTAGCAATTTTGTTTCATTTGCAAAAAACCTATTTGAACAACCCGGACTTGTTGTTCAAATAGGTTTTTGCAAATAAAAAAACTGCTACTTTACTTTACTTACTTTTTGCGTTAAGATGCTCGGTGCGCGAGTCCAACCCGAACAACGGTTTTTTTATAAGTCAATCGGCAATAATATTCCAGTTCCTTTCTACCTGTAGCATTTTTTTCGAAACTGGTACCATTCGTATTAAATTATGGTTGTGGTAGTTGATCAAGTTAACGATAGAGGGCTCTGCCCTGTATTTCGGTCACGTCGTTATCATGCGTCTCGCTCTCTCCCTTCGAGGGGCGAGAGCGCCCCGCATTTCATGTGGGCGTGGTTAACGAATTTCTTGACGATCCGGGCCCTTAACTACGTTCATCATATTATGGGTCAAAGTCTATTCAGGCGTACCACGACCACACCACAACCACAACGACAGCCACTTGGTCGGGTGATAATTTATATGAAAATAAATAATAATTTTAGGTAAGTAAAACCTTATATCAATTGTAGAGATGTAGCACGCGATCAAACCATTAGTACTTGTGTATTTATAACTTGAAGGTGCCTGGAACTTTGTTCGCGGAGGAGAAAAAATCATTACCCTTTTTTTTCTTCAGCGTAGTAGGTAAAATGTATCCTATAACCATCCGTGTGTGGTGAATTCGCAACGACACATACAAACATACAAAAAATGAAATATATTTTTCGCTTCAATGACTTCCAAATAGTCCGTTACAATAATTTATTTTAAATATCTTCAATGTACAAACATTGCATTTTTACAGCTATAAAATAAACTTTTTAACGAAAACATAAAACTGACTCCAAAAAAAAGGAAAATACATATAAAGAATGCCATATAAAGAATGTGTAAAATATTGAAAATTGACGATTTTAGTAAGTTGTGACACGATGGCACCGACTCCAAAATAACATTAATTGTATATACTGTATAGATTGAGTATACAAACGGTTACTTGTAAGTAATTTGAAGAAATTGAATTATGGCGTTATTTTTTTACTTTTTAGTTTTTTTTGGAGTCGGTTTTATGTTTTTGTTAAAAAGTTAATTTATTATACACTTTTTAGTTAATCGTTACTTAAAAGTGTATCTCGTGACGATTCGAACAAACCCAAACACGGCTAGGATACATTATTTTATAACATAGATCTGGTGCCTACCTTCCGGCTCCATCATCAAATCAATTCGATGGTACCATTCTCATCAAGAACATTTAAATTTGTGACTATGAAGTTGCTTAGCTAAATTAATCAAGATATTTTGTCGCCACCCGTAAATCATTTATCATTGAGGAGTTCCGATGGCATTCTGTGGTCTTCTACATCAGTTCCACTTCACCAATTTACATTTTCTGAATGCAAATGCTTATTATGTTTCTTATAATACCAAAATCGCTATATGTATGCCTGCAATATTTGAAGAGTTCCTTCAATCCCTCATATATTCCATCATCAGATCTTCACCAAAATTAAATGGGACCAACTTGAAAGTACCTACTATAAAACCAAAAAAAAAATTTTGAAATCGGTCGAATAGTCTTCGAGTAATCAAAGAGAGGAGTAAGTAAAGTAATGGTGAACATCCATAAAAAAAAAAAAACCGTCGAATGGAGAACCTCCTCCTTCCCCATCCTCCATTTTTGGGAAGTCGGTTAAAAATAGTAAAGATCAGCCATCATTTTTAAGCTTTGAGTATGGGTAAATTACTGAATGTGTTTTAGAGCTGTTTTCAATTACAATTCAGAATAAAATCATCAAACTTGAATGAACTTTACAAAGTTGTGTGAACTTAGTACACTTGAGAGCAAAATATTGTATGATTAGGATTGCGAAAATTGCTAATACTCCTACAGCAGTATGGGTTTTGCGAATAATAAATAGTATATTACACAAATAAAATGTTGTTATTTAAATTGTGGTGACCCGAAATTTGTGCTCTCAACTGTATAATCTGCTTATTTTTCATATGTTGATATATCTTCTTTTTTACAGGTCTACGGGAACAAGAAATTTTTACAAAATGTATAATTGATGGATTCTACATTTTTCAATACAGTTACACGATTAATTTTGTTTTATTTCTATTATTTCAGTCTTTATTCCTCAATCCTTTTCTCATACATTTACTAACTGCGTAAAAAACACGAATTATCAAATTATTTGACTTCTTCATAAAAAACCGGGCAAGAGCATGTCGGAACATGCTCAGTGTAGGGTTCCTTAGCAAAGAAATGCACTGCAGGAAAGGTGCACCTTCAAAAGAGCATATGCTTTATTGTAATAAAAGAGCATATCTTCGTGGCACTTAAGTCCTTTTGCTGATAAGAGCAGTTTTTCAACAAAAACTCAAAAACGACATTTTCGTTGAAAGAATTTATTTAGTTATAATTATTTTTTATTTGTGGACATACACTTTGGAAGATAAAGGAGGGGATAAAAAAAAAACGTAAAGGTACTCCAAACTCCAAACATGAATATATTTTGTAGTTTTGGAATAAAATGCCTGTGACATACGGACAAACGGACAAGACGAAACTAATAAGGGTTCCGTTTTTGCCATTTTTGCTCCGCAACCCTAAAAACGAACAAAACAGTTTTTTTTTCGAAATGCTCCGATTTCTTGTGAAAATATCTTCATTGCGTGCAGTGGCCGGACAAACCGATTCATTTAACAAGCATAAGGTAAAAAGTCCCAGTGATCTACACTGACCTATTAGCTGGCATCTTCAACCTTAATTCGCAGCAATAAAAGTGACAAGCAGAGACGATGCATTTTTTTTAATGATACCAATCGATCCGATTTCTTACTTAGAGCATTTTACTAATGGAGATGCCATACGAATACATTCCCCTCTTCCAGGGTAATCGCAAAATCTCCGGTTAGTTTATAGGGTAAATTGTCAGTGTTTGGGTGTTTTTTTTTTGTCTCTTAATAGGGATGAGGACTAAACTTTAATATATACTCCGTCGTGTAGATTAATAAAAAATATTGGAAACGTATTTTTCTTTCTTTACGTATTCAAAAAATAAAAGGACGATATTGAGTGAAAATGTCGCGTGACGTTACTTCTAAGTACAAATTTAACCTATGAGTGACGTCACGCGCCCTCAGTTCTGAACTTTGACGCGAATTATCTCAGTATTTTATTATCATTTTGAGGAAAAAAAAAGTGTCCATAATTTTATTGTTATCAGTCTAACTGACGGACTAATTAGAATTTTGATTTTCACAACCCCGGCATCATGCCTTTTATGTACGTTTATATACCCACATATCTAAATGCTCAACCCACATGCTCTAAATCTATGTTCGTGCACTTTCTGCTGAATGGATCTTAACAACAAGGTGTCAGAACAAAAACCACTACCAACGAAGGACGAGTATTTTTAATAACACTAGCTATCATAGTTTTTATATCCACATCATTGTTGTTGATAACTATTGCAACCTCTGAATCCACTGCTATATTTTCTAATGTCTTTTGATTTAATTTTGGCCGGATGTTATATTTTAAACATTTATCTAAAAGTTTCATTTCGTCTTCCGAGAATTCAATATTAAATTGAAAAGTGTGGGAAGTAGTTTCTTGGGCAGTGTTGAAAAATGAATTAGAACTTGACATCGTAAAACTATGCAGTTTGTTTCTTTGCGTTAGATACATTTTATGAGCAAGCTCGGACGCGTTTTTTTGTTTTGTAAGCTTTACATAACAACATCGTGTGTTTAAAATCAGCTAGCGTAGCTTAACAAGCACGTATATATGTTAAGCTTACAAAACAACATCGTGTGGCTGTCCAAAATGTGTGGTTTAATAAACAATGCAAACATTTAAATGTTGTATCCAATTATATCCAACTTAGGTGTAATAATACAAGTAGGGCAGCATCAATTCCTATTAACAGGGCTCAAAAAATTTGGCTGAATGAAGAGTCTCGCCATTGGTTTACAATTAGGGACAATTTAAAATTACATTTTAAGGTTTTATACTCTGAACTTTCATTTAAATTACATAACATCGAGTTTGATATACTAGACCAAAAAGCGAGACTTCACGTCCGAGCTTGCTCATAAAATGTATCTAACGCAAAGAAACAAACTGTCTTACGATGTCAAATTCTTATTCATTTTTCAACACTGCCCAAGAAACTTCTTCCCACACTTTTCAACCCCGTGTAAAAAATCTAACTAATATTGAATTTTCGGAACACGAAATGAAACTTTTAGATAAAGGTTAAACACACTCATAACAAAACAAACAAACAAACATATAAAAATGTATAATTTCGAACTTCAAATGACTTTTTCACACTAGCGAATACAACGAAGCACGCAGATTTAGCGCTGTAAATGAGGCTTTTCTGAGCGAGTGAGATGAAAAATATTTTTTTATGTTTGTAAATGTCGTTGTGGCTTTACCACATCAAAACGCCGCAATGGATTTCAACTATTTTTGATAAACGGGTAGCTGTATCCACAAATGGCCACTTTTAGTAAACTTTTTACCCTACTATACTAAAAGAGGGTTATGAGTTGACGACCGGTTTGGCTCAGTGGGAGCAACGTTGCCTGCGAAGCTGAGGTCCTGGGTTCAAATCCCGGTAAGGGCAAATATTTGTGTGATGAGCATAAATATTTGTTCCTGAGTCTTGGATGTTTTCTATGTATATAAGTAATGTATCTATTAAATATATCGTCGTCTAGTACCCATGACACAAGCCTTATTCAGCTTACCATGGGACTAGTTCGATTTGTGTAAAATTGTCCCGTAATATTTATTTATTTATTATTTATTTATTTATGAGTTTTTCGCTACCGCAAACGAAGTTGCTGGCACTTTCTATCATCTTCATTAATCAAATCAATATATTGTTCTTTACTCTTGCTAATGTTCTTATACAATAACTAGAAGGCACCCGGAACCTTGTTCGCGGAGGAGAAAAGTCATAACCCTTCATTTTTCTTCAGCGTAGTCGGATAAAATTTATCCTATAACCATCTGAAGATACCCAGCTACCCGTGTACCAAAAATAGTTGAAATCTGTTTAGCCGATTTTGCGTGATGAAGCCACAACGACACATACAAACATACATAAAATCCAAAAAAAATGTTTTTCGGTTTAGTGACCTCCAAATAGTCCATAACAATCTTTTTTTTTATATCTTCAATGTACAGACATTTCATTTTTATCAACTTTATAATAGTATAGATAACTACGGCTACACCTGATTCAATAATAATTAAGTAAACGAGTTATTTTCCTTACAAATAAAATAACAAGTTTGTTTTTTCACGACATGAGCATTCTAATTAATTTTCCAGACATTTATCATTACGTTTGTTTGTCGAGACACCTCATTGGTGCAAATAAAAAGATAAAACCCGACTGAAAGGCGACCCATATGTAACGCCGACTTAAGCATACTACGAGTATTAATCTTTTGTCTCCGTGATCATGTTTAGTTGTAAAGTATTATAATTAATAAAACGACACGTTTGGCTCAGTGGGTTGTACAAGGGCCTACGAAACTAGCGGTCCCGGGTTCGAATCCCGGCCAGGGCAAGTGTTTGTGTGATAAGCACGAATATTTGTTCCTGGGTCTTGGATGTTTTCTATGTATTTCAGTATTATAATTTATCTGTATATTGTACAAGAAGGCGTCCGCAACTTCGTTCGCGGAGGAGAAAAAGTCACAACCCCTCTTTTTTTCTTCGACGTAGTCGGGTAAAAAGTATCCTATAACCATCTGGAGATATCAGCACCCCTGGAGAAATCCCAAAAAAAAAAATTGTTTTACTGACCTCCAAATTAGTCCGTAACAATCAATTTCATTTTTACAACTTTATGATAGTATAGATATCGTCGCCTAGTACCCATAGTACAAGATTTGCTTTGTTCGGGACTAGGTCGATTTGTATAAGATTGTCCCTAATATTTATTTATAGGTATAATTATCTATTATAAAGTTGTAAAAGTGAAATGTCTGTACATTGAAGATATTTTCAAAATAATGGTTGTTACGGACTATTTGAAGTTCACTAAAACGAAAAATATATTTTTTTGGATTTTATGTATGTTTGCATGTGACGTTGTGGCTTCATCACACAAAATTGGTTAAACCGATTTCAACTATTTTTGGCACACGGGTAGCCGGGTTTCTCCAGATGGTTATATGATACTTATTACCCGACTATGCTGAAGAAAAACGAGGGTTTATGACTTTTTCTCCTCCGCGAACGAAGTCTGACGACTCTATAATTTCTAGTTTATTTATAAAAACCGGCCAAGAGCATGTCGGACCATGCTCAGTGTAGGGTTACGCAGCCGTTCATACAGAAAAAATGCACCATAGATGAAAAAAATACGGTATGAAAAAGTGCACTAGCAAAAAAGCGTATCTCCACGGCACTTACGTCCTTTAGCTGAGAAGCGCAGTTTTTGGCAATAACTCGAAAACGGTAAAACAATGTAATGTTGAAAACAACTTTAGTTGAAAGTAATATCTTTGTCTTTTTGTTCATATTTTTTGAACATTTCGTTTAGAAAAATAGAGCGGGGGGGGGGGGGGCACAATTTTGCAACTATCAGAGCGATTATTTCCGAAAGTATTCACTTTCAATTCAATTCAATTATTAATATACCTACATCCAGTAGTTTTTGAGTAAAATGCCTGTAACATACGGACGGACGGACGGACAAAACTATAAGGTTTCTGTTTTTGCCATTTTGGCTACGGAATCCTAAAAATGTCTATTAAACAGTTAATAACATAAATAAAATTGTATAAGTGTTGCCAGATGATCTGACGATATGAGGTACTCGACCTCTATTTGAATGAAAACTTCGATGCTGTGGACTCTATTATATATGTATTTACTTTACTGAGTTTTATTAGCATAAGAAATGAAGTAAACAATCTTGACGTATTTTTTATTGAAAAATGCATTGAAAGAATAGTAATTTATGAAACAAAATTAATGTAAATTACCATCATTGCTATATACATTATATTTTTATCATTTAAATATCAAAATACCGTAAAAACTACTTCAATATCTGAAATTAAAATTAAAATCGGCCGAGAAATACGCATGATATGGGCATTTTAAACTGCTAATTATACAGAGAGGTCCGATATACACTGTTGCGTCATAGTGCACTCCAGCCATATAAACTCCATATTAAATTCCATTTTGCAAGAAAGAGATAGAATGAAATATTTGATGTCTTATATCTTGGTTATTTTTATAGTTATTCGAAAAATCCTTTTTGCCTAATCTTTGTTACATGAATGAGCTTTTAATAAAACTAAAATAAAAAAATCATGCATATTCCCTATTGTTACATATTTGCTTGGACTTATTTTTCGAATGTGTTTTTCAATAAAAAGACACATCAAGTGTTTAATCTTTTTGTAATGTTTAAAAAAATGCAATACAAAGATGGACTGGTTTAAATAAAGAGTAATGCCGCGATCGGAAATAGAGGTGGCTAAGCTAAAATGGTAAGAAAGTGTCATGATTTGCATGATTTGACTGAAAACGGTAAAATGAAAGTCGCAGGTGATCCAATGTTACTAGCCCATTTAAGGGGATGCATCGAAAATTAAAGCTATTTTTTAATGAGATGGCATATATAATGTGCTATTTTTAAAGGAAATACATATATATCACATGTTATCATGTTAGATTAGCATATATTGAGACCGTGTAGCTTGGAAGTACTTCTGGGGTTTAATGCTTTAATCTTAAACATATGCATGTCAGTATTTATTTAGAAAAACCTTTAAACATTTCATACACATACAGCTCTCTGTATGTGTATGAAATTATACTCTTATAAGGTCAGAATTTTAAGTCTTTTGAATATTGATTTGTAAGTCTTTCGTTTGACAATGACACATTTTTTTGCAATTTAAATACTACTTATTTTAAACGCATTTAAACGCATTATATCGCGTATATTATTTCATTTGAGTTCCCCACGTTTAGGAAGCTTTTCAGTTTTCGTGTTCACGGGGTCGACTGAAAAAATATATATTTTTCTCTGTCAAAGTTACAATTTGTGCAAACTGGGTAGTTTGCACAAATTTAAGAAAACAAATGAAGGTGTACATACATGCTAGTTGGGCTCAACCTACTTACGAACCAGAACACCTAAAAGTTGGACCCCGATTCGCGAAGAGTAAACATGTCAGACAATAAAAACTAGCATTTGAGAAAAGTGACCTTGTCTAAGCATTCCATTATAAATGATATAATTTGTTGCTGCATACAATCTGAAGAAAATTAAAGCAAACGACGATCATGCACGAAGCGATTGGTCGTTGTGATCGATTATTATCTCATTTAAAACGGTACTCCAACGAGTCATCGATTTGAACTGTTTGAAAGTTTGAAGCGACAAATCGTAAAAACAAATAGTACTATGTGTTGATCTCTGAATTCTTAATGCAACTTTCACGAAAACTTATAACCTAGCCTACTTATACCTTCACGGCTTATTAATTAATGCTATAATTTAACGTGAAACTAAGTGCCTGTGAAATAAATAAATTAACAAACTGTCAACAGTTATTGCAAGCACAGGTGTTCCTTATATTGAAGCAAGTGCACAAACACATAAAGTTTATAAAAGAGCTACGTTTGTTTGATAAGGCTGCAGACGCTGCCTAAGAGCGACATGTGGAAGGCTCTCTTGCTCTTGGCCTGCGCGGCTGGTTGTATATTAATCGTCTCTTGTGATGGTAAGTAGGTATGGTTTAGCAAAAAATATTTCACAATCTTTAATTTCGGTACCAATCTCTTTTCGCTGATGTAAAACTAAAGGAAATTGTAAAACGACTGTTTATGTTAAAGTGCTACTTAATTTCAACACCTGTGTGCATGTTGACAACATGTTTACACCGTTTTAAGATATAAGATTCTAGTAATTAACAGTTACCTTCTACTAACAATACAATTGACAGGTTTGTTAAAACGACGAAATAATACTTCCTAAAATTTACTTTATCATGACGCATCATCGCATAGCTTGACCCAGCTTTTTTACTGAGGATCAGTAAGGTATTTATAGTTATTTTTCTTCGAACTTTCACTTTGAAATTTTTTATTTCTTTGTTTTCATCGTTATTTGCTATACAATTATTTCTCACACATCGCTGACTTTTTTTCGGTCTGTGTTCTCTTGAGACCCTCCAAATTTATAGTTAAACTCACATTGTTAGATTATATTCTCTTTATTGCTTCTATCTAGCACATCCAAATTGGTTATTTCATAACGCATAAGTAGGCTCAAAGTCAGTCAGAGAGCAATGAAGAGAAGAAAAAGAATGAAGGGATTTGTAGAGGAACCAGAGTAACCGATATAACTACTAGCAAAACTGGATAAGGACAAGGCAAATTGCTCGCAGAATCTTGTGTGGCGACCACGCAAGATTCTGCGAGAAGAGACCTTAAGATGAAGAGCGGGTAGGCTCCCGCAAGGTGAACTGAGACCTGTTGAAGGTCACACCACTCTGCTGGATGCAGGCGGCGCAGGACTAGTAGTAGAGTCGTTCTTTAGGAGGCCTGCGTCCTGTAGTAACCGTCTTTTGGCTGATGATGATGATGATAAGACCTCAGTAAATGTATTTCGGTTAAAAGGTCATAACTTTAAGCGCTTGTAACTATGAATAGGTTTCTTATAATATGGATTTTAAAACAATCATATTTGCTTATTTTTTACCCAATAGAAGGAGACACAAACCCTACATCAGACACCTATGCTACCGGGGAGACGAACCAAACTGAAAAGACGGATCCCACTGGAGAAACTGGCGATTGCGGTGGTAAGAACCAATGCGCAAAGAAACTTCAACGTTAGTCATTTAACAAGTCTCTTCTTCTTAGTCGGACACTCTTGCCAAAGTGGTCATGGTTCCGCAGACATGGTGTTCTGTGGGTAGTATTCCCGAGGACTGCTCTCTCAACGATGTCCTTCCATTTCTGCCCGTTAGATTTGCTGCGAGTACACTGGACCATTATGCATAGCTTTTTGAATCAGGTCAGTCCAATGAGTTAGTGATTGGCCTAGTGCCGTCTTGCCTTCCACCTGACCCAGAATCACCAGTCTCTCCATAGAGTTTTTATTTCTGCATATGTGACCAAAGAACTTTAGTATTTGTGATTTCACCGTTGATGAAATCTTTAATATGGACCACTTTGAGGATGCACTTATTAGAGCGAAACGCCGTCCTCGGGATCTTTAGGAGGCATCTCCAGTGCCACATCTCCAATGCGTCGATTTTACGGAGATCCTGCAGTCTCAGGGACCAAGTCTCGGTCTGTCTGTTACCTCTTCACGCTTAAACCACTGAACCGATTGAAATGAAATTTGGTATGGAGATAGTTTGAGTCCAGAGAAAGGACATAGGCTACATTTTATCTCGGAAAAATACCCTTATCCGCGATACATGAATTTAAAGTGGAAAAATCGTACGTTAAGCTGGTATGCAAAAACCACAAAACAGATTTGCGTAAAATTCTGCAGTAATATAGCTTATATATCAGAAAATGACATAGGCTACAACTTTTGAGGGTATTCATTCATAAAAGAGTATTTTTTTAACAATAAATGAAAAATATGACCTTTTGTTCATTGTGACATTTATATATATCTAATTTCATTTCTAAATCATGTTTAACAATTGGTAACCTAGCAACAGTATACTTCCTACACGACTAAGCAAAGAACACACCTTCCGTATATGACATATCATACAAATAAGAGTATATCTTAATATAGCCGGATAATTCCATTGTACATTTCGGACTTGCGATCATCTCTGAATAATAAACATTTTGTTACAAAACTATGGTTTACAAATAAGATAAATACATAAAACGAGTTATTTTTAACAATAAATGGAAAATCAACACTTTTTGTTAAATCTGAAATTGTTATTCCGAAGAATTGTAAAGAAATAATTGCTTTGAAACCAAGATGACACGTTAGTACCTGTGTGCGTAACTGGATGGCGTTAGTTGTAAAAGCTTTTTCGTTTTTTATCTTTATATGGATACCTTAGTTCACACTCGAACTAATAACAATATTTTTGCCCATGGAATTTCAACTTTACGTATTTGTGCACTCACGTACTAATTACAAGCATTTTTCTAAAACACTTAGAACGATTGTGCACTAAGGTCTATATATAAACTTTTAAACAAAAAAATAAAACCGACTCCAAAAAAAACTAAAAAGTAAAAAATAACGCCATAATTCAGTTTCTTCAAATTACTTACAAGTAACCGTTTGTATACTCAATCTATACAGTATATACAATTAATCTTATTTTGGCGTCGGTGCCATATAAAGAATGTGTAAAATATTGAAAATTGACGTTTTTGTAAGTTGTGACACGACGGCACCGACTCCAAAATAACATTAATAGTATATACTGTATAGATTGAGTATACAAACGGTTACTTGTAAGTAATTTGAAGAAACTAAATTATGGCGTTATTTTTTACCTTTTTTTTTTTGGAGTCAGTTCTTTTTTTTTAAGTTTATTTATTTTACACTTTTTGTTAATCGTTACTTAAAAGTGTATCTCGTGACGATTCGAAAAAGCCCAAACACGGCTAGGATACATTATTTTATTACATAGATCTGGTGCCTACCTTCCGGCTCCATCATGAAATCAATTCGATGGTACCATTCTCATCAGGAACATTTAAATTTGTGACTATGAAGTTGCTTAGCTAAATTAATCAAGATATTTTTACGCCACCCGTAAATCATTTATCATTGAGGAGTTCCGATGGCATTCTGTGATCTTCTACATCAGTTCCACTTCACCAATTTACACTTTCTGAATGCAAATGCTTATTATATTTCTTATAATACCAAAATCGCTATATGTATGCCTACAATATTTGAGGAGTTCCTTCAATTCCTCATGGATTCCATCATCAGATCTTCACCAAAATTAAATGGGACCAACTAGAAAGTACCTTCTATAAAACCAAAAAAAAATTTTGAAATCGGTCAAATAGTCTTTGAGCAATCGGTAAACATCCATAAAAAAAAAAAAAACATTCCGTCGAATTGAGAACCTCCTCCTTTTTTTGGAAGTCGGTTAAAAAGGACAAGTCCTGACTGACATATCAACGCAGAGCCGAAACTTCTGAACTTAGAGACTTGAAATTTTCACAGTAGACACAATTTATAACGTAGGCAAGAAACAAGAACGGATTTTTGGAAATTTATTTCCTAAAGGGGTTAAATTGGGGTTGAAAGTTTACTGTAATTATTTGAGTAACTGTTAATATTTTGCGCATAGACTCTTTATAAAAAACTAAGAAAACTTATTTCAGCATTTTTGGAAATTCATCCCTTAACGGTTCAATTGGGTTGAAAGTTGGTACAAAAAACCTGTAATAATTTGAATAACTGTTACAATATTTTACGTATAGACTCTTCATTTAAAACTAAGAAAACTAATTTCATCATTCTTGGAAATTCATCCCTGAAAAGGGTGAAATAAGGGGGAACAGTCTGGGGCGAAAGTACAATGGCGCATAAAGGGTGTTGTGAAGTGCTGAATAGAACTGTGAAAGATATTAGAGGGAACGAAGTTATGATGGGTGGAGTCACTATGTTGTTAGCTGGAGACTTTTGTCAGACTCTGCCCGTATTTACGAAGATAACTCGAGCTGATGATGTTAAAACTTGCGTTAAGGCTTCAAATATTTGGCCTCTAATAAAAAAAAACCACCTTAAGATAAATATGCAAGTGCACCTCAAGGGCGATATTTGCGCTGGAAAATTCTCCGACCTTCTTTGTAAATTAGGAAATGAAGAATATCCCGAAACTGAGGGAAGGATTACAATTCCATCGGATCTCGCCTTAGTTGTGCGGACCGTTGAAAACCTCATCTCTCAAATTTACCCAGAAGTTCAAAATCTACACAGCAAGTCCATAGAGTGGTTGTTTGAATGAGCAATTTTGACACCTAAGAACGACCAGGCTTCCGTTATTAATAACATTTTATTGAAGTCGTTCGAAGGTTCAGAATACGAATACAAGTCTGTAGACTCGATCTGTAGTGAACACGGATGATGCCATAAACTATCACGTAGAGTTTTTAAATGCACTTAACCCACCTGGCCTACCTTCTCACATACATATCTTAAAAGTGCGTGCTCGGGTTATGTTGCTGCGAAATGAAAATCAGCCGAAGTTGTGCAATGGAACCAGGCTGCATGTGAAAGCCTCACATAAAAACGTTATAGAAGCCATCGTAATTACTGGCTGTACTCAAAGTGAATCTGTGTACATACCCCAGATACTATTTATACCCTGGGAATAACCATTCGAATTTAAAAGGCTGCAGCTCCCCTTTAAGTCTCAAGGTTAGTAACTGAAAACAGCAGGAATAGATCTTACGGCCTGGCCACGACATCTAGCGGCAGCGTGGGCGGCAGCGGTTTTTCTAATTCATTGCGTGTGATCCCAACTGGCCACAGTGCGTTGCGCGTCTTGATCGCGCAGTGAACAGATAAAACGCTTGCCGCAACTGTGCTTGGTAGATATGATGACCTACGTCAACCACCACTGTAACATTGTGAAAAAATACTCAAGACATGCATTGTTCGTAACATCTTTTTATTTCGCAGCTAAATGTGATAAACCCAACGAAGTGTACGACGTGTGCCCCGCCCCCTGTCCGCCAAAGAAGTGCAACGTCAACGAAGCTGTCATCAGATGCAAGGCGCCTCCCAAACCCGGCGACCCCGAGTGCAAGCCCGGCTGTCGGTGTGCTGATCCCTATTACAGGAATGCCACAGGAACTTGCGTCCCGAAAAAGAAGTGCGAAAAACGTAATGTTATTGTTTTTGCTCCTCTTTTAATACTTTGCTTTAATTCAATTTATTATTCTCAGGCAAAATGTACCACTTTGGGGGGTATTAGTCAGGACTACACGATATAAGATTGAAGTTAGTTTAAAAAAACCGGCCAAGAGCATACAAAAAGTTGTTCATACAAAAAAAATGCACTGCAGATAAAAAAATACGATATGGAAAAGTGCACTAGTAAAAGAGCGTATCTCGAAGAGATGTGTCCAAAGACTTACGTCCTTTTGCAGAGAATCGTAGTGTTTTGGCTATTGCCAAAACGGTACTCGTATATGCGATCATGATGAAAACAATTATTTTCGTTGAAAGTATTTATTAAGTTTTACTTGATATGAGGAATGATTAATTTTGCTACTTTCGGAGCGATTATTTTCAAAAATATTTACTAATTAAAAAGTATTTTAGAAACCCCTTTGCTTTTACAACAAGTGTCGAAATATGTACCATGCGTTGATGATTCCTGAAAAAAAAAATCTGCTTCGGTTCCAATATGTATGGAGTGCCCCCCTAGAAATATATTATTTTATTATTTAACTACCAAACTAAGAAGCGGCTTATAAAAGACAGCTGTAAGTACACCAAATTTCATCTATATGCATCAAGATGCATACAAGTAGTGTTTGAGTAAAATGCCTGTGACATACGGACGGACATGGCGAAACTATAAGGGTTCCGTTTTTGCCATTTTGGCTATGGAACTCTAAAAACGAACTAATTTGTTAAATCATATTATATCTTTAGAATCTTCATTACAACGAACATACCCAATCCTTACAGAAATAAATAATTAGTCTCCTGTGTGACTGTTTTCTATACATGCATTGAAACCGCAGATAAATTTCCAGGTCTAAAATGTGACCGTCCAAACGAAGTGTACAACGCCTGCCCCGCAATATGCCCTCCCCAAGAATGTGGCGTGAACCCAGCTCTGATCCTGTGCCTTCCAAACCCACAGTACGGAGACCCTAACTGCAAACCTAGCTGCATATGCGTTGACGGATATGTCCGAAACGACGCCAACGAATGCATCCCTAGGGATGAATGCCGTAAGATACTTTATTTTTTTCTTTTTAACTTATAACCCTAGACGAAAAAGAAAGGTATTGCTACGTATTTGTGTGTATGTCTGTGGCATCATACTTGTGAAGAGATGGACCAATTCGATTTTTTTCTTCTCTAAAGATTTTTTTTAGTAGTTATGTAACAAGAGAATGGGTTCGGCCGTTTAAAAATTATCCGTATTTTCTAAACGCGTTAAGGATATTTTATCGTTTTTAAACAAATACACGTTTTACATCTTTATTTTCAACTGTAACTTTTTAATAGTCTTCTAAGATCTAGCGAATAAACCAGATCAGTCCTCCAATTTTTTCAATATCTTCTGAGTGTCTTATTTGTGGCCGCCCAGCACTGACAAAGAAATTATTTAACCCCAGAAGAACAATTATGAAAGCACAGCAATGGACAACGACACAGGAATGGATGTTTACATTGATCGTACAAATGCTCAAGCTAAGGACTTTCGTGCTTGAATCAATTTTAATTACAATCAAGACATTTTCAATAGACAATGTCATTGAAGGACGAAGAGCGATCGGTAGGCCGAAATTGTTTGACATGAGAAAGAAAGGAGTCAGCGCTGAAATGACGAATAGAGGAAGAAAACATGTTGTGCCGACTCTACATAAGTGGGATAAGGGCAGGGAGATGATGAATGTCATTGTTTGGATGCTCTTGTTCTATCCTAGACTTCTATTATTCAATGTATCGCGTCATCTCACGCCTACTTAATCATTTTAATCTTATAGGTACTTAATAGGAGTCAACAAATTAGCTCATTTGCTGTAAAAACATAAGAAAAATACGTGTCATGAATCACCCCGTGTTATCTGTGTAAACAAACATATTCAAAATAAATAAAACACCATAATCATTTTAGCACCCACCTGTCCAGTGAACGAAGAGTATTCTTCCTGCGTCAACGGCGGTTGTGATGCCAGGAACTGCAGCCAACTCGGCAAACCAGTGCCCTGCGTGAAACTGGCCCCTGAGAGCTGCATTAAGGGATGTGTCTGCGTCAAGGGTTACTTGAGAGCCTCTAATGGAACATGCGTGCCAAAGAGCCAATGCCCCCGTAAGTGAACATTTACTTAAAACCTACAGATTATCTGAATAGATGCCAGCTAAAAGAGAGAATCGTGGGGGTACTCTAAAGATTTATTGTAACCGCTGTCAGCAACATAAAATTCGTCTTTGATACGCGCGACCTGATTCCGTAGCACCTGCAATCCAGATTCATGCGATTATTTATCGTGGTGGTACAGGTGCTTTGATACCTTCTTCTTACCCATTTTCTTATCTAATCTTATTACTAGGGTCCTTAGGGTCCTTACGGATACACTTTGACCAAGTGGGATCTTTTGTGTAACTACCTTCTTGCTACTCAATGGCTTGTTCTACCACCTCCATAAACCGGATGATCGATCCCAATGGTAGCGCCTGGAATTCCTTTGGCTCTGGGTAACCATTGGTGTATCAATGAAGGAGTTTTTACAAATCGTTATGTCAAGCGCTTGTACATAGTCGTACTTGTGAAAAAGTGCCGGGTGCTCTGTCATCTATCTAGAGTGCAACGCAACTGAGCAGAAAATATGATACCCTAAGTCAAAAAACCTTCTCGTAACAAAGGCGCCAACCGATGATAAAATGACATCAAAAATCAATCAATGAAATTTTTAGACTAAATAGCTATTTCGATTCCCCCATTATTGTTATAATGGGGGAATCGGAACGGTGTTCCGTTGAAAGGTAATCAAGACATGCATTGTTCGTAACATTTTTTTATTTCCCAGCTAAATGTGATAAGCCCAATGAAGTGTACGACGTGTGCCCCGCCCCCTGCCCGCCAAAGTTGTGCAACGTCAACGACGCTATCATCAGATGCAAGACGCCTCCCAAACCCGGCGATCCCGAGTGCAAGCCCGGCTGCCGGTGTGCTGATACCTATTACAGGAATGCCACAGGAACTTGCGTCCCGAAAAAGAAATGTGAAAAACGTAATGTTTATGCACCTTTTTAGATACTTAAAGCTTTCATTTAATGTGTTATTCTCAGGCAAAATATACCGCGTTGCAGGTTGTTAGTTAGGGCTACATTATATAAAAATTTTGTTTAAAAGACTAATTAATTTGTTTAAGTTTCAAATTCTTTTCACTTAAACGAACATACCTAGTTTCAAAAGTAGCAATTATTAAGTATTTTCCATACATGCATTGAAACCGCTTGTAAATTTCCAGCTCTAAAATGTGACCGGCCAAACGAAGTGTACGACGCCTGCCCCGCAATATGCCCTCCCCAAAAATGCGGCGTGAATCCAGCTCTGATCCTGTGCATGCGGAACCCAGATTATGGAGACCCAAAGTGCAAGCCTAGTTGCGTGTGCGTTGACGGATATGTGCGAAACGACGCCAACGAATGCATCCCTAGGGATACATGTCGTAAGATACTTTAGTTTTTTTTTACCCCTGACGAAGATGGGTTTAGCTGTGCATCTGTGTGTGGTATACCACAGACAATCAAAATCAGTCCATCCGGATGACTTATTCTTTCTTATTAAATTTAGTTTTATTCTCACCTGTAACTGTTAAATTGCTTTGTTGGGTATAAAGATCTAATGTTTTTTTTCGGTAAGTAGGCAGCAAGAGTAAAGTCTGAATCTAACTGTACTTCCCACAACACAAAGAGCATATTGGTATCTGTTTATATCGATTAAAGTAAAATGTAAACCTTTAAAGTAATGTTTATCCGATTTTTAGTGGCATAATATAACAAAATACCGGAAAAGGTTGATGGTTTTATTGTTTGAGATAAGATCATTTCGTAGAAGCCATTAGATTAGGTTAGTTTTGTTTTATAGGCACTAGTCCTACCGCCGGCGAGAAAGCGAGCAACTATCGACTATTTTCTCACCCAACTCGCTCAAGAAACGTACAATAGATGTTAGACTCCGTGTCAATAAAGGGATACATTTATGACAGAGTTTTCGCTGGCAGTGTGAACAGCCAGCGATGAACTATTCATATATGTTTCTCTTTTACTAACACAGGATCTATATCTCTTTTGTTCGTTTCTTGGGTGAAAAAATCGACGATAGCTAATCGCTTCCTCCCCATTGGTGGGACCAGTGCCATAATGATCCTTAAATAATTGTGCTTGCAGAGAAAAATAGGAAAACTTTACGATTTGATAATTCAGATATACGATTTTTGATAAAAAAATTAGATTATAATAATGACTTTCAATAATTATTTATTACAAAAACTAGGGATCCAAGGATTTATATTTCATTTTAAAGTGCTATTTGTTTTAATGTACTTATTAATAATTATCATCTACAAAGATACTAAACCCCTTCATATCCCTTTGGACATCCAGATAACTTAATATACGTCCAAGCATAATTTAAGAGATATTGATCTAAGTCAGATATTGAAAGTTTCACTAAGTAATTGATAGATTACTTGTTCCTATATTTGGGTGAATACAGTATAAAGTTTCTAAATACTATAAAAGTTATACATATTAATAAGAGCCCGACTGATGACTCGCTCAAAGTCACAAATGAACGGTAAGAATCAGTCATTGTGACATTATTTTTAGGAAACTTATAAAGATAAACACCTTTGATGATTTTCTTGTAAATACAAGGTACACAGTAATGAAAACAGTTTAAGACTTTGACTAGATTTACTTACCGTGGCGATGAAGGCGGAAAAGCCGGATAAAACGCAATTGTAAGATCTGTAACAAATAGTGAAAAAAATCGAACACTCACTCCGTACCGTCCGTCCGTCCGCTCCGTCTTTGGACTCCGTAGCTTAATTGGTACAAATAGCGGGCGCCCCCTATTTGTATTGTCTGTATCTTTGCATCCAATCAAAGTCTTAAATAAAAGTTTCACATCCTAAACCTATTTACAGGAATATAATATCTAAAATGTTTGTCATTAATATCGCAACAGTAAAAAATCATGATTTTCATATAAATTAAATAGTTATCATAATGATGACAATGTTTGTCTACCTAACATAAATTATAATAGATCAAAGTGCAATATAGGGACCGATTTCTTTTCTTATTTACTTAATTCAAGTTAGTTCATCATCATATGTAATGCTTGTTACAGCAAAGTGTACTGGACGGAACGAATATTTTGAGACCTGTATCAAGGGCTGCTCGAACCAAACCTGCGACTCAATTGGCAAGAAATATTTTTGCCCTTACGAAAAAGGTTGCAGAAGTGGATGCAGGTGCAACCCTGGATTTTACAGGAATGCGGACAATGTGTGCGTGCCAGAGAACGAATGCCGTACGTATTCAAATAAATATTACATTTAAAATTATTTTTACATTGGATTGCCAAGGATGACCTAAATCATGTACCCACATACCTATTTATTGTGACTTATATTCTAGTTTTAACTGTGATACATATTTTCATCTTGTTTTGTTACATTGTCTGTACATATTATTATTGCTTATATTTACATATATGATAAATAATTTATAATAGACGATCTTATTGTAAATATGATCTAATCTAATTTAAACCTAATAGATTTGATGTAATCTAATAATTATCAATAGATTACATTAAATCTAAATATATAATAGCATTGGTATATTTATTATATAAATAGATACAATCATGTATTCTAATGCATTGGGGTAATTTCAAATGGTTTTTTTTTTACAAATAGAGTACAATAGGCTCCGCAATGCCACTAAGGTCTCTCGATGGCTCTAAGGTAGTGTGTGTTGTTATGACCTCTGGTATTAAGGAGCAATGAGTAATTTTCCGAAATTATCTCAAATTCGAAACTACTCCAAATCACCTTACTGTTATTCTTATTAATTCTTCTTATTTCGGTGCCATCTCCTACTGGAGGTTGCCGATCATCCTTGCAACACGTACTTTATCACCAGCTGCCACTGTTGCTGTCTGAATAGCAATCATGTGCTCATCCCGAACATTTGACTTTGAACTGGGTAAGTCTGGCTAGGCCTCACTACCAGTAATCAGACTCAGTGGAGCATAGATCCACAAACGGAAATGCCAACGGTGTACTGTAAACAACAACGAGCTTTGCCATTTATCTACCCCATGATACGATTATAAGCGAGCATAGGAACGCTGAATAAATTCAATGATTATTTCCTAGCAAAAACATGTGGACCTAACGAGCATTGGAATGAATGCATCACCAGTTGCTCTAATGAGACCTGTGCTGACATTGGAAAGAGCTACAGCTGCCCTGCTCAAGTAAAGTGCAAAAGTGGGTGCAGATGTGACAAAGGATTCTGGAGAGACACCAATAATGTATGCATCCCGGAAAGTAAATGCCGTAAGTATCGATATTTTTTATATATGCCGCTAACTTAGTATAAAACCTCAGTAGGCGCTGGATTTGGGCGTGCAGTGGGGCGGGGCGTGCGGCGTTTTTGTGAAACATATGCAATCAACGCAAGCGTCCACAGTGCATGCTGCCCAAATGTGTTTGCCGCTTGCCCGCTAACTGCCCGCCCCGCTGAACAACCTGCTTCAAGCCAACACTCAGGCAACACTAATGATTATTTGGACACATATAGACTGTAAACGTATAAAAAAAAATGTATAAAAGAGATGGTGGGTGAAAACAAAAAAGGCACTGCAACGACTAAGGCGACGATACTCTGCTAAGAGTACACAACTAAAAAGATGTCTCGGGTACATGACTAAGAAGAAATGTAGGGTTAAAGAGAGGCACGGGAGTATGGAGACAAGACAGTTTGACAGGTAGCAAGCGATGAACCCTGCCACATATACACTTACTAACCCCTTTGGCACCACGTATCACGTCTCTTTCACGTGCCGCCAACTTCTTTTTTTAGCGGTAAACCTATAATGGCTTTAACTCAGCCTTTTTATGATTACTGTCAGCAACATAACTTTCCTCTTTAAAACGCACAGTCATTATTCAATTTCATAGAAACTGCAATCCGGTCCATGAGACTGTATATCACGAGACTGATAATTTGATACTCGTAACTAATTCTTGAGTGTATCAAGCTTGTCCGATAACTTGGCAGACAAAAGTGACATAATTACTTAGAAATACGCTAATTATCTAGGCTGTTACTTTACAAGGATGAGGTGATGATGAGATGAGACCTTGAAAAATGAACCTATATTGGCTATAAACACATATTATTATTGCCTTTATACCGTATGAGATCACAAATTTAAAGAGTACCTAACTCAGGAGTCTTAGCAATGTCAACGAGGTACAAAAAACAGAGTTGATTGATCCTCTTACCCATGCCTTATATATATATTGACCTGGTCAAATAGTCACTGCTTTGTAGCCAATGATGTATCAATCAGGGAGTTCTTAAAAATGTATTGTGATAAATAAATGCTAAGGCATCCATTGTTTATTGCGTGTTCATACTTGTCAAAAAGTGATGGGTGCTTCATCATTTTCCTAAAGTGCGATAAACGCAGCTTGAGCTTGGTAAATAATGACCTTCTACGTTGATAATACGAGTACCTTGTGTGAAAGTGGCGCCACCTGGTGATAAGATAACATCAAAAATCAATCAATTATATATCTTGCCTACATTGTATTTCGCTTCCCCTATTGTAGCACTGCTTAAAGATACTCAAAACATGCCTTGTTCGTAACTTGTTTTTATTTCCCAGCTAAATGCAATAAACCCAACGAAGTGTACGACGTCTGCCCCGCCCCCTGCCCGCCAAAGTTGTGCAACGTCAACGAAGCCGTCATCAGATGCAAGGCGCCTCCCAAACCCGGCGACCCCGAGTGCAAACCCGGCTGCCGATGTGCTGATACCTATTACAGGAATGCCACAGGAACTTGCGTACCGAAAAATAAATGCGAAAAACGTAATGTTTTTGCACCTTTTTTAAATACTTAGCATTAATTAAAGGTGTTGTTCTGAGGCCAAATATACCACGTTGTAGCCTGTTACTTAGGTCTACATAATATAAGAATGAATATAGTTTAAAACACGAATCAAATTAATCAAGCATTCAATTTTGGAAAATACTTCACACGCACATACCTAGTTTTTAAAGAAACGATTATTCTCATGTGTGATTTGCATTGAAACCACTGGTAAATTTCCAGCTCTAAAATGTGATCGCCCAAACGAAGTGTACGATGCCTGTCCCGTAATGTGCCCTACCCGAGAATGCGGCGTGAACCCAGCTCTGATACGGTGCATGCGGAACCCAGATTATGGAGACCCTACGTGCAAACCTAGATGCGTATGCGTTGACGGATACGTGAGAAACAACGCTAAGGAATGCATCCCTAGGGATAAATGTCGTAAGATACTTTATTTTATGTTATTCTAACCCATGACGAGGGCTGCCACAGACAATTAAAATCAGCCCGATTTTAATTATTAGGTTTGTGTTTGAATGTTGACTTAAGCTAATGTAGCTAATCTGTTTGGAAATTACGAGTATTTTCTAAACGCGTCAGCGATTCTTGATTGGTTTAGAAATTACTTGTTCTTCTTTATTTTCACCTGCTCAACTCAAGTGCAATAGTGGGTGCAGATGTGATAAGGATACTGGAGAGACACCAATAATGTGTGCATCCCGGAAACTTAATGCTACAGATGATGTTTTTTTACAGGGGCCGCTAACTAAGTATAAAGCTTCAGTAGACGCTGGAGTTGGGCGTGCAGTGGACAAGACGTGCGGCGTTTATGTTAAACAAATGCAATCGACGCAAACCTCCATAGTTCACGCTCTGCCCGAATCTGTTTGCCGCTTGCCCGCCACGCTGCCCGTCCCGCTGAACGCCCTATTTCAAGCGACCACTCAGGCCGTAAAATGATTATTTGGACTCATATAGACTGTGAATGTATTAAAGAAACAGAGCCGCCATTACTACTAAATACATATGTAGAGCCATATGTATTTAGTGCAACCAATTCAGCAATGTGCCTTGTAAAATGACACATTTGTGATCGATTACAAGCCTTGGAGTTGTTATCTTGTTAAAACTACCATTATCTATTCTTTTTGCGTTTATGTATGTTTTTTTCATCGAGGAGATCGTACAATCGTAGAGGAAGCAAATAACTTGTGAGCCAGTTTCATCTAAATCCGTTAGACAGTTAAAATGTTATTCAGTAACTAACATCGAAACAACTTCAAAACTTCCGCAATTATCACACGTCGTATAGAATGCAGATGCCAATGTGAGATTTCAATTATTTTCTTTGTTCACTAGCAAAACCTTGTGGAGAAAACGAGTACTGGGAACCGTGTATCACAGGTTGTTCCAATCAATCCTGCAACGATCTTAGTCGTGCGCCTCGAAGCTGCCCTGGCCAAATAGTGGGACAGTGTCCCAGTGGCTGCAGATGCAAACCCAAATACTACAGGAATTCTGACAATGTGTGCATACCAGAGAGTGAATGTCGTATGTATTGAATGCCCAATAAAATTAAATGTATGGTCAACAACTCATAGACCTTGAACTACGAAGTTTTGTAATACCATATGAATAGATGAATGTGAATCTGTTGTCCCTAACACAATATAAAGAAAACTGTAAACAGAAAAGGTAAATGTCCCAGTGGCCACCGCTGCTCTATTAGTTGACAACTTCAACCTTAATTCGAATCACAACAACAAACAAACTAACAAACCTTCAAGAAAAGAGCGTACTCCAACCTGAAAGGCCGGCAACGCACTTCTGACTCCTCTGGTGTTGCCGGTGTCTATGGGTGATTTTAATTTAAACTAGAACTTATTTCTCAGCCAGATGTTATGGAATAAACGAGTACTGGGAGAAATGCATCACAGACTGCACTGCCAACCAAAGCTGCGCTGACGCCGCTGAGAATATCCACTGCTCCGAAATACCAGCGGGTCAATGCAAATCTGGATGCAGATGTTACCAAGGCGGCTGCAGAAACGCTAAAAATACATGCGTCCCAATAATCGCAAGCAGTATGTATCAAACTTTATATGTTGCAAAAAGTTTCAAAGATTTGCTAAAATGGAACTGAGGCATGGTCGTTCAGAACGGGACTGATAAGACGGCTCAGTCACGCAACGTGCAATAGAAAGAGCTAGTTGGAGTTTATCTGCGTGATGAAATCAGATTTGAGTATATCCGCAGAAGAACCAAAGTAACCGACATAGCTCGCAGGATGCATGGTTGAAGTGGCAATGGGAAGTCCTATGTTGCAGTACCCCGAGAACGGACGGCCGTCGAGGGCCTGCATTGGCTACAACGCATAGAAATATAGTATCGATTTACATCGAGACTTTAGTCAACAAATATAAAAAATGTCTGACAAGAAATCTCAGATTTACGGGTTCAATTCAACTATTACCATCAGCTTCACCAAGCTATCCGGCTACTAGGTCATGGAAACACCGCAAACGCTAGCATGCTGTTGCAAACGCTGCTGCAAACGTTAGTTTTCTCAAATTTCTCTCATGGCGCCGAACCCTTAATGATGACGCAGCAATAAAGAGCAAAAATCGATGCTTTTGAAATGTGGTAGAGGCGTGCTAATACTAATAAATCATTTGTTTCGACCAACTTGGATCATAGGAAGATGACATTTATTTGTTAGTAGCATAGCAAATATAAGTAACAGTAATTGCATATTCTAAGGTTAGTAACAGTAACTATAACATAATGTAATTATTATTAGAAGTGTATGTTAGGTTAGGACAGTACTTACGAAGATTTGACTGTCAGTACATGACACATATGGCAATGTTATGGTTCAGATATTGACAATCAGCTTTCTGCAAATGTTTCCGGGATGCTGTTACTGCTAGCCCGCACCCTGCGCACCACGGATGTGTATCTTTCTCTAGTAGTTGTGTACAAGCCATCAACCCTTATTTCGGCGATCATCCCAGACGCCCGAAGCCCCACTAACAACCTGAAAAGATTGTTGTACTAAACACGCAGGACGTTGTATTGTTTTTGCGTACGATTCTACGATAATTATTGAAAATTTTGATACTCTTTTGATGATAACTGAATCAACAAGACATGATGTTTGTTTTTCAACCCTGCAAATTGATTCTAATTGCCGGAGAAGAAATATTTATTAGTGTTTCTCTTATTCATAAGTTCACTGTCCATTCAGAAAGATATAATTTGATATAATAGTAGCATTAAAATATTTTGTCTACAGCTTCAACACCACCATCTACAGCAGCAACTAGGTCACCACCAGATACGCCTGTTGACGTCAGCAGTGGGTCAGAGCTGGCAGATATCCTAGACGGTATAACTGCATTCACTGGAACATGCCTTTACGTGAGTTGATTATCTTATTTAATTTAACTATTAAATTATTTTCAACATTACGATCTACTGCTCCATTACCGGCGTGCAGTTAGAATAAAAAAAGTATTGGTCTGTGATATAATTCGGAACTGATTGAACTCAAGCGCTTTTTGTCTATTGTGTATCTGAATAAGCACTATTTTGTAGTTTATCTACTTCTGTTTCATTTCTTATCGATACTACTTTTTTATTTCAGAATCGCATTAAATCTGGAGCTTTGGAAAATATTATAATGTCCGCAATGTCTGTGTTTACCCCAATAGCTGAGCTCTGTTTGTATTCAGAAGGAGCTGCATTTGAACAATGTCGGAAAATACTAAATCTTAAGGATAAACAAGATGTAAGTACATCTAATCTCGTGTTAAGAACCTCAAAGGATCTTCATAAAATAGGTCACTTCTAAAAATAATAATTATAATATATTTTATTTCAGATTCGGGATACATTCCCAACATTTGCATCTTCCTACGAAGGCCAAACCAAAGTTAATTTCTCCACCGCTAGTAGAATTTATTCTAATGAAAAGTACAAACTTAGCGATACTTTTAAAAAAGACACCGTTGATATTTTTAACGCTGAAGCACAGGAGCTTGATTTCAGTAAAAATATTCAAGCAGCGGATACAATTAACGCTTGGGTAAATAAACACATACTTGTAATATACTAATATGTAAAGATAATGAGAGAGGGTACGAGAGATAGAAATTTTGTTTTTTTTTATAAAGATACTGATTCTGCAGTCAGACTAGCTATAAAGACTGTCCCGATTACACTAGAAACGTTGCGTGTGTTTGTTTAATTTAACTTTTGGTTTGTTCATTCCCTAATTTTTCAGGTTGAGAGTAAAACCAATAATCGCATAAAGGATTTAGTGTCGCCTGATATGTTAAGTGTACTGACGCGACTTGTACTAGTTAATGCCATTTACTTCAAGGTAAGTAAAATTTGAAACTACTGCAACGTTTATTGCGATGTAAATTATGAATTCACTATTTTGTCCATTTTTATTTTTAGGGTTATTGGAAGTATCCATTTAATAAAGACAACACAAGAGACCAAGATTTCTATTTGCATGATGGCACAACTAAAAAGACCAAGATGATGTATCAACAGGGTAGTTTTAACTACGGAGAGAATTCTGATCTAGATTGCAAGGTAAGTTAGGTTATTAGTGAAGTGACTTTATTTCGTACCAATACTAACTTACTATTACTTTTGATCAAACCTGGCTAAAATGTTGAAAACCCACCCTTAATTCTGGAAGTATTTAACGAAACTCAAAATATTAACTCTCAGTTTTCTAGGTTAAATCTAGAAATATGATTAATTTGATAATCATATTTCTAGATTTAACATTGAAAACTAACTAACTTAAAAAGTAACGAACTATTATTTCATGCATCAGAAGCATACTTTTATTTTGTGATATTCTTGTAAGCTCCTTATCATATGAGAGTGTATGTTTTTTGCAGATGCTGCAGATGGCTTACGGTGATAACTTTACAATGTTAATTATTTTGCCAAATACGAATGACGGTCTATTGAAATTAGCCGAGAGAATGCAAGATCCAGACAATCACAACAAAATTCACCGAGGCATGTACAGTCAAAAAGTAGAAGTTTATATACCTTCGTGTGAAATTGACACAACAACTGATTTAAAACATTTACTACAAGAGGTAGAGTATATTTTTTTAAATTATACAGGGTGTCCCAAGAAGTAGTGATATACTGAAGCTAGGAGGTAGAAGACCTAGAGGGCTATCTAAATCACCCCCATGTATGTTCCGCGATTTTTCGTATTTTCGGAGTTATGACTTTTTTTTTAATTCTTCACCTATCGCCGAGTACGATGAGATTTTTATTTATGGTGACGTGAATTATTGCGGTGGATGCTTGATTTTTTTTGTGTGCTAAGCTGATAGATAGGTCAATTCAGTATGGTAACATTTACTATCGTTAGATCTTTGAATGGAATAAAAAAAAATGCCAAGAATGATAAAATTACCCAATATGTTCACAACTTCAAGGGGCTTTAAAAAGATAAAATCACTTAAAAAAAATTACCGTTTGGCTTTTAAAAACTTGCTCTATCTATCAGGTAGCTGTTTCAGGTACCCTGAAAATGTCATTTTATTATTCATAAGGCTTCAATCAAAAAATTGAAATCTAAATGTGGTAAGTGCGAAATTTTTATTTACATGATGATGAATACAAACAAAGTAAAACCAATTACAAGGTGTTTAATTACAAGAAATTTTCAAAATAGCCCCCCTGTTGCTCAATGCAAGTGTGACATCGCCGAAAAAAGTTGTCTCTTAAACGTCTGAATGCACTTCTATTATTTTTAATGGTTTTTTCTGCTACTCTCAATTTCCGGGTTAACTCGTCCAAATTGCGGCATTCTTTATTTCGCGGATTGAGTAGACGAGGTCTTTGTAGTATTCCCATACAAAAAAATCAATGAGGTTTAGGTCGGGGGACCGTGGAGGCCAGGCTATAAGGCAGGCGTTACCCCGGCCGCAACGACCAATCCATCTTTCAGGGTATTTTTGATTGAAATAGTTTCTTACGTCCAAGGCAAAATGGCATGGTGCACCATCACACTGCAGTACTATGCTTCTGCGTGTCTCCAAGTCCACATCTTCTAACAGCAGGGGCAGATCGACGCGTAGAAAATTTAAAAAGTGATTGCCGCCCAAGCGGTCTGGCAGCTGAAAGGGCCCGATTAGGTGACCGTTAAGTATGCCAGACCAAAGGTTAACACTAAAGTGTTCTTGGAATGTCGATTCCCTTTTTAAATTTGGATTTTCAATTGCCCGTGAGTGAGAATTGTGCATATTAAAAATCCCATTGCGTCTAAAGTGGGATTCATCCGTCCACAAGATTTGGTTAAAAAAGTTTTCGTTTTCAGTTTGTCTCCTCAGCATTTCCTGACAGAATTCAATTCGCCGATTGTAATCTTCCGGTTTCAACTGTTGCACTTTTCTAATGTGAAACGGATGATATCCTACGCTCTGTAGTGTACGGTGTACCTGAGATTTAGAAAGTCCGGTACGACGTTCCATAACTCTCACACTGGTCGACGGGTCTCTTTCTACTTCTTCAACCACTGCATCTACTACATCAGGATCCGGCATAGTGGCCATACGGCCTGATCTGGTACCCGGTATGTAACCTTCCAAATACGCATTATGTACTCTTAAGATCATGCGATAGTCAGGAAACGTTTCAGGTTGAGGCCCGCCTCTTCGTTCCACATGTTCCCGGTACAGCCTTGAAGCTTCTGCCGCATTCCCCCTAGCATAACCGTAATAGTAATGCATTTCTGCGTAGTCACGTGAAGTAAACATGATCACTTACACGCAAACTCAAGTCCAGTTAAATAATGCCAATTCGTCGATTCCAGGTAATAAAACGAATCCAAATCGTAATGCAAGTCAAAATCCATATGAATAGCCAAAATGATTAGAAAAACGAACATTTAGCAGTATTAAAACACAATTTTTAAATTATTGAAAAGTACCAACGATGACCAAACAACGTGAAAATTTTCTCATGCGTCAACCGTCTTTTGTTTTTTGTTCTTTTTCTATTGATGGCCAGTGCGTGACTTAGAACGAAATTTATTTAGAAAGTTAATTAATTTTGCACTTGCCACATTTCGATTTCAATTTTTTGATTGAAGTTTTATGAATAATAAAATGAAATTTTCAAGGTAGCTACCTGATAGATAGAGCAAGTTTTTAAAAGCCAAACGGTATTTTTTTTATCTGATTTTATCTTTTTAAAGCCCCTTGAAGTTGTGAACATATTGGGTAATTTTATCATTCTTGGTATATTTTTTTTTTTATCCCATTCAAAGATCTAACGATAGTAAATGTTACCATACTAAATTGGCCTATCTATCAGCTTAGCACACAAAAAAAATCAAGCATCTACCGCAATAATACACGTCACAATAAATAAAAATCTCATCGTACTCGGCGATAGGTGAAGAATTAAAAAAAAAGTCATAACACCGAAAATACGAAAAATCGCGGAACATACATGGGGGTGATTTAGATAGCCCTCTAGGTCCTCTACGTTCCAGCTTCAGTATATCACTACTTCTTGGGACACCCTGTATAAATAGTAAACGTCATACTTATGACGTACACTTTTATTGAAGAAACATTGAACTCTTCTAATAATTAGATAGCCAGTGAAACTTTAAAGATTATTTAGTCAGTAGAACAGTTAAAAAAGTTTAAATAAAACAATTTCTCTCAATTTTGTTTCATGGTTAAAATAAAATAATGAAGCCCTTCTGGCAAATGTGTAACTGTCTTTACAGATTATGCCCATCTGGAATGCATGTACACCTTTATTTGTTTTCCCAAAGTGGGTAGTTAGCACAAATTGTAACTTTGTCAGAGCAAAATATATCTTTTCTCAGCCAACCCGTGACCATGGGAAGCTGAAAAGCATCCGACACGTTCCCCACGGAACTCAAATGAGATAATATACGCGATTTAATCTGTTAAATTGTTTTAGTTAAATGAGTAAGAATCGCGGAAATAAAAGAAACTAATAAGTAAAAAAAGTTCCTTTATTTTGAACATTTTAAACAGCTTTTTTAATATTTTTAGCACAACATAACCCAGTGGTTCAACTGCCAAAATTCTGGGCTATCGGGAATTCTGGCAAATCCACCAGGAGACATCTGTATAACCACAGCCATTCAGAAGGCATACTGCAAAATCGATGAGACCGGATCTGAGGCATCCGCAGCAAATGGTAATCAATTAACATGATTGTTTTAGTTATCCCTAGGCGATTGAATACAAATGTTTTTATGTAAAAATGAAAAGAGTCTTAACTGACTTGCTGGCTCATTGATCAACGAACTACATTTTCTGGTTCTAGAATTCCAATCAGTTGCATATATAGGCTCCCAGTATGATATATGCAACTGATTGGAATTCTAGAACCAGAAAATGTAGTTCGTGCGAAGCCACAAAAAGGCAACAGCTAGTCCATACTAATATTATGATTGCGAAAGTGTGTCTGTCTGTCCGTCTGTCTGTCTGTTACCTCTTCACGCTTAAACCGCTGAACCGATTTAGATGAAATTTGGTACGGAGATAGTTTGAGTCCCGGCTACTTTTCATCCCGGCAAAGTACCTTTATCCGCGATAAACGAATTTATTGCGGACGAAGTCGCGAGCAGAATTTAGTACTTAATAATTACTAGTTACGGCTTGTTCTCGTGCACGGATTGTTTCGTACTTACATTGAAGGGTTCAGGAGGGGTCAGAATAACGCTATGCAAATATTGCTATTCAATTTAGTGTCATTGCATATTTGGCTTCCGTTGAATCTAGTCATGCAATTCATGGTCAATATAATAAGAGAACCTAACATCTTAATAACAAAGCTTATGAGAAGTGGTTACTTTCTCTATTCATTTTGATATGAACTCGTTAGTTCAGTCACCAGCTTAGATGAAGAACATGGTAAATTGATACTTTATTCCAAAAATTTTATGTCTTTCCTGCCTTGTGTTTTTAATAGGTCTCCTCCGTCTAATGTCGTTTGTCCTAATGTATCGCTTGTGTTATGTATCGCATTTTTTTCAGAAACTGTATTTATTTTAGAATTTTTTAAAAGATCATCGTATATACTAGGTTAGGTTTGTTTTATAAAAAAACTAGCTTCTGCCCGCGACTTCGTCTGCCTTAAATTCGTTTATCGCGGATAAGGGTATTTTTCCGAATTAAAAGGAACCTATGTCCTTCCCCGGGACTTAAACTATCTCCATACCAAATTTCATCCAAATCGGTTCAGCGGTTTAAGCGTGAAGAGGTAACAGACAGACAGACAGACAGACAGACACACTTTCGCATTTATAATTTTAGTATGGATGTGTTATGACAAATGATTCATTAAGACAAATGACGTTAAGGATTCCGATATAGACCCGTTTTTAATACAGAAGCTTCTTTATTTCAGTGTTTGTTGGTGCGCGTACTACTGCTGTCAGGCCAATTCCTGAGCCTCCAAAGACATTCATTGCAGATCACGGCTTCCTCTTCTATATCCTTAAGAATACCCAACCCATTTTTAGTGGCGCCTACAGAACGCCCAAATAAGGCGTCACCACGTCGAAAAATTGTGGTAATTGAAAATAACACCTAAATGTTTAAATATCATTTTCCAAAACGAATACATCATTTCATACTATTGTTGCTCATTACCAGTGATCGTATAGTTAGCATTTTTGGTGCAGCGATCATGGTAAAGTGCCTTAAGGTGCGTCCACACTTGTATCATTTGCTCGTATCCGATCACCGTGGCGTGGCATGACTGCGTATCGCGCTGCTTGGACGCTCACTGTCGGCGCGGCGATCACACCGCGCTTGTCCGATCTAAGTGTGTGATACGTGTAGCAACATGGATTACGAGCGATCGGATCGGCGCAACGTCCAAACGCGTGATCCTGACACGCAATCATACCACGCGACAAAGATCTGATCGGGCAAATGGTACAAATGTAGACGCACCTATAGGTGTGGCAATTTTCAACTGAAATGATGGATTAGGGTTACTGCCGATAATATTAACTATGTTTAATCGTTTAAATTGGTATGTTCCACATCTATAGCAAAATACCGTGATCAATGCTCTACTCATCACTATTTTAATTGCGTCGGCATCTATCGACATCTGTGGAAGTATCTTTATATTTATTCAAATGTATGAAACAAATACAGAATATTAGGTTAATATCTGCTTCTTTTTTATTTTGAAATGAACTTATTTGCTAAATTACCTGCTTAGATTAATAGACTTCACTATTTTGACTCTGTATTGCGAAGGATTGGTCATCATTCTGACCAGGACTCGGAAACCGGTATTGTCTTCATATAAAATTACCGGATATTTTTTCGTTCTTTTCGTTAATTTTTTGTACATTTTATTAAAATTCTTGAACTTGAATCAGGTGTTTCCAAATATATTTTGTCTTCTCCTAAATACTGTTTTTAAACATTTGAGAATTAAAGCCTGTATTTTAGAAGATTTATAAATTTATACCGTATGCGAGCCCTGATCCTGATTATTCTTGAATTACGCAGGTCGAAAAAATTACCATTACATGTAGAGTTTGCTTAAATTCTGTCTACTTAGTCGTACAATTAACTTCAATTGTTACTCGATTTCATATACTTAAAATAATAGTGAATGAGGAATATTATTTTTATTAAAAATAATACTAACATTGATGAACTATTTTTTTTAAATCACGGCCATACCTAATACGCTAGCAATTTTTTAAGATGAAGGGTTGTTAGTTAGAAGAATAATCCGGTTTTTGGTGTGTCGCAGTCGGGTATATGTGTTTTTTCCGAAACGACATTATCACAGCCAAATGAGATAATTATTTAACTAACAGTGATCACACACATTTATATTTAACATTACCTATTTTCTAATCTTTAAGTTTGTGTAAATTACTAGAGCATGTTCATACTTACTTTCATTAATACTAAATACATCCATTTTGAAAATGTATGATAAAAATGTTAACGTTAGTTTTCATAAGTTACCACCACTTATCATAAGCTTATAGTTCTTCTATTTTTACAGATCTTCAGGCAGAAGAAGCTTCTTTAGGATTTCAAAGGTTTTGATTACTGAATTCAATAAATAAAGTTTTGATATTTACATTTTTGTTTCACTATTTTATGCTTAACACATTCACTGTCAGGAACTCGCATAGCGGTTGCTCTGCTCGTAGACGCGTAGCTGATACCATGCGTTTCCCCGCATGTATAGAGGAAAGCGCATAGCACTATTAAAAGCTGGGAAGCGATAGTGTTAACTTGCTAACTACCTACACTACTAAGAAGAGAGATTATTATAGTCGAAGATGGGTCCTGCAACTCGAAACATACCTCTTTTTTGCTTCAGCATACCAGGATAGAAAATAAGCTATAACCATCGTTTGATGTATCTCTAAGCCTTATTGAGCTTACCATGAGACTAGTTCGATTTGTTTAAAAATTGTCCCGTAATATTTATTATTCATTATTATTTATATTTATCTCTGAACCCAAAATGGTAGAAATCTATCCTGCCTGTACATGGGTAGCTGGGTATCCACATATAGTTATACTTAGGATATTTTTTCCCGACTACGCTGAACGAGGGATTATGACTTTTACTCCTCCGCGAACGAAGTTGCGGGCATCATCTTGTCTTACTGTAAGAAGATAAACATACTTTTGAGCGTACTCTATTTGTGCTTAGTTAGTTGGTATTTTTATCGTTACTTCTTCTAATATCTAACTTATCAAAATATTTTCAGTTTTATGTTAGAACGTAAAAAAAATGAAATTCTTCACTACCAAAATGTTGTCTGGAAGAGATCGCTATTTAGCGATACGACCGCCTGTAGTCTACCTCTACCTGTTTTTTTAAATGGGTTATTTTTAAAAACCCTTTATATTTTTTACCGACTTCCAAAAAAAGGAGGGGGTTCTCAATTCGACGGAATGTTCTTTTATTTTTTTATGGATGTTCACCGATTACTCAAAGACAAATAGTCTTTCGACCGATTTCAATTTTTTGTTTTTGTTTTATAGGAGGTACTTCCATGTTGGTCCCATATAATTCTGGTGAAGATCTGATGATGCAATCAACGAGGAATTGATGGAACTCCTCAAATATTGTAGGCATACATATGGCGATTTTGGTATTATAAGAAACATAATAAGCATTTTCATTCAAAAATTGTAAATTGGTGAAGTGAAACTGATGAAGAAGACCACAGAATGCCATCGGAACTCCTCAATGATAAATGATTTACGGGTGGCGATAAGATATCTTGATTAATTTAGCTAAGCAACTTCATAGTCACAAACTTAAATGTTCCTCATGAGAATGGTACCATCGAATTGATTTGATGATGGAGCCGGAAGGTAGGCACCAGATCTAAGTAATAAAATAATGTATCCTGGCCGTGTTTGGGCTTGTTCGAATCGTCACGAGATACACTTTTAAGTAACGAGTAACTAAAATCAATAAACTCATTAAAAAAAAAAAAAACCGACTCCAAAAAAAAAACTAAAAAGTAAAAAAATAACGCCATAATTCAGTTTCTTCAATTTACTTACACCGTTAGTATACTCAATATATACAGTATATACAATTAATGTTATTTTGGAGTCGGTGCCATCGTGTCACAACTTACTAAAATGGTCAATTTTCAATATTTTACACATTCTTAAATGACACCGACGCCAAAATAAGATTAATTGTATATACTGTATAGATTGAGTATACAAACGGTTACTTGTAAGTAAGTTGAAGAAACTGAATTATGGCGTTAGTTTTTTAGTTTTTAGTTTTTTTTTTGAGTCGGTTTTATTTTTTTGTTCATAAGTTTATTTTAAAGGTATAACAAGTATTTGTAATGTATTTGTAGATATTTTACTGTATTAAAATTGAATTTTGCTTTATTATAACGATGTGTTAAGATTAACTGTTGTTTCTCAATACAAGTTTCTTAATCTATCATCAAAAAAAAAATCAAGCAAAGCTGTTTGACGAAAACATGTTATAACACTTTCACTGACGGTACTGTCAGTTAAGCGTTAAGCCTGCTATCGATCGCCTGTGGAGGTACTATCACCGAACGAGTTAAGAGAAAAAATATCAAAAAACATATTTACCATGTTGATACCTACAGTTGTTTTTTGTATAACTAGAAATACATACCGTAGTATTTACTTACGCATATGGGCATTTAAAACCACCTTTATTTGCTGGCATCAGATGCAATGACTTCATGGCAACTAAATCGACGAATTATTTCGAAATAATTATCATAGTGAACATTACAGTATATAATATAATTTATTTTGAAAGCTGTGCGCGAGGGACAGAGCGAAATAATTGAAGGGACTATTCAAGGGTGGCTACCCTACAATACGTTTCACGAAAAAGTGTAAAATAAAGTATTGAAAAAATATCCATTACCTGGGCTGCCTAGACAACAACGCCTTATTGATATTGATACAGTTGTTTCTTTTAAAAGCTATCTTATACAGCTAGACAGTTAAAGGTGATTTTACCTATTTACCTATCCAATAATTGTTAGCACATATACATATACAGATATTAATTAAAATGCACTTCTGTTATCAGCTGCAAAAGAAATTTCAATAGTTCGTCATTCGTTGATTCGACAATCGTTTTACGTCAATTGACATAAGGACTATATTTATTAAATATATCGTCGTGTAGTACCCATAACACAAGCCTTATTGAGCTTACCATGGATCTAGATCGATTTGTGTAGAATTTTCCCGTATTATATTTATTTATTATTTATTTATTTATAATGACGACAAGGAAGTCACTGTTTTAGTAAAATATTTATTATCGTCGTTTGTAATATTTATTTGCCATAAAACAGGGTAAGAAAATGAATACCTACTTTCAACACCCAATTCTTGTTGAATGAAAAACTGGTCAAGCTAACGCACGTCATCGTTCGAAAAAACACAGAAAAACAAATTGCTTGTGTAATAAATCAATATCAGAGAGAGGCTCAACAAATCGACCTGGTCCCGAAACACTAAGCAAAGCTATTGGTACCAGGCAACGATATACGTAGGTACTTATATTAATATAAATATAATACTTAAAAATACATACATAGAAAACATCCATCACAAACACTTGTTCTGGTTGGGATTCCATTCCAGGACCGCCTGCTTCATAGGCTGTTATGAAGCCAACTAAGCCAAACTTGTCGTCATGTATGGTCCCAAAGTATCATAGCCTTTACGACTACGGGGGCTTACGAGTATTGTCCAAAGAAACTATTATGCCATTTAGAGCTCCCCAGTACCAGCTTCTCCCTTTAGACCGTATTCAACGCAGAGGTTACCAGCACATTTCTAAACAGCGTGACTCCTTGGCACTGTGTAGAGATGTAGAATCGCTCTGCGTTTTCTATCGCTTGTATAACGGGGAGTGCTCCGAGAAACTGTTCGGACTAATCCCTGCCGCATCTTTCTACTATCGTCCTACGCAACAATATTACCATCCTTACTACTTAGATGGTTGGCGGTCCGCGACTGTGCGTTTCGCTAAAATACTGAACTATGTAATAAACTGTTGCCGGCAGTATTTCCGGACCGATTCAACCTTCAAGCCTTCATGATGCCATATAACCTCAAAGGCCGGCAACAGACTTGTGACTCCTCCGGTGTTGCAGGTGTCCATGGGCAACAGTGATCGCTTACCATCAGGCGATCCGTCCTCTCGTTTGCCCCTATAACATAAAGAAAACAACAATTCAAAATATTACTCAAAAGACGCATAAAACACGTTTCTTGTATGGCCCCCTATAAATATTTCACTTTAAGTTGTTATTTTATTTTTTGCTAAAGCAGCTACAATTATACGTTTTGTGTAAAGTTTCTGTCTAACTATTTCAGTTTAAGAGTTAGAGCTCTGTGACAGACAGACGGACGGACAAACGGACGGACAGACAGACAGCGAAGGCTTCGTTTAGCGGAAACCTGAGAAGCAATGTCGAGTGATAATGAAATACATCACCCAAGGAGAAATACCACCGTTAGGTGCTATTTTCTCAAGTTCTCTAATCGTGAGAAGGCATAATCACTTACACATATACTTCCAAATGTATTGTTGTACGTCATCGCAACTGTGTTGTTTAAACACATATTATTATTTGAATTAAACGCGTGCGTAATTTTGTTATCGACATTGAAAGAAACACAAATAAAAATTGTATGGACCTGAAACCTGTTCTAGTGTTTTTTTGTTTTTCATTAAGCATTACAACTAGAAGTGGTGTTACAATCCCGCATCTGGTCAAAAGACGATATGTTTAATTCTGGTTGAAAATGAAATATTGATGTTATGTTCCTTATAATAGGCTGCGAAGTAAGACGTTTCAGGTGCGGCTAGGTCAAGAGGTCGTTAATGGAATTTCATACAACTCATGCAGGCCTAGGCCGGCAAAGTCCTCTTTTTTAATTTCCAATCCACATAAATTTGTGGCACAGGCATCATGACATTCTGCCACTATGCGTATTAAAAAATAAAACTTGACTTTGTTTTTTGTTTATTTCATTGCATGTTTGAAAAAAGCACTAACTATACATACCTCGGCGGAAATATGGGGTTGACCACCTCAGACCTATCCTCGGCCGTCCTCGGTAGTCTATCTATCTTCGGCCGGCAACCCCTTTCGTCCCGGCCTCTGTATTACTACTGTACTATTTTGATTCCAATTTTGAAATGATATAGATGTAACAACTTATTTGTTGTCGAACGAGACAATTATTTTGTTCTAACAGAGATTTGGAAGTTAATTATTTGCATATATACATCATCATTTTTTATACACGGTGTCCGTGTGAAACCCGAAAGATTTTAACCACGCATTCTTAAGGTCATTAGAAACAAAAAATGTCCTATGAAATCCAGTCAAATCTGGCTTACATTTGAAGATACATTCAACTATTGTTGGGTGATTTATAAAGTGGCAAGTTTCGCGTCGCTATTAACAGACATCAAAGTGACAGCTAACACTAAAGTCATCCTTTATTTGGAAAAATATCGTTACCATTTTACTACAAGGGATAATCAACAAATCAAGGGATAAAATCAACACTAAAATCGATCAATGTAGATTTTGGTCTTTTTGACTGAATTTGAGTTTCTCAAAAAATTTGAATTCCTCACGGATACTTTGTATGTCATCGACCAGAACAAATATTTAGAACAAAACTCGAGCTACATTATGACTAAGTCACATTGAGTAAATTTGTCTTCAGTTGTTTTTTTTTTTTATAATTTGTCAAGATATACAATCACCAAGGGATATATTTGGATTAAAAGTGTTGCACGCTTCATCAGCTGTAACTGGAGTTTAAGATAAGATAAGATACCTTTATTTCACGATAATAATTGCAGTACACAAAAGTATACTGTACCAAAGGCTAGCGTGTGTCGCTCGGGCTGCATGAGAACTACACTCACAGCGGCACTGGAGGTACTGCTGGGACTGCCGCCTCTCGAACTGTTCATTCAACAAGAAGCGGCTTCGGTAGCCATCAGATTAAAGGCACTTAACCTCTGGGGTGTAACATACGGGACCCATGCCAAAATCTTCGAAGAAGCTATCAAATTCCAACCAGTGATAGCCGCCCCCAATGATAAGGTACCCAAACAGCACAACTTCAACAAGAGTTACACCATCGAGCTAGTTGAAGAAGCCAACGACTAACGGCATACATGAACTACGCATTTATACGGACGGGTCAAAGATATAATCAGGTACGGGAGCAGGAGTGTACTCACCTGAAATAAATGTGAATATATCAATAGCCTTGAGCGAATACAGCTCCATCTTCCAATGTGAATGTATTGGCATCACACAGGCTGCCAAGGCGGTGGCTAAGTGGAGTATCAAAGACCAAAAGGTACGTATAGTTTCCGATAGCGCTGCAGTACTACGAGCCCTGGACAACAAAACAATCAAATCAGGGCTCATACTAGAGTGCCACTCCGCATTGGAGACGATCGGGTTACAAAATCAGGTCACGCTGCAATGGATAAAAGGTCACAGTGGCTCTCTAGATAACGACGAAGCCGACCAGCTGGCAAGAAGAGGATCAGAGCACCTAGCAATAGGGCCAAGATTCCTCTGGCTTTTAACCAGCTGCGGCCATGGCTACGTCATAGAACACGAACACAACACGCTGATCAATGGGCAAAAACCAGTACATGCAGACAATCCCGGGAAGTGGTATCACACCCAGACACGCGCCTGACGAGGCGCCTGTTGTCACTTGACAGGCCTGCCCTACGTATAATCGTAGGCATCATCACTGGACACTGCCCTCTTAACAAACATTTATATGTTCTAGGAATAACTGACAGCCCCCTGTGTAGAGGTTGCCTGTCGGCTGAAGAAACAGCTCCCCATGTGATTCTGGAATGCGTCGGCGTAGCTAAACAACGAGCTGAAATCCTCATAACACGGAGGTCGCTCCGGGAAGCCTGTGGAGACATCAGGAGGATCCTGCGCTCCTGGACGGAGCTAGGCTGGCTAGACCCCTAGCAGCAACATTTCTACGCACAATGGCCCGGCTTTCACGGGCTAAGTGCGGAAAAATGGAGCCCATAACCATAACCATGTGTACTGTAATGATATAAAATGGTATAATTTTGACACTAACATATGCTAAAAAATAAACATAAATTATTATTCACTGACCCTCTAATAGCCTGTTTCACTTCTTATTATGAAAATATCTAGAATGTACAGACATTTCATTTATTCGACTTTGTACATAGAAACTTTATCATAATTGTTAAAAATGTTTAAATTAATACAATTTACCGTGTAGGAGCCATTAATTTTAATGTTGACACAAGTGCACGATGTTATATAGTGAAGCTATAAAGGAGGGAGATAGTCTTGAATCACTAGCAGACGCTACCCGGTATAGACGATGTGGAAAGTGCTCATGCTCTTGGCCTTCGTGGCTAGTCTCTCAATCGTCTATTCCGATGGTAAGTACATATTTAAAAACAAAAACGGAATTATTGCATTTAAATGCCGTCAACGGGGAATATGCATGATTTTTTTTGTCGCTTTTCGTAACTAAATGTCAAAGTACCGTTAAAACTATTTCAAAATGTGAAATTTCAATTTAAATCGACCAAGAAATACGCAAGATATAGACATTTTAAACTACTAATTTCGGACAGAGATGTCCGATATGCACTGTTACGTTATCGTGCACTCTGGCCATATAAACTCCATATTAAATTCTGTTTTGCTAGAAAGAGAATCTTGGTTATTTTTATAGTTATTCTAAAAAATATTTTTGTCTACTGTTTGTTACATGAATGTGCTTTTAAAAAAGCAATCATTAAAATTCATAAATATTCCCTTTTGTGATTAAGACTCCAGCACGAATGATTTCATACGTAAAGCAAGATTTATGTTTATATTTTCGAGTTTTACGAATTCGTTGCTCAGTTTATGCTTCCAAGTGCGAGTACGGTTGCTACGTGTCCTAGGATTATTCTGCGACCTCGCCAGGATGGCCTATTATTTTGTTTATCCCTCGGGAATTGTGCAATTTTTCCGGGATAATAGTAGCCTAATGTCATTTTCCATTGTGTATTCTCTCAATATGCAAAAAAAACACATCAATCTTACCATCCGTTATCGCGTGAAAGCGATATTTTAAAGTCAGACTCGCGCACCGAGGGCTCCGTACAAGTTTTCACTTACCCTAACATTATTAACCTGTTCATGTTGAGTTAAGTTTGCACCTGATATATATGTCGCAGGGAAATAGCCAAAACAGAGATTTGATCAAATCCCTAAGGGATATGATGAAATTTCAAAACGAGTTGCCTTTATGGCTGATTTCGTCATTTCACTAAACTGATTCAGGGATTTAATCAAATGACTGACTTTTACTAGACAAATGATAAAATTGATTCGCCATTTTAACATCATGCGTGATTTGGTCATATCTCTTAGGGATTTGATCAAATCTCTGTAATGGCTATTTCCCTGCGACATATGTAGCATTGCATACACATGAGGTGCAAACTTAACGCAACCGGGTTGTTCAAATTGATTTTTAGAATATTAAAAAATGAATTAGTAAGAGAAAAAATAATAATATTGTCCTGATAATAATAACTACTTTTAAGTGATAATAATTTAGCACTACAATGGATTTTTATTATGTATAAAACGGAAGGCATTAAACATTTCTAACGTATTGCTACTAACCATGTTTATGACAGTTGTCGATAGCATAAAATATATTGATACCTCCGCCATTTAAAACGATAAACGTATTAACCAACACTGTTTATGGCCGAGTTTAATGTGTTGATGTACATTTGCATATTAAAGTAAGATGATTTTTTTCAAAAATAAAACCGAAAACGTTATCGTTAAAATATAACTAGTAACGTGTGAAATGGATCCCTGTTCCATATTATACCGTTATTAATTTGAGCATAATATCGTACAAGCTATTATGCTATCGTGCCTGCAGTTAACAGTACATTACAGTTTTTCAGGAAACCGTCTTAAAAATAAGAATTATGTATTGTTGAAATAAAACAATTTAACGGATTCTATCGCGTATATTATCTCATTTTAGTTCCCGACGTTTCGGAAGCTTTCCAGCTTTCCATGGTCACGGGTGGACTGAGAAAAGATGTATTTTCCTCTGTCAGTTACAATTTGTGCAAACTACCCATTTTTGAAAAAACAAATAAAGGTGTACATAAGTGCCAGATGGGCCTAAGCTGTAAAGACAGTTACACATGTGCCAGAAGGGCTTAATTATTTTATTATATTAATTTACCAAGCAGCATTTCACAAATGAGGCGTACTGAGGAGAAAAGAAACGCTGCAAAGAAAAACTCCCAGGCTACCTCATTACTAATTATAATATTTTAAAAACAGAGACTATTAAACTACTTTTTAAACAGATAAGATATTTTACACCGTTCAGAAATTAAGGTTTTGCAGTCCTGTGTCTCGCTTGTTCCTTGATGAGATGTATTACAGGATCCCAAGCTGGTGGTAGTGACAATCCATCTTCTCTATTGAAATTAGGATGCTTTTTAATCTTGTTTTTAATTGTCTTTTTAATTGTTTTATTTCAATGAGTAATAATCGCGGAAACAGAAGAAAATATTAATTATGTATTGTTTAATAAAAACTGTTTCCGACAAAATGTTCTTCCAAAAGAGTCATTCCCATCTCTCTAAGTGAATTTCCGTTAATCCCGTCTTAGTGTCTTGCATAGTCAGAAGAAGAACCTATTGTTCAAATTTGATATTTCGAGGCCCACTGATCCGTTAATCAGTAAAGAAAGCGGTCAAAAGCGAGTCAGACTCGGGCACCGAGGGTTCCGTACAAAATGTACGCTACAAATGGCCGTATCTATGAAAATCCTATGTTAGCAGAGCCCTACTCCTAAGCAAAATGTACGCGGTGCTCGATCATTTTATATTGGTTATTGATATAGACAGACAGATATAAAAGTAGATTGTTTTTAGTATTTGTTGTTATAGCGGCAACAGAAATACATCATCTGTGAAAATTTCAACTGTCTAGCTGTCACGGTTCATAAGATACAGCCTGGTGACAGACAGACAGATAGACGGACAGCGAAGTTTTAGGAATAGGGTCCCGTTTTACCCTTTGGGTACTTAGGGAGATTCTCTTGTATAATGCTTGTAGTAAATATTTATATTTATTTTCGGAAAATATTCATATCACATGCTAAACTTTTCTTAAACTTTGAAAGTGAGATAAATATTATTAACCAATTTCCTTTTTTCTGACCATTTTTTTTATAAGTAGGCTGTTGTCAAGAGATTAATTTGAAATATGAATTAAGGTTAACCAAAAGTCAGTTGCTATATTTTTTTATTTATTTCTATTGTCAATACGAGTAAACCTTACTCTCTTGAGTATTTTTAAGGTGTTGGTTTTTGTTAATGTAACTTGTTCATTTTATTGTGTTTATAATACTTGTCAACTTTTTAAATAAATGGTCTATTCACGCGGACCACAGCCACACCTCAACGCAGCGGCAAAAAGTGGTGAAACAGTGGTTACGTGTGAACAGTGAGGCTGCAGCTTTTTGCAGTTGGGTTGTGGTGACTGCAAATCGTGGATTTGGTTGCGTTGACGCTTGTGGTTGCGATGTAGTTACGTTGTGGCTAGTGATAACAGACAGACAATGTGGCAGTATCCTTGTACGTCGTTGCGTGAAGGCGACGTTGTGTTTGCGATGAAACCGTCCTCTAGAGCGTGGTTTCGTTAGTGCTTGCGTTGTGGTTGCGATGCGGTCCGTATTGTCCACACGGTTGCGTTTGACGGCGAAATGGTCCGCGTGAACAAAACTATTTATTTTTATACACCGAGGGCCTGAATAACCCGAGAAACTTTAACCACGTATTTTGGATGGTATTATAATTACAAAATGTTATATCAACATAGGGTCAATTCTGTACTTAAATAAAAATGTTTTTTTAGAACAAAGTAAATCAATTAACTTTAGCATTACCTTGTGAACAAATCTTTAGTTAAAAGAGTGAGTAAGATAATACAATCCCTAGTAGAGAAACAGAGTAAGCGAACATGACACTGACGAATCACTCCGACGTCATACGATGCACGGCGAGTGAAGTGCCGGTCATGTGACATGTGATTGTTTACTAGTTCATGACAACGAATGTCAAGAGAATACAGTACAGCAAACTTTTATTCAAGTGGGTAAAAAACACAATGCAATATAATTACGGATTTTTATTATTGAATTAGGTTTTCGAAATGTGAACCATTATTTTGAATACAAAGATATATTCGTAAACGGATTTCATTATTTAAGTTGACAAAACTGTTTTTAATTTCATTAGAGGCTGCCGTTATCCTTAGCATTAGTTCTTCTTTCGAGTGTACTGGTCTTGAATATACCCTATCTTTCAATGTCCCCCATAAAAAAAAATCTAATGGGGTTAGGTCTGGTGACCTGGAAGGCCAAGCCAGAACATTGCTTCCACGACCTATCCACTTGTCGGGAAAATTTTGGCGTAACCATTCCTTAACCTCATTGCCGAAGTGGGCCGGGCAACCTTCATGCTGGAACCACATTGCTCTGCGGGTCTCCAAATCGACATCTTCCAGCAAGTCATTAAGTTCATTCCTCAAAAAGTTTAAATAATTTCTCGAATTTAATCGATTTAGGAATATTATGGGACCTATAAGTTTATTGCCGATAATTCCAGCCCACATGTTGACGGAAAACTTGTGTTGGTACAAATTTTCTCTCATTGAGTGCGGATTTTCTTCTAGCCACATATGTTGATTATGGGAGTTACATACTCCTTCCCTCGTAAACATCGACTCGTCCGTCCGTAATATCTTGTTGAGAAATCCGGGGTCTACTACTAATTTCTCGTTGAGTCTTTGGCAATATGTGACTCTAGCAAGCCCGTCGTTGTCTATCAATCCTTGTACTTTCCGGTAGTGAAAAGGATGAAGGCCGTACCTTTTCCATAGCCTTAATATGGTTCTGTAATTAACATTTACACTCCGTGCCACAGCTCTTGATGACAATGTTGGATCTTCTGTGATTAAGTTCATAATTCGATTTTCTGTTTGGAAATCTAAATTTATCACCCTTTCCCGGCGACAATGTTGGATCTTCTGTGATTAAGTTCATAATTCGACTTTCTGTTTGCAAATCTAAATTTATCACCCTTTCCCTGCGAGTTCGTGCAAGACCATCTTCACGAAACCGTCTATGTGTGTCCATGAAAGTGGAATGGTGCGGTACGCGACGAGTGGGAAATCTTCTTTGGTATTCAGCAACTGTTTCGTACGAATTGCCGTTACAAAATCCGTAAATAAATGGATATCCGCTAAGTGAGCCGGAGTATAATGCGGCATGGCTTTATTTATTTATTACACTTTATTTGGGACCCCGATTCAATCCTATGTGACAATCAGTAATCATTTTGAACGTTGACATTTCAGTAACATCAACTTTAAACTATCGGCCAGTTATTAGCTATAGAATAAGTAATTAGTTTTCACACTCGCAACTCGCAAAAAGAACAGAAACAATACTACTCGTAGTCTAGTCTTAACGATAAGTGAGGAGTACTATTTGTGATAATGATAAAGTAAAGATAAAGATATTATAATTAAATTGTACAGCTTCGAGTACTGCACTGCCGCGCAGCTTTAAGAGACATCTTCATTATAAAAATAGCCTTGATAATGAGACCTTTTTGTAATAGTGTACCAAACTTAAATAATTCCAACTGGCCAAATAGCCTGCAGTAACTCCGTCGTATAAAAAACATTACGTGGATTATACCCTACGTCACATTCATAGGGTGTGTTAGACTGGAGATTTATCTAAGTGTATTTTCTTTTAATAATGAATATCTTAAAAAGTATTCGTTATTGGACTATACATCATATAACTTTTTTTACTCCAAATAGTCATTAGAATCTATTGTTAAAGTTAGTCGGGTTACTCGAAACCACGGTGTATAAATGATCGCCCGACCACGTGGTTGTGGTTGTCGTGTGGTTATGGTAAGTACGTCTGAATAGACCCTAACAAATTACATAATTGTGAAATGGAAAGCAATCTGAACTGGAATAAGCTGGGTACATCCGTCATTGCATAGTGTAGTAGAACGACGAATGGTGTAGTGGTTACCACCGGCAAAGTTAAGGCACCCTCTAACAAGATGGCGCGAAAATATGCGCAGGATAGTGGTTAGCGAGTGGAAGGCGATGGTCTTAAACGGAACGAGTTCAATGGTATACAATAAAAGAGACCTTTTTCCAGCAATGGACTCAGATAGGTTGATATCATAATTATGCAAGAATGAACGTATGCAACGTATAGAAAATCTTATCTAGAAAATAGGTAAATTTTAAACAGAATTTGAATTTTTGACGTCATAACTTGCATTAGTGCGGACATAGCGGCAAACATTTCAGAAATTCATTTCTTACCCTAACTTAGATTACGATTCCTAAAAAAGGCACTAACAATCTAATAGTAAACGTTACTCAAAGAAGATTCATGTTTTATGGGTATGATTTCAAATTCATTAAAAAAATGTAGTTTTCGTTAAATTTGCATAACAAAATAGTGAAGTTTTCTTCTTAAAATGTTATTCCCGTCATTGAGTTTACTATGGTAACATTATTTCATATATAAATACATTTGCTAAATAAATAATACCATTATTTGAAGTCATGTCCACGTTACTGAGTGTAATGGCTGTAAGAAACCGATCTTTGATTATAATTGTTGATTTCATTAAACTTATTTACGTTTATTTATTTCTGTTCACTTCAGATTCATCAAGTGATGACTTTCAAGATGCTGAAACGAGCATTATAAAGTCATCTTCCAAAAAATCCCAATCATCGTCTTCATCATCAAGTGCATCATACTCATCATCATTATCGTCATTTGATTCGTTGTCTTCAAGATCGTCATCGTCTTTGTCTAAGTCGTCATTATCTTCGGAATCGTCATATTCAAAGTCTATGTCGAAAACACGAAGAGGCAATGACAGTGATGATGACTCCAGTGAGTAATATAAATACATTATTAAATCAAATCTGTGTGCATTTCACACGAGTATAGCACCTAGCGGGTTTTCAAAATGTTCAATTTATTAGTGCGGATTTAGTGACCAAGATACGAGTGAAATAAAAAAACATCTTGGGTGAATCACTCATGAGCAGATGCTTATTGTCTTTATAATAAATATTCGTCGAATAGACCATTAAAATAAGTGGACTGGCAATTGTCGTACAAAAAACCGTTCCCCGATATTTACAAATCCATATTATGTGTGAGAACTTTTATTTGCAACCATTCTACTTCGTAAGAGTGACAGTGTTTAACTATTAATATGACAATGTTTATTATTTCTAAACTACGTTTCTTTGTTTAATAATAGTCTCGTTAATGTGAAATTTTAAAATTCCGTTTAGTTCTAATACTGTATATCCCCTTGCTGTCGGTGCACGATCTAAAGTACGGTGATTGAAGATCCTCTTGTTTTATTCGTGCATGATGTAAACTCATCTTCAGGCGGTTTTTTACATAGTACGTTATTTTATATGATCAGGTTCATCAAGCAATGACACTAGCGGATCTGGTTCCTCAGACGTAGACACTACGTCCCAAGGTTCAACAGATACAACCGTTTCTGGTGGTCAAGCCAACAATGATTCCAGTGGTGACGACGGTAATTAAACTCCAGCATTTTTGACTGTTTCGCCACCAATTAAACACGAAAGCGTACATAACAAGGAATTCCAAACAAATTTTGTCAAGATCAAATGACGAGACCAATAGATGTTTGAAAACACTTTTTATACTAAACAAACGCAGAAGAAGTCACAGACTGGAGCTTTTCGGGACAGGATATGAAATAATTATGTGACTAACATAACGATTTTCAGACCATTCAAAGCACTGGAGATAGAACGATCAGTAACACTATCCTTTACTTAGGCCTCGAAATGTATTTGGGTCAATCAATTTTTTTCTGTACACGTTGTCATGGTTACGTCTCCTAATTTTTTAGCCAATATAGGTAAATTTTTTAAAGGGACCATCCCGTCAGTATGTTAAAAGTCTAGATTATTAGCATTTTTGTAAGTAACTCTTTCACTATTTTCTTCTGAATCATGGGACAGAATTACAAGAAGAAAAGTTGATCCACCCATTTCACCATACTCTCTTAACGGTTGATTATTTGCCGATTACGCAAGTGAAACCATCGACGTACTCAACCTTTATTATAACTGGTCAAGATAACATGTAACAAACAAAACATGATGATTGACGAAGCATGTAGCGGATTTTTTTTTGTTCAAAGGCTTTTTTTAATAATTGAATTAACGTTCCTATTTACAAACAAAAAAACATAATCACACATAAACATTTCTTGATTTTTACAGTCAAGGGCAAAGATAAATATCCACACAAAGTTCCTATGTATACATAAACCTTATTGCCATAATAATAAGATCTGTATACATATTTTTGAAACTTTGTGGTGTATACATATTGGTGCCCGTAACGTACAAGCTTTTATTTAGTTTCACCTGTCCGGGTGACTGAGTGGTCATAGGAACTCCTTAAAAAAATAGGGAATCTTACTGAGCTTGGAATATATTTGATATATCGAAGTATACATTTTAATTTTATTTATACATGATTTTAATGCTAGAATATAAATATTTCTGTTAATTTGCAATTCATTCGATTCATTGTCAACTTTTTTCCGGTAGCTTTAGGTAAGTTATAATATAAACAAGTGATTAATTAAAACATTCAGATTTTAGTTGCAACCATACAAGTTTCGGGTTTTATTCGGCCAATACGGAATAAACTTATTCTTTAATTATTTTTTGTTATTTTGGTGATATAAATAAAGCTTATTCAAGTTTTGTTGCTTAAAGCCAAAATAACTTAGTAGCCATTCTCTATGTAGACAAAAAATATTACTTCTCTCACTGATTTTTTCGAAAATTTCTTCAGTGTTCTGACATTTCATATGTACACTTTTTTAATAACATCACAAAAACAAAATAATTGACTGCAATATTTTCAGCACTTTGTTCTAAATGCGGTGCTAACGAGGTATTCTCCAACTGCACCAACGGAGGCTGCGACGCCAGAAACTGCAGCCAAGCCGGAAAACCAGTTCGCTGCGTGAAGCTGGACCCGAAAAGCTGCATCAAAGGATGCGTCTGCCAACCCGATTACTTGAGGACCTCCAACGGAACCTGTGTGCCGAGGAACGAGTGCAACGAAGGTACAGTAAAACCAAAGTATTAATAGTAATCAGTTGTTTATTGCTGTCCCTTTTATTCGCACCTGGCAATATTTTTGTCCCTCGTATTCCTTAACCACTTGCTTGCTTTTATTTAGGATTGAACTCTATTTAAAGTAATAAGAATAGTGACAAGTAACTATAGTGACCAAAAGCAAGTTAGTTGATAGAAACACGAAGATTTATTAGTTTTCTGTAATGTTTAAATTTAACTTAGTGCATTACATTACAATACTTATTGCACACCTTAACTTAAAAGAAATACAAACCAACTGATCAGAGCAACATAACGTAACAATAGGGGATGAGCCAAAAAAATAGCCATGATTTTATTTTATTTTTTCGTTACAAAAGGATATTGTAAGATACAAATTTCACGCGTTTTACATTTGGAATATTTGGATGCGTTTAATTTTTTTATTACCTAGGAGATATTTGGAGTGACGTCACTACTGACTGACGTCTGGTACAACGACGGTAACTAGGGTTTGGCACAACGACAAAGAAAAGTCAAAATTAAAAACACGAATAACTTATCCCATAAATACGTATTTCTAAATCTGATAATTGCAAACGGCTTATTAAACCTATTCTTTGAAGTGTTTTTGAATGAACATACGTTGTAAAAATTGGTTCACACCGATTTAGATAAGGTAGGATAAGGTTTTTTTAAATTAAGGAAAAGTTGAAATTTAATCGTTCGTATTACGATTACGACGTCAAAATAAAATGCAGATGAAAAAGGTTTAATTGTCTACTTCAACCGTACATCTTTGAAAAGACTATTTAAAACCAAGGTGATATGTAAAAGTAAAATAGATGTCCACGTAAGGAAATTAAGAGACAACCAATTATTTCTCTGCTCAAAGAATTTTTGGACTCAACAAACTTCAACAGTGATCATAAATTGCCAAACAAAGCTCAGCTCTGGTCTGTGCAGCATATTAGATGCCCAAAGTAACGAAATAATAATAAACAGTAGGCGCTCTTATTGCTAAAGAGCAAAGCATTCAGAAAATAGCTTTTTGGATATAATAATATTTTTTTCTCCTCAGATAGTTTCTACAATAGCTAACGCCCATACCAGTGTCAGGGTGTAGTATTAGTGGCCTACCCTCGGGTTTTCTGCAACAATGCTTTGACTGGAATTCAAAATGGCTCTTCGGCAACACGGTCGTCTTACCAACTAAACTTTTGAAACTAATTGTCCGCGCATCGAATTCTTCAACCAGTTATCTGAACTTTTGTATGCTTTAGGGAAACTTATACCTGTAATTCTTCTTATTAATGCAGGATGCGGCGATGATCCAAACGCGCACCCTGGCTGTGGCGTCAACTGTGGCAGAACTTGCAGCACCTACAAAGCGAAGAATCCAATCTGCACTCTCATTTGCAATCTCAATGGTTGCGACTGCAATGAGGGTTATGTCTTCGATCCTGCCGTCAATAAATGTGTCTTGCCCGAGGATTGCAGTGAGTGTTTTTATTTTTGTACAATTATGTAGTGCTGTTGTCCTTGGCTTAGGCTATTTTTTATATATGTTTCCGTGTAAGTTAAGTTCACTTTTCATCAATCGCTTAATAACAAGACCAAGGCCCGTATCTTCATTTTACCGTTACTTATTTATTTTTGGTGGCAAAATAATGTGACTCAATTAGTCGGGATCAACGTACGTACATTAACATGAGTTTTCAGACATAAAAACAACAGTGAATATAATGGGTACCTACGACCAGCAGGGTTTCAATTAATTTGATGACCGTTTGGCTCAGCTGTAGCGACCCTGCTTGCGAAGCTGACAGTCCTGGGTTCTAATCCCGGTAAAAGCACATTTTTCTTCCTGAGTTTGGGATGTTTCTTATGTTTATATAAGTAATAGATCTATTAAATATAAAGTCGTGTAGTAACACAATCCTTATGGTAAAAAAAATACCTCTGATATTAATTTATGTTTAATTAAATAGTACCTCTATACAACTCAACTAATATCTGCTTGAACCACGTTAAAAGACAACATCTATCATTCTCGTAGCACCCGTTTGCGGGGACAACGAGATCGTCTCAACATGCGCCAACGGCGGTTGTGGGCCTTGGAACTGTACCGACCTCGGGAAGCCAGTAAAATGCGTCAGACCAATAAAGTGCCTGAAGGGGTGCGTCTGCCAAAACGATTACGTGCGCAACGGTAACGGAACTTGCGTCCTCAAAGAAAAGTGCCCAGGTTAGTGACTTTTCTTAAAAAAATATTTCTGTGATTGAGAAATTTGAAAAAGAAAATACAATGCTCTAACCCCAAGTAAAGAGATAAAGTCAAGCAAATGATGATAAATATAATGAGTTCCACGTATGTAAGAGTATCTTTTTGTTACTTAGGATTGGTCTCTTTTAACTTTATATTCCAATTCACACGGTCTTATCGCATACTAATGTCCTATTTCTCAACATAATTTTCGATGGTTGCCAACCAAGTGATTGGTTTTTCACGTTTACAATCTTGAACGATGCAATCAAATTAGTCCGGTTCCATCATCTAGATGATGGTAATGTCCTCAGTAATTGTTTCTGCAACAAATTTTAAATTTATAATAATGCAAACAAATAAGCAAAACCTTAAATACGAGACCAACCATGACAATAATGATGGCCCCAGTAAAGACATTACCCTCTTAGTAGGAATTTCTATTTTCTGAAATGGCGGTTTCACAAACAAAATAAGCCGAGCCGAAGCCAGTAGATGGGTTAGATATTTTTCTTTCAGGTACATACCATTCCAGAACCACCAGAACTTGTTTGAATAGGTAGTTGGCTGATGTTAGCAAAATTATTTCTCCCGTAACATTTCCTCTGATGGATCTTTTGGGCAGTGGAATTTAGGCCGATTAACTTCCAAAGTCTCACATTGTCATAACAAAATAACTATGATTTAGTAATTTCTTCGATGGACATCACGTTATGTCCTGGATGAGGAAAGATCGTTGTCAGGCGGTATAATAGACTGAAGGGTAATATTGTGCTACTAGGTTTTGCCGACGACTTCTTCCGTATTAAATAAAAAAAAGACCTCATAGCGCAATTTCATGATTTCAGCCCCAGCAGCTGCTGTGCGTAGTCTATCAATAATTAAGTTACGTTACTGTTTTATAGGTATAGATAATACTCAAAACATTGCGTTTAATAATGTCTCTTGTTTCACCATCTATAACCGTATCTTGATCACAGGCGGATGTGGCGGTGACTTGAACGCCAAGTCCGGCTGCGGCGTGAACTGTGGAAAGACCTGTTCTACTTACAAGGCCAAGAATCCAATCTGTCCCCGTATCTGTAAAGTTGACGGCTGTGACTGCAAGGACGGCTTTGTATATGATGACAATCTTAAAAAATGCGTCTTGCCAGTGGAATGCAGTAAGTAACCTTACTATAGAACTGATGTAAACAACGTTTTACATTGTACCGAATTTGCTAAAGAAAAAATGACATGCACACAAAATAATACACTTGAAGCTGATAGTACACAGAGTAAATGTTCATTTTGGGCACAATTTCATTTTAAACATGTACAATTGTACAATTTTATGTTGTCTCCTTCTGAAACTGGCTTCTTTATGTTTTAATAAGGCTCCTTAAATTATAAGCTATTTTAGAGAAATGTCAGACTTTTTTTTTATTTCTTAACCTTCTGTACCCGGTTTGGTTATGTTTTAATAAGGTTCCTTAAATTATATGGTAGTTCATAGTACGGCAGCCCCGAAAACTTTCTCCTTGTGATGTTACAGTATGGATCGAAAATGAAGTCAAATTGACATTTAACTAAATGCATATTTTTTTAGCGCCCATATGTGGAGTAAACGAAAAACCTGACAGTTGCGTCAACTTTGGATGTGGACCTAGAAACTGTAGCCAACTCGGACAGCCGATACTTTGTATCGACCCAGCGCCCGGAGCTTGCACCAATGGCTGCTCTTGCGTCGACGGTTACTTAAGAGCTGATAATGGAACTTGCGTTCCTCAAGATCAGTGCCCTGGTGAGTGAGCTTTAAACATTTGGTTTAGGTGTATTTAAGTCAAGCAAATGCACGGTTTTTCAAAATAATTCGATGGCTTTAACATTCTTTCACTTTTACATTTTTAAATGACGCAATCAAGTCGGGGTCCAATCCCATCGTTTTAATTATGAGAATATCCTTAGTAATCGTCTCTAGTACAAATTCCAAGTTTATAAAAAAAATATTATTAATGAAAACCGAAGCCAGTGCCATTATGCGTAGTCTGTCAATAAATTAAGTAAAGTTACTGTTATTATCTCGTACGTACATATACGTCACATAATTTCGCTCGCTCTAAACTTAACTAGGAGAGATCCCTTCAAAGGATACGTCCGCCTTACTACAAATTTATTATTTTGTCGTCTTTGTTTTCTTGTTTTTATGTACAGTAAAGTTTACAAATAAACAATTTATAATGTTCTTTATTTCACCAGCTAAACTTATAAACTCTATAACTGTGTCTTGATCACAGGCGGATGTGGCGGTGATCCGAATGCAAAGCCTGGATGTGGTGTGAACTGCGGTCGGACCTGTTCCACGTACAAAAACCAAAATGTAGCGTGCCCCGCTATTTGTAGAATTGGCGGCTGTGACTGTAAAGATGGCTACGTTTTCGACGACAAAATTCAAAAATGCGTTTTACCACAAGAGTGTAGTGGCACGAGTAAGTAATATAGCACTTTAAAAACAATTTCAGGTAGGCAACATCATTTTATTAAATTCTGCCGCAAATCAGCACTATAATGCAAAACAGCCCAATGCAGTTGATTGTTCTCATCTACATTATCATCATTGTCATTATGGCAGTCCACTGCTGGTAACAGATCGATCTAAAGCCTCCCTCAACCAAGCGCTCCCCGAAACCTTTCTCAAAATATCTGTTTATTTCTATACTACATAACCGTTCAAAAACCGTCCGTGTACACAATGCTCTTAATATAATAAAATAACTATAGCACAATCTCATCTTCTAGCTCCACCAAGTGACGAGTGCCGTGGACAAAACGAATTCTTCGACACATGCATCTCAGGCTGTTCAAACCAGACCTGCGAAACCATCGGCAAAGTGTTCCACTGCCCCATCCAACCAGCCGTATGCAGAACTGGCTGCAGGTGCAAGCCTGGATTCTACAGGAACGCGGACAACGTATGCGTGTCGGAGAGCGAATGCCGTTAGTATACACATTAGTTTCATATAACTATCATACAAATACAGAATATCTGGAAACACGGTACCCTGCCATTCCAAATAAGCACTATTGTAACATTATTTTCCCAAGTAACTTCAAATTAAAATTCCACTTCAAGGTTAGTCATCGGTCATCCTCTTTTATTTATGTAGACACACACAACGGTTCCGACGTATAATCACACCCACAGTATAGAAGGGAACGAAAAGGCGGGTATCAACGTCTCTTGTGGTGGCAAAATGAACTCTAAGTCTGGATGCGGCATGAACTGCGAAAGAACTTACAGAACCTATGATCTAAATATTATTTGTTACAAACGCTAGGGGTCACCACATACGAGCCTAGAATTTTTCGTTAATTGCTCAAGTAAATAATCAATTGTACGTAAAATCAAAATTGTTCATTGAAATAAAACAATTTAACGGATTATATCGCGTATATTATCTCATTATAGTTCCCGACGTTTCGGAAGCTTTCCAGCTTTCCATTGTCACGGGAGGACTGAGAAAAGATGTATTTTCCTTTGTCAAAGTTACAATTTGTGCAAACTACCCATTTTTTGAAAAAACACAAATAAAGGTATACATACATGCCAGATGGCCCTAAGCTGTAAGGACAGTTACACATGTGCCAGAAGGGCTTAATTATTTTATTCTAATAATTTACCAAGCAGCATTTCACAAATGAGGCGTACTGAGGAGAAAAGAAACGCTGCAAAGAAAAACTCCCAGGCTACCTCATTACTAATTATAATATTTAAAAAACAGAGACTATTAAACTACTTTTAAACAGATAAGATATTTTACACCGTTCGGAAATTAAGATTTTGTAGCCCTGTGTCTCGCTTGTTCCTTGATGAGATGTATTACAGGATCCCAAGCTGGTGGTAGTGACAATCCATCTTCTCTATTGAAATTAGGATGCTTTTTAATCTCAATAGCCTCGCGTAGCATCCTGGGAAAATATCTTTTTTCTTTGGCAAGGATAGAAGGTTTATCAAACTTAATTGAGCGGTTTGGTTTGTCAATGACATGTTCACAGACTGCAGACCTATTACACCGACGGTGCTTGACATCTGCTATGTGCTCCTTCACCCGGGTTGATACACTGTGTTTCGTTTGACCAATGTATGAAAGACCACACTCGCAGTCCAGCTTATAAATGCCTGCACTCTGCAAAGGGGTGCTACTGTTCACGGGTCTAAGGTATTGAGACACCTTCTTCAACGGTTTGAAATATGTTTTTATAGAAGCACGCTTCAAGATGTTTCCGATCTTGTCTGTGACCCCTTTCACATATGGTAATACGGCAGGTTTACGCTCGACTGTTGGTTTCTTCATACTGGGATTCTGCTTGGAACGTGGTATCTGGAGCTCGTTGGCTCGAAGCGCACGTTTGACATTCTGTAACTCAGCAGTCAGATGTTGATTGTCGCAGATACCCCTGGCTCTCTGAAACAAAGATTTACCCACATAAGCAAGTTGAAAGGGATGGTGGTGAGATTTGCCATTCAAATACCTATCTGTATGCGTAGGTTTCCTATATACAGTATGACCTATGTCATTTTTAGGACCTCTAATTACTAGCACATCTAAGAATGCAAGTGCATTTTGATTTTCCAACTCCATAGTGAATTTAATTTTACTATGCATGGAGTTCAGATGGTCTAAGAAAGCTGAAACGTATACTTTAAAATACGTATCTACGTATCTTTTAAAGATCCTCGGCTGGACAGGTGCCAATGAAAGCGCTCTCTCCTCGAAGTCTTCCATGAAAATATCGGCGACGACAGGAGACACCGGAGACCCTATTGCCACACCATCAACTTGCCCGTAGAATTCACCATTCCATAGCATATAGCCAGATGTAAGGCAGTGTTGTAATAACTCAGCATATTCTATTGCCATCTGTTGTTCACCCAATCTTCTTTTCACAATTTCGATACATTCTTGAACTAGTAGGCATGTGAAGAGAGACTGGACATCAAAACTGACCATAACTTCATCATCAGTTAGTCTCAAATCCTTAATCTCACTGACAAAATGGTATGAGTCCCTTGTGTATGCTTCCGTCTTCCCTCGCAGTAAAGAAAGCACGCGAATTTTATCGCGAATATACGCGATATAATCCGTTAAATTGTTTTATTTCAATGAGTAATAATCGCGGAAACAGAAGAAAATATTATCAAAATTGTTGCCAATATCTAATATTTCTAGCACTAAGCTCGCAGTTTAAGTAAAAAGCAGCGTTCAAAACGAAAATTATATTTTGATATTTCATGAATCGTTTCCAATTATAACGGCGAACCTAATTCACTCCTTTCCTTGATAAACAATGTATTATCTTGGGTAGCATATAAAGAGTTAGTATTATGAACACAGAATCGTGCGGTGGTGACAATAACGCCAAGCCCGGTTGCGGCGTGAACTGTGGAAAGACCTGCTTAACCTACAAGGCCAAGAATCCAATCTGTCCCCGCATCTGTAAAGTTGGCGGCTGCGACTGCAAGGACGGCTTTGTATATGATGACAATCTTAAAAAATGCGTCTTGCCAGAAGATTGCAGTAAGTACCCTTACTATAGTGCTGTTATTAATGACGTATAAAACCGCCGGCACCGCATTTGTAACTCCTCTGATGTTGTAGGTGTCTATGGGCGATGGTGATCGCTTACTATCAGGCGATCCGTCTGCTCGTTTGCCCCTATAACATAAAAAACAAATCTCCAATTCGCATACTTATATACCTCAAAGATTTAATGATAAAGATGATAGAAAGCGTATTTTGTATCGTGTTACATAGTCGTATTTAGACGTCTCTGATCTAAGCTAAAAATATTTCTTTTTTGTTATATTTGTAGGTTTCATACTTACAATACGTACGTACAATTGTGTTGTTTCTTTAAAACCTCATCAATCATCTATTAAGTACGTCGACGTTCTGGTGTATCATGATACTCATGATACCTATAATCTAAAAGATATTAAAAACGAGTGTATCAACGTCTCACGAATTCTTCGATCTCCCCGCATTTGTTCTTTATTATATTTAGGTTGGGTTGGGTACTAAACAGAAGTATTTTGTTAGCTCACATCATCATCATTATTATCAATCAAAAGACGTCTACCGTTGTACATAGGCCTCCAAGGCGTGCCTCCATGACCGGTTTTACACCACCTGCGTTCAGTGGACTCCAGCGCCCTTTATCAGGTTATTGGTCCACTTTGTGCTCACATGGCTTATTATTTTAGCGCCCATATGTGGACTCAATGAAAATTATGACGCCTGCATCAACGGCGGATGTGGTTATAGAAACTGCAGCCAACTCGGCAAACCAGAACTGTGTGTGGACGTGATTGAGGGCTCCTGTATCAAGGGCTGCAGATGCGTCGACGGCTACCTGCGAGCTGCGAATGGGACTTGTATTCCCCAAGATCAGTGCCCTGACACCGGTGAGTGGTAGTTTAAATATTGCATATATATTAATAATCTTCATTCGTGTTGCAAACAGCCAAGATATGAAATTCCTTGCCTACAATCACAATTGAAATAAAACAATTTAACGGATTATATCGCGTATATTATCTCATTTTAGTTCCCGACGTTTCGGAAGCTTTCCAGCTTTCCATGGTCACGGGAGGACTGAGAAAAGATGTTTTTCCTCTGTCAAAGTTACAATTTGTGCAAACTACCCATTTTTTTGAAAAAACACAAATAAAGGTGTACATACATGCCAGATGGGCCTAAGCTGTAAAGACAGTTACACATGTGCCAGAAGGGCTTAATTATTTTATTCTAATAATTTACCAAGCAGCATTTCACCAATGAGGCGTACTGAGGAGAAAAGAAACGCTGCAAAGAAAAACTCCCAGGCTACCTCATTACTAATTATAATATTTTAAAAAACAGAGACTATTAAACTACTTTAAACAGATAAGATAAGATATTTTACACCGTTCGGAAATTAAGGTTTTGCAGTCCTGTGTCTCGCTTGTTCCTTGATGAGATGTATTACAGGATCCCAAGCAGGTGGTAGTGACAATCCATCTTCTCTATTGAAATTAGGATGCTTTTTAATCTCAATAGCCTCGCGTAGCATCCTGGGAAAATATCTTTTTTCTTTGGCAAGGATAGAAGGTTTATCAAACTTAATTGAGTGGTTTGGTTTGTCAATGACATGTTCACAGACTGCAGACCTATTACACCGACGGTGCTTGACATCTGCTATGTGCTCCTTCACCCGGGTTGATACACTGCGTTTCGTTTGACCAATGTATGAAAGACCACACCTTTATTTGTGTTTGTATGTACACCTTTATTTGTGTTTTTTCAAAAAAATGGGTAGTTTGCACAAATTGTAACTTTGACAGAGGAAAAACATCTTTTCTCAGTCCTCCCGTGACCATGGAAAGCTGGAAAGCTTCCGAAACGTCGGGAACTAAAATGAGATAATATACGCGATATAATCCGTTAAATTGTTTTATTTCAATGAGTAATAATCGCGGAAACAGAAGAAAATATTATACAATCACAATGTTTTTTAGGACCAGACGCATAATCTTCACCAACCATCAAACTTGTCAGCAGATGAGAGCAATGCCAATTATTGTTAATTAATGTATCTATTTTATAGGGTGTGGTGGTGATCCAAATGCCAAGAAGGGTTGTGGTTTCAACTGCGGGAAGAAGTGCTCCACTTACAAAATCAAGAACAAGTCACTCCTCTGTCCTCGCATACAATGCAAACCTGACCGGTGCGACTGCAAGGACGGATATGTGTTTGACGATAACCTCAAAAAATGCGTTTTACCAAAGCAATGCAGTAAGTGACATCTATACTGTTGTTAATTTGTTAAACAATATATCTGTAGGTACTTTGAAGATTTATTGATGAAAATGACAGAAATAGGCTATTTGAAGGTGTCTTATCTGAGCTGAAAGTATTTTCTTTTTTGTGTTATTTGTTGTCTATTTGTGTAGCTTATCTGTAACCTCATCACGTCAATCGTCTATTACGTCAACGTTTTGGTGTGTCATGATACCCATAGTCTAAAAGAGTCCAAGAAAAAGTTTATTAAAGTCTCGCGAGTTTTTATATCTGCCCGCATTTGTTCTATTTAGGTTTGGGCACTAAATATAAATTTTTTGCTAGCTTACATTATCATCATCATTATCAGCCAAAACATGTCAACTATGAACATGACATAGGTCTCTCCCAAAGACCGACACCATGACCGGTCCTTCGCCGCCTGCGTCCAGCGGACTCTAGTGACCTTCATCAGATCATCGGTCCACTTTGTGCTCACGTGGTTTATTATTTTAGCGCCCATATGTGGACTCAACGAAAAGTATGATGCCTGCACCAACGGCGGATGTGGTAATAGAAACTGCAGCCAACTCGGCAAACCAGAACTGTGTGTGGATGTGATTGAAGGTTCCTGCATCAAGGGCTGCAGATGCGTCGACGGCTACCTGCGAGCCGCGAATGGGACTTGCATTCCTCAAGATCAGTGCCCTGCAACCGGTGAGCGGTAGTTTAAATCCATACCATATATACCATATACCATATTACCATATATATTACCATATATATTACCATATTTACCATATAATATTATAAATGCGAAAGTGTCTCTGTCTATCTGTCTGTCTGTCTGTCTGTCCGTTACCTCTTCACGCTTAAACCGCTGAACCGATTTGGATGAAATTTGGTATGGAGATAGTTTGAGTCCCGGTGAAGGACATAGGCTACTTTTTATCCCAGAAAAAGACCCTTATCCGCGATAAACGAATTTAAGGCGGACGAAGTCGCGGGCAGGAGCTAGTATTGTATATATTAATACGTTTTGCATTTTCATTTGTGTTGCAAACAGCCAAGATATGAAATTCCCTGCCTGCAATCACAATGTATTTTAGAATAATACGCATACGCTACATGAACCATTAAACTTGTCTGCAGACGAGAGCAATGCCAATTATTGTTGATTAATGCTTCTATTTTATAGGGTGTGGTGGTGATCCAAATGCCAAGAAGGGTTGTGGAATCAACTGTGGAAAGAAGTGCTCCACTTACAAAATCAAGAACAAGTCACTCCTCTGTCCTCGCAAACAATGCAAACCTGACCGCTGCGATTGCAAGGACGGATATGTGTTTGACGATAACCTCAAAAAATGCGTTTTACCAGATCAATGCAGTAAGTAACATCTATATCTCCCTCTCTCTCTCAATAACTGAATATACTTTCTCTTTTATGATATTTATAGGTATGTAGGTATGTAATTCTGTTGTTTCTTTATCAAGTCATCACGTCAATCGCCCTTTCCGTCAACTTGTCATGATACCCTTGTTGGTATCACTTATTGGTATCATGACACACCAGGTCAGGTTCGGTCTCTTCTGGATTATTCTAGAAAAGACCGAAAAGACGGTATCAACGTCTTGCGAGTCTTTGAATCTGCACGCACACGCATTTGATCTTTATTATATTTATTTATTCCTATCTAGGATTGTCACTAAACCGACATTATTTGTTAGCTCACATTATTATTTTAGCTCCCATATGCGGACTCAACGAAAAGTATGACGCTTGCATCAACGGTGGATGTGGTCACAGAAACTGCAGCCAGCTCGGCCAGCCGCAACTGTGTGTGGACTTGATTGCAGGCGCCTGCATCAAGGGCTGTTCTTGCGTCGACGGCTACCTGCGAGCTGCAAATGGGACTTGCATTCCTCAAGATCAGTGCCCGGCGCCTGGTGAGTGATAGTTTATTCTACACATCCATAATTAATATTATAAATGCGAAAGTGTGTCTGTCTGTCTGTCTGTTACCTCTTCACGCTTAAACCACTGAACCGATTTGGATGAAATTTGGTATGGAGATAGTTTGAGTCCCGGGGAAGGAAATAGGCTACTTTTTATCCCGGAAAAATACCCTTATCCGCGATAAACGAATTTAAGGCGGACGAAGTCGCGGGAAGAAGCTAGTGTAGTTATAAGTTTTATATATACACGATGATTTTGAATCGATGATCAGGAGTAGGAAAATTTTAATATCTAACTAAAATAAAACTTAATTGACGAGTTCTTACGCAATTACCTCACTGTTTAAGGTTCCTGATCACCGATTAAGAATCATCGTGTATAATTGCAATTATTTTTAACCAGGCTTTTACTGTGTTCAAATGAAATAGGGGATGAAAAAAATTGTACACGTTTTACATTTTCGAAAATATCCTATTTTTATAAATTTTAATTTTGAGCTCTTCATTCTTACAAAGCGTACGTAGGTGAGAACCACAGATAAAAAAGTCATACAGAAGCAATATTACTGAAGCGGATTTAGTACCAAAATTGCACTGCTGTTCTTCTCGTGTTCTTTGACTTACTTACCTACACGTGACATCATTTAAAGGATCGTTCGCTTTTGTCACATCTTCCCGATTATTTTCGAAACTAGTTGCGTGAAAATATAAAAGAAATAGTTCTGAGTCCCTTAAATAACGACCCAACAAAATGGGTGTCGACAGTGTCTGTATTTCTTGTATTATTTGGATTCTCTTTTTAAGTTTTCAATTTAGTTTTTTATTTTAATGTCGCTTCAAACAGCTCCAACAATGGTTGTGGACATCGTCTTTGCAATATGCCAACGCGCTTGTTTTTGCAGAAGCATGCCGCGGTGATCCAAATGCCCAGCCTGGATGTGGCGTGAACTGTGGAAGGACCTGCAAAACCTACAAGTCCAAGCCTGTGGCCTGCCCCCTCATCTGCCAAGTTGACGGCTGCGATTGCAAGAACGGCTATGTATTCGACGAAAATGTTAAGAAATGCGTTTTACCAAAACAATGCAGCACTACGAGTAAGTATCAGTAAACTATCAAATTAACACTTTTGACGTGATAACGTGTCTTATATATATCGCCGGCTGCACGCACGAAAACGCATGACTCATTGTCACGTTCCGCTGTCACGTTCCGCCTGAGCCGAGCGTAAAAGCGAGAGCGCAGAACAAGCGATAGAGAGGCACGATAGGCCTAAGCGTTCGGCTTGTCAATTCATAAAAGTATGCAATTTTTCATCAACGTTTTTTATGACGTTATCCAACTTTACAGAAAACCAATGTTTTTTATGTCAGTTTCAGGTATGATGATCACTGATCAGTATTGTGTTTCAGCTGCGTTCTAATTAGAAGATTTAAATCAGAGATATAGCAATGTATTATTTTGGAACAGAGGTTACCTCTTGGGAAATGTCGGTAGACTCAGACTTGTGAAATAGGCTGTTTAACAACGTTTTCCTGTGGTATATTATAGAACGACCTCTCAATAGTGGAAATATTAGATAAAGAACGACTTCAATATCATAAAAACCCCCCGCAATACTGTTGTATTGCGGGGGGTTTGTTAATAGCATATTCTTCTTCATACTAAAGCCTACTAGCATCTAGCATGTGACGCCACACGCTATGGGGAAATTAAGAACTTTGTTGTGCAGCTATGTTAAAACTTACGTTTATCAAAACGGTTTCATAAACGAAGTTACCATTCATTTTATGGGTTATTCAATGGTATTATTAGTTATTAATACTTTAAAAATCAACTCTCCCACCCAACTTTAGGGGTTCGTAAAAAAAGCTACACTTAAGATATCGAGCTCAAAAATAACGTAGTTCCTTATTTTGCTTGTTTATCTATCATATATATTTTTTACAACATTTGAGATCCGGCAACATCCATATTTGCCCTTAAGGCCTACTTGCAGTATAAATTTCATTGTTTTATTACTTCACGAGTCAACGAATACGAGTGTTTGTTAGTACTCGTAATCATTTCAGTATAATCTTGTTTTCCAGCCCCTCCAAGCGACCAGTGCCCTGGACAAAACGAATTCTTCGATACATGCATAGCTGGCTGTTCAAACCAGAGCTGCGTATCCATTGGCCAGATATACAACTGTCCCATCCAGACAACCGTGTGCAGAACTGGCTGCAGATGCAACCCTGGATTCTATAGAAACGCAGATAATGTTTGCGTGTCGGAAAGCGAATGTCGTATGTTCAGTTCATTTTTCTCCTACCTTTTCTTCCTTCTTTGTCTCTCTCTGTGTTTGTTACTTCAACTGGAGATGATTATCGGCAGTCTTCTTTTTAGAAAGGACGACTTGCTACCATCGAATTTTATTGGTCGCCATCCGCACCACGTCCTATAGCTTGATGTACTTTTCCTTTAACTGGTCAGTCCACATGGTCGGAGATCTACCACGTCCTCGGTCGGCGATCGGTTCGTTCCTTGTTTACAAGACGCCACGTTTGGCTCAGTGGGCTGCACAACGGCCTACGAAGCTGGCGGTCCCGGGTTTGCATCCCGGCCCTAGCCAGGCAAGTGCTTGTGTGATGAGCACGAATGTTTGTTCCTGGGTCTTGAATGTTTTATATGTATCTAAGTATTATAATTTTTCTATATACCTATTATATATATCGTCGCCTAGTACCAATAGTACAAGCTTTGCTTAGTTTGGGACTAGGTGTATTGGTGTATATATAACGAAGGAATCGAACCAATTTTGATTCAGATTATTATAACTGCGGAAATAGTTATGTTGCTGTAGCTCCGGTGATAATATATTCAGTGCTAAAGAATAAGTCACTAAATTGCAAGCAGGTTTGAGTCCTGCTTGCAATTTATCGTGCCGCATGGATTTTTTCCTTTGCATTCGAAGTCTGAAATACTGCTCGCTCCATCGTAGATTTCTTCTACAGCACAGAACTTACACAATATATTTAATCAAGTAAAGAACGCAATGTATTTTAATGGAGAATGGATGAAAATTTTATAAACTAAAAATACTATAAACAAAATTTTAAGATTTTTGAAAATTTTCATTCATTCCCCATTACCATCCATCATAAATGATGCCCAGAACACTAGCAATTCTTTTTAATGGCAAAATATCTGTACATCGGGCAGCCCGAGGTGAGTTGTGACAGAGGAGAGTTCTAGAATATGATCTGATAGCGCGCACGCAATAGTCGTTTCAAGCTAAGAAACATGCATTGTTCCGAGCTTGCTAACATTTGATAGGATCCTAAAAATCGTCGATGATATAACTCTCCTCTGTCACAACTCACCTTGGTCTCCCCTATAATAGTTTTCTTATATATCTCAGAACTTATTCATTTAGTCTACTTTTCTTACCTTTTAACACTACGAATACGATTTCGAATTCCATGATGTTAATGTGAGGCTCCGTATTTTTTCATATACCTATAGGTATATGAAAAAATATAATTGTTTTTTTCTACATTCAAGGCTAGCATGTATTGTTTGAAATGTTTAGTTAACATGTTTAATTAATATCGCTTGCCTGTTCCAAGAAATTCATCACTGATAATGTCACACTTGTTTCAATATCAATAATGCATGTTCGCGCGTTATTTTGTCCATTAACGTAATAATATGGATTTATAAGATTAAAATTTAATGCTTGTTTATACATATATATGCTCAGAATTTGTTATTTGGAATTTATATATATTATCCCGACATCCTGCTGCACGTATAATACGAAAATATTAAAGTTACCTCTTTTCATATTCATAGTAATGAATTTCAATTACTACTTTATACTTCATTGTGATTTATTTGTACAGCATCACCGCCATGCCCCGAAGGTGAGATCTACTCCCGCTGTCCAACCGTCAAATGCGAAGGAGACTACTGCCCCAAAACCAGGAACTCTCCACTCACATGCCCCGTCGGAATAGTATGCGACAAGCCTAGGTGTGTTTGCGGCTTCAACAGTCGCAGGGACCAAAAGACTGGCAAATGCATCCGTACTTCTGACTGTCGTGAGTATTATCTTCAATTTATCATTATCATTATCTACGGAAGGTTTGTCTACAGCTGAACCTGTCTCAAAGAATTACACCTTAGCCAGTTTTGTTTCTTTGTTCATTACTTAAGAGCTTACGCTCTTGTCGGTGGTAAATCGCAATTCTTCTCTATGCCCTCTCTCTTACTTTTTTGATACTACACAGATAATATATTTGATACTGATTTTCTGATACTACACAGTACCTGCTTTCTTCTTCACTTGATTCTTCACTAAGATAATCTTGATCTTCATTTGAAATTGTATACAATTCTACAAAACACATTATCAAACTTACCGACTCTAAATTCAGATCCGTAGAGACACGAAAGCTTATTTCAAAAGATTATTATAAAGTAAACGATTACGTCATCGATACAAATAAGCCAAAGGCGTAAGGTGGGCGTTTTACAATAATATCTTCCTGCATGATTAATTGTTGTTGTTGCATCGAAAAAAAATGTAAAATTTTCAAAATGAATGCTAGTTTTTTTGAAATTCATACGAGTAAGTGCATTCAAATTATGCCTAAACTGACGAATAAAGAACTTTGAGTCTCTGTTGGACAACGGACGAAAAATATACATCATCAAATTTCGTTTTCAGCACCATTCAAATGTGACGGACCAAACGAAGAGTACAACGCGTGCCCAGCCACTTGTCCAGGAGACAACTGCAGCGACTACATCAACAGCACGAGGTGTCCACCCTACAGAATCGGCATCGTTGTCCCCTGCAAGCCACAATGTAAATGCAAGCAGGGATACTACAGGAACTCTGACGGCATCTGCATATTAGGATCCCAATGTGGTAAGTTTATTATTATTTACTTACTTCTTCATGAATGCAAGTTTCAACGTATTGCGTTTCTTAGGGTCAGATCGCGTGTTTTAAATGTTCGGTGCCTAGTATGATATCGATGGGGACTCAATAGAGATTCCTTTTTTTAAGTTATTTTCGTATCTTTCGAAAAACCATGCATTTTGTCGAGAAAAAAATTCTCTTCGTCTATATGGGTAACGTTTTCTACAACAACACAGCTTTTGTTTTTATGATTCGTTTTTAATTTAAGATTTTGGATTAGATTTATTTTTATTTCATACGTTACTATTAAATGAAACTTAAATAAACTAAATTACTCTAGTAGATTTTAATACAAAATACCTATTAATTACAATAAAAATAGAGAAAATTATTATTAGATGGTCCGCAGCGCCCGTTTGTGGAGAAAAAAAAGTCATAACTATCTTTTTTGCTTCTCCGTAGTTGGATAAAGAATAATTATACTATAACTATTTCCGGATGTTGAGCTATCCTTGCACCTAAAATGGTTGAAATCCGACAAGCCGCTTCGGAATGTGAACCCAAGCAAAGATATCATACATACTGTATAGAAGCATACAAAAAATTGAATAAAAATATTTTTCGATTCAGTGACCTTTAAATAACACTAATCACTTCTTTGGATTTTAGATTTTTTCTTTGAATATTTCATCTAATTTTGCATTTTTTTATTAATAACATATATAATCTCATAGGTGTAGTAAGTTAAATTGGTTCGTGTATCACTGAACAACCATGCCATTGCCAAGGTGTGTCATTACAAACCACCATCACTCAAATTCGAGTGATAAGTATATTTCCTTAGTGTTGTTAGCGTATTTGTTAACAGGGCAGGGACTGTGAACCAAAGACACAAGTTTCCAAAATAATTTTGCATGGGCCAGGGAAACACAAATATCTTCATTACTTTATATTGTACAATACCAGTCAAAATATAACAGTCAAAAACTTAGTGTATATAAAAAAACTTTTGTTTTCAGGTCCTAAAGCCAGCACTTCTCCAGTGCCAATAGAAACCCCAGCAACTGCCGCACCACCAGCTTTCACGACCGCTGCGTCAACTACCACTGCGCCAACCACCGCTGCGCCAACCACCACTGCGCCAACCACCGCCTCACCAACCACCGCTGCACCAACGACCGCTGACGGCAACGGTAGTGGTGATGCTAAAACTGGATTAGCCAAACTTCAAGCCGGAGTTACTGAGTTCACTGGAAAATTCCTTTATGTGAGTATATTAGCAGGCTTTTTTTATCCAGGCAGAAGGCGACGCTTACTTATGATACGAGCAAAATACGAACATGATTTTCAAAACTTTGCTTTGTACAATATGCATCAGTGACAAACTAAAATCGCTAAGAATCTTGCAAATCTTCAACATTTTACAAAGGTTTTATGTTCCCACGTTTAGGTTTTATGTATGTAAACACTTTATTGTACATTACTATGTTACAAATGCAATCGACTTAAAAGATAATAAATATATAGGCGAACTTATCCCTATTAGGGTTTTTCAACATATTTACGCAAGATTAAGGTGTTTTCGTATCTTTCGAAAACCTTGTCGAGAATGAAGAAAATGTAATCTACGTCTCTTTATTATTCTGCAATAGATATCCATAGCCATCTTAAAATAGAAACGTCTACGTTGACGTAGGTATGTACATACAACGGATGGATCCATCTCGATTGCCACGAATTAATTCTGAGTGAGATTCCCCACGCTGAACAGTCGGTTGGACGTTCTGTTACGAGCATGCTTTAAAGATAGCACTAACATAACATGCTGTCTTCTGGAATGCACCTGCATAACTGGAAGAAAGAGTCTGAAGATCGTAACCAAGCTGCCTCTGTGCGAGGGTGTGGTTGCACATTATGAACCCAGGTTTGCGGCTCTTTTGCAAAGACGTGAACTGAGACACAGATCGAGACAGTATTTCACTCCGGCCCACCTCCTACAGCTTTACAAGGCGCAGGTCCGCCCACACATGGAATACTGTTGTCATATGTGGGCTTGGGCTCCCAAGTACCAGCTTCTTCCTCTAGACCGTATTCAACGGAGAGCGACTCGTATCGTCGGTTGCAAGCGTATTTCAGATCAGCTTGACTCCTTGGCTCGGCGTAGAGATGTAGCCTCGCTCTGCATATTCTATCGCATGTGTAACGGGGAGTGCTCCGAGGAATTGTTCGGGTTGATCCCAGCAGCATCTTTCCGCCATCGTCCTACGCAACAACATTTTCACCATCACCACTTAGATGGTTGGCAGTCCACAACTGTGCGTTTTCCTAGGAACTTCGTGCCTGGCACGACTGAACTGTGGAATAAATTGCCGCCTGCAGTATTACCGGACCGATGCCACGTTCAAGCCATCAAGAAAAGAGCGTACTCCCACCTGAAAGCCCGGCAACGCACTTGTGACTCCTCCGGTGATGCAAGTGTCTATGGGCGACGGTGATTGCTTACCATCAGGCGACCCGTCTGCTCGTTTGCACAGCTCTTCCCCATTCAACGGCGGGTGCAACTTTATTATGTCACTTATGCGGCCATAGCTGTCGCTCGTGTATCGGCCTGTCGAGTCAGTACATAAGTAACCTTGACGGACGATGTTTAAATCATCTTTTATAGATGAGGCCAATGATGATGATAATCCGTAAGGCGATGCATTCAGTACAAATGCAATAATACCGGATAACTCCATTAGGTTTATGCCACCCGACGAATGCTAAAGTTTGACACGTATGTATAATTTTACAGGATCGAATGAAAGCTGCCAACGGACAAAACATCATTTCCTCACCATTCTCAGTGTTAACTCCTCTAGCCCAGCTGGCGTTGTATGCTGATGGCGACTCGTTGAAACAATTGACAAGCGTACTGAATGTAGCAAGCAAAGACGAAGTAAGTGAATAATATTTATAAACTAGAAGATGCAACTTCGATCGCAGAGGAAAAAAAGTCATAACCTTTCTTTTTTTTGACAGCGTAGTCGGGTAAAAAGTATCCTATAACCATATGTGGATACCCAGCTACCCGTGTACCAAAAATAGCTGAAATCTGTTTAGCCGATTTGGCGTGATGAAGCCACAATGACACATACGAACTATGTTTGTAAACATATAAAAAAATATTTTTCGATTTAGTGACCTCCAAATAGTCTGTAATAATATATATTTTTTAAATATTTTCACTGTATAGATGTTTCATTTTTACAAATTTATAATAGTATAGATAGATACATGACAGTTGTAAAAATGAAAATGTCTATTCATTGAAGATACTTTCAAAAAAAATGAAGATCGCTGATCACTGAAGTCGTTATCACTTCATCACACCAAAAAAACGGCTAAACCGATTACAACTATTATTGGTACACAGCTACCCAGCTGAGCATCGACAGATGGTTAAAGGATACTTTTTATCTAACTAAGCTGAAGAAAATAAAATTCCACTGACGAAGTTGCAATTTTTTTTAAATATCTTTATTACACATATATTTAATTTTTCCAACTTCATAATAGTACAGTTTCATGTCTTAACTACACTTTCATCTTCCTTTCAATACCTGGCCACAGTGTACAATAATGGCGTTTTTATGCATACGAGTATTAATTTTTATTTACAGCTTCGCGCTGCTTTCCCAGTTTTGGCTACCTCATTTGATGGCCAAACTAGTGTGAACTTCTCAACAGCTGCCAAAGTATACTGTAATCTGAAATACCCACTGAGCGATGGTTTCAAGACAGACTCTGTCAAAGTAATTCACGCTGACGCCGAGGAACTCAATTTCAGCCTACCTGATCGAGCAGCTAATATTATCAACCAATGGGTATGGTTAATTTTTTTCCTCTTTAACCGATATATAGCCAAATATTAATTTGGCTATATATCGGTTCCAACGTCTTTGTTCGTTTTATAAGAAATACTTTTATAAGTAACATTGTTGATTTACGAATACAATAGGGTACATGCATGATTTTTTTTTATCGCTTTTCTTAACTAAATATCAAAATAGCGTAAAAACTATTTCAAAATGTGAAATTAAATTTAAAATCGGCCAAGAAATACGCATAATATAGGCATTTTAAACTAGTAATTAGACAGAGACGTCCGATATGCACTGTTACGTCACAGTGCACTCCGGTCATATAAACTTCATATTAAATTCTGTTTTGCAAGAAAGATATAGAATGAAATTTTTGATAGCTTATATCTTGGTTATTTTTATAGCTATTCCAAAAAATATTTGACAACTTGCCACTTAGAGGAGTTGCTACTAAAAAAAATTGTAGATCAGTTGCTTCTTAGACAAGCTGCTATTTAGACGAAATACGACATAAAATCTGCAACTTAGACGAGCCGTTCCATAGACGAGTTGCTAATTAGACCCCGTGACACTGACCCCATTGACGCCTATTGTGCGTAAGCCACAATCGCTCACGTATTTAGCGCGCAACGGTTGCAAAATGTCTGTATTACTCGCGCGCGATTTGCTCTCCCACTCGCTTCGCTAAAATCAAAACAGAGAGCCTTCTTGGGTTATTCTTGCTCACAATAAAGACTTTTGGAGATGGGTCTTTTTAAATTTTATTGAGTCCGAGGAGTTACCAACTCTGACTAGGTAACCTGTTGGTATGGGGCTGAAAGAAGGATCGGTTTACTTCGGTAACGAGGAGCAGACCGAGGTTAGCGCTAATCAGCAAGTCCGGAGTGATTTGGTTTTAAGGATTCAAGGGAGTCAAAGAATCGTTACGCGAAGTCGGTACCGAAAGCGGAATCGGATTAAGTAATTCCAATAATTTCCCGAAATTAAGATTACCCATCCCTGGTACATGTATACTCTGTTACATGTATATTCGATACAAAAATACATAAGTAACGGCCGATTGAGTCCATACCGCTCTATACTATGAATGCGTTCCATTCCACTCCCCCAAAGAACGCCACCTGAGCCGGTCCTGAGCCGCCTGAATCTAGCGACCAGATCATCAGTCCAAGTGGGGGGCCTCAAGCTGCGTCTTCCGGTACATGATCGCCATTCAAGAACTCATTGTCCCACTGGCCATCAAAGTCAAAGTTCTTTATTCTTCACTTTAGGCATAATTACAATGCACTTATGAATATCAAAAGAAAGCAGTACTTTTGCAAAACACACATTAGTCATAAAATAAAATTTTACAGTAGGACCTCTTTTTTTCCAATACGATAACTCGTGCAGGACGATAATCACTGCCAGACATCCCTATCGATGGTGTAATCGGTTACCTTATAATAAGCTCTTGAAATAACTTTTTGTTTCACCGCAGATTTGTATTTACAGTCCGTAAGTTCGATAATGTGTTTTGGAATTTTATTGTAGAATTTTATACAATTTCCCAAAAACGATTTTCTTGCTTTTACTAGTTTGTAAAATGTTTCTTTGAGCTTCACTGTACTTCAGGTCTCTTTTGGCTTATCTGTATTCGTTTGGAAATTGTATAGATTCTTCCTCACATACATTATTATTTCAAATACGTATAACGACGGCAGTGTTAGAATATCTATCTCCTTCCATCAGCTTGACGCAATAAGCAGTATCTAGAGCAGCATTATGAAATGTATTAATTGTTTTTCTTCTATTTCAGGTTGAAAGCAAAACCAACAATCGTATCAAGGATCTGATTCAAGCTTCTGATTTAAATGATTTGACACGTTTGGTGCTGGTAAATGCTATTTACTTCAAGGTAAATATAAAAAATAAACTGAAAATATTCCGCGGCTTCGCTTACCTTGCTAACTCGCTCGGTTATTAACTTTTTTCTGATACAAAAAGTAAGGTATGACACTCTCTGGCCTACATACTATCCGTATGCTAATTTTACCTCCGATAATTTTACGTGATAACATGGAAGAGAGAAAGATGCGTCACAAGCCGAACGTTTAGGCCGATTGTGCCTCTCTATCGCTTGTTCCGTGCTTTCGCTTGCACGTGGATAGTGATACCCACGTTACACCGAAATGTGACTCTTTTTCGTGCGTACAGCCGACGTTCATCGATTTATAAGACGTTATCACGTCAAAATCACGTCGATCATTCCTCGCCGTTACGTCACGCGATATTTTGTCTTAATCTATATCACCGTTATTTTTCGATTACGTAAAAAAGAATAAGTACATCTCCAATTTATAACGGACTAATAATTAAAAATCTAGTCATCATCCCAATTTTTCAGGTTAACCTTAGGAATAGGTATGATAGATGTGGACTCCATCGAAATTCCTTTATTTTTATATTATTTTATTTTTCAGGGCGACTGGTTGTATGCATTTGACCAGAAGAATACCAAGGACGCAGAATTTTACCTGAGTGACGGAACAACGAAGAAGACCAAACTGATGTACCAAGAGGGTCGATTCAACTATGGAGAAGTCCCTGATCTAAATTGCAGGGTAACTACAAATACAATACAATACAACTCAATACCATACTCTTTATTGCACACCAAAAGAAAATAACATCAGACACTTAAATCTAAAACAGTATGAGAAATGATAAACAACAGTAGGTCTCATCGCTAAAAAGCGATCTCTTCCAGACTACCTTCAGGTAGTAGATATGGCGCAAAGTAAACAACCAATGAGTAAGTGGTACACCAGAAGATGAGACAAATCTTAAATTAAAGTCAGAAAGAAAAAAAGACAAAGGAACAATTCAGATACATACAAAGATACTAGATACTAGTAAATAAATATATAAAATACAAATAAACATATACACAAATACATACATTTAACCAAAAATTTACTGAACTACACGACATCGACATTTCAGTTTTAAAATATGTATTACTCTTAGAGCATTTAACTACTGCAGATGCCATACGAATACATTCCACTCTGTCAAAGTAATCACGAAATCTCCGGTTAGTTTAATCGGTAAATTGTCAGTGTGTGAGTATTTTTTTGCTTGTAGGTGATTTCTTTTTTATTTATTATCTGTTGAACAGTGTCAGTGTTTTATTCGTGTTCCAAAAATGGTTGTAATCCATTCAGTCGTTTTGACGAGATGAAACCACAAAACCAAATGCAAACAAACAAAAAATTTAATCTTTTTATTGAGTGACCTTCAAATAGTTCGTATCACAGTTTTTTTAATATCTTCAACATCTCTGGACAGACATTTCTTTTTAACAATTTTATAATAATAGAAGTTTCCAAATGAAACATACTCCAGTCTATACCCGAGGAATGTGACCCTCGACACTTCTACCATACTTTTCATTTGACTATTCATCGAAATATTATGAAGATTTTTCACTTGGAATTAAATGAAATGCTAAGTTGGTTGCACTACGGCCTACGAAGCTGGCGGCCCCGGTTTCAAATCCTGGCAAGAACAGCTGTTTGTGTGATGATCACGATTTTTTGTTGCGGGGTTCTGTATTTAATATTATTATTATTTCTATAAGTGAATATCGTCTAGTACAAATAGTACAAGCTTTGCTTCATACGGGAGTGGATAGATTTGTGTAAGAATGTCCCTGATATTAATGTATATACTGGATGATTTATGTGTCATGGGCAGGAGTGACAGGGGTGATAGGGTCTAGACAGCAATTTTTACTATGAGTAAACTACTAAATCGCCAAAAAATCATGGAAGAACATGTCAAGCTATAGTTAATAATATAAGCAGAAAGTTTCTGTCACAAAAAATATTTTTGTAACAAGCTTTTATTGCCGACTGTACATTTCTTTGAACATCCATCAATTACTCACCGAGACGATTCTAAACAGCCTAAACTCGGTAGGATTGAGTTATTTTATTACAGAGTTCCTATGACCACCTTCCTGCTCCATTATCAGATCAGCTTGATGGTATCATATTATTGCATTGTCACCAAACTTACATAAGTATGCCAAATTTTAGCTCAATTGGAATACGGGAAGTAGCTCAAATTTAACTTGCAAGATTGCACCCGAACAAACATATTACATACATACATAAATTGCAAGTTAAATAAATCAAAGTTTGTAAAAAGGACGAGAAGACTGGCGTGGGAAGGCCACCCGCAAGATGGTCGGACGACCTGGTTAGGTTTGCGGGGACCCGATAGATGCAGGTCACCTGTATCCGCCCTATGTGGAAATCTATTTAGGAGGCTTGTGTCCAGCAGTGGACGTCCTATGGCTGAGATGGTGATGATGATGAAGGATGTGTAACAATTTCCCCATGTTGTAGGTCCTTGAAATGCCCTACAAAGGCAAGAACTTCAGCATGGCCATCGTACTGCCGAACGAGAAAAATGGCCTCCTGAAGCTTGCTGAAAATATGCAGGACCCATCAAACTTCAAAAAAGTGTTAAGGAGCATGAGAAGCGAAAAAGTGAAAGTCTATGTACCACCATTCGAAATTAACACTTCAACCGATTTGGCGGACATCCTTAAACAGGTAAATTTAATTATTTTTATGAGTTATAGGAAATTTGAAGAATTTCAACATCTTGTGTTCTGTTCATGATGCTGACGTGTGGGTCAAGTTTCTCATGTTGGTACCTATTCTGTCCTGTAACCCAGGAGACAAAAGTGACAGAGTTACTTAGAAAAATGCTAAATATCCAGGCTACTAAGTACTAACATACTGACAAGATGAGCCCTTGAAGAATGGACCAAAAAAAAAAAATCCTTTATGTCGTTTAAAAACGTAGTTTTAAAGAGTGACTCAGGGACGTAACCATGGTAACGAGATACAGAAAAAAAATGTTGTCCCTTATATCATGTATAACTTCTACGTTGGATTATAGCGAAAGTTGAAGAAAATCTCTTGTTAACCTACATATCTTAGGGCATCCGCTCCGGGTGCGTTTTCTATATACTCACGTGCGGCAATCCGCCAGACGCAGGGCTGCTCTGCAAATATACAGAAAACGGCACTCAACGCAGCGGATACCCTGATCGTGATAATGATGTCAGTACTTAATGCTCAGAAGTAAACTAAGCTCGAAACCGATGAAAACTCTAATACGTTTGTTAAAATACGAATCTCTAAGGATGGAGGAACGAAGAAGGAGGTTGAAAAAATCATATTTATACGCCATTAAGCCCCGTTTGTTGTGTTATAATAAGGAGTGAAAATCGTGTTAGTTTAAATCGACATCGCTATTTAGTTAACCTTTTGAACGCTTTAGGTTTTGACCTAAAGTGCTAAAGTGTCACTCGCATGCCAAACTCTTTGAAGCGAGAGAGCGAAATCAGACCTAATGTTACAGTAACTAGGTTGATTCTGCACTGTAAGTATAGGCGGCGGTCATGTTCACGACAACTCGTAACACCTTGAATCCTTGGCTTTTAAATGGTTAAGTAACCAGCATTATTTAGCTAATGATCTTAATAATTATGACGACCAACGAGGTATTATTTCCCGTAATTTCGCAAATTTACAATTAGAATTTGAAAATATGTTTCCTGTGTGTCTCCAAGTCCAAAGGAATATGTTTCAAATTTCATGTTCCTACCTTCAATGATTTAAGACTGTGCGTTGTCTGTCAAAATAGGTATCAAATATACTTTTATCTACACCCATATAGTAAATCCTGCTTTTTAATTTCAGACCAAGAATCCTATAGACTTGACAGCCAAATAATAATATCACCACCGAACGTATACAAATTATTATAAGAGTGACAGAGAGAAATATATTATTTTTTGTCCTTGTCATAGTTTCACTTTTCCACCGCTGCCATAACAGAGTTTGTGGCAAACTTCTGAACAAAACATTATTTGTAAAATTATCCGCCCAAATTACGTTGGTTCTTTTTGGTAATCTGTCAGCGTTTTTAAAAGTTTTCTTAATTTAGCTGCATAACGGTTATGTCCGTCCCTTACAGGTGTACGCTGATGTCAAGTCTATAGGTTCTTGGTCTGAGTTTTTAATACTCAATTGAACATTCTCATAACTGCATGATGTAGTTATGAGATCACATACAACTGTACAGTACAGATCTGTGCGGTGACAGAGGGTGCACACGCCTTCTGGTAAACATGATTCCTGGCCCAATGGTTGAACATTAAAAATATGAAAGGGAATTTAATTTATGGATGCAGATAAACTAAACTATGGAACTGTACATAATTGGGCGTTAAAAGAGGAGTGTGATCTTATTATGTTGCCTTCGGCTCGTTTCATAAAACCACAATTGTGTTTCAATACCTCTCATTATCATCTTCATGAAGAGGTACTGGATATTTGCATTACTAAACCCTCATGCTGAGCAGGTTTATTATGTTAATTATTAAATGTAGTAATTAAAATTAGTAATATAATTGTGATTAACCTAGTTTTTTTATTATTTACTAACAAAATGATGGACCCATGATGTATTAAATAAACAAATTTGAATTATATATCAGTTGTATAAACTGCAATTGCTATGGTGTTTTTAGGTGGGCGTGACTAAGATATTTGATGAGAAAGATTCCGGACTATCGGGAATATTAAAACATCCAGAAGACCTTTACGTTTCTAAGGCCATCCAGAAAGCTTTCATCAAAGTGGATGAGAAAGGATCTGAAGCCGCTGCAGCAAATGGTAACTTTCTTACTTATTTAGAAATTTTAGTTTTCCATACCCAGTATGAATTTTCGTAGCTCTAATGTCATCAGAGCAGTCCTGCTTTGACGATATAATTTGCAAGAAGTAATAGCCCCGATGTAGAAATTTTCGTCTAGTCCAAACAGTTGTATAGGTTCTCCCATTTGTAAGGAAATAATGTTTTGGATAAAAGTTCTATAACGTTTCATACTAGTGTTGTAATAGTTCCATTTTGCACAATAATACTCGACACAAAAAAATAGAAGGATACTATTTTATGAACACAAGAAATGATTTGTTTTTTTTTCTAACTATTTCGGTTACGAACTCACGGGGCGTAAAAAGGACCATTACGTTAAAGAGACATTGTATAGCTATTTGCTGACAGTTCTGCTTCGAACCCATGAGTCAAAAAGTGCAGTTTGAAACCACAATTTGACTTGGGCAATAGTTTTTAGGAGCCATTTTTTTCTGCAATAAATATAATTTCTATTAAATAATGAAAATAAACTACATTAAACATTACTATTATTGATCCTATTACTCGTACTTGGTCGTTTGAACTAAGCATGTAATATATATCAAAATAAATACGATAGATGCTTTGTACTAGACGAACTCTTCTGCTAGTAAGTAAGAAGAGAAGAAGACTACATCAATGTATTCCAACTATAATAAACCAGATGAAGAATTACATACAATATGATCGTGACTCTATTTACAATATAAACATAGACTGACGGACAGACAGGCTCCTTGTGTTTGCAGAACCGTTTGATCTTAAGACGAATTTCTTACACGGCGTGATTCTGAAACCAGACAAAATACTTAACATAATAACATTCGCCATACAAGTAAAGGCAGTGAAAATTGTATCAGAAGCACAATACTTTACAAGAGAATTATATATTTTACAGGTATCATTGTGTCAACGAGAGCAGTGCCTTTACCGCCGGTAGAGCCAATAGTGTTCAGAGCCGATCACCCGTTCCTCTTTTACATAAGAACCCAAGGCACAACAATGTTCTGTGGATCATTTGTCCAATAAGGTGGATAGGATTCAATAGTTCAAACCTTTTGTTAACGCTTTATGCAAACAATAACATTAATAACTAACTCAGGAGGGTCATTCTCTTTTCATTAACAACTTTAGTTTCCAAATAAATAACCAATATTCAAGAAAAGATTTGTAAAATGAACATGCTAGGCATAAGTTCCGTTATCGATTTATGGACTCTTATATACGAAAAAACGTGGTAACGCAGCGTTAAATACTTTATTTTCATAATAAAGTGGGGATATCGATAACCACGGCGTTACCTACTTTATAATTATAAATGGTGATCAAAAAAAATAAAATGAAGTGAAAATAACAGCTGAACAATGCTATATTTTAGCTTAATAGGCCACAAAACAATATGACAGTCATTTTTTCGTAAAGATGCGAAACATTAGTGGCGCTAAAACAGTTGAATGGCCCAGGAGATGTTTAAACTTACTATACAAACTTACTGTATTTAATGTATGTGAACATATTTGTCGATATAAGTAACCAAAAAATTGAGGTAACAGAATGATATTATCGAAATTACATGTCGTTGGGAAAATACATTCTCAATATCATTCTCAATTCTCGTTACAACGAATGTATGGTGAGTGACCAACTTTAGCTACGCCATATTAATTTTTTTCCAAAGGCATGTTCTTAGACATATTCACTCTTATCTCCATAATCTCTGGCTATTTGTATTGACAAATAAATCTTAATTTATTTATGTACAAAACGGCAGGTAATCTTCCGGATGATAAAATATAACTTGCGTCAACTACTTGTGTTTAGTCCTTAATCATGACAGCTGTAATTTGATATGCTGCTCTAATCAATCAAAACAGTTGTATGACGTCATACAAAAGTATTTTCTCAAAAACTTCATACGAACAAACGGGTGGCCGTTTTGACATTCTGAAAGAGTACCTAATTTGACCTGTCAATAAATAATTGTAATTTCTTATATCATTATTTATAACAAATAAGTTAAACTATAAATTATATTGTTACTTCAATGCACCAGTCTCTCGTCGGTTTAAAAGCACAAAAATATTCTCTATCAAACATGTGTAATGACGATGATAATGCGGTTTAAAATTCATACTACACCTGTAGCAGTAACTGAGTATACTGGCTTTCAAAGTATAATAGTCATTTAGCATTTAATAAACATTTATAGCCGTTGTTCGATGCCTGGTCTAGAGCCTCCTCCTCCAATAGTATTCAGAGCCGATCACCTGTTCCTATTTTCCATAAGAGTCCAAGTCTTCACTATTATGTGTCATCACCATATGGTTACATGGAACGTTTGTCCTATAAGGTTCATAATCTCTTCTTCTTTGTCGCTACACTCTTGGCACAGTGATAGCTCGGCAGTTGACAGGACTCACAGTACCACTTTCCGCCACCTCTGCCTGCTTTCAGTAATCCGGGTGCATTCATGTAGCGGCCCACCAACAAACAGCCTTTATTTCCTCTGTCCATCGGATTGGCGATCTGCTCCTCGCTATGGAGTCATTTCCACCCCGATTCACGTGACCAAAATATTTGAGGATTCGTCTTTGCACCATACTAGACAGACATCTTTGATGCTCAATTCTTCATTACACGAAGATCTACATTACACGCGATTTTTTATTTTTTTTAAGTATTGTTTTTTCATCCCTATACTAATGTACACCAATGATGCACTCAACTCGATGGTTAAAGTATCTCGGTATACTCGTTCCCACATTGTATAAGATAGTTTACTAGTCTTGCTTATTCAACGACGTACCTTTTGGATAATCTCAGTGTAGCACACATCAACTTTAAAATTTTCCAGGAATAGGTGTGGGAGCACCGAGACCAGGGCCACCCCCACCTCCCCCAGTAGTGTTCAGGGCCGACCATCCCTTCCTCTTTTACCTCAGAGTTCACGACACGACCATGTTCTGTGGGGCTTTCATCCAATAAGGTGTATAAAAATTTCATTGAGCCTTACCTTGGTTGGAGGCTTTTACTTAAGAATTTACAATGAATAACTAACCAAAAGTAGGTTTTGTGATGGACGTGCAATACCAGTGTTTGGATTCAAATTCATTAATCAACAGATTTGATATAAAAAATATTCCTTCATATTGACTGGGGCGGATCTAAGGGTGTACGCCGTATTGAGCCAGAGCCCGGCGGAGGACGTCTGCTCCGACTGCCGTTTCCCGTATATTCATAGAGCAGCACTGCGTTTGGCGGATTGCCGCACGCGAATTATACAGGAAATGCACCCCGAGCGGACGTCCTACATTACGATACTGATAATGTGGTTTAACCCTTTCCGTGGCTTGAAACAGTCGTGGCTATGTTTGAAACAAAATAAAGTATTCAAATCTTGTAGAAAAACCGAAACGATTTATTGTCTTTTAAGCACGACAGTTTTTTTTACGATAAAACTCCCTCGAGATCAGACTGAAAATTACGTTAGCGGTTACTCTCGCGGTATTAGCCGAGTACCGCTCGATATGTTTCGGTGCATTCTGTGGACTTGAGTCATGAGACACGAGTGGACCGCGACGCTTGGAGAGCAAAGGGCGGGCCGCTACTGTAGTCTAAATTTTATCTTCTTTCATTACCTAAATAATATATATTTTATAATTTAACCTATTTATTCAATCTTTATTCCACAACAAAATTACAATTGGCAGACTTATCTATTCTTCTAATAAAATAATGTTAAAATGAAAAACATATTTAATCGCGGAAAAACAAATCATAACGAGAGATGTGTAGTATAGATGTCAAAAAATATTAAAAATAGGTAGGTGCCAGTGGCGTGGCGTCTATATAAGCCGATTCCAACCAGCTTACCCAAAGAAAGGCTTATAACCATCTTTTTCCTTAAATATGAGTAAATGAATATGCTTCAGCTTCCCTTGTAATTTCCCTGACGCCATGCCTCTGGTAGGTGCGCTCCACGATTTCCTGAGAAAAAGAGTCTTGAGAGACGGACAGACAAACGGACGGGCAACAAAGTAATCCCATGAGAAGAAAACGTATACTTTTAAGGAACCCTTAAATCCATCCTTTCTTTCTCAGCATACAATTTTTTTGATTATTTTCAGCTTTTGTAGTCGGAGCTACAGCGGCTATCTCGGAGCCTCCCGAGGAAATCATATTTAGATGCGACCGTAGCTTTTTGTACTACATCCTCTTTAAGGACACAGTTATATTCAGTGGAACATTTGTGAATCCCAACTGAGGTGATATATAGTTAAAAGTAATCAGGTTTATTCGTTCATTTAAATAATCCTAAAATAGCATATTTGGTGGCGTCATGGTTTGATGAGCTTAAACATTCATATGTTCATGTCTGAATGTTCATTGTTATTAGGTATACTCATGTTTGTAATATTTTTATGTGTGGTAATGCGAAGTGGTTCCTTGACAGTTCCACGAGCAGGAACCCGCTAGGTGGGTGCTCTAATTATAGCTAGTTGTCACTACATTACACACGCGTTATCCCATGCTATCGGCTACGCGCGTAGCGCTACGAAAACCTTTGTCGTGAAAATGATCACATCTTTGTTTTTTTTTTTTTTTATGTAAATGATTATTTAATTTCCTTGGTCAATGAATATCAAATCTTAACCGTGATAACGTTACAAACTTTATTTCAGTCAGGAAAACAATATTATTATAAACATTCTAGTTTACAACCAATTTAATAATGTTGTTGTTTTTTTATGACAACGATCAGATTACAAATATATATCTGTAACATGCTATAGTATTGATATTCATAAGTAGATTCAATTCCTGCCTGAAAAGTGATAAAAAACGAGTTATTGTAGACTGTTCTCTTTCGATCATTTCGGTGTATACGTACTAGTAGTTATTTATTAAATTATTTACTGTAAAATAATACTTGCTTGCTCCAAAATTTGCTTCAATTTAGAAAACAAGAAACTATTCTCTGGCATATTTAATTTTCAAACTTGCTAGTATTACAAATAACTAAAAACAGTATATATTCCAACGCATTGTCAATTTAAAAAACACGCCACAATCTGTTTTGTTAAAATTTGAAAATAATAAATTAAGAGCAATGTTACACATTGACTAGGTAAATATTGCTCCTTACTAAATGTTCATGGAGCAAAGTTAGGTCAAATCTGCTCATTAAATGGTAATCATAGCACAGAAACGAATTCCTGGGCAAAAGAAACAATGGTGTGACCATTTGTCATCACATTTTTTAGGCGTGTTCTTAATTTTCTTGACTAAATAACATAAATCAAATAACAAGCACTTTAATATGTTTTCGATATTGGGGCATACTTATTCTAAGGGGAGCAAAATAGGACCAGTATACGGTTATGTAGTTGATGTTAATACATCGTACATAGAAATAAAATAAAAAATATTCAACGGCATACGTTAATATGTATGCCGTTGAATATTTTTTATTTTATTTATTTTCATTCTTCTTTCTTTGTGCCGCGTGTGTCATGTATTGAGATAAGAGTTGGACAAAAAAAACAATATGAGATCATCGATTACTGAAAATATAAAATTATAATATATAATTTTTGAAATTCTTGACAAATAAAAATAACAGTCCATCAAACCTGTTTAACATATTAAACGCGAAAAGAAATGTCTGTCTGCAATGCATATATTTTTTTAATGTTTTCAGCCATAATAATTGAAACTGATTCTATCATCGTGGTACCTCCCAAGGAAATCGTATTTAAATGTGACCGTAGCTTTTTATACTACATCATCTATAAAGGAACTGTGCTTTTCAGTGGGTCATTCGTTAAACCATGAGGTGACACAATATAAAATATAACGGTGTGATAGAAATACATTTAAATATAAATATACGTAGATACAATTATTTATCGAATCATTCAGTTTCATGTCGCTTCATGCTTTTTTAACGTGTAATGTAATAAAAAATTATCCATGAATGTGATAATGTGAGTTTGGTGCCAAAATGTATACCAGTTTTAGGTACCTATTTGAGTTTATTTTCTCTTTAAGACTTTCACAAACGAAATTTTCGTAGCGCTACGCACTGGGCCGTAAACAGGAAAATGCGAATATTTATGTAGCGAAGATTTGCTACGAGTAGAGCACCCGCCTAGCGGGTTCGGGGCGTAAAAGTGTTAGACACGTGGAATTTGTTTAACTATAAATACCTCAATACGTCACCAGATAAGATGTAGTCATCGGAAGTGAAATCAACTTTTTACAATACATGATTTCGTCGCAATTATAAAAAGCGACAGAAAAATACTTAAAACCTGTATACTGTATAATTGAATTAACTTCGATTCCTTTGGAAATTTAGGACAAATGCCAAAGAAAAACAGTGTCAGTTCGTGTGAAAGAAATACGATGGTTAAGCATAATTAATACAATCCAATAAAATACCGACCAAGAGCGAGTGGGGTTCGCGCTAATAAGTTTCCTTAAACTTTTATTTTTTATTTAATTTTTATTATTTGTTGTGATAGCGGCCACTCAAATACTCAATATGAGATAGTTAGAGTCTACTCGTGCTTATTACTGTTCAAGTGTTAGAGAGCAAGGATGTGACAGGCAGACGGACAATAAAGAGACAAACTAACGAATAAATAGACAGGCAGACAGCAAAGGCTTAGTAAAAGGTCCGTTGTTATCCTTTCGGTACACGTCCCTAAAAATAGTCATTGACTATTTAGTACTTTATGACTGATAATATTCATAATTTGATTGTTTTCAGCCATGATAGTCGGAGTAACATCGGTTTTCAACCCGGTTCCTCCCAAGGAAATCATATTTAGATGTGACCGTGGCTTCTTGTTTTACATGTTGTATAAGAGAACCGTAGTGTTTAGAGGATCAGTCGTTTATCCCACTTAAGGTGACTTAAACTACAATGTCGATACATAAAAGGAAAAAGGAATTAGCGACATTTTACGTAGGCTATTACACTCGATATCACAAAAAAATCATCATATCGTATAATTAAAAGATATGTTTGTCATAAAAAAGGTTTTCATGATGCGCTTGAATAGAAAATAAAATTTGTGAAAATAAATATACCTGAGGATTAAGTAATTAAAATTAACGAGTCTATTAAGACTATGAATATTACAATGAGATTAAAATGTTGGGCTTTATCACTCTCACGACAATGAATTTTGTTATTTCAAAGAAAGAATGTAGCGCTATGCGCGTAGCCGATATCATGCGAACATTTGTATGTAGCAAAATCGGGCTCCTGGTCATGAAAGTATCAAATATCATTTACAAGAGTATTACGGCAAATGCTATAAAGGATGATAGGACGACAAAATATTAAAAAAAATATGTCTAGGTTTACGGAATAAATTTCCCTTGTATATACTATAACTACTGTTTACGGGTATCATGGTGTAAACAATTTACATGAGAACAATTAAGATTTATTGAAATAAATATTTACTCTCCTTTTAATAACAAAAGGAAAACTATTATAGGTATCTATTGGGCTAAATATAAAACTTTTCAAAATTAAGTATGTCTCATTGCTAGCTTCAGCTTCATATACAATTTTTAGAAACTAAATGGTGATACTTAAACTAACCTATTCCAGTGACTTACGTATAATTTGGCGAAACATTAGAAATACCAACATTTATTAACACATTCAATGCCAGGAACCCGCCTAGCGGGCGCTCTCCTCAAAGATCCGTAGCCGATACCATGCGTGTCCTCATACGAGTATGTAGAGGAAAGTGCGTAGCGCTACGAAAAGCTTGGCTTCGTAGTCAGTTTTTGCTAGATACGCATTTTTTTTATTTTATCAGCTACGCGCGTAGCCGCGTAACACTACGAAAATCGGTCGTGAAAGTTTGAATACTATAAAAATAAACCTGAGACCACCACTTTACCGCAGTTATAGTAATCGGTTTGCGTTAAAGTACATTTTCTTTTTTCCAGCGTTAATTATAAAGACGTTCGCTTCGATCCAACCGCTTAGACAGATTATATTCAGGGCCGATCGCAGTTTTCTGTATTTTATACTCGCTAATGGCGTCCCGATATTCTGTGGCTCGCTGGTTAATCCCAATTAGAAAGAGGTGATTATTAAAAAGACCCATGAGAGCAGCTGTCAGCCTAAACCACATTATCACAGTCATAATTTCAGTATTGAGACCGTTTTGAGCGCTTGTTTCCTCCGCGATTAATGAATTTACTATAGATTCGAAAAGTAGATTTGATAGACTCTTTGAGTTTTTACTAAGCATAACATTCTAGTTTAAATATTTGTGACCATGGAAATAAAATATTTGTGACCATGGAAATCAAGCGTTTAAATTCTTAAGGGTCATTCAGTGTTGCCAGAAACTAAACGAACTTTTATGTGTGTGCCATACTAAATCCGAACCCGAGAGTATGATCATAATGTAAAGCGGGTACAAATAACTGGGTTTTTAAAATTTTGAATAAGTGAAATTATTCTCATAGACAACAAACACGCCACACGATTTATAAGATTTTTGTAGTATACATAAACTTCTTACTTATGTACAGTTGAAAGTACCTTGTTGAAAAAATTAACGGCTAAAGCAAGAGAGCCTACATTAGAATTTTATATATGTTTTCTTAGAAGTTTTGTTATAACTAGTACATCTGAATTCACTTACAATTATTCGGTTTTTGACTTCTCGAGTTCGGATTTGAAACCACTTATTTAATAAGTATTTGTGTTAAGATTTGTATCCTAAAACTTACAGCTAGGTTTAAAAATATATAACATTCATTAAATATAGTTGTAGGTAATATCATACAATACTTTTTAGCTAAGAGATAGCTTTAAAGTATCGACCATACTCAAGCTAATAATAAGCGTACACTCGTAATAAGCTTAGAATATAAATACGTAAAGTGTACGTTGAAGCGACTGTACATAGAACACGTGTCGCACACATTACGTCAGTGTATACGCTGTTAAGTTTCGGTGTGGTCGATCCTTAACAACCGGAGAATCTAGTACGACGTTCAAAATTTGAAGTTGATACTGCGCCGTTTCACTCACGCAAATACAATTTAACACGAGAGCGAAAGAGACTGCACAATACGAACTCTGAATTTAGAACATCGAAGTAGACATCAGGAGCCCGCTAGTTGGACGCTATGCCCCGTAGAGAGTCTGAGTAGTGCGCCCATCAGGAGGGTTCCTGGCTGTGGTAGTGTAGTCTTGCGATACATCAATGGACAGAATGAGTAATATGATGTTTTTCTACGACATGCTATTGTTGTTCGTGACTAACCTTTAGTTGGGTTGTGGTCATATAACTTTTACCAGTCTTACTTTGTGTCATGGTTTGGAGCTTCAAATTTGCTTTTGTCAATTTTTTTAAGGATATTTTGTGTGTAAAAAGCAATTTAATTAAACGTATATTTTCATTACAGGTCCATCATCAAAACAGTGTACAAATGAGTCTAATGTATTTCTCTTTGGAATTTTCAAAATAAAATGTACCGCTGTTATTAATTTGTTTTATTTTGTGCTTTTCTTAGGGTTTATTTATTTATTTTTTATTCGCTTTATTGCGTAATATAGGGGTACCGCTGCTAATAATGAGCTGAGGAGATCTAAAGGAGGGAGCTCTTAGAACAGCAGTGGAACTCTCTTATCTATACTATTATAAAGTTGTAAAAATTATATATATATATATATATATATATATATATAATATTGACTGTAGTGGACTATTTTGAGGCACATTTTGTGAATGTTTGTATGTTGTGTTTATGTGTCCTTGTGACTTCATCACGCCAAAACGGCTAAACGGATTTCGATTATTTTTCGTACGAGGGTAGCTTGGTATCTCCATATGGTTATAGAATACTTTTTACCCGACTACGCTGAAGAAAAAAATGGGTTAAGATTTTTTTTCTCCTCCACGGACAACCAACCTTCTAGTAGGCTAATACAATTAAAATGGGAAACAAATCAATAAATTATATCCCACCGAAACGGTAAACGTGAAAAGGGAAAGTTTCTCATAATATGAAACCTCTCTCATTCATAAGCTGAGACCTGAGCTTGCAGTGGGACGTATGATGATGATAATGATGTTGATGATGACATGATTATGATAATAACATAAATATATTCGCCATATTGAAATTTAAAATGGTTATTTCCCCGTTCTGAAATTGTAAAAAACGATACCCATGACGATTAAAAAAAAAACCGGGAGGACGCATTATAGAAATTCAATATGCATAATCAACGATTTTGATAACAAATAAGTATATCTAAATCTGAAACTTCACTGAACCGTAAATTCGTAGTGTGTTAAGACTCCGCTGTCCATCCGTCCGTCTGTCTGTCTGTCCGTCTGTCACCAGGCTGTATCTCATGATTCATAATAGCTAGACAGTTCGTTCAGCACAGATGATGTATTTCTGTTGCTGCTATAACAACTAACACTAAAAACAGTAAAATGTTATGTTTGTCTGTCTATGTCAGTAACCAGTATAAAATGATCGAACACCGCGTAAATTTTGCTTAGGAGTAGGGCTCTGCTAACACTGCATTTTCATAGCACGGCCGTTCGTAGCGTCTATTTTATATGGAATCCTCGGTGCGCGAGTCAGACTCGCACTTGGCTTATTTATAATTGTGTGCGCTAGTAGGAATATAAATACTTCTGTAGTGTGTTGTACGTTTTTATCCTGCCCGCCATAAAGTGCATTAAATAATTGTTTAGTAAAGGTACGGAATGACAACTCGAGTGGTTAAATCCCACCAAAATCTGAAATAATATTTATATTCTGATAATCTGGAAATGGCTTCCACGATTTTAATAACAAATACGAATCCGCTGAGCTCATTCTCGTACATTTGAAGCGCGCTATTTGAAAGTTACGGAACTGAAAATAGTGTTTGGGTTTTTTTTAGTATTGTGTTTTAATATTGTACGCGTGTGTATATAAACATTCGAACATTTCCGTAGCTACGTATTTGTTTTAAATAATTGCACAAAAAATGTTCGGTAATGATAGGACTTTGCCATGTCAGAAGTTTACTTAGTACTCTAAGCCGACACAACTGAATATGACTCGACGCGAGTATTAGTTCTGATGGTTGTTTATACAATGTCAATACACACATCTCGTGCATCTCAAGACGAGCTCAAAACACAATTTTGTAGCATGCAACCGAGAGATCGCGTGTTACATAATCTATACTATTATAAAGCCTTTCCACGCATAGTTGAAAAAATAAAATTGGTATACATATAAGATATTTTCAAAAAAATAAGTGATACGGACTTCTTAAATTATTTTTAGGGTTCCGTACCCAAAAGGTAAAACGGGACCCTATTACTAAGACTTCGCTATCCGTCTATCTGTTTGTCTGACACTAGGCTGTATCTCATGAACTTTGATAGCTAGACAGTCGAAATTTTCACAGTTAATGCATTTCTGTTGCCGCCATAACAAAAATTATTAAAAACAATATAATTTTAAGTCTCTCTGTGTATATCAGTAACCAATATAAAATGATCGAGTATTGCGTACATTTTGCTTAGGAGTAGGACTCTGCTAACAGTGGATTTTCATAGATGCGGTAATTTGTAGCGTATATTTTGCACGAAACCCTCCATGCGCGAGTCCAACTCGCACTTGGCCGGTTTTTTGTATGTTTGTATGTGTCGCTGTGGCTTCATCACCCCACAACACAGATGGTTATAGGATACTGTTTACTCTACTACGACGCTGAGAAATAAAAGGGTTATGATTTTTTTTCTCCTCTGCTGCCGAAGTTGCGGGCACCTTCTAGTTATTTAAATACCTTTTAAAGGGGCTTTAAGGCAATTTCCATGCATCTAGGAGTTTTTTGTTGTAATAACTTAAACAATTGCCCACAAATATGTTTTTGAGTTTCTGGAGAAGAAGCTTTGAAACAAGTAATTTGACTTTGTTCCGTATAATCTAACCATGAACATCAGACACCTTGAAATAAAACAATTTAACGGATTATATCGCGTATATGTTTTATTTCAATGAGTAATAATCGCGGTAATAGAAGAAAACATTATCAGACACCTTCTTTTAAAAGAGTTTACGATTTTATACGTGTACATAATCACATTTAGAATGTACTGGGAAGCTACTGTGAGTATATTTATATTGAATCGTTGTCTCAGCGATTTTCGAGAACCTAAGCATAACATAAGATTATAGAGGAAAATTGAGGGAAAGATAGGAAGAGGAAGGAATCAGCTATATAGACCAGATAAAGGGAATGGTAAGCGTCGTGACGTATCAAGAAGTTCAGGAACTTGCATTAAGAAGAAAGGACTGGAGGAAACTGCACTGACAAGCGTCAAACTCTTAAATAATGAATGAATGAAACATAAGATGAGGCAGCAAAGAAGTGCGTAGCTCTCTTTATTGATCCATTCCAATTTTCCACTTTGCTACTATTTACAGTTTATCCCGAAAAAGAAAATTCAAACCCTCATTTTTAGGATTCCGTAGCCAAACTGGGAAAAACGGAACCCTTATTTCGTCATTTCGGTCCGTCCGTATATTATAGGCATTTTACTCAAAAACAACAAAATTTATATTGATGAAATTTTACTCTTAGTTACTTAGATTTTATTTACAGCAAAAATCAACATGTGCACATATTTTACAGTTCTATTAAAAATATTTATAAGCTTCTAATTTGTTTTTTCAGTTCGTGAATATTTTCGGTACTAATCACTCCCAAGGAGCATAAATTGGGGGGGGGGCACAATTTATGCTACTATACCCTCTATTTTCTAAGCCATATATCTAAAAAATATAAAAAAAACTTGATAAATACTTGCAAAAAAAATTGTCAACTTACGCTATAAGACTTTTATATAAAATATTGAAAGTCGCATTGCTGGCCAACTAGATCAAAACCAACCTCTTGAACAAGCTGGGTTCCGTCCAGCATTTTCCAAAACTGACCACCCTCACACACTAAATCAAATAATTGAAAAGTACAACGATTATTAATTTATTAATTGTGGATTATGCCAAAGCACCACTCATTCAGCCATAGAAAGTGGACTAAAAACCAATACATTGAAACCACTGATACAAATTTAGTTCACACCGTTTATAACAACTGCACAGCGGCCATTAAACTGCAGTGGACAGGCCCATCGTTCCCAATACAACGAGGCGTCAAACAAGGCGACCCGCCATATCCAAAATTATTCATGAGCTCACTTCAGGAGGTGTTTAAGAGCCGAACGGTTTTGTGGGAGGTAAGGGGAATAGACATTGGTAACCGAAGGATATCTAATCTTCGTTTTGTTGACGATATGGTTCTCTTTGCCTCTTCAGCGGCAGAACTCCAACTCATACTCCAAGACCTCAGCTCGGCAAGCCTTCAAGTTGGACTTAAAATGAACGGTGCAAAGACTCAAGTGATGAAAAACAGCGCGAAATGTAGAGTAACGGTAGATGGGCAGATCAAACACTATGTTGATGAGTATATATACCTGGGCCAGTTAGTATTTTTCAGCAACAGACATTACAAGGAAGTCGAATGACGAATAAATAAGCCTGGAAGAGCTACTAGTCCATGAAGGAACTAATGAAGGGAAACCTTCCTTTATGTCCTAAACGAAAACTCGTCAATACGTGTATTCTGCCCGTCTAAGCTACGGTGCCCAAACGTGGTCACTCACCGAGAGTCAGAAATCTAAATTGAAGGTTTGTCAACGGGCAATGGAGCGCAGAATTCTAGGTGTGGAAAGGACGAATCGTGTCCGGAACACTACGCTGCGCTCTGTAACACGAATAACGGATGTTGGAGCAAAAACCGCCAGGCTAAAGTGGGACTGGGCCGGTCACGTCTGCCGCATGCACCCGGAAAGGTGGGCTAGTGTGATCACTAAATAGGTGCCACAAGATGGGCAACGTAGACAAGGCAGGACTAGGTAGAGATGGTGGGACGATCTGGATGCGTTTCTCAACAACTGGTCGGAGGTAGCATCTGATAGAGAGTCGTAGAGATCTAAGAGACTAAAAAAAAGTTTACACTGTTTTTGAGTTATTGCTGAAAAACTGCGCTTCTAAGCAAAAGGACGTAAGTGCAAGGAAGAAACGCTCTTTTGCATGTGCACTTTTTCACAGCGTATTGTTTTCGTCAGTAGTGCATTTCTTTGTAGTAACTGATACAGAACCCTACACTGAGCATAGTCCAACATACTCTCGGCCGTTTTTTTTAAGAATTTTATTTTTATTTCGTGTTTTAAATGAGATACACGGCGTGGGAGATATTAATGTTGGTAATCCTAGATGGAAACAAAAGTTGGAAGATTCGGTACTCTGTTTCATTAACTACACAGTCAACAAGTAGGTACGGGTCTAAAGTAAGTAAAGTTATTAGTAACTTACGTAATATTATGGACAAAATAAATAATAAAAGGATGTCGATCTTATTGATTTTTAGGGTTCCGTACCTCAAAAGGAAAACGGAACGCTTCTAAGATCCTTTTGTTGTCCGTCTGTTTGATACTCTTTTTTCTTCTTTTAGGAGCGCGTAGAGGTATCAAGTTGAAATTAACACCAAATACCGTCTGCGGTCCCTTGAAGTTGTAAAAAAAATCAAGCTCCTAAATCAACGCAATCCAAAGATACAGTCGTTAAAAAGGTGTTCCCATACGAATTGTTGTCGTTTAAAAACCTATAGGGTATACTTCCAGCTGTCCTTGAAACTGAAATTTGGTATCAAGATGTTATATGCGCTTCACGCTAATGTCAGAAAGAAATATCTTGCCAAAGAAATATATTTTTACCATAGCAGATCTTTTAGCATTTAATATAGAACCGAATAAATATAATACCACATTAGCTAGTACCCAGTATGCCCATAGTGGTAATAGATCCATGCCACATTTAAACTAAATTGTAAGACAGCGGAAACACCTTTGAATATTAACATTATTTACCAGAATATTCAGGGTTTTTCCAGCAAGGAATTAGAAATAAGTTTATTTTTAGATAATAATAATATTGAAGTTATGTGTATCACTGAACACTGGCTAAAACAGGAGCAATTACTTTTTCATTTTATTAACTTTAAGTTAGTAAGTGTCTTTGCTAGAAAATTAGCCATTCATGGGGGTTCTCTTATAATTGTTAAAAGTTCCATGAAATCCAAAGAGCGAGAAGATATTGTTAGATTATCAATAGAACGGATTATAGAAATTGCTTGTGTAGAATTAGAGACCTATTTAATTATATGTATTTACAGACCACCTTCTGCTGATTTCCATACATTTGAATGCACTATGGAAAATGTCTTAAAAATAGCTTGTAAAGGCAAAAAACATGTTATACGAGTAGTATGTGGAGACTTCAACGTTAATTTACTTGAATCGAATAGTAACACTGTGAAGTTGTTAAGTTTGTTTAAATCTTTTAACTTGGTCAATTTGTTTTTTGAGCCAACCCGCGTGGGAATTAGTAGTGAAACCTGTCTAGATAATATTTTTTGTGATTGTAAATGCTCGGATAAGGCAATATTTAAGTCCTTTACTTCAGATCATAGAGGTCAGAGAACCTCTCCTCCCAAACACTTTCCAAGAAATACCACAAACTATAACATACAGACCCATAACTAGTTATCGTTTAGAACTATTGAAAAATGAAGTTCATAATGATCTATGTATGTAATCCATTTCACATGATGACCTAAATTGTTTTTACAAAAATTTATTTGGCATTGTTATAAATAATTTTAATACTCATTTCAAAATGAAAACTATTTCTGGGTCAAAAACGAAGTTTAGTGAATGGGCTACTGTCGGCATTCATAGAAGTAGAAATAGGCTTTATGAATTATATGGAGAGAAAGAGGTAAACAAGAATACTGCTTTCCTGGACTATGTCAAGAATTATTCAAAAATATTTAAGAAGGTGTGCATAGCCGCTAAGACAAATTATATTAGTTCTAAACTCAAAATGTCTGTCAATAAAGTGAAAACTGTTTGGAATATTATTAATAGAGAAACTGGTAAAACAAAAACTCGCAATAGTCAAGTCAACATTATGACAGGAAATGGTCAGAACGATGTTGCCGCGGCATTCGAGGATTATTTTTCCAACATTGCAATTAATACTACAAGATGTCTTCAATCATCTGCGACCGAAGCCCATTTGTTACTTAATGTTAATTTTAACAAATGCAATGTATGCTTTGAATTTAGTCAAGTAAATTCAATAGACGTTATTAAAACATTGAAGTCACTGAATTTAAAGAAAACAGAGGATTTATGGGGAACTTCAGTGAAAATTTTTCATCATATCATAGACTCAATTGCACCCTATCTAGCCTTGATTTATAATAATTGCATATCAGAGGGCGTGTTTCCAGATCTTATGAAACTTAGTAAAGTCATACTTTTTAAATCAGGTGACTTGAGTGACTTGACTAATTTCCGTCCGATATCTATACTACCTGTATTAAGTAAAGTTTTCGAAAAGTTAATGGATGAATGTTGATGGATCTGCTGGGACACTTCAATAGAAATAAACTGCTTAGTAGTAAACAGTTCGGTTTCACAAGGGGACATTCCACGGCTGATGCAGCATCTGTACTCATTAAATATATTTACAACATCTGGGAGAAATCTTATGATGCAATTGGATTGATGGAATTGGTTTGACGACCGGTTTGGCTCAGTGGGAGTAACGTTGCCTGCGAAGCTGAGGTCCTGGGTTCAAATCCCGGTAAGGGCAAATATTTGTGTGATGAGCATAAATATTTGTTCCTGAGTCTTGGATGTTTTCTATGTATATAAGTAATATATCTATTAAATATATCGTCGTCTAGTACCCATAACACAAGCCTTATTGAGCTTACCATGGGACTAGTTCGATTTGTGTAAAATTGTCCCGTAATATTTATTTATTTATTTATTTATAATTGGAGTTTTTTATGACCTATCTAAGGCATTTGATTGCGTTGATCATGGAACACTCATTTTGAAATTAGAACATTATGGCCTGTCTATAAATGCCTTAAGCCTTATGTCTTCATATCTCAGCAATAGAACACAAACAGTTGTTGTAAATGGAACCTAATCCAGTGGAGCTGCAGTTAAGCTAGGAGTGCCACAGGGCTCGGTCTTAGGGCCATTTCTATTTTTAGTTTATATAAATGACTTACCATCTATAGTAGAAAATCTTTGTGATATAGTACTATTTGCTGATGATCCATCATTAATTTTCAAAGTTGACCGGAAAGCAACAGACTATGCCGAAATTAATAGTGTACTAGTTAAAGTACTTGACTGGTTTAATATTAATAATCTGGTATTGAATGCTAAGAAAACGAAATGTGTTAGATTTGCTTTACCGAATGTTAGAGCAGTGGATTCTACTATATCGCTCAATGGTGAATATTTAGAAATGGTGGATAGGGCATTATTCTTAGGTATAACACTGGACGAGAACTTGCAATGGAGTCCCCATTTAGCATTACTTGCAGGCCAATTAAGTTCAGCAGCTTACGCTATTAGAAAAATTAGACAATTGACCAATGTTGATACTGCTCGCTTAGTATATTACAGTTATTTTCATAGTATCATGTCATACGGTATTCTGGTTTGGGGCAAAGCAGCTGACATACAGACTATATTTGTATTACAAAAAAGAGCGATTCGTTCTATATATAACTTGAACTCCCGTGACTCCTTAAGATAACTTTTTAAAGACATCAACATATTAACCGTAGCATCCCAATATATTTATGAGAATATTATTTATAGTTTATACTCAAAACATATATTTAGGTTAGGCTAAGCACAAATATTGTAATAGATATAAGAGTTATTTCGAAAAAATGACTGACTGTTGAGTTTGTTTCGGCTTTCTTCTCTTCAGTGGTCTCCTCTTGGGAAACGCCGTAGAGTCAGACTTGTAAAAGTGCCCTTGTGGCCTACTTACAGAATAAAGATCATTATTTCATTATACGAAATAAATCTGAAAATTTGTTTTTTTTTTATGTCGGTCTATATCAGTATCCAATATGAAAAGACCCCACACCGCGTACACGTTGCTTTGAAGTAGAGATCTGCTAACACTGGATTTTTGTAGATACAGCTGTTTTAGCGTATATATTTTGTACGGAACCATCGATGCGTGATTCCGACTCGCACTAGGGCGGTTTTATATTTTAATTCAATTTGCGCGATCGAAGCAGAGGAATGCCGTATCTTCAATTTAATTTATCTAAGACAGTAGTACATAACGGACTGTAGACCGCAGGCCTTACGAGACTTTTATATTGATGATATAATTAAGCAGCCCCTCAACTTGCGTATCGGAAGGCCCGGGATTTCGTGGTCCCGCGAGAATTCTATCCATTCCTCCGGAATTTGCAATTAAGAAACAACGTCTTGGAACAAAATCTGTTTACTAAACCTAGTGAAAGTATTTATCTTGGTCGGTTTCCCGATACAGGGAAAGATATAGGGGCGAATAGTTCGCGTTCCCTAAGTTGTTTACGCGTTTCAATTATGCCATCCAAGGAACCTAATATATAAGTAAATATGTCTATTGTATCTGTTAGTGTTCTAGTGACTAGAATAGACATATTTACTTATATAGGTACATGGAAAACATCCAAAACTCAGAAACAAAAATTTATGCTCATCACACAAATATCAACGCAACACAAGCCTTATTTAGCTTATCTTGAGATTTGTTCGATTTGTGTAAAATTGTCCTGTAATATTTATTTATAATTTATTTATTTATTTAACGTGGAAACACACAATCTTTTAAATTACTTTATTGATATAAAGATTTAAGTACAAAGAAAAAAATATTGCGCTGCAGTCTAAACCGAATTCCAACCAGCGTCTCTGTTATACCGGAACAGCGCCCTGAACCATTAAACCGCTTATTAATCGTGTACCTTATCTTACGCACAACGAATTAATCCTCTACCTTCGGTAATGATACGTTACTCACGACCTATGGTCTGATGGTTTTATGGATCAGGACACTGTTCCGGTATAACAGATACGCTGGCTCAATTCCGGCTTAGACTGCAGTGGATCGCAAATATTTTTTCCTTCTATTTAGATCTTCGTATCAGTAAATAAAAAAAGAAATGTCTCTGATAACATCGACCGCAATTCGAGTCCAACTTCGTCAGTTGTAAAGCCCGACTGATCTAACTGCCCTTATCGGGCGAATGCCCAGTTCATAGCTAGCGGCCCATATGAAATTTGCAAGCAGCAGAAAGTCAGACAGTCAACTTATTTTTCCCATAATTCATGCTTTATATTTTAAAGTGGTATTTAAAGATCAAAAGAGACGTCTCACATTCAGTGTTTCATCCTACTGTACTGATATTATTAATGGTATTATTTTGTGAGAATGACTGGATGTTTCTTAATCAAACGTAAATTGTCTGACAGATTTAGATGGAAATCGGCACACAAATAACAAATAGATCAGTTTATCGATGCAAATATAGAATACTTAACTCCTCATGAAGACGCGGTTAAAATGACAGTTTAAACATAAATCCAATAATTTACAGGCAAATAGCTTGATTAATCCTAAGAAAACAAGTCTCGGATAACGTCGAGCGTAATTCGAGCCCAACTTCGTCAGTTATAAAGCCCGACCGAGCAAACTGCCCTTATGGGCGCCCAGTTCATAGCTAGCGGTCCACAGTCCATTGTGAAATTTGCAAGCGGTGGGAAGTCCGTCGGTCAACTAATTTACCGAGCGAACAATCTTTACCTGAAAAGCTAGGTACGGAAGTTTGCCGGCTAACTTTTTGAAAACTTCGCTTCGCTTTGTTCATTATCGAATATGAGTCCTTTTCAAATTTGCTTATGATAATATTTTCTTCTGTTTCCGCGATTATTACTCATTGAAATAAAACAATTTAACGGATTATATCGCGTATATTATCTCATTTTAGTTCCCGACGTTTCGGAAGCTTTCCAGCTTTCCATGGTCACGGGAGGACTGAGAAAAGATGTATTTTCCTCTGTCAAAGTTACAATTTGTGCAAACTACCCATTTTTTGAAAAAACACAAATAAAGGTGTACATACATGCCAGATGGGCCTAAGCTGTAAAGACAGTTACACATGTGCCAGAAGGGCTTAATTATTTTATTCTAATAATTTACCAAGCAGCATTTCACAAATGAGGCGTACTGATGAGAAAAGAATATACGCGATATAATCCGTTAAATTGTTTTGCTTATGATGTTTAAGCATGGAATTTCTGTTTTAAAAATATAACTTCTATATTACTTAAAGTTTCGCATAATTCATTATGTAATGTATTTAAAATTATTTTTAAAAGAACGTAGGACACGTCTCACATGAGCATTTCATCATGCTAATATTGAAAAATAGACATTTTGTAAGAATGTTTAGATTTTTCTCACTCTATAAACACGTAAATTGTCTGACGGATTTATATGAAACTCGGCACAGAATTAGATTGGGTTATGGATAAAAACATAGGATACTTACTTCCCGGAATTGCTGATGGAGACGCGGATAAAATGACAGTCTCAGAATAAATCCAATAATTTATAGGCAAGTAGCTTGATTAATCCTAAGAAAACAAGTCTTGGATAACGTCGAGCGTAATTCAAGCCCAACTTCGTCAGTTATAAAGCCCGACCGAGCAAACTGCCCTTATCGAGCGGGCGCACAGTTCATAGCTAGCGGCCCATAGTCCGTTGTGAAATTTGCAAGCGGCGGGAAGTCGGACGGTCAACTAATTTATCGAGCGACCAATCTTTACCTTAAAAGCTAGGTACGGCAAGTTTGCCGGCTAACTTGTAGAAAACTGCGCTTCGCTATGTTCATTATTGAAATCCAACTTTTTTTAAAGCTTTTATAATGTTTCAGGGTGGAATTTATTACTTAACACACATTTAACTACTAAAGTACGGAACGAAAAATTCGTTCCATATCCATTTTCCCATATGATAGGATACGCGCGCAGCGTTACGAAAACGTTACTCGTGAAAGTGTTAAAATATTTATATACAGAACCGCTTTTGTTACTATATACAAAAGCGGTTCTGTGCAAGATTTTTTTTACAGGGTGTCTATTATAGAAATTTCGGAGTCAAACACTAAGACGTTTACCTTATAACGTGTCTGTCTATCACAGCTCTAACACTTGAACCATAACAGGTAGAATAGATAGCCGCTATAACCACAAATAATAATAAAAAATAGAGGATACGGAACGTTTGTTGTGATGGTGGCGGCACAAGGGTACGTACGTGCATACATAGTAATCTAAAAAATGTTTTTCGAAATAGTGAACTCCACTTATTTTTTAACCAAATTCAAAAAAAGAAGGAGGTTCTCAATTCGGTTGTTTATTTTAAAAAAATATGTTTGTTACCTCAGAACTCCGTCATTTACACGACGATTTGGAAAATGAGTTTTTTCTTCATGAGTAGGTATATCCAAATTGGTCCCATAAAATTTTGGTGAAGATCTGATGCCGGGATCCATACCTATAGTGATTTTGGTGTTTATTAAAGAAGAACAAGCATTTACACTCGAAAATCATCATTTGGTGAAGAGAAACTGATGATGAAGACACAAGTCACCAGTCACTAATAAGGGCTCAACCACTGTTATTTAATTCACTAATCGCAATATAATTCTTTATCATATTTTGCTTAGAGGCAGAAGTTCGTTAAGATCAGGGTAGCAAAGTGGAGCTGATAGTGGAGAACCAGAGAACTCCTTAACGGTTAAGAGTTACAGGATAATTCTTAAAAAATAAATGTATTATTGGTACGTACGTTAAGACTGTTAGTCATAGTCTTTATAGTGTGTCTCTGAGGTAGATTCCTTATCACCAAGTCAGGATCTGATGATGGGGAGTGCGTAACGGTCGGTATAACAACTTTTGGTATATTATTGGTCAATATAACGATTAAGGGATATAATGCACTTTTGGTATAACAATATTTGGTATATTCTGATATGATCTAACTATCATCAGGTATAATTAACTAGTAATATAACAACTATTAATGTAACAGTTACATGGTATAACGTATATGTGATATAACTATGTTCGATATAACGCTCAGTGGGTATAATGTAGTACTGGTATAAACTGGACATAATTAATCGATAATTTTTACTATTGCAGGAATACAGTAGTGCGTACACAATACAGGAATTTCAGCTTATCTATTTCACCTTAAGGTAGGTCCGACTTGGGTTAGGTTAGGTACGACGAACGAAGCGAGGAGAAGTGTTAGGTTGAACTGCGACCCTAACGAGCGAGCGAAGCGAGCGAGCCGCGCAGGTCTATATCAAGTGAAAATAAACCAACCATTGCCAATTTTACCTTAAGGCAGGTCCGACTTGGGTTAGGTTAGGTACGACGACGAGTGAAGCGAGTAGGAGTGTTAGGTTGAACTGCGACCCTAACGAGCGAGCGAAGCGAGTGAGCCGCGGAAGTCTATATTGAGTCTTGCCTTTTGTACATACATTGTTTTTATATCTTTTAATACATTATACCACTGATGCTTATAGCATATATTCATTATAATTGGTAAGCGTTATACCAAAAATCTTTATACCCATTGAACATTATACACCATATAATTATCAATTTAGTTGTTATATCAATAGTTTATTATGCCTCTTAAGTGATTATATTCTATGAAATTATATCAAATGTTGTTATATCCAGCGAAAATATATCAAAAGTTGTTATACCGATCATTACACACCCGATGATGGGATCCCAGGGAAATCGAGAGAAACCCTCAAATATTATAGGCACTAACAATGTTTTGTATATATTTTTTCTAAAGTTATTCAGTTATTTTCGCCTGCTTGTCATCATTTAATGATGCTGAGCTGATGATGGAAGGTACAAGTCCTTGTTTACGGTCAATAGTTGCGAGATAATTCTTTAAATATTATGGGTAAGTTGGGACTGTTATTCGTTCTTTTTAACCAGCAAGCTACTGGACTTAACCATTTTGACCTAGCCAATTCTTATCATTTAGATTTTTATTTACAATCAAAGCCTCCTCAATCTCGCCATTCTGGACTCTAAAAAATACTTTATATCACTAAAATCCATCACTAAAAGTCAAAAAATAAAAATGTTTAAATAAAAAAAGAACCGACTTCAAAATAAACTAAAAAGCCAAAAATAATATTTTATGTACGATACAGATCACATTTGAATCACCTTTTGAAGTCGGTGCGAAACCTGAAGTAAAGTTCTGTAAACAAAAATACGAGTTACTATACCTAAATATACCTATAGGTAGGTTATAAATATACCTAAAGGCTCGCCGCCGCGGTTCTTGCGTGCCATCTGTGTTAATAGTAATAAATTAATGGTTTGGCACCGACTTCAAAAGGTGATTCAAATGTGATCCGTACCGTACATAAAAGATTAGTTTTGGCTTTTTAGTTTATTTTGAAGTCGGTTCTTTTTTTATTTAAATTTTTTTGTCTACAAATGTAGGTACATACATTACATTTTTACAACTTGAACTTTTACAAAGGCATCTGATAATGACGAAATATTAACCGTCAAACTTTGTTTTGTAAAGTAACATTAAGATCTTGTCTTGTCTAGACTGCGTAAATAGTTAAAATTATTTCAAAGTCAAAGATAATTCGAACATTGTTCCATCGCGATAAAAAATATTGACTCTAATTATGACGTTAAAAAAATATATAAATGATAAAGAACTAACTCCATACTACGTGTAAGGGTCTATTCAGACGAACCACAATCACACGACAAACAGAAAACCACAAGCACGTGGACAGGCGATAATTTATATGAAAATAAACAGTTTTATTTACACGAACCACATTTCGCCGTCGAACGCAATCGTGTGGTCGATCTGACAATATCAAAGCGACTGCAAGAAGCTGCAGCGCAAGTATTCACACGTAACCACTGCGTCACGACTTTTTGTCGCTGCGTTATCGTGCGGTTGTGGTGCGTCTTAATAGACCCTAAATAGCATTTAAGATTCGAACACAACAATACTCAAGTTTTTAATTGCAATACCATGTTTAGTGTCTAAACAGGGCTTAGTGGCAGCATTCAAAATACTTAAAAAGATTAGATATTACTTCGAGTATTTTTATGATATTATAGTCTCATACCATTCACCTGCCAAGTTAAGCTCAGTTCTCTATACAAACGTAATTACGCTCTCATTTTAAAACGACTAGCTAGTTCGCCCTGAAACTGTGTAGGTACTTAAAATAAGTTACGGTATATCCAGGTCTGTAGTTAGTTTATGTAGCTTCAGTTACCACAGTAAAAAAAATACAGCAAAGTTTTTCATACAAAACTTGTTTTTGCTGTATTCCGTTTGTTTTATAAACTGGAGCCATAAAAACTAATTACAGACTAAGATATACCTCATGTTATTGTATATGTAAAGTTTCGTTACAATCCAACACGTAGTTTTAAAATGAGAACGAAACTCCGTTTGTATAGGAAGGTGAAATTCGGCCGAGCTTACCGGGGAATTTTAAGGCTCAAAATGCATTAAGCGGCAATAAATTGGTTTAACTGCTGACAGCTAGCACATCTCATATCAATCATAGCAATCTAGTAACCGAATTGGCACCTTTTGAGATATCACTAATCTTGGTGGACAATGAGAACATGACTTATTTTGCACATTTATGTTTTGGTGGGATATCATTACATTTTGTTAGGTAGTCGATACCAACATACTTAAGATATTTTTGTAAACAATATATTTTTACGAACTTGGCCCAATCATTTAAACTCCACGCGAATATTTATAGCTCTATTCTTATGATTTGTATCCACACAATTATCCAGCTGGATGCCAAATTTCAACTTGCTAGGTTATCTGGAAGTGGGATAGGATTTTGATGTATAAGTCAGTCAGTGAGTAAGTCAGTCCTAAAAGTGCTGGTTTGTAAACGTCAATAACTGCATAAGCTACATTTATGAAATTTTGTATTCTAGGCAAGCTAAGGGGCTTTATTTATTTATTATTCAAAAAGTTACACAGCCAGTAAATAAACGAAGACACTGTAAACTACAAAAAATATAAACATACGGAAAAACTTAAAACTAGTTCAATTTAGGCGACGTAACTCCCTGGCTCCTTTGCGTCGTCAGATCTGGTGTAGGATTCGGCAGATTGCCCCGGAACTGCCGAAACACTACACCCTTCGCTCAGAAGTCTGCACTTGCGATGGTGTCCGACAGCGGCCGCGGCACGCGCACCACGTAGAACTGTACTGAAGTACACGTAGTGGCGGGACTGCAGCTGGTGCACCCTTAGCAAGAAACCAGTATTCCGGCAGACGAACTCCACCACGTCATTAGCCACGGCGCAGTGATGCAAGTGCGACACATAGAGCGCCTTATTTACTCGGTGTAGCAATCCGAAGACCAGAACTAACCAACTCGGCAATGCAACAAAGAGTTTTGCGAGGTGACCTGCGCTCCTTGCTCCTGTATTTCACCAGTATGAACCCCTACTTATCCACATAAAGTGTGGGAGGACTCTTTCCTACCAGGAACCCTTACTACACTTGACTTCGAAGGCAAGGAGGGCCGGTTAGCGACAGGCTAACCGGCGTCATTACTATAAGACTTTGGAACAGAGTTTAATAAATGTACAAAATTTCATGTATGTACGTTGAATAGATTTCAAAGTCGCCAAAAGTAGCTCAAAATGGTTCGTGTAATATGACACACGGCTGCTGCGTCGCCAGTTCCATCCTCTTTGGAATTGGCTGGATAAGATGCCACGTATCTAGATGAAATAGAGATAGAAAAAACGAAAGTAGGAAGCCAAATAAATACTTTATTCAGCTCAGGCTATAGTAAGATGGGTCATGTTTTGATAGACAACGATACCCATAGCAAAATATATGCATTTGTCCCACCTGATTTTATATGGGTCACTTCACGGTGCCCATGTCAGATCAGGTTAGACAGCCACCATACTGTTAATATTGACGTTTCACGTTTTCACATTTACGTTTTTGGTGGGATTGAAATTACGGTGTCAAACACTGGACAGGACCTTATAGCAATTCGTCTTCGAACCACTAAAGTGTAAAATCACGCTTGTGTATAAAAAATTCTACAGAATAAATTACTACGAATAACCTACATTTAATTGGGTATTGTTATCCGCACTAGTAACTTTGAACACGACAAGACGCTGTTGGTAACCATTACTTCCACTGTTTATTCCGAACAAGGGTTCCAAATCATACTAAATACCTCTGCAAATTGTAAACTTAATTTGAACCTTCAGTTTGCTAAGTTACCTTGAAAATATCTTTAGAAACATTGTTTGGAAAGTTAGGTAGCTTCTACATTTAAGTGGAACTTTGATCTTTAAATTTCAAGTCAATTAATACGAGTACTCTAAAATAATCCGTACCCATAGGTATTCCCTAGTATCACACAAGCTGTATTAGAAAAAAAGAAAGAAAGAAAACACATGCAGCGAAACGGTAACACCATTACATGAAGAAAGCTTAAAGAAATAATTAAATTAAAGTTATCTAAAATCTAGATTGACAATAACACTTAATATAAGTATACAACACGGTGCTACCATGTCCGTAACAAAAGGCCACCACTCAGCATGATGCTGCGACATCGGGGTAATATCGCAGCGCTGGTCTTCTGTGGGACCCGAGGTAGGTAGGTAAAAACAGCAACAGCAAGTCCTGACATAATGTTTATATGTATATTGTATACCTATTAAGATAATGTATGTATGTGGTGTAAGGCTAAACAAGTGAAGGGTTTTTATGTATATAATCATTACTATTATAAAGTTGTAAAAATGAAATGTTTGTATGTGTCGTTGTGGCTTCATAACGCGAAATGGCTAAACGAATTTCAACTATTTTTGATACACGGGCAGCTGGGTGTCTCGAGATGGTTATAGGATACTTTTTACCCTTTGACTATGGTACAGAAAAGAAAAAAGAGCTTAAACAGACCTTAAAACGCCGACACTGGCTGTATAATGGCTGTATAAGCTCTTATACAGCTTGTGTACTACTTGGGTTGTTAATGGGTAATTATTTGACCGTTTAACCGTTTTATTACTCTGTCCTTGATATCGTCGAATTCCATATGAATTGTGGGGCCATTTTCGGTTGTATTGTAGAAGTCGAGGTTTTTACAATTGTTATCAAAATTAGGTTGATTACTTTTATGAATTGGCCAATATTGCAAACAGTGTAATAAGAGTCTCAAATAATCACCGTAATGCAACGGTGTATTTTTCATATAAGGAGTGGCTCCGGCGCGTTCGGTCGGTTTCTTAAAATTTCTGTTTATCAAAATGGCCTTCTTCCAACTAACGTCTCCTTCCTATATGATATGAACGCCATAGCACCCTGTCTTCAGCTTGACGCATCCAGCATCTGCCTGCAGTCTTTCGCAGATCGTTATCCCACCTGGCCGCTACCTTTGCTGAGTCGCGGTCTCCACTCAAAAACACGATTACCCCAGCGGTTGTCGGTTCTTCGTGAGATATGGCCGGCCCACTGCCACTTCAGCTTCCTAATTCTTTTACTCCTTCCTAATTTTACTCCTTCCTAATTTTACTCCTTCCTAATTTTACTCCTTCCTAATTTTACTCCTTCCTTATTTTACTCCTTCCTAATTTTACACCTTCCTAATTTTACTCCTTCCTAATTTTACTTCTTCCTAATTTTACTCCTTCCTAATTTTACTCCTTCCTTATTTTACTCCTTCCTAATTTTACATCTTCCTAATTTTACATCTTCCTAATTTTACTCCTTCCTAATTTTACTCCTTCCTGATTTTACTCCTTCTTATTATGTCTGCTATTTGTTTCCTATGATGGCACTTTCCTCAAATGTTCGCTTCCTATTATGTCCACTTTCAAAAATTGACATATGAAATAGGAATCCTATAATGTCCGCTTATTATGATGGCTAAATCATGTATCGCGTCATTAGAACTGGACCAAGTAAACTCGGTTCACTTACTATTTATTCATTTTCGGTGAATATATATACACGTAACACAAACTCATACGCTCTTTTCTCAACTATTTTCCTCTAAGCGTATCCATAGCAACGGCACCGTCATAAATTCAGGCGTACTCGGACGAAGTATTCCACAGTTTTGGGATCTAAATGTGAACATAATAATTGATATTATTAGCTTTTATTTAAAACCAGGTTCAAAAGTCAGTTGTACTCGTGGTTTATAGGCTTCCGAAAATAGCAAAAACAGTCACAGAGATTTTACACAAAAAGTACAAGATTAAAAAATAAAGATTATTTTAAATCTGTATATTAAAACTAAAACTAAAGTGCCTCACCCCTTAGTTTGGAACGTAAATAAAAATAAAAATTATTTCTAGGGGTGCACTCCATACAAGTAACCGAAGTTGAAAAATAAAAATCAACGTGTGTCCAACCAAGTTTTCTAAGTAAGTTTCATTGCAACTGTTCCATATACATTGCTGAAGTGGATTCTTAACTCCAAACAGGAGAATTACTCTTCCACTTGGTCCTTTCTCTTCACTCAAAGCGGGTGTCATGAAAGGATGTTTTTGGCTGCTCAAAATTGCTACTGCATATTTAAGCGGAGAGATACCAGCGACAAAAGATTGTACTTACATGATAAAAGCTTATTAGGAGACTCCAAGCAAAAATGTACGATTTTTCATAGATTTTGTTCTGTATCTAGTCAAAAAAATGGCCAAAATTACATTCGAAACATTGTCTATATGATAGTTCAGAGTCTATTAAATACTTTCTTGGATACGGAAATTAGAATATATTTTTAAGTAATTAATTGTAGATTTTTACAGAGAATTCTATAAAAATAAGGATTGCGTATCTAGTATCTCTTAGATGTTATATCGAACGATCGATATGTCGCAAGGAAATGGCCGAAACAGGGATTTGTACAAATCACTAAGGAATATGACCAAATTACGTAGGATGTTGAAATTGTGAATCCATTTTATCATTTGCCTTGAAAAAATCAATCATTTGATCACATCCCTGAATCTATTTAGTGGAATGACGAAATCAGCCAAAAACGGCATTTCGTTTTATCATTTCACTAGACACGTTTGCGCCTACCATGAGTTCGGCACGAGCGAGTATCGAGCGCTCTATGACGGACTATCTCTTTCGCACTATTAGCGCGTGTGAAAGAGGTGCACTGACTCTCGATACGAGGTACTCGCTAGCGCCTAAACCATAAATTGTGCTCACATGCGAGCACAGAAAAAACGAGTTGCCTTTTTTGGCTGATTTCGTCATTCCACTAAACAGATTTAGCGGTTCTATGGACACCCTTATTTGTCTTTCAAATACGTACAAAAATAAGTTGACAGCAGCCAGTCCAGTGGTAATATGTAGAGGTCAATGACGTGTTTAAGTCCAATAATATGAAATTATTTCTTTATTGCACAATCGCTCCCTCATTGCTGAGGATCGTGACTTCGCTACGAATCTTTACTAATCAATTTGAAATATTAATTGTATTTTTATAGGGAAAACTTAACCCTTTCACGACCGCGAACCTGCTAGGTAGGCGCTCTGCGTAGAAGTTTTTGCTACATACAATTACCTTACATAACAATGTTTTATCAGATTCCAATGCCAGCTACTTAGTGTAGGATTTAATGCATTTTCCCTGAACAAGTCTGAGTTTCCTTCCCCGACTTCTTGTCATTACCTAACTTGTACTTGTTAACAACGCAGCGAATCCGATATGGAATCGTATCTATATGTATATTAAACCGCATTCTGATCCCCGATCATCATGCATACCCGCTGAACGCTGAAGTCACGTACTGCGCGTGCCGTAATATAGTGGCGTGCATTGGAAGCGGGACACAACTTTTATTGCCCTTTTATTTTTGTGACAGAATAACAGATGTGTTACGGGTGGAACAAAGAGGACAGTACATGAGCTTGTTTTAAATGTGTAAATCAAAAACAGCAGTGAATAGAAAACAATCACATTCTTCGGCTACTTCAGGATATTATTTAACAAGTAATTTGCTAATTTAGTGTACGAATTTGAAGCGATCAACGAGTGTCAACGAACTAATTTTGACGTAAACTATTCCAAGGAGATCGAATGGATGATTTATATTGAAACATGTAAATATTATGTATATTAATTTTATTTTATGTTACTTGGCTTTAACTAATAATTTAGACATTCAAATAGAGTTTTATTTAAAATGCAGACTTCCCTATTGAAAAGCAAAATGATCTTTGCATACCAAATTTGATCATAATCGTTAGAGCCGTTTCCGAGAAACCAATTACATATGTACAATGTACATATATATATATATATATCTACCGTATTTTATGTTAAAGCTCTATTGTACTGTTTCTGTTGTTGGTGTGCAATAAAGAATTGTTGTATTGTATTGTATTGTATATACAAGAATTGTTCTTATAGCGCGAGACTTCGAGAGACGCACAGACTATATTTGCATATTATACGATTATCATAACTTAATTTAGGTAGTACGGAAGGTACCTATCTCGCCGTATTTACAAATTCATATCGGTTTTCTAGACGGCGGACATCAAGGTTTCCTTTCAACTATATCACCCTGTAATACACAGTCAAAGTAGGTGAATTTTCGAGCATCTTAACCGTTCGTTTAAGACGTCAGTGATTTCTCACGATTATTTCAAAGGCGCGATAACTTCATGTATCTACTAACTCTAACTGGAGAGTGTCTTTCAGTTTCGTGCAAAGTTAACTTTACTCTGAGATAACGATGCAGACGCGTTGAAACGCATTGAAAGCGCTCAATATTCATCCAGGTACTTAGAGCATTATCCACAAGGAACAAACGTATGATAACAAGCCGTTCATTCATCATGGACTCTAAGCGGAAAGCGATGTAAACACGTACCTACAGCACACTCTTTTTTACTCTATTTCTATTTTTACAAACGCTCATAATAAAAAAAAAATGTACAAAAGAAAAAATACACAAACGAACTGCCCTGACATTTGTCATATACTTTGGCTGAGAGGAATGCGTACCTACGTATACCATGCTACTCATTCTGATGGATTGATTTTTGCCCAGTTTGTATAGAAAAAAATATCCGACCACTTTAACTGAATCCATGTGTACCTCTAAATTCACTGGGACCAGCTAAATTGGTTGGAGTCAGATAATAAACGGTCCGAATATAGCGGAGAGGTTTATGAAACAAACCCGCCATTACGCCACATGGAAAGTTTAAATTATTAATCTGGGATAAGAACAAGTGATAAATAATCTCATCTTCTATGATTGAATTGTTATAATTGTTTTGTATGAAGATAAATAAATATAAACTATAAACAACACTATATATATATATCCATACTTCCATACTTAATATTATAAATGTAAAAGTGTGTCTATCTGTCAGTCTGTCTGTCTGTCTGTCTGTCTGTCTGTCTGTCTGTCTGTCTGTTACCTCTTCACGCTTAAACCGCTTAACCGATTGGAATGAAATTTGGTATGGAGATAGTTTGAGTTCAGGGAAAGGACATAGGCTACTTTTTATCCCGGAAAATACCCTTATCCGCGATAAACGAATATAAAGCCGACGAAGTCGTACGTTACGCTGGTACGCAAAAACTACATAACAGATTTGCGTAAAATTCTGCAGTAATATAACTTAGATATCAGAATAGGACATGGGCTGCAACTTTCGAGGGTATTCATTCATAAAAGGGGTTTTTTTTTACAATAAACGGTAAAATATGACCTTTTGTTTATTGTGACATTTTCATGCTAAATAATGAATAAATAATTGGTAACCTAGCAACAGTCATACTCCCTACACGATTATTCAAAGAACACACCTTCCGTATATGATGTATCATGCAAATAAGAGTATATCTTAATATACCCGGATAATAGCCCGTTGACATTTTGGACTTGCGATCATCTCTGAATGATAAACATGTTGTTACAAAGGTATATTTTATAAATAAAATAAACACATAAAACGAGTTATTTTTAAATCATCACTTTTTGTTAACCCTGAAAGTTTTAATGCGAAGAATTATAAAGAAATAATTGCTTTAAAACCAAAATGACACGTTAGTACCTGTTTGCGTAACTGGATGGTGTTAGTTGTAAACACTTTTTCGTTCTTTATCTATACGTTTAAAAAGACAAGTCCTGAATGACATATCCACGCAGAGCCGAAACTACTAAACTTAGAGACTTGAAATTTTCACAGTAGACACTATTTATAACGTAGGCAAAGAATTTTTGGAAATTCATCTCCTAACGGGGATAAATTGGGATTGAAAGTTGGTATGGAAAACCTGTAATCAATTGAGTAACTGTTATAATATTTCACGTGTCTTCATTTGAAACTAAGAAATCTAATTTCAGCATTCTTGGAAATTCATCCCTGAAAGGAGTGAAATAAGGGGCTAACAGTCTGGGACGAAGGCACAATAGCACATAAAGGGTATTGCGAAGCGCTGAATACAACTTTGAAAGATATTAGAGGGAACGAAGTTATGATGGGTGGAGTAACTATGTTGTTAGCTGGAGACTTTCGTCAGACTCTGCCGTATTTCCGAGGGGAACTCGAGCTGATGAAGTTAAAATTTGCAATTAGGCTTCCAATATTTGGCCTATAATCAAAAAACTAAACCTTAAGATAAATATGCGAGTGCACCCTTAAGAGCGATATTTGCGCTGGAGAATTCTCCGATTCTTAAAATAGCAAATGGAGAATATCCTGAAACTGAGGGAAGGATTACAATTCCATCGGATCTTACCTTAGCTGTGCGGACCGTTGACGACCTAATCTCTCAAATTTACCCAGATATTCAAAATCTACACAGTAAGTCCATGGAGTGGTTGTGTGAACGAGCGATTCTGACAACTAAGAACGACTAGGTTTCCGTTATTAGTTACATTTTATTTAAGTAGTTCAGAATACGAATACAAGTCGTATAGTCGTAGACTCCATCTGTGGTGAACACGAATGATGCCATAAACTATTGCGTAGAGTTTTTAAATGCACTTAACCTTAAAAGTTGGTGCTCGAGTAATGTTGCTGCGAAATCTCAATCAGCGGAAGTTGTGCAATGGAACCAGGCTGCGTGAGAAAGCCTTACATAAAAATGTTATAGAAGCCATCGTAATTACTGGCTGTGCTCAAGCTGAATCTGTGTACATACCCCGGATACCATTTATACTCTCGGAATACCTATTTGAATTTAAAAGGCTACAGCTCCTTCTTAAGGTCTGTTTCGCGATGACAATAAGTCTCAGAGTCAGTCACTGAAAGCAGCAGGAATAGATCTTAGGGGGGACTGCTTCTCGCACGGCCAGTTTTACATGGCTTGCTCGAGAGCAAGCTCTCCACGCAGCTTAGTCGGGTCTGTTGTTGTGGTTAAAGAAATACTGCAAAACCAACCTTATGTTCAATATTATCAATAGTTCAATCTCAATTGTCCAATTACATCTGTTTTTTTTTTTTTATATTACAGGTATATAACAAAGTAAGGTGACTTATAACTATTGACAGACAATGCATAACCTAAACTGCCGACGGTAGGAATACGAGAATTGAAACACATATTTTGTTAGATGTATGTAGAGGCACACTAAGGAAGGATTTTTAGAAATTCGACCTATACGCGGACGAAGTCGCGGGCAAAAGCTAGTATATATATAAAATATAAACAACACTAGGTACTTTGTTTTTTGTTAAACAATAAAGTTTTTAAAAACTGAAATACTTTATTTCTTTGGGTATTTAGAAATCATCTTGTCAGCAGCGGGCGCCACTCTGTAACGATATATTTTTGTAAAAAAAAAGGAACATAGAATACACGCGTTCTTGAATGCTCATCGAATTACCACACTACATGAACATAATGACGTCTATACACAAGCCTATATGTGGGTGCGTCCATCAGTCTTCCGGCAATATGCACTGGAGACGCGTAGACCGAGCTAACCCAACCTCATCCAGTTCTATCATAAGCCCAGCCCAATGAGAAAGATGACATTTATGTTGAAAAAGTAACTACTTAAATATTTCGTATCTTTTTGCAAGCCAAACAGTTGTGCAGATTATTGTTATGATGCCCAATCTATTGCAAAAGCCAGGGTCCAGCCAATTTTTTTACAACCATACAAAATCGACTACTTTCCGACTAGAAAGAAAGAGCGAAAGAAAAGAAAAAAAAAAAACATTTTTATTCCTTGACTTGACTGAGTACAAATATAAAAAAATAACTAGTATGCCACGAAAAGGCCCCACCTCAGCGTAATGCAACCTCGAAAGCCAGCTTTGATCCCCCGGTGAGACCTAAGGCGACGTCACAGCTGTGCATACGACACGGCTGAATTTGGTTTAATTGCATTTCACCAGAACGTCTACTTGTCGGGTACGTGACAGCTATGACAGCTACCTTAAAAACACATAGGAAGTCCAAGAATTCACTTCACTACCAATACAAAAGCTAAGTTACAAAATAAAGACATACTAAAAGTTTACTTTCTAACTCAGGTGGAATGCACCTTATTATTAAGCTGCAAACATATATTTTTAAATACCTCCTCTTTCACGTGGTGTCGGGTATATAGCCTCCTTGGACCAGTGAGGCAAATAAATTCGGTGAAGGCAAGGGTGCGCAATCATTCTGTATATAGTATATTTCGTGTAGTATACCGTAGGCATTCTGTACCTAGTATATTCCGTGTAGTATAAGTCCGTAGCCATTCTGCACATGGTACATTCTGTGTCTTGAAGTAATTCTACCACTGAGGGTTGATGCCAGATTGCTCCGAGTAGCATTTCCATGGGGGGTTTCCTGCAGCCAAGCATTCTGCAATCTCGCGATCTCCAGAGGTCGCAGTCGCTCCCAGATTAGTAGAACTTATTACTGTGAACAAAATAAATAATAAAATATTTTTTCACATCATAAAATTGTAAAAATGAATTGATATTAATATTTTCTTCTGTTTCCGCGATTATTACTCATTGAAATAAAACAACTTAACGGATTATATCGCGTATATTATCTCATTTTAGTTCCCGACGTTTCGGAAGCTTTCCAGCTTTTCACTTCCATTTTGATATTTCCAAGAACAAGAACTGTAACTATTTGAAGGCTACAGAATCGAAAAAAAAACGTCCAAGAGCATGTCGGACCATGCTCAGCGTAGGTTTCTGTAGCAGTTCATACAAAAAAATGCACTAAAGTCGTTTTGCTCAGAAGCGCAGTCACTCGGCAAAAACTCAAAAACGATATCCAATCATGTTGAAAGTGTTTATTAAGCTTTATCTTTTTTAATTTGTTTGGTTATATAAAAAAAATAGAAAGATTTAGAAAATTGAGCGATTTTCGATAAAATATATCATGATTCAGTGACCCCCAAATAGTCCATTTCAATCACTTTTTTGAATTTTAATGTACAGAGATTTAATTTTTACAACTCTATAATAGCATAGATTATTAAACTATCAATCTAAGTAGCGGCTTACACAACACTCATATTTTCATTAATATAGGTACAACCTGTAGTATTTGCTTTATTTTGGCTACGGTACCATAAAAAAGAGTGCATAATAGAGAACGTAATTAGAAAAAAAGTCTATATTCAGTTGTACAGAGAAATGTAACAAACACACCCATTTAATATTTACGAGAAAAATAATGAAGAGCCAGAATAATGAATGATCACGCATATTTTTAATTTCCACGATGCACATGGTAATGGAATTGGATACCGGCTAGTACCTAACAAGCGCAGTACACGGACTATAATGAAAATCAAATATATTTTAACCAATACAACTTTTTCCACACGGATTTGCCTTTGACCGCCTATATTACACTTATAGCTTGTTTGCCGAATTGCCCTGGGACTGGTGACCACAGAATAAGGCTAAACCCTTACCTGGTATGCGGGGCTCTGCTGGGTTCAAATATTTTATCCCTAGCTGCTCGTGGGAACGCAAATGGCGGCGATGTGGTTCGCAACCCATCACGTCTCGGTGCCAGCGAGAGCGAAGAGTGGGCTATGGAGTGCCGCTTTGCTACGTTAAATGTAAGGGGAGGAATGAATGATAAAATAGATGAAGTATGTCATATGATGGATGCGAGAAATATTGATATTCTGTGTGTGAATGAGACAAAGCGAAAGGGTTGTGACAGCACAGAATGAAGAGATTAATGAATGGTGATGAAGCGGCAGTTGTATGCCAGGACCGTAGTAATTGGACGGAGGTAGTCTCTGCCTACCCCGTAATGGGAAAAAGGCGTGATTGTATGTATGTAGTATATACTTTGCTTTTTGCATAAAAGTTTATGTCATTCTTTCAATCTAGTACAAACACTCTAATATAAATTACAAATAAAAGCAAAAACTGTACTTGTTCATGGGAAGAAGTTATATCATAACAAGCGTCTTCGTTCTTACCCTATTATTTAAAACAAGAAATTCTCCTCAACTGCGTCAGCAAGAAAATAAGAGCCAGGGTTAAAAAATACTCCTCGTATTTTTTTTAACCCTGGCTCTTATTTTCTTCAGCGTTGTCGGATCAAAAGTATCTTATATGGCTGGTACACAGGATGCCTAGCTACCAAAATAGTTGAAATCCATTCAGCCGTTTTGTCGTGATGAAGCCGCAACGATACAAATATACAAAAAGTAAAAACATTTTTCGATTCATTGACCTTTAAAATATAATCCGTATCACTTAGTTTTTTGAAAATATCCTCAATGTACCGACATTTCATTATTACAATTTTATAATAAATAGTTTACAACCACATGTCTTAACAAATAACCTATTCTTTAGGGTTCTTAAAAATATTTTTAGCTAATAAAGGGATGAAAAGAAGTAAACAAACGTACTTACAGTGATCAACACTTTTCTTTTCACGCGTTCTCTGAAATTAAATTTAATATTTTTCTTATAAAATAGCACATTAATAGTATAGTCATACAAAATTTAGACACCTTTACACCTTAAATTTATCAAGGACGCTCTACGCTGCGTTTTATTTGCCAAATGTTCATGTTGCATCTCTTTCGTTTTCTATCTTTAGCGAAAGGGACGCAAAAAATAATATTTGGCGAATAACGAGCAGTGTGGAACTTTGACCTTGACTTTGACTTTGAAAGAAAAAAACTTGTCACATTAAATCGTCGCCGACACAATAACTGAATGGAAATAGTATTTTATGCAATCGTTATATAATTTATGCTTTTTCAGTCGAGTACCGCGTTTAGGCCACGAAGCTTGCCGAGTGGCCTAAGTAAGGTAAGAGACTTAAATAAAATAAATAAATAAATCATCATCATCATCATCATCATCATCATCATCATCATCATCACCATCACCATCACCATCACCATCACCATGACCATCACTATCACCATCAGCATCACCATCATCATCATCATCACCATCACCATCACCATCACCATCATCACCATCACCATCTCCATCTCCATCTCCATCACCATCACCATTATCATCACGATCACGATCACCATCACCATCATCATCATAATCATCATCACCATCATCATCACCATCATCGTCACTCAATTATCTTCGACTCTGTGGCTATTAATCGTAACAATAAAATACTTTTCACCCTAGGGATGAAAAAGCTATTTTCCACCCGGCTAAATACCCATGAAGATTTTACTTTCTTAAAAGGAGAGATTTTTTTTATATATATATTTGCATTAAAACGAGTCTCCTTAAACAAAGAAATTTAATTTTTCGCAACCAAAGTTCTATTTTTGAAATCATTATAGTGCATTCAAAGTGTTGGCTTATGAATATATCAGTTCAGTTGGAAGTGCCATAGAGTATCCGACATTGAAAAGTATGCTATTAAAGTTTAATATATGAAGCTCTTATTGAGGGATTAAAGTCGACGAGTAGAAAAATATTTTTTTAGATTTTATGTATGTTTGTATGTTCGTATGTGTTGTTGTAGCTTCAGCTCGCTAAATAAGCTAAACTGATTTCAACTATTTTTGGTAGACGGGTACCTGGGTATTCACAGATGGTTATAGGATACTTTTTACCCGACTACGCTGAAGAAAAAAGTAGGGGTAATGACTTTTTTTCCCCCATGAGCGAAGTTGCGGGAACCTTCTATAGTATCTATAGAGTGTGTCGCCGCCTAGCACTTATAACACAAGATTAATTGAGATTATTTCGATTTTTATAAAAGTGTCCTTATATGTTTATATTAACTTACTAACAAAAACTTCATCAACGGAGGAGAAAACAATTATGGCCATCTTTTTTTCTTGAGTGTGGTATAAAGAAGTTTTCTATAACCATTCTGTGGATGCCCAGTTACTCGTGTACCAAAAATAGTTGAAATCCATTTAGCCGATTTAGCGTGATGAGGTACATGCAACTAACATACAAAAAAATAAAATCATTTCAGTGTCCTCCACTAAGTCCGTTACGATATATATTTTTACTATTAAAAGTTGTCACTTTCGTATAGATATAACCTTTTGAAACAAACAACAAAACATAAATTTTCACTTTTATGTAGGTACATTAATATAAAGTACTGAATCGTTTTCATTTACGCACATTGTAATGAACTGTGGTAAACCCCGAATAGTTTTGCGTACAAAATTAAATTAACGTTTTAATAAATAGGTGTCGACATTTAATTTAAATTTGTATTATTCTGTGATCATCACAAGTTCATTGAGCTATAACCGACGACCATAGAGTTTATAGAGTGGTTACATTCTATTTATAACTCGTATTATGATAACAACAAAATAAAATAGTTCTTTAATAAAACAATTTAAGCGGATTATATCGTATACTATCTCATTTTCGTATATTATCCCGACGTTTCGGAAGCTCGACAGCAACATTTTGTTTTCGTAAAGTGGTTAATTTGCACAAATTGTGACTGACGTATAATTTTCATTTTCCCATTTGACCACGTGAACACGGAAGCTGTAAAGCATCCGATCAAGTTGCCTTCTAGTATATCATATTTTACTACTTTTTAGAGATTTGTGACATAGAACATATTGTAATTTTACACGTAAAGTTATATCTATCAGTCTCACCGAGCAGTCAAAACTGTCATGTTAAATCAATTACTTAATCTATTCATAAAGGAAAAAAACATCATCTTTCTTAATCAACTGATACGAACATAATACTGTTATATATGTAACTTGCATATTCATATTATACGTATATCCTTTATTTAAATTAATAAATTTTAAAGGATTATATCGCGTATATTATTTCATTTGAACTCCCAACATTTCGGAATTTTTTCAGCTTTCCATATTCACCGGTTGACTGAGAAAAGATATTTTTCTCTGTCAATGTTACCATTCGATATAATCCGTTAAGATTGCTTTATTTAAATGAGTAATCGTGGAAACAGAAGTAAATATTAAAAACTTCAGTCTAGTAACCAACAACATACCCAAACTTACCGCAGTTTGTGTGGAATTGGACATCAGAACGATAGTTATAAAAGTTATAATGAACAGAAATTTCATGATCAAAACTTCGTGTACACAGCACAAGTGGTCGGGTATTTAAACATGTGGCAAGTAAAGGCGGAAAGTAGACCTTGTCGATTAGGTACGCAGGTTAATATAAACGATAACTGTTGATCGTAAAATTCGTTATTGAAGCTGAACGGTTGTATTTCTCGTATAATTTATTTAAATATAGCTTCTGCCCGCGACTTCGTCCGCCTTAAATTCGTTTATCGCGGATAAGGGTATTTTTCCGGGATAAAAAGTAGCCTATGTCCTTCCCCGGGACTCAAACTATCTCCATACCAAATTTCATACAAATCGGTTCAGCGGTTTAAGCGTGAAGAGGTAACAGACAGACAGACAGACAGACATACTTTCGCATTTATAATATTAGTATGGATATATAGTACATGAGTGTTATAGTTTTTTTGTTCTTTCGTATATATTTTTTTACATATGTTTTTATTTATTTTTGTATCATTTATTACACAAGAGTGTGTCTGCAATTTCGTCAGTAAAGGATTAAAAAATCATAACCCTCTTTTTTGCAGCGTAATTGAGTAAAAACTTGAAGAATTTAGTAATGGAGTACGCATCGCTACAAATTTCCTGACAAAAAATCCTGCCGTTTTACGAGGGGGGCGGAGGGTTGCACACATATAAACAATCTAACTACAAATGTTTTTTTCCTCTCGTTACTACACACTCACACTTAAACAATACCATTATTTTAGTTTACTGCACACCTTAATCATTTAGAAATAAGATTAATTATTAAACAAAGGTAGACGTTTCTCCCATACTTAATTCCCTGAAGCTGATATTAGCTAGTAATTTCTAAATTTTTTTATGTCTGGTAGACTTTATTAACCTTCAACACGGGGAGTTTTAATTGTTAAATTTTCTCGATCTGTCAAAATGAAATACGAATTGTATGCGATATTTTTCAAACTGTTTTTTTAATGGATTCCAAGATGCCTGATTTTTTTTAAACTTTTTATGTATTACAATATTGTGACATAGACGCAAGTCAAAGGGCAAAGAAAAAAACGATTGCTCTAGCACGTGGTCACACCAGGATTCGAACCCGGTACCTCTCGATTACGCGTCGAGCGTGTCAACCCCTCCACCAGCGAGCACTGTGCCAACCGCCCCGAATTTATGTACCTGCTTTGACCCATGTTCCTATTTTATTTTTTGAAAGGTATTATAACATAACCTTAGCGCCATACATGAGAACACGTTTTACACCTGTTCTCATTCCGACTGTCCTTCCTTTACAGCAGTGTCAAATCAAACGAAAAGATGGGCGCTGTTATAAGTATTTTTATGAAAATATTTTAAGATTGACTGTACGTAAAAATAATACCAACATTTTCTTATTTCAATACCTACATAAACGATAATCAAAACATAACAAATATTTGTTTCCTGTTTCATTACGAATACAATAAAATTAATGATCAACGATAAAAGCTCACGCAAATACAAAATTAATTTCTGTTTTGCCGCGACATTTCTGTGCGTCAAGTATTTTCTGATAACAAATTACTCGGGTATAAAAACTGATGCTTAAGTTATTCCTTAATCATAACGATCTAAGAATTTGATAAAGAATATTTGTGCGTGACCAAGAAACAAGACTGGGACTTGAGAGTTCTTCAATAATAAATAAACATTCTCTGTCCGTCGATGTTAATTAATTGGTCGTAAATTAGAAAGAAAAGAAAGAAAACACATTTACTGCAGCGAAAAGATAGCACCATTACAAGAAGAAAGCTTAAAGATAGAATTAAATTAAAATTACCCTAAATCTAGATTGGCAATAACACTTAATGTAAGGATACAACTCAATGGTGCTGCCATGTCCGCAACAAAAGGCCACCACGCAACATGATGCTGCAATATCGGGGTAATTAGGTAAAAACAGCAACAGCAAGTCCTGACGTAACTACATGTATATTAGGATAATGTATATGTATGTGGTGTATGGCTAGACAAATCCAAGTGAAGGGTTTTTATGTAACTAATCTTATCTCAATTAAAACAATTAACTATTTAATTAATCGATTATTAGGTAAACAACAACAAAAGCCTTAGTAGCTGCAAAGTGTATAAAATAAATTTTACCAAATAATATACATTTTCACGCTACGATCAAAAACTTTAGTGGCCCCTATACTGTTTTGAGCAATATATAATAATGGTAGCGTTAATATGTTTTTTATTAAATTATTCTAGAGACTGAAAAGTAAGCATTACATGGATGAATGAATTTCATTCAGATGAGGTCCTCGATAAGGCTGCGTATCCATTGAAGCGGAGCGGAGCGGAGTTGTGTGAAATTAACCAATCACATTCCGTAGATTCAAATTTGCTTGAGTGGGTTTCAACAGCGATGCACCTTGATTGGTCCATCAAACACAGCTCCGCTCCTCTCCGCTTCAACCGCCTCTTGTCAATCATTATACTGTTTCAGATTGAACTGTTACATGTTATTTTCTTTTAGTGTGCAATAAAGAGCATTGTCTTGGATTGTACTTACTCATTTTGACAATGCGAACTTTTTATGATCGGTGAAATAATTTAAAAAGGTACAATTCTAATGGTAAAGGTAATAACTTCCTGGAGTATCATTTTTAAATTTTCTCACTCGACCGCCTTCAATGTGTCCCTAATATAACACACGTGAAGTAGTAAAAAAATAAAATAAATAAAAATAAAATAAAATTGATTTATTTCGAGCATCAAAGACTCATATTATGAAACAGTTTATATATAGACATTAAAATAATAATATTCTCAAAATTTAATCAATTTGACAGACCTTTAATTAAAATATATAAAATTTAAATAAGTAATTATAAAATTTAATTAATATTTGAAAATAATTTACATTTAACAATAAATTCACATGCCTATTGCAACAGTGCATGATATATGGATAGTCTATTTTATCTGCGATCATCGCCAGGACAGTGTTGGGGCACCCGCACCCGCACACCCCCATGGTGCTGTGGAAACCCGCAGTGCGAGCTTCCGCGAACATACCTGAGGCACTGCAGGACCGACCCAGCCCCATCACTGCCCTGAACGCGTTATTATATGGGACCCGAAGCGCGTTATACGCCTTCTGCGTATAGTTCGCCCACAGACTGCACGTGTACAGCGACGTGCAGTACGCTTTGAAAAGCGTTATCTTCACGCCGCCGCCGCACGCTGGAACATCGCGCAAATCTGCGAGCCAACATATTCGCCCTGATTCATAACGCCCTTCGCTCCTTTTCCATGTCAGCATCGTCTTTGAGGTCGGCGGTAACGATGTGACCTAGATATTTAAATTTGTGGACTCTTTCAAGTGGGGCTCCATTTAGCCTGATAGGTGGTACGTTAAATGACCGATTAAATGACCGATTACCGCTGGCCCTTTACATTTTATTTCAGCCCGTGACTCAAGGCGTACGTCTCACATATACCTAATAGCTGCCTCAGACCACAGACCGACGCGCTCAGCAACACCATGTCGTCCATGTATATATTTGTAGTGGTACATGTTCCAGATCACAGTTCAAAATATATTGGTCCTCCAAGCAGGTTGTCAAAACTTATTTAAGAAAACGAAACCAAGGGCGAGACCTATGGAAACAAATTGTAGTTAGTAGTTTATACGTGTCTAGGGTTATATTATAGTAGCGACGAGTCCGTCAGCGCTGCCTTCGACGCTGAACGACGGCGGTGATAGCTGGGTTATTTAAATGCAAAACGTCTTATCAAAGTTTTATTGCGCGCATCCTTTATGGTACTACACATTGCCGCGAGCCCGCAAGCCAAGTCAAGGCCAAGAAAAATTTAGGGAATTCTAAAATGTTGCAATCTTTCTCGTATTCAAAAAGACAATGTATCTTCCTCTCCACTCAATAATGACGACTGGTTTAGCTCAGCGGAACCCCGGCCTGCAAAACTAACGGCCCTGGGTTCAAATCCCGGTAAGAGCAAATATGAATGTGTGATATTTGTTCCCGAGTCTTGGATGATTCTACTAGTGAAATACTAGTGAAAAATATATCTATTACATAAATTATTGTGTTTGTGTATTATTTTTTGTATGTTTTTATGTCGTGGCTTCATCACGCCAAAACGGCTAAACATATTTCAACTATTTTTCGTACAAGGGTAGCTGGGCAATTACAGATGGTTATAGGCTACTTTTTACCCGACTCTCTCCTCAATCGGTCCCTCAATGCTGAGGATTGTGATTCTGCCGATGTAGTCTAACGAGTATTCCCTTCCATGAAGCTCGATCGGTTGCCTGATGAAGGGCTGCATTAACCGGCATGTCAAGGCACTCCGATACTTGGTTTACACATCGTTTAGGGCCTCTGGGTCTCTTCCCTTCAACTGTGCCTATCACCTCAATTGTCGGCATCTCGGCGGGCCACATGGCAATACTGAGGAATCTGGTGCAGACACACAGATGATGAGACAGATACGCGACTACGCTGGAGATAAAAAGAGGGTTATGACTTTTTTCTCATCCGCGAACAAAGTTGCAGGCACATTCTAGTCACTCATTCAATAGATTATCACACAAAAAAAATATATTTAAAATATGGCAGACGCATTACTATGCATAGCCAGCCTACCGGGCGTCCCGCGGATATCATTAATAACATAAGAATCAAAAATTTGTAATTAAGCTACGACGGGCCAAGCGACACAAATGGTATGGCATCTGACAGTCATATCATTGAACCATGGCACTAAACATGAAGAGTTTAGGTAAATGGTATAAAACGAACGACAAGTGAAGTTATTGCAATATCCGCAGTGAATACGGAACAATTTTCCGTAAGACGGTTTTATAGGTCTTTGATAACTGCATATCGAAACTGGTAGATTCTTTATGCGTATGGTTATCATGGAACTATGATGTTTCTGACGACTAAATTTACTATTACTTACTATCAATGACGACATAATTTGATAATTATCAACTAAAGATAATTTGAAACAAAATAGGATAAATAAGTGTCAACTTTTAAACTGTATTCAAACTTGCGCTGTAAGCATACATTAGGTAGGACTGCGTTATAAATACAGGCGGTCCCACAATTATGAAACATGAAGGGAAAATACGTTATTTAAATATTGTAGATAAGATATCTTGCTGAATGTAGATGTTATATTTTTTTAAGTAAATAATTATGTAGGTGATCGAAGTTTTTTTTTAAAATCAGCAGGTCTTTTATAACTTCATATCCAAACTGGTAGGCTCTCAAAGCCGATCACAAACGGAGCGATAATATATATTAAGATATGTTATATTAAGGTATCTTACGATATATTTTGCCTACTATTTGACAGACTCCCCACACGCAGCGATAATATATATTATAGCTGGGTATCTTAAGATACCGTAAGATATCTTACGATATATTTGAGTATATTTTGGCGCAACTACAGGATGTTATTTTTTTGACGTGCGATTGGGCTCAAATTTATTTATCTTCAATGACAATGCAACAATATGGTACCAAGGAGCTGGTCTGATGATGGAGTCCGAAGGTAGACGGTGACATTGAGAATATGAACTCCTAAATTACCTAAACAAGATAAACACAATAATAATATTTCGGATTATTTCGTCTGTCTTTAGCAAGCTATCTAGTCCTATATGATATCCAGGATCTGAAGATGGAGCTGGACGGTAGACAATGACAATAGGGTGGTCCATTTTTGTAAAGAGAAAAAAAAGTAAATTCAATCGCCACGTCGCTAATTTTGATCTCCTATCAAGTAATATTATTGTTAATTGGAAGATGATTTACAGGTCGCTCTTATTAAATGAACTGTGAGCAGAATTTATAATGTTCATCATACATAATGCATTTTGGCAAACACGACCAAGTGGTTATAATAAGCAATTTTAGACTTAATGTTTTTAAATAGTATACGAAAATACCAATTTAGCAAGAATTTGTGACAAAGTAACTCAGTTCAAAAACCAGGTTGATCAGATTGTGAAGTGCATTAAACATGATATCTGAAATACTAACTGAATTGTATAAAAGACAGATCATTGTGTAAGTTAAATTTTCCTCGTTCTCTCGTTTTTTTTGTGCTCTTGAGTCCAGACGGATTTTAGTTTTGCTGATAAAGTAACATGCAAATCAAATCCGGCATCATAATCGCCCTCTGACAAACTATGCAACAAGTCATGTTTCACAAGCAGCCTATATACTATTGTAAAAACGTCCTCTTGCTTCGCCGGCTACAGCATAATGTCGGCAGAAATATATATTTTGGTATCTTTGTCGTGTGAGGGGCTTAGCTATACGTACTGTAAGATATTTTTCGGTATATTAATATATATTATCGCTCCGTCTGTGACGGGCTTTATGCGTACCATTATCATTGAACTGGTATTTTTGACGACTATTATTACTTACTATCAATGACGACATGATTTGATAATTATCAACTAAAGATAATTGGAAACAAAAGAGGATAAATAAGTAAACTTTTAAACTGTTTTGAATCTTGCGCTGTAGACATAGATTGATTAAACTGCTTTATAAACACAGGCTGTCTTGCGGTAATGCGACATCAAGCGAGAGTACCTTAAATGTTTTTTTCCCCGTTTTTCTAGATAGACAGCATTCCTGTTGTTTTAAAAAATTGTATGGTGTGAATAGTTCCTATTTAATTAGCAAAAAAAAAATACGGTACTTTGGAATAGGTATGTATCGAGAAAATGTTCACTAATCATGTTTTCTTATCCCATTTCGTAAGAAAATATGATAAAAAAATATATACTAAAATTTTATTCCCGTAGTTAATTACTTTGCTTACAACATTGAAAAGTACACAGCCAAAAAATTCGAATGCCACGTCTGAAAGTCTTATCTCGTCTTTATGAAATTATCATCGTTTTTAAGAATAGCGTGTATCCTATTCTTAAACGATGATAAATTCACTAACTAGACATAACTTTATCCTTGGTAAACGCTGCACTCCGGCAATTTAATATTCATTGCCAAACGAGGGTCTTACAAAGTGCGGCAGTTAAGGTTTCTGTGGAAAACTATGCGAGTTTCATTAGAATCGATTTAGTTGTGTTGGCGGAAAGGAGAAATTTCTAAGCTGTAGTCTGTGCACAGACCAGTCAATATTCACTACTAAGTACCAGAGATTCGTATATCAGAAAAATGACAAGGGAAGCCGAACCGTCCAATCCATTTACTCATATTAAAGAAAAAGTAAGTTATAAGCCTTTCCTTGGGCAACCCGGCGTGAATGGGCTTATATGGATGCCACGCCACTGTTAAATAAATATATTTCTTTATCATCTAAAATCTCATTACTAATTTATTAACACATTTACTGCCAGGAATCTGCCTAACGGGGGCTCTGTTCATAGACTCGTAGCCTATAACATTTGCGTTAACCCGTACGTAGATAAAAGTGCGTAGCGCTACGTAAAAATTGGCAGCGAAAGTGTTAAAAAAAGTATACAAGTGTCTTTCAAATTGATCAAGTTGTGTTGGCGTGATAGTGTAAGGGGAAATTTCTAAAGGTGCGTCCACATTTGTGTCATTTGCCCGTATCAGATCATCGTCGCGTGGCATGATCGCGTGTCACGATCACGCGTTTGGACGTTGCGCTGATCCGATTGCTCGAAATCCATTTGCTACGCGTATCACACACTTATATCGGAAGAGTGCGGCATGATCGGCGCGCCGACAGTGAGCGTCCAAGCAGCGCGATACGCAGTCATGCCACGGCACGGTGATCAGATACGCGCAAATGATACAAGTCTGGACGCACCTTAAACTGTAGTTTATGTGTACAATCCGGTCAACATTTCCTAGGTACATATTTTCATCGTTTAGGCATAAAAGACTATGTTTTGAGCAAAATTATGTCAACTTTTGAACAAAAACGTGTTTTTTTTTTATAAAAATTAAAAATTACTTAGTCTGCTCATACAAATCATACAATGTCCAGTCAATTCCGAAGTGAATCCGGAGGCAGATAATCAATTCAAAATGCTATAAAAATGAATACACTATTTAATGTCGATTTAAAGTAGAGAAATGTTGATTTAAGGAAAAGCATTTTCGCTATGCATCATAAATATTAGACTTTTATTTTTCTCCATACAAGAATGGCCCGCCCTACTTACTAGTAGAAACGTTGCATGATGACCTTATTTTTTTTTATGACGTAGAATTCACTAACCAGACATAACCTAATCCTTAGTGAACGCTGCACTTTGACCATTTAATATTCATCGCCAAACGAGGGTCTTACAAAGTCCGGCAGCTAAGGCTTCTGCGGAAAACTATGCGAGTTTCATTAAAATTGATTAAGCTGTGCGCAGGGGGAAATTTCTAAACTCTACACTATCGGGTATAGACAAGGAGTTAACAATTTACTAGGTATTTATATTCTTTATCGTCTAAAATCTAAATCTATCACACTATTTTAACTGGAGAGACCTCTCTTTTCGAAGGGAAAAATAGTTAAAACGGCCATGAGCATGCCGGAACATGCTCAGTAAATATAATACAATGCAATATATTGGGTGGGCTAAGTGACGTGCTTTTCTTTCCTTCTGACGCAATCAAGCAAAAAGACTTACGATGTCAAAAGCGGCTTTTTGCTAATACAATGCAATATATGGGGTGCCCGAAACTTTGTTCGCGGAGGAGTAAAAATCATAACCCTCTTTTTTCCTTCAGCGTACTCGAGTAAAAAGTATCTTTAACTATCTGTGGACGCCCAGCTACCCATGTGACGAAAAGAGTTGAAATCCGTTGAGCCGTTTGGCGTGATGAAGCCAGAAGACATGTACAAACATTTTTATATTCAGTGACCTCAATGTATATATGTAACCATTTAATTTACACAACATTATAACAGTATAATAGCGTATATTAATAAAATAATAACATAAAGTAGATTATAACTAGATATGTATTTAGAAACTGACACACAATTTAACTAAAATTAATGTTAAAATGTGCTCCACTTCCGAAGATGCCGGCAACATTTCCTCGCTGTATTGCAATGTTTAATACGACGTCATTTGACGTGTATTGATGTCACATAAGTCTTACACGTTTTAAATACTTGCTTTTTTTATTTGTAAGAAGACTTGATTGAAGGAATTTTTAGCCATGATTCAAGATGTGACTGCCAGTCATTGCAGCGTTAAGCGGCAATACAATACACGTCAAACAACATCGTCAAATTAAGCGGCAGTCGCAATCGCACGGGTTAAGTAAGGATCATCGTAAACGTCAGAAGTGTCATTACTGAGTTAATCAAACAATTAGTAGCCAGGTAAAAACTTATCCAATCTCGTCAAGTGCTAAAACTATGTGATTTATTGGGTGTGATATGTTTAGTGCTCTTACTTGCCCGGTGTAATAACAACAACAACAACAACAATTCTTTATTGCACACCAACAACAGAAACAGTACAATAGAGCCTTAACATAAAATAGGTTAACAATAGGCGGTCTTATCGCTAAAGAGCGATCTCTTCCAGACAACCTTTGGGTAGCGGAAATGATATAAAATAGCTAGAAATGAGTAGGTGGTGAGATAAGATTACATATAATACAAAAATAAATAAAAACAAACATAGGAACTCCTCACTACTAACTACTCACGGGAAATTTGACTTAGATTTTATGATGGAACTAGTTGTGTAATCGTCTTTATCTCAATACTTGGGATCATAACGACTACATTATGATCCCAAGTATGGAGATTAGAGAAGAATAATAAAGTGTATTTTAATTTACTGCTTTTCTGCGCTTTTATGTTATGAATAAAAAATATGCAATAAACTGTACTTGCATTGACACAAATTCAGTAAGTCGTTTTGCTACCTCGTCTTATTGAGATGTTGTCTATTAACGAAATAGTCTTTTCACGAACTAGTCGTTTTGCTCCCTGGTCTTTGTGATATGTGGACTATTAACGATGTGGTCTTCTCAAATTGCTATCTAGTCATTCGGAGATATGGGCTTTCTAAAGAGATGGTCCTTTAGAGATCTGGACCTTATGATGATTTGGTCGTTTTGACAATGTAGTCGTTATGATCCCAACTCCTTAGAAGGGAACCAACGTGAGACAAGCAACCGTCGAAACTTGAATAGAAAAAACACGACCTGACAGCCTGACACACACAGAAACAAGCGGATGACCTTTAAGCATTTGAATCATCTTGAATCATGGCTAAGAATTCCTTCGATCAAGTTTTCTTACAAATAAAAAACGCAATTATTTAAAACGTGTAAGACTTATGTGACGTCAATACACGTCAAATGACGTCGTCAAATTAAGCGGCAGTTGGAATGGCGCGGATTAAGCAAGGATCATAGTAAACGTCAGGAGTATCATTACCGAGTAAATCAAACAATTTGTAGCCTCGTAAAAACTTATCAAATCTCGTCAAGCGATCCAACTATGAGATTTATAGGATGTGATATGTTTAATTCTCTTACTTGCCTGTTGTAATAATTCTCGGGAAATTTGGCTTGCATTTTATGACAGGACTCGTTGTGTAATCATCTTTATCTCAATACTCTAGAAGGGACCAAGCAAGCAATCGTCGATGCTTGAATATAAAAGACTCCCGACACGCACAGAAACAAGTTGATAACCTTTAAACATTTAAATCACCTTCAATCATAGTTAAGAATTCGCTCGATCAAGTCTCCTTCCAGACAAAAAAGGCAAGTATTTAAAACGTGTAAGACTTATGTGACGTCAACACACGTCAAACGACATCATCAAATTAAGCGTCAGTCGCAATCGCACGGGTTAAGTAAGGATCATCGTAAACGTCAGGAGTGTCATTACCGAGTTAATCAAACAATTTGTAGCCTCGTAAAAACTTATCCAATCTTGTCAAGCGCTCCAACTATGAGATTTATTGGGTGTGATGTGTTTAGTGTTCTTACTTGCTTGGTGTAATCACTCGCGGGAAACTTGGCTTGGATTTTATGATAGGACCGTCTGCCCGTTAGGATTTTCATACCTACCTTAAATGAGTACAAACAGATGAGTCTCTCTCTTCTTAAAAATGGGTAAGAATCTTTATTAGGCTGATCATTACTAGAGATGGGGAAAATTGTTGTATTTTAATCCCCGTAACTAACATTTCAGGCCGAGCCACACTGAATGCGTGTGCGTGACGTCCACGTAGACGTGCACATTGTGTGCGCGTTGTAAAGTACGAATCCTCATAAGAGATGACACACCGCTGCGTACGCACACGTCACGCAAGCGGTGTGTCAATATTCGTACACGTACCCGGTGTGGTTCGGCCTTAAGCTACAAATATCATGAAATATCACTTTGATTCTGTCACACCAGTTATTCGCGTCGCGTTACTTATTTTAATTATATTTTATTTATTTGGCAGACTAAACAGGCAACATTCATTTATATATAACCATAGTGAGATACAGGTTTTCATATTCATATCAACTATGCACAACTTAGTTAAAAAAAGAGGAGAGAACAGCACGAAGAATATCCTAAAACTAGTCTTGATACTATTTTGTTAAGCAAGATAATGAGGATACAGAGTTGCACTTCTTCTTTACTATTATAAAGTTGTAAAAGAGAAATTTCTGTACATTTAAGACATTTTCAGAAAAATAACAAAACAAGGTCACTCAAATCGAAAAACATTTTGTTTATATTTCTTGACTTTAGACGCCCGATCACAGTTTTTTTATCATTATCAGCTGTATCCATTGAAGCGGAGCGGAGCAGAGCGGTGTGGGTTTCAACAGCGGCGCACCTTGATTGGTCTATATCGCTCAGCTCCGCTCCGCTCTGCGTCAATGAATTCAATTCATGACGGAATACCAGCGAAGTGCTTTGCCACTTCATTATGCTGAGTCAGCGCCTTTTCTCTGCCACGACACATGGTTTCTCTCTTTTTTTGCACTGCTGTTTTCGTTTTAAGTATCTCGTTTATAGTTTTATACTTCTTTTTACTGCGCATTGTGTAACGATGTATGTTATGGATATGAATAACGTGTTTACAGTCCCCTTCCAAATCGAACACGTCAAATTGAAAATTGTTTTAAAAATTTAGGAAATAAAAAAACATGCACTTTCATGCTTGTAAAAATGGAAGTCTTCCATTTGTTTTATAATGTATGCAATAAAATTGTGTATTGTGCAATAAAGTCTGATTTACTCGACATATTTTTTTATTAGTGACCCGGAAGCCTAAGGCTGCGTTTGTTGGCAAAGGAGACGCGACCATATCGACGGCAACAGCGGAAATGTAATAATAACCGCCAACTGAATCCATTGACAGTTACTACGTTTCCGCTTTTCACGGTCGATATTTTATTGTTCTGAGTAGTGCAAAATCAGCTATGATTCATTTGAAATGGAATTTTACGCGTTTGACTAATTTACCGAGCGAGCGAAGCGTTTCCGTTTTAGCTTGGGCAAAAATGATTTCGTATGTCTGTCTGTATGTCCGTCTGTTCTCCTCAACAGGTCGTATTTCTCAACCGATGCTCGTGAAATTTTGTGAGCATCATATCTATCTATCAGGCACAGACGTCGACTGCTGAACCTAGGCATACCCATAGCTCGCCACAGAGTGCGATCCTGCGCAGACCGCATCCACCGACTGCTCGCGACCCTTACGAGTTCCACCTATTCGGGGGCCGTCCTACGCTGCGGTTTCTTATGCGTGGTCAGCATCATATTGTGAAGTGGTGGAGCAGCATAATAATTTTGTAATTCTACAGTACTGAAGTCAACATCTTTTATGATTATTATCTTTATGTTATTTTCTTTTTGCATCATTGTTGGGTGGCCGGACTATAGTTTTACGACCCGGCCACGACATTGCGCGAATTGCGGCGCGGCAAGCGTTTTGTCTGTCCATTGCGCGGTCGAGACGCGCAACGCACTGTGGCTAGTTGGAATCACACGCAATGAATTCAAATAAAATAGTACCACTTTGACATTGATATCAGTAAAAGATACTCGATGTGTAGTTTCCTGGCTTACAATTTGTATCCAACCTATACTTTCAATATCAATTGGCTTTAATCAACCCGTTTGAATACACTGTGCACTGGCGATTCAATAAAACGACACAATCATATTTTATTATTGGACTCGTGATTAGGGCCACACACACTAACGACTTAACTATAACTATAAAGAGAATATGTTAAGCCGGGTACTCATTAGCGAGCTGTAACCGTAACCGTTGCATGTGCTGTAACCAAAAAACGTAGAATTTTCTTCTGTTTCCGCGATTATTACTCATTTAAATAAAACAATTTAACGGATTATATCGCGTATATTATCATGGTCTCATTTGAGTTCCCGACGTTTCGGAAGCTTTTCAGCTTTCCATGGTCACGGGTGGAAACTTTGCTTAGTCCTATGTTCAAAGGCCGCGGCAGAGTCCCCCAGCAGGTAGGTCTAAAAATGAATATGGACAAGACAAAAATCATGTCGAATGACCATGTCACACCTTACCCGATAGCTTTTGGAAGATCTGCTCTCGAAGTTGTTGACGAGTATGGCTCTCGAAGTTGTTGACGACATACTCGTATACCTGGGACAAATCGTCCAGCTAGGTAAGTCCAACTTCGAGAAGGAGGTAAATCGTCGAATCCAACTCGGCTGGGCAGCATTCGAGAAGCTGCTTTATATCATTTCGTCAAAAATACCCCAGTACTTGAAGAAGAAGGTCTTCGAACAATGCGTGTTGCCAGTGATGACCTACGCTATTGAGACATGGTCGTTCACAATGGGAGAATGGGACTCATAAGGCGGCTGAGATTTACGCAACGTGCAATGGACCCTTTCCATTGCAAGTTGCGTAAACCCTATGCTCGGAGTTTCTCTTCGTGATAGAATCAGAAATGAGGATATCCGCAGAAGAATCAAAGTAACCGACATAGTTCACTGGATTGCATCGTTGAAGTGGCAATGGGCGGGCCATATAGCCCCGAGAACGGATGACCGTTAGTGCAGTAAAGTCCTGGAGTGGCGACCACGATAGAAAAGCGCCGCGTGGGACGGCCCCCGACTAGGAGGACGGATGACCTCGTAAGGGTCGCGGAGAGTCAGTGGATGCGGTCTGCGCAGGATCGCACCCTGTGGCAAGCTATAATACATAGGTGAGGCCTATGTTCAGCAGTGGACGTCCGTGGCTGATAGATAGATAGATAGATAGATAGATGGGTGTAGACTTTTATTTAAAAAACGTAGTTGTCTCCTGTTTGAAAGTAGCACCCTTGAACCTGCTTATTATTCCTATTGAGGAGGCCTGTGTCCAGCAGTGGAAGTTCTATGGCTGAAATGATGATGAACAAGATCTGCAGCCCTAACCCCTGGTAGCTTGAGACCTATTCCTTTGCCAGAGGCACCCTTCGTTAGGTTTTTAGGGTTCCGTAGCCAAAATGGCAAAAACGGAACCCTTATAGTTTCGTCATGTCCGTCCGTCCGTATGTCACAGGCACTTTACTCAAAAACTACTTGATGTATATTGATAAAATTTGGAGGATAGGTGTCTTATATAAGCCGCTACTTAGTTTAATAGCTAAATAATAATAAAATATATTTCTAGCGGGGGCACTCCATACATGTAACCGAAACTGAAAAAACATTTTTTCAGTAAATATCAATTTTATCAGTTTCAATCTTTTTTTTTATTATCTTTAATGTAAAGACATTTAATTTTTACAACTTTATAATAGTAAAGATTATTACAAGTTAAGATAGTTAAAACTGTATCTAGTTTAGAATCACCCGAGCATTAATCAAATCGCAAGATCGTTATCACTAAAAGACGTCCGTCTGTCCGTCAATCACCGATCAATGCGCGGGGCAGCTAAGATTCAGTAGGTATAAGAACAGTTCGCTTCCTGAAAGATACACGTGTGGTGAAGTGCAGTAACAAAGTGTTCTTTTATGAATGTTAACCAGAGCTCGTGCCTATTCTTGGATAATACTTAGGTAACTAATATACATAGAATAATTACCTACTACGATTAAAGTTATTTTGCGTTTGATAGTCACATTATATTCGTAAGGGTTGCGTGGAGTCGGTGTATGAGGTCTGCGCAGGATCGCACCCTGTCGCGAACTATAGGGAAGGCCTATGTTTAGCTGTGGACATCCGTGCCTATAATAAAGCTAATAATAATAAACAAATAAATATCAGAAACTTCATTCAGGAATCAAATCAAATGTATTCATATACAAAAATACAGTCAATAAAGGTGTATGGTACTGCATTTTGCTTGCCAGCAAACGTGCAAATATTTGTCGGAGCCAAATTTAAAATAAAAAACATTAAAATAATTAATAAAGCAAGAATTTAATTATGTACAACAATGGCGAATTGATGTTTTTTTTTTAATCTTGAAATTATGTTTATAGGTAGGAATAAACCTCCTTATTATCAGAAAAAAATTACAGATTTTTCTGTCTTAGAAAAAAATTAAAAGAAGAAAAGGTGTTGGTAGGCATATATGCCCGCCTTATACGGTACGGCAAGAATAACAGTACATTTACAGCCATTTTAATCGAAAATATGAATGCTGCATTTGCCGTACCGTATAAGGCAGGTATCCTTTGGTGTTGCAGGTGTCTATGGGCGATACTTCTGCTCGGTTGCCCCCTATAACATACAAAAAATGCACAGACTGTATAGGTGTTCCTTTGCAAAGTAGGTGACAGAAAAGTTCAAAGGTCATTGAATCAAGAAATCAAAGTGTCGACTGGATTTCCAACGGAATTGGACTCGAAGTCGTTAACGCGGCGATTTTTAAAATAGGACTCCTGATTGAGACTATAAAGAGATCCTGTTATCGACAGAGGCATTTAAAGGCTCTTTAAGCTATGCCTTGGACTGATTAGAAATCTTTTTACATTTTGAAATCACTTTCATTACCCAAGTAATTAAAATTAAGGATGAAAAAACCGGCCAAGAGCATAACGGACCATGCTCAGAGTAGGGTTCCGCAGCCGGTTATTCAAAAAAATGTACTACTGACGAAAAAAATACGATATGAAAAAAAGCACTAGAAAAAGAGCGTATTTCCACGGCACTTACGTCATTTTTCTGAGAAGTGCCGTTTTTCGGCAATACCTCAAAAAAGTATAACCGATCATATTGAAGATAATACCTATTCGTTGAAATTATTAATTAGGCTTTATCTTTGTAATTTTTTTCATATTTTTTGGACTTGAAGGTTTAGAAAATAGAGGGGGACACAATTTTTGCTACTTTCAGTCAGAGCGATAATTTCCGAAAATATTTACTACTAGCTTCTGCCCGCGAATTCGTCCGCCTTAAATTCGTTTATCGCGAATAAATGTATTTTTCCGGGATAAAAAGTAGCCTATGTCCTTCCTCGGGACTCAAACTATCTTCATACCAAATTTCATCCAAATCGGTTCAGCGGTTTAAGCGTGAAGAGGTAACAGACAGACAGACAGACAGACAGACACACTTTCGTATTTATAATATTAGTATGGATATCTATAATTTTTTAGCAACCTCAAAATGTTCTTAAAAAACTGTCGAAATATGGCCACACATTCAAATTTGATATTATTAACCGACTTCCAAAAAAAGGAGGAGGTTCTCAATTCGACGGAATGTTTTTTTTTTTTTATGGATGTTCACCGATTACTCAAAGACTATATGACCGATTTCAAAAATTTTGTTTTGGTTTTATAGAAGGTACTTTCTAGTTGATCCCATTTAATTTTGGTGAAGATCTGATGATGGAATCCATGAGGAATTGAAGGAACTCCTCAAATATTGTAGGCATACATATAGCGATTTTGGTATTATAAGAAACATAATAAGCATTTGCATTCAGAAAGTGTAAATTGGTGACGTGGAACTGATGTAGAAGACCACAGAATGCCATCGGAACTCCTCAATTATAAATGATTTACAGGTGGCGACAAAATATCTTGATTAATTTAGCTAAGCAACTTCATAGTCACAAATTTAAATGTTCCTGATGAGAATGGTACCATCGAATTGATTTGATGATGGAGCCGGAAGGTAGGCACCAGATCTATCTAATAAAATAATGTATCCTAGCCGTGTTTGGGCTTGTTCGAATCGTCACGAGATGCACTTTTAAGTAACGATTAACTAAAAAGTGTAAAATAAATAAATTTTTAAACAAAAAAATAAAACCGACTCCAAAAAAACTAAAAAGTAAAAAATAACGCCATAATTCTGTTTCTTCAAATTACTTACAAGTAACCGTTTGTATACTCAATCTATACAGTATATACAATTAATCTAATTTTGGAGTCGGTGCCATCGTGTCACAACTTACTAAAATCGTCAATTTTCAATATTTTACAAATTCTTTATATGGCACCGACGCCAAAATAAGATTAATTGTATATACTGTATAGATTGTGTATACAAACGGTTACTTGTAAGTAATTTGAAGGAACAGAATTATGGCGTTATTTTTTACTTTTTAGTTTTTTTGGAGTCGGTTTTATTTTTAATTTCGGTAACATGTACCGAAACGTAAAATTACCGAAACTGAAAAAAAATAATTAAATAAAATACTAAAAAATTATATTCATAATATTAATAGCAATTTTGGGTTTTTTACGAGCTTTTATTTAAGACGCACTCTTGGTTTCCGATTAAGCTAAAATTTGGCATACTTATGTAAATTCGGTGACAATGTGATAGTATGATGCCATTGAGCTGATCTGATGGTGGAGCAGGAAGATGGTCATAACCTAAGATGAACTCTGTAACAAAATAATGCAATCCTTCCCAGTTTGGGTGTTCAAAGAAAAGTACAGTCGGCATTCAAAAATTGACACATTTTTTTTCTGAAATTCATTTACCGCGTTACTAGTCGTTAAGTTTAAGTAAAATTCCTTTTTTTCATCAGTATCCTACATCATTTGGACCATACGAACCTACTGTTTTTAAAAACATGTGCCAGTTTGTTTTGATGGTTATTTTGAGTAATCACACAAAATTTGTATACATAGTAGCATATTCCTTGTTTGGTTTTATGCGAAGTATGGAAAATGTAACTTTGCGTGCTTAACACAATTTATACTCTTAAGGCAAAAACCCATTTTTTTACTATAATTGGAAATATCTCAGAAACTACTAAAAATCGCGAAACATGCATGGGGTTTAAATCGATAGCTTTTGAGCAATATCCAAAACCCAGGAACAAACATTCGTTCTCATCACACAAACACTTGCCCTGGCTGGGATTTGAACTCAAAACCGCTAGCTTTGTAGACCGTTGTGCAACCAACTAAGCCAAACGTGTCTTCAAAAGATGGTTATAGGATACATTTTGGTCGACAACGCGTCAGCAAAAAAAAGGGTTATGACTTTTTCCTCCACCGCAAATGTAATTGAACCTTTAGTATGAAATAAGAGGTTAATTTTCACAAGTTTTATTTATTTAAAAAATAAGACATTCGCGACATCTAGCGGGGATTAGACGTATCATTCTATAACAACTAGCGACATCTGTTTAAACATAAAGTAAGTAAACCAACATTTAATGTGAACGTAATTTCGACAAGTTAACTTCTTATTTCATGTCCACGCACGCAATCCTGTCTTACATTGAAGCGTGTGCGGTTGGCCTTTAAGTACACCAGCCAACTATCACAACTTCTATATTATGCACCAACTTATCATGGATCTCCAAGTCGCCGCAACAATATTAAAGTTGCTCAAACGTTTACGAACCCAGAATAGTCTATGACTTCAACCTGTCAAATTTAACGTTAATGCTCCTTGGCGAAGCGAACTTTTATATGGAAATATAGTGCCGGTATTCGGCAATTTCTTTGGCTTAAACTAATACGCCTAATTTAATGTCTATCTTGCACGGATAGTTAATCAAAAATACGAGCAACACTCCAAATAATGACACTGGTAGGTTAGTAGGTACATGATGACAAAAGGCGCTTTTTCTTAAAGTAAATATACCTGTTAATTGGTAATTCTAGTACAACTGTGACATGTAACTCTAATATACACCGCTATCCAAATACAGCGCTATCCAAATACACTGCTATCCAAATACACTGTTCTCCAAATACACTGCTATTCAAATATACTGTTATCCAAATACAATGCTATCCAAATACACTGCTATCCAAATACACTGCTATCCATATCTGTATACATTTCCTTCCAAATATACTGTTATCCAAATACACTGTTATCCAAATACACTGCTATCCCAATACACTCACCCTTTACAGAATTTCCATACTGACTGACAATAATAAAAGACCAGCGATATTAGCTACTAACCGCGGTATTTCTTTTTCTTCATCGCGGTGGACTTGTTAAGACGAGTCCACCATCACAACACCAAGGAACGGTAACAGCACTAGACGTAAAACACCAAAAATACATCCTTTTCAATTCCATACAGTACGAAAAGGACGGGTGACGCTGATTCTCGCGACATGCGTAGTCACAACCGTTAATGCTAGCACTAATTAAGTTTATTAATGTAAAATAAAAACGATTGCGAAACGTCAATTTATTTCAAACTAGCTGTGCCCGCGGCTCCGTCCGCGTGGAATTCGGTCTGTGTCAGTAAGCGGCTAATTCACCCCTCTCCCGTGGAGCCGAAACTTGAAGTAAAGTTCAAATAAAATGTTATACAAATACCACTAAATAAAATTACACTCCAAAATCAATAGTTATTTGCACTTATTTAAATTTTTGACGTGATTTAAAAGACATAGAGTATATACTTAGAGGTGTATATCGGACGATACAGTACCACTTCTCTATTTTTACGTCCTTGACTGTAGTACTATCTAAATTAAGTCCATGGCAAATATCACCCAAACCGGTCCTCCAATCAATCAGTCTAAACATGAAAAGGTAAGAAATATACACAACCTAACAACCTTTCGAATTTAGGTCTAATATTATTTAGAAGTAAGATTAAAGGAAAGGTGTTGAGGCCAAGTATTTACATTTGATTTACAGTTATGTTTATGTATGCACAACTAAATATACACATTTATAATTATATCTACAGTTACATACTCCAAAAGTAGGTATGTAAAGTATATTTAAGTACATAACATTGACATTTTACAATATTTTTTTGTACACCACATTGTGAGTCGTCCCGGCGGGCATCAGCACGAACAGCTTCGTGCAGCTAGTGACGCACGAGCACGCAACGTAGCTGCCTGTGCGAGAAGTAGCCCGTGCGCAGGTCCACGCCGGCGGCGCGCAGCGTCTGCCCCTGCGACTTGTTGATGGTCATGTCGAAGCAAACGCTCACGGGGAACTGTAGGCGCTTGAAGCGGAGCGGGAAGTTGCTCGGAATGAGGGGGGTGCGGGGGATGAACAAGGCTTCTCCGGCGCCGCACCCCATCAGGATTTGCGCCTCGATGAGGTTTCGCTGCAGCTGCATTACGTTTAGCCTGGTTCCGTTGCATAACTTTGGAGGTGACAAATTCCGAAGAAGCATGATCGGAACTCCAACTTTCAGGGTTGTGTGTGCTGGGAGTCCTGAAGCGCTCAATGAGGAACTCCATCAAGTATGTTGTGACAAAGCATTCGTCCAAGACAGTGTTAATGGAATTATATACTGCTTGTTCACCTTCCATTTTACGCCAATATCCGCGCATTAACGGCTCTCTCACAAACCTAAGAGTTCTCACGTCACGTCACCTGGCTCAGGTCTCCGTATACGCTCCAAATGTGGTCTTCAACGGACGGAACGATCTTGCATAACATCTCTGGTAATCGAGTCAGGCCATTGGTTTCCTCCAGAAGTCCTTCTCCAACCTGAAGCAGTACCTGGGCAAATTCTTGCACATGAGAGCCTCCTCCTTGTTGATACCACTGAGCCACTTATCTCGTATTTTGTTGTACTATTAAATTAAATATCCGTACCCCCTCTTCTAAACTTGGAGTTAATTTGGCGAAATGCCAAGGTATGAATTTTAGCGCCACCTGTTAGTTTAGCAAGGTACTCAAGAGTAGTCGCAGGCTCGTGTAGCACATATTTGAGAAAAGTTTGCACCTCCGTCCTAAGTAGCGCCATAAGATTCAGGAGCAAACTTAAAACTCAATCAAGTGTAGTGGTTACCCCCATCCTTTTAAGGATTAAATTTTATAGCTTATAACCTGGCCGAGAATTTACTTAACAGATTAATAAACTTTGCATCAAAATCTGTTCAGCCGTTTTTACGTGATGCGCGTACGAAAAAACTGTTGGAACGTGTTCTGTTATCGATTCTAAGTATCCCCGGTCAATTTTTTTTCGAATATCTTTCATGTACCTACAGACTTTCGAGCCTCTTCAGCTTTATTATATGTATACATACATAGATAGATAGATAGAATATAGAAGATAGATAGATTAAGGTTTAAAATGAAATGTATATGTACATGAAACATATATAGATAATCTACTACTATAATATAGAAAATCTAAAAAATAACTCTTATGGAGTATTTCAAGGTCACTAATCCAGGGTGATGCTCACCAACTGTTAGCTTCGTTTTTGTCAGACCGCAGACAGGTCATAAAGTTACCCTCAAAGGATAAAATCTTGCAGTCAGACGCTGGATACATTAATATAGGTATTCCCCAAGGGTCAGCCTTGGGAAATACTCTATTTTTATTGTTTGTCAACGACTTACCATCGAATATTATTGCGGGGTTATCTGTGCTATTCGCTGATGACACTACGGTTCTGGGTGGTGCGAGGACTTATGATCAATTAAGTGCCAAGATTAACGAAGCCTGTGAACAACTACAGGCTTGGTTTTCAGCAAACGGGCTTTTATTAAATGTGTTAAAGTCAAATATTATGCTTTTATCTGGCCGTAAGATCTCAATACCTCCGTGCATGTCATGTTGTTCGATGCCAATGTGTCAGAAAAGTAGATTCCTTGGGTTCAAAATTGACGCTAACCTAAACTGGGAGTGCCATGTTGACAGTCTTTGTAACAAATTGGGTAGTGCTGTCTTTGCGTTGTGGAAATTAAAGCCACTCATCTCATGTCAGGCACTAAAACAGGTATACTTCGCCCACTTTCACTCCCTACTCTCATATGGTACGCTCATCTGGGGTAATTCCACAAACGCTAAAAGGGTCGTACTCTTGCAAAAACGAGTGATCCGTATACTTGTTGGAGCCAGGCCTAGAGATACATGTCGTGGTTTTTTCTCATCGTAGGGTATAATGACGCACAACTCACAATATTTGTTTGATGTATTATTGTTTGTAAAGACCAACATTTCGCAGTTTGCACGCGTAGACGTCAAAGGTAAACAGCTTCGTTCAACTGGGCGCCTTAGAACGGTTCCTCGCCGCATGGTACTTTCAGCAAAAAAACCCACGCGTCATCGGCCCGACTTACTTCGAGCACTTACCCGCCGATTTAAGGAACGAATCGTGTGATATCACATTTAAGCGCCGGCTAAGAAACCTTTTGTTCGAAAACCCTCTGTACTCAGTAAATGAGTATATGGAACTAAATCTATAATCTTATTGAAAGTGACATTTTATTCATTGTATTTTTTATTTTTCCTTGTATTTTTTGGGAGATATGACATTGTGTAAATTATCTTTGTTTTCATTTTATTTTATTTTATTTTAGCATGTGATGACGATCCTTTTTGGGTGATACCTACATTTTATTTTATTTTATTTGATTTTATATTATATTTTATTTGCCTGTTGACTTCCCATATTTTATTTTGACATTGTAAACATTATTTTATTGTTATTATTATTTCTTGCATTATTTCTGACGATCATAATATTAATTCGTATAATTTTGACATTAATGTAATTTTTATCGTGAAATAAAATGATCTAATCTAATCTAATTCAATTTTATTTTTTTGTATGTTTGTATGTATGTGTCGATGTAGCTTCATCACACCAAAACGGCTAAACATATTTCAACTATTTTTGGTACACAGGTAGCTGGGCATCCACAGATAATTATAGGACACTTTTTATTCGATTACGCTTTAGAAAAAGGAGGGTTAAGTTGTTTTTCCTCCGCTGACGAAGTTGCCTTCTAAAAGGCTACAAATTTCATCTCTGTGCGGACGAAGTCGCGACCAACAGCTAGTGGAATTATATACTGCCTGTTCACCTTCGATTTTCGCCAATATTCGCGCAGTAACTACCGGTGCCTGTTCAATTTTCGGCGTAAGTATGGCTCTCTCACAAACCAAAGAGCTCTCACGTCACGTCACCTGGCTCAGGTCTCCTTATGTGGTCTGCTCCGAATGTGGTCTTCAACGGGCGGAACGATCCTGCATAACGTCTCTGGTAATCGAACCAGGCCGTTGGTTTCCTCCAGAAGACCTTCTCCAACCTGAAGCAGTACCTGGGTGAATTCTTGCACATGTGAGCCTCCTCTTTGTTGATACCACCGAGCCACTTATCTCGTATTTTGTTGTATTATTAAATCAATTATTCAATTAAATTGGTTAATATCCGCCCCTCTTCTAAAATTAGAGTTAATTTGGCAAAAAAATATTAATCTTAGCGCCACATGTTAGTTTAGAAAAGTACTCGATACTCGGCTCGTACTCAATAGTAGTCGTAGGCTCGTGTAGCACATATTTGAGAAAAGTTTGCACCTTCTTCGTAAGTAGCGCCATACGATTCAAATGGAAACTTAACTCAATCAAGTGTAGTGGCTACCCCCCCCCTTTTAGGGATTGAATTTTTATAGTGTATAACCTGACCGGAGATTTTTTTGACAGATTAGTAAAGTTTGCATCAAAATCTGTTCAACAGACAAAAATTCTAAAAACTGTTGGAATGTGTTCTGTTATCGATTTTAAGTATCCCCGGCCAATTTTTTTTTCGAATATCATCCATGTACAGACTTTTGACCCTCTTCAGCTTTATTATATGTATAGATTAAGAACCCGCGACTCATGTCAGCGATTCGGACGTGGCAAAAGAGTGTTGCCACACTAAAAACTAACTGGACTAAGATAGACAGTGTTTCCAAAGCGTAAAAAGCAACATCAGCGACCTCGCTGACGCTGACTTCGCGAATAACCCTGCAAGATATGATTACTTGTGAGTTTACGAAGTTGCGACGTTGGTCCCTCGTAAAGCGCAAGGAGCCATTAATGTTTTAGTGTTCTTCTGTAACAACTAGTTACCTGGGCCCATAAATATATTAGCGGGCCTCGGCGGGCGACAAGTTTTGATGAAACTAGTGTAATATGAGCACGTGCTCTGCACACGTTAGCCTTTAAGCTATTTATCAATACGTCCCGACGCTACGTACCTACCTAGCCAACATTTTGAGACATCGCGCTCGGCTATGGGATTTAGGTGTTCGTGGCTTCATTGTTGGTTTAATAGTTATTGAATTTAATGCACTTTATTGAACGGTATCTTAAGTTTCTGTAACCCTCCTCAGATTTTCGGCTATCCTTGTATCAAAAATAATTGACCCTATCCATCCGTTTATATTTGATGATGGTGCAGACACGTACACACATATGAACATACAAAAAGTAAAAATAAAAACACGTTTTTATGAAAATGCTTTCAATGTCCACAGACACTTCAATTTTCCAATCTGTTCTAATACCGAGATATATATTATATCGTCATTAAATCTTTTAGTTATTCTCGCCAATGTTTCCACATTTACCAGTAGCAATATTGTCTTCATTAAAGAAATAGTATACTACTGCAAAAGCCGGGAAAGAATGGCTTACCGGATAAGTGATACGAAGCCAACAAGCCATGTATAGTGCTTTTCTCAAACATATGCAACGATATAAAAATACACCACTCAAAAAACTAGACGACAATAGTTTTTTTTTTTTTAAGTTTCCCTCCAATCCCTCCATATTGTTTCTTTTTTTTACGGAAGTCGTCCGTATTTCGCTTGGGTAGTGTTCGAATAGAACTTATTAGGGCTGTTATACACAACCTGATAATAAGAATCTTAATTAAAACCAAAAATATACATGAAAATAAAATAAATGCAGAGGATTTTAAATATTGTCTATGGTCTCTGGTGACTTAAGTATCTTAGAGTATTTAGTAATCCTTCATGTCATTTCCCCTCTGCCAAAAACGTTGGTACAATGTTCCAACCGTTTTATAGAAACTACTTCCTTCATCGATCATTGGCAGTCTTGTAATCGTTATTTACGCGTGACAACCTCCTTCAAAATGCCTGCATGTGCTGTGTATGGGTGCAAAAAGCTTTCAAGTACATCAAGCATGAAAAGAAGGAATATCATTTCACAGTCTTGCTTTTATTAAACCATATTACAACATATTAATACATAAAATGTTTTCAAGAAAATCAGGCATCTTGGAATCGATTACAAAATCAGTTTGAAAAATATCACAAACAATTCCTTTTCATTTTGATAGATTCGAGAAAGTTTGAAGTTTATAACTCCCCGTATTTAAAGTTAATAAGCTCCACCGGCCTTTAAATGTTGTATGAAATTACAAGCAAATATCAGTTTTAGCGAATTAAGTATGGGAGAAGGATCTACCTTTGTCTAATAATTAATCTTATTTCTAAATAATTAAGGTTGAATATTTATTGCTCCTGTTGACATACTGCAGTGTGAGCTAAATTAAAATAGTGATGTGAATGTTATTCTTTAGAATACAATAGCGATGTGAAATGAAATAATAATATTTTATTCCTATAACGAATCCCTATATAAACATATAATTTATAAACATTTTACAGCGTCCGTAATGATATATTTGTGAAACTATTCTAAGTGTACCAAGTGCGCTATCTATGACATCTAGAAAAATATATCAATACGATATTCTCCAGACACTTGAAAGCCCAATTAATCGGTTCGATTACGCCTACACCGATAGTTTGAAATTCTGTCCGCATATAGTTTTTACTGCATTAGTGTGATAATTTAACTTAGTGTTGTGGTATTTTTTTAGTGTGGGTGCGTAGTAACGAGAGGAAAAAACGCATTTGTAGTTAGATTGTTTATATGTGTGCTACCTCGCCCCCCTCGAAAAACGGCAGAATTTTGTGTAAGGAAATTTGTAGCGATGCGTACTCCATTACTAAATATTCCAAGCTTAAGTATAGACAATATTTTAAATTTATTGATCAACATATGAATCATACAGATTCTTGTTCTTAACATCAGTTCGTGTGTAATAGACATTAACGCGGATATTTTTGGCCTGATAAGATTCAGCCACTAGAAAAAAAAAAACAAAAAATATATTTCAGCTGTTGAGCCTGTTCATGAACACAGACGCCATGTTTAGGTACATGAAAATTTTAAAAAAAATCCCGGCTTAGGCCTTCAGTTTTGTATGAAATTCCTTAACAGTTCTTTCGAGTTGTTCCGTGATACTTTGTAATACGCACGTAATGACGACATTTTATTGCATGTTTGAGAAAAAAATAATAATTTCAAATTAATGCAAATCAATGGCGCGTTTGTTGTGATATCAGAGCCTTAAACGTTAGTGCAATCATAAATAATAATATTTCATTGATAAAATATACAATGAATGCTACTGTTCATAGGTGCATTAGGTTATCGCTATGTTTTGATCGAGGTACCTAACTCAGAGTACGTTCGTCGCAATTAATCCCAATCTTACAAATGTCAATCAGTCAATAAAAGCTTATTCCCCAAGTAGCATAGAAGCTGTATAAGGCCTTATACAGCCCCTCTGTACATCGCTGTACACGTCAAGTCAGTAGGTTAGATACACTCAACGGGCTTACAATACCTTGCGCATTCAATTCAATAATGCTTTTAGGGTGCTGTTGAGACTACCGCGCTTCTGCAGCGCATCGTCCATGTTCGTAGAGGCGCGCACAGACGGCTTGGCTTTGATGCCGTCTGGCACAAGAAAACAGCCTCGCTGCTAGACAGGGTGCGCGGGAGTAGCAATAGCACCCTAAGAATGATAGCTGACGAGCTAGACTGTCCTCTTTTGTGGATAATGGGTGAGAGGACTAAATCAGTGTTGTGTATTAATTATTACGAAACTAACATTTGAATAAGTAAATACTAATGTTCATTGAAATAAAACAATTTAACGGATTATATCGCGTATATTAACTCATTTTACTTCAATTCAGTTTGTGAGATAATATACGCGATAAAATCCGTTAAATTGTTTTATTTCAATGAGTAATAATCGCGGAAACAGATGAAAATATTATTTATTTTATGAACTTTATTTTTAGGTTAAGGTTACGTATATTCATTCGTGATTAATTGAAATGAAGTCAGTGGCACACTGTATTATGCAAATGGAAGGCATTATAGAACAGAAGATATAATCACTACGTTATTGGGACTCATATAGAGAAAGATATAATTAATTCACAATTTGGCAGTATTTGTATGAAATGGACAGCAAAAACCATTAACATAACAGCAAATTTTATACTATTCCGTGAATAGAATAAATTTCTGTTTCACCAGACTGACATTGACAATTATGTTTATAATAAAAATAATAATACGGTACGGTCGACATTTGTCGGGCATGCCGCCGTCCCGGAGAGTCACTCAGGCATATCATGTCCGGTTGTTCTCATCTTGCTAACGGCGAGTACTTGCACAGACATAACCAAGTAGCCAGGATTATTCACCAGCAACTTGCTGTTAAATACGGTCTTGTGGGGTGTGAGGTGCCTTACTATAAGTATGTACCGATGCCAGTTCTCGAAAATGGTCGTGCCACGCTGTATTGGGATCGATCTATCATCACGGACAGGACTATTGTAGCCAATAAGCCTGATATCGTGCTGGTAGATCAATCTAAGCGCCGAGCAATGCTCGTCGACATTACCATCCCGCATGACGAGAACCTCGTGAAGGCCGAGAAGGACAAACTCAGCAAGTACCTTGACTTGGCTCACGAGGTCACCGCCATGTGGGATGTTGATTCGACGATCATTGTGCCAATAGTCGTTTCGGTAAACGGCCTTATAGCGAAGAGTCTCGACGAGCATCTTAAGAGACTCTCGCTAGATGGCTGGATCAAGGGTCAGATACAGAAGGCAGTAATCCTGGACACGGCCCGCATTGTCAGGAGGTTCCTCTCTGTGCAGCCCTAACCACCGGTAGCTTGAGCCCTGCCCCGCTGCCGGCGGCACCCTAGGTTAGGTTTTTTATAATGTGTTTATATTTTGTATTTGCATTTTGTATTTTACTTTTTATATATATATATTGTAAAAAACCTACCTAAGATTGAAAATAAACAAGTGTATAATAAAATCATTTATTCACTCCACCACAAAGTATAAATATACAGTTTGTTAAAAACATTTATTACAAATAGGCGAGGCGTATAAAAAACTTGATGCGGTGGAGTCTGGTACCTGAACTAGGGGAAACTGTATTTCAGGTCACCAGATCTCCGATCCCCAGAAACGGTGATGTACGAAATCTTATAACTTATATACTATATGCATGCTTATGCTATTAGGCAATAACTTTATAAGTAACAGAGAGAGTTTGTTTGTTTTTTTTCTACTCGTGAACTATATTACTATTCCCGACGTCGGAAACTAAAATGAGATAATATACGCGATATAATCCGTTAAATTGTTTTATTTCAATTCATAAAATAAAGTTTAATAGGTAGGTTACATAGTAAAAATATTACCAAAATCAATTTAACATGTTCACATTACTTTTGATATAGCGAGCGAAAATTTAAAATGTTTAAACAAATACTTTAAGTAAAAGTATAGGTACGTACTTTCAAAACTTCCAATTGAGTAATGTTTAATTACAATCAAAATCACGAATGCCACAGTCTACCAGCACTCCCCTAAAAGCTGTTGTGATAATAACCGAACAACATAAAAAAATATTTGTGTAAAACATGAAAGACCGCTTGCATGCCACTTGACTATAAAAATACATAATTAATAACTGCGACACAAGTCATTTACCGTTTTATTATACAAAGAAGGGCATAAAATGTTATCTTTTCCACGTCGCTAACGTCTTTTAGAATAGGAACTTAGTGCCAGCAATTTCTTTACACTAAACGCGTAACGTCTTTTGAGTTCAATGTTCTTGAAACCTTACCTTGCAATTTCAGTAGCCCCAGATGTTATCTCTATCAATTATGGGCCATAAAACGTAATGACTTCATCGTAAATCTTCACTTTACACGACACCATTTTACTTGGTGTTGAATAAATGAGGTCAAATTGCTTTGAAGTACTAATGATCGTTGTCCCGTCGGAAAATTGCTGCTTGCGACTAAATTACGATAACGCTAATTTTGTTACAGCCCCCGTTTTTATTTTACCTATGCAAGTTGTTTGTAAGAGTTTGGTGTTTGAGTAAGCGTAGAGTATGTGCACAAATGTGTATTCTCCATTGTGTAGTCAGTCTCAAATAGTCTGTAGCATACAAAGTACTAAAAATTAACATGGAAAAGGCGAAAATAATGTCAAACTCTCATGTGATACCGAGTCAACTTTCAGAGAAGTTGAAAACTCTACGCTCTAATATTTTCTTCTGTTTCCGCGATTATTACTCATTGAAATAAAACAATTTAACGGATTATATCGCGTATACTCGTATTATCTCATTTTAGTTCCCGACGTTTCGGAAGCTTTCCAGCTTTCCATGGTCACGGGAGGACCATGGAAAGCTGGAAAGCTTCCGAAACGTCGGGAACTAAAATGAGATAATATACGCGATATAATCCGTTAAATTGTTTTATTTCTACGCCCTAAGTTATATATTGATTTAAACTTACCCGATCTTCACTCATTATCACAACACAACAAAACGGGGCTTAATCGCGTATAAATAATGTAATGATTTATTTAATTACCTTACGTTGTATCATATTACTACATGTATACCTGACTACATATATGCCTGGAACAAAAAGTCCAGTTGGGTAAGAGTTGGAGTAGAAAGAGGTCTCTCGTCGAATCCAACTCGCATGGGCAGCGTTCGGATAGCTCAGCAATATCTTCTCGTCCCAAATACCACAGTGTCTGTTGCAGTTATGGCATACGGTTCTCAGACGTGTTCACTCACAATGGGCCTCGTAAGAGGGCTTGAAATCACGCAAACGGCAATGGAGCGAGCTTTGCTCGGAGTCTTCTTGTGTGATCGAACGTGGAGATCTATAGAAAAAACAAGGTCGTTGACATAGGTCAGTGAGTTGGTAGACTGAATTTGTAGTAGGTGGGGCTTGCTCGTACTAGCCCCGATGCAGAAGAGTTTGTCCAGTACTAAACAACTAACACATTTATTTAGATATTTATCTATTGTTTAGTCCTCCTCTCGCTATAGCGTAGGTAAAAAGTATCCTAATAACCATCTATATATGCCCATCTATCCATGAAACAAAAATATTCGAAATCAGATTACCCGTTTTAGCACGATGAAGGCGCAAGCAAAAAAAAATATTTTTTGGTTCAGTAGCCTTCAGCCCAAGTTAAGATAAGATAAGATAATTTTATTTCACGATAGCAAATTACAATGGGCGAAAATCAAAAATAGTACTTTTTTCATATTATTAATTTTTTAACCTTATCTCACTCAGAAATGTACTATCCTTATACAAATAATCAATATTCCGAACTTTTTCATTAATTTCCACTTATATTTTAAAAGTATCTTTAATGTATAGATATTTAATTTTTACAATCAAAGTGTACATGAGGCAACACGTAAAAGGCTTTCAGTTTTCACATGAAAGCCTGAAAAGAGCGCGTCGGTCGCAAAGAGCAGGGCTTAACTGAAATGGCTGGAATCAACACAAGTGTTGCATTGTATTTTATTGCCACAAATTTTCAATGTATTGTTAAACGCACTATAGTCTAGTCAAACCAGGTGTTTTGTGCCCAGTTTCTCCATGTCCCAATAGCTGTTACTCGATGAAATTAGACCTTCGTGTCCACCAAAGGCTTGGCCTCAGGAAAGTTACAAGGGAAGCCGAAGCGTATTAATTTAGTCATAAAGTAAAAGGTGCTTATAAGCCTTTCCTTGGGCAACCCGGTGGGAATCGGCTTATATGAACGCCACGCCACTGGTGTCCACTAATATCAGATACCTTTATGAACTTTATAAACGGTAGCAAATAGGTATGCATTGGTATTTTGTAGGGATTACATCATTGTGGGGTTTTTACGTTGCGCTATAAATCACGTACTTTTTCTCAAACATGCAATGAAATATTGATGTTATGTTCCTTATAATAGGCTGCAAAGTATGACGTTTTAGGTGCGGCTAGGACACAAGGTCGTTAATGGACTTTCATACAAATCATGCGGGCCTAGGCCAGCAAAGTCCTCATTTTTAATTTCCATTCCACTTAAATTTGTGGCATATGCCTGCATCATGACATTCTGCCACTATGCGTATTAAAAAATAAACATTTGATTTTTTGTTGCTTATTTCATTGCATGTTGGAAAAAATCACTATACTTACCTCGGCGGGAAATATGGGGTTGCCCACCTCAGACCTATCCGGCCGCGCTTTGCTCGGCGGAAAAGTATGTCTTCGGCCCGCAACCCCTTTCGTCCCGGCCTCTGTAGTAATGTACGATTAATATTTTTCATTACATATAGGGAAATGCATAGTATCGGCTACGCGTCTACGAGTAGAGCGCTTGCTAGGGTTCCTGGTAGTTAAGTGTTAACGATTTCATAGAAACTGAACATTTCAATACTGTTCCTAACTTACCTGCTTAAAGATTGACGCTACTTAGTTAGTATCAGTAAAGAGAGAAAAGTGTTTTTTACCTTACACTTAAATAAAATTAGACTCGAAGGTGCCCGTAACTTCGTTCGTGGAGGAGAAAAAGGATAACCCCTCTTTTTACTTCAGCGCAGTCGAGTAAATAGTATGCCATTACCATCTGGAGATACGCACCTACCCGTCCACCAAAAATTGTTGAAATCTGTTTAGCCCATTTTGCGTGAGGAAGCGGGAACGACACTTACAAACAGAAAAAAAAATAGATTTACTGACCTAAGAGTCCGTTACAATATATTTTTTTAATATCTTTAATATACAGATATTAAATTTTTACGACTTAATAATATTGTGATATAGATACAAATCAAAGCACAAAGGAAAATACGATTGCTCTCGCACGTGGTCACACCAGGACTCGAACCCGGTACTTCCTGATTACGCGTCAGGTGTGTAACTAATAGATATGAAATATTTTTATTCTATTCGGTGTCGCCATTTGCCTACTTACGAAGATGGAAGTATTTCATAGTATTACATTTCTGGCCATTAGAACAATTTTAAACATGACCCCGTCCTCTAGTTGAGCACTTTGCCACTTAAAATGTCGCGAAGAAAAGTTCACTTCATTTCACCGACTTTTGACAGGAGAAATGTTTTTTACTTATTTCACAGCTAAGTACCTTTATAATATGAAAGTTAAAATAAAACTATTCCTTTCGAGGAACCTTTTTCTGGTACCATAAATTGTTTCTTAGAAGTGTACATTTCAAGCTGGAATTTTAGAATAGAATAGAATGGAATACGTTTATTTCTAAGAATATGGTACAATTGTTGGAATAAATACATTTGGTTCAGCATACCCTGCCGTGATTGGCGTAGAAATATTATTTAGGTACATTAAAATGACCATGATAAAAAGTGGAAAACATGTGAAAAATTTAATATTACTTACTTAATTAGAATTATTATAACATGACATGCAATAAATAACAATACCAGGACAAATAATTTTACTTATTCTAAACATATTTATTATTATAAATTCAATTATTTAAATAATATTTTATGCAATCGTTATATAATGTATGCTTTTTCAGTCGAGTACCGTGTTTAAGCCACGAAGCTTGGTGAGTGGCCTAAGTAAGGTTAAGGACTTAAAAAGCTAATTATATAACTATTGCATACAATACTTTTTCTACGAATAGGCATCATCATCATCATCATCATCGTCGTCATCATCATCATCATCATCGTCATCATCATCATCATCATCATCATCATCATCATCACCATCACGATCACGCTCACGATCACGATCACGATCACGATCACGATTACGATCACGATCACGATCACGATCACGATCACGATCACCATCACCATCACCATCACCATCACAATCACAATCACAATCACCATCACCATCACCATCACCATCACCATCACCATCCCCATCACCATCACCATCACCATCACAATCACAATCACCATCACCATCACCATCACCATCCCCATCACCATCACTATCACCATCACAATCACCATCACCATCATCACCATCATCATCACCATCATCGTACCTCAATTATCTCACTCATTCATTCGACATATTCATAAGCCAACACTTCAATTCAAAGTGTTGGCTTATGAATATTTCAGTTCAGTTGGAAGTGCCATAGAGTATTCGACATTGAAAAGTATGCTATTAAAGTTTACTCTATGAAGTTCTTATTGAGGGATTAAAGTCGACGAGTAGAAAAAAATCATTAATCAAATCAAATCAAAATATTTTTTATTCAAGCACTTTCGAAATGTCAGTTACATGAGAGTGAATGTTTGCTGGGAGAAATACAATATGATCCAACATGTGCTGCAAGGATTAGGGAAACCCAGAAAAACCTAATCAGATCATTTAACTTAAGTGTTATTGATAAAATCATCATTTTTAAAATTAAAATAATCAATAAGATAAATCCCAAAAGGATTGTCAATAAAAAATAAATAATCCAGAATGTGTCTAGAATAAGATTCTAAATGTCAGAGTATATAAAACAATTAAGATTAAAATAATTATAATACCTTAGGTATTCCTTAAAATAATTATTCATATACCTACATGACGCTATAATTTACATTAATCCCACGCGGCTTCATCATTTATGTAGTCTTGTGTGCTATAATAAACTTTAGAAAATAATTTTCGTTTAACAATATTTTTGAATTTACCAATAGACAACTCAGTTATGCTGCTAGGAAGTTTATTATAAAATCTCACACAGTTACCCATGAATGATCTTATTTTATGGAGCCTAGTAGCAGGCACTGCGAGCTTATGCTTATTTCTAGTATTAATAGTATGTATATCACAGTTCTTCTTAAAGTCGGTAATATTTTTATGTACATACATAATATTCTCATAAATGTATTGACAATGCACTGTCATTATATTAATGTCCTTAAACTTATCTCTAAGCGAGTCTCTATAGTTCATTTTATATATCGCACGAACAGCCCGCTTCTGCAGAACAAATATAGTATTAATGTCGGGAGCACTGCCCCATAGTAAGATGCCATACGACATAATACTGTCGAAATAACTGAAATACACTAATCGAGCCGTTATCACGTCTGTTAATTGACGAATCTTACTTACTGCAAAAGCTGCAGAACTCAGTCTGCGAGAGATTAGCAATATGGGGACCCCATTGGAGCTTAGAATCTAATGTTATACCGAGAAAGACTGTACTATTAACTAGTTCCAGTTCCTCACCTTTAACCATAACGCTTGCTTGCTCGTATTTTACGTTACTCGTGACAAACTTAACACATTTAGTCTTTTTCTCATTCAACAATAAATTATTTACATTAAACCAATTTACTACTTCACAGATAGCATTGTTTACGTCATTGTATGATCGTTGATTTCGTACGACTTTGAAAATTAGAGATATATCATCTGCAAACAAAACTATCTCATGGTGGGTCTTTACGAGGTGTGGCAAGTCGTTTATATAGATAAGGAACAGGAAAGGTCCCAATATTGATCCCTGCGGCACACCCATAGAGACGAATGACCCCGGTGAACGCTTTCCATTCACGTCAACCCTTTGTATTCTACCATTTAAATAAGACTCTAATAAATTTAGTGCTGATCCTTTAACTCCGTAGTGGTGTAGCTTCCTGATCAGTGTCTCATGATTAACGCAATCGAAGGCCTTAGATAAATCACAGAAGATGCATGAAGCATCTCGCGATTCCTCCCAGGCATCGAAAATGTGTTTTACGAGCTCAACTCCGGCGTTGGATGTCGAGCGACCCCGCGTAAAACCGAATTGCTTACTATGCATCAAATTATTCAAATTAAAATGTTTTAACAATTGATATAGAATTAGCTTTTCAAAATTTTTACTAAATGTAGGTAGTACAGATATAATTGAGTTTTAATGATATCATTGACATTTTTGTTCTGTTTTTTTGTAATATCTAATTAAAATAAGAGTCGTCTTGCATTAATAAAGCAAAATAAATACTTAATTGCCCCAAATTTATAAATATAATTAAATTTACAAAAATGATTTTTTTACAACTTTATAATAGTAGTCGTCGTCTAGTAGGACCCATAACATAAGCCTTATTGAGCTTGCCATGAAACTAATTCGATTTTGTATAAAAAAATCTATGTATCTATCAGCTACGGACGTCCACTGCTGAACATAGGCCTTCCTATAGCTGGCCACAGGGTGCGATCCTGCGCAGACCGCATCCATCGACTCCCCGCGACCCTAACGAGGTCATCCGTCCACCTAGTCGGGGGCCGTCCCGAGCTGCGCTTTCCTATGCGTGGTCACCACTCCAGCGGGCCTATGATGGTTATGTTTGTGACGCTATAAATAAATGACATAGCTGCCGTCACCTTTTGACATGTATGTGAGTGCGAGAGTGACAGACGCGTTATCATAATCATTTATCGCGTGATAAACGCGACCATCATAGACCCTTAGCCCATAGCATTCTGTGTCGTTTCCGGTACCCAAAGGTTTTATTTATTTATTTATACAAGTTACATAATAAGCACTAACAGTTACCTTACGTGCTAATTGTTAGTTAATACATTATACATGTGTAGTGATTATAATTTTGATTATTTCAAACTACATTAGATCCAATTTAATTCAATTCAATCCATACATTGATTCATTACAAAAATTTATATAATACAAAAAGGATGAGATACTGCTAGCTGTCACTATTGTTTCCAAGAATCGAATTAATTCTGTCAAAAATTTTGAATCAGAGCTGAAAAATATGTCCAGTTGCCTGGAAGAGATCGCTCTTTAGCGATATGGCCGCCTATTGTCTACCGTATTTTATGTTAAAGCTCTATTGTAGGTACTGTTTCTGTTGTTGGTGTGCAATAAAGAATCGTTGTATTGTACTGTATTGTTGTCTGATGGGTCAGTTGTCACAGCGGCCATAAGGTACTATGAACTGATATCGAAAGATGGCGAGAGCTATATCCCCCTCCCTGATAAAGCTCTCGCGATCTTTCGACATCGGTTGATGAACTTATTCGTTCGTTCAGTTTTCTGTTATGTTATGGCCATCGTGTGACATCCAAATCAACCCGTGAAATATCCTTACCCAGTCTCCTTTACGGTCAAAATGGTCTCACACTATCAATTCTTTCTATCTTACCATTGCTTTCCGCACCTATACGGTTATGTACATACACAGAGGTTGTTTAAGATTGTGCACACAAACATTTCCACTTCTTAATTCAGAGCAAACACGAGAATAAATATTTGCTAACATCACTTTGCCTTATCTGATAGTGATAATACTCATTTTATCGATGCTTGAGAGAAGGCACATTTTGGTGATACATTTTCTTGCGAGCGTCGATAAGGACTTTGGTTTACGGTATCGCTTCTATGCTACACTTTCGCATTTATAATATTAGTATGGACAGAGACCGGCCCCCTATTGCCTAACGCGTTTGACGCTCGGAATCAGAATCAAGTATCATGATTTTGTATGGACTATGACAGTTGATTCGGATACCAATTATCAAAATTTCGTTAGGCAATAACCCCCCTGATTACACTATAGTTAATTTTGCGTGGCGTAAGTAACAGGTGTGACAAAGTCACAGTGATTCTTTTGGATCTGGAACGACAGTAACAGCGATTGAAATGTAACGCGTATATGTGTTCACGAGACAAGCCACCAACTACCATTTCACCGTAATCATTTATGAGTACAATCCCATATAGCGAAATGACGAAATGTTGTGACTGTGACGATGTTCTAAAAATAGGGCGCTCACCTCATGACGACAAAATCAACACCTTTATATGACATATATACAAGATGTGGACAAATATAATTAAATCCTGAAACAATAATATAAGCAAGCAAGCATTTTTTATTTAATTTACAGAAGCCTTTTTTATTTGATAATATCTCCATGTGTATACCGAGACATGAGTTTGGTGAGGTTTATAAGATTTTAGATTGTAGTACTATACTAGAGGTAATGTTGCTAGCCACACCATCATAATAAAGCTATACGAAATATCGATAATTAGATAACGCTACTAAACTGAAAAATAATTAACACTGTTAATATGTTATCTATCCTCATCCTTACTATATTAAAAACGTGAAAGTATGTAGGTATGTATGTACGTTCCAATTAATCTCAAAAACTAAAGACGAATTTTTATGAAACTTTTCAGTTTTGTACCTTATATTTAAATATCAGAATAGGACATAGGCTATAATGTATGTCAAATTTCATCCCTTTTAGGGACGAAAAAGGGGATGAAAATTTGTATGGACAGTCAATTTTTTTTACACTAGGAACTTGATATCTTGGTAATATGCTTCATATTTAAATTAGTAAAATATCGAATTTTGGGGAAAGACATAAGCTACTTTTTATCCCGGAAAAATACCTTTTATCCGCGATAAACGAATCTAAGGCGGACGAAGTCGCTGCTTATAAAGTTGTAATGTAAAAATGAAATATCTGTACATTGAAGATATTTTCAAAATAATGATTGTTACGGACTATTTGGAGGTCACTGAAACGAAATATTTTATTTTTAATTTTTTGTATGTTCGTGTGTGTCATCGTATGTGTATGTTTGTGTGTGTAATCTTCATCACGCTAAATAGGTTAAACCGATTTCAACTATTTTTAGTACACGGGTAGCTGGGTATCTCCAGATGGTTATAGGATACTTTTTAACCAGCTATGCTAAAGAAAAAACAAGGGTTATGACTTTTTCTCCTCCGCGAATGGGAACTATATATAGTATATATGTGTACACATGTACACAAGTACATATATAGTTCCCAATTATTCATTTATCAGGGATCCGTACCAAAAATGGTAAAAAAGGAACCCTTATGGTGCGACTTTGTCTGTCTGTCCGACTACTAGAGCACCATATCGCAAAAACTATTATGCTATCTATTTTAAATTCCGAATATTTATAAACATGGTCAGCCCACATTTATTGCAAAGAAAACATTTTAAAATATATCTTTGTTTTCTAAAAAACCGACGTATGGGGGGCAAAAATTAAGTCTAGCTTCAAGTAGGGTTTCATATGAAAGAGCTTGATCTGTACATTTTTGAATTTTTTTATTTTTTTTTATAGTGGTTAGATTTTGTTTGATTAAGGAAAAACAGCATCCCCCCCCCCCCCCCCCCCAGTTTACCGAACGAAAATTTTAAAATTTTAACAATTTGTATAAATTAACATAAATATTACAAGAAAATAATAACCATGTCTCTATTTTTTTTTTTTTTTCAAATACCCTATTTAAACAACCCGGTTGCATTAAGTTTGCACCTCATTTGTATGCAATGCTATAGATATAAGGTGCAAACTTAACTCAACCGGAACCGGGTAATATAATAATGTTAGGGTAAGTGAAAATTTGTACGGAACCCTCGGTGCGCGAGTCCGACACGCACTTGGCCGGTTTTTTATTTAAGCAGTTGATTCTTCTTCCATATTTTTGAAGTTGGTTGATAACAGATCAATTTGAGTCAAGTTAAAGTTCTGATTATTCTGTTCAAGGCGTCATCGCCAATAAACTTGCAATAAAGAAATATCCCAGTGCTCGCCACCGTGCGAATACTTGGCACCTTTACCCTTAATTCATAGCAACAGAGGTTAACAAGAGAGTATAAATTACTAGCTTCTGCCCGCGACTTCGTCCACCTTAAATTCGTTTATCGCGGATAAGGGTATTTTTCCGGGTTAAAAAGTAGCCTATCTCCTTTCCCGGGACTCAAACTATCTACATACCAAATTTCATCCAAATCGGTTTAGCGGTTTAAGCGTGAAGAGGTAACAGTCAGACAGACAGAGAGACAGACACACTTTCGCAGATATAATATTAGTATGGATATGGATTGGAATTAGGGTGTCAAGCATAGGGCCATTTACCTTTATTTAAGCATGGTACGAGTACAAGCCACTTGTTGCGCGACAAAGTTGCGGATTTACCGCAAAGCCCGGCTTACGGCCACGTCGGGAAGCGATGTAAGTAAATGTAATTAAATTTTAAGCTATAAATAGCTCATTTACATATTTAACCTATTTTGATGATGTGCCGGTGGAAACTTTACGAAATTGTGTAACTTTCCACATGGACAGATTTTGCTGATTTCATAAAGGGAATTTCCTGAAATAGAAAATTACATAAAATACTTGTAAGAGTCCAGAAATTTTCAAAAATGTTTTAAAGTTTTTGGAGACTTTCCGCAGCTTAAGCACATGCGCCACATTTATACTATAAAATATTATAAAGTTGTATTAAATGTCTGTACATTGAAGATATTTTCAAAAACTATTGTAACGGAGTATTTGGAGGTGACTGACGAGAAAAATATTTTATTTTTATTTTTTTTATGTTTGTATGTGTCGTTGTGGCTTCATCACGCAAAATCGGCTAAACGGATTTCAACTATTTTAGTTACACGGGTAGCTCGGTATCCATAAATGTTTATCCAACAACAACGACATAGTCAAACATTCAATATTTTTTTTTATAATCTAGAAACCTCCAAATAGTCCGTTACAGTAAAATAAGATATCTTCAATGTACAGACATGTTATATTTACAACTTTATAGTAAAGATGAGTTGGTTAAACAGAAGTTGCACCTATTCAAATGGATAGTTCGCATTTTCTGAAGTACGTGCTGGTTTAATATTTTCCTGTTTAATTCTTTAGCCGCTAGAAGGAGTATAATAATATTTTGTGTCATGTATCCTATCTATACATAATATATGTTTATATCCGAGATAACTTGTATCAAAATCGTTTTAAGCGCCTTTTCGACATTATGAGTCGAAAATGCGACCGAAAAACCTATGAAAAATAATCTGTTTCGTCTCAGTGGCCTTCGAATAACCCGTTTCACTTATTTTTATATTATGAGAATAACTTCAATATATGTACAGACATTTCATTTTTACAACTCTATGATTTAAATTTTTTTCATTACATTTTATTTTATCTATACCTACGAATGGATAAAAAAAAATGTATTGCAAAAAAATAATTCTACGCGGATGGAAGTACAGACAAGAGTTGTATAAATATTCAATCAATAAAATGTAAGGTATTATGTATAATTATACTATAAATATACTTAATATAAAAATTATATAACACGTTATATACGTACGTAAAACTCGCGATTCGTAAGATAATTAGCAAATAATCGGGTCATTTATTTTCATTATCAGCATTCAAACGACTGGGTTAATTGTGATAATCCATTATCATTATTTCCGACTGTAATGTTCAGGTCTACTCAATAAGCATTAACTGTGCTCCTGTCCTCAAGAACATTCTCCATTTTAGGCGGGAAATTTTCTTAATGCGTGATTCATACAACAGGAAACGTTCAGTTCTCTAAAACCAGTACCAATAAGCTGGCGCACACCTTTTTAGGGTTCCGTACCAAAAAGGTACAAAAGGAACCCTTATGGGCGACTCTGTCTGTCCGTCTGTCTGTCTGTCCGACTATTTAAGCGCCATATCTCAAAAACTACTTATGCGAACTATTTGAAATTTGGAATTTATAAACATGGTCAGCCCACATGTATTGTACAGGAAATATTTAAAAATATATTTTTATTTTCTATTAAAACGACAAATATGAGGGGGGGGGGGGGTAAAAATTAAAAGTCTAGCTACTGGGTCAAATGGGATATCATATGAAAGGGTTTGGCCTGCTCATTTTTGAAAATTTTTTTTATTGTGATTAGTTTTTGATTTATTGAGGAAAATGTGAAAAAAACACCATTCCCCCCTTTATCGCTGAAGTTTACAAATCGAAAATTTTGAAATTTTTACAATTTGTATCAATAAACATAAATATTACAGGAAAATTATAACCATGTCTCTAACTAGCTTTTTTTTTAATTTGCAAAAAACCTATTTATACAACCCGGTTGCGTTAAGTTTGCACCTGATTTGTATGCAATGCTATAGATATCAGGTGCAAACTTAACTCAACCGGTACCTGGTAATAAAGTTAGGGTAAGTAAAAATTTGTACGGAACCCTCGGCGCGCGAGTTCGACTCGCACTTGGCCGGTTTTTTTTTTTAAGAACCTGACTTTGAACTAGGTACTCGTAAATCTGGCTAAGGCATTACCAATAGTCGTAATCAGTGGGGGAGCGCAAAAACAACAAAGACGGGAATCGCATCCGCAGCCACTTCAAATTGGGTTAGGGCAAGGCACAACGTCTGCGGAGGTGGGTTGAACCGGTTCAACTCGACTTGTGGTGCAGGAGAGAAAGAGAAAAGATCGGACACATCGATCTTTGTACATAAATCCTTAATAACTTTCACTTCTCTATGAAAAATATCTTCTTTAATAAGATAGTGACCATATTTTTCCAAAATAGGATGACTTTAGTGAGTGGTAGCTGTTACTTTGATGTATGTCAATTGTGACCCGAAGCTTGGCGACATACGTACATGGCAATGTCGTGAAAAGTCGCCGACTAGTCGGTACATCCCTAGTGATTAGTGATTACAGCGCCACATTTTATTCTTTTTTTCTTTCTACCAAAAGGCACTTGTCCCACCGCCGGCGGCGATAAGCAATGGGCTATCGGCTATTTTCTCGCCCAAGAAACGAACAAAAGATAATCGCTCCCGTGTAAATAAAAGAGAGAGATAGATCGCCGGCAGTGTGAACAGCCAGCGATGAACTATAAATATATCTCTCTCTTTCTAGTTCATCGTTTACTCGCTGGCGGTGGGACAAGTGCCAAAGATACCGAATATTTGGCACAGTATGACTTATTGGAAAGAAAAGAAACTACCAATATTTGCTTCAAGTTTTTTGTTTGTTTAACACAACAATTAGATAATTTATCTTGATTTTGTTACTATAATAAGAAACACGCCGGCTGGTGTAACAAGTAAATCACTAAAACGTAAACTAAACAAACTTGTCAAAACATGAACAGTTGAACACATAGCGATGGGCACGAGGCGCGACTAGAAACAAATGTTCCCGATTGCACCCTAACTTAGCCGAAGCCAATGAACGGCGTTGCCGACTAGTCGGCAGATTAGTCGGCCATCTCAGCGGCGATTTGTCGGCTAGTCGACAAAATCCATAGTCAGCCCATCTCTACTAATCACAATAAAAAGTTTACATGAAAATTGATAATATTTTTCAAGACTAAGCCGTATTAGACCGGGTATCAATATTTTTCTTGCACCTGATGACCGCATGGATAACATCTTTTGGGTTCCTCGCTGGCATATTATGTGTCTGTGTGTCTTGTCTACGTATGCGTCTTTAAAACCAAATCACGACGAAAAGGCTGGACAGATTCCAGTCATTTTGGGTACAAAGATAGCTGGCATCCGAGGGGATTATGGCACTGGTCCCATCAAAGGCGAAGAAGCGATTAGCTATTGGCGATTTTCTCGCCCAAGAAACGAACAAAAGATATAGATCTTGTATTAGTAAAAGAGGCACATATATTAACAGCTCAACGCTGACTGTTCAGACTGCCAGCGAGAACTCTCAAATATATGTATCTCTGACGGAGTCGACATCTATTGTGCGTTTCGTGAGCGAGTTGGGCGACAAAATAGTCGATAGTTGCTCGCTTTCTCGCTGGCGGTGGGACTAGTGCCTATAGAATATTTTTTAGCCTAATAATGTTAAGAAAAAAACATTTACTTTTTCCTTCGTGTATGAAGTGGCTGCCTTCTTGTATTTCCATTTTATTTATTACAAATCTATGACTGCGCAGATTAAAAACCTCGAGATCGTTCAAAAGAACCACGACAAAGGCACCAGCTTGCAGCTGTTAAGTAAAACGACTGCAGTTAAAGCTAGCTAGTACTAGAGCCTAGATGTGGATACGACGTATAGTTATGGATTACGATATAGTTATGGGCAGTTCCTGTTTGTCTGTCTGTTATACGTTTTTTTTTATAAAACACTAGATCTCAGGCAGCAGTGTTGGGTAAGGTGTATTGGAGTAGTTTTGGAAAAAATCTCATAATGCCACATATCAGACGCCAACAAAGCTCACCGTCTTTAAGTCATCCGATGCTCAAATGATAGACCGTTCGTGGCATTACGTAGCCTTTTGTATTTGATTTGTGGTAAAGATTTTTTTTTTCGTAATCATCCCAATGCCTTTGTATTGTGATTGAAATAACCCGTATCACTTATTTTCTCGAAAATATCTTCAATGTACAGACATATCATTTTTATAATTTTATAATAGTATATTTTTATAACTTTATATAGTAAGTAGAAGGCGCCCGCAACTTCGTTCGCGGAGGAGAAAAGTCATAACCCCTCGTTTTTTCTTCAGCGTAGTCGGGTAAAAAGTATCCTAATACCATCTGAAGATACCCAGATACCCGTGTACCAAAAATAGTTGAAATCCGTTAAGCTGATTTTGCGTGATGAAGCCACAATGACACATACAAACATACATAAAATCCAAAAAAAAATATTTTTCGTTTTAGTGACCTCCAAATAGTCCATAACAATATATTTTTTTGAAAATATCTTCAATGTACAGACATTTCATTTTTACAACTTTATAATAGTATAGATTACTTTTCCTAACCCCTTGTTAAACAAGCAACAATTTACTTAGTCATGGTATTTTAAATGATGATGATATCCAAATGAACATATTCGTAACAATACGTTATCTATCATGGCGTGAGATGATGGTGATATATCACAATAAATGTATAATATTTACTTATGATAAAAGTATATAAATGTGTGTTAAATTACAGACATACAATCACTTTCAGAACGCGGAATCGGTCGTATTGCAGTCATTAAAATAAATTAGATTAAAAAAGTCAACAATGGAATATACAAACAATAAAAATAAAAATTTAGACGTTAAAAAATCGTGCAACGGTATCAGTGACGAGAAGATGATATTTGAAGATGCACTGAAAATAACAGGTAAGAATTTCATTGCAATACATTAGTCGTCAGATATAATTGTGTTTACAAATACTTGTTTTAAAGATTTCATATAATCCGAACACTTATTAACTACCCCCTACCCTGCCTGCCTAAAGTTTGGCACTATTCGTGTTCTTTTCTTTCTGACTGTTCTTTTCATTAAACATTTATCAACTACTCACCGATACCAGTTTACAGGCACCAATTCGGTAGCATTGCGTTATTTTATTACAAACGTCCTATGATCAGACCATTTTCCAGTTCCATCATCTGATCAGCTCCACGGTGTCATAATATTATATTATTCGTAACTTTCATAAGTATGCCAAATTGTAGCTCAATCCGGAACCGGGAAGTGGATCAAATTTTACTTGCAAGATTTGTTTACATAGTTACTGACATGGTGACAGATGAACCTAATAGAAAGGTTGTAAAAAGATAGCTGAGTAGTTGCAACAGTGTTGAATCTTTATGTTATCATCAAAAGATACCTTTGTCCCCATAGATGCTATTTTCCTGGTTGGCTCATCAGGCTTTTTCAATTATTAACAACTGATTATGTCTATGAAATGTGATAGATCAAGAGTACGGAACAATATGTACACGTCTATTTATTTTAGTTTTATATTTACATAAGAGTTATGATCTTATGATAGTCAGCGATTGCAATCTTGTAAATATTTAAGATCAAATAAGTGAAGATGACAGATGATACTAAAGTGAAAGAGATTTCATACGTGCTTTTGACGAACATCACTGCTACGACAAATTACGACAAAAGAATCGTTCCGATGGTTACCCAGAACCAGGTAAACTCCGTGGCTTACCTGAATCTCACCGGGAATCAAGCCTGAATAGAGATTCCCAGCCTGATCTATATAATGCATAAAATGTTTCTGTCGATGCAAAATAAATCATCAATATCAATATAATTATCAAAAAAGACTAAAGCCTGCCTACTCACTACCATCAAAGACTACTCTTAACTCTTTTATCTATAACCACTTACGTGCTTGTGTTTTTAGTTTGAATTCTATTTATGTTTTAAATGAGAACGGTGAGATGCAACTACAGATAACAGAAAGCATTTGAGTGGATAAACATGAAGTTTTGTATAGAAATTCCCATTTTAATGTTGACAAAGAAAGGTCAGACTTTTCACCATTCCTACAGCACAGCAGGCCTATGTTAGTTGCGATCATTTCGCTTTAGATAAAAGACGAATAAGCTGTCTCATTCTAACAAGTAAATGAGTGCGAGAGTGATTGATGCTTTATCATTTGTTAATCGCGTGACAAACGACCACTATATGGCCTCAAGATACCTAAAGTCTGAAGGGCTACTCTGAATTTTGAAATTCGAAGTTTGTTTCCTACCGTCCCGTTCTCTCAAATAAAGATTAACATGAAAGGAAGAGGAATGACGCTATAAAAACTGGTCATCGAACACAACACAAAGCAACATCAAATCTGGACATCGAAGCACGTGAAGGGACGATACAAAAATTTATATATTCCTGGTATTTTTATTAAACTTTTGTAATACGTTTCCTCATAAACCACCTGGCCCAATATTACAGGGTTTCACTTTTAGAGAATTGAAGTTTGAACATTGCCATAGAGACATATATAGTGTAATTTTAACTGCCTTAAATATTTAACATAGAACCCTGTAATATAAATATGGTCAGCGAGATGGCGATGCGGTTACTGTCGTTCAAAGATCAGATTAGGTACAGGCTTCAAAATGGATGACTTTCAACTGACACATAATATTTTCTTCTGTTTCCGCGAATATTACTCATTGAAATAAAACAATTTAACGGATTATATCGCGTATATTATCTCATTTTAGTTCCCGACGTTTCGGAAGCTTTCCAGCTTTCCATGGTCACGGGAGGACTGAGAAAAGATGTATTTTTCTCTGTCAAAGTTACAATTTGTGCAAACTACCCATTTTTTGAAAAAACACAAATAAAGGTGTACATACATGCCAGATGGGCCTAAGCTGTAAAGACAGTTACACATGTGCCAGAAGGGCTTAATTATTTTATTCTAATAATTTACCAAGCAGCATTTCACAAATGAGGCGTACTGAGGAGAAAAGAAACGCTGCAAAGAAAAACTCCCAGGCTACCTCATTACTAATTATAATATTTAAAAAACAGAGACTATTAAACTACTTTTAAACAGATAAGATATTTTACACCGTTCGGAAATTAAGGTTTTGCAGTCCTGTGTCTCGCTTGTTCCTTGATGAGATGTATTACAGGATCCCAAGCTGGTGGTAGTGACAATCCATCTTCTCTATTGAAATTAGGATGCTTTTTAATGTGCACATAGCAGATGTCAAGCACCGTCGGTGTAATAGGTCTGCAGTCTGTGAACATGTCATTGACAAACCAAACCACTCAATTAAGTTTGATAAACCTTCTATCCTTGCCAAAGAAAAAAGATATTTTCCCAGGATGCTACGCGAGGCTATTGAGATTAAAAAGCATCCTAATTTCAATAGAGAAGATGGATTGTCACTACCACCAGCTTGGGATCCTGTAATACATCTCATCAAGGAACAAGCGGGACACAGGACTGCAAAACCTTAATTTCCGAACGGTGTAAAATATCTTATCTGTTTAAAAGTAGTTTAATAGTCTCTGTTTTTTTAAATATTATAATTAGTTATGAGGTAGCCTGGGAGTTTTTCTTTGCAGCGTTTCTTTTCTCCTCAGTACGCCTCATTTGTGAAATGCTGCTTGGTAAATTATTAGAATAAAATAATTAAGCCCTTCTGGCACATGTGTAACTGTCTTTACAGCTTAGGCCCATCTGGCATGTATGTACACCTTTATTTGTGTTTTTTCAAAAAATGGGTAGTTTGCACAAATTGTAACTTTGACAGAGGAAAATACATCTTTTCTCAGTCCTCCCGTGACCATGGAAAGCTGGAAAGCTTCCGAAACGTCGGGAACTAAAATGAGATAATATACGCGATATAATCCGTTAAATTGTTTTATTTCAATTTCCACTGACACGTTAGTCTGGTAATCCAAAGGTACGTATCCGGGCTCACTTCTTGGTGTGACCACGTATGATTTTTCATTGCCCTTTTTATCTATATCACAAAACAAAACATTCATATTTTCCAGGCGTGGGAACATATAATTACAGACTGTTGTTCATAACCATCTACTCGCTGCTGGCGGCAACCGCGGAGATGTTCACAATCGGCCTTGTGACCACAGCCGCGCAGTGCGACCTTGAGCTCGACGTGGAGAAGAAGGGGTTGATGAGCTCCATACCTATCTTAGGTACGTTACCATATCAGCCGAAGATCCGCTGCTGGACAAAAACCCTAGGATCTCCACAAAGACTGGTCGTGTACTGCATTTATCCAACGGTTTCCTGCGATAGGAACGAAGCCTGATCGTCATTCCAACTTGTGTTGAACCTTACCACACTGCGTTAGATTAGACCCAGTCCCTAGTATCAAAATGTTCTATTAGGTTTTAAATCATTGATATTGACTGAAATTGTACCTACCCACACGTAGTTATATACTGACTTTGTGTAATATCTGCTATTATGTTAAAATCTGCCCTTTATCTTAATTTATTGAACTGTTACTGTTCTCTGTTTACTATAAGATTTTTCAGTGTTTGGTGTCATGTCTGGCAAAAGCCTATAAATGATGGTATATTTAGATAAATATACCTACAGCGACTCTCGTCCGTGTCTATGTGCTATTAGCATGATTCCATCTTCCCATTCACGAACTATTTTTCTCTACTTCTTTTTAGGGTTCCGTACCCAAAGGGTAAAACGGAGCCTTATTACGTAGACTTCGCTGACGTTAGGGCTCTGCTAACACTGAATTTTCATAGATACGGCCGTTTGTAGCGTATATTTTGTACTGAACCCTCGGTGCGCGAGTTCGACTCGCACTTGGCCGGTTTTTTCATTACCTACCCCACAATAAACCCGGCCGTCATAGACCGCTAGAACCAGCTTAGCCTACTCGCATCTTAAGTATTCCGTGCTATGACTGAATAGTCGGCCTACACGTTGGAAGTCTATCTGCTATACCTAACATCCTTGGACTATTTGCAGGGGTGGTAGTGAGCGCTCACTTCTGGGGCTTCCTGGCCGACACACGAGGCCGTCGGTTTGCGCTCATCATCAGCACTACGGCGTGCTGCGCCGCCGGCCTTCTCGCCAGCTTTGCCGGCAACTGGGTCTTCTTGGCCGTCCTCAAGTTCATAGGAGCTATTTTGTAAGTATACTAGCTACTGCTCAAAAGAACGACGCAATTTCCCACTTAGAAAATTCTGGGATTTACACAAATGACCTCGTGAGGCTCGCGGGGAGCTGGTGGATGCGGTCTGTGCAGGATTGCACTCTGTGTTGAGTTATAGGAGAAGAATATATTCAGCAGTGGACGTCCGTTGCTGATAGATAGATAGGCACGGATGGACAATATAAACGTTATCATCGCTCTTTTAGAGTTGCTAGACTTAAGTAGCAGTTGCACGGGGCACATTGCTCGTAGAGCCGATGACCTCTCGGCTGAAAAGGTCCTCGAGTTGCGACCGCATACAGGTTGATGCACCGTGGGAAGGCCCCAATAGATGGACCGAAGATCTGCTCACGATTGCAGGCAACCGTTGGGTGAGAGTGCCGCACGATGGGTCGTTGTGTAGATCCTGGGGAAGGCCTTTATCCATCAGTGGACGTTTATAAACTGATATGCGGGTGATGATGGCTGATGTGATCCGTGTGACTAACACTATTTATTTTCATACAAACTATGGCGCGACCACATGGCTGTCGTTCTGGTGTGGTTGTGGTGTGATTGTAGTTTGGTTGTGGTTGTAGTTTAGTAGTGGTTGTGGTGTAGTTGTGGTGTGGTTATGGTTGTGGTGTGGTTGAGGTTGTCTTGTGATTGTGTCACTGAATAGACCCTAAGGCGCAAGACTGTTTTGAGTTAGCTGCTGTGTCTCCATAAAGCCAGGCTCTTTGAGCCGCCTTTTGCGCTCGAAGGAAACTTACGCTTCTCTATACTAAAAATGTGTGAAGGGGTTGTAGACAACGCCTCTGTCACGCAAGTTTTGAGAAAAGTATAACTGCAAACTGCAAACTAAAAATGCAAAGTTAAATCACCATAACGCTATCAATTAACATAATGAATATCCTGAGGATTATCCATAATATTATAAAAGCGAAAGTGTGTCTGTCTATCTGTCTGTCCTCTTCACGCCTTAACCGCTGAACCGATTTGGATGAAATTTGGTATGGAGATAGTTTTAGTCTCGGGAAAGGACATAGGCTACTTTTTATCCCGGACAGATACCCTTATCCGCGATAAACGAATTTAAGGTGGACGAAGTCCCGGGCAGAAACTAGTTTCAAAGAAATTAAGTAATGGAATATAATGATTTCTTGATTGTGTGACAGATTCAGGTTAACAAAATTTTGCAGTTACAGGTTACTGATGCAAGCCTTAGCTGGAGCAGGCAAATCTTACCTTTTCAGGTGTACTCGTACACACATTATAAAATTGTGAACACATTATAGAACTGTGTACCGAAAATTTGTACCGAAATAAAGATGATTCCAGAGGACAGATTTAGTGTCGATAAAATAAAACAACCCTAGAGGCTTCGATGGAGCCAGGAGTATTAAATAGCGTTTAGTTTTTTTGCGCTGTTGTTTTCATCGCTTCTTTCAACAGTTTATTTGTTTTTGTTTTTTTTTCATTTTAGCGCTTCTGGGACCAACGCAATAAGCTTCACATTCCTGGGTGAAGCCACCATTGCGAAGAAACGACAGCAGTACCTCATGTACGCTTCAGCTGGAGTACTTTCTTTCCAAGCCATCAACGCCGGTGGGTTTTCTATCGTGACGTTTTTCAGCCGCCTGTTTTCTGGGTCCCTTACCTCGAAATGGAACGAATCACGTTTCAACGGATCATTTTCACTTGTCTACGTATACGATTAGATCACTTCTCATATATTAATTTCGAATAAATAAATAATAGGTACTTACTTTAGTGTACCTATTCCACTGATTTTTTTATACTTTCAATAAATAAATATTTAAGGACAGTTTTACATAATTCGACCTAATCTCACGGTAAGGTTTGTTAATACGAACCATGTCATATAACATGGATAACAAGGAAGGGCACCCAACTGTCCAGCTCTAATTTGTTTAATTTTTTTATTCGTTAGAGAGTAGTGTAAAATAACGGACTCGTATTTTTTTTAGCTGCTCAAAGGGAGAAATTGTCCTCAAAAGTACTAAAAGTGACCAAACCCTGTAACTTCTGTAGAGCTTTTTGTTTAAGCAAATTGCTAGTTATTTACTGGCTTGATTAAATGTTGGAGAACAGTATTGTGTTAATTTGGCTTAACTTATATTTTACAAAAAAAATACCGTTCAAAGTTTCATACTTCTCATCGTTTCACTCATTTCACTTAGGTTATTTTGTTATTTATTTTTTCGTTATGAAACTATGTGGTACTGACTAGTATGAAACTTGTTCTACGATTTCTTATAGGCTTAGTCTGCAATCTGTCTGTAAAGAACTGTTGTTCAATGAACATCATTTACTTTATAATGATTAATGCCCACTCAATACGTACTTGTATTTTAAGTATTCTCTTTAAAAAAATCATTGTTAATAGTACGGAAAGTTTTGAGATATAAAACATCTTAAGATGTCTTTGACACATACTTACCTAGTTATAATAAAAACAAAAAATAAGAAAAGTTTGTATTCAAATAACACTATAGGTAATGAATTTGCAGTTTTTATTTAGTAAGATGTGTATAAAACATTTAATATTTCCTCATTGACACGAACCTAAAATAATTAAAGTGTTATTGTGTCAACCCTATGTCATTGCTTCAATTAATTAGTTAAATTAACGAGGTCTGCTCATCGCATTATTTGTTCTTACCGGGTTTGAATTTTCAAATAGTATTTGAAATAATTGACAAGCGATTTATTTAGGTCAATTAAATTAGCTATTCAGGTAAATAAATTACTGTCATCGTAATAGAGTACATGCATGAATTTTTTTTATCGCTTTTCTTAACATAATATGAAAACACCGTAAAAACGATTTCAAACAGTGACATTAAAATTAAAATCGGCCAAGAAATACGCATGATATAGGCATTTTAGACTGCTAATTAGACGGCGATTTGACAGAGAGGTCCGACATGTACTGTTACGTCATAGTCTACGCCGGCCATATAAACTCCATATTAAATTCCATTTTGCTAGAAAGAGATAGAATGAAATGTTTGATGGCTTATATCTTGGTTATTTTTATAGTTATTCGAAAAATTATTTTTGTGTACTATTTGTTACATGATTGAGCTTTTAATGGAGCAAAAATAAAAAAACATGCATATTCCCTATTAACACTCACCGAAAATTCGAAATAGTAGTCATTTTACTTTTCTCAACTAACTTTTATGCATTTACTAGCTTCTGCCCGCGACTTCGTCCGCCTTAAATTCGTTTATCGTGGATAAGGGTATTTTTCCGGGATAAAAAGTAGCAATGTCCTTCCCGGGACTCAAACTAAATCCATACCAAATTTCATCAAATCGGTTCAGCGGTTTAAGCGTGAAGAGGTAACAGACAGACAGACAGACAGACAGACACACTTTCGCATTTATAATATTAAATATATGGATAGCATAGAGCTTAGAGCATTTAACTAATGGAGTTGACAAGCCGTGCCAATACCGAACATTCATGCATTTTAGCGGGGGGTGAGATAAACACGTACAGCACACTACGGAAATATTCCTATTTCTACCAACGCACACAATTAAATGAAATCACCTACAAACATAAAAACACCCACACACTGACAATTTACCGTATAAACAAAACGGAGATTTTGCGATTACTTTGGCAGAGGGGAATATATTTGTATGGTATATCCATTAGTTGAATGCTCTAAGTCGTCAAGGTATAAGTAACCCTTAAAGTTTGAACCTAACCCAACTCACTCTTCGGTTTTTGAGTCAGGAACGCTCGAAAGTTCACCAAAATATGCCTCAAAACTGTGAAACCCGTAGCAAAAGATTTTTTCCCACATTTTTCGTCTCGTTATTAAATTTTCTATTGCTCGATTTTTTCTGTACGATTTTACTGTATACGCGCACGGTTTAGCTATTTTATTTAGTTTATTACTAGTCATATACGCCGAGATTTCCATACAAAAAACTACGAATGAACTTCTTACATCGTCTTAATACTCAAAATATGTGACAATGTTGTACGTTATATACGTAGGTATATTATTATAAAAGTATTTTATGCAATCGTTATATAACGTATGCTTTTTCAGTGGAGTAACGCGTTTAGGCCAGTGCTGAGTGGCGTAATTAAGTTACGAGACCTAAAAAGCTAATTATATAACTATTGTATACAATACTTTTTCTACGAATAACCCATTAACTACAGTAAATGAAACATAGCTACAAAAAATAATTGCAAAAACTTTTTTTAACACGCTTTTATTAGGTCGACCTGTATGTAACTATGTAATGGAATCTAAAGTAACTAATTTAACCATCTTCCAAAGATCGTAGCCTTATGAAAATTGGCAGCTGTATGTAGTTCTGATGACAATATAATAATATGGTACTGTCGACCTGATCTGATGATGGAGCCGGAAGATATGAACTGGAACTTCATGATGGAACATCGTATGATAGCTTTGTTTGGGTTTGTTAGAAGAATCTTGTAAAGCGTGTTTTTCTAGTGTTTTTAAACTATAAATTTATTCCTTCTTTTTTTGAAAGTCATTATAGTTCTGTGCCGAGTTGTATAATATAGGTATTATAGTTCAGTGACATATAATATATACCATAGAGTATAGAGATGATGGTCCAATCTAAAAAGAATGCCTTTTTAGATTGATTCGTGGAGTTTCATAGATTGTTCACGAGTAGAAAAATGATTTACTGCTGCTTTTGATAGTTTGTCTTTGTGTTTTATTATTACTGTTGTAAGTTGCAACTTGCAACAGCCATATGAGTATGAATGATCCCTAAGTTCTAAGCGGGGTTTTACTTTTTCAGTTATGGCGTATCCCATCTTAAACATGACATTCTCGTACTACATGCCTCTTCTGGGCTTCGCGTTCCGGCCTTGGAGGCTGTTTCTCTTGGCCATTGGGCTCATCAGCGGGATCAATCTTCTCCTCATCGTGTTCTTCACATTTGAGAGCCCTAAATTCTATTTCGCCATCGGAGAACATGAGAAGGGGTTGAAGATTATGCAAAAGCTTTACAAAGTTAATACTGGGAATGCTGTGGAAACTTACCCGGTACGTACTTATATACTAGCATTTTTCCACGGCTTTGCCCATGTGTATTATGTTTGTACCTCAGTGTATGTTTCCTACATAAACAATTGATCTATGTTACTTTCCAGGGTTTTTGTACAGTTCAAGGGAAAAGATAGGTAAATACCACAGAATCTTACAAATATACATCCGAAACGTATTGCTATGGCACTAGAGTTGGTGTGTACATATTTTTGAAACTTTTAGTGTGTATTTATTTATCTTTGTACATGTAACCGACTGGTTGATGTAGCCGCTTTATTGCATTTTGTATGACAATTTTAGACTGCCTTAGTTAGAGTCGACAAAGCCAGTTAGTTTAAACCAGTTGTGTTCAGCCACTCGGCTAACCGACATTTACTCATGTGTTTGAATGGCCTTGTTCAATGAAAGGGCTGTCCGTGCAATATAACGACTATTTGAACCAGTTGACTGCTACATCTATATACAAAAATCACGTCAATCCTTAGCCAGCGACATCGCGTTAAAATAGGATAACACAAACACACTTTTAAGATTACTATAGTTTTATCATATTGGCTGGTTATGCTTGCATCCCATATATTATTCATTCTAATGTGCAAACATTTACAGAAGTGTCATGCTAGCAAGAGAGATGGCGCTGAAATTATAATTGACTAAAAAAACATCATTTTAACATCACACTAAGTGGTGTGAGCTTTAGACATTATAGACGTTTAACTTAAAATGATGTTTGTTTAGTCAATTATAATATCAGCGCCATCTCTCTTGCTAGCTTGACACTTCTGTAAAGATTCCAGAAATGATTTAGATACCATGGGTAAATGTTTTCATAGAGAGCGCTGAGGTGATACAAACCTAGTATTCTTATTTTTGGTTTTTGAAAAAAAAAAGTGGAAATGGTATCCTGGGTAGAAAGTTAATACCTATTCCAGCTTGTCTCTTCCATGGTTATTTCATTTAGGCTAGACAATGATAAGATAAACAAAAATAAAGACTACAAAGCTACTTTTTAGTGACTGAAAAATATAGTAATTAATATATGATATACGATTTATTTACAGGTTAAACACATTGTTTTAAATGAAGACGATTATAAAACGAAGCAGAGAAGTTTCCTTCGTTCTATTTGGGAACAAACTATACCGCTTTTCAGTAAAAAGTATATCAAAAACACCGTCTTGATCTTCTTGTGCAGTTTGCCGGCGTACTGTATGTAAGTGTTCATGTATATCCTTCCTTGGGGACGTCCAAATTTTTCCTTTTTGAACCCCTGCCCCCTTGTCATCGTTTTTTCCAATTTATTAACCCCCCATCAGGTATATAAACGTGCTTGATAATGTCGCATTGGACATTCTTCCTGAAATCATAGCAACAAACTTGACAAATAATAAGGCATCAACTATTGCAATCAGGGTGTCCAACTTTGTGACGTTTATCTTAACCCCCTATTTTTCTTCATTGTAGTCAGTTAACATTAAGTATACAGTTAACATTAAGTACTGCATACGAAGCAACATATGGCCGTTATGATTCGACTTTATGACACAGCGCGTCAAAATTGAAAGTTAAGTAAAAATTAAGACAATTCATGTGGTAAAGGTCCATCTTGCACGGATGGCATGAATCTGGCAAAATTGTTCTAATGGACAGAAGCCATGAAACTTAAAAACGGAACTGAACTAAGGGTTAAATAAAATACCACCTTTGTCTGCCCCTCTTCATATTAAATTTTTAGTCATATGAACCATGACGAATGTTCAGTTAGATATTAAAATTTCCCATAGAAGGTAGTTCATCCCATAGGAGGCATCTTTTGATGATAAGAATAAAACCTGTATTAATTTTCAGATCCCCGCCATTTTCCATCTGGCTGCCTTTCATCATGAACAGTTACAGCAAAGCAGAGCATTCAAATATACAGTTCTGCGACATTTTCAAAATTAATGATACTCAAACTGATGTCAGTTACGTCAGATCTGTGGTAAGTTTCCTGTTGCATTAGAAGAAAGTTTTCAATTCGATAGTGAATACAGAATCGAATCAGACCTATTACGGTCGCAATTATCGTGTGATAAATATATGGTAAGGCGTCACTCTCACACTCACACCCGGTCCGAAAGTGACAGCTGCTTTGTCATTTAAGTCTGCAGGACACCATCGCAAGTGCAGGCTTCTGGCCGAAATGTGTAGTGGTTAGGCAGTTCCGGGACAATCTGCCGATTCCTACACCAGATCAGACGACGCAACAGAGCCAAGGAGTTTCGTCGCCTAAATCAAAATAAAGTAATAAGTTTTTCCATTTGTTTTTGTTTTTTTTTTTAGTTCACAATGCCTTGGTTTTTACTGTAATGCTGTGTAACTTTTTTGAATAATAATTAAATAAATAAATTTATGTATAGCGTCATAAAGGCAACCATCATAGGCCACTGAGGCGATAGATTGCCTGAAGGTTAGCCAAATTTCCACCGTGAATCAGCCCATTCTCCTGCCCCAGTGTCCTTGACAAGTTCTTTCGTGATAGTCCCATGGTTTGCGGGCGCCGGGGGGAAAGACAGTGGGAGTGTGATTAAAAACTTCATGCCCACCCCCGTTGCCCCCCCCCCCCCCCCCACCCTCCATGGGAGTGTCAAGAAAGAACTAGAGAAGCTATAGTAGAGCCCTGTTCCTAAGCAAGCTGTACGCGGTGTAGTCGTGTAGTCATTTTATATTGGTTACTGACATTTACAGATAGACATAAAAAAATATGATTTTCAGTTTTATTTCGTGGGTTATGCTATACGACCTACCTTCATACCAAGTTTCAAGTTTTTAGGACAACTGAAAGTACTCTATTAGTCGCCGAGTACAGGACGAGGCCCCCAACAAAAAGGACCGATGATTTGCACGAAACCGTTGGATGAGATCCTTGGGCACGTCTTTGTCCAGCAGTTGACGTCTTTATGCTGATGAATTATCATGATTATGATCATCATTTTTCTGTATTCCAGATACCCGAATGCGACGACAGTATAACAGACCTAACCCTGATAACCCTGGCAGTATTTGCTACGTACCTCGTAATCAGCTCTCTAGTCACGTGTCTCATACTCAAGTACCTAGGGAAGAAGTGGACGTACGTCTCAAACCACGTGCTCTCCGCCATCTTGTGTGTCGTTATCAACTATGTGAATATGCTGTGGGGGGTTATTGCCTTGGTGGGGATGTCAATGAACGTAGTATGCATGGGTATTGTTACTACGTATGCTGTGGAACTGTTCCCGACCTACATGAGGTAAGCATGCTAGCACTATCCACTATAACATAGGTGAAAATAAAAAGGAAGATTGTGTTTAATCTACACACAAGAGCAAACATTTTGGGTCACTCAAATTTAAATAACAGCAATAAGTTTTTTAAATTATTTGACACTAGTTTTTTTACATTATATACTATGTTTTGGAATAATCAACTGTATTAGCAATTTTCATGATCTTACCGTAAAAATATCGACATTGAAAAATGACAATAATTTTTGCAATATATCGCTCCGGTAACGTTCGATATATGTTATTTTTTTAACTTATTTTTGCAGTTAAGATATAAAATTAAATAAAGATCATGACAGCACTTAAAAACTTTGTGAGTATAACGGTATTTTACCGACCCGAAATTTTTACTCTTGAGTGTATATTTGTTCACACGGATAATTCTTCATTGTCTAATTCTTGTAATTGGTGAAATAGTTTCCATAAAGTCGAAAATCATAATGTAACATTTGTCCAAATATTTCGCGACTGTCTGTTGGATTGTCATAAAACAAATCTAACCCCACCTACGGGCTGCACTATAGGCCTTTTTCTGCCGTCTTGAAAAGTGATTTGTATGATTTATGACTAATTAACCATTAGAGACCTTTGTCCAGTACAGTATCTTTAGGCCGATAACATGATGAATTGATGATGATTGTCGGACAAAGAATACAGTTATTAAGGCTTACAAAAAGATCCAAATGCATTTTGTGTACTCTCACAACTGTTTCGGAAAGATGCAACAAACGCAGGGTGTACGAGAGTATCTTTCTGTTATAAAAACACAAGTAGACCATGCAGATCCATTGTCAGTATAAGAAAAGCGGTCGCTCTTACGTCTGCATTTTCAAGAAAGAAGACACTCTCATATCTACCCGTTTCTCAAAAATAACTTATTTATTTTCAGAGCTATGGCAGTTTGCCTTTGCATCCTAACAGGACGGACTGTGTCAATGGTTTTCTACAATATCATCGGCTCCCAGCTGCAGAACAACTGCAATAACTTTATATTTATCATATCCGGATTGATTTTGTGTAAGTACTATATTAAGTAATAATCACTGTCATTATACTGGGTGACTTCTAAGACTTGAACGGTTAGTTTCAAGTTTTGTATGGAGAAGTTGAATTTTTTGTTCACGATTTCCATATTGTTCTCATACTAAAAGTTGATCGTCATTGTAAGTAGCCTCGGAAAGTAACATTTTAATTCACGTCAAGAAGTCAACTCGTATAACAGTAGCATAAATTAGAGTACAAGATATAGAGTACAATCAGCAACCAACATCTAATACTCGCAGGAGCACAACGCTGTCAAAGACACATATTTAGCATGCTGTAATGACCATTGCGTTTATAGAGCGACAGATAAATGACAAAGCATAGTACTCCCAATCTCGAAATTTGAAATTTGTAACGTGTCATCTCTCTCGCTCTCACGTAAAACGATGATGATGATGATGATGATGATGCTTTAAAATTACCGTTTCCAGCTCTAAAAAAGTACTCTTAAAAGAGTCGCTAATGGCAAAGCCATATTATAGGGTAGAGGACTATTTAACACACAAAAATGCATGGCCCAAAACATTAACCAAATAATTTACTTTTACCGGGACACGGTTCATATAAGGTGGCATATCAAACGTATGTAAGTCGTTATAAATAAAAAATCATAATTTTGCTTTTTTATATTATATATTGTTTTTACTTTTATAAGTTTTGATATGTTTTCTTGAAGAACTACGCATTGAGTTTATACTCAAAACATATATTTATGACTGCATGTACTTAGCCTGTACAAATATTGTAATAGATATAAGAGTTATTTCGAAAAAATGACTCACTGTTGAGTTTTGTTTCGGCTTTCTTCTGCTCAGTGGTCTCCTCTTGAGAAACGCCGTAGAGTCAGACTTATAAAAGTGCCCTTGCGGCCTACTTACAAAATAAAGATCATTATTTCATTAAACTGTACTTGAGTGAGCGAGATGGCGCCATACGAACTTCGAATTTCAGAGTAGCCCCTCAGTCGTCACTTTCTGACAAGTATGTGAGTGCGACGTGACAGATGCTTTATCAATGAAGGAACTGAATCAATACAATTATTGATACATTTTTTTTATAAATGGCGAATACCATAATTGTAACGGAAATAATTCCATTGCTTCTCCAGCAAGTCTTATTTATTTTTAATACTGGGACAGAGACGTAGCGTGATACGCATGTCTTGGACGATGGTTAATGCGCAATTGTGCATAAAATTAAAAAGACACAGAGGGCGCTACTAGTGCCTAACTAGGTTGTATTCGAAAATTTCAAGTCACGTACGTAAAGTTGCGATAGCTCACTTGGTCAGAGCACTTGTGCGTTATTTATTATTATACACTTATTTATTTTCAATCTTAGGTAGGTTTTTTACAATATATATATATATAAAGTAAAATACAAAATGCAAATACAAAATATAAACACATTATAAAAAACCTAACCTAGGGTGCCGCCGGCAGCGGGGCAGGGCTCAAGCTACCGGTGGTTAGGGCTGCACAGAGAGGAACCTCCTGACAATGCGGGCCGTGTCCAGGATTACTGCCTTCTGTATCTGACCCTTGATCCAGCCATCTAGCGACAGTCTCTTAAGATACTCGTCGAGACTCTTCGCTATAAGACCGTTTACCGAAACGACTATTGGCACAATGATCGTCGAATCAACATCCCACATGGCGGTGACCTCGTGAGCCAAGTCAAGGTACTTGCTGAGTTTGTCCTTCTCGGCCTTCACGAGGTTCTCGTCATGTGGGATGGTAATGTCGACGAGCATTGCTCGGCGCTTAGATCGATCTACCAGCACGATATCAGGCTTATTGGCTACAATAGTCCTGTCCGTGATGATAGATCGATCCCAATACAGCGTGGCACGACCATTTTCGAGAACTGGCATCGGTGCATACTTATAGTATGGCACCTCAGACCCCACAAGATCGTATTTAACAGCAAGTTGCTGGTGAATAATCCTGGCTACTTGGTTATGTCTGTGCAAGTACTCGCCGTTAGCAAGATGAGAACAACCGGACATGATATGCCTGAGTGACTCTCCGGGACGGCGGCATGCCCGACAAATGACGACCGTACCGTCTTTCAGGATATATCTCCGGTAGTTGTTCATCATGATAACTTCGTCCGCAATTGCACAGGAAAAACCTTCGGTTTCCCCGAAGAGATCGCCGAAACGTAGCCAGTTCACCGACGCGAGCAGATCCACATCGGGTCCTGTAAGGGCCTTGTAGAACCGCCCGTGTAGCTCCTTACTCTTCCATACGTCTTTGCGGTCTACGGTGCTAAGCACCGTTGGTCTGCGCCAGTTCTCGTTTGCCAAGGATAGAGGGGTGAGGCCTTTGTCTACTGCCACTACATCGCGATGTATCCCACACTCGTTGTTTAGGAAATACTCCCTGAGACTGCACACCTCGCGATTATGGAGGTCCTTGGCGTTTAAAAAGCCACGGTCCCCGCACTTACGCGGGATGTACAGTCTCATTACTGACGAGCGTGGGTGTAGCATGCGATGTGTAGTGAGCAGCATACGGACCCTCCTATCCAGGGCGTCCAGCTCAGTCTGGGTCCACCTTAGTATGCCAAAGGAGTAAGTGAGCAGGGGCATCACCCAAGCGTTGAAGGCGCGCGCCTTGTTGCCACCCGACAAAAGACTGTTAAGTACTTTTGTCAGGCGACAGAAAAAGCGCTCCTTCACTGCCTGCCTAATGTCCCCATCCGCAATACTCAATGCCTGTGACATACCAAGGTATTTGTAGGTTTCAGTTTCGGAGAGAGATCTAAGAGACATTGTCTCGGAAAGCTCTAAATTCGTGGAATTTACAACTTTCCCCCGCTGTACATGCATGACCGCACACTTGTCTACACCAAACTCCATTTTGATGGCGCTACTGAAAGTATCTGTAACTTTCAGTAGCTCCACCAGTTCCGGTCGTTTTGGTGCAAACAGCTCGAGGTCGTTCATGTACATCAGATGAGAAATGATCTCACCCCCTCTCCGAAGCCGGCAACCTAGTCCTGAATCCTTCAGCAGAGTGCTGAGTGGATTCAGGGCTAGGCAGAACCACAGTGGACTCAAACTGTCGCCCTGAAAAATACCCCTCTTAATCCTTATAAAGTCCTGCGGAGCAGGGCGGGCGTCTCGGCCGCCTGGTTGACAAAGGACTGTGGTCCACTGTCTCATACATGCGCCTAAGAAGGATCTTAGAGCTGTATCGACTTTATACAGCTCCAAAATCCTCTCGAGCCATGAATGAGGCACCGAATCATAGGCCTTCTTGTAGTCAATCCAAGCGGCAGAGAGAGACCCCCTGCTCCGCCGAACTTATTGACAAATGGTCGTGTCAATGAGGAGGAGCTCCTTAGTACCACGGGACCCAACCCTACATCCATTTTGAGAGAAGGCCAAAACGTTGTTCGCAACAATGTGCGTGTTAATTTTTGCTCTCAAAATAGATGTAAGGAGCTTGTACAGCGTAGGAAGGCACGTGATGGGTCGATAGTTTTTCGCTTCCGTGGTACTACCGGACTTGTAGAGCAAGAAGGTAACACCAGTTGTTAAGAAAGATGGCAGGGAACCAAGCTCGAGGGCTTGTTGGAATTGTGTTGCCAGACGTTCGTGTGAGCATCGAAACCACTTAACCCAGAAGTTGTGCAACCCGTCCGGCCCAGGACTTTTCCAGTTCTGAGTCGTACGAGCGGCACAACTCACGTCATCGGGGCTGATAGTAACAGCCCCCATGGCTTCGATGGGCTCACACTCGCGCTCGACAACATTCATCCACTCGCCCTCTGTGTGCTCGACTGGCACCGACCAGATACTACGCCAGAAATTACTCATGGCGGTAGGATCCGGCAGCCGCCCGTCGGTCACACGTTGGTCGGTTCCCTCCCACTTTCGGTATACCTTCCTTTGATCGCTCTGGAAGAGGCGATTCTGCTGGAATCGATCCACACGTTCTCTGTAGCGACGGATACGGCTTGCCCACGCATAGACTTTCTGCTTCAGGAAGTCGATGCGCTCTGTGACACACGCCATGTAATCACAGTAACTGACATCAGTCCACGCAAAGGCCTGTGCTACGTAGCGCATGACACGAGGGCGGTTGTTACCCCCACTGAAGCAGATTAGCTTTGCAATGAGAGTCCTGAACGTGCTGATACGCCGCTCGATCCGTACTTGCCAGGCGGGGACACCACCGGCAGTCCGCGGTGCTCGGTCAGCGTCCGGGAACTTGACACGAGCAACGCGGCACGCCGCGATGGCCCCGCAGTACATGATCGAGTGGGTATCAGTTAGATCGCTAGCCCGCAGATACGGGTCTAGCAAAGCATTCAAGGCTCCCACTAGCGCCAAGTTACGTTTATTCGCGGGCAAGCGTGGTAATCGCGGCCTAGAGTCAGGTGCGAATCGATACCGCTCAATCGTCTCTTCCAGAGTCCTCCTCAATTGCTCATTGGCCTGGGTACTCACGCTACTCACGCAGTGCCCCTCGTCAGAGTCGGTATCGACCCGCGGCGCCCCCGGCATCAGGTCGAGTGCTGGCGCCGGAACCGGCGACGTAGCAGGTGGATTCCGAGACGACGTGGAGGCCGCGCGAGCAGCCAGTACTTCCAGGCGCAGTCGATCAAGCGTCGCGTCGTCCAGCAGCTTACGCCGTTGAATGGCGCGCACTTGATCCGATAGCCGCTGCGCAGATACGGCGATGGCCGGTTCGAAGGTCTGGAACAGGAGGAGCATCCTGTCCCGGTATGCAGACAGGTGGGTTCCCCCCTCTGTAGCCCCATAGTATGCGCGCATGACGTTCTCGTTATTGGCTTGAGACCATCGCATGCGACGCACTATACCACCGGTAGCGGGAGCCGTGGGCGGAGCAGAGTGCCCCGCAGGCCCCAAGCGCGCCGGCAGCGGTGGCCGACCTCGTCGCGCAGGTGGTCGTGGCGGCGGGGGCGGCGGCCCGCACTCGTCGTCGCTCGACTCGCTCGTGTCGGGCGCGGTGGCGAAGTCGTCGCTCGATGCCGATGGTGAGCAAGACGAGGCGGGCGGGGGTGTTGGTCGTGCGTGTGTTGGCGTGGCAGCTGTGCTTATTTTTCGCGTATTTTGGCTCCTCGTGAAATAGCGTTGCATGATTTAAACAGCATTTACATATTTGAACGTTGACATTTTTGACACTTCACAAATTCGGTTTTTCGTCTATAATTACCGTTTCTGAGCTGTGTTTTTACTATGTCCGTGGTTATTGAGAATTTTCTTCGGTTTTTCATGATAGATGTTGTAAAATTATGTCGAAAACAGTTAGGTAAACATAAAAAATATTAAATATAAGCGGAGGCCAAAATCCGTGACAGCGAGTGACAGCAAAAATCTTATATTAATTAATCTAATACTGGGACAGAGACGTAGCGTGATACGCATGTCTTGGACGATGGTTAATGCGCAATTGTGCATAAAATTAAAAAGACACAGAGGGCGCTACTAGTGCCTAACTAGGTTGTATTCGAAAATTTCAAGTCACGTACGTAAAGTTGCGATAGCTCACTTGGTCAGAGCACTTGTGCGTTATTTATTATTATTATTATTGTTATTTTGTGGGCCTTCTGTATGCCGCCTCGATCAGATTTGATCTATTGTGGCAGCCCTTTATTAGAGTTCACTACTGAGGCCCGTTGAGTCTTGGAATTCCCAAATTCTTTGGGCAGTGAAATGTTGTATCTCTTCCAGGGGCACGACATGTTGCCCTAGGTAGATACTTCTTTTCCTCATGAGTGGTCCACAGGAGCAGAGGATGTGCATTGCAGTCTCCTCTGTCTCTTGGCAGAATCTGCATACTGCGTCCTGTTTCATACCTATTTGAAACAGATGCTTATTTACTTTGCAGTGACCTGTCAGGATTCTTGTTATTGCGCAGGTTTTTGGTCTTTTGAGCTTGAACTTGTGCGTTAAAGAAGAGTTGAAATCCTGTTTGCAATTTAGTAGGTTGCATTGATTTTTTTCCTTTACAATCAAACTCTGTGTTATAATATTTTAGATGCATTATCATTTATCTATCGACTAATAAACGCGACCACAATAAAAAAAAATCGTGGTTGGAATATAGGTAAAAATGGTTCTATATAATTTCACACATTTGTACCCCTTGTCGTATCGTTCAATGATAAAATGGAAACACTATGAAATGCTTTCACGGTATCTTAAAAATGTTTAACCCTCTTCTTGAGAACGTATCCTACAAGATACGTTCGACTTAAAAAAATATTTATGCAAAAGTCTCTACATTAAAACGGAACGCTTACTTAATTTCAAAATCTGTACATGTTTCCGAACGAATAAGCTGTGATTTGCGTTACGTTGGCAACACCTCCGAAACGAGAAAGCACAGATTGTCAACAAATCCGACATGATCACGCGCAGAAAGGTAAGAAAACTTGATTTTCATATGATAAGCATGGCAAATTTAACAAAATGCAGTAGTTTTTATAAACTAAGGAATATGTACGTTGAGTGGAAGTAAAATAAAATATATAATACTATTTTTTTCTGTGACTAACTAACCGTTAACATGAATGTATCTCAAAATATATATTGCCTGGTTTGTGGTGAATTAACGTTTCTGCATTATGTATCCTGTGGTATACGTTGCCAGCTACGTGGTTATTTTAATTTTCATTTTGGTGTACCTTGTGGTACACCTTGTCTGGTTCATGGAGTTTATGGGTCACTGACTTTTCGTATCTTAACCCTTTCGGTGCGCAAAGCCACCGCGCTGAGCAGCTCGCAACGGCGCAGTACAAACGAAAACATGCTAAATAGCGATGCGCTTATGTGGCGTCATAGCGCACAGCAGGTGCCACACGCTTAAGGGATGAGTTTATGCTTCATTTTGCGCGAACCAAGCACCTTATTTTATTAGGTGCATTATTTATGAAGTGATTTTATTTAAAAAGAATGACTCCTTTCAAATTCTATAATAAGGTTTGGGAGATTAATAAAAGAAACAAATAATAGAATAGTTTTTTTAATGTCACATTTCAATTAAATGGCTACACAGTGTACACAAAAAAATACAATATAATATTATATATTTATATATATACATTCAGGTCAGAAATTAACAAAGAAATACAATTTGAAAAATAAAATAAATACATATAAACAAATCAAAATATATTACGAAGTATCTATACTTTGTTCGTCTTTACTTGTCCAAAATAGTAAACAACATTCTAACCTAAAAACACACCTTTTTTATCTTAAACTCCCATTTTCTCGTAAATAAAGTAACAGGAATTAATATAATTAGTGCCAGTTTCACACATTAAATTAATTTCCTTGTGAGTAAACAGCTGGTATTGGCATTTAATGCATATTTTTAGGATAGAATGCTGTTTACTATTTAGGACAAGTAAGGATTAATATATTATATATGTATGTATATCTCCATTAATGGTATAAAAATCAACAAGTATGTATAAAAATAACAAATACAATTAAAAAAAACAGTAATAGTAACCGACAACACGTAACACGGAAATTTTGCATACATACTGTATGGAGCACGCATATCCTTTTCTAACTTACTTAGTGTGAACAGTACAGCATGCGTGTAGCCGCTATTTAATTTGGCAAATTCTGATGGTATTCATAAAAACACTGGCCCATGCAAAGTCCTTGCTGTTTAGGACATTTACCGCAAGTAGTTTTCCAAGTAAAATGTACATAACATATTTAGAATAAATAGCAATTAAGAACAAATAAAATAAACTTACCGGTAATGGGCAAATAATCATCCGTTGAGCAGTCGTCACTAAAATCCATCATGTTGAGCGGAAAAATCGAGTCCATTGCACAAGCCGAGTCATTCATAATATACCGAGGTGTCGAATCCAGTAAGCGAGCAAGGTTAATCGTTGTGAGCAAAGAGATCCGAGAATCCAGAATAAAAGCCAAGTCGTTAGAATCGTACCAAATCACAACACAGAAATCCGGGAGCACAGTAACGAGGTCAAACCAACACTGTGCAAATTTCAATAATCTTATTTAAGTCATAACTCAATATCATCAATACTTATTCCATGCAATATGCAAGGTTTTAAAAACATTTAATCCTAGCGACGGATGTTATCAACACGCTTTGATAGGCCGCCTTTATCGCCATCCGCCGACAGTCATCAGCGCCCTTTGTATGCCGCCACTATTGTCACCGCATTTCGGTCATAGCCTAAAACAATGGAATGACCACAAGTTTTCGGCAAACTCGCAGCTACACCACGCAGGTAGTAAATAAGTCTAATTTCTAGCTACCGTTAATGCGGTAACAGTAACGTTATAAAATCTTTTAATAGTATACCAAAATAACTCCTTACCGGTTTAAATTAACCGAAATCACATCTCATAACCTGACAAATGAAAAATCCCAAATATTGTAACATTGGGAATAATTACATATAACCTTAGAAGTAACAAGTACCGAAGACATTTGCTTGGCTTATTTAATTATGGCATAGACTCATCCTTGTCAAACTGTATGAGGGGGATTAATAAAAATCATTTTAAAATGTCAGACATAAAGCACCTTTTCGTTTGCTTATGCTAGTACTTACTACATTTTTGACATGGATTGATTTACAGAACGCACCTGTTGCGCGATGACACTCCTTCGGCGTCAGAGGATTTTAGGTCATAAGATATTTATGTATTTATGTAAAAGTTATATTTTCACAAAAAGGACTATGTTATTATTATACCATAATCATTTAATCTTTTTTTTATGAAAGCTCCTTCAAGATATTACAAAGTAAAAGTTTAGACTAATGTAATACAGTAAAATAATACAATATATTTTTGTCTATAATGTCAACAGGTAAAATGAGTCTTCAGCAATTTAAAAATTCAAAAATAATTATGAAAGAATGTATACTATTGAAGAAAAACACAAAAATGTCATGACGCCACTTTAGCGCCATGCGCACCATAGGTTCGTAACGTCATGACGCCTGTGTGGCGTCATTGCGCACTGAAAGGGTTAAGATGCATATTGCTAGGTTGGGGGTTTAAAAAAGACCACTGAATTAGAGGATTTTTCTTGATGTGTGTGTTTTTTCTTATTTTTAGGGAGGTGCACGACCCACATTGTACAGAGCCAAAAAAATACTGGCTTTGATACGAAAACCAGGTGTAAAATCTGATATCCACGAATTATCTGAATCTGAACCAGAAATTTCACCACTTTCTTCAAAATTAGATGTGCATGAGGACAATGATGGCAGTTATTCAGCTCCTTCATTGCCTTCTTCATTCGAAAATTTTGTCAGAAGATGATGTGGATCTGTGGTATTCTTAAATAAGTACTGGATATGTGCTTGATCAACAGTTGGATTTTATACCGCAGAGAAAATGCTGAAGAAAATACCCGGATATTATCCCTAAAAAAATTTCGTTATAACATTGTACAAAATTTGTTGAAATCCGATCGGCAAGCATCAAAATCCACAAACGTTATTGCGGGCCCCTCTAAGTACGTCGAAAACTATAAAAGCTCCGGTGGTTCCCAGGCCCACAACAGATGTCAGGCTTGACCAGCATGGCCATTTCCCCATTTTTGGCACAAAAGGGAGGTGTGAGCTGTGCATCAAAGGGCAAACTAGCTTTCACTGTTCCAAGTGCAAGCTGAAGTTCTGCCTGATACCTTAACGTAATTGTTTTGTATCATTTCACACCAAAAAGTAACCTAAGGCCAAAATAATGATTGCTGTGAGTAATTTGTATAATTAAAAGTGATTATTTTTAATTTGTTTTATTACCCAAACTAGACAAGGTGTCTATAGGGATACATTAAATTTAATTCAAAATATACCATGTTCTTAGCAATGTATCCTCTAAGATACACATGATATTTCCAAAAAAAAAAAGAAATATTTTTTCATATTTTTTTTCTGTCACCATAAATCATAATTTATCGAATTATTTTGCTATTTTCATAGATATACAACTTTATTTTTTTGCCAAGAAAATGGTTAAAACACTCAGACCAAGATAGTTGATGAAGCAACATTGAATTCCTTCCCCGCAAATAGGTAGAAAAATGCCTTAATTCTAGAGAACAACTCCCTCCGCTCACATCCTTACATTGACAAATCATAGCAGTTTCATTCGCTCGAGGGGTGACATTCTGAAAATTCTCCGTCTTCAGTTTGCCCCTGATATGTATAACTATATTTGAATTTTTCTAACAAGCGTTTTTTGACAGCCGTCATCCCAGTACTATAGCGATGGCGCGAAGGCCTAAATGTACTGGGATGAGGGCTGTCAAAAAACGGTTGTGAGAAAAAGTCAACTGTAGACAGTCCAGACACGTGAAGTACCTAGTGGTACAGTAAGGGAAACTAAAACACGTACCTTTTTAGTCCTTATTGTCATTGTGACAAGAGCGAAAAAGGTACGTGTTTACAATTTCCCTTACTGTACATGTTCCAGAAGTTCCAGAACATAAGTCACAAGCAATCGGATAATAATCAATTATTTTTTCATTTATAACTAGGGATAATGAACATACGAAAGACATTCATATCATAACAAAACAAGCAAATAAACATAATAAAATAATATGAATTTGAACTTCTAATGACTTTTCCACGCTAGCGGATAAAACGAACTTTCCCACGCAGATTTGGCGCTGTAAATGTTTTTTTCTGAGCTAGTGAGGTGAAATACTTATTTGTTATGCAAGGCTGCAAATTTGTTATTTTCAATTGAAAGCCGAGCAAGCTAATGAATCTAAAATTAAACCATGAGCGAAGCGAGTGGTTCAGATATAGATTCCTGAGCGTAGCGAGGCTTTCAAGGCACGATAAGCCAAATAATTTTGCAGCCGTGCGAAATAGACAACTTTTCACCTCACCAAAGCGAGGAAAATGTCTGATGTAATAAATCATTGAAAATATTTAAAAAAACGGACCGAGCCGATTATACGAGGCCAGTACGGCATTTCTATTCAAAGCATATAGTTTTTTTATCAAATTTTACTTCAAAATTATATAGAATAATATACATTACTATTCTATATGTATTACTCTAAGCTCGCTTTAATTTGAATCTCACTGTTTAACATGGATTTTGCGTTTAGTTATTTATAGGGCCTTATCATAGAAATCAAATCTTTAGTGCTATTAGTATTATTTATTGCATAATTAATGTTTATATAAGTAATAACTGATACTTTTATTAAAGTAACAATGTAAAAAATACTATCCCAAAATACTAACATTTATTTTGACTTCTTTCTGCCATTATATACGGTTTAATTATGAACTAAACGCAGCTTAAAAACTTTTTTCGCGTAAACCTCATTGGCGCATTGTTTTTTTTTAATATCCATCATGTGTTTTTTTTATCGTCAGAACCATGTCAACCTCTTTACGTTTATTTTTTCCTCGATGGAAAATTGCAATCTTACTTAATAATGAAAAGAATTAGTCATGTGCATATTAAAACTACATTTTTAAACAATCAAAATATTTTTATTTACAGTAGGCAAAATAACGTTTAAGATCATTAATATTTTTTTTGAATATACGACCTCATCGCACTCCCATCTATAATCTTTGTGCTGGTCGGTATTTAGAAAAAATATATATTCGAACTACAAACGACTTTTCCACGCTAGCGAAGAAACAAATAAACTAAGCCAAATGCAAAACCTATGTTTACGAAGAATTGATACGTGTCTAGTGTATTACTACTCGTAGCAGCGACGAATTCGTCAGCGCTGCCTCCGACACACGTTTCGAGAATACAATAGAAGGTTTTAATTAAAATAATTTCCGCATGCAGTTGGTGGCTTCGTTGGACTTTTTCTCCCTTCAGACCAAGTAAAAAAGGAAGTTAAAATAGTCGACAAAAAAGAAGACGGAGAGATTAACAATACAACGTGAATAAACAAACAAACGTGTTTTAGTGCCGAATTCGTGTGAAAGAAGTTGCACGCTAGCTCCAAGTTTGACATGCTAAGCTTGTATTAGAGGTATAATTTAGACCTCATTCGCACGAGCGCATTTCAACGAGCGTTATAAAAAGTTTAAATGATACAAATTGATACCCAATTTATTTATTCACACGACAGAGGTTTAAAGGGGTGCATCGAAAATTTAAGCTATTTTTTAGTGTGATTTTTGTCAAATCTATATATATAAAACAGGCTGGTTTGCAGATATGTGTTTTTGATTATATAATCTATACACTGCCTAACGCGGTAAAATCTTTGTTAAAACTTGTTTTCGATAGATAAGACATCCGAAAACGCGTCTTCATTTATCGTTTGTTGTCTAGTTTGTACAAACGACAGATTAATAAACAGCTAAATTATGTAAAAATGTCTTTCTTCCCTATATCTTTTACGTCACTAACTTAAATGTTTACAAAACATTATAATAATTTCGATTTCATTGTATTTTTACATCTGGCGCTTACGCCAAAAAACCCCAAGCATGTAGTGTATTAGCTTTCTCTTTATTTGATGCGCGCGAGCAATAAATGCATCTCTTATTACAAATTACGCTCTTTGACCGGCACGTTCACGTTTGGGGCGTGGTTTTTTCTTGACGATGCAGGCCCTTAAAAGCTCGGCGCTTTTTTATCGAGCACTGTTGGATTTTCGACGTTAAGCGTTGGACGTTAAATCGAATTGAGCGTGCAGAACTTAAACGCCGGGTTTAAACGCGACGCTTTTTAAATGTAGCCTTATTAGTAGAGCATAGCTCTGAATTGATTTTAATCACGATTTATGTAATAAGGAATAAAAGCTTCAATTTCATTATCTGAAGGTTGTTTAAGGGCTTGTCCGTTAATCACGTGATATTTTTAGTTTTTTTCTTAAGTGCGATTAACAAAAATGATCTACACTCGAGAGAAAAAAAAGCGGGTCACCCTAGTTTAAATAACACCAATAGATTTTTATTATTATTAAACACTAGTTTCATTTACATACCATACCATTCTTTGCAATACCCAACTGTATTAGCATTTTTCGTGATGTTATCGTAGAAATAACATCTCGCTATCCAATATCTCGCTCCGTTAACGACAATTTTTTCATGGGTTTTTACGAGTTCAATGTATATCTAATAACTATATTTTCTGAACTGTTATGTTTGCAGTTTAGATGTAAGATTATGATAGAATTAAAAAACTGTACAACCCTGCAGTATTTTACGAAATATGACGGTATTTTACCGACCCGAAATGTTTTCTCTCGAGTGTACTTAACGACTGGACGATTCGAGTTGTTTAAATAATTGAATGTAATGACTGAGTCTTATTGATAACAATTCTAACCTCCTGGATACAGAGTAGTATCCTCCTGGATACAGAGTAGTGTCCTGTACAATGGAGTAGATTTTTTTTAATAGGACTTAAACGACTACGTCTCTTTCATCACTAGCGTAAATGGCTGTTAAAATGTACATACTGTAGTGAAATTGGGCTTAAGGCATCAAAGGTAGTTAATTTTATTTATTATTTGGTTGAGACAGTTAGGATATGTTGATGTTGGGCGGTAGTTTAATTTTCGTTCTTCGTAAAGTAAATGTTTTGATAGAGATTTTTTCTTCGAACGGTTATTAAAACAATGACTGCAGTCACGCAGAACTTCTGCCGCTACCTGCCCAAGAGATTTAGTCCTTAAATGCAGCATCATCATGATATCAGCTCAAGAACATCCACTGCTGGGCAGAGCTCTTCCCTAAGGATTTCCATAACGACCGGTCATGCGTCGCCCTCATTCAAGGGTTTCCCACGATCTTCACCAGAGTATTGATCCACCTTGTCTTTGGGCGTTGCTGGCGTGATCGGCACGAGAGCACAAGATACCTTCAGGTGTTCTTGGCGTTCAAAGGGTTAAATGTATACAGTATCAAAAATGTTACTACTGAAATGGCGCAAGTAAAAACCAACGTCTATTGGAGACTTCGTAATATCGTCATAAAGTGTCATATTGTCTTGTCGTGAATTTCTAATTAAGCCATTTCAGAAATAAAACGCAAATCTGATAATGCATCTACTTAATGGTTCAATAGCTTTCAATATCTAAATATGCAAATTTAATGCATTTTTTCAATCCACTGCACAATAGTGTCTCAAGTCTTTGAGAAGCGCGGGTGGAGCCAAAGTCAACCAGATTTTACAGTGAGGATTAACACCGAGGAGGTGCTGGTATGCCTGTGATAAAGTGTTAGGTGCATATACCTAGAAATAACTTCGTACATGGAGGAGAAAAAGTCATAACCCCTCTTTATATCTTCACTGTAGTCGAGGAAATACTATCATATAACCATCTGTGGATACTACCCGTGAACCAAAATATAGTTGAAATCCGTTCAGCCGTTTTGGCGTGATGAAGCCACAACGACACACGCAAAAAATAAAATAGTAGATTATTTGACAATGGGCTAAAATAAGCCATTATGACACGAAGTGGTTATTTGGACGAGCTCACGAAGTGAGCGAGGACAAATATGTCTGAGTGTCATAATGGCTTTTAGCCACGTATTAAACACTCTGCTTTTCACTTCGACTGCGAGAAAATAAAAAAGACTTAACATTAAAAATGTACATTTAAGGAAAAATAAAAAGTACAGTTTGAGCAATTCTGTATAGTTAAATTGACAGCTTATATATTTTTTTAAACTAATAATGGCTATAGACAGTTTTTACTTTTTAATGTAAAGGGCTGCAATACGATCAGATATTTTGGCCAATCTGATGAGGTTGGTTTGTTTGTTTTTAAGTATTCGTAAGTAGTATGTAGCTGGCCGCAAGTTTTTTTTTTCAGTTTCATAGAAATTTGGATTATATGGCTTTCTTTTAAATCCTAGGGGCTAAATGTACTATTTTAGTCTTGCTTCGCGAAGCTAATATGACTTAATTTTTGAGCAGGAGAAGTGAAAAATATATTTTTTATAAGTGACCTCCTGCTAGTCCGTTACAATTTTTGTTTTTAATTATGTTCAATGTACAGACGCGCGGAAAAAGCCCTCTCGTACCATTCGAACGTGTTTCATAAATGTTAGGGCTGTTAAGGCTGATTTGATATTTAGCTAATGGTCGGCTCTAGAAATATCTAAGTATTCAAAAGAGCAAAAAACAAGAAACGTTACAGAAAGTCGTCAGATCGAACTTTATAAATGAATGGATCACGACAATGGACAAGCAAGGATAGAAATAATAAAAAAATTGACGTCATCATCAAGTCGTTTTGGATGGATTTTTAGCTTTAGTATCCAATGTTACTTTGTATTGCATTATGTGATATTATTCATTAGTATTAAGTACAGTTGAAATTTTTATTTTTTAGATTCCAGCAATCTCGACGAATTTCCTTGTGTGCTCTGAAAAAGTTCTTTAACGCATAGATTTTGTTAAATTACACACATTTTTATTAATTTATCATTCACGCAATGATGCATGACGGTTTAAATGAATATATGAAGTAATCAAATCTTGTATAAGTATTGTAAATATTCGTTATAGAGGCATTTTTTATACGCATAAGCCATAGATTTTCATATGTATTAAGGTTCAAAGTGGCAGACTAATTTCTTGGGGAGCGTACCTTACTGTTCACAAATATAATATTGTACCAATTTTTAAGTATCTTTTTTTCAAGCCTCTTTATCTTGTCCTTCTTGGCTACGGTACTACTAGGGATTGCAATCCGGTCCGGCGGATCCTTTAGAATAGGCCAGAAGAGACTGAAGAGACGCCACAACAGACATACATACGGACTACCCAACCCAAGAAAGCTAATATTTCATGAAAATGTCAAGAGTCAATATGATCTAGCGATGACATTCTTAATTATGTTTTTAGACGTTATTTTGTTTAATTGTTAATTATATTTCCATGGCCGGATCCGGCCGGATTATGAATTGGACCGCGTTGCAATCCCTAGGTAAGTATTACACGTGTACTGCGTCGAAACTTTCCCACAGCAGTTTTTGATCCACAAATAAGTAAATCACTCTACATTATTCAAGATTTCAAAAGCATAATGCTTGAATGCTTTATAAATAGCAAACCTGTGGGAATCGCAACTACATATAAATGTCCTACCAACACAATACCATCCGATTCCTGTCAGAAACTATAAGCGGCTTCCAGTCCAAATCAGGGTACAAATAGTTTCGTAAATTATCACACCCGGTGAGGTAAATTTACCTCAGGACCTTGGTGATAGTTTGCTCGGTTTGTAGACGAAACCTATGCAGCTAAAACTTTGTCTACAGACAGAAAATGTCAAACAAATCGTAAGAGCCGTTCGAACTAATTTCATTTATACTAATTTTTCAACTATTTTGGTACACGGGCATCCTCAGAATATTATAGGATACTTTTTACTCGACTACGCTGAAGAAAAAAAAATTAAGTATCTTATAACCATCTATGGATACTCGGCGACCCGTGTACCAAAAATAATTCAAATCCGTTAAGCCAATTTTGTGTGATGACACAGGGCCGGATTTAGATGTGTGGAGGCCCTAGGACAAATATGGAGTGGAGGACCTGGCACCTAATTATTTTACAAATAAAATGCAATTCTTTTTCAGTGAAATTTTTCAATAAATAATTTACTGTGAAACCAAATAAATTATATTAAGAATCATGTATAAATATAATCAAAAATAAGAATTATGCGACATTAAATTTTAGCGTCAACGAACGGAATCTGCCGAGCTTTTTAAGAAGAAAAATCGTTGATGATTTCGTTGAAATCAAGTTCCCGGAGTAAATCACTTTCAATGCTCAGGAGAGAAACTTCGATAGACGGTTTTGTCCCATCGTCGTTAAGGTTTTTCAAGACGTAAAACTGACCGCCCCGTTTCTCCGATAACTTGTTAAGCAGAATTCGGTATCGCTCTGTAATTGCTAAGAAGTCTTTTGAGGGGGCCCCTCTTTTGTGGAGGTCCAGGGCCCTAGCCCCGGATGCCCTCCCCTAAATCCGGCCCTGAGGCCACAACGACATATACCATGGCTGACCATTGGTAGACCTTATCGACATTGACATAAGGCCTACAAATGGTCACTTAAGAGCGTTTATACCTGCTTAAGCTGGCAATATCGCAATTTTTCATTTTGCTTCATTATTTTGTGGCATTTGAATGAAACTTAACGGTGTGTTCAATACATACCTTGCATCTTACGAATTTATGATGCGTTTAATTCATCTAATCATCGCTTTTCGCTTTATTTTCTTACAAAACAAGATATAGACATGAATTCAGAATTTTGCATTGTGCCAGCGTAACTACCGAAAACGTAATGAATGTATGGTAAACATGTTCAACTTACATTCATATTTCTCAAAATAATCAAGAATAAATTAATAGTCTAAAAAACACTAGAAAAACACGCTTTGCAAGACTTTTCTAACAAATCCAAACACTGATACGATGTTCTATCATGAAGTTCCAGTTCATATGTTCCGGCTATATCATCAGATCAGTTCGACAGTACCATATTATTGTATTGTCATCAGAACTACATACAGCTGCCAATTTTCATGACACTACGATCCTTGGAAGATGGTTAAATTAGTTACCTTAGATTCCATTACATAGTTAGTCACATACAGGTCGTCCTAATAAAAGCATGTTAAAACCAAGAAATATGCGACGTTGCCAGTCAAGCAGGTATAAATCCTCTTAAGTGTGTTGCTGTTTGAACAAACCCAATTTCATCAAACTTTTTAATCGATTAATTGAATCGAGGCATTGATGTTTTAATCCAAAAGTTAGCAAAGTCAATAAAAAACTCGTAAATGAAAGTTTAAAGTAGATTTTTGACTAATTAGACATTTATACCTCTTTGTTTGTGGATAGATCGTTCAAATCATCCGAATCGATTATTAAAAAAACCAATTCTCTTTGGAAAATGCTGAATCCCTAGTAAGTAATGGCGACTCAACGACAGCAGACAAAAGCACCTCTCGTCTCTGGGATGTGCAGTCTCTTTCGCTCTCCCGTTAAATAACTTTTACGTGAATGAGACGGCAACATACGAACTAGATTTTCTTTTCGCAGTATAAAAAGTTGATAGAAAAGTAGGTAAAGCTGCGTTTAGTATCAACACGCTGCACGCGTTTTGATAATAAAATTGCGAAATTGATTAGAAAAAGTACCTATCTTAGCAAAAATTGTATTCACAAAATACTTAAATACCAAAAAAGTATCTAAATAGAAGATACAAAATAAATTTCTAAAAAATCTTGTATCTGTATATAGCAGTAAATATTTTTAGGCTTTTTCATTTATCGTAGATAAGTCACATCTTTGTAACACAGGGGGGCTACTCCGGAGTTTGTACAGCGCCGTCCCACTCATGCAAATACAATTTAACAAGAGAACAAGTGATACGGTACGATAACAACTTCGAATTTCGGACATCTCAATAACCCCTCAGCTTCCAGCTACTCAAAGTTCCAGAACATTGGGTGGATACATAAATACGTCCATGCGATTACATTGTTACGTGCATCTCTAATAACGCGATTGCGCAAAATGATCACATCTTTTGCTAAAATATGATGCCTACTAGAAGGCGCTTCTTCTTCTTACTTCGTTCGCGGAGGAAAAAGTCATAACCCCTCTTTTTTTCGACAGCGCAGTCGGGTAAAAGTATCCTATAACTATCTGGAGATGTAACAGTACCAGCAGTACCAGCCACCCGTGTACCAAAAATTGACGAAATCTGTTTAGCCGATTTTGCGTGATGAAGCCACATTACAAACATACATAAAATCAAAAAAAAAATCGTTTTAGTAAACTCCAAATAGTCCGTAACAATCATTTTTTTGAAAATATCTTCAATGTACAGACATTTCATTTTTACAACTTTATAATAGTATAGATATATCTACAGGGAATGAGGTTCCTGTGGCATTCATTGAAATACATTAAGGATAGGGCTGCCATCTTGATAATGGTCGAACCCTGACTAAAACTGCAAAAACCCTGAATATTTGAAGGAAATCGCCTTTTTCCCCGGATATGTTAGATTTTATTCTGTGCTTTAAAAGGTTTGTGTGATTTAAAGGTTTTCCCTGACATAACAAGAGTCCGAGTTTTACCCGGACACATTTTAATAAATTAATACTTTAAAAAACACTAGAAAAACAAGCTTTACAAGACTTTTCTAACAAATCCAAACACAGCTATGATACGATGTTCCATCACGATGTTCCAGTTCATATCTTCCGGCTACATCATCAGATCAGTTCGACAGTACCATATTATTGTATTGTCATCAGAACTACATACAGATGCCAATATTCATGACGCTACGATCCTTGGAAGGTGGTTAAATTAGTTACCTAAGATTCCATTACATAGTAAGTTACATACAGGTCGACCTAATAAAAGCGAGTTAAAAATCCGCCCGGACGGGCCCTCCCCAAACTAAGACAAACCCGGACGGATGGTAACCCTAATTAAGGATGACTGTTAATCGAAATTGTCATTCTATACATACTTACCTTAACACCTACACAGGTAAGCCTGTGTAGGTACAATATGTATACGACCAAAAAATATTTAAAATCCAACACTTTCGCACTCTCAAGACGAAGATTTTCGTAACGCTACGCGCATAATCGATAACATGGGAAAATTCGTATATATCGACACTTACTACGTGCAGAGCGCCCACAAAGCGGGTTCCTGGTTGTGAAAGTGTTAAGTGAGATATAAAGAAGTGGTAAATAATATACTCAAACTTGTATCCCACTGGGGTAAGCAGAGACTACCAAATGAACTACTGACTACCGAAACGCTTTTTTCGCTTCAATTGCATACACGCTCGTCGGTTACTTAAATATAAACGCTAAGATATAATTACTTTGTAACGGCCCGTATTCAGTTCAATTCAATGTTTAAGTTTAATGGCATCTGTCCATTAGGACAATTTTGCCAGCATCAAGGTTTAAAAACACAGGTACAGTTTTATATTAAAAAATAATAAAATAATTAGTTGATCCACACCGATTCATGTCCGCCCATGAAGAACGACAAGAATGGGACTGTATTCCTTATGTGTCATTTCAAGCAAGCCGTGAAGGTACCAAGCATGGAGTATTAGAAAAGGTAAGAAAGTCACTATCATATAGGGAAACATTTGAAAATGTCTAGCCTAAAGCAGTAAATAATAGTTCCAAATCTGTCCAGAATGGCGCTAGGGTATATTTCTATCGAAATGCTTCTTAACAACAACAACAACAACAACAACAACAACAACAACAACAATTCTTTATTGCACACCAACAAAAGAAACAGTACAATAGAGCCTTAACTTAAAATAGGTAAACAAAAGGCGGTCTTATCGCTAAAGAGCGATCTCTTCCAGACAACCTTTGGGTAGCGGAAATGACATAAAATAGCTAGAAATGAGTAGGTGGTGAGATAAGATTACATATAATACAAAAATAAATAAAAACAAACATACATATACATATACATATACTAAACATACATACTACTATAAATATAGTATGCATGTTTAGTATATGTATATATATACAAAGTAAGAAAGAAAACTATGATACAGTTGACATCAAAGTGATTAGAAAACCAGAAGCAGAATTAAAAATAGAAATTATGGGAGAGATAAATAATGATCCTTTAACTTAGTTTTAAAAATAGGCAACGACTTCGCTTGCCTTAAATCGAGTGGAAGAGAGTTCCACAACACAGTAGCCCGGAATGTAAAAGAATTTGTATAAAACTTTGACTTTGATGATGGAACAGCTAGAAGAAAGTTTTGAGCGGACCTTGCTGATAGAAGATAACTAAAACGTTCTTTGAGATAGCTTAACTTAACTTCCTACGTTCTTTTTCTGATGTAAATATTCAATCGTGGTCAAAATTGTTTATCTTGCATTGTTGTAATTTTTTTTTAAATTATTATGGTTATTTATTGTACGCAGTTGCTACTGTGGCCCACCAATGTAACGCCTTTTGGCGGACACTAGATATATAGAGATTGTTCTCCTTAGTTTATAAACTCCGTACCTGAAAGTCTCTTGGCTTTGTGCCAAATTGTGTAAATAAGTCACACAACGGCAAATAGTCTTCTTTACTATTTATACAGTTGTAAAAATAAAATGTCTGTACATTGATCATATTTAAAAAAAATATGATACGTATATTTGAAGTTCACTGAAACGATTTTTTTATGTTTGTATGTGTCGTTGAGGCTTTACTACGCCAAAACGGCTAGACGGATTTCAACAACGGATACCTGGGTATCCATCCACAGATGACTACTTTTTATTTGGCTATGCTCAAGAAAAAAGAGGGATATTTTTTTTCTCCTCCGCTGACCAAGTTGCGGGAACCTTCTAGTAAATTACAACATCCATACACTTTTCACATTACAAAAGAACGTAATTCCTTTTAAGTAACGTGTCAGTTACGTCTTGTGAAGATGAATTTGTCACATTGTTGCCAACTCGTGATATTATTATGTATTCCGTGCACCTTGTTTGACAGAACTCGGTTCCCAGCTACTCGAAGTTCTGGAACATTACATAAATACGTCTATCTCTATGTGATTACATTGTCGCTACGTGCATCTATATACTTAATAACGCAATTGGGCAAAACGCTCACGTCTTTTGCCTCAATATGTAATTTGCAGAGTGAAGTTCTGATGGGATAGGTAGGTACATTAAAAGTTTAATCAATATTTCAATAACAGACGAATTCAAATTCAAAACTGAGAATAATCTGCAAGTAGGCCTCAAGGGCACTATTAACATGTCTGATTTACAATGAACAGAAATACATTAACAATCTAGATAATGACATTATAGTGCATAGCAATATTAATGCAACAGACAAATACCTGGGCACACTTTACAGGGAGATGTATATTGTCTCCGAGTTCATGTGATTATAACAATACTTAGAGAAATGTAATGGATCTCTAGGCGTCAAAAATAGTAAAAAATAATAGTAATATATAACAGAGTATATATTAAAAAAGCTTATACTTAATAAATTTAATGGCGATGTAGTGAGTCTCCGTGGTCAAAACTTTATATTAGGAGCTTGCTTAGGATGCTTTCTTATACATACGACAAGGTGCACCAACAAAAAATATATACACTTATAACGTAACGGCTCCAGTAATGGACAGGTTAAGGATCTTTTGGATTTCTTTTGGTTATATTTCGTTCACTTTTTAAGTTTAACGGTATGTGAATACATTAAAATATCCCTGAACAAACATTCTTTAAGACAAGGGATATAAAAAAACTATTTTTGTTTTGAGAAACTGACTCAAAATTTTAGCCTGATTTCCTTGTAAAATCCTTGAATGTACAGTGGAGATCCTGGAATGGACACCCCTATAATGGATACTTTTATCAACGAAGCATTTATAAGTAAGTATTATACTTAAATTAAATGATCTGATTAGGTTTTTCTAGGTTTCCCTAATCCTTGCAACAAATGTTGGATCATATTGTATGTTTCCCAGCAAAGACTTCTCTCATTGTAACTGACAATTCGAAAGTGCTTGTATCTAAGCCTACTTCAATAAAGGATATTTTGATTGATTGATTGATTTCGAAAATGGCGTCTATTTGGAAGTCAAGATGGCGGACATCACTTTTATAGAAAAAGTCATAATGGAAGTCGTTTTATAGGTTTTCCGGGGTGCACATTTCGAAAATGGCTTCCATTTTGGAATTCAAGATGGCGGACATCACTTTTAACAAATAAGTCATCATGGGAGTCGTTTTCTAGGTTTTTGGGGGTGCGGATTTCGAAAATGGTATCCATTTTGAAATAATTTTGAAAAAATCATCATATCGGTATCGTTTTCATGGTTTTTAGATATGAGGATTTTGAAAATGGCGTCCATTTCGAAATCCAAGATGGTGGCCTTTGCTTTCAGTGATATAGTCATCATAGGTGTCGTTTTGTAGATTTTTGGGGGCGCAAATTTCGAAAGTGGCGTCTAGCTTAGAATCGAAGATGGCCGAAATCACTTTTAATGATTATTTATGGGTGTTTTGGGGGTCCAGAATTCTAAAATTCAAGATGTGGTGGACATAATTTTAAAATAGATGCCACTATAGAGTGCCATGAAAACGACAACCACGATGACTTTTTCGTTAAAAGTGATGTCCGGCGTCTTGAATTCCAAAATGGGCGGCATCTTCGAAATCTACACCCCAAAAACCTACAAAACGACACCTATAATTACTATTTCACTAAAAGTAATGGCCGCCATTTTGGATTTCAAAATGGTCGCGAAAACGACTCCCATGGTGACATTTTTGTTAAGTCATGTCCGCCATCATGAATTCTAAAATGTACCCCATTTTTGAAATCTGCACCCCCAAAAACCGAGGAAATTACTCCCTTGACGACTTTTTCACAAAAAGTAATGTCCGCCATCTTGAATTTTAAAATGGTCGCTATTTTTGAAATCTGCACCCCTAAAAACCTAGAAAACGTCATCCATGATGACATTTTTGTTAAAAGGCATGTCCGCCATCTTGAATTCCAAAATGGACGCCATTTTCGAGATCCGCACCCCCAAAAACCTAGAAAACGACTCCCATGATATTTTTTTACTAAAAGTGATGTCCGCCATATTGAATTTCAAAATGGACGCCATGTTCGAAATTTTTGCCCTCAAAAACAAGTTTTTTTCGAGCCTCTTTTTCTCGACAGCTTCGATTTTTTTGGTTTCTAATTTGATGAGAAATTTTCTAGTTCATTTTAACAAATTATACATCACTGGATAGCCATAAAAAATTGCCAAGAACCAATTATGTACAATGGTCCAAGATTGGATATCTACAAAAAATATGATCCAGTAATAAACAATGTCTCTAAATAATTCTATTTATATTCTAGCGCGCCATAATCTTCGAATAATAATTTTTCAATCTTACGTTTCTTACGAAATAATTTAATAATAATTTTATGTAGAGAAATTAGAAAATGTACACAAAAACTTAACCCAACCTTCTCAACGATTTTGTTAAGAAAATTGCATAATTACAAAAAAACACCACAGCACAATTTTGTTTATCCTATTTTTTATGAACAAAATGGTCAACGCGCATGTCATATTTTTCTATAGTCTATGGAAAATCTATACTTTATGGTCCAAATGTTGTTACTGCTTAATTTGTCTCCTTTTAATAAAATCCTTTATCTAAAATTAAGAATTTTCGCTTTTAAATACAATTTTGTACATTACTGGATCCATGTACGTTACTGGTTCCTTACGAACTAATATTTTTTAGTAATATGACGAAAAAACTATGTAGCGACTCTTAAAGAAACATATATATACCTATTTTGTTGGGACTCTTTTTTTGTATCGATGTCGTAACGACTCATTGTTTTTTTATTTATATATATCACAGACTAATAAGAGATACTACGTATATATTTGTGGTAAACCATGGTAAACTATAATCGTCTCGAGAAGACGTGGCAGTATGGCCTATGGTCTTAGCCTGTCCGAAAGGACGAAAAGGAAAAAAAAAACCATGGTAAACTATAAGAGAAAAAAAGTTTTACCCAACAAACTAACCAATTCATTACGACCGCAATATACAATATCAGTCAACTAATTTCAAAACATTTTTATCGAAATACTCCTCAACCCTTCGTCGCTCCAATGAAAATATTGAATCCTGTTCAAAATTAGTTTTATTCTATTGTTGTGGATTTTGCCTTTTTTTACAATCGCGAAATATTAATGTTGTTATTTATTTGTTTACATTGCTGACGTTTAATGGCTTTCAACGTCTGTTGCACGTCTGTTGTCAAAGACACATCCTTGCCAGTAAAATTAACCACTGAAAATCAGTAACAAGGCAAAAGCGTAAAGCAACTTGACGGGTTATATCTAAAATTCTATTGAATTAAAAATCATGTCGATAACATTTTTCACAAATGAACTCAGAGGGGCTACTCTGAAATTCGATATTCGAAGTTTGTATCGCGCCATCCCTCTTGCTCTCATGTTAAACTGTATTTGAGTGAGCGAAATGGCGCGATACGAACTTCGAATATCGAATTTGAGAGTAGCGACTCTGAACTATTTAATGTGGCACTCCACAAATTACTGTCAAGTTCCCGGAGTCGTTCTAAAACCGAATAGAGGGCATCGAAATATTACAGCAAACAGTTAGATTTGAGATTCTCAGATTCATCGTCTGATACAAATTTACATTACGATATATTATACATTAAAGTTTTATAAACAAAAATATTACAATATAATTATTTAAACTCAAGTTAATCTGGAATTTGCAACTGACATGGGAATACTTTGCTTGATTTTGTAGTTTCTGAACTTCACTGATAATGACAAGTCCGATCTATTTGACGTGACGACTATGAGGCGAGTCAGTCTTTATTTTAATTTTGTTACATTCGTCTATTGTGGTGAATTTACAGGTTTAGTAACTGAAACACAATAAAGGAATCCCTGTTCCTTATCGTACAACAAACAAAACAGGTGAAAGATGTCTCATCAAACGGGTATACAAGGTTTGTAGCAAAGTTATAATTCCTATGATTTTTGATAACGCCACTTTCCACATCTTTTCTCTTGTATATAACAGCTGCAATCCCACGCCTTTATCCGAATTGATTCATATCTTTAAATAGCTCTAGTTATATAGAATCATACCATATTTGACTTGTATACAATACTATTACATACATTGAAGTACATTGTCATGTTACTGATATCTGATAATATTATTAAGTGCTGGTGTTCAATATTTTTCTTTAGTCTTATTACTCAACTTTGAAGCAGAAATTAAATTATATATTACACGATTAAAACTTAACATATTACTTTAAATATGAGATTTTAAAAGTGATTTTTTGTTGTGCTAAAAAAAAATCATTGTAATGAATAACTTAATGTTTACTATTACTGGTTTCTTAAACATTACCTTTATTGCATTTTTTACGTACACTGTCAGTTAAAAAGGTAATTTAAGGATTGCATTTGTTCTGCACATAATTCCCCTTGTGTTTCCAGCATTCATAAGTTGCGGTGACTGCTCATCATCAGGCAAGCTAAACACTTGCTTGCCACCTTAGTAGTATAAATAAATCCTATAGGAACAATCTTATATTTCTAACAACTTGACTTGCGTTTTGATAACAAGTGTTTATTACAATTAAGCTAAGCACTGTACTTAACAAATCCTTATCAAAAATATAAACATAAACCATGGTGATTTGATATAATTTCAACATAATACATAATTTTTTTGCAGCAAATGAAGAGTTGAAGAAATATTTTAACAAATGTCGAGATGGCAAAATACGGGTGATGAAAATCAGCATTGATAATGGTAATACATATTGACATTGATGTTATTTAAACACTTTCTCTGCCAAGTTTTTGAATTAAAAACAACTGTGTGTATGAACTTACTAAAATCAACCATTTTTCTAAATTCGTCAGTTTGTTTAGATGGCACTGATACCATCATAGCATTTATTGTATAGATTGAGAAAAAGCTTAATTGTGTGTAAATTGAAGAAACATTATTATGCAGTTTTGTTTTTACTTTTAAGTGCATTTTTGGAGACTGTTTAGTTGTTTAGCTAATGATAAATAATTTTAATTTTATTATCCTTTAGTATAAACATGCTTGTGTGGTTTGATTACAAGTACGTAATGGATAATAGAACATTTTGTGTATTGGATTTCCTCAATTGAAATAAACTACAATAATTTACACCTTTACAACTAGGAATCCGCTCAGTGGGCGCTCTGCTCATAATAAGTTGCTGCGACACAATTTTTCCCATGTTGTGTATGCGAAAATCTTATTTGTGGAAGTGTTCAATAAATATAACAACAAAATAGGCTGTTACTGAACGAACAAGCTACATCTTCAATCTCATAACCACTTACCATCAGTTGGTACTGAGGTCTCATTCACTGGTCAGTTACTAAATAAATAATAACTGCTGAATATCTTGGAGACGAGAGTTCGGATTTTCATCAAACAAAGCTGCTAAGAACACTCAGGATAAAATTATCAATGACACAAAAAAAACTGCACTCAAATCGCTCCATCCTTGTGGGCACTAAAATGCCACAGACAGATACACAGAGTCACAGACACGTTAAAATTATAACACGCCTCTTTTTTGCTGCGGGGTTAAAAAAACATCCAATGGGATTTCACATTTCATTACTATTCAACAACAAAGATTTTATATAACAATGGTTTAAATGTGTTTCAGAACAGCTGATCCTCTCCAAGCACCAACCGGTGAAGGGGTCTTGGGAGCAGGATTTCGACAAATACCTACCTTCAATGATCGTGGAAGACATGCCCTGCTACATGCTGTATAGGTAAGGCTACCTAGATTACCGAATAGATTAATACAAGTACAGAAGGCTCTCTTGATATTAGCGTACGCCGCGCGTAACAGCGTGCGAGCGAGAGAACGATCAATGCGCATCAGTGTATACCGAGCGGCCTTAGGGCTGGACCCACCGGCAGGGCTTGTAACTGGTTACAAAAAACCGGTATTTATTTAGTTTATACTGGTTAATTATTTAGGTTACATTTGGACGAATTGATTTGGGAACTTTATTCCGAAGCACTCTCTAACCGGTTACTCCGTGTTCGGATACGGGATCAATGACCGCTGTCGCGCCGATAGTGGCGTAACGACAGTCAACTACATGACAAATTGAATCTAATACCATAGCAAACCAATCCTGTCTAAGCGAGTGGTTATTCACCCTAGACTCCGCTCACACGGAGGAACCGCTCTCTAACCGGTCAATGGATTTCGCTCCCTGTTTTGCGCTCCGAAATATTAACCGGTTAGAGCGAAGTTCTTGCGAGCGTATCCTTTATTATGGGTTAGGCTCTCAGAGTATGGCTCTAACCGGTACGGAAAGAAAACCGGGTTACAAGCCCTGCTTACCGCTGTACGGCGCAATTTCGGGGTGCGCCTCGGCTGTGTAAAAGCGGTATATTATGACGATGCCCTGATAGATATCGATCACAGCAACTGAATGTATGTATACTGGGTATTCAGTGAGAAATAACAGTAGTGGGCCCGCTGTACTTACCGACTCCGCTTAACGACTTTGCGACTCCTTTGAATGACTTGCTAATTAGCATCTACTTACCTCCCTCGGCTCCGTGGTACCGATGCAAACCGATCATTCATTCGGCCCCGTACCGATAGGTAACCTAGCCGGAGTTAATAGTATATACACTCTTATTTATGAATCCTCAGACTCGATAAGATTTAAAATGAGTCGATAAAGAATTGGATCCGGTTACGAAGAATTGATCCCAGCCGCATCTTTCTACCATCGGCTTGACTCCTTGGCACTGCGTTGAGCACCTTCGCTCTGCATTTTCTATCGCTTGTATAACGGGGAGTGCTCCGAGAAATTATTCAGATTGATCCGTGCCGCATCTTTTCCGCCATCGTCCTACGCAACAAATTTCCATCCCCAACACTTAAATGGTTGTAGTTCACAACTGTGATTTTCTATACATTTCCTGCCTAAGACAACTGAACTGCCGCCGGCAGTATTTCCGCACCGATTCGACCTTCAAACCTTCAAGAAAAGAGGGTACTCCCACCTGAAAGACCGGCAACGCACTTGTGACCCCTCTGGTATTGCTGCAGGTGTCTATGGGCGACGGTGATCGCTTACCATCAAGCGGTCTGCTCGTTTGCTCCCTATAAAAATAATTTTACAGTCTCTAGTATGGATATAATTTCATTTCAGGTTTGACTCCACAAACTCCCTGGGCCACGAGTGGCTGCTGCTCAGCTGGTCGCCGGATGAGGCCGCGGTCCGCCACAAGATGCTGTACGCATCGACAAAGGCCACACTTAAGCAGGAGTTTGGCTCCGCGCATATAAAGGATGAGATGCACGCTACTAGCAAGGTGAGAAATATTATTTATTTGCAAATGTGTTTACATGACTTTACAATAAAATCCAAAGTGCCATGAAACATAAACTTAGTAAAATACATTCGTACAATCACACAAGTATTGTAAATTACTTAACAATCTAATTACATTTTAGAGTAGTAGGCGTAGCATCCATCATTTCACAGTCTCAGGCATTCACTTCTCACCTCCGTCCATCGCCACGCAAACAGATCACACTCCGGAGCCGATGCCAAGAGCGCATTCATTCATTATAAAAGAAGAAGGAGTTAAGAAACATTTCTAAATCACCTCCATCTAAATCAAACTTCATCTGCTGAACAAATTCCTTTCTTAAGGATATCCGTAATAACTGGTCATTTATTTATTAAACAAATCACAATGACAATGACAGGCTTTCTAGTGTCCCTATATAATTGTTATTAGTTGTTACTTTAACTTTGTATTTTTATTTTCTATTTTCTTTTTTGGCTTTAGTTTCACAGTATCTTAGATTTAACTCTCATATATAAGTCACACGCTGTGTAAATAAATTTATATAAATAAATAAATAAACAGTAAGAAAGCCAAATCGTTACATTGATTCAGAGGTACTTAAAAACTAATTAACTTCTGCTACAACGTGTCTATCTTGCTCTCTTTCTAGGACTCTTTTTCATTCGTTAATCAGCCTCGCTATCCCGTTCGCAAACAAATCACATTCAGATTGTGCCAGGAGTAGGGAGTTGATGCGGGCAGTCGCGCGCGAAATCGGTCATGTAGTTCTCTCTTCCAATGGTTTCTTGAGAGAGCTTTTGTATTAGTGGTAGAGCACATCAATGGGAAGTCGCGCGTTCTCTAAATATTGATAGACTGCCTAGCACATTATTTTCTCATTATTAGGGGTCTTCAAAGCTACACTTCGATCCAGTAGGATCTTTTTTTTAAATCCTACTTCATACCAAATACCAAGTTTGTACATTCTGTTACAATAGAACTTTAATTAATGGATTATATAGTACCTTTGCTTTCCCGCTTAATAGTGTCTTGGTTAGATGTGACAATAAATTGTGCTCGCATGCGCATATTTTCATGCAGTTTCCATAAAAAAAATACGCATGCAAATAAAACAAACCACCACCAGACATCCTCGACACGTGCTTTGCCTTTCTACGAGGCATCAGGAGGTGCAGGAGTTGTTGAGGGTCCGGTGTCCACCCGAAAAGACAATGACTTTCTCAATCCGCTTTGAGCCCTGTCATGTACAGTCAAGGGCACCAATATGTATACACCACAAAGTTTCAAAAGTATGTATAGAGATCTCATTATTAGGGCAGTAAGGTTTATGCTAGACTATCAAGCTCAATCAGGGAGAAACTGGTAAAAATGTACATCTGGAGTATAGCCCTCTTCGGCCGCGAAACGTAGACCATGGTCCAAAAAGACAGAGAGAGATTGGAAGCGTTCGAAATGTGGTGTTGGAGGAGGATGGAAAAGATCAGTTGGACAGAAAAGAAAAGTAATGAGGAAGATTTAAGTATAGTTAACGAAATCTTTATTGAAAATAATTGAGAACAGGATAGGAAACATGTTAGGTCATCTCTTACGTCACGATAATTACATTAGGACTATAATAGAAGGAAAAATAGAAGGGAAAAGGAAAAGGGGAAGACCAAGAAGAACATATATGGAGCAAATAAAAGAAAAAATAAATGTTTCATCATATAAAGAAGTAAAAGATAAAGCGGAATGTAGAATACGCTGGAAATTACTCCACCGACAAGAGCCTACCTCTTAAATATATGATGCTGAAGGTTTATATACAGATTTTGGACCTTTGCGTGGATATTTATTTATCGTTGCCCGTGACTGTAGTTGCTTTGATTTTTGGAAGTTGTGCCTTAGCGCCACCTATGAGATCATGATGGACACATGACGTTGACATTGGTATTTTTTTTTAGGACGAAGTCTCCCTCAAAGGCTATAAAGCTCACCTGACGGGCATTAGCGCGCCTGCGCCACTCACAGAGAGGGAAGAAGCGCTGAAGGAACTGCAGCAGAGCGATCACGGCACCAACTACGGAACTGACTCTAGGTAAGGTTAGGTTTATTCCGACTCCCCTTGACCCTCATGAGCTCACTCTTCCACCTTGTGGGGGGCCGTCCTACCCTGCGCTTTACTATGCGTGGTCGCCACTCCAGGACTTTACTGCCCCAACGGCCATCCGTTCTCCGGGCTACATGGCCCGCCCATTGCCACTTCATCCGTGAAATCCTGCGAGCTATGTCGGTAACTTTGGTTCGTCTGCGGATATCCTCATTTCTGATTCTATCACGCAGAGAAACTTAGAGCGTAGGCGTCTCCATTGGACCTTGCGTGACTCGGAGCCGCCTTAGGAGTCCCATTGTTAACGACCATGTCTCAGTTCCGTAGGTCATCACTGGCGACACGCACTGTTCCCAGACCTTCGTCTTCAAGCACTGAGGTATTTTCGACGAGAGGATATGACGCAGCTTCCCGAACGCTGCCCAACCGAGTTGGATTGGTTGGACGATTGACCTAACTAACGTGACTAGATTGGGTGGTATAGTCGCCTGGTCGTTCGGTACACCAAGCAAATTACCACACCTTTGTGTCTGGTTGTATTACATGGTGCCAGCTGTATTATTTTTAAGTATTTTACATCGTACGTAGCAAAATGACACTAGTCACAAACGTTGCGGTCACAACACATATTTTTTCCCTAAAATCATGCCCGTTAAGAGTCCCCGCTAAGCTCGGTTCTCCATACAAACGTAGTTACGCTGTCATTTTAAAACGGCTAACTAGTTTGCTCTGAACCTTTGTACTTAGATTAAATTAAGGTATATGCAGGCCTGTAATTAGTTTATGTGGCTTCATATACCATAGTAAAAAAAATACAGCGAATTTAAGTTTTTCACACAAAACTTGTTTTTGCTGTATTTCGTATGATTTATAAACTGGAGCCATATAAACTAATTACAAACCTAGATATATCTCATGTTATTGTATATGTAAAGTTTCGTTACAATCCAACACGTAGTTTTAAAATGAGAACGTAACTCCGTTTGTATGGGAGGGCGAAATTCGGCCGAGCTTGCTGGGGACTCTTAAGATGATGTATTGAATAGTCATGATGACGGGGTATGAAAATCAAAATTCTAATTAGTCCGTAAGCTAGATAATAAAAAACTATTGGACACGTATATTTTGCTTTATCAAAATAATAAAAAAATACTCAGATAAATTGCATTAAACTTTAGAAGACGTCACTCCTAAGTAAAATTTGTAACTAGGAGTGACGTCACTCGATATTTTGACTCAATGTATCGCCTTTATTTTTCCATTATAAAAAAAAATATACGTTTCCAATATTTTTTATTAATATGACGGACTAATTATTAAAATTTAGTCATCATCCCTATTTTCAGGCAATCAACTATGGGCGGAGTCTCATTCCCCATCACGGAGGCAGCGGAGCAGTCAATCGTTGATCTACAGCGGGGTTCTTACAACTATGTGCAGTTTAAAATTGGTAAGAAGTCCGAAATAGGAATTAAAATAGATTAAAGTGTATCAAAATTCAACGTAGGTAAAGTTGACGTAGGTTTAACGTTAAAAAAGACGCTACTTTGACAAAAAAATAAATAAGAGCTTTTAAGTCACTATAGTTTCATCAACTTTATACAACAGGGCTTACCCTCATCTGGCATAAACTTTTTTGCCATAATCATCATTTGGCATAATGATTTTTTTTCTAAATGCTTAAATTTTTCAGGATTGTTATAAAACAAACCTAATTCATTTAACGGGCTGATGCCTCAAAAAGTCTTGAAAATTGTACTTGCATTAAGTATGCCAAAAAAGTTTATGCCTGGTAACCGATACAACAGAACTATTTATAGCGAGCAATGAAATACCAGCGTATGGGATACATGCATGATTTTTTTGTCGCGCTTTTCTTGACAAAATATGAAAATACCGTAACACGATTTCAAAAGGTGAAATTGAAATCAAAATCGGCCAAGAAATACGCATGATATAGGCATTTTAAACTGCTATTTAGACGGCGATTTGACAGAGAGGTCCGACATGTACTGTTAGGTCATAGTCCATTCCGGCCGTATAAACTCCATATTAAATTCCGTTTTGCTAGAAAGAGATAGAATGAAATGTTTGATGGCTTATATCTTGGTTATTTTTATAGGATTTATGCGACTTGAGACTATAAGGAAAAATGACGATGTATAAAAATGTCTACTTTCTAAAAATAAATTCGTCTGAGTATTATAAAGCGTATACAAACGTCTTAGTCTAATATAACCGATGTATAAAAATGTCTACTATCACAGTATAAAAATGTCCACAATTATAGAAAGTTTGGTGTAAAATGAAAAATGACAACGTATAAAAATGTCTACTTACACTGCTTCATAAGGGGCCGAAACAACAGACGGATTGCATTCGGACTGCAAAAGTGCAGTTTGAATGCAGTTCTATTGCAGTTGATATAACGGCATCCAAACTTCACTTTAGCAGTCGGATTGCAATCCGTCTGTTTCGGCCCTTATCTTGAGTAATTATGTAGTTCCATCTTATATGGCAAGAATGCTACCAACTAACTTGCTTGGAATAAAAAGTGAATTCGAATAATAAAACAAATCTGTTGTTTAAAACAGTGTGTTTTTATTTCTAACTGATAATTATGGGCAAGTTTAAAAAAATCTCTCCGTTTACTCTTAATATCTAAATACCGTCAGGTGACAAGCAAAACTCACTAATTACAAAAAAATATATTAAACAAAAATCAACCTTGTCGTGCTGCATATATGGATCACTGGCTATAAACTTGTGATAGTACTTAAATGGTGTCATACTTTCTAGCGGTGACATGGTATCGAACGGATTTCAAACACATATTAAAAATGTCCAAGAAATGTACGAAATTGTATGCTTATTAAAAAAAATTACTACTCGTACTTACGAGAAAAGACAGATTGATTATTGCTTTTTCGTAAGTACTTGTAGTACTTGCATAAATCGTACGGACGGACCGACGGAAAGACATAACGAAACTAAGCGTTTCTTTTTAGCCATTTTGGCCACAGAACCCTAAAAACTATGTTTCAGGTTTTACAGAAATCGGGTTATGTCAGTACATTATCATAATTGTTGGTTGAGATGTCCACTGCTTGAATTGGGACACAAAGGCCGCCACTATGACCGGTCTAAAGCATAGGTATACGTCCATTACGTCCTTGATAAGAATATATTATGTATCGAGTGTAGAATCTCAACCTTTTTTGAAGTCGGTTAAAGAATCTTATTAATCACTAAAGTAGTCATTTTTATACTTGGACAATTTTACTCATTGTCAGTTATATTTTTCACCAATTATCGAAGCGACATTTTTATACATGGACATACATATACCCTGTCAATATTATACTGGGACGAAATAAGACCAGTAGACATTTTTATACATCGTCATTTTTCCTTATAGTCTCAAGTCGCATAAATCTTTTATAGTTATTCGAACAAATATTTTTGTCTACTGTTTATTACATGAATGAGTTTTTAATATAGTAAAAATAAAAATCATGCAAATTCCCTATTTTATTTCTATAGTTACTCTGAAATTAAACAGGGTCTTATTAGTAAAAAATGTGTTACAGCATTAGAAGAAGAAAAAATTCACCTATCAAAAGCCGCCAACATACCTTTAGTGAGTCTACCCGAGCAAGTCCCGGGTGACCAGGCCAGGTACCACCTCTACGTGTTCAAGCACACGCACGAGGGAGACCACATGGAGAGCATAGGTGAGACAGAACTAGAAGATACTGAAAAAAGCCGTTAACCTACCTGTAGTGAGTCTACCCGAGCAAGTCCCGGGTGACCAGGCCAGGTACCACTTCTACGTGTTCAAGCACACTCACGAGGGAGACCACATGGAGAGCATAGGTGAGACAGAACTAGAAGATACTGAAAAAAGCCGTTAACCTACCTGTAGTGAGTCTACCCGAGCAAGTCCCGGGTGACCAGGCCAGGTACCACTTCTACGTGTTCAAGCACACTCACGAGGGAGACCACATGGAGAGCATAGGTGAGACAGAACTAGAAGATACTATAAAAAGCCGTTAACCTACCTGTAGTGAGTCTACCCGAGCAAGTCCCGGGTCACCAGGCCAGGTACCACTTCTACGTGTTCAAGCACACCCACGAGGGAGACCACATGGAGAGCATAGGTGAGACAGAACTAGAAGATACTGTAAAAAGCCGTTAACCTACCTGTAGTGAGTCTACCCGAGCAAGTCCCGGGTGACCAGGCGAGGTACAGTCAAGGAATTTAATTTATATACCATTTCGTACCTTGTCACAGTCAAAATCAATATGAAAGCCGATAGAGATTTGATATCAATGTCACTATGACAAGGTACGAAAGGGTACACAAATTAAACTCCTTGACCGTACCACCTCTACTTGTTCAAGCACACCCACGAGAGAGACCACATGGAGAGCATAGGTGAGACAAAACTAAAAGATATTGTTAGCGATGGACGATTCGAATAACAAACTAGTAGTGTACTAATTTAATCACTACAATCGAATGAATGTTCGACTTCGACTGCTGAACGATGTGGCGATTACCGTTAAGTAGCGATGGGCGACTTTTAATCATAATAGTAGAATAGGGTATTTGACAACGTTATTCCGTGATATGTTATAGAACGATGCCTTTATAATAGAAATATTGGTGCAAAAACTACTTCAATCTGATAAAATGTCCCCGAGATATAACAATGTTACAAGCACATTTTTGGACTTTCCCATAAAACGCTTCATACTAAAGCCATTGTGACGTCACATTGTAATACCTTGTATGGGGAAATTAAGAACTTAGTACAGCAGCTCTGTGAAAGCTTGCGTTTCTCAAAACGGTTTCATAACAAAAGTTACCTTACGTTTTATGGTTTAATCAATGGTATTATTAGCTTTTAATATTATGTTCTTACTTTAAAAATGGACTTTCCCACCCAACTTTAAATGCACATTAAACGAGCTACACGTAAGCTATCGAACTCAAAATTTTGACTCAGTTCCTTATTGCTTGTTTTATCACGATCTTATATATTTTTCACAGATGTTGAGACTAGTCAACAACCCTATTATTCGATTTTTAAGTTGTCTAACTGGAGGCGCCGGCGATGCTGTGGCGTGTGACTTCGACTGGAGTCGTTTCGGGCGAGACCGACAATCTTCGGCGGACCGCGGCCGCCGCTGTTGAGCTCTCTCTCTCTCTCTAATTTCTCTGACTTTCAACTTCATTCGAATGAATCGAATTAACTTAAAAGTCGACCATAGATACTGTAGAAAGCCGCTAAAGGTGCGTCTACATTTGTATCATTTGCCCGTATCAGATCATCGTCGCGTGGCATGATCGCGTGTCACGATCACGCGTTTGGACGTTGCGCCGATCGGATCGCTCGAAATCCATTTTGCTACGCGTATCACACAGTTATATCGGACGAGTACGGCATGATCGGCGCGCCGACAGTAAGCGTCCAAGCAGCGCGATACGCAGTCATGCCACGGCACGGTGATCGGATACGAGCAAATGATACAAGTGTGGACGCACCTTAACCTACCTGTAGTGAGTAACCCGAGTTAGTCCCGAGCGACCAGTCGTACTATCACGAACTATGACACTATTTCCACCCACGTTCTAGAAGAGTATTTGTATTGTAGCTTCACAATTGTCTGTTCCCAGTTTTCATTTACTCAATGCCCGGCTACAGCTGTTCCATCAAGGAGAGAATGCTGTACTCCAGTTGTAAAGGACAGTTCCTAGATATCATAGAGAAAATTGGCGTGGCGGTAGAAAAACGAGTAAGTATTCAAACATTTTAACACTGCTCAGTGCCTGCTGGAGCTGGCATGTTCATTTCCTTGGATCAAAGCTCCTTAAATAAAGATAAAAAAAAACCACTGCTTAGTTGTGGTTAACTCTATAACTGGTAGAATATGATGTATAATGGTGTCATCTCAAACGCCCCATCACAGTACAGCTGGCCACTGTCAGCACTTCATCCGGTTTTGCCTCAAAGTCCTAGTAACCCTTCAGGTTGCTAGGCATAAACCTATAGTTTTCTCCGGTGCCATCTATTACAGAACCTCTAAAATGGAGATAAGGAAACAAAAACCGCCTTCAGTTCGTTCCCGGTATAACACGTGAAGTTGTGGTACATGTTCTGGATCACAGCTCAAAATATATGTCACGAGTCAAGCTGACGGACCAATGTATTTTGACCTGTGATCTGGAAAATGTACCACTACTTCATGTGTCTTGTTATATCAGAGCTGTCTAGCTGAACAGAGGCTCCCAAGGATTTTTATAACCGGTTTTTCGCTACCCGTATATGCACTATCCTCTTGTTGTTGCCCTCAGCCAAAGTGACGACCGGGATCTTAATGATATCTCTTTCACGCCTGCTAAGACCACGCAAGTGTGAGCGAGATAGTATTATGAGAGCAAGTATAGATTCCCCGACCGGGTTGTTCTTTTTAAAACCGAGAACAAAATAATACCGACTCCCAAAAAGAAAACACTAAAAAGGTAAAAAAATAACTGCATAATTTAGTTTCTTCATTCTACTTATAAGTAACCGTTTCTCTACTCAATCTATACAGTAAATACAATTAATCTTATTTTGGCGTCGCTGACCTTTTCTCAATATTATACGAGAAAATAAATCGAATTACTTATGCAAATAAAAAAATATTCGACAATAACTTTATTCATGAATAAATTAATCGAAACTCGTACAACTAAGAATAAATTATTCGACATTTCGCTGGCCCAATATTAAAGGCATTTCACTTTTAGGGAATTGAACATTGAGGTTTACACATAGAGGTTTGAACATTGTCATAGTGACATCTATTCTATACTATTATAAAGTTGTAAAAATGAAATGTCTGTACATTGAAGATATTTTCAATAAATTGATTGTTACGGACTATTTGGAGGTCACAAAAACGAACAATATACTTTTTGGATTTTTTGTATGTTTGTATGTGACGTTGTGGCTTCATCACGCAAAATCGGCTAAACAGATTTCCACATTTTTTGGTATACGGGTAGCTGGGTATCTCCAGATGGTTATAGGATACTTTTTACCCGATTACGCTGACGAAAAAACGACGCGTTATGACTTTCTCCGCGAACGAAGTTACGGGCATCTTCTAGTGTAGTCTAATTTTAACTGCCCAGAAAATGTCACATTGAGCCAGCGATTTGTATTAAGTATTTCGGTTATTCTTAATCTTTATCCATTAGTCTTTTACATTTTCCCCATATCAGTTTGTAACTCATAAGTTTTCTTCCCCCAGATTGAGATCGACGACGGGAAAGAACTAACTGAAGAGTTCTTGTACGACGAGATCCACCCGAAGAGGAATCTGCACCGGCCCGCCTTCGCCAAGCCAAAGGGGCCCCCCAACCGGGGCGCCAAGCGGATCACCAAATCGCAAACCACTCAATAGGGAATATGCATGAATTTTTATTTTTGCTTTATTAAAAGCTCATTCATGTAACAAACAGCAGACAAAAATATTTTTTCGTATAGCCACAAAAATAACCAAGATATAAGCCATCAAACATTTCATTCTAACTCTTTCTTGCAAAACGGAATTTAATGCGGAGTTTATATGGCCGGAGTGCACTGTGACGTAACAGTGGATATCGGAAATATTCTCTAATTACTAGTTTAAAATGCCTCTATTATGTATATTTCTTGGCCGATTTTAATTTTACATTTTGAAATAGTTTTTACGGTATTTTGATATTTAGTTAAGAAAAGCGATAAAAAAATCATGCATGTACCCAATAGTTACCAACTTATTCATTACTAAAGCTAGGTTTAGACGAGGCCTCTGACGCTGGCGCCAGATCTCAGACAAGCCTGCGCTGGCCTGTGTTGTTTAAATTAATCTGGCATAAACTTTTTTGCCATAATCATCGTTTGGCATAATCCATTTTTTTCTGACTTGGTAGAATTTTCGGGTAACTGCCTTGAAAAATAGGCCGGCGCTCTATTACCCCCAGTCGCCAGTGCTGGTAGCCAGTATTCACTTGTCTTCAATATTTTGAGCGCACAGCGTATTGACGGAAAACCGTGCGTGACACGCCAGCCAATAAACCTATTTTTTTTGACGACGCGTTTGGCTCAGTGGTTCAACGGCCTACGAAGCTAGCGGTCCCGGGTTTGAATCCCGGCCAGGGCAAGTGTTTGTGTGATGAGCACGAATGTTTGTTCCTGGGTCTTGGATGTTTTCCATTCATTTAATTTAAGTATTACAATTTATCTTTATATTATGTATATAGTCGCCTAGTACCCATGTACAAGCTTTGGTTAGTTTGGGACTAGGTCGATTTGTGTAAGATTGTCCCTAATATTATTTATTGTTATGATAGCGGGAAATGACGTCGTGGCGGCTGAAGGCACAATTTTCCGTTGACGTGATTTGCCGTCTTTGACGCTCAAAGGCTTAAAATAAAAGCTATTTATACGAGGTCTATAACAAGCCAGCGCTGGCTTCGCCACTTCTGAGCTTTATGTATAAATGGGTGGATCAACTATGCTTTTATTCTGTCCCGTTTCTCAGGAGATAATATTGACAGTTACTTAGAAAAATGCTTAATAAGCCATATTATGTTAACATACCGCCGAGATGGGCCCATGACCTGACCTTTATGGCTGGAAAACAATATTTTTGTTGTCTTTATCTTTACTATTATAAAGTTGTAGAATGAAATGTCTGTACATTGAAGATATTTTTCAAATATAAGTGATATATGGACTATTTGAAGATCACTGAATCGGAGTATATATTTCTTTTTGTATGGATTGGCTTCATTACATCAAAACGTCTGAATGGATTTGAATATTCTTTCCCCAGATGGTTACAGGATAGTTTTTACTTGACTGCGTGGAACAAAACAGGATGGTAATGATTTTTTTTTCTTCTCCGCCGACGAAGTTGCGGATACCTTCTGGTTCGTTCTAAAAATACACCTTATACATACCATATTAGTCAAATCGAATCGTAGAAAAATATCACTGTAAACTATGTTATACTTAGCTTTATATATATCTTGCTCAGGTTATTTTTTTTATAAGAATAATTTAATATTGTAAGAAACAGCAAGACTGCCTGACCGTCTTCTGTAGTTCACTTGTTTGTACTTCACAAAGATACTCTCTAAGTTAAGGAATGTATTAGTAATAGTTAGTAAAATACACTATACTCAGCATAAACTTAGATACTACGGCAAGGCAATGGTATCTGACATGCGTGGAAATGATTACCGCGTTCTTTATTGAAAGATGGATCAAACCGTACAATTACAGAAAATAGACTCCAATATATATATCCAAACCGGTATTTTATTTTTTTATTGTTGTGTTGACATGATTTTGTAATTTTACAAAATAGAAAATTAAATAAAAAAATAATGGGTTTTATATCAATATTTTGATAACGATAATTATGCTAATTTTATAAACTTTAAATGTCTTTACAAGTATAATTATATCACTATCTTGTGTTTTAATTAACCGGTATCACTTCAATTGTTTTCAATTAGAGTCCCCGGTAAGCTCGGTTCTCCATACAAACATAGTTACGCTCTCAGTTTAAAACGATTAGCTAGTTTGCTCTGAAACTTTGTACTTAGAATAAGTTAAGATATACGCAGGCCTGTAATTAGTTTATGTAGCTTCAGATACCATAGTAAAAAAAATAAAGTGAATTATTTTTTTTCATACAAAACTTGTTTGTTTTATAAACTGCATCCATATAAACTAATTACAGGCCTAGATATACCTCATGTCATTGTATATGCAGTTTCGTTACAATCCAACACGTACTTTTGAAATGAGAACGAAACTCCGTTTGTATGGGAAGGTGAAATTCGGCCGAGCTTGCCGGAGACTCTTAAGTGTCGGTATTGTAAAGTCAATTATAACCGCACTTGGTCTGAGTTGACTAACTCAATTTGAAAATTATGCATTTTGAGACAAGAGTTTACAAAGAGTCGCATAGTGTTAACCAATCTGATCAGAACAAACTTTCAAGCCGACTTGTACACACTGTTTCACAAGTCCTTGGATGTACGTCGAATCGGCCCTAAGTGATGTATAATTAGTTCTGTGTGAATCTAAACAAATTAGTGGAAAAAAAGTGGAAAGGAAAGCTGGTAATTTTATCGACAATTCACATTGTGTTGAGTATACTGTAATAATATAGCAAAATATTAGATTATTTTTGAAATTATATCATAACCTAGCTCTCTGTACAACAGTGTAGGTCGTTCTTATTTTTAACCGACAATGGCTCCGTACTAAATGTGTGACGGAGGTGTAAATGACGCCTCCTTCACGTTTATATTGAGAAATCCGATAAAAATATAAATTAAGAGCATAATCACTATGACGGTAATAATATTAAATATTTTAATGATAATTTAACATTTAAATTTATATTATGTACTGTGAAATTTGTAGCGTAGATGATTCATTGCCGGTAAAAAAAAAGAACAATCGTATAATATTTTCAAATAAAGTACACAGCATATCAAAATAAATACATGAAGATAAATTATTTGAAGCCAGTTCTAATAATAATATAGCTATTCTTTATAGTTTGTGTATTTTGTAAATCAGTATTGTTTGAAGCAATATTTAAACGAGCTTAAGGTAATTGTGAAGATTTTCATTTTTGAGGATTGATTTATATAATTGCAAAATATAATGCATTACTAATTTAATGTTCATAGTTATAATGTAATGGTATTAAAACAAATAAATATTGTTCTGGGCAAAGCTGAATAAATTTGCCATGGCATACTCAGACCAAGAAAAAAAGATGGACATGACATTACGAACAATCTAGTGAGGCCACAAAAAACCATTCCAAAGCCAACTTCACGCGATACAAATACAAACAAATCATGTGTGTGAAGTTGTCTGATTTGTCAAAACCATGCCAAAAAAACGGTTTCACAAGATGGTTCGTAATGTCATGTCTATCTTTTTTTCTTGGTCTGAGATAGTATATTTTTTATGCGGAAGTTCAAGAATATTATAGGCTCAAGAATCTTCATAGTTATCAAGATTATAATAATAAAATTTTGTTGGATTGCAAGTTCTTGTCATTAAATAGTATATTTATAATGCGTCGCACAAATTCTTTCATCAGTAAATTTTGAATTGCTTAATAATATTAAAGAACGAAGTGTTATCTGTTTTTAATAGGATACGTAGCTTGCCAATAATGTATTGATTATATAATCGTTACTGTTATTCAGTCATAATAATCATTACTATCTAAGACCATGAACTGTTATTACATATTTAATGTATCTAGGGTAAATTGCCTAATACTGGTCACCCTCCAGTTACTGGCTTAGGCGCATTTTTTTTTTTATTGTAACTATGTTTTAAAATTAATATTATAACACAGATTTCGATTGTAAAGGAAGTGAATAAATGCGACCTACTAAATTGCAAGTAGGATTTGAAAGTGCTCTGACCAACTGAGCTATCGCAACGTTAAGGTACGTCCACATTTGTATAATTTGCCCGATCAGATCTTCGTCCCGTGGCATGATGGCGTGTCACGATCACGCGTTTGGACGTTGCGACGATCCGATCGCTCGAAATCCATGTTGCTACGCGTATCACACACTTAGATCGGACAAGCAAGGCATGATCGCCGCGCCGACAGTGAGCGTCTAAGCTGCGCGATACGCAGTCATGCTACGCCATAGTGATGCAAGCGCAAGGTGACGCAAATGATACAAGTGTGGACGCAACTTTACGTACGTGGCTTGAAATTTTCGAACACAATCTAGTTAGCGCTAGTAGCGCCCTCTGTATTTTTTATTTTGAAATGCTAAGCGCATTAGCCATACTCCGAGACATGCGTATCACGCTACGTCTCTGTCCGATTGCTTCTCCAGCAAGTATATATCCGAATCTCCACTACATCATATGTTATCATCATCATAGGTTATTCTTTTCGACTTGCCGTTTATCACGTTTATGTAATGAATTGTGCGTTGCGTCAACTCACCTATTCGCGGAGTTAGAACACTCGTCGAGTTGACGACTCCGATCCGAGTTAGGTACGCGAGTCAAGTTGCGAGTTGATTCGAGTTGCGAAGGAACTTGATTCGAATCAACTCGCTTAGACTCTGATTCGAAATACTCGAATCAGACAACTCGACTCGCCCATCGCTAGTTAGTGTTTGTTTTTCTTCTATATTTAATCTGTAATGTATGTTAGTTTGTCATGTATTTTAACTAAGGCCCAAAGATGCCTGTAACAAATGAATTTGAATTTGAAAAGTTTTTACCAGTAATTAAATAATCAGGCCAGGTATTGGCGATTTACCCTATTTGTTGTATAATTATTTTAACATTTGTATCGACATCGTAGCAAATAAGACGCGTATTTTTATGATCTAGTTACATTTTAAATGAAATGCACAAAATACGTATAACCGAACGTATTTTTGTATGTGAAATCGTTTTATATATAGCGTGCAATATCGTTGTAATTTAATAAATGCTTTTGATTTAGTCGTAATTGGTGTTTCTTAAATATTTCCTCCAAGTCGAGGTGGGTGAATCCGGAGTTGAAGATTTAAATGATCGAAGCGGATCCGATTCCTTGTCGACTCATTTTAAATTTTATCGAGTCCGAGGAGCTATCAACTCCGACTAAGTAACATAGCGGTATGGGACAGAATAATTGATCGGTTTGCTTAGCGAAGCGGAGTGAGGTAGGCGCTAATAAAGTCCGGATAATCAAAGCACAATTCCCATTTCGTAGCTAACTGCCAAATGTGGCTTCGAGATGGGAAAATCGTTCCCATTTGGTAGCTAGCTACAAGACGGGAAAGCACAATTCCCATTTCGTAGCTAACTACCAAATGTGGCTTCGAGATGGGAAAATCGTTCCCATTTGGTAGCTAGCTACAAGACGGGAAAGCACAATTCCCATTTCGTAGCTAACTACCAAACCTGGCTACGAGAAGGGGCTTAAGGTACATTTGTCCTGAACTGAGAGTAAGCACTTGACTTACACAACAGAGAACAATGGCATTATTCACAAGATATACTCTCAGAGATATATAAACGGTCCGCGTAAATTGTTTCTACTATAGTAACAGGGAATATGGAGTTAACTATTGGTAACCCAAGTCCCTCGTAATGTATTCGTAATCTTATAACTACGTGCAATACGGTTCATATTTAATGCGCGCTTGGGGTCGTTCCGACCACATCAAAGCAGCTACAGCGCAACTATTCACACGTAACCACTGCTACACCACTTTTTGCCGCTGCGTTGTGGTATGGTTGTGGTCCGTGTGTATAGATCCTTCGTATTATCAACTACATACTCTCTGATAGTAAATAACGCTCTACAGCCCTGGATTTATACTAAGAATGTTAGGGGCCCAGTGCCGGTTAAAAACAGCATTACCAGCGCCCTGGGCGAGATTCCGACAGCGCCCCCACGTTGTAATTTTTTTAAGAATTTGACTGAACCGTGACCACGGCTAGGCCACCTTACCTGTTTTTTTTACGGCCTTTGTCGGCGCCCCTTCCTGTCTGGCGCCCCTGGGTGGTCGTCCAACTACGCGCTACCCTAACAGCGGTACTGCTACTGCCCAGGACGGCAAAATCTAAGGCTTAGGGGCGGCAATTTTCTATCGTTATCAAAAGTGTTCATAGTGCTTAGCGCGGCACTGAGGGTAAATTCGGCCCTGGTACAAAGAAATACGCAAGTAAATACTACAAACACCACCGGTCCGTACGAACCTTAACACAGGGAAGTGATTACGTTTCTGTGAATTAGAATTCGGTGCATCATACAACAAAGGCATATTTTTATGAGTATAGGGGTAAGGAGGACAAACTCATATTGGGACCGAGCGCGACGACAGCGCCACGTGACAGGCGGCCATTATGGACAATATTGTCACCGCTCTCTTGTGTTATTTTACTATATTACACAATTCACAACAACACATCTTACCAGGACCATATTTTTATCTCAAAAACGATTAGAAAATGTTTTCTGCAATATGGATTTTATAGCTCAAGTCAGCGACAAAAATGACAATTTTAGCCGTAGCGCTGTGATCGTTTAGGCTACCCCCTCCACCCGCTTTGCACTCTGCCAATAGGAAATCAGATGAAAAGGTGCCCAGCGCAAAGCAGTAAATAATAGTTCCAAATCCTTCCAGCATGGCGCTAGAGTAGCAAGATAGTATGACGTCAACCATCAATTACAAAACATTTTTGTCGAAATGCTACTGAATCCTTCGTTTTTCTTCTGATAAAAATATTCAACTGTTCCAATTATTTTTTTGCAATGTTGTGACCTTTTTGGCATTATTATGTATGGTCTTTATTTTACGCACTTGCTACAGTGGCACTACCAATTTAACGCCTTTCGACGGACACTTTGGATATAAAGAAGTTGTTCGCCTTAGTTATATACTCCATGCTTTTTTAGATTGGACTATCGCTCCATACTCTATGGTCTATATTATATGCCACTGAACTATAATGAATTTCAAAAAAGAACGCAGTGTTTTTAGCTACGTTTCATTTATTGTGGTTTACTCCAAGAGAAAGTTATACAATTCGATTTTTATCCCTGGTACCTTAAATACGCCAATCAGCAACCTGGTGGCCTAAACGCGGTACTCGACTAAAGAAGCATTCATTATATAACGATTGCATAAAATACTATAAACGAATCGTCAACACGCATGTAATTCCCCAAGAGCTGCAAGCGTCCATAGTCTTCGGTGACTGCTTAACATCAGCCAGGCCATACGCTAGTTTACCACCTTAGTTGTATTATAAAAACACGTGTCCTCCTCGTCTGTCATGAAACTTTTTACGATGCATCATCAGTTGTTGGAGATAAGGGTTGGTATTATAATTCGTATAAAAAAGTAAAACAGCAACAGTATTTATTCACTATCAACAAGCCCTATACGTATTTTGCAATTATAAGACATAAAGCTTTACAATAAAACTCAGGGACTTAATCACTTTAATTTACTATGTACACTCTACAATAAATATGTCATTATGTAAATTATTTAAGTTCTTCCACCTTGACTTCGCCTTTTAATTCCACCATCAGGTCGTGGTGTCTAGTGAGTGAGTCGTGTTTTTCTTCTGCTGCCTTTTCTTGAGCTTGGTCGAGTTGGTACACTCTAAAAAAGAAGTTAACAATTACTACACAATAAAGCAAAGTGTCTCCCGCCTCGTCCTTCAAAATTATACTTATACAGTATACACGAATAGACCATTTGTAGCGGCCAGTTAGCTGCTACCAGGGGGGGGTTAGCTGCTACTATTTACCCTAGGGTCAAGGGGGCCATGGCCCGGGGCGGCAAACACCCAGGGGCGGCGTAGCAACCCTCAGTGCGCGAGTCCAACTCGCTCTTGGCCGGTTTTTAACACGCTTTTATTAGGTCGACCTGTATGTAATGGAATCTTAGGTAGCTAATTTAACCATCTTCCAAGGATCGTAGCGTCATGAAAATTGGCAGCTGTATGTAGTTCTGATGACAATACAATAATATGGTACTGTCGAACTGATCTGATGATGGAGCCGGAAGATATGAACCGGAACTTCATGATGGAACGCCGTATCATAGCTGTGTTTGGATTTGTTAGAAAAGTCTTGTAAAGCGTGCTTTTCTAGTGTTTTTTTTTATTTAACTTCCTTAACTTCCGGGGCGGCAAAACTTATTGGCCCAGGGCGCCAAAATTCAAAATTCGCCCCTGACTGCTACACTTGATTTGCAGTTGGGGGTAGTTGTTGGAGTGTGGGGAAACATAGTGAGAGTTATAGAGAACTAGCTTCTGCCCGCGACTTCGTCCGCCTTAAATTCGTTTATCGCGGATAAGGATATTTTTACAGGATAAAAAGTAGCCTATGTCCTTCCGCGGGACTCAAACTATCTCTATACCAATTTTTATCCAAATCGGTTCAGCGGTTTAAGCGTGAAGAGGTAACAGACAGACAGACACACTTTCGCAATTATAATATTAACTAACTTCTGCCTGCGACTTCGTCCGCCTTAAATTCGTTTATCGCGGATAAGGGTATTTTTCCTGGATAAAAAGTAGCCTATGTCCTTCCCCGGGAATCAAACTATCTCCATACCAAATTTCATCCAAATCGGTTCAGCGGTTTAAGCGTGAAGAGGTAAAAGACAGACAGACGGACAGACAGACAGACACACTTTCGCATTTATAATATTAGTATGGATGTATTGAGGAAATGTTAAGACTACTTAAGACACAGTTAATAGTTGGTTCTTTCTCTAGGTGCGTTAAGTTCACCGTTCTTGACCGAACACCGAACAGCCTGGCCCCTATTTCATTATCGTGACAATAGGAAATATGCATGAATTTTTACTTTTGCTTTATTAAAAGCTCATTCTTGTTACAAACAGTAGACAAAAATATTTTTTCGAATAGCTATAAAAATAACCAAGATATAAGCCATCAAACATTTCATTCTATCTCTTTCTTGCAAAACAGAATTTAATATGCAGTTTATATGGCCGGAGTGCACTGTGACGTAACAGTGCATATCGGACCCCTCTGTCTAATTACTAGTTTAAAATGCCTATATTATGCGTATTTCATGGCCGATTTTAATTTTAATTTCACATTTTGAAATCGTTTTTACGGTATTTTGATATTTAGTTAAGAAAAGCGATAAAAAAAATTCATGCATGTACCCTATTGTCAGGTGACAAGGAAAATTTTATGTTCACGGCGATCCCCGCAAGCTCGATACATCTCCTTACTTTATACTGGGCACGCAATGTACGTGAAATTGACGCTGTCACCCGACATTTGTCACTATTGTGAAATAGGGGCCTGGTAACAGTTAGACAGTTGAAATTTTCACAGATTTCTGTTGCCGTTACACATACTAAAAACAGAATAATTGTATGTCTGTCTGTCTATGTCAGCAATCAAAACAACACCGTGTACATTTTGCTTAAGAGTAGGGCTCTGCTAATACTGGATTTTCATAGATACGGCCGTTTGTAGCGTAAATTCGTACAAAATGTACGCTACAAACGACCGTATCTATGAAAGAACCTTGTGTGGGCGAGTCCGACTCGCACTTGGCCGGTTTTTTTTTAATTCTTACTATCCTCTATAGACCAAAGTACAAACTTATTAATACGACTGCACAAATATCACGTCGGGTGTTTAAGAAATGATGTCCAAAAAATAATCCATATACTAATATTATAAATGCGAAAGTGTGTCTGTCTGTCTGTCTGTCTGTTACCTCTTCACGCTTGAACCGCTGAACCGATTTGGATGAAATTTGGTCTGGAGATAGTTTGAGTCCCGGGGAAGGACATAAGCTACTTTTTGTCCCAGAAAAATACGCGCTCATCCGCGATAAACGAATTTAAGGCGGACGAAGTCGCGGGCAGAAGCTAGTGCAATATAAAAATAACATATTTTGTAGATTCTAAGTTCATGTAAGTAGGCATTTGCATAGTACAGATGTATGTAGAAAATAATCATTTCCCATCGTATTTTCTCGGAAATGTTAGTACAAGTATTCGTCTTACTCTTGCATTCACACTCAGTACCCATCAAGATAACGTAGGGGACGGTCGCATTGCGAGACGAAGTATCGATATAGAGTGGTTAAAACCACAGGATTTATTTAAGTTAGTATTAAGTCCTTTTTAATAGTCATGTTAGCAACATAATATATGTTGTATAGGTATACAGACTTCATGCTATTGATACTAATCCACTAAAATATCCTCGGTAACTAGTTTGATCTTTGTTTACCTAACGAATTCTTTATATGATTGTATCGTGGTGGTTTTAACATCTCAGTGTGATATACTTCAAACTGGTGGTTTGACATTGATAAATAAAGTACTCAATTTATTTGATACAAACACGTCACTTAATACTACAATAATTCATGGACTCATCGGCACCATTCGGAAGTAGTCGTATGTGCCGAGTTTTCACGATGGAAAAGGATTGTTCACTACATCTGTTGTAACGTGTCCATATGGACATATATGGACACGTTACAACGTTACGTTGTTATTACTATGCACAGGAATTTGAAAGACCAACCTTGCTTCGTTTATTTTGTTTAAGGCCCGTCTAATGTCATTCATGGAAACCCCAGTCAGCTTCAAAATGCCCAAGATGGCTACCCCGCCTATCGCACTCAAAACACCACCTGGAAATATAATTTAAAAAATGAGGTAAACTAATGGCAGTATTAACACATTCACGCATAAGGTTTTTGTAGCGCGAAGCCAAAAAGGGCCGTCCAAAGATTACGTCACGCAAAGTATTACTTTTTGCCCCCCCTGGCACTTTTTACTATTATATATATTTAACACGGCCTGTCACGTCTGGTATGACTCCCCCCTCCTATCCCTGTGACGTAATATGTGGATGACCCGTATAATAGCGCCCGCCTAGCGGGTCCTTGTTCGTCAGAGTGATCTCTCTGATCACTCAGCTCAGTCGGGAAGACTATTGCCTAGACGCCAAGTAACCAGGAATAAACCAAATGTATGACACTCATTATCATATTATCCCAAAGGACAATGGACAAAGGATCCACACAGCAACCGTCGTTGCGCTGCCCTCGCCGCCTCTAATCAGATTGTTGGGCCATCTTGTTGGAAGCCTACCACGCTACGTTGTCCTGTACGCGGTCGCCACTCAAAAAGCTTTCTGCCCCATCGGCCATTGGACACACTGTATATAGTGTGTATGACACTGTATGTGTGTATGACGTCTTTGACGACCCAGGGCTAATGTTACATGGATTTTTCTACCAGTAAACAATACGGCCAAATAGACATAAAGTGGGTGCAAAATGAATTGGGATGTATAGTGTGACCAATACCGCTGTACAGGTGCTTTAGGTAACTATGCGAGCGGCGAGACGGGTGGGGCAGACTACGGCGGAATGACGAATCAGCCGCTGCTCTGCCCCCCCGTCTCGCACACTTCAGGCGCATGTCAATTAGTTAGAAAATTTTAACATAAAACATTCATAACGACGTTAGTACTTCCTTACTATGAAAAGTTGTAAGGATGGATAGACTAGCCTGAGGGGGCTCTGAATCTTGAAATTCGATTGTATCACGCCACCCCTGTCGCTCTCATGTTAAACTGTATTTGCGTAAGCGGGACCGCGCGATACTTCAACTTTCGAACTTCGTAGACCCCTCTGGAGTGAAGACCAGCAACTTGTGCCTCCTCCGGTGATGCAAATGTCTATGAGCGACGGTGATCGCTTACCATCAGGCGATCCGTCTGCTTGTTTGTCTCCTATGAGATAAAAAAGAAAAAGTTTGTCATACCTAGCCCCGCTCCCACCAGCATTGCCACCATTCCCAGATTAGCTTTGTACATAGCTCCGGTGATGGTGCCCGCTAATATGTATTCAGCGATGGAAGTTTGATCGTTGTACACCGAGATTGATGTTGCTATCAAACTGAAACAGAATCAAAAACATTACATTGGGTAAATAAGTGTTAAACAAGGTGAATTTTTAAAGGTCTTTCTTTCATTGCTTTAAGCTTACACGATGTTCACTCATTATCACAACACAACAATCGCTATTGCCGAACATTTATTAGAAGCGGGACCAAACCACTGGATTGAGCTTCATAATCCCAAGATCCTTTCTTAAGGCCGAAACACACCGGATGCGTGCGCAGCACGTGCACGTGCGCGTGTGCGTGGCGTGCGCGTTGTATCTTATGAAATGTCATAGTAGATGGCACACCGCTTGCGTGGCGTGCACGTGCGCAGCGGTGTGTCATCTCTTATGGGTATTCGTACTTTACAACGCGCTCGCTACGCGCACGTCTACGTGCACGCCATGCACACGCATCTGGTGTGACTTGGCCTTAAACGGAACGTAATTACTATAGTAGAATCGGACGTGAAGCAATTGAAATCAAGAAACACCGAAATTACAACCGGGAAGATGGTTTCAAACTTTCATCTCCGTGGAATCCAGTAATTAGTAAATGTAAACAACATCAAATAACATCCGATAAATCGCCTGACGTCGTGAGTGTAGTGTGTCGGTCTAGTGACGACCGCGCTTGATGTTTATTATTAGGTTGAACACTACAACCCAAGCGAGGGTAGATCGCTCATCAAGCGCGGGCAGATCGAAAAACTCGCGCCGCTAGAAGATGTTGATTCGCCGCTCCGATTCCTTCGAGACCATGGACGTAACGCGACGTCTGAAACGTCGAAGAATTACCAACGATTAAGCCCCGTTTGTTTGTGTTGGTCTTTCTTTCATTCTTCACCATTATCTATCTATCAGCCACTGACGTCCACTGCTAAACATAGGCCTCCCGATAGTTCGCCACAAGGTGTGATCTTGCGCAGACCGCATCCGCCAACTCCCCGCGACCCTTACGAGGTCATCAGTCCACCTAGTCGGAACCATTATCATCTCAGTCAAGACTGACGAACTGCTCAAAACTACAGGACAAAGGCCTTCTCCAACGATCGCCACGACATCCAGATTTGAGCTAACCTCTTCCACATCTGGCCGCTGTCTCCTGGCCCTTTCAAACTTACCCAAATAGAGTTCAGTATTATCTCTATGTATACTATTACAAAGCTGTAAAAATGAAATGTCCATACAAAGAATGATTGTAACGGACGTAAGAGGTCACTGAATTGATTTTATTTTGTAAGTTTCTACGTGTCGTTGTGGCTTCATCACACCAAATCGGCTAAACGGATTTCAACTATTTTTGGTACACGGGTAGCTGGGTATCCGCAGATGGTAAATTTTCTCTCGCACTCTTAGTATAAATAATTAGATTTTACGTAAAAATCAAATTATTTATACTTTAGTGAGACTATGTGAAGATCTCAATTATCTACTCATTTCACTGGCCTGATTATGAATTTGTTGATAGCATCTCAATATCTTCAGCAATCTCAAACAGACTGAATGAGATTGAGCCGATTAATTTAAGTACACTCTACCTCTATTGCATAGCGTAGTAACCGCCAATGGATTCATTTGGTGGTTACTACGTTTCCGCTTTTTGCAGTCGGTATATAAATAGTTTGGAAAATCTTACGAAAACATTCCAGTGAAAATCCCGAGTCTCCATCCCCAGTGGTAGGCTCCTTTGGCAAATCCTATTGTAACATAGTCTTGTAATTTTTTCTGGAATAAATAAGATATTTTTTTATATGTTTATCTACTCTGTTTTAAGAAAAGTACCGGATATTGTTTTAATCTGTGGAAGGAAACATGCATTTATGTATATCGTTGCCTGGTATCCCTAGCAAAAGATTTGCTTAGTTTGAAACTAGGTTGCTTTGTGTACGATTGTCACTGATATTTATTTAACGAGCTTCTGCCCGCGACTTCGTCCGCCTTTAATTCGTCTCAAACCCGGGTCTCAAACTATCTCCATAGCAAATTTCATCAAAATCGGTTCAACGGTTTAAGCGTGAAGAGGTAACAGACAGACGGATAGACACACTTTCGCATTTATGATATGAGTATGGATTTGGCAAAAAGGTATTAATTTTAGCGCCACCTGTTAGTTTAGCAAGGTACTCGATACTCGTAACACATGTTTGAGAGAAGTTTGCACCTCATTCCTAAGTAGCGCGATAAGGTTCAGGTGCAAACTTAACTCAATCAAATGTAGTAGCTACCACCCCTTTTAAGGGTTGAATTTTTATTGGAACGTGTTCTGTTATCGATTTTAAGTATCCCCGGACAATTTTTTTTCGAATATCTTCCATGTACAGACTTTCGACCCTTTTCAGCTTTATTATATGTATATAGATTAATATTATTATGTGTGTTCATAATTACATTCAGCTACCAAATGCACCCCTGATAACAAAGTCCACTTGTTATTAATGTAGTAGTAAACAAACAGATATGTTTTGTCCAAATTGAATATATCAATATTGTTTTGAGATGGTGGGCTTTCGATTTTTATTATTATGCCTAAGTGGGTAGTGAGCCAAAAAAGATTAGGACCATGGGGTCCAAAGGAGTGCGTAGACTGTAGACCATAGGGTATATGGTCTACACACAGTTTTTGTTACCCATACGTATGAACAGTGTTAATGACAAATAGTAACATTTGTTTACATAAGGTAGTATTGTAAAGTTGTATAAATGAAATGTCTGTACATTGGTGATATTTTGAAAAAGATAAGTGATACGGACTATTTGACAGTCATTGAACCGAAAAAAATTTTTTTTTACTTTTTGTAAGTTTGTATGTGTCGTTATGGCTTCATCACGCAATAACCGCTAAACAAATTTCAACTACCTTTGGTATGCGGGTAGCTGGTTATCCACAGATGGTTATAGAATATTTTTTATCCGACTACACTCAAGGAAACAGAGGGTTATGATTTTTTTCTCCGCCGCTGACTAAGTTGCAGCCACCTTCTAGTAAATCATTAAATCATGCACTAAGTTTCCTTGCCTCATCCAAACTAAACAATATGAGTACAAGAAAACAATTGCTCATACCTTGGCAGTCATAGTTGTTGTAAATATGGTAGCTTGGTTATTTTCTATGAAGTATAAGTAGGCATCCCTTGATTTGGCGAATCCTCCCAAACATGCACCGATAAAGCAGCCGCATAATCCCGATTGTATTACTGTTCTCAATTCAACAGACACCTCATCATATTCACTAAAACAAAAGTAGTACAGTATTATAAACTTGTAAAAACAAAGTATCTACATTAGTATGTACTGTATTTGAAGTCACTGAATAGAAAAATATGTTTTGGATTTATGTATGTTTATGTGCGGCTTCATCATATCATGCCTAAACAGATTTCAACTACTTTCGGTGCACAATTTTAACTATTCATCCTAGCTGGGTATATACAGAAGGTTATAAGCAGGGGTCGGTCAAAAAGTGCGGATGACGTCAAACCACTTATAGGATGATTTCAAATTGTATTTTTGATTTTCATAAACAATTGTCAATCAGATGAACAGTCTTCGTTATTTTTTAGCTATTGTATCTTCACAATTATATTTAGCTAAAATTTATATTTAGTAATGTATAAAAAAATGCTGTAAAATGTCATCTTTACTCAAAAATTGTGGCAATTCCCCGTTTTTGGAGGTATGTGAAAACATGCATACTGCTCTTGCTGTAATCAAATACGAAAAGATATCGGGCAATCCTATATTTATGTTACAGCAGATGAGACAAAGACCGTTTGAAACAAAATGTTGCTAATATCCTCGTTGGTGCTCTTAGAGAGCATAATGCAAGCAGACCACATGTAATTGATTCTAAAGTTCTTGACTGTACAAACAACTTCCATTTCCGTCCATTTTTAGTGTAATTTTTTATTTAATTTTTTTAAAACACATTCTAATTCTACACATGCAATGCACTAAAATAAAGCGTTTTTCTTTCTTTCTCCTATAAGATACTTTTCATCTGACTGCTAAAGAAAAAAGGATGCTCTGCAGACGAAGTAGCAGATACCTTCTAGTATAGTTAAATACATCATTTTGATAAACATAAATATTTTTTATCCAAGTATGTCTAAGGTATGCAGTCGGTAATTTTGAGAATGTTCAGTTAGAAGCAATAAAAACGAATTCTGATATCTTTGTTGAGATTAGTGGATTATAAGTAATTCTGCTAAATAGCAAATGTATTAATTTAGTTATTCATTTATTCCGCGGAATAGTAAACGAACTATAATCCATTAATCTAATATGGAATTCGCAAAGTAACGCCAGATCATCAACTTCGTTTGGAGGTTAGAATTCACATTAAAATATTACTTACTTTCTAGTAAACATCTTTTTAAGCCTGTCAAAGCCAGTAGTGGAAGTCTCTGTAGTTTTCGGATCCAATAAATTGTAATCTTTTTCGTTATGTTCACTTAGAATGGGTATGAACGCCGGTGTTAGTCTGAAAACGGTTCGCAACATTTTAGCGCCCGCTCACAAATGAATTACACATAAGATAGTAGGCACTTAGTAGATTATGATCCTGTTGTCTGAAAACTTCCGAAACATTATTAAATAATATTATTTTCGTAAAATCAAATTCGTCCTCTACAACCAGTCAAAAGACACAGTCAAACATAATATAATATCATTAATATCTGTCAACCAACTCAAACTGCCAGAACCAAACGTCAATTACATGTAAGTCAAAGAGAATATAAACACTACGTAAGTAAGGTTATACCACTATTTGACAGTTGGCAGTAGGCAGTTGAGGAACGTTCAGAAAACATACACCAGCCAAGTAAGCAATTCAAAAAGGCAATTGGGATGATGACTGACCTCAAATAAAAAAAAAAATGGTTGCGAAATGGCAGTTTCTATGATAGGAATCCTAAACAAAATTGAGTTCGTTACCTTGCGTGTAGCTTATTTTATGAGCTTTTAAAGTTCAGTGTGAAAGTCCATTTGAATATATGAAACTATTAATAACTAACCATTGAATAACCCATGAAAATTATGGTAATAACTTTTGTTATCAAACCATTTAATTTTTTTGCGTTTATAAACGCATGTTTAAACATAGCTACAAAACAAAGTTCTTAATTTCCTCATACTAAACTCGAATTTTTAATTCAAGACCAAAATCTGACAGTTCTCTTCTTGATGATTTAAACAAATAAGCATTATTTCTTAAAAACATGAATGAGAAATCGTGCGGCCAGTAATATTAGGGTAAGTTTTATTGATTAAAATACCGACACTTAAACCGGTATGCAGTGATCACAGTGAAAGTGCGCCCGTTGACGTTAAATTTTGGTCTTGAATTAAATATCAGAGTATAGGAGTGGAGCGTTTTTTTGGGAAAGTCCAAAAATGTGATTTGAACATTGTTGTATCTCGGCGAGTTTTTATGAGATTATTGAGTTTTTATGAGGTTAAGTACCTAGTTATTTACGAATGGTTCTATTATTGAAAGGTCGTTTCTTAAAGATACCACAGAAAAAAGTTGACGAAAGTTGTCAACAACCCATGTAGGAACAATAAGTTTGCCAGGTCTTTATATTGTATTGTTTCTCGATAGAGCACGTTATTTGGACTCAGAATGTACAAATAGTTTATTTTTAAGTTGTATTTTTTTTTAGATATTTTTTTAACCTCGATATTTGTGCAGTTTCTCGACTGTATTCATTTTTACTTTGGTCCATAGATGATTACCTGTAGGCATTGCGGGAGACTTCTTTCGCTGGAGACTTGTACCGCCTCAAGATGCAGGTTTCACCTGCCTTTTGTACTTTGATGTAGCACTCGCAGATGACTCGCTGTCGATATCTTGGCATCTCTTTGCCAAATTACCATGGAAGAGGAGCCCTCCGCCAAATACGATGTTTAGCTGTGCGACACGCACATCCTTGGTCGTAGTGTTTAATAGTTTGTACATTATTGACTTAGTCAATTTCGTCATCCCACTCTCACTGTATTCAGTGACGAACTCGACTAAGTCTACTAATCGACTCAGTAATAGGGTTTATTCTTATTCCATGTACAGCTTATATAGTAATGTAAAATTGAAGGGAATTTAATGCTCTACAATCCTTTTACTGGCATATATTTTTTGAGTGCATCGTTGAAGAGGCATCCGGTCAAAATAAGCAAAAAATGTGTGGCATGGCAAGTATGTTTTTTCCAAAATTACACTTTTAAGAGCAAATATCTCGAACAATATACAAGATTGCATAATCACAATATTTGCAATTTATTAGTGGATCACTCCACTAACGTTATTATTATAAACAAAGATCGGAAACAAAATGAAAAAAAAAATTCGACGATACTGGACTTGAACCAGTGCCTTGAGCCAGACTCAAGAGTCGGATGCACCATACAGAAATCCATAAGCAAGAACAGATGACAAAATTCGTCAACTACTGGTACAGACGATTAGCTCAGTTGGCTAGAGCGTGCTGCCCCGGTCTGGCTCAAGGCACTGGTTCAAGTCCAGTATCGTCGAAAAAATTTTTCATTTTGTTTCTGATCTTTGTTTATAATATACAAGATATTCAAAAACTTGACAAATTAAAACTTGTAGCAAATTTAATCAGCTTTCATTTTGTAAACTGGATATGTCACTGGTACGCATGGTTTCCGAGATATCAGCGAAAAACCGAAAAAAGGGATCTTAAAACTCCCCTCTCCACCCCGGCTCAAGGGCTAGGGGCGGGGACTTTTTATATGTTCACCTCCTAACTATACCAAACAGTTACGAAGTCAAAAATTGTGTTCCATCCATTTCCCTGTATACCTTTTCGTTGCCTGGACTCTTACTAAGAAATTAAAAGTCATTGACAGCTAACTTTTTAATAAAATTTGTCTTACATGTTCCGTAACCAAAATGGCAAAAACGGAACCCTTATAGTTTCGTCATCTCCGTCCGTATATCACTGGCATTATACTCAAAAACTACGAGGTGTATATTGATGAAACTGTTATTTACAGCTTACGACTGCTTGTTGCAACCACGTTGCAACTGTTCCTCCATATATTATAAGACAGTTCTACCATATATAACTCTAGTTAGGGGTGATTTTCTAGTATGAACCTTATTTACATATTTTTGTTATGTCTGCCTAACCCGATTGTCATTTATAGTGCTTACGTCTCGTATTTTAACCCTTTGATGAACACAGTATCAAAACCAATACTTAAGAAATTATACAAGTCAATTCAATACAGTAATAATAAAGGGCATAATATGATAATATTGATAATTCATCGAAGGTTATGAATCATACCCTTGTTATGATATGATGTCAATTAATGAAAAAAATAGAAATAATCATTAATATTTTCTTCTGTTTCCGCGATTATTACTCATTGAAATAAAACAATTTAACGGATTATATCGCGTATATTATCTCATTTTAGTTCCCGACGTTTCGGAAGCTTTCCAGCTTTCCATGGTCACGGGACGACCATGGTCCTCCCGTGACCGGGAACTAAAATGAGATAATATACGCGATATAATCCGTTAAATTGTTTTATTTCAATGAGAAATAATAATTGTTTATGATCAATTTTGATTTAATTTTTGTCTAAAAGGCTAAAACAAACCTCATTATTTTGTTGTAATAATTCCTTCCAAGTTAAAGATTCAAATAATGTTTTGCTAAGGTTTACATGTTTACACTATATAGACAAGCGAAACGATTTGATCAAGTCGGATCGAATCGTACAAACAAGTCTACACAGTACTTAGACACAGTAGTGGTATTATTCGTCGTCTGCAGGGCTAGGCCAGCTATCTAGTCAGGGAGATTTTAGCCCACTTTTTATCGGATCCGGATCCGATCAGCACGATGTGGGCTCTTTTATGCAAGATCGGAATATTGTTGAGATTTCTGAACGTTTTTCAAACGCCTTGACATTGACAGTTGCCAATCACAATCCTAATCAATTACCAAGGCGGGAATGTGGAGTGTATTGGTTTGGAAAGTGCGTGTTATAGATATTTATTTATATTTACGTTGTTCTTGAATTATAATCGTTTTGAAATACTGTTTAATACAAATACAATGTTCAAGACAGTTTACTAATGTTTGGCTAATTATGTTTCCCAAACTGTTTCACTTCCAAGTATTTCATTTCCCAAACTTAGGTTTTTTCGAGAACAGTACAATTTTCAGAATTTCTATAAAACAAACCTAACCTAACCTATAGGGTTCTTCACAATGGCTTAAAAACATATCTGGATTTTCTTCGGTTTCGGAGAAAAGCGTTAGTTTGGAAAGTGAAACATTTGGGAAGAATAGTTTGCTAAAAGAAATTATCCGGTTCAAGACGAACTGTTAGTACTTTCTACGTGTTACGCTAAATCAAAAACTGATAAAACGAGAATTTGATAAAGAATTATAAACCTACTTAATTCATACTGTCACTGTTTTCCAACAGGAACCAGTTGTACTACGATAGCCTCTCCTCATTGTTTGCACCAGTTTTGCTTCAATAGTCCTTACATTCCTTGAATTAATAAAATCCTTTGCCAATTCACTTCTAATCGTTGTATGAAAATTTGCCAGATGCTTTAATACATTGGCTGCTGGTATTTCTTTTTACTTTCGCTAGCTGCTGGACGTTACTCAGTTTCTAAATAAGCTTTCACATGGTTTCCACTTTGGGTTGTGAACATGGTAATTAAGGTAGATACTTACTTCATAATTTTGTCACATACAAAAAATGAGACTGCTTTATATGAACTGAAAGCAAAGGAAATAGCATTCAAGGTTCTCAGCTAAGTTAACAAAATGCTTATATGTATATAGTCAGCTAATCTATGCAGAGCATTTAAACTCTGTGTTGAAATGTAATTTAGTTTAAATTTCATTGGTCAATTTTTGCCATCGCATACAAGGGGTTAAGTATGGTGCATAAAGGTTTGCAAGAGTTATAATCACTAGAGTGAACCTTACTACCCTAAATTTTGGTAGCACAGTTTTACTACAAAATCTGAAAATCATTTGAATATGATTAAAGTGTGAATCTAATTATCAAGATGATTATACCTGGGATAGTTGAAGAATAATGTATAATGTTAAATGAATAAAAATGCCATTTTCAACTATATTTTATTATAAAATGACAAAGAATAAATCTAGAGTTCAATAGGGTAGTCACTTAAGATGATAATATTGTGTATATTATTCATAATTCCATCTAACTGCTATGATGTATGTGGAAAGAAGCCGTAGGCCCTCACAGGTGGGCCGTTGGCAATTCACAAAATTATGATTTGGAAACAATCATTAAAATACATTTATTCCGAAATACGCTTTTTAAAGCTTACTTTTCCTTTCTTCATCTACATCAATGTCTATTTAGAGTTAGGTAGGTTTAGATTTAGTTGAAAGGAAAAATATTATTAGATCCCTGTTTTTTTGTCCCAATGATTGGTCTTTGGCATTATTGATTTAATTAGACTAAAACATATTGACATTGTTTCAAATGTTTCGGCAAATTTTCACTATGAGAAGCGAACAAAAATAGATGTGCGTTTAACAATAAGAAAAAGATGGGATAATTTGTCGTCACAGGAACGATTTACATCTATTTAAACTATTTTAACTTTACACACAACCCTTTAATTTGCACACCATTATTAATCTTTTATAAATCAAATGGTATAGCCCTACAAATTAGACAAATAAAAAACAGGTATGTATACTCTAGAAGTTACTTTGATAATGAACTAGGCAACTACTGAAAATTAGAATAGGATACCTATGTTTTATTAGTAATTTTTTAAAGAAAGGATTATGTTAATCTTTACTATAGATCTTATTTATTTAATTTGTTATTATTAATATAGTCGTGTATAATATTTACATTCACAGATTAATATAACACAAGGTTAACTGCCATTTTATAGGTCTGTGTTATATCTGCACCCATTCAACAAGTAGCTTTCATAATTTCCAAGCACACCACTTACTCTCTTTATTCTGTTTATTTTCAATGAAACATTATTGTTGTCTTCCATTTTACATCATATAATTTCTAACTTTTAATAATTAACTACAAGTCAAAAAAAATGTGAACTGTTAAAGTCTAAATATATATTTTTGACATCATTTCTTTCTACACGGACTGCGCAAGTCCAAGAACCCAATATCCAATACATATAATTGAGAATAAACAGAATAATGATTATATGAAATCATTAAATCAACTTAGCGCTTCAGGATTGATTTCCTATTAATTGGCAGTTACACATTTTTGCTCATTCAACATTTCAGTATGGAATGGTTCAGTTCTTTCCACGCAGCAGACGCGGCACGGAGTTACTCTTTACCCTGTGCGAATATATTCCATTTGATACGTAATATTACGAAAACACGCCATTGGCAATATCTGTAAGTCCCTCACACCAGTCGTAATTGAACTAAACGACATGCAACTTGGCTAAATTCTCGTGAAAGTCAAGAGAATCCGCAAAACCACAGATTAAGTCGAAATTGCTTAGTGGTACAAGAATAATATGGATATCTCAAAGCTTCATAGTTACAGACAAGGTTCACTGTAGATGCGATATTTACGTCAGGATAGTTTAGATCTAAACACGAATATGTCTACAGTACCAATTGCGTACTAATGTACATCATTTCATATATTGATCCCCATTAAATTTTATTTTTATTTACAAATAGTTTTTATCTCATCAAGTGTGAGAAAATACATTTAAATCAACAGTATTGGATATGTAACAAATGAAATGAGTTGATATTTGCGAGATTTCAAAGGCCATTCTTTACAAACTACCGAACCTTAGATCGCTTCTCCCTAAAGTACTTTAGACAATTGGTATTGAGTTTTAAGAAAAAAAGAACTGAGGAAAAACGAAGAGGAGGCAAAATAAAGAACAAAAAGAATATATCGATAATATTGTTTAATTACGAAATTAAAAATAAGAAAGAAACTAAACACACATAAGGCTTAACATTAAAATAAGAAAAAATAGAAATGATGAACTCTTACAAAAGTAAATGAAGCGCGGCGCTAGAGGTTCACATGCGCACGCGCAGCTCGCCTCGCCGCGCGCGCCGGGAATATGGAAGTGTATACAACATGCGCCTTAGCCAAATTTCTATTAATTGATATGTTGGCATTAATCCATATTACTTTAAGAGACATGTACTTAAATCAAGTACAGCTTAATAAGAGGTATATATTATAAAGCGCAATAAAATTAGGTATAATAAGAATGATATGCAGAGATATGTTGAAATGGTTTTGCTCGTAACGCAAGAGGGTGAACACAGACGAGAGCGAGTGCAGGAGCCAGGAGCGCGCATGCGCCGCTGCGGCGCGGCGCAGCGGCCGACGCGTCAGGAAACAACTTTCACATATTTTTCAACGCATAACTTTAACTAACAAATTGAAACAATGTTCGCTTACAATGAATAAAATTGCGCTTAATAAAACTCTCAAATATAATTTAACTTTAACATTTTCATCAACTTTTCAATAAATGTTAAGATTACTTCAATTACCTTTTACCTAAAATAATGTGTATTGACTTTAAATTTGGCATCTCGTTCTAAACACTGATCTATTTCTTATTTTTAATAATATTACCGTATTATCTAAATATTTAAAATACTTCTCTAAACACAAAAATACCTATAATTATCTATTAGTCAATACCAATGTTATTGAGAAAAGATTAGGCCTGAAAACGCTACACACATTTTAATAATATTACTTATTGATATCTACGGATTGAGCACAAGCAATGATTATCGTGGACAATGAATCTACGCGGAGCAAACGATCGGATACCGGATATCCTTCGAACACACGATGTGTGTAGCGTTCTACGCTGAATACAGTGGATATGTAATCTCCTTGTTGTAATAGTGATTATTTAAATAAGTAATAATAATATTCAAATAGAAATGCGATACCGCCATCTCTTCAAGCAGACCACCACCAGTCGCAAACCGCTTTAATCTCATTTTAAAACAAGAGCACAGAATTTCTGCACCCTATAGAAAAACATTTTCAAAAACGTGCAAAATATCACCACACCCTGGTCACCTAACATTATCTAAACCAAATAACTACTTTTACAATCCTTATCATACGTACTGAATAATACAATTTGTATGATTAAATTTTTCTAGTAAAACTTACATCGTAATGACATTCTAATATTTTTCAGTTTAATCATCTTACTAAGCTCTATTTTTATTCCTTATTTACGGTACGTGATGTATAACGATACATTTTAAAATAGTGTAAATATGTTTGTTTTATAATTATAAATGACTGAATAATGCTTTCTAAAATAAAAGAATTCTTTCATTTTCTTTATGACTTTGGAAGGGATAAGTCCAGTGACCGGCGAACTCGCCAAGTGGGAGCCAATTCAAGCTTCAACTTGGCATCGCGCAATCTCGGCGCCATTTCGTGCGACCAGCGTTTCCGGCAGCCATCTTGTGTGCCTCCCATTGCCCTACCGTAAATTTTTCAATTTCATTTTTCATTCATCACAATAGTGTCACCAAAATAAGGAGGTATATACTATGCTCTTTGAGAGTATTATACGACACAATCAGAGTGTCGTTAGTAGATGTTTCGACAAGTGACATAATTGTTCCTTATTTTTCATAATTCAGGTATCTGTTTCACGCATGCTTTGCCTAATTATAACTGGACGTGTACTGAACACTTAAAGCTGGTCCTACATTTAGAGCATTAGGATTCACTGGGCGTTGCTCAATGACCATATTCATTATAAATATCATCTTTCGAAAGCTTTTAGTACCAGACTAACCTCATTCAGATAATTTGAGACAATCGTTGGCGTGACTCTTCACGACGTATAATTACTTAATCCACGAACTTAATCTCTTTTTGCATTGGACTAGACGCATATATTTATTAATTTAAGAAGGCAAAGATGTGTGAAAACCAATCGAGAGCCTAGCACGAGTCCAAGAAGTTTGAGAAGCCAAGTCATGAAAGTTTGAATGTTTATGTACAAAAATAAAGTATGAAGGGAGTTATTTAACTAATACTGTATAACGAGTTCTTGTGCCCTAATGTGAATACTGCTCATTTAATATGCTAGAGAAAAAGCAAATTCAGATGTCGAATACTTTCTCGACCGTCGCCGTCCCGAAGCGGCAGTGTGGCAACACTCTAATAAAATTATATTGAAAATTATTCTAAAAAATACGTCATTGTAGTATTCCCCACACCGCACTACGGGCTCTCTGACCAAAGGCGAATAAATAATTAGTAATTATCTATCGTTAACTGTTATGCACGAGCATTTATAGTATGTTGTAGCTAATATTAAATTAACATCAAAATAAATGCATCATGTCACTATTATGTCGAAGAACATAACGTTATACATAGTGATATATCAACTAGATGCTTAGCTATAAGAGTCGTGATTACACTAACTAATCAAGAACAACTATGATTGAAACAGAAAGGGGGCTTTGCTCCGGACAACGAAACACGTATGGAAGCATCAGATGTACGAGTAAGTAACAGTATGGGACGCCGGCGAGCGGGCGCCGGCGGCGAAGACCATCGTATCTAAGAACATTACTAAAATTAAGTCTAAAACTAATATTGCACACACATACACATTTATAAATGTAACTTGCCAATAATAATAACAAAATGTGTATGTGTACAAAACTATAATTATTTACTTACAAAGAAATGCAATAATAGTAAATTGTGCATATTAAAATAAAATATGTTTTTATGAATAAAATACCATATTGGAATAATAACCGCAAAATAATAATAATTATACAATGAAAATGCCTGCTCAACAATGTGCTTGTTTAATATTGTAACATGTAAAACATTATTTTAAAGCGATACATATAATATTAAAATTAGCTGCATGGATAAAATAACCATGAATTAACGAAAGCAATGTCTCACATCGCGATAAAAAGGTCCATACTGATATATTTTAAATAAATCTAGCGCAATCTAATTGCAAAATATATTGTTTTGATGAATCGATTTCCGCAAACCATATTACAATATCAATGGAAATTATGAAGACATTATTGAAATAAAATTATGATTATTAAAATTATGGAATGAATATCACACAAAATAGACATCCTCTCTGGCGCAACAGTGTCGGTAGGAACATAATCAAAGTCGTTCTAAAAATATAATAATAAGCATATATAGCTGCCATTTGAAATGTGATGATGACGATTTATCTTAGATTAATGTTTGCAGTAATATTAAATGTACGTATTCACTAAGAAAATAGAGTAGCACTTATTCCTCTAAACTGATCCGAGTAAGCGTAATACAGATTATATTGTAATTTTCAGTCGAGTGAAATTCTCGAGTTTGAGTGAGAGGTTCAGTTTAATTGACAGTCGCATCAATTGTCCTACGCATCCAAATTCGGGCAAACCTGTGCCTCACCAGTTATCGATATTATTACTTTATTATTGAGTGCCAGAGACTTGATAATGTTAGCCAATAGCAGGACGCGACTGACGGAGATTGTGTGATATTCCGAATATGTGGATGGGACCATCCAGTTTAGATGCTAGACTTGGAGAAGGACACTCTGAGGTGGTTGGACTCGGACAACTGGTAGTTGTGCATTTTGATGAGCGCTGCGACGGCGTCGTCGATGGACGGCAGCTGCACAAGCGCCATTTTACGATCCTTCCTGTAATTAGAAACCACACCCTTTAGACTACTTCTTCATAAAACCCAGCTGTTTCCGGCCCGAGTGGATTGTGAGTCAAATGTTATTTAAGCGGCTTAGCCTGTTCGACTCTGAACGTTTCTGATAACAACTGAACGAAAGAATGAAACGATCGTACAATTTAACATATTTGTGCAAGGCTGTCGGTGGAAATACACTTCCAAAAACGCTATTATCATTAACAGACTTGCAATAAATCGTTCGGAAGTAATTATTTGAGAGCCATGAGGGTATACATGCATGGGTAAGTTATAGTTGAAACTCCGCCAACCTTACATTTTCAATTTATCTCGATGCTCGGTCTTAGTATCAAAGTTAAGCACACAAGCATTAAATTAGCGTAGTCTAGATGTCTTTTATCTCTAGGCGTAGACAATAGAATTAAGCAGTAAAGTAAAAGTCTCGCGGTTAAAACTTACGGGAAAAACTTGAACGCCTTGATTGTGAAGCCCCGTTTTGTAAAGGCTTCTTTGATATCTTCCTCGGAGACTGTGGCTCTGTGAACACACGTTTTAATTAGTAAAGACCTTTATGTTTCTCTGTGCAACCAGTGAATAATATAAATGTGCTATTATGTGGAATTTTTCGACAAGTTTACTACAGGATCTCATAGCAGGTAATAAGAAAAACTTCACCAGTTCACGTCTCTACTCGTAATTTTTAATACTTTGCTAATATTTGTCCCATAAGTAAAGTTCTATTACGACAGCAAACATCTCATAAAAGGTGGTATATGATCACTCGCTCTCCGTCGATCGTTACGCTACCAAGATGTAGGAGGAATGTTACTCACGGAATGTTAGACAGATGCAGAGTAGCGCTTGGCGGGTAGATGTTCTGATAATTTTTGCTGCCAGGCTTCTTGAATCTGTGGAGCTGGCTCTGCGAATAGTCCCTGGAAATAATGAAACAATCCCGTCATAATTTGTATTATCTAGTAGAAAACTGCTCACGCCAACCTGTACTTGTAACATAGAATAGGAAATAATCTATTTTTAATACAAATATACTAGACACTACACCCATCTCATCAACGGACACAAGCTAGAATTTCCGATACTCTGGTAACGTTATTGGAATGCAACCCAACGCTCCTAGAAGCCAAAAAAAAATTAGTAAACGCTCTTTTCTAAAAGCCGACGAAAAGACAAACTGCCTCATGTCATGGCAATTAGTCACTAAAAAATTAGTTTGGACAGCTATAGGTATTAACCCTTTGATTAGATTTTTCTTCGTTTAGTTCTAAGTCTGTTTTCTTTTGTTTTCAACCCGAAACAAACGGAATATCATATCTCCTTCGGTTCCTAGAGTAGAGCAGCGGTCCCTCTAGGCGCCAGATGACAAGGCACATCAATGAAGGCGTTTTTCAGCTTTCTATCTGTTCCTTTTGTCTAAACTCTAACCTGATCAAGGTCTAGGACGCCTACATAGATATCCTACCTTGTGAGACCAGCGTCTGGTTGTCCTTCTTTCGGCAGTTGCACAGTCTGGTGCTTGCTCAGCATCACGCGCATGGCCTTTCCGAACACGCGCAGCTTGTCCATGTGTGTCATGGCTGTGAAAAACATATTTACTATCAATAAAAATATCGCAAGTCATTAGCTATGAGATGTTTGTTACCCTTAAGCCTTTAACCACTTACGTGCTCGTGATTTTGGTTTGAACTCTATTTATTATGGAATAAAAATGGTGACATGCAACTACAGTTGCAGAAAGCACTCGAGTAGGTACTACTTGCGTTGAATAGGAAATGTATGAACGCGTCCTAATCACTAATTAAAGTGTAAACAGGCCTTTAGAACGGGTTACATCGACTCATTTGGCGAACCAATTAATATTCAAAATGACGCTGACAGCTGTTACCTCACAGAGAAACGTCATGAACTTGCATACCTACTATTGGTTCGTATGTAGATTACAGTACCTACAATTACAGACAAATTGAAACAACTTTTGGTCTGTGAATCGCGATTATTTGTTTTAATATTATCTAAAACAATTATCTTTACCAGCGCTTGGAGGCTTAACTAACTAAATAAGTATATTCTATCATTATGTCATCTTGTCTTGTCATGTATTATAAATGCGAAAGTGTGTCTGTCTGTCTGTCTGTTACCTCTTCACGCTTAAACCGCTGAACTGATTTGGATGAAATTTGGTATGGAGATAGTTTGAGTCCCAGGGAAGGACATAGGCTACTTTTTATCCCGGAAAAATACCCTTATCCGCTATAAACGAATTTAAGGCGGACGAAGTCGCGGGCAGAAGCTAGTTGTTAATGAATTCTTTAAATAAGTGAATTTTATTATTGTCGTATTTGGGTTTTGTTACGTATTAAATTTAGAGTAATCAACATGTACATTACCTAGATGGGCTTGGTGTGGCTCAGCCATTTGAATGAGAGCAGAATCCTTCTTGTTGTAGAGTATCTTCACTCGCTGCACATCGCCATACACGCCTACATACAGAGAATATCTCATAAAACGACCAACGTGCGCACGGGTATTATCTTTTAGTTTACCTAAACGGACCAGTTTTTGCAATTTCTTTATTGCATATTGCAACATTGTCTTGTAATATTTGCCGAAATTTGTCCGAAGTAATCTTTAAAATAAAACCCATATTGTTTGTCTGTTGCCAACTATTTAAACACTAAAAAAATACCTAGGATTCACATTTGTCAAAGTAAGGGAGAATATTACATTAAAAACAGGCGTACTTAGATCCAAAAGCAAAACATCTAAGTAGATAAGTACCTAGTAATTAAAAAACAATAAGATCTGAACGAAAATTGTACTCTAAAATAAACACAGATCTACACTGCTTTGAATACATAAAATTTGTTGTGAAATGGGACAGCGGAAAAATGATAAAGGAAGAGACAAATCCAAGCTCTAATTTGGTCACGGTAAGCGTCTGATTAATAATTGAGCTGAGCTTCTACTCGAAAGGCTCAAGTGGTATGGCTGCTTTGTTGTTTGCGATAGTCTATCTTCCTCACACTCGTTATTGATATTGTGTAAGAAAAAGATAAACATAGCCACCACTATCACAGACATATCGCTTTGCTGGTTTCAAATAAATGCCCTGTACATAAGTTATTAGCCTGGGTAAATCGGCTTTCTGAATGGAGCAATCAACCAACTATGAAACCGATATTTCGTATTACAGAATTGTTCGCCTTCTAATACTGTGTTGACGTGAATCCACCCTAAGTGAAGCTCATACTTCATGTCACGTAACTAAGAAATATGACTTGTTGCCCACACTAAATTGAAATGCAAAATATATTTTTTCTCACTCACAAACTGGCATGAAACTGACAGTTTTGACAGACGGAAAAAATAAAACAAAGACAACACGGGGCAGACATCTAACTTAGCTACGACTAGGGTGTCTGAAACACAAATTGTCATGTACAAGTAAGTTAATAAAGCGTTTCAGGTTGACAGTGTTATCAAGCAAAGCTTCGGCAAAGGTCGCCGGATGCGGTTATCAGAACAGAAGTCGAAAATGTTAGCTGACAATTTGTCTTTCAGGCGACAGGGCTCAGGAGCGATATTATTGTTTTAATATAAATTATAGACTCAGGACAATGATGTGCGTTTTCCCAAAGAGTGTACTTCCTAAAATAGGCTGTTCTTAAATATAGGAAAGTGACCCTTTCCGGAAATTCCGAACGCGCCATTTTGGAGAAAGGGTTTTTTCGAGAAAGTACCTATTCTGAGAAAGGGTCCTTTCTTGTCAATTTCACTTTTTGGGAAAGTGCATCTTTAGCAAAGCAAATTACATTACATGGTCCTGAGCCAAATTATGGATTGTATATGTGCACACGTACCGAAAAGGGTAAAGAGAGCGTCAGGCGTGACCATCTAAAACAATAGGAGAGAGAAAGAGACAGTATTATAAAGTCATAAAAGATGTTTGACATCATAATATCTATGAATAAATTAGCAACTTATTTTAAAGAAGTTTAAATAGAATATAATTATAAATACAATAGCCTGTAACGCCGCTTGAATATTAGTGAATGCATTAGTGCTTTGTGTCACCCGGACTTATGAACCCATATTAACTGTGTGGGAGACGTTACTGACTATTGTGTTAGCGTAATTAATGAATTCGCCAATAAACAGAAAACTACACATTTTAATATAAGAATTTTGAAAAAAAATAGTTTTTTTTGGTATGTAACGGGAGCCAATGTTAAACATAAATGTAAAACGGAATTTTGTTGGGGAATATTTTGTCTATATTGCAATTTGAATGTAATATTTTATCCATGGAGGAAGTGTTAATGCGTAGGACGGAGTGAAACCAACCTCTTCGTTGAGGTTGGAGACGAGGAGCACGGTGGCAAGAGGCAGCGGCGGGGCGGCGAGGGCGCGCAGCGCGGGGGACGCCGGCGTCAGGGTAAGGGCGCCAAACGCCGGTAAGCCAACGCCACCTACGCCGTACGGGGACGCCAGTCCGGAGCCAAGCCCGAGGAACGGTGGAGCCAATACCCCACCACCTATACGGAAAACTCAGTTAAAACAAAGTCAAGAAACGCTCGTCCTTAAATATATCAAGATTAACTTTAGCAAACGTAATCAAATAATATCTGAACCAAAATCAAGAAGATTATTGAATTAAAACCTCCAGCATCTGACTCCAGAAAGCGGAACAGGCTGACTAATAAAGCATATTCGATTCTTTATTTAACCGTAAGTGTATTACTTCGAAGCTTTTTTTCCTTTTTTAAAGTAGAAAACAAATTGATACCATTTTATTCCACGACGCAATAACAAAACTCACAATGTCGAAATGATCCTCACATATTACAATTCTCTATGGTGTAATGCGGATTCATGAGAAGTTATTAGTCACTGCGGGAATATTGAACATTGAAACATGAATAATAAACAAGAAAAAAGCTAACACGAATTCGAATGTAGGATTTAGGACTGTTTTCGCTCACTGTTTACACAATGTTACCTTTACGAAACTTAAATAAATATTTTACTGTATAATGTCCTTTATAGAGATGCAGCAAATGTTGGATCATATTGTATTTCTCCCAGCAAACATTCACTCTCATGTAACTGACATTTCGAAAGTGCTTGTAACTAGGCCTACTTGAATAAAGAATATTTTGATTTGATTTGATTTGATGACTATGTATAAATAACAGATTTTGTTATCACTTCGATGTAATACGTACATAATTTAAAATTAGGGTAAAATTGTTAAATTGAAAAAGTAAATTACAGAATCTACAGAGGAGATATTAGTCCACGATATGCTATAACGGGCAGCTATCGATATAATAAAAAAAGTTCGCTTAACCAGAAGAACACCAAACAGATGGACAGTCGCAGTGGGGCTATTAATAATTGTAATAAAACTTTGGCAGATGTAGTCAGTTATGGTACTCAGACTATAGTAATGTTTAAACCCCTAGCGCGGTAACAGCAAATAACCGCTTACATCTGCAGTTCGATAAGGTCCAAAATTGAAAAGTAACTTTAGATGCAGAACAGGGATGCATACGTTGCTTAAACTACAAGAGTCTAGTATAAAAGTGTGTGTACAAGACTGAGAGCGGTGTTCGAAGCCAGGTGCTCAGAGTAGTAGTGGACTAACTCATCCTGGATGCGAGGGCCAGGGCGAGGCGAGCCCGCAGTGGCATCAACTCACTGGTCAACAGCTGGTGGGCGTCGCCATCGCCCGACGGCAGCGTGGGGTTGGTGTAGTCCCTCGACTTGTCATTGTTGTATTTGACATTAAGGCAGGTCATCTTTGAATAGTCGATGCGGAGGGTGCAGCATCCGTTGTAAATATTTTGTCCATCTAAAGCCTGAGGACAAAAAACACATTTGATTAGAATAATAATATTAATTACTATAATAATTCCTGAATTGCAAGGATAGCTTGGATGGATAGATTTTGGGCGTTTAGTAAAAAGATTTTGTGAAGAAGACTTGGCATCAAAATTCAGTATAGAAAACTAACTTAGAATGCTTGCGACACACGCTTAGAAAAAGCCAGTGTCTAAATTGTTACGTGCCGAGCACAACACAACAGTTATTTGTTTGTTCGCGACGCCTGCACCTAGCTGATAACAGCATAACGATATAAAAGAAAATTAATTAAAATGCAGAAACACCCAATCCATTATGGGTAGCGTCATGATCTTGGCTCTGGTGGTAGATTAGTTGTGTTTAGGTAATATAACGATATCACTATAAATAAATACTGTCGCTTATATGATTTATGCTATATTTCCATGCTCTATTAGCCGCTTATAGCTTATGAACCGCTGTGCAGAGCATTGAGAAATTGGGCCCGGGTTTTACATATTGAATACCTGTAAGCGCGGAATGGAAGTCGTGTTCTTAGGTTATTTTCAAAAATCGTTGTTTAATCTAATTTGAAATTGTCAATAGCTTCACAAACCGCACACCTTAATTTAAAGATAACAACAAAAATGCATTAGGTAAGAATTCTTTCGACTCGCTCGAAATGGCTTCCAATTTTTCGGACGTTAAATTAACAGTTTTGAATTATTTAATTCTCGAGGAGAAAATTAACGCCCGTTCCTAGACCGTCGTCTGTCAAATGAATCTTGACAGTTTACGGTGCTATCCATTTGTTAAGTAATGAAGATATTTTTTGTACTCTGTAGGTATTAGGTACGACCGAAAACATTTAACTGTAGGTATTCTCCAAAAACCACTAGCGAACAAAACGCTCCGAAGACCAGGTTTGTATAAATCTTACAATCGTATAAATCATGTTAAACAGGAGATAATTCCTTTACGATTCATGGAAACCATTGCTTATTATATCAGAGACGCAACCAGGTAGTAAAAAGTTCAATGTCGGAACGCTGAATATTGGCTTTAGATTTAATAAATTTCTGTTCTATATGCAAATGCGACCCCCTGATGTATAGACGTGAATAGATTGGCTCGTTTAAACCTCAACTTATATGGAAATGTGAAAGGCACGTAAGAAAGTGTGGAAGAAGATCGCTTCGATACGTAATTAGTTTTGTGGCCCCCCACAGTACGAATTCCGTTTTACGAAAGGGAAATGCACAGAGAGGGAACGTAGCGAGTAATTAATTTACAATTCTAATATCTATATCGTTTTGCATAAGTACCTTTAGGATTTTAGGAGAGCAAATTTTTTGTGTAATTTTATTTCGGTCATTGCTGGAACTCAATCAGTGATTAAGCAAGTGCGTCTGACGCCAAGATTATACTTGTCTACGCAAAAATATGTGAGCGAATTGTATTCCCTTGTCAGAAGATCAGCGAGGAGTAAATTATAAATAGAGTATAGTATAGAGTATAATTATATGAATTGAAATATTTCAGAGAATACTATCGCACAAAACATACATTTGATTGATTACGAGTTATGCAACGTAGTGGTTGAGTCTCATTGGGAAAATGGACTAGATGTCAACGTGTAATTTGTGCATAATTATTATAATGAGTAATTACTAATTATTATTAAATTATGCGGTGACCTGTTAACCCGGAATAATTATGCATTACGCTACATATTTACTAGGCAGGTACATTTACACTGAAGTAGTGGTTTAATTTGAAATATTTCACAGGGCTCATTACAATTTTGCAAAAAGAAGAAACTAATTGTACCCACTCTTATTATAGAGTTGGTATTACGGTAACACACTTTCAGGTTGTTTCATAAATTTTAATAAGCCGGACGGTTATAAAAGTCCTATATTTTAACTATGTGGGAGTTTCCTGCAGGCTCGGGTTTTATTATGGCGCGCCCAGTCGACTCCGCTCCCGGTATCAATATTCGCGAGAATTTCATTTAATCTTCTGAAACGATTATTTGCGTTCGCGAGGGAGTCGTAATTGAAGTAAAAAAAATATATTAGGAGAGTGACAAGACGATAAAACGACAAACGGTACGCCCGATTTGATATTGGGATATTTGGGATCCTTTATTGCGTAATAAGGGCGTCCGACCGGGATCATTCTAATAGGCTTGTCTCTGTTCTATCTTGTTGACAATTATAAACTTTATTTGTTCCTCATTGAAATAAAACAATTTAACGGGAGTCCTCCCGTGACCATGGAAAGCTGGAAAGCTTCCGAAACGTCGGGAACTAAAATGAGATAATATACGCGATATAATCCGTTAAATTGTTTTATTTCAATGAGTAATAATCGCGGAAACAGAAGAAAATATTATTTATTTGTTCCTTTTTTTAATACACATCTGTTTGTACGAAAAGGACTGGTTACGAGTGTTCCGTGGGGGAGGCATACGTCCTATTTTGGATCATGATGCTGATGGTGATGATGACATCTACTAGGCAATAGCTTATATAAAGTGAAAATCTATATTTTATTAATGAATAATAGTTAATACTCAGTTCAAGAGTACTTGTCAAATTGTATGAATTAGATGATTATTGTTACTATTTCATTCTGACAGTTTTATACTTGACATTGTAATTTAATTCGACATTATTTTTATTTCATTTAACATTAACTTTAACATTAAATTATTATTTCATACCAGACATGTAAGCTGTTAAATTTATCGCGTCAGCGGCCAAATATGAGAAACTATTAGTAATATTTAAGACCATTTAGCGTGTACCATATTTTAAGTAAATAAAGACATTCATTCACTCATGGACATAATTCCAGAAATGAGATTTATTTTATTTTATTTCGCCCAATCTTAAAGCATTCACCACCGACATTTTCGTAGCGCTACGCGGGTAAACCTGGGAAGTTAAAAATTAATACTAGCACGGCGCCCAGCTAGCGGGTTTCCGGTCGTGAATGTGTTAATCCCTTAGGTGACATGATACCAAGACGTACTGAAAGAGTATGAGGAGGAATTAACAGCACTCGCTAGTGTTGTGTTTAGTTATTTTCATAGCGCACTTGGTAATGTCCCTAGAAATTAGACCCCCCTATTATAAAATCCACAAGGTGCCGAAGCGTAGACGGTTGTCAGAATCAAGCGGTAAGACGTAACAAGTGTCCCCCGTATCTCTTAATCACGCTCCCACTAATTGTTTTATCTTCAGCTCGTTAGAACTCGTTTAAGCAAAGCCTTCTTAGTGAAGGATTAAGTGCGGACCGCCTTAATCCACCCCCCGCCGCTAATTCTGGCGGTTTTTCCATGAAGACCAGATAAACGTTTTTGTTGGGGTCCCTGGCTCGCCGCGTTTAATATTTATAAGAGCCGCATAGCTCAGAGCTTCTGTTACCGGTGCAAGCACGGATTACGCGAACTCCCGAGTGCAACTATTCCATTTTTTTGTCTGTAGATGACGTCGAGAAATTATAATGAAAACAAGCCGAATTCCGGAATGCATATTCCGGGCGTTCAGACTTAAGAGTACCGAAACCGCAATGAAAATGCCGCGGCGCTACAACATTTTATACAAAAGATATCATAAATGCTCAATACCTCTTCCTAGCCACAAAAGCATTTTTAGAACGTGTACCGGAATACCTGAAGGAATTGATTTCAGCGAATTCGTTTAGGTACACGAACGACCTCCTTTAATTAGACTTATCTACGTGTTTTAAAAGCAACAGATATCCAACGGTAATAAGATAAGAATTTCCAACAGATTATCTCGTTACCAAAGTCACGGTAAAATGTTAAGTCTATTAAACATTTGCTATCTAAACAGTTTAAAAGTTTAAACACCGCTGCAAGCTGTTAAAAGTCCAAATTGAAACTCTGTGAGTAATATAAAAGCTGAGGGTAGTTCGATTGATTACGGCAACACTGTTGAGCGGGAGGAAGCAGTTGAGCGCTCACCCAATTAGTCACGGATAAAAGGTCACTTATTGAATCGTCTTACCTACATTGACGGAAAACCGACACCGAAGAGGTTTTGAAAACTTATCTTACTTAAACTGTTCCGATTGGAAAGACAAGATCTATTTCGTGATAGGTAACAAACTATTTTAGATTGGAGTATATCGAGTACGAGATGCTGTCAGCATCAGCTATTGCACGTCTTAGGTGGTCGTAGGTGAAATTATTTTATTCAAGGCCTGCAAGGAACCCGAAAGATTGTGACTACGCATTCCTTCTTCCAACAAATGTTATATGTTAATTTTGAAGATATTATCAAATTTCATGTAAACTATTTATTGTGATTACTAAAATGCAACTCTTTTAATCACAACGTTGCCAAGCCAAGCCAAGTTTCGCGTCGCTATTGACAGACATCAAAATGACAGCTTCCACTCACTAAAGTCATCCTTTTTTGGAAAAAGAATGTTCACCAAGAGTTTATTAAGTGATAATTTTCATAGAGAAGCGAAAGTTATTTAAGTTTTAGCACAAAAATCAACAAAGTTTTTTTTTACCCAATTTGACTTGGGTAATACATCATATTTTACTCCCAAAAGCCTCAGAAATACGTTGTTGAAATCTTTCGAATTCGTCGCCCACCCTATATATTCGGGAAGGGCATATTTTTCGGTGCAAATAGAACCATCCAAAATATAATAAAAAACGAATCAAACATGTATTATACATTTGAACTGTACCGTATTGATTAATGATCCTATAGAAATGTATTCTCAAAGTAAATGTAATTTACATTGTAGATGTATGTACACGCCCTTAAACTAATAATTGGAATACAATATAGATGAACCGGTAAATGCGACTAAGGTATCATCGCAATTAGGGTATGTACACATCCGAGGATGCGTCACCGAGTAAACCACGTTCGCTCCATTAGACACTGTAATTAATACTCGAGGTTACCCCTAATTGTGGCGTCAGATAGTGACGATCGCCCAAAAACCGCGCCCGCTCGCCACAATCAGTTTACTTAACAAGCCGTCTTTTAAATGGACGTTTGTGTGATTTGCGGTGTCATGTTGGCACACCGATTTCGTTCGGGTATCTGTGAATCACCCACATTTAATTTCGCTCCAGCTTTACCTTTCTAAATAGAAGAAGTAGCTGATTGAATAATCGTGTAATATAAACGGGAGTAAACATACATCAGACGGGGCGGAACAAAAGCACTTCTCTGAACTAAAGTAACTGAGTTACGCAAGGACTGAAACTTTAAATCTTCGCTTACGGGCGTCGTGATTAAGGTAAACATGCTGGCCGCAAAACACTAACAAAACAAGCGCTAAACAATGTTTGACACGTAACTAGGTGGGTGCAGAGTGCAGCTAAAGCATTGTTGACACAGGCAGTCCGGACCAACAGGGGAGGGCGACGGCACGTGCAATTTTAAACGGGACTTGAACCTTGCTTCTGGGTTGGTCACTGTTTGCCGGATACCTTGAAATTTCAATGAAGTTTGCCCGTCACTGCTCTGAACTTAAACGGGTTGTACACGTGCAGTATACACATTGTGTATTAATGGGTCGATCATTGAATATGCAGGTATAGTACATAATTCAAGGCACATAAATAAGCAAACGGTTGTTCTTACATTATAAATTATTTTTGTATTGTTTGTACGTTTCTCAGGAAAGTAGGAACATGTTTCAACCGAGAGTTCTTGAAGAATACTTAATACTAACTAATATAAATCTGTATCAAGATTCTCTAAGTTCGCGCGTGCAATGTCCCGCTGACTTGTAAGCTTAAAGTTGTACGGTGCAATATAACAATGAGCAAAAAAATCTTAGCGCACAAATCCCATTGATAATCGCATACTTAAAGATATTTTTTTATAAACATAATATATACGGAAATACGAAAGCGCTTGAGTCACATAAACACAGTTACTTGAATCTCACAGAAGCCAACTGATAGTTACCAGCTATTGCCTTTCAAAAGACTCACTTTGACAACTAGCAAAAATGTTGCAATACTTTATACGAACAAAGTAAATCCTGCTCGAACTTCTACGTGGAGTTCAAAAGAGTGAATCGTTGAAACGTTAAAAATATTTGCTACAGATAGCGGCGCCGCGTCGTGACGACTTTTTTGACGGTTACATTGTTTGAATACTTTGAATACGTCCCCGTGTTGACACAAAGGCGGTTAGGCGCCGCAGTGCAAAGTGCAATTTTAAAATGTAAACAAAGACCGCACCTTGAGTCGATAAACGCTGTCTCGGATTTCACGAACCCCGGCGACAAAGAATAATCTTGCGATGTTTACTTCGCGTCTACGAAATATGAAAATCTGCATAAACGGGAGATTATCATCGCCGTGGCTACGCCATCCACTGAGCACATATAGTTAGATGTTGTTGTTTCGAATGAGCGCTTCCAAACTTTTCACTTAAAGTTCCGAAAAATCGATCCGTTCAATATGTACCTAATGCATTTTTTTGTTCACTTTGTTTTCTTATTTCTGAATCACGTAAATTTTCCTTAACAACAAGTAACCCATTTTCGAAGTGGAATCTTAAAAAGTCCGAGTACTCGAAGTTTATTTTTCCACGTCTCATTCCGATTTAAGGTGCTCAAGCAAGTGTCCGGGCGTGAATTTAGTCAAGCCGATTTGATTGGGGTTCCTCTATGTATCAACAAATCAGTTGCTAGCTATGAACTAGTTTGTGGAACCCCCGACCATGAGCGATCGGCGCAGACAGCACGGCGCCATTACGGACGCAGCCCGGGCGGCCACGCTCGTTGAAGTCGCACTGTTATCAATCATAACTTATTGATGGAGCGGCGCGTGATTAACAGTCGAAGGATCTAGTAATGGCTTTTCTGTGGTCACTTGTAAACGACACTGTTTTGCACTGTCATTCGTAATTAATTATATGTCAATTTAGCTTCTAATGGCAATTGTATAAATACAAAATCATTAACGTTGTATTTTGGCTTTGAATAAACAGCAATTGCGAAGCTTAGTCTTACTGAAATTTAATTATGAAATACTAGTTTACTTAATACGGAATGAAAGTCAAGAATTATAAATAATTTTACGTACACAAATAATGTATAAAAGCATCTAAATTGTAATTTTAAACATACACATTTTGCCCCAGAGTTATAATCCTGGAGTTGAAATAAAATTGCAGCCATAACGGAACAGAGGTATGAAATGAAATATCTGTTTAAAAAAGCTCGTAGGGAAATATTATGCTCTGGTGGTTCATAACAGAACATGTTGCATTCCAAATCCGAGAGTCGTGATTATTTTACCAGCATGTACAATCGTCAAAACAATGCATACCATGCTTGTGTGTCTATCTGCCGTGAAACGGAACGTTACTAAATGATTGGACGATTTGGACAAATCCGATTTGTCTGTATTATTTATTCACATTCAGCTCGAAGTTAACATAACAGTAAGAATGAGGAGAATAAAAGAAAACAGAAGGCGACTTAGGAGAAACATGTGATTTCTGGTATTTACGTTACAAAAATACAATAAATTAGAGACAATATACCAAATATACTAAGCCAAACTTGTAATATGGATATTTATTGCAATAAAATAGAAAAAATGTCGTAATCATAGGAAAAAAGCCTGTATTGTAAAATACTGTAAATCTTATATGACGTAGTAACGTGTCCGTCTCGGCAATTTGACGTTTGATGTTAGAAAAATAAAATAAGCACGAAGTTTAAGCGCGCTGTATTTAGGTATACACGTGAACATGTTTACATAACCATACCTAAATAGAGTTTTAATACAGGTACTTTGTGTGTATTTAACAACAACCATATTGGCGGCCGCGTCACCAAGGGCATTGTTCAAGTTTTTTTGCCTATTATATATATACCTTTTACCTATATACTATGATATACTTATACCCAATTTCACTTGCTAGTTATTAACAGATGATTACACCTTTCAGATGGTCTGCGAAACTGACGGTCCTGGGTTCATTAAAATCGCGGTAAGGGCAAATATTTGTGTGATAAGCTTTCTCTTTTCATTTTACTTCTTATCTAACTATTATTATTATTGTTCATTTGTGGGCCTTCTGTATGCCGCCTCGACCAGATTTGATCTATTGTGGCAGCCCTTTATTAGAATTCACTACTGAGGCCCGTTGAGTTTAGGAATTCCCAAATTCTTTGGGCAGTAAAATGTTGTATCTCTTCCGGGGGCACGACATGTTGCCCAAAGTAGATACTAGATACTTCTTTTCCTCATGAGTGGTCCACAGAAGCAGAGGATATGCATTGCAGTCTCCTCTGTCTCGTGGCAGAATCTGCATACTGCGTCCGGTTTCATACCTATTTGAATCTAACTAATTGATAAATAAGATGTAGTAGGTGCACTTTCATCACAGTTAGGTATTGACAACATACGACCGAGTGAATCTGTCAAAACCCTATAGCAACTATCACTTTCACAACCACTACCAGTTTCGGCCGATCATACCTATGCTCTGTCAAGTTTTAACTCTAACTTCCGTGCCTCGTCCTTTGCAGTACTCGTGGTTCCCCGTAGGTCGAAGTATATTATCCAAATAAACCTAAGAAAGCTAAATAGCCGAGTTTTCTCTGTGAGTGTACGTAGCGACGCGGGCACGTATATAACATCGAACGCGTTAAGAGCGTACATTTCGTGTCTGGGCGCATAAGCCGCCCTCTGAAAAGATTTGATGGCGAGGTTAGAGATTTATGTCAAGGATCATAGAAGCAGGGATCGGGCGCTCCCAGCATCCGACTGTACTCTTTGTGGTTGGAGCACTATCCGGCTTCACTTCACTTTGTACCTCTTGCTCCTGCCACTTGCACTGTGAGACGATTTAATTTCATTTGAGAAAAATACGCGACCTGGTCATCTGAGTACCTTAGCTCCACGAGAAGTACGATGCAGCTAGTGGGCAAAATTTGTGAATTTAATTCAGAATTTTTTATGCTAAATAAACTCGTTGGTATCACCAGAATCTTACACTGCAGCTGTGTCATTGGTTTTGAGTAAAATTGCGCTGACGAATACAATACATGCATATAACTATTTAAAAAAACTGTTCTGTGAAAAATATTAAGTACTCTATTGCGACGACAATATTTATTACCTATCAGTGGCGCGACGTCCATTGAACTTGATTCCCACCGAATTACCCATTTTCAGACAGCTGACTACGTATTTGACGAAAAAAACGAGCCAAATTAGATCCGGCTTGTCTAAGAATAATGATTGACGCCACGCCACTGTTACCTATACATGCATATCACTTAAAAAAAAAACAGTTCTGTGAAAAATATTAAGGTACTATCCCTATAAAAATATCAACGATCCTTTATTGAAATCATGGCATATTACGCATTAAGATACTCAACTAATACTGTTGCTTTCTTATATTTAATCCAGCATTGCAATAATAATCTGTATTGAAGTTCATCTTGTGGGCGCTACAGTTACTTACTGCCCAAAGCTCCGAATTTGGAACAGTTTGCAAAAAGTAAAATACATTAATGACAATGATGCGTCGTTTTTGTTACAGGCACTAGTGCTAATGTCGCGGCTTCTAATTTCCATTTGATTTGCATATCAGCTGCTTGTAAGTGAGAAAGCACTTAGCTGGAGTTATTCCGCATTTGTGATATTATGTCGGTATGTGTATATGTATGAATGTAATATGTGCCTAATGTGTTACTAAGATTTAATAACTAAACATTTCTAGTCTTGTTTTATTTTAAATATCAGAAGGTCGGGGCAAATAAAATATGTCCCTCTTTCTTTCTTAGGCGTAGTTGAATAACAGGATCCTATAACCATTTGTGGATGACCAGTTAACAGTGTATCAAAATTACTGGATCTCTGTTTAGCCGTTTTGGCGTGATGAAGCCACAATGACACACACAAACATATAAAAAGTAAAAAAAAAGTTTTCAAAATATCTTCCATGAAATAGTTGTAGATATTTCATTTTTCCAATTTGATAATAGTATAGATAGATATTATAAAGGATAGGAACATTTGAAGACGAATTGACGAAGCCGGTGGTTGCAGAAAGTATGTAAACTTTTGCCTTGAAAGTCTCCGGTAAAAGTAGGAAAATCCTACTTTTTGCAAGCGTCTATGGGTTTTGAACGCGACAGGAATCTTTTCGGTCACTTTTGTTCATAAGTATTTTTAGATATATATTTTAGATTATAGACATACACAAAAATAACATTAATCAACTCTTACCGTCCTAGTTATTTTTTCATAAAAAAAATTAAGAGTAAATTATCATAAACATTTACACGGAATTACCAGAAAAAGCATCCATGTATGTTTAGATGAGTTCCTAAACTGTTGAAGAGCTAGCCCCGGGCTCATACGACGGACTCCAATAGCCGAGTTGATAGGACTTAGCGTTGCTAAGTTTTCACCACTCGGCTCCGCCAGTGATATCTCAATTTCACGAGAGGTTTCCCCGTTTGCGGCCGGTTAAGTAATAAGCTGGACGCAGTTGGTTGGGATTTGTTCTGATTATGTCATGTCGATGTTTGGATTTCGTTGGTTGTTAGTGTTTTTATATAAAATGTTATGTATCGCTTGTCGAAATCATGACGTCATGAAATAGGGTTATCGTTAATTTGTTACTCGTCCAGTTAAAGAGTGTAGATACAGATTAAAGTCAAACGTTATATGTTGCATAACAAAGTTTAAACGTTATTTAAGTAAATAAATAAAAATCAAACATTCGATTTTCATCCAAAATGTTTACCACTGCCCATTTTTAATTTGATGTCAAAATTTTACTTTTGTGACTGGACAGAATAACAACACATTATTCAAATCATTCATTATCGACCTCGACTTTGATTAGTCCGACAACACCTGAGATCTGAGATGTTATTTTTTGGTAATGTAAATAGGTATTACATATTAGTACAATATAATAACTCTTTATTGCACACCTCACAAAACAGTACAAAAGAAAATAAAACATTCAAGGAGAGGTAAACAACAGGCGGTCTTATCGCTAAACAGCGATCCCTTCCCGGCAATCTTAGAGTAGAGGGATTAATGTTGTTCCTCTACGCTCAAAGTCAGTAACTTATACCACGCCCCTTGAGCTTTGTGAAAATTGAGCGTAAAGAGCAACTAATTAGGCCGATAGTCGACTCACTATTGTAGAATTCAGTAGTACCGAGCGCCACGCAAGAGGTATTACAGTTAAATACGCTGATGAATAGAATATTTGCCGAGCCCGCCAAAGTTCCCAATATGCTTCATCAGGAACAATGAAACATGGGGTTCATTAATCCGTTTCCCTTTTAGATACATTAAATATAAACTCTGCCATACCTACAGATTTGAATGAAAGTTATTTGAACACAGATTCATAACAGCGGGAAAAAACAAAAACTCAATAATTATACTGGTAAAGCGAGTTTGCGGAAGCCGCAAAACGAAATTTAATTTGCTCTGAACGCTGCATCAGGAACAAAGTTAAAACAGTCGCTGCAGTAGGCGACGGCACGCGCAACTTCTAACGCAAATGAATAGCGAATGGGAAAAGTTGGGGGGAGAAAAATGATGTCCCAGTCGGCGACCGGCAACCATTGTGGGTGACGCGGCCGCCGATATTATTGTTGTTAAATATACACAAAGTACCTGCATTAAAACTCGGTTTTGAGCGTTGTTGGAAAGCCATTGTTACAAGAAGTTGGCTATAAAGTTCACGTTATTACGTTCCCGATAAGCCGTGTTTACTATGGCAAATTATTGTGGTAAAATTTTGAATCAGGTTTTCATTTTTATGTTGGCTGCTGCGGCCGACTTGTTTTCTTGTAACCGTTGTTTTTTGTTTATACCTAGTACCTCTTTTGTTACTTACGCAAAATTCCTATATATAAGCAGACATATTCATGTGTTTGTCTAAGTACAGCGCCCTTGAAATTCGTGCCGTTATCAGTCAAACAAGCCTTAGTCGTTGCATTGAAATATGAAAGATAATTCAAAGCTATCAAAAGTAACTTAAACACTTGGAGCCAAGACCAAAACACTTCATTTCCAGATAGTTGGAAAGCGAGTCATTAAACTGAGGACGCCAATACGAACTCTGTTTTATAGTTCAACTTCACAAACAGTTAAATAAAAACAAACAACTTTCAGTACTTACAGTTTTTGCCGTTTGCGCTGATACGGTGTCCGGGTACTGGATGAGGGCTTGGAATGAATCTGTAAAAAAATAATCCTGGTACATTAAATGTAATAGATACGTATATTTAAATGTAAACATACGGCAAACGCAAACATCATGAACACTAAAATATGTACAAAAGATTGTACATGATTGTACGGAGGTACGTTTTTTGTGACGTAGGTAAATGATTCATTCTTCTATCATGTATGTTTTCTTCAAATCAAAAGCTAAGTCCAACAGATAGACTTTTGTTTGGGTGAATTATCTTTTTCTTCTTGTTATTCTGTCCAGTAACCCAGGGGACAGTAATGACAGAGTAACTTAAAAAACACGTAATAATTTCGGCTTTTAACTTACTGATGAGATGATCCTTTGAAAATTTGACCTATATTGTTCAGAAAAATATTTCTGTTGCCTTTACATCGTTTAAAATCACAGAAAGGTACAAAAACAAGTTGATTGACCCCTTTACCTACATAGCATCATTGAGTGGCAAACATATACCAACTATAATATCTTCACAAATATCTAAAATTTTATATTAGTGTGATTGGAGTGATGAAGGAAAGTATGTATACGTACTTGACTATACACTATAGGACTACTCTAAGCACGCGGGAAGATTTGAGCGAGTTAAAATTGGCGCCAGCGCCCCACAGAGCCCTTGAGAGTTAGCGGAACCCCGTAGCAGGTGCAGCCTCCTCATCAGACACTTAACGAATATGCGCCCAAACAAGTTTCTACCATGTTGCTTTCATTATTAACTTAGAGTACGTATAAATTTATTGCCACCGCCGCTTACGCTGAAACTTTGATGCGGATGTCGCGAGCGGAATTTAGTTTACTCTGCAAGTCAATATATTGGATACATTGTAACACTAATAAGATATACACCAACGTCGAAAATAAAATTAAACGGGGGAAAATACATTAACGGCGAAAACTGCCGTAAACATGCGTAAGGAAAGGATTGGCGCCCCTTTAAAAAAAGTAGTAACAGCGTGAGGAGTTACTAGTTTCTTATCGCCTTTTTCTTTTAGAGGTCTAGATCGTCTTGGAAGGAGCTGGTCGCACTCACACAGTCTATTTATTGCGAGCGGATGAGCGTTAAGCCCCCTAATTTAAGGCATGAGCCGGACGATCATTGCCGTCCGCCGGGCACACATAAATTCACATTTTTAGGAGTCGTCGGTCAGACGCCATATCACCGGTAACCACATAGCCCACTACTCGGACCCCCAAAGGAATAAGGGAGTAAACGGGTGTCAGCTGAAAACGATCTCATAACTTTTTTCTTTTATATGACAATATTATAGGGTGTCGCTTCGACTGTTAAAGAGATGCCGTAAACATCGGAGGTTTATTACTTCGCTAACGTTTTTAATGCATTTTGATTAGTCGATAAACTTTACGCATCCTAAAACTCACTTGTCTATCGTAATTACTTGAATAATCTTTTTCTTGGTAGCCTTTACCCGTATAAATAATAAATATGAAACGAGTCTGAGAATGACATTTCCCGTAGGGTGGAATAAGCAAAATACTTCCCATACTATAAAATAAATGTTGTCCTGCTATTGTCCTCAAGATTTCCCTTTCGTGGTAGTCGGATGCTTTTACAAAAGTCATTTTTTGTTTAACTAAAACAAGATTAAGCGGGATTATCCAGTTAAAATTGGTTTCCAGTAACGATAAGAAGAAAAGTAATTTACAATTTTCTGAATTTTAAATTGTTAAATTTTCGGCTGTGATGATGTCGAGAACTCGTTAAATTATTTATTAGGCTCGCCTCTCACCTTTAACAATTTTTTTACACCTGAAATACCCATAGAACGAATAACCACTCCGACCAAGAAGCGTCGGCGTAAATTAAAAGTAACGCCCTGTCTCCTTCATACATAGTTAAATGCTCTTTAAGGTCCCCGTATTTCTTTGGGTCGGCCATTATGTTACATTAAAATGGAATGCATAAAGGATTGTCGTAAATTGGAATTTTTTATGTAATTACACTGTAAATAAGGAAAAAATGTTAGACAAATGGAAAGGAAATGGAGTGAGTTTTTTTTAGGAAAAATGCTAATCAAAATGACAGGATTTTATAGGCCCAGAGGTGCCACATCCTCTGGGCCTATAAAATCCTGTCATTTTGATTAGCATTTTTCCTAGCCAAAGCGTTTCTGTATAAGTTTGGACGCGAACCCGAATTTAGTGTAACTAAGTACTTGTTCGTTGTGGCTGAAGCCTGCAATCGTCTAAATAAGTACTTACATATTACCAGTCACTCATAGTTGAAGAAGTCGGGCAACTGCCATTCCAATAGTGAGAATTTGCGTTGTATGAGAATACGACACAAAACTTTGTTCCCCCAGGACAGACGAGCCTTTTCCTTATTCCTTTTCAAGGATATAAAAGGCTTTCCAAGGATCATAGAGGAACGTGCCTGTTTACCGCCCGGCATGATAGTTAACAACACAACCATTTCGTTTACGTGGAATAACCAGAAACTCAAGTAGGTTTCGGTAAACACAGATCAAATAGTGGGCGCCGCCGTTAGTATAAATAGGATAGTAATTTAAAATTCTCTACTTAAACAATCATTTGTAATGGGTCAATTAATCCGATTGGAATTCATGGGGTAAAGTAAATCATAAACAATTTGCCTTTGAATATTTGATACAAAAGTTGGTGGAGCGCCGAATAACATCAATAAAAGTGGAAGTTTCGTTGAGTGGTCGCCGGTCACCCTTGTTCGCGTTTATTCATCCGAGCTGAAACATTGGAGTGCTAATTCAATAACCCTGCTTGCGGCTCCGATTGCGCGCAAGATATTCAAATGGTCTCAATCAATCTCCACGCGGCTTCATAATGCTTCATCAAAAATTCAACTGGAACGCGCAATTACTTTATGGAATATTTAAACATCAATTTCTGCGTAAACAGAAGATGGAAGTTGTGGTTAAAATTAAAATTTTGTAATCCACATTTCGCTGTGTAGCGCGGTAGCTTCCGCTACGTAAATATTAAGCGCAGGCATGGCCCTCCGGCCAGCCGATTACTGTATAATTTGATATCTAGAATCACGGCGTCTACCGAAACGAGCGACCCTGTCAACCTCGAATACGTCTTCGCTTGCAATTTGTACGCCTTTTCAGGTAAGCCGAGCGCTTCTGAAGCTTTCCGAGTCTTTGCAATAACTACGCGAAGCTACGCTTAAATAATTTACGTTTCACGTCACCAACGAAACTACATTTATGTTCAAAGATTCCTCCTTAACGGATTTGGGCATAGTTATCAACATGGAGGTTGTAGTTAATGTTATTAGTGCGAACAAAGAGACCGCAAAGACGATATCCGTCGCAGATCAAATCCTTAATTACCGGAATCCTATGGCGACACAGACACGACACCGCAAACAGGGTACGCATAATAATTGTAGCGGTCTGCTACACCTTAATAAAGCCAATCGGGGCCGGGAGGGGGTAAGGAAGTGGGGTAGGATTACAGCGACTCTGCGCTCTTCATTGAGATTTGTTTCGGGATTAGAAACGCGTTTGATGGTAGTAACCCCGGCCAGGACGTGGTCGCGCGCTAACAGGCCGCCACCGCTATTCAATTAGTCTTCATAAGCGACCGTCCGTTATGTTTGCACTCTATTCCTATTAAGTTACCTAAATGCTTTTTGCTCTTGATAAAAATATCGTTTTGAATAATAATAAAAAAATATATATTAAATATCGTTTCGAAAAATATGTTCTTCTATCATCTATACTATTATAAAGTTGTAAAAATACAATGTCTGTACATTGAAGATATTTTCAAAAAAATGATTGTAATGGACTATTTGGAGGTGATTAAAACGAAAAGTATTTTTTTTTGGATTATGTGTCGTTGTGGCTTCATCACGCAAAATCGGCTAAACAGATTGTAACAATTTTTGGTACACGGGTAGCTTGGTATCTCCAGATGGTTATAGGATACTTTTTACCCTACTACGCTGACAAAAAAATAAAGGTTATGAATTTTTTCCTCCGCAAACGAAGTTGCGGGAGGACATAGGCTACTTTTTATCCCGGAAAAATACGCTTACCCGCGATAAACGAATTTAAGGCGGACGAAGTCGCGAGCAGAAGCTAGTAATATATAAGCCATGATGCTCTTCATGTTTGTGAACGAGTGTCATTGTGGTAATTCCCTATTTTGCCCTGACATTTGGCTTTCCTGACGATATTTTATACACTAAGTTTTCTATGGAACAACTAAACGCCCACATAACACATTGTACCCCAAGATTGCTGAATATGAAACCTCTAACAGAATTTTGATGAGAAAATTGTTCAAATAAATCCAGTAACAGACCGATTAAGGATGCGACATCGAAAGTGTAAATACAAATAAGGGTGAAATATTAAATCTCACAAACATGTAGGTACGCCACGTATTTATTTACCATCGCGATTGCTAACGGTTCACAGCATCTACGTTGCTAACAGAAATAATCTCCGCGTAAATAAACAGCGAACATTTTGACTTTGCTAATTAATACCTACACAATGATCTCAGCTTTCGGATAACAATAAGCCTCCTCGTAAAAACATGGATCATTTATCTAACTTGTATAGTGGATACAATAATCCAGGTAGATACGACCCGCGTAATAAAAAGAACACATTCTTAGCCGAAGTCTCGTTCGTTGGACCATATAACGTTACTTAACTTTAGGCACACGTATTGAACTGAATGTGGTTTATTTGCTTCCGCGAAGAGACAGGATAATTGAAGTCAGGATTTATATATCTTTCGGAACTGCGTCCAAAAGATACTTCAGTAAATATATCCGTTGCGCTGAGTGAATATCGGAATATTTGCAACTTGTGCTTAGCACGAGGGAAGAAATAGATGCAGCTGATGCAAGATATGATATCTAAGATATAGCTAAGGATATTAAAGATGGTTTGTCGTTCAAAGTTAGTTCAATAATATTGTAGTTGTTTGGAAAAACTTCGCTCTGATTTGGAAGAGTTCGGTTAACGTAAATTGTGACAATGACGAATGTTTATCGGAGAGTTTTGAAAAAGAAAATGGTCGCTCTGTCGCGTCGTTCCGAAGTGTGATCGGGCAAAGGGCACGCGGAAATTGGAAATGCTGCATTAGAAGAGCAACTGTCGTGATATCGACAAGTTATGAGCTTTTCTGAACAAAAGTGCTACACGTTCTGAAATTCATACCAGCTTTGTGAGTTTTTAGATAAATCGCAGCTTGAAATTTTTTAAACTTTACAGGACTGTGAAATCGTATTGTTTGATTTTGCAATGTATTCTAATTACTCAATATATGGCACAAGAAATTCTATATTTACTTTGGCGTTGCGTTACAAATGAACTGTATAAAATATTAAATATATAACTTTTGTATCCTCACTCAAGAAAAATAAATAAAGGCCGATTATAAATGTTAACCTTTATTACAATACCTAATGCTGCCATTCGAAGTAAAAGGGGATTCTGATTTAATTAGTTTCAGATTGAGCTGCTTAACTTTACCTAAGTCTAAAATCAATGAGACTGGAATACCAAACAATAAGTTTAAATGTCGTTCAAGATCAGATAATCAGTGGTGGGAATTGGTTTGTAGTTGAAATAAGCTTCTTAACTAGGTATATAATAATTAGCCGAGAGTGAGCAGTGGGCCCGCCCGCAGCCGCGGGCCTTATCAAATATGTACTATCCTACCTGCTCCTGTGTGCCGGCGGATTTATTTAGGATATGCATGAGGGTACGATTTAAATTTTAAACGGATTGCACCCTTGGATTTTGGACCTGTGTTATGTTTGGTAAATCTATCACTATTATAATCCGCACCAAATTTAATTTAAAAGCCGGGCGCTACTCGATTATTAATAGGTATAGCCGAGTTTCTGTAATCAAAGTAATCCTGATTGTTTTGTTTGGTACGGTTATCATCGATTTGTGAGTTGGTTTTACTTGTAAAAGCTACGCCGCTAAAAACACACACTCGGTTGGAAATGATTCAAAAATATTGTTCGTAGTTAATTACTGGTGTGATTTAATTACCTATTCATATTCATTAAACTGTTGTCGATTAACAAATTGAACGGTAAACATGGCGTTCGGCGGCGGTTAAACAAATGGTAGAATCAAGCCCCGTATCTCCACGCCAAACATTTCAACAAAGCGCGCCCGTGTAACCTTTTTTGGACGTGTGCGTGTGATTTTTTCTCTAAAATCTTGTTTTTATTAACACCGTAGTTCGATTCAGTAGTGTTCTGGATTAGGCCGCAGTATTGGTGTTGGAGATACAATCAAAATCGATCGAGATCGAATGGAGTCGTTACTTCGTATACACTTGCTTACCCGTCAAATATTTTTTAATTGGCTCTTATATATGTGACGATCTTTGAAAAGTATTCGTTATACGGTACTCTCTTTCTCTTGTCGTTCCCTCATGACTAAGGATCGTAGTCATCATCGGGTCCCTTGAAGTGGATGTTTTGCCTCCATCTGGTTCTGTCCATTGCATATAGTATACACGCGTATTAGAATATTGTACTTACTGTTTTTGGTGAAGGTGACAATTTTGAGCACCTTGCCGTATCGCTGGAAGATGGAGTACAGCACGTCGAGGACAATGGGGTACAGCATGTGTTCTATAATGACGCGTAGCACTGTGTTGGGGCCACCCTGTTGACAACAACGAATATCATTAACACAAAGACCAAGTAAAGAAACCTAATGCAAAAAGAATACATCTAAAACTTAGCTTAGCTTAGTTGATTTCCTTTCTTAAATGGTTCTTTGTTTAAAAAGTTTATATGTTATAATAGAAGAGGCTCGATGTTTGGAAACCTTGTTGATTGTCCAGGCACACTCCCGATTCCGGTAACGTCGAGATTTAAAAGAGCAAAAAATGCATACGTAACTCGTCGTTCTGGGAGTAACAATGCAATATTAATCCACAAATGGACGGTCACTAATTCCAAACGTATAATACCCTTGTTTTCAAATACAATTGCAGCGGCTCAGAGGAGAAGCAACCTGTGTTGTAGGACAAGCGTCTTAACCAATTAGCCACTGTCCAGTTTGCCTAACACTCCCAATTTGCTAGTTAGTCTGTTGTGCTGTCTATCTTGCTATAGATGCTTAAAATGCTTCCATGGGCCAGAATGACTGCAAATTGCAATTCGGAAAATGTCGTTGAACCTAACGACGTTAACCACGTACTTTATCAGACGTCTTAAGATTACTTCTTATCCGTTTTTTCTTTTTTCTTATTTCAACAAGCAGCAGACCTACGGGTGACGGAACGTGATATTTGCTATTACGAAAAAAATAAAGAATATGACATATTTATATATCCCAAAATTGAATGGTTCCGTAAGGATAATCTTAATAGTAACGCCGAAGAAACTCCAACAGAGGCTAGAATGGAAGCAGCGGAGTAACACTGGTACTCTATACTAGTAAAAAATGTAGGAAGTGACGTAAGTTATGTTTGATCTCAAAAAATAAACAGTAGGATAAGCAAACCAAGTTTGCCACGTGACCAAAACTAGAGGAAAGACCTTGTATACCAGTGGTTGAGTGTAGACATGTGTGAGCTTAGACAATAATATCGGAGTAATATTCAGGTATGCAGCACCTTGGGACTTAGCCAGTACCTTATTGTGTGTGAACCCGTCTTTGTGCACAGTGAATGCTCTAGTTGGTCTCAAGCATCGTCTAGGGATTCAGGGCCGTTCTGCGTAATCAGCTTTGGTATGGGTAAGTAATTTAGTGTGATCGTTAGGCATCATTCCGTTGTGGGCGTAGGCTACGCAACTGAAATGTCCTATGACGGAAATCAAAGGGACATTGATGTGAATGGGAGAAAGGTCAATCATAAAGTAAAAATTCATTGCGATCTGAACCGGAACCGAACCAGCCACGCTGTTGTACCGTAACTGAACAGTGGTACCCCTCACCCCCCCACCGCTAGGCTTTCAGACTTCTCTATAGATCACATCCAGTTAAACAATGTGATAGTAATTTGCGACTACTATATCTGTAAAGTGTATTAACTTCCCAAATCGAAATCCTAGTACAAATTGTGGTAGGTTCCACATTGACTCATCATATTTTCTGAAAATTTGTTGATGCCAACACATTAAAACTGTATGGGGCATTTTTTTTAAATATTAACTCTGTTAATCAAGGATAAATTTTCGATCTCCATATCAGAGCGTTATTTAGAGAATGGGCCTTGTCTAAAGATTAAAAAATCGGCTCTCATTCAGGATTGTTTGTTTTGTTTACCGCAAAGGAAAACATAAAATGCAGGTGAAGGTAGATAATAACATATTTTATCACTAAAAAGTTAAATCTTTATTCCAAAATAGGATACGGAGAAGATATTAATATATCACAATAAATTTGATGTGGGTACTACGCATTGTAAGAAAAAAATCTTCATGTAACATCAATGCCTGATATCTAGATTATAAAAGTTTACAAATGATGCAAATAATTAAATCCCAACCAAAACACTACATTCTCGAATCGGCTGGTCCGATCTTCATCAAATATAACTAAGAACTAGCTTTCTGAAGAAAATCCCCTCCCAGAGAAGTCCTTTCGAGATAAGTATGTTTATTTACTTAGACCGGGTTTTTCCAAACCGTTGTGGACGATTTGAAATTTCTCTATAGAATGACTGTAAGTGCTGTTTTTAACGTTCATCGATTCTTTAGGCACCAGTCTCACCGCCGACGACGTTAAGCGATTAGTTATCGAGTATTTCCTCGCTTGCGAAACGTAGGTACGGTCACGTTGTTTAATACGGGACCCATTTTGTAAATATATTCTTTGAATCCCTATTTCCTATACGATATGACAGCACTGTCAACCTTAAGTGGGTCCCAAATTAAAATTCGCGTCTGTATATCAAAGTAGATGTGAAAAGTTAAATTAATTAATAGTTGATCGCGGGCATTGAGCATATTTACTATAAGTACTATTCGAAAAAATTGTCAATAGCAAGTCGCTTTCTTTTTTGTCGGTGGCGGAAAAACTGCTTTAACACTGTCACTGCCATGATCTCCACAGCGCTACGCGCGTAGCTGATAACATGATAAGACATTATCAGTAGCAAGTCTGTCTGTCAATTGCAAGTTCTTCAGGTTAATTGCAAGTCGCTTTCTTGTCTGCGGTGGGAAAACTTAACACTGTCACAGGCAAGATATCCACGCGCTAAAGGCGTAGCACATAGAAAAATGCGTATGTAGCGAAAACTAAACTTCGAGCAGAGCACCCGCCTAGCAGGTGGCGAAAGCGTTAAATGTTGTTGATGTTCTCCGAACAGTTATTAAGTGTTAAATCAATAAGCGTACCTGTATTTCAGTGCCGCCGTTGGCAGGCTGGAGCGCCGCGCCGGCGCCCGCAACGAGCGCTGCGCCCGCGCTGTTCGAGATCACCTGGGCGGCTTGCAGCGCCGCCTGTGCCGACGCAGACTGGAAACATCGAAAAACCTTACTTTTATGGTAACAGTTAAAAAAAAAAACAGGAAGGGATTTCGGATGAGTCTCCGTTTCAGCTTGTCTTTCAGATGTCTGGCTGTTTTTCTCTACAGATTTTCGCAAGCGCTATTCGCGAAATTTTGTCAGCAGATTCGATAATTGTATAAAATTATTTTATGGTATTTTTTTTTGTATTTGTTCAAATTGGGTGTTGAGACTCGCGAGGTCTACAGCTCGCAAAGCCACCAACCAGTAAATAGGTAATACGATCAGGTCGGATCAAATGGGTACCTAACTGATTAATTGATTATGTTCCCTCATAGCCCGTGCTCGAAGTGACTTCTTTCTCAACAGACTCTCTTGAAATTTTGTGATCAGATTCGATAATGAAATGGAATTTTTTGGCGGTTTAATTTTTGGAAGATTTTAGTGCCTCGATATTTGTTTGTTAAGTAGGTAGGTGAGGAGATCACACAGAGCCATGAGTTATATAGATAGTTAGGTTATAAAATTTTACATAACAATTTTTATGACTTTTTCATACTGAAATCAAACCGACTAAAACAAATTGTAATGGAATGTAAATATGAAATATTTAACCTAAGAATACAGACGGTCAATGGATGTTAAGACAATACAGCTAATAACACGCTAATGTATTTTTTATGGAAATTCCAAATAATTTCTATGGAGTTTAAGAATTATTCCACAGGAGGGTCGTATAATCTATAGAGAGAGAGAGAGAGAGACGTATTTACACAATCACAAAACGAGCTAGTGAGTACCTAACCCTCGTATTTACGGTCACGTAACAAAAATAAACATGTCGGGTAACCTTTCATAACTCGGGGTATAATGAAACTTAATACTGCCGAGGAGTTATCTTGCGTACGCGGTCGCCTCGGCTGTTCCGGACTAGGAGATAACATTGACCGCGGGTTGTATCGACCAACCCCGTCGTGTTTGGCCAAAAGAGCCTATGAACGTTTGTGGGCCTAACACTTATCTGAAGTTTTGACGGGATTCAGTGACCGCGTCCTTGTATTGAATGATACCGCGTTTAACCAAAACGACCTATGCACATTCGTCGTTCTAATGCTCATATGTCCTTATATGTCCTCACGAGTCAACATTGCGGTAAGTGCTTTATTTAGATAACAAAATCAATCAACAGCGGTAAATGGATCGCCGATTTTCTAATGCAACTAATTAATTATTGGCGCGCATAAAGCATTCATAGTTTTAGTTGGTATGGATTGATTAGCCAAATGAGCATTTATGGCCGTTCAATAATTTATAACATACGTAAAAATATACACACTCAGTAGAAAAAACTTTTAAACAAAAAAATAAAACCGACTCCAAAAAAAACTAAAAAGTAAAAAATAACGCCATAATTCAGTTTCTTCAAATTACTTACAAGTAACCGTATGTATACTCAATCTATACAGTATATACAATTAATCTTATTTTGGCGTCGGTGCCATATAAAGAATGTGTAAAATATTGAAAATTGACGATTTTAGTAAGTTGTGACACGATGGTACCGACTCCAAAATAACATTAATTGTATATACTGTATAGATTGAGTATACATACGGTTACTTGTAAGTAATTTGAAGAACCTGAATTATGGCGCTATTTTTTACTTTTTAGTTTTTTTGGAGTCGGTTTTATTTTTTTGTTTAAAAGTTCATTTATTTTACACTTTTTAGTTAATCGTTACTTAAAAGTGTATCTCGTGACGATTCGAACAAGCCCAAACACGGCTAGGATACATTATTTTATTACATAGATCTCGTGCCTACCTTTCGGCTCCATCATCAAATCAATTCGATGGTACCATTCTCATCAGGAACATTTAAATTTGTGACTATGAAGTTGCTTAGCTAAATTGATCAAGATATTTTGTCGCCACCCGTAATTCATTTATCATTGTCATTTATCATTGAGGAGTTCCGATGCCATTCTGTGGTCTTCTGCATCAGTTCCACTTCACCAATTTACACTTTCTGAATGCAAATGCTTATTATGTTTCTTATAATACCAAAATCGTCATGGATTCCATCATCAGATCTTCACCAAAATTAAATGGGACCAACTAGAAAGTACCTTCTATAAAACCAAAAAAAATTGAAATCGGTCATATAGTCTGAGTAATCGGTGAACATCCATAAAAAAAAATATATATTCCGTCGAATTGAGAACCTCCTCCTTTTTTTGGAAGTCGGTTAATTATTACTAAAAGGTCACCCGCATATCATCCCGCAGTTAATGTTAAATGGGACTACCTTTGCTTTTTTTTTTTCTTTATCAAAAAGATAATTTCAATTAACTTAGATATTTAATAACAAGCAGCACAAACACTCATTAAGCTTAGAGTCGGACGCCGTTACTTATCTTCCAACCAAATAAGCAAGAAAATGGCGCTACTCGTAGGCTAGGTACACGCATTCAGTGATGTAAACTAAGAACCTTATTCGTCATTCCATTCGTACCTAACAGTGACTACCAGCGCTTAAAAATAGGTACCCGATCAGTATTCGATGTGTAAACACGGTAGACTCCCAACGAAATTTCTAATAAAACTGAGTGTGAAACGCATTTATTTATAGTCAAAAAAACGTACATGGAAACACGTCGAGAAGGTCGTAACGGTCGCGGGGCGCGGCACTCTTTGATCCTATATTTTCACATGGCTTTGTGTTCCACGCCAGGCTGACAAGCGGGCAGGCCACACAAAAATAAGGCTTTAACCATGTCATGCTAAGCCTGGCGCCGACGGCAAAGGCTCCGGTACAAATTCGCGTTGACTTACCCCTCCATTTCTTGTTATTTTTTCTGTGTCACATATTCTTGCGTACGTTTTGTCTTTTGCAACATGGAAACCGAAGAGTTTTGGAAATAAAAACCATTTGCTAGATGCTATAGGACTTAATGAAAGTGGAATCTTTTCTCATCCGTATGTAACAATTTGCTAATGCAAGTCTGTGTTACAACTGTTACTTACGGAATCTCAATAATCTTGTGAGATGTCGCTGCTTTTGAAATATATTTTAAATCCGCAGCTCATTTTTATAAGTATGGCGGCATCTAGAATTATTTAAAAGGTCTTATTTGTTGGACGCAATCTTTCAGGAGACCAGCGGCAGATGCTCGGGCGACGCGGACGCCACAAAATAACTTCGCCCGCTCTTGCGGAGTTCTATTCAACCGCCACAAAAACCTTTCACACCGCATGATTGATCAAAGCACTGCATTTAAAACGTTCTTTGAAAATGCATCGCTACTTAATCTAAGTACGGACGAAAATGTATTATATTCAGAGGCAGACAGCAACTTTGATAAACAATGTTAGGTTAAATAAAAGAATGATGAAAATGAGAGTTAGGTAAAATTGCTTAAATATTTCTGAAGAAAAACACTTGTTTGCTAGCGGTCCTTTTGGGTACACTTTGACCCAATATTACTGTTCTATGACTGCCCCAAGTGTAACGCTTAAAAAAAAAATGAGTTTAGTAGGTACCGAATTTGATAGACGGACATCATTTAGAGATGTGTGCGAACTTTAGGATATATTTTTCTTAGCAACTACAGTTTGAAGTAAGGTTGGCATAACGATGCCTATCAGTTTATTGTCCGACCCTCATTATAAGTTTTAATAGTGCATAAATACAAAGACATCCCAAAATTGCGACAAAGGCACAATACTACATTATGCTTATACTGGTATTGGAGTTTAAGGCTTTATTGATATCGTTTAGTTATCATAAGGCGTATATTTAACTAATAAACTAACATTTTTTGATTCTAGCAACTTTTAAGCAAACGCAAAAACTAAATTTGCTTCAAACTTTAGCGGTGTTAATAGCTGAAATGGTACTTCCTTTGATGTACAGAAAATAGTAAAAATATTGAGAACGTAGACATACTTGTAAATGTTTAATATTTGAATGAATATTAAAAATGAACTTTAGCGCCTAACGAAGCCGACAAATATAGAATTTTTTACTTTTTAAATTACTCTGTTCTGTAGTTGAAAGATTCACTAATGTTCCCGAAAATGGAATTATCTTTTCTTTTTAACAAAGATTAATGATGTTATCTAAATCGTTTTATGTTTCTAAAGGTACTTACTATGCGTACGTACTACTTATGAAAAAGAAAAATTAATGCCACCAGACTACGAGACGTATTTAACGTATCCCTACAAGGTAGTCTTAGTTAAGACTAATTTAAAGAGCCAATTTCAGTTTAGCGACCCCGAAGCACGAGAAATGTTAGATTATATATAGATTAATAAGTCGGTTAAAATCAAGCGTCTGTCGCGAAATCGAAGCGCAGAGGGGAATAGAACATTGATAATGGTGTAACGAGATCATGACGAGTGCCCCAGTCGTCATTACTAAGCAGCGAGCGACTACCGGTTCGGAAGGAAGACACGCGTCGGATCATAGTCGCAATTATTTCACTCGACGCTTCGATGAATTGGAACCGTTAGTACCGCTGTGAGGATTACTGCTCTATTAGGATTAACGGGAGCTGTTTCGGCAGGTTCGAATTTGATTTTCTGCATTTTCTAGGTTAGGTTTGAATATCATCGTGTTAGGTTCAGGGTTTTGAAAATTGATCTTCACCAGCGTATCTATAATGGTTGACATTATATCGCGACAGATAAATGGCAAAGTACCTGTCAGTTTCAGACAAGAATGTGAGTTTTTTGAAAATACCTTCAATGCACAAACATTTCATTTTTATAACTTTATAATAGTATCCTTTTTCACGAATAAAGAAAATGTATGACAAAAACGACCATGATGGTCTAACCAAATTTCTAAATATGATCACATCTCTACACCTCATTTATGATCAGCAGTGGTTAGTCGCTTATTAGAGTGGGTTTCATGTGCGTGTGTTATATACACGGTAAAATCTGTGATCTGTAAGTTACCAATATTTCAACAGGCGCTCACAGCATTTGTCTCGAAATGCACAATAAATGGGTCAATCAACTTTTTACTGTACCACGTTGCCACGTTATTTCTGCTGTGAACTCGTAAGTACTCGTTACGATTTAAAACGATATAGGTAAAGGCAGCAAATATATTTTCATCTCTCCTGTTCGGAGAGTTTAATTTTCACAGGTGGAAAACTGCTTTTTCATCCCTAGGGTGAAAAGTTTTTTTATTGTTACGATTAGCCACGGGGTCAAAGATAATTGAGTGATGACATATTATTAAAGCAAAAGCTTTTCATATATCTAAACAGCTACACATAAAACGACGTGTTTATTACGATCTATAGGTTGATATTAAAATCATTTTACAGTTCGTCTATTTTATAAAATGTGCGTATAGTATTTTACTTTCCTCACAGTTGAAACGAAAAATAGAGTGTTTCACCCGGGTGAAATTACCCATTTCACCAAACTACTATATTTATTTATTTATTTATAGAAGTTACATAATTAGCACTAACAAATATACCTTACGTGCTAATTGTTAGTTAATACATGATACATGTGTTATGATTATAATTATGATTATTTCAGAGTACATTAGATCCAATTCAATTCTATCCACATTGATTCATTACAAAAAATAGAAACACTAATTTAAGGAGTAGATACTGCTAGCTGTCACTATTGTTTCCAAGTATTTCTCTGGTGAAAGGGGTCACTTTCAACCTTTGGTTAATCTACTATTTATTCTAGCCAATTTAGGTCCATTCTTCAAGGGCCCATCACGTCAGTATGTAATTAATAGCCTAGATTATTAGTATTTTTCTAAGTAACCCTGTCACTATTTTCTACTGGGTTACGGGTTGATACATCCAAATACCTTAACAACGTATGATACTTTTATAAGACTTGTACTTGAAGGTGCCCCGCAACCACTTTCACTACCAAGATTTTAGTAGTGCCAGAGTAAAACCAATCACAATATTAACACCACTCCACTGAGATTACCCTATATTTGGAAGGGTGTTTTAAATGTAGGTTAGTGGAGGGGCGTTTAGTTTAAGAGTACCCGGTAAGTTCGGTTCTCCATACAGACGTAGTTACGCTCTCATTTTAAAACAACTAGCTAGTTTGCTCTGAAACTTTGTATTTAGAATAAGTTCAGGTAGATGCAGGCCTGTAATTAGTTTATGTAGCTGCAGATACCATAGTAAAAAAAAATACGGCGAAATTAAGTTTTCATACAAAACTTGTTTTTGCTGTATTTTGTTTGTTTTATAAACTGGAGCCATATAAACTATATAAAAGCCTAGGTATACTTCAAGTCATTGTAAATGCAAAGTTTCATTACAATTCAACACGAATTTTTAAAATGAAAACGAAACTCCGTTTGTATGGGAAGGTGAAATTCGGCCGAGCTTGCCGGGGACTCTTAAGATTGGTTTTACTCTGGGTTAACATAGGAAAATACGCAACGTCCACCTAGCGGATTTCTGGTAGTGAAAGTGTTGGAATTTTTCCTGGAATCGTGACCTCTCAGGTAAATAACTACGATAATATATATAAAAATAGTTAAAAGACGTCTTTGCCATAGCAGCGAGATATTTACCCACTACGAACCAAACACATTTAGTATAAGCCAAACTGAATGATAGATTGAAAGGTGGTTGTAAGTGAGTAGCGCAAATATACACAAGACGCTTCGTATCTATTTTGAATTAATCATCACATTAATTAGTCGGTATGTTGACATGCTTGTTTGCTATTGACAATCAGATCAAACAACCTATTATACAATCATAATGCCTAATAATTTGCGTGTGACAATATTGTCTCCGAACGATCAACCGTCTTTGTTGTAATTAGTAGTGTTTTGATTAACCTGAAGTACGAGCTATTTTACGTTAATTGCGTCGGAGTTTAGGGTTATTTTTGTTTCTTTGTAGCGACATGATAGATACATGTTCTGTCTGTAGTACTTTACTGCACAGAATCGAACTAATGTGTACTCGAAAGCTATTTCCTAAAATAGTGCAGTAGTGCACAGTACAGATTATATTTGAGTTCCCGACGTTTCGGATGCTTTTCAGCTTTCCATGGTTACGAGCTGACTGAGAAAAGATATATATCAATGAGTAATAATCGCGGAAACAGAAGAAAATATTATGTATTTTCCTCTGTTAAAGTTATAATTTATCTCAAAGTGGGTAGTTTGCACAATACAATTTATAACTTTCATAGTTTAAAAATGGGATAGACCTTCGTTTCTGTGTCATCTGTCGTTGACATGCAAATTTAACAGTATTTTAATATACCTACATAAAATTTGTAAGTACTAAAACGTACGTTTGGACGTACTAAGTTCAGTGTTTAACGCTTTTTTGTTCGCCACGGCAAAAACATAGTGACAAAAATTATATCGAACATATCTGTAATTATTCAGCCCTACCTATGTTTATAAGGAATATACTTTATATTTTGAAGCGCGTTAACCAAAATGCGCCATCATCCACTTTATAATATACATGCCTCAGGACATAAAAACAATTTCAAAAACATGAGCACAAACGCACGAACCAAACACTGCCTCTGTATTATGATACACAAGCTAACATTAAATTAATAAACCGGCTGTATATCGCGATTGGCACAGGCTTCATTCAGGTAAAAAGCATTTCCTACTGGAAATAATCAAGCGTCAGCGGCCGAGGGTTGTTTTTGATAGGTTTCGTGGGTAAATGAAACTAATTAAGCGTCTTAATTAATCCGCCCGTGGGGTGTTTTGTTACCGAAAATATTGATCTCCCATCCCATTGTGGTGGCGGATGAGGATAACAAATTGTGGGTCCATCACGTATTATAAAATGTTATTAGTTTTCCACCTAGGGCGGTAAGCCGCCGCCAATTATGAGCCGCGGTGGACCAATAAAAAGATATCGTGTTTGGTAAACTACAGCAGACTAAAGGATTAAATGATAATATTGAATACGGGTGCAATAAGATTACAGGGAATTAATTGAATATTTATGAACCCAACGATAAATGTTCAGTCTTTAGTGTCACAATTCGACATTTCATGACTTAACTCGAAATTCGTACTTTTACTGCACTTATTTTCATTTGGCTTTAAATTTTTTTTTAAGATTATAATTATAAGAATCTATACAGAAAAAAAAACAAATGTGTTCAGTGAGTTTTTTTTCAGTTATTAGTTACAGTGAACGTCGGTGCCACAAGATGGGCACTATGCGCATATATACGTTGGGGCAATCTTAGATCGTTCCTCATATGGACAGAGGCTAATAGGGGGACATAGAAATGTAGAGGATAGGTCTTTTGCCCAGCAATGGGACCATTCGTTAATAATAGCGCATCAGAAAATCTAATGGTTATTGGGTATTTTTCATACACAGTAGTGCATAAAATAAAACGGATATTTAGGTGAGGATCGAATAAGGTGAGGTTCCGTGACGACTGAATATCATTATTAATTTACCCAAGGGATGTAAAATTTACCTCATTTTTAACTACATAAATCCAATAGATTAGGGTATGTTGAGCGAGCTTAAGACGGTCACGTTTCTATTATCAGGGGCGGATAGACAGACAACAGTCATAGTTTGGTAACTCAATCAAATCCCAACAGCGTCGCTCAGAGTTCCGAAGCCTTGTACACTCAGTCGCGATAGAACAACTAAATTTTCCACAACTAAGTAACACGGCACAATATTCTCGTATGTAATCATACGAATGTGTCATAATGTTTTATAGCAGCTTCATCAGGAGTCCCATGTTTCATGTACATCTGATAATGTCATATACATTGGTAGTTTTGAAAACTATCGAACGGTTTCAAAAGTGTATCTTTCTCACATGAATCTTGGATATAGATATATATACATTTCAAGAACGAGTAATCATATAAGAGTTTCAGAATTTTGCGACATTCGCATGAACAATTTACGCAAGCTTACGAAAACGGTGCAGTAATTGTTAGGTCAGTGAAGAAAATCGAGGTGGCTCGGGCGCTATTGCGGCGAACTGTACGGGGCTTATTGAATACTGTTATCTAAATTGTGGGTCCTTGATGCCTCTAACAAAGATTAAATTAACAGGTCGACTGCAGGCCATAGCCGGGGGGTTAAATTTCCCAATTGGTGGCATCGCGCCGGCCTTAATGCTCGATCGCATGCCGTACAATAATCCGCTTGTAGTTGTAATGGGCTAATTGAACTATCGTTATGTCATTAGTGAGGATGTACGTTTTGAGCCGGATTCAGAGTTTTCAATTACGTATGCAAATACGCAATTTCTAAATCAAATGAAATAATCTTTGCTAATTCGAGCGAGTGCTGATTTTCGAGTTCCGCGCTATTGAAGTGGGATCGCGTTATTATTGTACGTTTGTTATTTTCTCAATTAAATGATATTTTCAAATTGGTTTCTGATTGTTAATGAGTAAGAAGCAGAGCCCGGAAAATCCACAGCAAAACAAAAGAGTGTCGCAATCAAACTAGTGTTAGAAACTTTTTTTTATCGATATCGATGATTGTGTAATATGAGAAAAATACGGCCCACCAAATAAAAAAATAATAATACAAAATTTCACATAGGTTTGTATAATTATACAGATACAGATGCAATTTCTTCCTGGAAATCCACGTCAGTACACGCAGCAGCACATGTGATAGGAGTAGATACTTATTATTTTTTCAACATTCTCTGGGAGAAGACTGTTTCGTTTATAATAATGGTTATCTACTCCTATAACTATAACAAACCCAATAAGTAAGATGTCATGTGCTGCTGTGTGTACTGACGTGGATTTCGAGGAAGAAATTGCATCTGTATCTGTATAATTATACAAACCTATGTGAAATTTTGTATTCATTTTTTTTTCATTTAGTGGGCCGTTTTGTTTTCATTTTACAGAACTATCGAAAGAGATAAAAAAATGTTTCTAACACTAGTTTGATTGCAACAGTCTTTTGTTTTGCTGTGGATTTTCCGGGCTCTGGAGAAGTAATACATGTTCTAGTGCTGAAATAGGAGCTTGGATTTAGAAAATATATTTTTTTACAAATGAGTTCAACGCTACTCCACTTTACAATCTGTCGGCGTAAATATGTACCCTATCATAATCTAATCGAAATAAAGGAGTTGCTACGTTTTTCTTTGGTTTTACGACTCCAGTTAAAGACTGCGCACAAGCAAAAGTTCTTGCGACACTTTAGCAGGTTCAAACTCACTCCTGGCTACGCTCACGTGGGTAGATAAATAGATCAAGTGATGCCAGTGATATTTGTTCATATAATTTTACTACATTCCCTGCCAAGAACCCGCCTAGCGCGCGCTCTGCTCGTAGACGCGTAGCCGATACCATGCGTTTCCCCGTATGTAGAGGAAAGTGCGTAGCGTGCGAAAAGCTTCGCAGCGATAGTGTTCAGTGATATTTGTGATTACTGTTTAACACTTTCACGCCTGAGACTTTCGTAGCGCTACGTGCGTAGCCGATGATATGGGAAAGTGCGTATGTACCGAATATTTACTACGAGCAGAGCGCCCATCTAGCGGGTACCGGGACGTCAAAGTATTTAGTGTCGCATTTGTTCGTAAAAACAATATTGTTTTTAACTCTAAAACACTGCATATTCTAATTAGTCCGGCACCGTCATGTTCTTGCATGAAACGTAAGATGTCATCATCGTCATTATCATTTTAGCCATGAGACGTCCACTGCTGGAAACAAGCCTGCTCAATTAATTTCCACATGGTCGGATAGAGGCGACCCGCATCCAGCGAATCCCCGCAACCCTAAAAAGGTCGTCCGACCACCTTGCGGGACCATGTCCCTTGCTCATTGCTATTTCAGTCAGCAACCTTGGTTCGTCTACGAATTTCCTCATTTCTGATTCGATCTCGTAGAGATATCCCGAGCAAAGCCTTTTCCATAGCTCTCTGAGTGACTCTGATCTTCCTTAAGAACTTCGTATTATGTAGTTAACAAGTAATCATTGAATGATGGTAAGAACCGATTTTGACCCTTGGCTAAGAACATTCCCGATGAAGTTACCTTACAAAAAAACGGTCCATTCCTTTAGAAGCTAAAATTTCACAGATAAACACAGATACAGATACACAGATATACACGCCAAACTCATAATACCCCTCTCTTTTTTTGTAGGGGGTTTATAAGCAGATTAGAGGTAATCTGTGGCTTGTAGAACTCTGTAGTGAAGGGAAACAGACACTTACGGCGTTGCTGTGCGTCTGGTCGGTCTTGAGCTCCTTGTGGTTCGAGAACTGGACGTAGACGGCGCGCCCGCGCAGCTGCGCCACGCACCCGCCGAAGTATGCCACCATCGCCACCGCCGAGATCTCCTCCGCCATCTCGAGGAATGCCTGAACAAAAAGAGGATTCATTTTTATATCGTGAAAAAAAAAAACTTTCCGTTTTTCACACTCATTGTAAGGGTACATACGTGCTTTATATTGTATTTATGTATGTGTTTATTTACCATCAATATAGAGATATCATATAATTTAATGATTTGTGTTATCTTTGTTTTTTCTTCTTCTCGACTTTAATGATCCTGTCACCTTCTAGCTTCTGTTTGGCCCTATGGTTGGCTGGTATAGGCATGAAGTCCGCCATTTGTACCATCTTGTATTGTGCAATAAAGTTGTTTATTGAAACTTTATTGCACAAAACAAGAGTAAATACTAATGGCGGACTTAATGCCAAATCGCATTTTCTGCCAGTCAACCATAGGGCCAAACAGACATGCATGAAAATGGTGTAGTGGTGTAATGTTACATTTACACATATTGCTTTCCTTTTTAATTTGCACATTTAATATACCGTGCGACATCGATTTGTGTATAAGTGTCCTGTAATATTTTTATTATTAATATACTTAAAGAAGAGAAGTGACAACCATTTCACAGTTCAAGATAGAATAAACATTTATAGAACCGGCTTAGCAGTAGTTCGTATCGACCCATCGCACGAACTAGACACCTCATAAGTCATAAGGCGGAAAACTATAACTTATTAGTAAAGTCCTACAATCCCGTGCAATTCCGAATGCCTCAATAACAAGGGTAGACTCAGGTATCCGGGGCATACATCGTTATATTAATATCGTCAGCCGCACTGTCTGTTCGCGTTCTCTATTTCACGCTCTCCATTCACGACCGCAGAATCCTGCTTTTGGCATTTGAATATGGCTGACCAATGTGCAAAATACAACGCTGCAGACCACACCGTACCGCAAACTAAATAGAATATTTGCGTGATGCTAATTAAAAAACAAACACGCGCCGGAAAGTAAGCGTACGGGACATTCAAATATGCGGTTAGGGGTGGTAATTATCGCATCGTGTCTATAAATTTTTTTTTCTGTAAAAACTTGGAGAGAAATAAACATGTTTGTAGTGAATTGTTTGTAAGCATACGAGTAAACCTTATGTTTTAATACGGACCATTTTCCACAAGCTGTGTTTTACACAACTTTACAACTTTTTATATCCAGTTTACTTAATATACGTAAGGAACGCCTTTATAAAAAAATAATGTCTATTATCTGTTAGTTACTGTTCAGAATTTATTGATGTTTGCCTGTTAGCTTAATAGAAACGTCTCTAATGTTATATTTACATTTTAATTTCTGTCTTTGACGTTTGGAAACACTTTACACCAAAACATTAGATATGTGTTGACGTTGACCATGGCGACCATTTAAATCTCAGAATTTAAAGTTTTGACCTCGGAGTCTGGTGGTTTTTATTTTATTTTTTTTCGCCTAGAGGCCCTTTACATGTCTATAAGTAGGTATAGGTTAAGTTACATAATCTAATGGACCCGGAGACAATATACAACTCCCTGCAATCTATGCCCAGGTGTTTGTCTAATGCATTAATAATGCTATTAACTATAATATAATCTAGTTTGGGAATGTTTTCCTGTTTATTGTAATACATACATGTGAAAGTGCCCTTGAGGCCTACTTGCAGAATAAAGCTTTAAATTTTTGAATTCTTAATCAACAGGTATAAGAATCCCTGTGTAACAATTTGCAAGTAAATATAAGGTTATTTCAATTTCCGTCAAAAGACGGAGTGTGTACATTTATGGTATAAAAATTATCCATATAAAGTAATAAATCACATCACTCTTATATGTAAACAATACAAGCTTCACATAACTCTTGAAAAGTTCACTGTTTGTGTGCTAATTAATTCCCAATATTACTTTGTCACGCGTGGGTCGATTATACTCGTAAAATAATGTCAATGGCTCTCCGGGTTTAATCATAGAGAGTGGAAGCGATTGTCCTCGGCCACTCTCATAGCTGTTTGCCCACCTCTCCACTGATAGAGCCTTTGTAACTGGACCCTCAGAGCTTCGATGAACGTCAACTACGATACTCTTTTCAAATAAACTGGAACCATCAAAGTATTAAAGTTCGGACGGTGCATGTGGAGAGCTCGCTTCAAATTGATTAGCTTTAAGTGACACAGGAGACGGGCCTTGGGGTCTCGTGAGGGTTTTCGGGTATTAGGTTGACTGGATCGTGACGTCCCGATGACTGAAGGACATGTCGGACTATCGGGTTTACGTTGTCGATCTTAATGCTTTAAAAGATCAAAGTGGTTTTTGACTCAATGATCTGCGACTGACATCTTTTATATATAAAAATAAATAGTAACGTAACCATTGACAGACAACGCACAGCCTAAACCGCTGACGGAAGAAAAAAATTGAAACAGATGACTATGGACATGAAGACGTGAACTAAGGAAGGATTTATCGCAAACCTCTAAGGGATTGAAACGGAGAAATTTAAAAATACGAATTGTACGAAGACAAAGACGAGGGCAAAAGCTAATATTAGTAAAAAGTTATAATTTAAGTTAATAACTTTCTATTCTGTTGGGATGAATATTGTAAGAAAATCTTAATAGCGCCATTTAAGATTTCCTGATAGGTAAGTGAAATAATGCCAACACAGACAATCTGCTAAATTTTCCGTTCAAATTGTAGTTGTTGACAATTATACACAGTGATTTTTTAGCCGTGAATCAAAATGTTACTTTCCGAGGCTACTCACAATGACGATCAACTTTTAGTATGACTTTTAGTATAAACAACTTCTCTATTCAAAACTTGAAGCTAACAGTAGTCGGTTAGTATAGGAGGTTAATTTTTTTTTAATGATTTCGATGTTGGTTTCATACTAAACATTTATCGTCATTGTGAGTAGGTTCGGAAAGTAACATTTTTATTCACGACATGTATCATATATGTACATACTTACTGCTGTAGGAACTTTAAGTGTTTCCAAAAATCTCAGACAAACAGCTAACAATTCCTATACTCCTGATGCATTCCTCAAATGAGTTTTTGGCTTGGCTCCAGGATACGTGCGCCAGCCCACAATTTGCTGTTACTTTCCTATAAACCTATAAGATTCCTTTTTCATGGCCGGTAATGCTCGCGGTATGCGAACGTGTATAGTATATTGATATGATCTGCATGAGTCCAATAGGTTGAATATTCTTTCGTCAACAAACCTCGAAAGCAATACGTGAAGGATACTGTCACCGTTCATAAAAAGGCATTCGAGCCGTTTCTTTTGCTACAAGGAAGATTGTTTCCCCTCGCGTAGATATACGAGGAGGATGTCATACAAGCTATTTATTAGCCTGGATAACATTGTCGCAGCCTCTACCTCCCGTAATAGGTTTTCCTTTTTATTATTTTATCTTGCGGCTGTAAACTAACTCGTTTTTAATTTGTCACCGGGAAATCGTAAATTTCACGTCGTCTTGCGGCTGTCTCGACGTAAAACACGCAGTAAAACCAGTCGGATGTCGTCTTAAACAAGCTTGGACACTCGTACCAAGAGATCACAAACTCATGCGACTCGTCTCATGCATTTCAAATGTGTAACAATATGAAACGAAGTTGAAAATACAAGGAAATTTAACGGTCTATTTGACGTTTCCATTTTCACATGTATTTTTCATATTTCTTGGGACTTATTAGTTATGAATGCGTGATATTATTGCAGAAGCCGTGTGCGTCCTTTAAGTTACTATTTGATTTCGATTAATTACATTCTAGCAATGAGAGTAAGTAAACCAACCGCACCTCAGACTTAGCAATAATAGTGTAAGACTTGATTAGCCACAATTTAAAGGAAGTTTTTTCCACTGTTCTTATATTGCGCTCGGTAATTAAGAGTCCCCGGCAAGCTTGGCCGAATTTCACCTTCCGATACAAACGGAGTTTTTTTCTCATTTTAAAACTACGTGTTGGATTGTAACGAAACTTTGCATATACAATGATATGAGGTATATCTTGGCTTGTAATTACTTTATATAACTCCATTTCATAAAAAAACGCAAAAACAAGTTTTGTATGAAAAACTTAAATTCGCTGTATTTTTTTTACTAATGTGTCTGAAGCTACATAAGCTAATTACAGGCTTGCATATACCTTAACTTATTCTAAGTACAAAGTTGCAGAGCAAACTAGCTAGTCGTTTTAAAATGAGAGCGTAACTACGTTTGTATGGAAAACCGAGCTTACTGGGGACTCTTAATGAAAATAAATATTCATATCCAACTAAAAAAGAGCGTGGTGTAAAGTGTTACACATATTCGGTGAGGTATCATTACTATCGGATCGGTTGTTTAAAAAGTGAAATATGAAATAATGTCACCTTTATTCAATTTTGAGTTGGAACATCGATAAGATTCATTGAGCCCCTCGCGACCCAAATTGAAATTTATTTCAGATGTCCCCTTCCCCTTAATTTCCGCCAAATATGATTTTAGATGCAATCTCACGCGGGGTCAATTCGCAAATTTATTCACTGTCATGAAAAAAAATACAATTTGCGAACGAATATACCTGTACTTTTTCTATAAAATAAAGCAATGTTTTCAATGATAATTATTTTTCGTAGTCTCAATATTTGTGTAGTTCTATTATTTATTAATTTAATCATAAACGTGTTTGTTTAGTTTTGTTATTTTAAAGGCAGGAGCCTGATTTGCTGGACAGATTCACACGAAGCTAGATACCACAGTTACACGATGCTCTACATTCGGCAGCATATAGAATGAGAGCGTATCATCAGAAATAATTTTGTCCGAGGACATGACAACGACCCTCAGTAAAGAGGAAACCAATGCGACAAGGAGGAGGTGGAGGCTTGATATTTTAACATAACTAGGTATATTCTGTTACTATCGAAGAATGAGGTATCAATTCCTTTATGCTTACGCTTCCCAAAGGTACTCGGGATGGATCAGCCTATAGCTTAAAGTCCGCCTGTCGTATACCGTTTTAATTTTTGGAAATATTTGTTTTTATTGTAATTGAAATTAATTTACACAATTCGATTGTAAAGGAAAAAAATCAATACGACCTACTAAATTGCAAGCAAGATTAGAATCTGCGACCTCTTATTAAACGCAAAAGTGCTCTGATCGTAAGATAAATAAAAGGATTTAACGGATTATATCGTGTATATTATTTCATATGAGTTCCTGACGTTTAGGAAGCTTTTCAGCCTTCCATGTTCACGGGCTGACTGAGAAAAGATATATAGTCCTCTGTCAAAGTTACAATTTGTGCAAAGTACCTACCCACTTTGAGAAAACAAATAAAGGTTAAAATTGTTTTATTTAAATGAGTAATAATCGCGGAAACAGACTAAATTATTATGAGCTATCGTAACTTTACGTACGTAGCTTGAAATTTTCAAACACAATCTAGTTATTACCAGTAGCGCCCTCTGTATTTTTCTTATTATTTTAAAGGCTAAGCGCACTAGCCATACTCCAAGATATGCGTATCATGCTTCGTCTCTGACCCATGTTTATTTTATTGTAATATTCCAACAAAATATATTTCTATCTATGATGAATAGCACCATAAAAAATATACATACATAAATGCTCGAGGTAAGAAACCGTGGGCGATACCATAGAAAATAAACAAGATTTTCTACAAAAGAATATAATAATGGAAGCAAGCCAAGCCAAACTATGTTCATTATTAGCCAACATTAATTTTTCATACAAAATGCGCAGCCGGGCACGTATTCCAGAACAATATTTCCCGGCCAAGGCACCCTTAAGACTAATTGTGCCCTTGTCCGTATTGTACAGGGAATACTTAATTAACTGGCTGATGACGTGTCGTCATTGTACCGACGATGTCTAATTACCGCAGACGATAATATCTGTAATATCTGCTTTGGTGTCAGTGATTCGCGGACAAGATATTAATGTAATGCTGCAAAATCTCAGTATACTTCAACGTTAAGTTTATAATCGGTATCGCCATTTTGATGGATCTCATTTGAATCACATTTAGTTTTTTAGGGTTCCGTACCCAAAGGATAAAACGGGACCCTATTACTAAGACTTCGCTGTCCGTCTATCTGTCTGTCTGTCACCACGCTGTATCTCATGAACCGTGATAGCTAGACAGTTGAAATTTACACTAATAATGTATTTCTGTTGCCGCTATAACAACAAATACTAAAAACAGTATAATTTTATGTCTTTCTGTCTATATCTGTAACCAATATAACATGATCGAGCACCACGTACATATTTCTTAGGAATAGGGCTCAGCTAACACTGGATTCCAGAATTTTAAGAGGATATTGTTTATCAAAATATTTATTTATAACATTAATCAGAATTATTTTTCTTAGAAGGGTACTGATTGCGAGTATTTCTTGATAATATGATTTAATACGTTTGGAAATGTTTACAATGGGATTTTGCAGATTTATTTTCCATAACTTCGCATCGTCGCTTTGAATTTGAATTGAAATAATACTTACACTATTACAACAATACAGTGTATTTTTAATAATTTCTAACAATAATGTTAATATATGTAACAATAATCGTTCTTCAATCGTTAATGTTACTGCATCTCAGAGCGCCCGTTACATTTGCTACAGTTCACCATGAGAAGCGCCAGTGCTACGAGCGTAGCAAACGCGTAGTAGCGGGTCGCGTAGACCGTAGCCTTGTTTCGTAGCACATTAAATGATATTTTAATTGTAATATTACGTACAACTTTTCTAAAACCTGATTTTGACTGTGGAGGCCTGGGTAGATCTTTTTACTGTGGCAAGCATAGTGTTTTTGGCAAAGGTAGACAGTTTTTCTGTGCCTATATGGAGCCATGGTCGTTAAGGGTAGGCAGTGCCTTGGTACCTATATGGAATGCACGTCACTAAATCGGACACGAATGGGAGTGCAAACTCACGTCCATCGTCCATTCCATCTACTCCATGCACACGATTCAAAAAAGGAAATTGTAATTTGAGCATCGTATCGCATATATTCTATTTATTTTCAAATTTTTATTGCACTAAAGAAAATTAATGGTACAAAAGGCGGAATATATACCACAGGACATTCTCTACCAGTCAACCTTCTCTACCAAAAACAAATAATAATTGATAAGTAGTGAACCATGCGTGGTCACCGGATCCAAATATCTTTTTTTTTAAATAATACCAACTGATCCTAATTTATGAATAGGATCTTTATAAAAGCCAGATATAAGTATCAAAATTATTCCTACTCACTAACTTTTGAAAACGGCGTATATAATTTAATGGGCCACTGCGATGTAATTTTTTTTTCAATCTTGGCATTAAATCTCTAGGGATATGATCAACAAAACAATCTGTGCGTAGGTTACTACGATACGCACAGATTGTTTCCTTTGTTGATCATATTAACTGCAAATATTATTTCATTAGTTATAGCGTTCGTTACGCGCAGTAACCTACTTTAATGGGGACATTCTGCCTATAATTGTGCCTACAAAACCTAAGTATGTAGAGGCCGGTACAATAGTCGCCGGCCTATTTGCGGAGAGCCGCCCACTTGTTGTGCATCCGTTCGCTCGCCCCATATATCGGGCTCGAGTGGCTGTTACGTGGCCAAGCTAATTTATGAAATGTGCCTTCTGTTATCTTTTTTCCTGTGAACACGATATAATAATCGCTAAAAGGTTCTAATAGGTTTTGCATAATGAACTTGACTGAACCAAGTGAAAAACGCATAACCCTCATTTGGTCCTTCCAACCGGATATAACCATCATCAGCCAAAAACGTTCACTGCTAGACGAAGACCTCGCAAATGAACACCACCATGACTAGACCTGCTCCGCCCGCATCCAGCGGACTCCAGCGACCTTCATCAGGTCATCAGTCCACTTATTGGAGGTCTACCCACGCTGCGTCTTTCGGTGCGTGGTCTCCACTCAATAACTCGCTGGCTTCAACGGCCGTCGGTTCTACAAGCGAGTGCCCATTGCCACTTTTTTACTATAGTTATCAGTTACCATGGTTCTTCTACGGATCACCAATACCTGATACAACTGGATAGACCAAAAACTAGAGCTTAATGTTGAAGGCAACAACAAAGGGATTTCATGTGACAGACAACAAGAACTTATAAGGAAACTGCAAGCCGGCTGACTGCCCGCGGATTAAGACGTCGTTTCAACCCTAAGTGTGGCCAGTGCCACACTTAGGGTTGAAACGACGTCTTAATCCTAAACGTAGGCTACTTGGATAATTGGCGTCAGTACGCCACTATTCAGTAAAATAACACTTTCATGATCGGGAACCCGATAAGTGGGCGCTGTGCTCGTGGTAATCCTTCGCTATACACATTTTCCCATGCATCGGTCACTCGCGTATCGCTACGAAAATCTCGGTCGTAAATGTGTTTAAAATAAATATACACCGACTTAAAAATTACTAAGAAGTAAAAAATTCATCAATTAACCTCTCTTCAACTTAATCTATACCATATATAATAATTAATGTTATCTTGGAGACGGTGTCATCTAACACCATAAGCAACTTTTCAAAATTGACGTTTGTAGTAAGTTAACGGATGGCACTGACTCCAAAATAATAATAATTGTATGTACTGTGGTGACGTTGAGATCACCTGAGGAGTACATTCTCTCAAATAAAAAAGTAATTTAAAAATTAGTCCACAATTGACAGAAAATACGGTGAACAGACATAAAAAATACATACACCCAGGCTGTCATGTAGATTGGCCATCACACATATGTCAAAGCAAGGTTGTGGTGATTGACATACGTCGATGGACCATACTTTTTTAGTTTTACGCAACCATCACACCTTCTTGCTTTATAATTCCAGTTGTCGAATAGCGGGAATGATAATAAGGCATTCGTCTGTCAAGGAACTATTTTACTAAACCCATCCAGAAGATGGAAGATGTAATTAGTGGCAGGCGGGACCTTTTGTTTTTAATACACGCTTCAAATTAGGGTTGGCGCTGTACACTCTTTTGTCCGCGACTGCTGACTCGGCCGGCCTTTCAGGCCGCACAAAAACTTCTCAATAGTTGGAGCTGCAAGTGCCTGGGCTAGAATACTTATTCGCTTGTTTGAAATTTGATTAAGTTTGGCGAGCGCCTAAAAATGCTGTACGTAGGATATATTTTTAAACAGACCATTTAGAGATCGGAGGGTGGACACATTTTGAAGTAAGATGCACAATAATATTTTCTTCTGTTTCCGCGATCCTGTAATACATCTCATCAAGGAACAAGCGAGACACAGGACTGCAAAACCTTAATTTCCGAACGGTGTAAAATATCTTATCTGTTTAAAGTAGTTTAATAGTCTCTGTTTTTAAATATTATAATTAGTAATGAGGTAGCCTGGGAGTTTTTCTTTGCAGCGTTTCTTTTCTCCTCAGTACGCCTCATTTGTGAAATGCTGCTTGGTAAATTATTAGAATAAAATAATTAAGCCCTTCTGGCACATGTGTAACTGTCTTTACAGCTTAGGCCCATCTGGCATGTATGTACACCTTTATTTGTGTTTTTTCAAAAAATGGGTAGTTTGCACAAAATTGTAACTGACAGAGGAAAATACATCTTTTCTCAGTCCTCCCGTGACCATGGAAAGCTGGAAAGCTTCCGAAACGTCGGGAACTAAAATGAGATAATATACGCGATATAATCCGTTAAATTGTTTTATTTCAATAAAATGCACAATATTTATCATTATTGTCGACACCAACAGTTATTGTCCACAACTGGACAAAGGTCTCTTTTATTGTGTGTCACTGAGATCTCTTCCAATACAACTAACTGTAGCACTCACAAAATGTACACCAGCTTCGAACGCAGTGCTCACGGACTTGTCGCTACCATAATATTCGAGAATAACGCTTATTGCCTAGACACGTATAAACTATTCATTTTCAGAAGTCAATTTTGACAACCTGCTTGACGGACTAATATATTTTGGCCTACCCGCCTATTGCCTAACGCGTTTGACGCTCGGAATCAGAATGTAGTGTCATGATTTTGTATGGGCTATGACTGTTGATTCGAATACCAATTGTGAAAAATTCGATAGGCAATAACCCCTCTGGATCTGGAGCATGTACCAACCACTATTTCACGAGCATATTAGGGACGAACTGAGTGCGAAATTCAAGAATGACACCTCAGGCCAGCCCCCGGCGTAGGTTCTCATTCTTCTTAATTTGAGCGTGTTCTTACACTGTAGTAACCGGTCAGAGGTCTCAAATTAAAAAACTCACTCTTCATGGTATTCTGTGATATTTAGAACTACCGGACCATAATTCTGAACTTTTGAAAATCTACAATAAGGCCAAACTTGCAGACGGCGTTAGCTTATTAGTAACTTCAGTTAGCATTTTGATACCATTATGATCTGACCTTGCGTCGTATTCCTCAGTACTGAGGGTCGTGACTACTCCTCCGTATCACTTTCTCACGGACGATCTTCCTCCAATGAGTTGGTGTGACCAGATTCGCACCGCTCTTGACTCTACAGTTCACAATGCCCTCCACACCGCCAGAGACAGAAACAGATGGAGAAAGATCGTTCGAGAGAAAGTTACCATTATGATATGGAACCCAGAAATAAGAAGCAAATGTAACTGACCTGGTTCTTTCCTTTGAGCACGAGCACGTTGGTGACGCGACCGAAGGGCAGACCAAGCTGGATAATCTCCGCTTCGGTCGTCTCATTCGGTATATTTCGTATGTGGATGACGCGCGACGGCTTGCCCACATTTTGTTCCAGTTTCACCTGCAGACAAAACAATACTTATAGACTTAAATAGAATATGAAAAAAAAACTAAATCAAATACTGGCACATATTGGGGAACAATTTTACATAAATCGAACTAGTCCTTTGAAGCTCAGTAAAGCTTATGTAATGGGTACTATATTTAATAGATACTAGTAGGTGCCCGCAACTTCGTCAGCGGAGGAGAATAAAATGATAACCCTCTTTATTCTTGAGCGTAGTCGGATAAAAAGTATCCTATTACCAATGTGGAAGACCAGCCACCCGTGTACCAAAAATATTTGAAATCCGTTTAGTAGTTTTGGCGTACGAAAAAAATCGAAAAATGTCATTCAAATAGTCCATATCACTGATTTTTTTATTGAAAATATCTTCAAATTACAAACGTTTCATTTTTACAACTTGACTGAACTGTGGAATAAATTGCCGCATGCAGCATTTCCGCACCGACGCGATCTTCAAACCTTCAAGAAAAGAGCGTACTCCCACCTGAAAGGCCGGCAACGCACTTGTGACTCCTCTGGTGATGCAAGTGTCTATGGGCGACGGTGATCGTTTACCATCAGGCGACCCGTCTGCTCGTTTGCCCACTATGCCATAAAAAAAATAAACTTTTTAATACTATATAGTATACAGAGAAAACACCCAAGACTCAGAACAAATATTTATGCTCATTACACAAATATTGCCATCGCAAGCAGCGTCACTCCTGCTGAGCTAAACCGTTTGTCTCGTTTGATGACCGACATTTGAACGCGGTTGCAAATCCTATCCTATTAAAAAACCAGAGAGATAGAGACGTTGATGACCATTATGAAATAGCCGAAAATCTTATGTAAAATTCGCAAGCTTCTGATAGACTTGTAACTATGGTAGGTAAATCAGAATGATTAAAATGCTTGCAAAAATGCCCAAAAATGAAATAGGTATGCTTATTAGCGAATAATGGTGCGGCTATTCAATGATAACAAGAGCAGAAAGAACTAAAAAAAGTACCGTTACCTAATTTTACATTCAGAATGACAAGTTTATCACTCCTTTTTTCAATACTAATCATGCTCATGAACCATGAATACTCCAATTAAGTACGTATATGAGCGAATCATATGATAAGGATGATGTAATCTATCTGCTGAATGGAATCGTGCCAACAAGTCTAGTGTGGTTCGTTATCATAATCATAGATCAAAAAAATGTATCGATGTTAAATAGGTTTAGAAGAGAAAGACTATCTAAAGTCAAACAGACGTGATGATCTAATATGAAAAATAGCCAAACAACAACACTGAAGGACAGATAAGACAGAATTGACCACACCAACACGAGCTGGCAAGAAGACCCGACCTCACAAAGGTGGATAACGGAGTCAAATCTTTTTGAATCAAGTCAAAAAGGCAGAAGATAATACCAATCTTAATTTAAACGGTCCCAGTACATCAGCCTCTAAAGAACACATATGAAGATCCCCGCTAATGGATACCGACGAGCGTCTAAATGGCGTAGAAATGACCGTTTTAATGTAAGTACATAAATAAAGCTAGCATTGTTCGAGGGAAGAGCCGCTTGGATAATTGAAAAGTCGATGTAGTATAATTGTCGAGGCTTATCGGGCGACCCGATGTGGGCGCCATTGTTCCCCGGGGAGCCTTTTGATTACGGGCCCGCGCCCGAATATATTGTCGCGCGACACTTCACTCTAGAGGTAAAAAAAACTGGTTATTGTCGTTTTTAGTGAGACCTTGGCAATTAAAGTGGCTTGAGATCAAATGAAACGTATCTAATTGTGATTGATAAGGTAAAAATCCTTATTCCAATAATTGACACCCTGTTTGCCATCTCTATTGCTTTGACGTAAGATTGAATATGCCAAGTAAACAGTGTCGAGAACTAGCACTTTTGCCTTATATCTTGCATGTTAATTTACGGGCATTTTTATTCGTTAGATTGATTGGCCAAGTAAACATAGTAAAAATTTAATAAGTAATTAGATAGTTTTTTTTTCAAACAAAACTGCTTCTTTATAGAAGAAGTTAACAAATTAAGGAGTTTAACTAGAGGTGTTCATTGTTCAAACTCCCGAAGGTGTATACACTTTGGTCCGACTCAATAAAGCGAGACCATAATTCCGATAAACCAATGCTTTAACTGTAACAGTTTATGTAAAAGATTGAATATTAAATCTATAAATATGAGTAGATATGTCGTAAGAAAACTTCCTCGTCCGAAGTTCGGGGTTTCGAGCAGTTTTGGACTATCTGTGGGGCTTTTTTGGTCTCGTCTTTGGCAAGCGGCGGAGCGTGGAGGTGTAACAAATGAGTCTAATGCCTATTAGTTCGACATTGTTAAGTTCAGCCGAAGCGAGCAGCTGCTTCGGCTAAGGATTGAGGAAAGTTCCAATATTTGATAGTCCATTTTCAGGTTCTTCTTCTTTTTTTGTTTTTAACGACAATTGTTTCGAACAAATGATAATACACGCATTACTTAACAATGTAAATTTCGGCACAAAGGCTCATTTTATGTTTTCCGTTGTTGCTATTTTTAATATCTATTTCGATTCTCGGTATTTGTATTCATGTACGCAAATACTACTAGCTATGTACATTATTAGTTATTATTTGCTTAACTTACCGACGTAATATTTATTAATCTGATTTGTACAAAAATATAAGAGAAAAAATGTTAAGACCTTACATTTAATAACTCGAATTTCTGAGCACAATGTATCCAAGATAACATTTAGTAAAAAGGTTGACACAGACATAATATTTTTGTTTGTACGTTCCGAATCCTGTGACAATCGACATCAAAGGAACCAAATCGCCGTAAGTAAACAAATAAAAAATATTTCCCAAACAGGCTTGCAAAAGGGAAAAAAGTAAATCGCGGAACACGCTCGCCCACCTAGAGGGTACGATTTGGTATTTCGCTAGACACGGGAGCGAAAGAAAACAAGTGGTACGTAAAACGTAAAGAAAGACATTACTTCGCTGGGTCAGAAAATCTGCGGAACCATTTCCACATCAGGCACTTTAAATCATTCGCTCCGTCTCACATTTCATCCATAAATATTAAATCTTGTCTGGGTCGGTGGGATAGAAAAAAAAGAGCTCGTGTGACATTTTCCTGGAGATCCCGGAATCGGTCGATTTTCCTCGTGATCGCACCGGCCGTGTTTATTGAAACACTATTTCTCAGTTGGCCGCCTCCGCGCGTCATTAGCGATCTCGTCTCACAGCCGATGTGTTAATGATCCCATGAGAATCATTTCTCATTGTTACCGCCAAGAGTTCGTTATCGTTGCAAAGTTGACGATAATATTCTTGTTAACATTTCGGATACGTGTAATTGTATCTTACATTGAAAGGAATATAGTTGGTTGAATAATTTGTGAGAGCATGTCAAGGAAATGCGGGATCTTGACAAAATACACGGCAGCGTACGTCGCGCCATAATCGGCTTGCGGCGCGGCCGAGACGGATGGGCTTACACGATTACAAGCCGGGAAATTTTTGCTGGCGCATACAGGTAACTGTAACTACGGAACCCCACATTAAGAAGATACAATTTTCATATACCCTTTTCAGGTATAAAGGACTGTCCATATTTAATACTATGATGAGCCATTTTGTTTATATTTAACGTAAATATACGGCGTACTTTATTGATGGAGGACTGACTATAGGAAGCCATTCAGGAATAAATATGGAAAAAATATGACATGTCAGTTCACACGATAATTTGTCAGTATCGTTGTGTGTGTTTTTATGCTTATAGTGTTCCTCGCCTCCTGCCAAAAGTATAAGCTGGGCCATCTCTAATGCTATAAGATATAAACCTATTTCTGTTAGATAAATATATACTAACGAAACATTTAATAGTATTAAACTTTACTATTTTTTTAACATTTAGCCGATCCTAATTACGTAATTTAATGCATTTCCAAATACTACGGAATTTATTACACATAATGGCATGCTAAGTATGCATTAAGTTAAATAACACAAAATAAGCATTATCTGAGTATAGCTTAAATAAATATTAGGGAAAATCTTACACCAATCGACCTAGTTCTAAACTAAGCTAAGCATAAACGCTACTCTTACAATATATTATCATTGTTAAGCTTATCATTGTCGATTCTGCGAAATTGCATTGGCTGTTAAAATCTAACAACCAGCGCTAGAACTTTTAATTGGCGGTCGTGGAATATTGTTATCAAAACGGCGAGCACCATCGATACTCTATTGGATTGCACGGCAAGTTTTCTGTTGCTCATCTACCTATTTTAAGGGTCCAGGATAACGAATTGGATTTCTTGGTTGAATTAATTACAATCAATTGTACCACCTGTATATATTTTACTAGGGAATGTAAAAACCGGTTTTCACTGTAAAAAAACCAAACAAAAAAGCAAGTTTTAACGTCAAGTGAAAGAAGTTTTGTTGCAACTTTTTATACATTCTACAAGTATATTCGTGAATTTCAAGTATCATAATTGAAATGGAAATGCAGGAATGTTTTTTATAGATAAAGAAACTCGCTGTTTCACTGTAATCAAAAAACATTATATAGTCCAGTAAATACGTTTTTGTAAAGAGTAATAAGTTAATTAGCAGCACGTTAATTAACTCATTTCATAGTTATAATGCATATTGAACGAAGCTGCAGAGTGCCACCGAGTGGTAATTCATGCATAGGAATGGACCGAGGGACAACTTCGCGACAGACTAACTTTTAATAGTGCTACTCCTTGAACCACCGAATCGCTTTAGGTACAACTCAACTTAGCTTAAAAATATTCATCAGTTGTGGAGTAACTTCCCTTTTAAATAATTTGCGTAAGTTCGAATAGAAATTGTGTGTTTTCCATCGCAGTTTGTAGTAACGTTTTTCGTGCAGTTTTCGTGAAATTTCTTTATTATTTCACAAACGGAACCTAACAGTTAAAAACACCACAACCATCATTTTACCTACATTAAAATAATGTCTACTAAAACAAAACTAATGATGCACCCCTTAATTTTTAGAACTAAAAAAAGGTAAATCGCAAAAAGAAACAAGGAATAGCGAAAAATGCCTTTTTAACTACTCTTTTGCAACTGTTTACTTATTGAAACGGTACAAATGTATTTTATCATGATAACATGGTGTTTATAATGATATCGTCTGAAATATAATGGAGCATATCAAAAAAATAATATTAAAATAAAAACTGCATGTTTAATGTTTAAGCCCGATAATAAAGCTAAATGATATCGTCGAGAATAAGCTTCTGCGTAAACATTGTTCCGAATTGTTTCATAAGTTTTTGAATGGGTCATTTTGCGCGCTGGCGGTGGAAATCCATAAAATGAGATAGCCAAATGGTTTTAGTGGCCCTAAAACTAGTAGTAAAATGCAGAGTGCCCTTACAATGAATACCTTTATAACATCATGATTGATTAGATAGATAGATAGCTAGATATTTTAGGTTTCTTGTTTGTTTATATTAACAAGTTATGGAAAAAAATGTGATTGTTTTATGAGTACCTAATAGAAATACAGTTACAAAGACATTTGTTAAGCAAATCCAATGTTTAAAACAAACCACAATAAGCTTTTTAATACACTGAATTTGGTCTTAAACAGGGTGAATATAGTCAAGCACACCATTGGTTGGTAAGTTAAACAAAAGTTTGTAAAATACAAAATACCAAAATTGTTTCAAGGAGGCCAGTTCAAGAGGTCTCTAAGAAGACTCGGCGGGAGTGGTGAGGCCTGGGGCGACTGATTTGATTGATCTTTCCCGAGCAGGTTGCCACGTTTTTACCGTAACGTGAGGGAAATGGGGAAAAAAAAACGCCGAACGTAATTAATTACTTTATTTGGACATTAATGACCCGGTCAAAGGGCGAACAGAGAAGTGTGTTTTCGACGGACGCTTACCTGCTTCGAAAGTTATGTCTTCGGATGTGCGTGCTCTAGGTAATGTTTGCTAAATTTATGTTAATGTTTTTAGTGCTAGAATTAAAAACAAAATTGCCATTAGAAATTACCGCGTTCGTAAAGTAGCCAAATCATTCATAGGCCACGTATTCATTTTTATAAGTTAATTGATGATGCTTTAAATTTGACCTTTTCCAGCTCTCAAAAAGTACTTGAAAAAGCATATTATAGGGTAGAAAACTATTTAACAGACAAGAACGCATGGCCCGAAACAGAAATAAAATAAATTACTTTTACCGGGGCAAGTTGTTTCTTTTTCTTTTTTTCTTCTATTTATTTTATTTTAACTTTTATAAGTTTTTACATGTTGTCCTGCAGAACTACGCGTTGAATTTACACTCAAAAACATATATTTAAGATAGGGTAAGTACTAATGTGGTAATAGATAAGTGTTAATTAGAAAAAAATGCTGACTGTTGAGTTTGTTTTGGGTTTCTTCTCAACAGTGCAATGGTCTCCTCTTGAGGAATAACTTAGAGTCAGACTTGCCTATAACACAAATATAAATATTTAATTATTTCAGTGAGCGAAATTGTGTTTTTACCTATCAAATTACTACTTTTTCCGTGGATTTGTCCGTAGGGTTTTTACCGAGCAAATTTATAATAATAATAATCATTTATTTTCAGATAACAAAGATACATTCGTGTTAGTAACTTAGCTTAAAAAAACCAGTCACTCCTCGATATGTCTTCCATCTCTGTGTAAAAAAAAACGGCATTACGTTGCTCCTTATAATAACAATAACAAACAAACGTATAGGTGTCAAATATACTTTGAAGTTTATAATAGTATACGGGTGTCCAGCTGTTGAAACTTTTCTAGCCTTGTGATTTTTTACTAAGTAGTATTATTGCAACTAAACTTTATAATATTTTCTTCTGTTTCCGCGATTATTACTCATTGAAATAAAACAATTTAACGGATTATATCGCGTATATTATCTCATTTTAGTTCATTTTTAGTTTAAACAGATAAGATATTTTAAGAGATAATATACGCGATATAATCCGTTAAATTGTTTTATTTCAACTAAACTTTATGTTATGTTAGTAAAGTTACGTTGTGTATATTTCAATTGAGATAACAGGAGCAACGCGAATTAAATACGGTACTAAATATGAACCTCAATAATAAACACTCGTGGCCGGTTTATTTTCTTTTAACATTTCCGCAGCACTCTCCAAACAATACAAAAAGAAAAAAAGATAAAAAAAAATACTTTTTAAAACGCGTCGCCATTCCGCCTATGAGTTGCAAATGAATATTCAGAGCGACAGAAGAAAGGGTGTCCTTAAAAAAGGCACTGCCTAAATTTGCACGGTGGGAAAAAAAGACGGAGTAATCGCAAAACCATAAAATAGCAAATAAATAAGCAACGCGGGGACTCGTCCCTATTTAATTATGAATTAAGGCCGGCTGTAACGAGATCACAATGTAATTAAGATTACTGCGGCGAGGTTTTTCATGGTGCCCTCTAAGCGAGTAGCAACACTAACATGCCCGCTGTCTCTTGCCCAACTTTTTTTCATTAATTTTAAATGGGATCAACTTTATACGTCTCCTGGAAGGTGCAACTTCGTCAGCGGAGGAGTAAAAAAATAAACCCCTTTTTAAGCGTAGTCGGATAAAAAGTATCCTACAACCATCTGTGGATGACCAACTTACCTGTGTATCAAAAATAGTTGAAATCTGTTTAGCCATTTTGGCGCGATGAAGCCACAACGTCATATACAAACATACAAAAAAAGACGACTCAGTGACCTCGAGTCTTTTGTTACTAGGTTTTTGCAAATAAAATAACATTACCTACGCAAGCGTATAACCGTACATGGATTTAAAGCTTGGTTTTTTGCCAATTAAGTAAACATACACTTTAAATAAATTTAAACCTTCTTTTTTTTTGTCTAATCTTTGCCTTCGAGATATACAACCTGCAGGAATTGCGCACAAGATTCGATGAAAATCTCTTGTTAAAAGTGATCTAAATAAATAAAGCCAGTGTTAAAGATGGTTAAGAAAGGAACTGTTATATTTTTCTGAAACCTCTATGTTATGGTTTCTTTTGCAATGACATTTTTTTCTTCTCCGTCCCTAAACTAAATATTCCCATCAAGAAGAGCTAGGGTAGTTATTTGCAGTAATGTCAGTTAAAACACGAATACAGTTTCGGCGATTGTGTCGCCTCGACCTACATTAATTGCACTTTAAAATAAAGTTGAAAATCTGTTTAAAGTCTTTCATAACCATAAACGTGACAAGGAAACTGTATTTTAAATGAGGGTCTGATTATTTACTTGACTCTTGTGTGTATTTTTATAGTAAGTAGGTATGTCTCAAAGTTCAAAGCCTGGTAAAGAAAATTGCAGCGCTAAATTATGAACAAAATTACAATTTCCTAACTGCCAACAACTACGCTTTGAATTGATGTAAAGGTAAAACAAAAATAAAAAAAACACCGTAATAGGCTTGTGTCCTAAAAAAATATAATTAATCCGCCAGTTAGATTCTCAGAAAATATTAGACACGTATTTTTTCTTTTGTCAATTAAACAAAAAAATTATGAAGATATAGCCCGTTAAAGTTCCCCGTGACGTCACACCGTGCGGCCGTTTTTCGCACGGCGTGACGTCATGCGCCACCACTCCCAAACTTTGACGCGCTTTATCGTTGTCTTTTTTGTTTGACTGACAAAAGAAAAAATACGTGTCTAAAATTTTTTTGATAATTTACTGACGGACTAAGTAAAATAATATTTTTTTTTACAAAACTACCCAATTTTATTTTATTTGCAAAAAACCTTGTAACAGAACTTATTATCCAACTAAGTATACTCTTGCAATTTGTACATATTGTTAAACTTAAATATGACGATAATAAAGGTAAATAAAACATATCGGGAACCGCCATATTTATGGTTCAATAATTGATCTATTAATTTTCCAAGTTTCATATAAATCCATTTACAATTTACGTGGTTTCAACAAACATTTTCACAAAGTTTTACATTTATAATATTAGCAGAATAGTCAGATCAAGTTCGGATTTCGTATTTACAGGGCGATGTCGTAAATAAGGATTTGATCCTTCAAAAGTATCACGTCAATCTAGTTAATATTGCTTGATCAACGTCATTTGCAGAGATTAAACTTCGATGGAGATTTTTCATCAACTTATTTGAAAAGCTCGTTTAGGAAACTTATTGACAATTTTCTTGGATATAATAAGCCCTGGCTTTTGGTAGAAGGTTTGTTTAATTTATAACGTTGGCTCGTGTTTTATAATATTGTAATGTGATTTGTGTAAGTTTCTTTATATATTTATTTAAGCAAGCTTTATATTATATCTTCAAGACGGTAAGCATACCAAAAATATTATAAAGGAGCCAAATTATCTCTTTAGTTTTATTTCAACCCTTTGACAGATAAAGTGGCTAAATAGTCTGTACATTTTTAATATTTAAACCCTTTGACAGTTGATTTTTTTTTAAAGTACGTAAATGGCATTTTTAACGAAAATCTTATTAACGTTATTTATTTACAGTATGCCTAATAAGTAGTGGCAATTTATACAGAATTGGATTTTTGAATAATTAAAAAGGTAATGGTTAAATTTTAACAGATTGCAAAAATCCGGCACATATTTAACGTCGTGTCACAAAGCATCGTTGGCTGTATCGTTACAATTATCTCGATTCATTAAACGAAACGGGAACCAAAGTTATTAAACACATTAATTACCTAAGAAGAAAACAAAAGTTGAATCATTAATAACCACTTGAAAAGTTTTATTTTGTTTATACATTTATACGGGGTGAATTTTAAGTCGCGCATCAGTTTTTTTCTGATTATTCGTAATATTAAAATATCTTTTTGTGACTACAATAACACTTAACATTATTTTTTATCATTCAAAGCGTTTGGGGTAAGTATCACTCACTTATTTAGTCACCTTACTAATTTTGAAATGACGCGTGCCAATAGCGAAAATACATTTTAGGACGAACATCAGTTATGATAAACTAAAGGTGCGTCCACATTTGTATCATTTGCCAGATCAGATCATCGTCCCGTGGCATGATCGCGTGTCACGATCACGCGTTTGGACGTTGCGCCGATCCGATCGCTCGAAGTCCATGTTGCTACGCGTATCACACACTTAGATCGGACAAGTCGCGCCGACAGTGAGCGTCCAAGCAGCGCGATACGCAGTCATGCCACGCCACGGTAATCGGATACGAGCAAATGATACAAGTGTGGACTCACCTTAAGAAGAGTAGTTTAAATGGTAAGAAATAGTTAGCCCTAATTATATTATACATACCAATTTGATCATAATGTACCTCTTGTCGTCGTTATAGGGTGCGTTGGGATAAAACAGAAGTATGGGAAAGACTGAAATTTTACCGAAAGTGACTTTGGACTTTTCCATACTTCCCGTCTTAACCCAACGTCCCTACGTATTTTTGCAGTTTTTATGTTACTTTTGCTTGATGTTTTGTTTGGTTCACAATTAAATACCATACCTCCGAACCAGAGTCTTCAAATATTTCGGATTCCGACTTACATTTCACCCTGTATAATATTTTTACCTCGGGCCGTAATGACCGGTGACAGCGGTGAAACAAACTGCCCGCGGGTGAGTAGAAAATGCCTCCCTTTTCAGCGACGCTCGTCTTTGCTTTATAATTTATGTAAATAGCGTCTGCGTTACCATTTAATAGAGCGTATAAAAAAAACGTCGCCATTCAACATCAAGCGCTGAATGCCGTAGGTATGTCATTTATGGGTAATTAGTGTCCTGGAGTTGTTATTTATTTATTTATTTAAACTTTATTGCACAAAACAAAAGTATGTAGAAATGGCGGACTTAATGCTAAATGGCATTCTCTACTAGTCTGAGTCATACTTAGCTTTGTTTTATACCAACCCTGAAAAGTTTACAGGTTCAGAAAAAAAATCACTATGCCAACTGATGAATTATATGCCAACTAACTATTATGACAAAAAAGTTACCAGATGAGGGTGAACGGTTCACAATAAGGACTCTCGTTCAGAATCGAACACATGGACTAATCTATCAAAAACAGTTAACACGAACTTAGGAGGATAACTCTGCTGAATTTAAAAAGCGTAAATACATTGTAATTTCTACTACAAATGCATCATTTTCCAGCGGCTGAGCAGGCAGGACAAACGAGTGCCCTATTTGTTCTGTGCCAAAGTACGCGCGTAACTCGCCGCTCCGTATTTATGCAAATACACAATGAAACTACAGTTCAACGAAAAAAAAAACAAAATTTTAACATGTTTGTTTTGCGTTGATTGTTCTGTTCCGTGTTTGTCTAAAATTTTGTACACGACTATAAATAAACACGAGTTCAAAGTAGTTCCACAATAGGTGTAATTTTGGTTTAAAATTGAGGGAGCGAGTGATTTAAAACTGTACAGTCGGGCTTAAAAGTACTGGTCTTTTTCATTTTTGTTATATTAAACTGCATATTCTTGTAATGTATAATCTTGAAATTATTTCAATTAGTATTATTTACAAGCTCTAACGGAACGAGCGAGCAGATGATTCAGAATTATGACAAGAAAACTTTATTCTTATTGATAAGAGATGGAATAACATGAAAAACACAGCTTAGACCTCAGATAGACTCAAACCTGAGCTAGATTTTTGAATTTAAATAAATAATGTTTGCATTCCTTTAAAAACTTTTTGCCGTTTAATCTTATCTCTGTATTAGATTATACAAATAAGAAAAAAAGATTATGATCATACTCAATAACATTATGTCACTCAACTTTAGATTTGAAAAATCATCGTTCACTCTGGCATCAGAAGGCGGTAAGATTATTAATAATTTGGCCCAAATTCGCTGGGGAAGCCGGTCCCGCCACCCTTCAGGAGAGGCCTTTTATTTTTGTCGTCTTTCCCTTCGTCTACCTTTTTGTCATATTTTTGCTACATACCTTAAAAGAGATACTTAGGTATAGATACCTATCTAAAGGTATATAATAGCGATCGATATTATTGTTAACTCATATTACATTTGGTTAAGTACCAAATTTTTAGCAAGTAGTTCAGGCATTTCATTTGCCTAAATTTAAATTAAATCCGTTTATAAGCCAACATTCGTGTCACAACCGAATCAATTATAATTAGAAAAATGAAATGCCTTAACTACTTGCTAAGAATTTCGTTGTCACCCGTTTATACTTTTAACCCATGGCTGTGTTTTTGCCTGAGATGTAATTGATTTAAAAATGTACTAATTATCAAATGCGCCTAGGGCAAAGGTTGTTCAAAATTAAATTAATTTATTTTAAGAAAAAAGAACCATTATGAATTTTCAACACAAAAGTTCAACATCGCCAAAGATACAGTCAGCCGCGTAAACGCATTATGGACTAACCAATTTGTTAATATCGGTTTTTTATAACTTCGATGTAGTCGACTGTTGACCCTCCACGCGGCTTGTTCGGGTAAATTTTCTACTACTGTTGAAAAATAATGCTCAAACATAACCGTCATCTATACTACCTATATCTATTTGAAGCTCCCTCTGTATCGAATAATATATGTTTTAATTTTTTGTGTGTTTGCATTTGTTTTTGCAGCTTAATCACAGCATTAAGCTGAACGTATTCCAACTTTTTTCGGTATATACGAGTAGGACACTTTTATCTGACTCTGAAGCTAAAATACGACTATGAATTTCTCCTCCGCGAACGAAGAAGGCGCCTTTTCGTATTTTTCTACGAGTGTTAAGCATTTTTCTGCGGGATAGTACTAGCAGAAACCGACCGTTTAACTCAGTCCTCGACCGCGGTAAGGTCGCGGGGTATGGCGATGAGCGGTTTGAAGAGTCGCGAGTCGCGCGCGTCCTGCCGCGTGCTTCCTTAGGCTAAGTCTCAATTAAACAGTTCTCCTATGTATAACTAGTAGAGAGAAAAGTAGCAAAATAGTTAGATTTCATTAGCTTCCTTGGGTGGATCGACTTTTTCTTGCTGCTAACCTGTCCAGCGAGTCAGGCGATAATAGTGACAGAGTTACTTAGAAAAATGCTAATATTGTAGGCATAGGCAATTAACATACTGACGAGATGGGCTTTTGAGAAATTTTGAGATAAAAAAAAAATGTTTTTGTATCGTTTAAAATCTGTTTAAAGAGAGACTCACGAGACGTAACCATGGCAACGAGGTACAGAGGGGTTACTCCGGAACTTAAAAAATCTAATTTTGTAACGTGCTATCCCTCTCGCTCTCATGTTATGCTGTGTTTAAGTGAGCAGGATGGCAGAATACGAACTTCGTTTTTGGATTTCGGAGTAGCCCCTCAGAAAACAGTTGATGCAGCAAACCTTAGTTGTAAGACACGAGTTGAACTTGGATGTTGCGACATGCCACTGCGAGAAGGACAGCATCGGGGTCTACTCGTGCCCCAGCCAGTAATTGACCGCTAATGTAACCGTTAAAGCAGTAAAAAAAAACTCACCTTTTTGGCGGCAGAGTCTTGATTGTTGTTGTCGGCATGGTGCGGAGCGGCGGGCGCCATGACGGTCACGCCACTCTGCGACAGAAGCTCGTCGGAGCCTCTCTGCAACAATAAAACACAAATAATGAATACCTTTCAAAAATAAAAGTAGTTATAGGGGTCGAGGCGGATAGCGAAATTCAAGGTCGTGTTCGCTGGTGGAGAGGGTGATACGATGGAACGGTGATCCAAGCGTTCCAGGTTCGATTCTTGGTGCGACCACGAACGAACGCAATTGTGTTGTTGGTTTATTTTACAATTAGCGCGGACTGTTTGGCGTGATTTTTGCATCGAGAATTTGGATGCATTATACAAGCTAGTTTATAACCCAAAAAACACACAGTTCTTGAAGAATACAGTATAATACCGTCGACTTACGGGCGACGCCGTGGGATAGACCTAGTTGTCGATATATGTAAGATACTTGTCTCAACTCGACTCGTTAGGAGTTCTTCAAGGGTGCGCCCGTGGTCGGAATAGCTCTCGCTCTTTAGGGCAAAGTGAGATATTTTTACAAGAACACTGTTCATGTTAATGTTTACAAACAGCTGGTTATTTTATATGATAAATACTGGCAATTTTCAAATTGCTAGTAAAGGACAACTGAAAAGTTTAGCAAATAACTGAATAGGTAATGTGAAAATAATTTAGGTACATAAACATAAGCCATACTTTTACTCGTCATATAAAATTTTATCGAATACAAAGAAGCTACGGATTGACGTGATGTATGTAAAATGTAAAAAAACCGGCCAAGTGCGAGTGAGACCGATACCGCTGTACACTGCTATAAAAATTCAGTGCTAGCAGAGCCCTACTCATAAGCAAAATATACGTGGTGTGGGGTCATTTTATATTGGTTAATGACATCGACAGACAGACATCGAAATGTTTTACATTTCGATTTTCTGATTTATTTCGTGGGTTGTGATAATAACTACCTTCATACCAAATTAGAAGTTTCTAGGACAAAAGGATAGGTTTTCCATGGACGGATATTTGGTGTTAATTTAACTTTACCCACACGTACCTGCAAAAAAGGGTCTTGACAGACAGACCGACGGATGGACGGACAGACGAACAACAAAGTGATCCTAGAACAGTTCCGTTTTTTCCTTTCCGAGGTACGGACTCCAAAAAATAGTTGTTATTTCGGAACATTTCCGTAGAATACGCAAAATTCGATTGCCAGGTGGGCAAAGTCACAGGGAAAACCTTAGCCAGATATTTTGACGCCATTGTTAAACAAAACAAGTCATAAAATAATCCGACGAAAGCTTCAGTTCGCTAAAAAATATATTTCGTAACGTTGAACCCGGGGATCAATCTCAATTTAAGACAGCAAAATGACAAACCGCTGTCGTTAAACACACCGGGCGAAGTATAAATCACGCTATGTAATAAAGCAAATGTACAAATGACAGAGCGTAGGAGACGCCGCGGCGCGCGCGCTCGCGGGTCGCCCGCACCTGTGCCGGCTGTCTACCGCTAGGGCATCCGTCAACTCAGACACATAATAAACCCAGAACACATCACTCTTACCCTTCCCTCTATCCCGTCACAGACACAAAAGTACAAACAACCTGTCAACGCAACTTACACCAAATCGACGGTGATTAAAATAATTCTGACAAAAATAACGGTCGCATAAAAAAACAGATTACACTAACAGCGGGAATCCCATTTAGCGGCATAAAGCTTTCATTGTAGAAAAAAGAACCGTTTTCTCTGAAATAAAACCGGTATCCGCGAGATGCTATTCCTTGGAGTAATTTCGGAGAGCGCATGTAATAATTGCCCGAAATTAAATAAAATTTTTCACAACAAAGAAGCAACGTGGATGGAAATTTTATACAGGAATTGCAGATTCTGCGGGAAGGTGAGGCAGTTTTCGTTTACATCACAATGTTTTTGTTTAATGGTGAATGATGTCGGCCATCTAATAAAGGAAATTATGCAGCATATACAGGGTTGATATTGGATGATCGATATTTTGGTGTAACTTGAGAACATTCTGTTTTTATTTAACATTACTGTTTTTCTTATAAATACAAAGATCTAAATAATGAGAAAAATTCAAGACTCCGACCGGATTTGAACCAGTGTCTTGTGCCTTGCCGGGGCGCAAGCTTTGTCCATTGAGCAACAGCGTCCAGTTACAAGATCTTTTTGCATTTTAACTGTTTTTTTTGCCGCCAGCCCATAGTGAGCATATATAAAACTAAATTTTCACCCGATCAGAGCGAACTTTAAAGTTGCCACATGTTAGCTAGAGATGTCGCTGTAGTGTAAATTATAGTTTTTTTTTTCATTATGGAATCAGTTATATCTGTTACCTCTAACACAAAACTCAAGTTATGTATAACATCCTCCGCAACGAAGCCTTTGAGTCGTTGGATTTGACACGCACTTATTTTCTCTATTTCTCGGAATTGAACTGGGCTAAAGCTAGAAGAACATAATTTACGTTATTCTTGTCTAATTGTTATATTCCTTGTTTAATTTTCAGAAAAAATAGTGCAAAGTTTTCCTTCATAAACTAAACATCCAAATATACCGCACGAAACCATAAACATATTAGCGTTGCTTTACCATTAGTAGTTATGGTTAAATCCGTATTATTAAGGTTCCGTAGCCAAAATGGCAAAAACGGAACCCTTATAGTTTCGTCATGTCCGTCCGTCCGTCCGTCCGTCCGTCCGTATGTCACAGGCATTTTACTCAAAAACTAAAAAATGTATATTGATGAACTTTGGAACATAGATATCTTGTGTAAGCGGCTACTTAGTTTGATAGTGAAATAAAAAATATATATATTTTGGGCCCCCCATACATGTAACCGAAACTGAAAAAAAAAAACTGCTAATATCAATGTGTGGCACATCATTCGACAGTTCTTCTAAACACTTTGAAGTTTCAAAAACATTTTTTTGATTCAGTGAATATTTCCGGAAATATTCGCTTCGAAAGTAGCAAGAATTGTGCCCCCCCACCCCTATTTTCTAAACGGTACGTTCAAAAAATATGAAAAAATGAACAAATATAAAGCTTAATAAATACTTCCACGGAAAATTGTTTTCAACATGATCGGACATACCGTTTTTAAGTTATTTCTCAGCAAAAGGACGTAAGAGCCGGGAAGATACGCTCTTTTGTTAGTGTTTTTTTTTCATATCGTATCTTTGTCATCTGTAGTGCATTTTTTTGTATAAACGGCTGCGGAACCCTACATTGAGCATAGTCCGACAAGCTCTTGGCCGGTTTTTTTAAATTAATTTTTTATGTTATAGGGGGCAAACGAAGAGACGGATCGCCTGATGGTAAGCGATCACCGCGCAATAGACACCTGCAACACCAGAGGAGTCACAAGTGCGTTGCCGGCCTTTCAGGTGGTAGTACGCTCTTCTCTTGAAGTCTTGAAGGTCGCATCGGTCCCTGGTGATAATTATTACCGTATTACAGCATTTACCAAGCTACAAATCCTCTTCAACTCAAACGACTATTTGCCCAACTGCGTTGACTTTATACATCACATTTACGAGAACACTGTATATCTTATTCCATCGTTTTATACTAAAACGTTTCTCCAATATGTCATTTGAATGAACGCGATACGAAGGGCCTTGATATCAGAATAGCTGGAATAAAATATCCATGACATGAAAGGCGAAGTTTACTTAGATCAAGATGAGCGGGCCCCATCCTATAGATTGTGGGGCGCTCAATGATATGTTTACGTGGCAGAAAAAATCCTTTGTTATCAATACGTATTCGCATTCTATTAGAGATATTGAAATTACGTTTACTCTAAAAGGTTTTTTAGTTCAGTATTGTATTTTTGTAGCGTGTATTAATAAATAAATAAACATTAGGAGACAATTTTACGCGAAACTAGTCCCAGGATAAGTCGTAAGACATTTATTCATTGAATGATTATTAAGGTAAGTAGTTACAAATTTATAATTCCATGCATAGTATACCATTTGATTAGATTTCGCAGCTGTCAAATTTCAAAAATTAATATAAGATACGCAATTACAATGTTACATTAACCCTATATAGTAAGCTCGATAAGGCTTGGCTTGTGTTATAAGTACATAGTGTACTAGGTGCCGACATCTATACTATTATAAAGTGATAAAAATGAAATGTTTGGATGTGTCATTGTGGCTTCATCACGCTAAATCGGCTAAACGGATTTAACTATTTTTGGTACACGGGTAGCTGGGTATCTCCAGATGGTTATAGGATACTTTTTACCCGACTATGCTAAAGACAAAAAGAGGGGTTATGACTTTTTCTCCGCCGCGAACGAAGTTGCGGGCGCCTTCTAGTATTTAATAAAGACATACTGATTGTACATAGGAAGAATCCAAGACTCAGGAACAAATGCGTATCTCATCATAAAAATATTTGCCCTTACCGGGATTTAAACCCAGGACCAAGGTAGGTTCACTATTGCTGATCTAAACCGGTCGTCTGAATTCATGGCAGTGTATTCTTTATGTGCTTCTTAGGAAGAAGATGAATATATTTAAGGTGGTTTAAAGCAAAGAATGCTGTATTTATTATAGGTACCTTCTTCAAAATCATCATATATAAACAGCAGCCTTCGTATGCACATTATACACATCCGCAAAATAAAATAATAATAGGTACTTTAGGTTTTCTACTACTGTAGGAAAAATAAAGTAATTTTGCCTTTTATATCAATCAATCAAAATCAAAATATTCTTTATTCAAGTAGGCCTAGTTACAAGCACTTTCGAAATGTCAGTTACATGAGAGTGAATGTTTGCTGGGAGAAATACAATATGATCCAACATTTGCTGCAAGGATTAGGGATTAGTATATTGATTATTAATATACTAAGACAGCGCTTTCGATAGCAAATACGGTCCTACGCATATAAGTAAGCCTGAGCCTAACTAGTTCTATACTATCCTCTTACCCTCCAAATAGTCCATTAAAATACAATAAGTTTATTTATTAATGGTAATTAAACCTATATCGTGATGTTTACATGATATACTATACAACAACTATCTGTATGATTTAAACAGAGATGTAGAAAAGATAATTAAAGTTTTTACATTATACATCTATTATTATTATAAAAACAACGAAAACAAAAAAGGAAATAAATGAATCTATAACTTACTTAATACTAACTCAAAATTAAATACTATTAAAAAAAAAATAGTTTATTTGAAAATATTTTCAATGTTAACATTTTATTTTTACATATTTATAATAGTATAGATGTAAGATATTATATTAATATAATAAAGTATGCTGATGTTCAATTTTGTTCTTCATAATTCTGTATAATAATTATTAACGTTCTGGAAATAATAACTACCCGTGCGTAATATAGGAATACAGTAACGATATCGTAACTACATGCTCGGATTCCATTATTTTCGTCCAATATAATGAGCATGTTTCATAACTACACGAAAAACTGCAAAGAATTATTCATTCCATCTTGTGGCTACATTGTTACGGCGCTGAATAAAATAGAGCCACGAGAAAATGAGCATTTATGATAGAAATGAAAAATCACTTTGGCATTTATGACGTCATTGTTCCTGAGAACGGTTATAACTCCAAAAAAGGACAAAAAATCGTACAGCCAGCGCTATACACAGTCTAATAATTTTTATTGCTGTTTCACGAGCTTGAAGTCGGATTTAACTCGGTGTGTATAAATTATGATTTAATTTAATAACCTTTGAATGAGTGCGTATAAAACCTTTTTATGTGAGATAATATACTTTTCATTAAGAGTCATGTGTTGCTCATACGATTTTATTTTCATTTTTACGTACTCCACTTAATCGAGGAGGTGATTGAATTTTTAATGGGGAGTTTTACGTAGTACTTTTTTTATCTTAATTTTAAGGAGCTTTGTTCAATGGAAGTGAACTTGTCAGCTTAATCTTAACAGCATCTTAAAAAGTGACTACTCGATATGAAAAACACAAGCAGTAAAAAAACAGCCAAGAGCATGTCGGACCATGCTTAGTGTAGGGTTCCGTAGCCGTTACAAAGAAATGAAACAGATGACAAAATTTAGTTGTGAAAAAGTTCTAGTAAAAGAGCGTATATTCCTAGCACTTACGTCCTTTTGCTAAGATGCGCAGTTTTCCAAAAGCGGTATATCCAATTATGTTGAAAATAATTCTCGTTGATAGTATTTATTCACCTTCACCTTTGTAGTTTTCTCATATTATACACAATATATGCTACTTTTGGAGCGATTATCTCCGAAAATATTCACTAAAAAGAATACGGACGGAGGGACTTGACGAAACTGTAAGGGTTCCGGTTTTGCCATTTTGGCTACGGAACCCTAAAAGCTACTAATAAGGAAAAACAACCAACTTTGTATAGGTAGTTCACTTAATTAGAAAAAAAAGGTAGTACTTGTAACGCAAAAGAAATGGTCTGGCACGTAATAAATACGAGTAATAAAGTGTATTTAGAAGAGTCAAAGAAAGCTTTTACACTTTGAAATTCTCTTAGTGGATTGCGGGGCGAAAAGATTGTTAAAATCGAACCATTTCAGACTTACAAAGAAAACTGCACTTAAAATGGATGAAACACAAAGTCACTAATTAGTGGAAAATATGGTTCGAGAAAAATCAGGCTTACGTTCAGTGTTCACTTAGTTGAGGTAGTTAGTTATTTATTTTTAACCTCATCATTGCGTTGGTTGTTTAGTAACCATTTATGGCAGTCTGAATTAAAAGTTTTTTATAAATATTTTTTATTCATTTATTACTTAAAATTGAAATAATACCTCTTATTAGGAAGATCCAATCATACATGGAAATATATTTAAGGGACACCAGTTTTTTTTTACGCATAAATTTAAATTTGCAGACCTAATTTAGCTACACGACAGGGAATTGAACCAGAATCAAATTAACACTGGACTAGACCAATCGCGCATTCGAAATCGGAGATAACGTTGTAAAAATTAGATATCTGAACATTGAATATATTTAAAAAAAATGTAATACTCGCTGTTTAATTTGAACAGCACTGAATGAAAAAATGTTCTTGTTGGTGTTTTAACACATTTTTTACAACCTTTTATTACAATAGGTTAAGTTATTAAATTAACTAGTTGTTTCTGGAAGAGCGGGCCCTCCTGACACAGGTATATTTTACTTACTAGGAGGTCCCAGTCCCTACAAGGTTTAACTGTTAAATTTAACCTAATAAACTTTTTCATTTACATTTTTTCATTTTCATTTTTTCATTTTCATTTTATTAAAGTTGCAATGTAAGTATGTATGTAATTTGCTTGTACGGGTGAAATCTTGCAAGTTAAATTTAACCTACTTCCCGGATTCCAATTGAGCTAAAATTTGGCATACTTATGTATGGTTGGTGACAATGCAATAATATGATACCATCGAGCTGATCTGATGATGGAGCAGGAAGGTGGTCATAGGAACTGTGTAATAAAATAACTCAATCCTTCCGAGTTTGGGCTCTTTAGAATCGTCTCGGTGAGTAGTTGATGGATGTTTAAAGAAAAATCTAGTCAGCAATAAAAGCTTGTCACAAAAATATTTTTTGACAGAAACTTATATGTATGTAAGGTGCGTTGGGTATGGAAAATTTTACCGAAATTGCTCTTAAAGGCGTTGAAATAAAGTCCACCTTTCGAACTTCCCCTTATTTTCGTCTTACCCCAACGCACTTTAAGGCTAGTTTACACGAGCTTAGTAGCTATAAATGCTTAGTACTTGTCGCTTAGTAAATAAGGTCCAATTCTACTCACTTGCAGTATTCACAAACACTAATACTAACCACTAATCTCAAAGTTCACACATTGGGATTAGTATTAGTGACAAGTACTAAACACTTAGCTACTACGCCCGTGTAAACCAGGAATTATGTGGTTTAAAGCTTCATCACGTCAAAACGGCTGGAGATTTTAACTATTTTTGGTATAAGGTTAACTGGACATCCTGCTGGACTTTTTACCCGACTACGACGAACCGAAAAGACGGTTATGACTTTTTTCCCCTCCACTAAGGACCATTAAAATAAGAGGACTGACCATCTCCATACAAAAAGCCGTTCCCCGATTTGTACAACGCCATTTTTCACACAATTATTCAACTTTACAAGCGTGACACAGTAATTAAATGCTACGATTTATTTATTATTGGCTATTTGCGAACTAATTGTTACTATACTATGTTTTTTTATCTATTTTTTTATAAAGTTGTAAAATTAAAATGTTTATATGTGTCGTTGTGGCATCGATCATCACGCAAAATCGGCTAAACTGATTTCAACAATTTTTGGTACACGGGTAGCTGGGTATCTCCAGATGGTTATAGGATACTTTTTACCCGACTAAGCTGAATAAAAAAAGGGGCTTATGACTTTTTATCCTCCGCGAACGAAGTTGCGGGCGCTTCTAGCTCAATTATAACATCGTTAAATGTTTAGTTATAAAGCGCCATCTAGTTTTTGCCAGAATATTTCCTAATTTTAATGGTCCTTGGCGTCTTTGCCCTCCACAAAGAAATTGCAAGCATCTTCCAGTTCAATCTAAATTAACGGACCGTATTAAAGATCCACACCACACGAACTCGCCGCGTGTGACACATTCATCTCTCAAGACGCAAGCGAGATGTCGAAATTAACGATCTCGATAATATTTGCCGGCGCCGCACCAGCGCGACTTGTAATTAATCGGGCCGATTTGTTCCCTACTTATAACAGGCATTTGTCAAGCACCCCCCCGCCGCGAATGATTTTCGCACTAACTTCATAATCGATATTCGGAAGTGTCGATTGTCGAAAGTTTTTGGACCAAGTCAGGAATTGAGACCGTCTCGAGTCATTAATAAAATAAACTAATCCCTGTTTTCTCAAATTAAGCAATTATCTTTAGAAATTAAGTTATTGCTAGATGTTTTACGAAATCTATACCAAAAAAATCTACAAAATGAGTATTAAAATGTATGAAAGTTGATAATAGCCATCTCTCGTTTCGATTTTTTTTTGCAGCCTCATAACAACAAAATGGCAGGACCGATTTCAACCAGTTTTGGAACGAGGATAGCTCGGCATCCGAGAGTGGTTATCAAATAGTTTTTACCCGGCTACGAAGAAACAAATAACAAGATTATGACTCTTATGAGATTTTTTCTTCTCCGCGAACGTACTTGGGCACCTCTAGCCTATACTATTAGAAAGTTTTAAAAATTAAATGTCTGTACATTAGTTATTTATATAAAAAAGAATTCTCTATTAGGAGAGTACTGAAGCGAAAACTATGTTTTTGTAATTTTTTGTATGTTTGTATGTGTCGTTGTGGCTTCATCACGCCAACATAGCTTAACAGATTTCAACAATTTTTAGGACGCGGGTAGCTAGGCATCCACAGATGGTTATAGGATACTTTTTACCCGACTACGCTGAAGACAAAAAGAGGGTAATGTTTTTTTGTTCACCTCCGCAGATGAAATTGCGGGCACCTTCTAGATCTTAATAAAATTGTTGAAGTAGTCAGCATAAATATTTCAAGAAGATAGCCGGTACGTAGTATGAAAGTTGAAAATAGTGTTCATAACTAGGAGGCAAACCTCTTAGCCCCAGAACAATATAAGGAGACATTACTCCCTGTCACAACTCTACTTTATAGGGAAAACAGCGACGAGTTTGCAAGAACAAAGTTAAAGTAGGGGCTGGTAGGTTTCTTAATGAATAGAGACGTCAGGCTTTAACCGCTCGGGTGCAACTCACACAGCATTCTCAACTACCGTCCATTGTCGACTAATCTTATAAATTTGAAACATTTCATCTTTCATTATTATTATATACTAGAGTAAGCCCGCAACATCATTTGCAGAGGAGAAAAAGTCACAAATAATATAAATAAATAATAAATAAATATTACAGAACTAGTCCCACGGTAAGCTCAATAAGGTTTGTGTTGTGGGTACTAGACGACGATATATTTATAGATATATTTATATAGAAAACATCCAAGACTCACAAACAAATATTTATAGGTCATCACACAAACATTTGCCTTTACCGGGATTTGAACCCAGGACCTTCAGCTTCGCAGGCAATGTTACTCCCGCTGAGCCAAACCGGTCTTCAAGTCATAGCCCCATCATAACCCCTCTTCTTTCGATAGCGTAGTCGGGTAAAAAGTATCCTATAATCATCAATGAATACCCAGCTACCCGTGTAACAAAAATAATTGAAATCTGATTAGTCGATTTGGCGCGATGAAGCCACAACGGACGACATACGAACATACAAACTTAAAAAAAAATCTAAAAAAAGTATTTAGAGACTTCCAAATAGTCCATTAAATAAAATAAAAAAATATCCGCAATATACAGACATTTCATTTTTACAACTTTATTATAGTATAGAGTACATCCAAATGAAGAAGCTGTTGATTGTTATACTCGCAACAAGCTGACGGGTTATAGTTACAAAAAGCAGTATTTCCGGACCGATGTGACCTTCAAGCCCTCAAGAAAAGAGCGCACTCCCACCTGAAAGGCCGGCAACGCACTTGTGACTCCTCTAGTGACGCTTGTCTATGGGCGACTGTGATCGCTTACCATCAGGCGACCCGTCTGCTCGTTTGTCTCCTATGTCATAAAAAAAAGAAAACGATAGTGTACCATCACTTATTTAAATTTAAATGTGACGAAAATCATATCTTATATCAAGTTACATCCAGACTAGCAACGTAATATCACGTGGAATTGTAAAAGCTAGTTCCTTCATTATAATAGGATACCTACATCTAGTGTCAGAGCAGCTAGATTTACTACATTGTTAGCGTTAAACTAATCCAGTCTTGGGAAAAGTTGGACGATAAAATTAAAATGAAACAGCATGGGAGACAAATGCAGCATTTAGACTTTCATTTGCACGTAAGAAAATATTTTCGCCGGCGGACATTTTATATCCGTTAAAGTCATTCTGAAAGAAAATAATCATAGAAGACAATAAAAGTGTATAAATGTATAATGACATTAACAATAAACTGAACATACAAAGAGGGAAATCCCTACCCCTTACAAAGTCATAAATGTAAAAAAGTCATAAAAGCGTTTCTGGAAACGCTAAGCTATGAAAAAACCGAACTATTATTATGAAATAAAATAACCTGTATTAAGTTACCCACACATATACGCGAAGTTTTAATATCAAGATACTTAGTTAGGAAGAGCGGGACTTCCTGACACAAGTATTCTTATATACTTAATAGGAAATCCCAACCCTGTTCGTACGTTTTATGTTAACCAATAAACATTTTCATTTTAATTTCATTTTCATTTCATCTCACTTCAAAAGTACCCGTAACTGGATCTAAATTATTTTGTTACAGGCCAGTAAAGGATTGAAGTAAACGGTACAGTCAGCTGTAAATATACACGATTAGTCCGTTCCAAAATATCTTTTCTCTACTGAGTCTAGCGAATATATTTTTTAACGGGCTAATCGTGTACATCTTTTTGCAATTTACAGTCATGTGCATATTATTAACGTTATTCTAGATGCTATATGTTAGGATCACCAGTACAAATATAGATAGTATTGCACCATGTTTAAATATATAAAAAAAAGTATAAAAAACTGTGCTCAATGGTAAAACGGGAAAAGTAATAACATTTCTCCCAGTTACAAATTGTTATGATTGAATACTATTTAATCCTGACATCGGGGTACAACAATATACTAGCTGCTTACTTGTACACCGTGTATGTAACGAAGTGAGTGCACGAATCAATTCTGTTTATTTATAACGGGGACAGAGATACAATTTTAAACAAGTAATCGGTGATCTGTTAAAAAAAACTACGCATTTAGAGAAATACTGATCTTTTAAAAAGCTCAACCTCCCAACAAGATTTTCTTAAATTTCTCACCGCTAAGAATACTTTCGATGAGATTATTTTCCAAAAACAAAATTAAATAAAAAGTGGTCAGTCCTTTTTGGGCACTACGATGCTACAGACAGACACACAGATACGCACATTAAACGTATAACACCCTTTTTTCATCGGAAGTTAAAAAAGGCCAAATCGGCCGAATTTCGTACGCGTTTGAATGACGTCAGCAGAAATAATTGCTTTTTCGGCAATAAAAGTCATGTCACTTTATTATCTCATAGGTACCTCCTGTTACTGGATAAAATATAGGATGCTTAAAAGAAAAGAATCAACCAGAATATTGTCGGAAGTAAACGCGGAAAATGATTAGCGATTTGATAAAAAGTTTGAAGCTTCTTTATAATTTATACTTACATTCTAAAAGGGAACAACGAGAAAATTATCTTGCTGTAAATACATACATGGATGAAGTACAAACAAGTAAAGAGGTAGGGCCAAAGTTGGAACATACTCAACAAATTTTGTCTCCTTAATCAATGAACGACTGATGTTGCTTTATGCAATAGTAACAAGAAAATATAGGCCTCTAGTTATTTTATATTTGCTTGCAAATAATTCATCAGAGACAATTTGCAACGCGGCGGTCCCAATAAACCACCCAATAAGCCGTTCGCAATCGATATCACTTGACTCCCAAGACAACAAATAGGTTCTTTATATCAATGTACGAAGGTAAAAATTCCCCTCCTCAATGGGCCGTGTGGAATCTAAAGCGATCGTAATTCCGACGGGCAATATTCTGCTTTTTCATATTTTCCTTCTGCCTGGCGAATGTTGTATCGCGCCCGATACTCGGCCGCGATTTCGTTTGTTATTTTGAGCCCTCTCACGCCACTCCAATTTACTACATCGACACGTGAAGCATACGTTAAACAAATATACAGAATTGCTTCGCTTCTTAGCGTTGAGTACATTACAGATTTACGGTGTACTTATTGCAGAAATGAGGCATTTGTTTTATAGCTTTAATAGTGCTAGGCCACAGTATACAATATTCCATACGGATAAGGTCATCTACGAAAAATTACCACATCGACTGATTTTGTTCTTAGAGTTCGCCAAAAATACTCATTGTTATAATTAAATTTGCATAACATATTTTGTAATATCAATACAGAGAAAAATATACTTGGTATCAATTATATCACAGAACCACCCTAGAAAAATACAGTAAAACAAGAGCTACCTTTATTTATACAAAAACCTGTAATCACATTCATTTTATAGTTAAAATTACCACAGAAGATGTTAAAATATTTGTGTTCAGCATATAGATACACGTAAAAGATGGTGACTTCAAAGGCTATGCTCTGTTGACATTTGTCTCCGAGTGCCGTCTGTGGGGCTGCCTCGGATATTTAGTCGCCGTTGGCGCTCCAACAAGACAAATACATCCACTGAGATTTAAATACTTTTTCGTAAGTCAGTAGTTCACATTCCACCTTTGAAGGGTTGTGTTTGGGTTTCTTTGATCCCCGAAAATTATTTCGTACTTTAATACTTTTTAAATCAAGTTATGATATTATTAAATTAAAAGCGCTTCAAAAACAAGTCACAGATCCGAAAATTAACGCAAGCTTCTCTAAAATGGCGTCGCAAGCATCACTGCTTTAGTTTAGATAGGAGAGGACCATTACATCTTTAAGGATACAGCTAGTCACAAACCTCGATGACTCTCGACCCTTGTTGGAGTGATTACGTTACACAAAAGTATTACAGCGTAATCCAATAGAATCGCAGGAAAGTTTCGTGCAAAGTCTTTACACTACAAAGCATTTGGGCGGATAAAGCAAATGTGGGACCGAAAAACCGATAGTGGCTCGGGACCAAAGCCTCGTGTCAAAATAGTGGCGTCAAAACATCGTGTTAATGGACTTACGTAGTGTCGCCGCTCAGAAGCTCCGCTGCTGCTACATTAACCCTGTTACGAGTTTTAAATGGAATTAGAGCTTGTTGAAAATTCGCAATAAGCAACTTGTAAACGCTCCAAATCTTTCAAGTTGATACAGGAAATGAACTTAACAAACACAAAAGGTTATAATGGATGTAAAAAAAATATTTTAATTGATGTCTTAACAAATTATAAGTCATAGGAATCGCTATAAAAATTATATCCTGTCAATAACAGATTGATACAATAAACAACCGATTTAGAAAATATCATACCAATATATATACCTTAATACAATAGTGGTTCCAGACTCTACATCTCAGGAGATTACTAAGTTTACCGAAGAACTCAAACCAAGCAATAGTACGAATAGTTCACATTGTCCTATAACCCAGTGACTTTATTTTGAGAGGGTACGATTATTATTTCAGATCGACCGTGCGGACGTAAGTACAATAATGGTTATCTCCAAACTCGGTGAAGATTAAAGAGCTTATGTTCTTAAATCGTAGGAGGGTAACGTACTCGGACAAACACTTGGCCGGTTCGCAACGTTACCTGGCCCGGCAAGCGGTCGCGGGGAGACAGAGTAAATATGTCCCCTGTACTACGGGCCTCCCCACATTTTATCGGGAAGCGATCGGCTCACGGGTCGGGAAATGAATTTAAAACGTGTTTGCGGGTAATCTGTTATCGGTCCCTTGTCTCCTGCTTGAATATAGACGTTCGGACCGGCCTTATATCCTTGCCGAGATTGTGAAACACCGACCAATATTGACGACCTAAACCTATATACAAGTAAGACATTTTTGGAATTAAATACACGTTTACTATAGAAGTGACAGGAAAGTTATATAAAATTGAGAAGGAATTCTACGGCTCACATTGGAAAGGTATATATTCTGACTATGAAAGCATTTTCTAAAATACTCTCCTTACCTAGATTTGAATTCAGTTACACTAATTAAAATTTAAACCTAGCTAATATTGGGAACTCAATTCCCATTATTGAGCTTTCATTTTGAATATCAAACATAACTAGCAAATATATCAGAATGTGATATAGTGAAGGTAATAAGAGAACTAAATGTAATATAAAATACATATGTAGATACGTACATAGATATGTACATAGGATATTAGGAGAAAAACGTGTTATGAAACAAAGTCAAATATGAGCAGCGCCAGGTTAATTATTTCGTCATAAGAGCCCTCGTAAGCTACAGTACAGCGCTTTAGCTGAGCTCAGGGGGCCATAAAAGCAACATAATACGCGGAAAAGTAAAGATCCTATTATTAAAGTATCTACGAAACCGTCGCAGCAAACATGTCGTAAAATAAAACGTATACGAAAACGCAGGTATAGACATAACATCTCCGAGGCACCGTTGGCACAGCCAATGAGCGCGGTCTAAATCCACGTGGATTCAGCGTGGACACCAGTAAGGATTGAATACAGCAAGCTGGGTGGATTTCTATGGAAAATGCAGACTTTATGGCAGCCGAGGGATAAGTTTCCATTTGAAATTGAAGAGAAACTGAAAACGCTTCCTTGTCTCCCGCCGGGGCTGTATGCTACAAGCTGAATAAAATTCGCGTCAGGTGCGCACAGAAATATTTACACAAAGAGAATTCGTAAATTATAAATTTTCCAAAAACTACAATAACCAACCTAATATCACAACTATCAGAAATCCATGTAAGAAAAAGTTTTAAGCAAACATGTCCGAGTAAAAATTCGAAGAAGAAATTATTCAGTAGCAAAACGTTTTTTGGCGAAAACGAGACTAAGTCCCGGAAACGCCCATTTACATAGACGATGTCGGCGCGATGGTGCGTGGCGACTTCAAATGGGAATTATAATACCAAATTGAATACAAAACTTTCCTTTCAGTACCGAGTAATGGAGAAGTCTATGCACCGGAACAGTCGAAAAGACAAATAGAACGGGAGACGAGACATTCGCTCTGTTAAAATAATAAGTGCTCGATGTCTTTTTGGACAGTTCTATCGCGTTTTTTGTAACGATAAATTTTTACGCTTTGATCTTTCCAATTCAAATAGGCGTTTTTCTCGTTGAATCAGAAGTTATAGGAATATTTCAAAAGCTTTAAGTGAGGTGACGGAGCGGATTTTCCTTTCCACCGGCTATATCGTTCTGATTGAAATGCAAATGAAATGGTGTCCGTTCAGAACGTATTTATTCTATCTGCCTTTTGGTTAATCTCTGAAATTAGGTGGAAATTCTACTAATATTTACCAAATGCATTGTGATTGTATCGGACGACCTAATATGAAGTATATAGATAACTTAGCTTCATTTAAACAATAATAGTGATAGTATAAGATAGACACATAGCTACAGGTCAAATTATTACTTCTGTTATCATATTACTAATTAAATATTTATTAGGTTATGTTTTGATAAATAATTATATCTCCCTCTATACATCTCAATAGAGGGAAATGAAATAGAATGTAAATGGGAGTCATATAGGATAAACTATATAAATTATAAATCTTAACATACAAATCAGTGATAATAAATAAATAAATATCAGGGACAATCTTACACAAATCGACCTAGTCCCTCCATGACCATTCTGCGGAGCAATATCTGATAATTGATTCCTTTTGGGAATTATCACCTACTAAGTCCATCTGGGACGGGTGTGTAATGTTTTTAATAACAACTATTTTCGAATTTTCATTTTACATAATACGAATTGCATAATTTTGACCTGCAGAAATGATTATATACTTTAAAAACAAAACGAATTTAAACGAATTGCATAATTTCGATATTAATAATAGTTTAGTTGCATAGTAATGTATTTGTATAGTGTTTATTGCTCATAACATTTTTTGTCCAGAAAAACCCAGATCATAATGTTCAAAGAATATAAACGCCTACTAAAATTGATTTTCTTTCATTATTGGCATGTATTAAAATAAATTATACATTTGGTCTGTTTTTTATAACATCACTTTTTAAAAAACCACCTTTTTAAGTATTATCATGTTTTATAGTTAACGTTATATTCATTTAGTTGTTTATTGTTAACCAAATATTTTATTGAGTAACCCAATATATCACACAAAAAATAGAAATACATTTTCCAGTTAACCTTTAAGTAAATGAAAAATACTAAAAATCCTTTTTCATTTCTTTTTAAGCAACTCTCACGCAAGCATGCAAGCATTTGGACGCTCCGCTCGCTTCGCTCGCTCCGCTATACATGGTCACAATACAAACCGAACAGGTTAGGTTCGGTTTGTATTGTGACTTTTACATTCTATTTTCATTTCCCTCTATACATCTCAATAGAGGGAAATGAAATAGAATGTAAATGGGAGTCATATAGGATAAACTATATAAATTATAAATCTTAACATACAAATCAGTGATAATAAATAAATAAATATCAGGGACAATCTTACACAAATCGACCTAGTCCCTCCATGACCATTCTGCGGAGCAATATCTGATAATTGATTCCTTTTGGGAATTATCACCTACTAAGTCCATCTGGGACGGGTGTGTAATGTTTTTAATAACAACTATTTTCGAATTTTCATTTTACATAATACGAATTGCATAATTTTGACCTGCAGAAATGATTATATACTTTAAAAACAAAACGAATTTAAACGAATTGCATAATTTCGATATTAATAATAGTTTAGTTGCATAGTAATGTATTTGTATAGTGTTTATTGCTCATAACATTTTTTGTCCAGAAAAACCCAGATCATAATGTTCAAAGAATATAAACGCCTACTAAAATTGATTTTCTTTCATTATTGGCATGTATTAAAATAAATTATACATTTGGTCTGTTTTTTATAACATCACTTTTTAAAAAACCACCTTTTTAAGTATTATCATGTTTTATAGTTAACGTTATATTCATTTAGTTGTTTATTGTTAACCAAATATTTTATTGAGTAACCCAATATATCACACAAAAAATAGAAATACATTTTCCAGTTAACCTTTAAGTAAATGAAAAATACTAAAAATCCTTTTTCATTTCTTTTTAAGCAACTCTCACGCAAGCATGCAAGCATTTGGACGCTCCGCTCGCTTCGCTCGCTCCGCTATACATGGTCACAATACAAACCGAACCTAACCTACAGTTTTCGGTTTTTGACCCTTACCCTTCTTAGCATATAATATAATGTCACCCGATCATTTGTTAAAATTTAGTTCTAAATTTTAATCATTATACTGAATGTATGTTATAACAATTAAAATTATTCCTAATGATCGTTATAAATAATGTGTTTATGATTATACAGTATTCTGTTATTTAATTGTTATGCCCAACAAGATTATGTATTTTGTTTATATACATCATGTTTAGTATGAGTTTTAATAGTAATTAAATGAGATTATGCTAAGTTTGTATGAAAATTGAACGGCACCCATCTGGGACATATGCCCACTAAATGCGCCTATATAGCACTAGAATAAATGTAGGATCGGCACCACCGAAAAATCAGTTATCGTTATCAGAATATCGGTCACAGTTCGGACGTCAATCTACCCTGCGGTATTTTATTCCCCATTACTTAGTTTGCCTAAGGCTATCGAAGGCATACAGGCTGCCCACAGTCCTCAGTCTGCACAGTATTATGTCTTTGGTAATAAATAGTCCTATGATTAATGCTTGTAACTTTCGGATTACGCAGCAAATGCGCTATCCGAAAAAAAAACAATATTTGATTTTGTCTTACCGTTTTACTATTTAAGAAGGAGCCAACCTACAGAAACATCGTTCATGAGTCTCTTTTAGCGCACATCGTTAGTGTTTTACTTAGAAATGACTTGGTGAACTCGCACTTTCCCCAGACCACCTTAGGTGTGCTCAACAGAGTTGTTACCTCAAATCCGAACAAGTTATACAACGAAACAAGCTGCAACAAAAACATTTGCCTATGCCGACGTTAGTGAATTGTTCTCCCGCTCGTGACTGGGTAATTTCCATACATTTCAAGTTCCATCGCCTGCGGGACGTTCGTTCTTTTGTTGATAAATGTTTGACGGGAACTCCGGGGACGCCATTAAAAGTTTTTTCGTGAATAATTCGAGTTTACATACGCAAATGTTTACTCGTAAGTTTACCCACGCTCACCTATTCGATGATTTCTTTTCAAACTACGGCGTTGGAGAACTAAGAAACTCTTGTGTAGGTGAATGGGAACGACATACTAAATTGAGTTCTTTTTTGAAGTCTACCACACCAAAAATGCTTTTGGGGACCCTTTGTTTTAACTAAGAGATCGGTAGATCATCAAAGTGGAAAGTTTATGTACCTTTACATAGTCCGAATAGCAATCTCTGAAAGTGGTAAGTACCGAGCCATAATTCACTTCGGGGCGCTGCTCCGCAGATTGTCTGCGAGGTAGACAAAAAGACTCCGCGATGTCACGAAGGCGAGATTGCGTGGATAAACGCGCGTGCTTCGCTCCTGCGGGTTAAGCTTAGCTTTCACAACTTCTAAGTCTATCGGTTACAAGTTTATTTAAGGAACGGGGGATGTCAAAAAGTCCTAAATCGTGGGATTAAATTACAGAAGACGTTCAAGCTCGATGTCCTGCTTCAGTAGTGGAGTGATTCAATTTATTGGCTTAAGTTAATTCATTTTGGAAATAAAGAAAACCATTTACCAGGTACGTTGATTTCTATTAGAAACATTATAACTATAATATTCTTTTAATTAAGCTACGTAGTGAATTGAAAATATCTTCTGTTCTTCATCGTAAATACACCCCAAACGCGTCTTATATCAAAGAACTGCTAAGTACAGTGTTCAAAGTAAGATAAAGCAAAATAGCCGTTTAATCTCTTCAATGTATTTAAGAACTTCCTGGTATCAAATTGCTCTTAAGTGCAGTGGTGTTCCAAATAAGCAAAATGGATACAGCTTTTTAATCTCTCGGCGTAAAGTTTATTTAAAAAGTTTGGTGAAGTTGACCTTTAGTATTATGCATTAAAATTATCATGTACAGCAGTTTATTATTAATATAGCATCTTTATCACTAATCACATTTCTAGATCAATGGATACATATTTCCTTAACTATTCCACGGAATAATTATTTCGTGGAATAGCAAAATAACTATTACTCTTGCTTAACAAAATAAAACTTTTCAGTTGCCCTAATTTCTATTGCGTTTTTATATAATTGAGGATACACAATTTCAGAATTAAATCATGAGCATTGTATATCAGTTCTGCTCAATATTTTTGTATGCATATACCTCATTTTCTGTTGACTAATATTAATGATTTAGTATGGAAATGGTTGTTATTTCAAAAAATAGCGCCAATCTTGAGATTTTTTTAGTAGTTCAAATATTGTAAAACCAAACTAATGTTAATACCGAACTAACTCAAACCAAGGGCAACATTTTCACTGTTGACCAGTGTTATCAATTAATCTCGTATGAAATTCCGCATGTTACGCCTGAAGCTATCAATTATTTAAACATATTTCTTTGAAACATAGCTTTTCAAAATGTATCTTATCGTCTATTCCAAATCATCGATTCCTAATGAAATTTTACAATACTTATACCACATGTAAAATAAGAAAAGTACATAAGTTTACTGTTTAAACTCATACAGCATATTTGGGACAAGATGGCAATATTGATATTGTGAGGTAAATTTGCGAAGTATTCAATTAAGAGAAGTTAAGGAGAAGCGCAAGTACCCGGGAGATTTGTTTATTAGTTACTTACCAAAAGGAATTACCAGACTTGTTGAGCAACTTTACTTTGGTTAATAGTCGATTAGTAATATGTTCTACACAAATAAATATTGAGTATCCTCATTAATGAATATTTAATATAATCAGTAATCAGTGCTTATTACAATAATTTTACAGATTTAATACATGTTTTGAGGAACGATTGCTGAATTTAACCCAGATAATCAGTTCAAAGTATTCGTTTCTAAGAAAATTAAGTGGTTAAGAAAATTAAGTGGTATTTGAAAGAAAAAACCAATCATATTGCATTGCATATAACGGCTGAGAAAATACGTAATCTACTAAAAGTTTTATTCGAAACACATGACGCAAAGAAAATATTATTTTCAGAAACAATAAACGTCATGCTCACATTAGAGTTGGAAGAGTAGCTGGATCACATCAAAGGACGACGCAAATCGAGGGTGTCCGCATCAAGTCTCGTACGACAAATTATGTGCTCGCGAACAGATAGTGATATTGTCGTCCCAAAAACACTTTTCCCTTGTTTTCTCAGAAAATGGGGAAGGAGCTAGTTCGGGAAGACAGCTTGATCCGGCACGCGGCCGTTTGAGGGGCAGCAACAAGTCTAATGCTTCCCACGTTTGAATTCTAACTTTATTTTGATAGACATAGAGAGGACTTTAGCTAAAGGAGGTTTAGAGATAATAAAAGAATTCATACGTGCTTAACGTATGGCAAGACGGCGGAGAAAACAGAAAGTTGAAGTGATGGAGCGTAACCGGCATTAAGTAAATTGTTTGTCAAAGAGACACGAGCCTTTTGATTTGATATACAAATGAAATCCGAACTTTTGTATATCCTGTGAAATATATGTTGAACTTACAGAGTCTGCTATTCGTTCTTATCAGAATATTGAAACAGGCGGCCAAGAAATTGTATATCAAGGGAGGGAAATCGGGAAAACCGATTGTGCATCCCCGCTTCATTGTGAAGACTGCCAACAACGCTCGATATAGACGAAGGACGGCACTTGTTACAAGAGAAACTTATGAAAGGAGAAGATTTGGGAAAAAAACCAAACTGCGGTAAACAATAGCGACGAGCGGTTCGAGGCGTCTGGACAAGTTTTCAATAACAAAACTTTCGCGGGCGGTAACTTAAGAAACTCGACTGCTGTCCGATATGCTTGTCATTGCGAAAAATACACTTTTAAATAGAAATTATTGTTTTTAAAAGCAACGTACAAAGAAAGACTAGCGATAGGTGTTTGTGTGGCTAAAGTTGGCGGAGGTTTGGGCTCGTCGCAAACTGAGTGGGTTAAATGGAGCGTGGACGTGGTGGGGACCACTGCACTTGTTGCAATTTCTCTCCACTCCACTACTTAATTGTAGCGAGTGCCCCCTTACTGTTCTCTATAGACGAATGGCGTTAATTTCGTCCGAGAACGTAACGTCCATTATACTAATTGCGAGCCACATTTCGTCTAAGCATTTGGAACTCCGGCCAGCGGTGTAGACTCGAACAAACTCGAGAAATTTCACAGAAACCTACTGGAAAAGAGTATGGAAGTGGAAGAGAACTTTGGTAATATTCCTAATTGAGCTTTTAATGAAATTAAAAGAGTGAGGACACGTCGTGATTCAAAGGATTCTGAGAGTCGCCCCGTTAGCGTGGAATACTCTCAGATAGATTACTTAGACGGTTCGGCGTGCATACAAATCGGTTCGCGATTCTCAATATTTCACGGTACCGTTTACTTTCTGACGATGTTTTTCTGGTGTTTATTAACGCATGGCTTGATGACGACAATTTTATGTGCTCCTTAACCCACTTTCGTAATGAGCTCATCTAAGTAACAATACAACTTTTATGACCATTAATTTTGATATTGACGATCTAAAGGTGTATAAAATCCTCATTGAAACGAAAATGAATACAAAGCTCGAATGATTTCAGAACAGTAATTATATGAAATAATATGAATCAATTAATCGGATTATGTGTCTATTCAAATAAAACTTTACATCCTGATATCTCGCGTCCTTTGAGACACTTGTCGCAACAAGATACATTGAAGTCAAAATAATGAATACACGCGATACATTCAATCCTTTTAAATTGTTTTATTTAAATGAGCACTTATCCAAGTAAAGGGAATATTTAATATCAACATGACATATCTGTAAGCATTAACATTCAAGAGCGATATAAAATAATCCGAAACACACCCCCAAATCAGCAGACGTCAGGCAATTTCCGTGAAGCCGTCATGTCGTAATTTTATTGCTAATCGCGTCACGGAAAGAATTTCCGATACGACACCGAGCTTCCGAGTCAGAGGTGCCATCCGATATTGTCGAGGAGGCAAATAACAGGATCATAGGAACACCTGTGTTCGATAATGCCCGTCTGGGCGAAGGGGCAAGGAATCAATTAGGCCGGTGCCGAATTGCGTAACGGTCCTAGTTACGATCGCAGCGAGAGGCTCGCAGCTGCTTTTTGCTCGTCCAACCTCTTGTTATTGCGCAATCGACATCCAGCGCCTCAGATTAAGATATCAAGTATTCATTAAAGCTTTCTCGTAAAATGTAGTTTTATTAAACGGGGACCCCGATCTAGGGGAGATTGGCGGGTCTGCTTAAACAGGAAGTCGCTTATTTACGTCACTTTTCAAGTATTTTCATAAACTTAGATTGTAATTGCAATTATCACTCATTTAAATAAAACAATTTTAACGGATCATATCGCGTATATTATCTCATTTGTGATCCCGACGTTTCGGAAGCTTTTCAGCTTTCCGTGTGACTCACGGGTTGACTGAGAACTTTATATTGTGTTGAAATAAAAATAAAATCTATAGTTTCCTCGATATATAAAAAAATGCAATGGACTAAATTAATTAGTCCTGGTGTATTCGATTCTTTCCAGTACTCATGGTCGCGAGTCTAGCTTTAAATCGAATATTTGATGTTTGTTTGTTCAAATTATTAAAGTGTCTGCGTAGCGACAGTAATTCATTTATTAATATCTGTATACAATATATTCGGAGTTAAAAGTAACCAGTTGCCTAATGCTTTGTTACCGTTACCACGTGATAAATCGCCGGTACCTACTACAAGCAATGTTTTGTTGAAGTGTGTAGAGAATAGTTTTTCTCTGTCTTTAGAAACAGGAGTAGTTTACTTTTATGTATGCGCTATGTTAATTCTTACCTGCTCCTATATTATTTCAAAAATGCAATATTGATAAAATTGTTGATCCATTTTGCATATACTACATCAAAACAAAAGTGGACAAACAAAATAGTCGTTAGCAAAATAATGTTTTCCATAATACACTCGCCAGCAAAAAAAAATGGCCTACTCATATACATTTGTATACAGTCACACTCTTTATACATTTGTATACAGAAAATACTTTGAGAATAATACTGCTAAGTCGGAGCAGCACAATTTTGGGTGAAGTTTGTTTTTTTTATTTAGCTAAAAAAAGCCTTAAACCTATTACTAGTAAAAGATTAAACAGTTTTATACTAGAAATAGGTTTATGGATTTATTAATGTTTGTCTGCTGGCAAATAGAATATTGACAAGGATCTCTTGGATACCATTTTGAAGCACGATAAGTCAGCTAAATAAAAAATGAAAACTGGACTCAAAACTATCAAGTGTCTCCGACTAAGCAGTATAATTCTCAAAGTATTTTTTGTATACAATTGTATGGAAGGAATAATGAGTGGGCCAAATTTTGGCCGGTGAGTGTATAACAATGATATACTTTCTGCACGGCCGTATATCATGTTAAAATAACATGTTTTATAAAACGGGATATCACGTTAAAACTAAACTTTAGTGAGGGAATAAGGTTAACTGTACCCGTGTTAAAGTTCCATTAGGTTTAAAAACGTAGCTTCTGATCGGGGTCCTTCTGCGGTTGACCGGCAATATGGTTGCTCAAGCAACCCATTAATTGTGGCGGGATCAGCCCGCCTATAAGTAAACTAAGCCCCGCTAATTTTAGGAGATTAAGTCGACATGTTTTTAACTCAAAATTTAGTATGTTTCGGATTCTGTAGCCACAATGTCAAAAGCGGTACCCTTTTAGTTTCGTCCTGTCCGTCCGTCCGTGACATGCATTTTGCTCAAAAGCTACGAGATGTATACAGAAGAAATTTAGAATACAGGTGTCTTTTATAAGCCGCTACTTAGTTAGGTAGTTAAATAACAAAAATAAATATTTCTAAGGAGAGCACTCCATACATGTCACCGAAGCTGACAATTTTTTTTTTCGTAAGTTCAACGTGTGGCACATATTTCGACAGTTCTTCTAAAACTTTGAGCTTTAAAAAAATGATTTAGTAAATATTGTCTGTAATAATCGATTAGAAAGTTACATAAATTGTGCCCCTCACCCCCTCAATCGTCTAAATTGTACATATGTCCAAAATATATGAAATAAAAAATAGAAAGGTCCTTATAATGCTTTCAACGAAAATTATTTTCAACATGATCGGATATACCGTTTTCGAGTTATCGGCGAAAAACTGCGCTTCTCAGCAAAAGGACGTAAGTGCCACGACGTTACCCTCTTTTGCTGGTGCACTTTTTCACATCGTATTTGTATTTATAATAATGGTCTATGTTAATTCAAGAACTGTATGTAATAGACTTAATGAAAACCGTTCAAAATATTAATTATTATTAATAATATGTAGAAACCGCTCGCAGTATAATGTCTTAAACCGTGATGTTTTAAACTTTTGCCGAAAATGCCTAACAGATATTAAATATCTTTAGCATACGAGTGGCTGGAAATAAGAGTTTTTAATTATTTTATTTTTAAGTGAAAGTGAGGGATAAGATTTTTGCATCCTTACGAACGAAATAACGAATAAATATCATTGAAATAAAACAATTTAACGGATTATATCGCGTATATTATCTCATTTTAGTTCCCGACGTTTCGGAAGCTTTCCAGCTTTCCATGGCCACGGGAGGACCGGGAGTCCTCCCGTGTCCCGTATCAATTAACATGTGAATATATATATTAGAACCTCAAAGTTAATTGGATATCGATGATTTTATTTTATATAAATTATTATTAGCTTCGTATACAATAGTAATAGAACTTTGTTAAGATCTTAAATATCTTCCCAGAATTTGTCGTAATTTAAAATTTTCAACATAATTTTGAAACGAAATGTTATGATTTCACATAAATGCTGAAACTTCTCAGACATGTTAGAGGCTGGCGAACCTTCAATGAAAGTCTTCATCGAATTAGACGAATGCTTAACGTTATTAAATTAATATTAAAACTGTGTCTTGGCGTGCCTGTTCTGCAGTTATGATACCGAATATGTAGGGAACCTATATTTCGTTGTTCACATCGAAAAAAAAAAACAAAAAGGTGAATTAATTAATTCGAATTGAATCGTCAAGCCAACACGGCCGTAACTTTGGCCTTGTCCGCTGTAGATTGCGGCGTGTGAGGGCAGTCGTATGTGAATTATTTAGAGGCGGTCACTGGCGGGCGACTGGCTCGCAATTAATGAAGTGGCCCTAGTCGTTTGTCAATGCGGCGGTCCGGTGCCGACCCTCACCTGGACCGATCTGTTCCTTGCAACTTCACTGACTTCCGACAACTTCCTCAGAAATATATACACGCTCCAATGATGCTAAGATAGTGCGTCTTCATCGCGGATTCTAGTGTTGCAATTTGGCGCCCAACGTGGGGCATAAGGGTAACTTTTTTATTTTATTTATTCCATCAATGTCGCATATCACTGAAACCTTCGATGATATACCTATGCGTCCAAAAGTTGACTGCATTTTGGATCCTAAAATGTCTAGACGTAGGTAGGTAGGCTTTAGTGGTTCTCAAAATGAATAAGGATGAATTCCGGCTTGGTATGACAAAAATATAAAGCCAGTAGCCACTCATATAATCATAACAAATTATTGTAATATAAATCATTTCACTCTTATACATAATTGTTGTAATAGTTTTAAGTACATACTGATTTATACACCTTTTTTTATATACCTTTTCTATACAATTTATATAATTGACCTTGCATTATAATTAATAATATCATGTGTTTATTTACTATCTCGTACTAATCACATTGTAAAGGCGAGATAGCATGTGTTGATTGAAATAAAGAATATCTCCATTTCCCTCTCATCAAAAGCTAATATAGTCGATACATACCGCTAATTGCGCCCTGATCAAAAGATCAAGTACCGACCATTTTGGCGGGAATCTTCAGTTCTACACTCATCTCTGACATACCAATGTCTGACTAAATTAGCTTGTGAAGAGAGCTCCCACATTATGAAGAAAGAAAAAGTATTGTTTTAATTAATAATCCCAGTATACAGTTCACGTCGTTTCAGAACATACTCCTAATTCTCCGTGGTTATGTTCGTCAAGCCCGCCTTTATCCCAGTATTATGACGGCGGCAATATTCTGAACGACGATTATAAATCTATTGAAGAGGTCGGAAGCGGACCGCCAGCGAGGTCGCCGTTAATTTTAATGGTGAGATTTATTTGTCCCCGATTACACGGAGTCTGATCAAATTCCGAGGCGGTGTATAAGCGCCCTCGCAACGACATTAGGCTTGGCGCTCGAGCCGCGACCCGCGCCCCCGTAATCGCCCCGTTTAAATATAATTGCAATAAGTTAATAAAATCCCACAGCAATTTTAATTAATTTGTGGCGACACAGGCGCCCAATTAAATGGGGATTTCGAAAATTTCATAAAGCAACCCAGCATGGTAAACGCAATTGTTCTGCTTGTTTTTGCGGTTTGATTGTAAATGCGTCGCCCGTTGATTTCAAAAAGCGCGTAAGTAAATATCTGTTGAAGGGTTTTCATTTGCTGATTGAACGAACTGGAGCGAGCACTTCAAATAATCACTGTATAAAATTTTAATCATCCTTCATTATGGATTCTTTTAACTTGCACAATTGTTGGAATGGTGCTTTTAAATCTATCCAGGTCAGTTGGCGACTTTGACTTGGCATCGGGAATTTCCTTTTAAACAAAGTTACTGTTGGGTATCAATCAATCGGCGTGTGTTGTCTTAATTAATTAACTCGGACTTGTCTAATGGCATAGAGAGAGCAGCGCGGTGTGTTCGGATTGTGTAGGGCGAGTCCATTCTCCATTCTTATTGTAAATATGCATTAGGGCGGATGACGCGCCGGCTTTGGTCCCTCATTACGGCGATGTGCCGTCAAAGACGTCGCCGATCCAGACCGTGAAGTGTCCCGGATACAAGCCGCTCAATTATGATAATGGCTCTGGAGCATTTTCCTCACGAACTATCGATATGGACGTTTTGAAATAATTACTTGGTCCCATTATATTTGAAAGATCAAATTTGTTAAGGTTAAGAAGGAGAATTGGATTTATAAAATAATCCAGAGAAAACGGAAGCGATATAATTTCCCAGTGATTCTTATAACGTGGGCAGGATATCAGTCATTTCGTCCAAAAATCAATAGCGGAGTCCCCGAATAAAACAAATACATTTTATTTCTCGCCGTGTCTAGCCGCAGGAAAATGATTGATTGTGCTTTGAGTACACATCGCGTTTATTGGACGGAGCGACGCAGGACCGTCACCACTGAAATAAGCTATAATCAGAAACTTTCCTTTACACAACAATGTGATCAAAAATACATTAGACTCATAAATATAGCAGTATGTAACGAACACGTCGGAACAATGTGAGGTAGCGGGAAAACAGTGCTTTAATTATTCTCGGAAATTAAAACGTGGGCATGAAAAGGAACTCTGTCGCACTATTAACCCGGGCGCAAAGCGGTCCGGCGAAACAAGGGTAACGCGTGATTTTCCAAACAGTTAAGACGAGTCGTGCACCTGCCAGTTTTCGCTTAAGATTGCCCGCAAAACGCCGACTCACGGGGCCGGTATAAGCTTAAATTACGCGTAAAGCCGAACACAAAGGCTATGCGTATTCAAATTCCATTAATCTCCCGTCCGGGGGAAGGTGGGGTAAAATGAACCGGCGCGGACAAAAACAATGCCGCCGGCAAATAACCGGCTCAGCATTGTTCCGGCAATTAGAAAGCTTTCCCATGTACCGGCCGTGTATAAAAACAGTGTAACATCAGCACGCATCGCTGCCTATTGCTCGTTACCGTTGATGTTTATTACGGTTATTAGGCCTAAGCTGCGCAGTTCGATATTAATGCTTCCAGTAGACGCTGATTTAAATTAATCGTACTGCGCGTGTACTAAGCGCCTTTTTCGACTGTTCGTCGTTTTTGAAAACTTCATTCATATTTGATGACGTAATTGTTTGTGTATTATGTGTGTTATCGGGCGATGACAATCTGTTGAATTTCGGCTCAGGGGTGAATGTGGACAAATTAAAACCGAGTGACCAATCGCGCCGCGGATAAATGACGGCGCGACGCGTTGATCGCGGGCTTAACCCGGTGCACGGGTATTTTTGCCCATACATATTAACCAATACCCATGCATTGCTACTTGTACAACATCAAAATGATTGCCGGTTATAACATTTCACGACATTTTTTACATTTAGTGTCATGAATCACAAATTTTGTTAAATTATCAACAAGCGTTACCCTGCGATTTAATAAGTAATGATCTAATAATTTTGCATTTATTGGTCTATAATGGTTACGCTTTAATTATTGATATCCGTTTACAAATTAAATACTGACAACGTAAAAAAGCCAAACAAAACTACGCGATTATAACAATAAGCGGCAAAAGACACCCCATTTAACACGCTCAAAAATGCAACACAACTTTACACTGCATTGACACAACATACATTTAACCGGAGAAAGGGAACAAAACCGTCCACACGGCGGTCACAAGGAGCCATTGTTTTGTTGGCTGTACGGCAGCAATAAGCGAGCTGTTTGCTCAGCCGAGTATTGTTGCTGGTTATTAGGACAGGATCGCGAGGCCTGCGGCTGTTACGGGGTAAGATTGGCTACGGGTGACACGGTGTTAAAACCACCTGACATTTGGCAATCTCGGCTTACTGCGCGACTGTATACATTTTATAGTATGCTAAACGGGGTTACAAAGAACAGAGTAAGCTACAACTGAATAAAAAAGACATATTCATAGATGACCATTTAATAAGGCACAGTGAGTTTGCGTTATGAGCTCATAGCAAAATTGTAGTTGTCTGTACGGGTTTTGAGCACTAGTAGGCCACAAGGGCACTTTTACAAGTCTGACTCTACGGCGTTTCCCAAGAAGAGACCACTGAAGAGAAGAAAGCCGAAACAAACTCAACAGTCAGTCATTTTTTTGAAATAACTCTTATATCTGTTATAATATTTGTACTTGGCCTATCCTTAATATATGTTGGGAGTATATAAACTCAATGCGTAGTTCTTCAAGAAAGGATATCAAAACTTATAAAATTTAAAAATAAAATAGAGCATAAAAAAGCAAAATACTGATTTTTAAATTCAAACAACTTACATACGTTTGATATGCCACCTTATAAGAACCGTGTCCCGGTAAAAGTAAATTATTTGGTTTCTGTTTTGGGCCATGCATTTTTGTCTGTTAAATAGTCCTCTACCCTATAATAAGCCATTAGGGACTCTTTTAAGTACTTTTTGAGAGCTGGAAACGATAATTTTAAAGCATCATCTGGTAGCTTATTATAAAAATGTATACATTGGCCTACGAATGATTTGGCTACTTTACGAACGCGGAACTTTCTAATGACGATTTTGTTTTTATTTCTAGTATTAAACTTGTGGATATCTGAATTTTTAGTAAAAGCCTAGTTTCTTAATAATATAAATAATATTCTCATAAATATATTGGGACGCTACGGTTAATATGTTGATGTCTTTAAAAAGTTATTTTAAGGAGTCACGGGAGTTCAAGTTATATATAGAACGAATCGCTCTTTTTTGTAACACAAATATAGTCTGTATGTCAGCTGCTTTGCCCCAAACCAGAATACCGTATGACATGATACTATGAAAATAACTATAATATACTAAGCGAGCAGTATCAACATTGGTCAATTGTCTAATTTTTCTAATAGACTAAGCTGCTGAACTTAATTTACCTGCAAGTACTGCTAAATGGGGACTCCATTGCAAGTTCTTGTCCAGTGTTATACCTAAGAATAATGCCCTATCCACCATTTCTAAACATTCACCATTGAGCGATATAGTAGAATCCACTGCTCTAACATTCGGTAAAGCATATCTAACACATTTCGTTTTCTTAGCATTCAATAGTAGATTATTAATATTAAACCAGTCAAGTACTTTAACTAGTACACTATTAATTTCGGCATAGTCTGTTGCTTTCCGGTCAACTTCGAAAATTAATGATGTATCATCAGCAAATAGTACTATATCACAAAGATTTTCTACTATAAGATGGTAAGTCATCTATATAAATCAAAAATAGAAATGGCCCTAAGATAGAGCCCTGTGGCACTCCTAGCTTAACTGCAGCTCCACTGGATTGGGTTCCATTTAGAACAACTGTTTGTGTTCTATTGCTGAGATATGAAGACATAAGGCTTAAGGCATTTATAGACAGGCCATAATGTTCTAATTCAAAATGAGTGTTCCATGATCAACGCACATCACAAGATTTCTCCCAGATGTTGTAAATATGTTTAATGAGTACAGATGCTGCATCAGCCGTGGACCGTCCCCTTGTGCAACCGAACTGTTTACCAGTAAGCAGTTTATTTCTATTGAAGTGTCCCAGCAGATCCATCAACATTAACTTTTCGAAAACTTTACTTAATACAGGTAGTATAGATATCGGACGGAAATTTGTCAAGTCACTCAAATCACCTGATTTAAAAAGAGGACTTTACTAAGTTTCATAAGATCTGGAAACACACTCTCTGATATGCAATTATTATAAATGAAGGCTAGATAGGGTGCAATTGAATCTATGATATGATGAACAATTTGTACTAAAGTTCCCCGTAAATACTCTGTTTTCTTTAAATGCAGTGACTTAAATGTTTTAATAACTTCTATTGAATTTACTTGAGTAAATTCAAAGCTTACATTGCATTTGCTAAAATTAACATTAAGTAACAAATGGGATTCGGTCGCAGATGATTGAAGATATCTTGTAGTATTCATTGCAATGTTGGAAAAATAATCCTCGAATGCCGAGGCATTCTTAGAAGGCATTTTTAGAATAACATTCCGATGTAATTTTATTGCGTAGAATAGATTATAAGCTGGCGAATGAAACAGACTAATTTTTATCCAGAATAAATTCATGGTCGTCGAAGTCTGCTGTATAGGCAAAGCGGTGCATAAAAACTAGAAATGAATCGTCTTAATAACTTGATTTAAATAACAAAAAAAAAACCGGCCAAGAGCATGTCGGACTATGCTCAGTGTAGGGTACCACAGCTGTTCATACAAAAAAATGCACTGCAGATGAAAAAAATACGATATGAAAAAGTCCATTGGCAAAAGAGCTTATCTCCACGGCACTTACATCCTTTTGCTGAGAAGCACACTTTTTTTGTCAATAACCCAAAAACGGCACATCCGATCATGTTGAAAACAATTTTCATTTAAAGTATTTATTAAGCTTTATTTGTGTGATTTTTTCCATATGTTTTGGACAAACACAATTTATGCTACTTTCGGAGCGAATATTTCTAAATAAAAAAAAATGTTAGAAACTTAAGTCTTTTTAGAAAAACTGACGAAAAATGTGCACCACATTGATATTCGCTGATTTTTTTGTTCAGTTTCGGTTACATGTATGGAGTGCCCCCTTAGAAATGTATATTTTTGTTGTTTAACTATCACACTAGTGTACAAGACAGCTATACTCCAAATTTCATCAATATACATTTAGTAGTTTTTGAGTAAAATGCCTGTGACATACGGACGGACGGACTTTACGAAACTATAAGGGTTCCGTTTTTGCCATTTTGGCTACGGAACCCTAAAAAGTGTATCATTCCAAATGATCAGAGAAGAAAGTGTATCTACCCGTGGTTCATCCCGATAATGCAAAGAACTACGTTACGTAAAATCAGTTCACTGGTTCTCTATAGGAGAGTTTTACGGTGAAAAAGAAAATAGGGTGGTTGCAATCTTAAATAAGTAATTGCTTCCGTTTCTTTTTTCATAAAAGTGTGAAAAATGGCCATGTTTAGTTAGCTAATGCAAATGTTGACAGTAGCTTTTTTTAACCCCCGACTAGGTGTTTTCTTTTCCATTTCCATTTTGCATGGAAAATCTCTCGTTCCAGATCCGTATTACCTATGCGGGAACGTTCCTCATACCTTGTATGGCGAAATTAAGAACTTTGTTTTGCAGCTATCTATGTTAAAACTTGCATTTATCGAAATGGTTTCATAACAAAAGTTACTATAAGTTTTCAATGGTATTATTAGTATTTTCGTACTTTAAAATAAAACCGGCCAAGTGCGAGTCCGACTCGCAAACCGAGGGTTCCGTACAAACTTACACTTACCCTAACATTATTATACTACCCGGTTCCGGTTGAGTTAAGTTTGCACCTGATATCTATAGCATTGCATACAAATGAGGTGCAAACTTAATGCTATCGGGCTGTCAAAATGTATTTGAAAAATACTATATTTTGTATGATTTTATTACAAATTTATAGTTTTGAGATTCTTGTATGTATTTGTAGAATGTCACAATATCCTCGCCTAATTTCATAGTTCTATGTCAACGGGAAGTACCCTATCATCGATTGAGGTAAGGAACCTGTTGGGTTCGATCGTCATTCATAAAAGCGCGACTGTAAGCGTAGGCGAGTCAGTGCATTAAATGAGTACAACGCAAGCGCACGCCTTTCATTCATGACAGAACCCTAAAAATGGACTCGCCCACCCAAATATAAAGGCTCATAAAACAAGCTACACACAAAGTATCGAATTCAATATATTTTTTAGGAATTCTATAACAGAAAGTACCATTTTGCATCAAAATAGTATTTTTATTTGAATACTGTCAACTACCAATGAATGCACTATAACATTTATTGGCAGGCTGCATTCATTCGATGTAACGACGGAGATGTTTGTCATTCGGATTATTTAGTCAAATTAAACGTGAATTTTATAATTCAAGTAATAACTAAACCAGTTATTGAATAACTGGTAACAATTTTCGCCCGCATTGTTTGTGTTCAGAAACGCTAATGCCAGTTCAAACAGATAGTGTTGCGGATAGGGCAAACAGCCGCGGCAAACACGTCCGCTGGCGGCGAGCCGCCGAACCGGATAATGCCAACTGCGTAAACATGGCACTCTCAGCCTCTATGATGCTCAAGTCACCCGAGGTTAACGGTGCGATAAAGTACGAGTCTTAAGCACTTTTAACTAGAAAAGTACCGTGAGAAAAAAAACAACAATTTTGATTATATTAGCGGTTACTCACGTCGTAAAAGCTGAAGACTGGTAGAGGTGGAGGATATTCCGGTCCATTCCGAGGACCTTAGTCATGAGACACGAGCAGACCCGAACGCTGCCCCTTTCGCACAAGCACAACGCAGCTGCAAGTCACAATTATAATCTTAATAAGTCTTGAGTAGACCTAGAGGACTTTCGATTAGATTTAGCATCAGTAGAAACATGCCTTTTTGCCTCCAAGAAGCTCAGATCATCATCAACGGTGCGATAAAATTCAGGCCTTGAGCAAAAATAGAGATCTTTCTATCACACTTAGCCTCTAGCATGCTCAATTGCTCACATCATCGGAGAATAACGGTGCGCTTAAGTGCGAGCAGTCTTAGAAATTCTTTGATTAGTGTTAGCATTAGTAGAAAATCGACACTCTCAGCCTCTAAGATGCTCACGTCATTCGAAAATTAAAGGTGCGATAAGCATGAATCTTCAGCCGTGCTGAAGATTCCAAGGCCAGCCTAGACTTAGCATTAGTAGAAACACGCCACACTTAGCTTCCCTAACATGCTCCTCAGCCGAAAATTAAAGATGTGATAAGCATGAGTCTTGAGTAGTGCTGGTTTTACCGCGACCTAGACCAATCACTCGAATCATTCACTCGGGTGCAAACGTTGCTATAAAGTATGAGTGAGCTTTGAGCAGTGCTGGCCTAGACCTAGACATATTTCGATTAGCGTTAGCATCAGTAGAAACCCGTCACTCTCAGCCTCTAGGATGTTCAAGATAATTAAATTTGTGGTAAGCTTTCTATTAGCGTCAGTAGAAGAAATACGATTCGACATTCAGGTATTTTATTAAGGTTTCCTGCACACATATGGGTTGTCAATTACAGGAGGTTTTTAAAAAAGATAGATCAGAAAATATATTGTGGTAAACATAATAATACCAACTTTTCTTATATTTAATGCGATCGTATTATATAGCTTTCATTTTACAAATTCAACTTCATTTCATTCTATTGTGCGACTGAGCAAAGCTTCACAAAGTCGGAAACTGAGACGGCAAACTTCAACCTGTTTGAATAGGTTCAATTTCGTGTTACACAGTTCATTACAAGAATTAATAAAAGGCGACAGTCTCCCTTGTAAGAACAGCACAGGTTTTGTCACGCCAGCGTCGGAAGTTAAAACCCGAAGGCTCAGTTTTTGAGCATAAAGCGTTCGTCTTTTCACGCAAAAAGCTCAACTCATTTATCAAATCACCGTTGTCTACATTACGGAGTCGGGGGCGTATTGTGAGCAGGCTAAAAAGCCCGTCGACTACACAAAACGGCGCGTCGCGACGATCATTGGGACAGACGCCGCGCGATAGAAGACCCTAATAGCGTTACATTTAAGAGAATCCGATCAAAATTCGCCCGGCTGCAACGCTAGAGAGTTCTACCCGATCGGAGAATTGGAGTTTCGTTAACGAGTTAAATTAAACAAATAAAATTAATGAAAGCAAAAACCGTCACGATTTTCTAAATAAATACATTTTAGAGCTGAATGAAAACAGTTGAAATAATTTGAATTTCAGAAAGAAGTTTGTTGCTGTACTTTGTAAACTTGTGAATATTTATGGACGCGTCAGGTCTAGGGTTTGTTGACATCTGAAATTATGAGCTCCGCAGCACGTTATATTTGTAATTTGAGCGTAGTAAACTGTGTTATAATAAACATCTTAATTACTGGCACTAATTAAGTATTTGCAGATTTACGATCACAGTGAAATGAAGCTGTATTTTATTAAAACCTTTCTGCGAACTCATATAGATACATTTATAGAAAAGTAGGAGTCGAAGAACGTTGATAAGTAAGAAAGAAGTCATAAGCTAATGGGCACTAATGCTCGTGGCTCTGCGACTGACAATCTAGAAGGTAAAACGGGTATGTCATATTCGGTACACATTAAAATTTCACCGCCTTTTAGTAGAGCGGATTGGCGAGCACGAACGTAAGAGCTTTCATTTGTTTAAGAGTAGCGTTACCTCCTTTAACGCTTTAACATGCAAAGAACGGCTGAATAACCGTGAGCGTTGCAGCGGGGAGAGCTCACTTAAAAATTACCTCAGCACGTTTTCTATGACGAACACGTACGTTGCCGAGTGCATTTCATTCGGATTCGGAGTCGTTTCGCCGCAGATATTCTCCAGGCGGGGATTGCTTAAGCCAATTTTGTTCTACCACTCGGCCCATTACCTGAGCGAGTACACGGACACTTACTCTTAAGGGACGTGATTAGGAGCTAAGTGAAATTTATTTCACTCGCAAACGTGGCTTGTGTAGGTTCGCTTGTATGCGCGGCAATTAAAATTGCCATCGCACGAGAGCTCTCGAGTTGAGCGAACATTTCTAAAGTTTGTTAAACCTTCCAGATAGTTCTGCTTTTAAAGAACGTCGCTATTTGATTACATACTCAAGCAACGCTGAGCGTTTATCGTTATTTTTACAGGGCTCTTTACAAATAATAAGTGATAAACACTCTTCCATGCTGGTAACTTAAAAGACATTTTCGTGGGGCGTCTATCGGCGGCATTATTCAAATTAATTTAGCGCGGTGAGGCAAAAAGTGCGCGCGAGAACGCCGCCCCCATATTCATAGAGCTGCCCTAAATTAGCATCACAATGAAGTGTTAGAGGCGCGAACGGCAAGTGCTTAATGCGGCCTGCGCCTTCACACGGGTATATTACATACTAATGAATTAAGTACCTATAAAACTTTGCAACCGCAAATTTGTTTGCAATTAAGCGACAACTTGCCGAGTCTGTGATAATTACAGGTGATTTGCGGGGCTTGTGAGTGCCAGCGGAGGAAGCCGAGCTTTAAAACGCAGTCGCTTGCAGCTACTAAAATGTAGTAAATGTTTTAAACCAACTCCAAGGTAAGGTTTTCTCTGTGAAGCTCTATTCTTTGTCATTCACAGCGATGCACTTAACGGCATTAATTAATATCTTGATACTACATTTTGATCTGAAGCACTGTGCATCTGTAGTGAGTTTGTTTTCTCGGCAAGCGTTAGGTGTGTGCGGACCAATGGGCTCGGACGCGCACAAAAGAGTTGTAGGAACATTTATTGGAGGGCGCATAATTATGTTAAGTGTCCGGAACGCCGCGGCACCTGAGCGGCGGTATATTGTTTTTTGGACCACCCTTTTACGCTTTCCCACCTATAAATAAATCAAAATATTCAAGAAGGGCTCGACTTTAAGGCGGCTTAGCGGAATCGTAAAATTCAACAGCGTTCGCACCGCCCCGGGGTTTATCTTTCGTCAACGTTTGCCGTGTTTTTGCTTGAATCGTAAAAGAGTATCACAGTATATGAATAGAAAGCAGCACTCCCTTTTACCGGGGACATATGGAGCGCACTTTACAAGTTTAATGCTGAAAGCAGATTATCTGTTTATAAGAAAAATATGTGAAACGCTGCTAACATAAAAGTTATGAATTTGAAATGCGATTGACTTGGTCTCTTAGAAGTTATATTAACATAAAGGGCGGTGCATTAGAGCGTGAGCAGATGGATAAAGTGCAGAACTCAGGAGCTTAAGAAATATAGTGTGCGGAAGAGCAGATAAATATCGTATGTTTATAATTTTTACAACAAATACGAAATTAAAAAAATAACTAACATTTTTACCATCCTTAGAGTAATTAACTAATGAAGATGACGGACCGCGTCGTTACCGAACAAGTTTTTCATGCATTTTTAGCGGAGTGTGAGGTAAACACGTACAGCACACTACGGAAATATTCCTATTTCTAAAAACGCACACGATTAAAAGAAATAACCTACAAACGAAAAAAACACCCACACTCTGACAATTTACCATATAAACTAACCGGTGATTTCGCGATTACTTTGGCAGAGGGGAATGTATTCGTATGGCATCTCCACTGGTTAAAAGCCACCATCATATTTAGATTACATAAGCGGTTACGCACGTTGTATAATCCGAGTACTGCTCGATACGTTTCACAACGTTAACGTTTTATCATCATTAAAATTAATCACATTTTCAGTTTTAAGCGTAAACTTTCAAAAGATGAAACAATATCTACAGTTTTGGTCATTTATAACAATTATTTATCGAAACAACACAGTCCTTCGGACGGAACTATAGGGAAAACCTAAATTTGATATTAATAGGCAATCTTTTGTGAATTGATTAGATAGTTTGTGATAAATTGGACAAGTTGCCCCGCCGTTTGTTGCCGACCGAAATATTGTAACCCTTTTTTACCCCTGACGGACGGGGTGCATGCAGGGTGGGGGATGGTTTATTATTTCGCTCGTCTGTTAACTTCTAAATAATAAACGTTTTTGTGTGGGTCTCTTATAACGATACTGATTTGTAACAAATATCGATAATTTACATCTTCGATTTAGAAATCAAAAATATCGATTTATAATCAAAACTAGAGGATACCCGCAAGTAAAAGTCATAACCCTCTTTTTTACTTCAGCGTTTTTTACTCAAAAAATAGTTGAAATCCGTTTAGACGTTTTGGCGGGATGAAGTCACAAAGACGCGTACAAAAAAAAGATTTTCTATTCAATGACGGCCAAATAGTGAATTTTACTTATTTTTTCTCGAAATATATATTATTAAATACCTTTAATTTTTACATCTTTCCAATAGTATAAGATAAGAGTGGTGTTATGTGGACTATTTCGGTTGTATAAATAAATGTTGCAATTAAAATACATTGACGTAAATAATTATATAGTTATATAAAGTCGAATTCGTCATGTAAGCACCAGTGAGGAGTCCATTAATACGCGTTACAAATCGAAAAATGGTGGGTAACTAAATGAAAATGATATCGAACCAGCAGTCACTTCAGAAACTGCACAAAGAGCGATTTCCATACAATCGACGGCATTCTCGAAGGGAGCCCGGCTGTTTTTTTCAAAATACTTTCAGTTCGGTAGCCAGTTGAGTAACTCGGACGAAGTTGGGGTTTCCAAAGTTTCTCGTTCGCGACGAGCAGGCCATTGTGGCTAATTTGAGACTGTAATTAAATTTGTTTACATAATATTCTCTTAAGGGACGAGAACTTTTCAAAATATTACCCAAAAGGAAGATAAAGCATGGGTGTTTTTGTTACCATTTATTACCTAGGGCAAAGTTCGCACGTGTCGCATTCAATGCCCCTCCATTTCATCGACAAACTTTTTCCCCTGAAACAGTACAATTTTTATAATTTTCGAAAAGAGCCGTTACGTTAATTTTGTTAAATAATAATCCCAGGTTATATACGGTTTCAGATAAAAATGCTTTCAATTAAAAGATACGTAGAATGAAATATTCAATCGAATATTTTTCGAGTATTCACGTAATAAAAAAATACTACATGTACGTATTGTAATTACAGAGAGTCATTTGTTATATTCTGAGACGCAGTAAATTAACTTCATCCGATAATATTGTCGAAAAACACTCACAATGAAGAGATAACTTTTTCAATTTCAGTTTTCGCTCCATTTTTTTATAGCAATCGAATTACTCGCGCTAACTAAAGTGAGGAAAGGCAACAATATTCCCAGGCACTCACTACAAAGAGGGAAGCATTCGTATTATCATTCCATTAAACAAAAGTCACCGGAGTTTCGAGTAAAAACACAGAACTCATTTTTCCTGGGACAGAGAAATAATTTCAAATGTTAACAAGATTCCACATAATAGAGTTGTTCGCAGAGAGATTTAAGAATAACAGGGTTTGAGCTGTGGCCTCGCCTTCGTCCTGATTACGAGTTTGTTACTCAATAAAAATATCTTTTTGAAACAGTTAACTGCAAACACTGGGGCACGGAATACGACCACTCTAAGAAAAATGGAATATTATTTTATAATTTTCATTCCCCTTTACGTTGCGTGTTCAAGTATCCAATTTGCGAAGGAAATTTGATTGTAAATTGAGAGAATTACATCTGAAGAGCGCTATTTTTTCATTACTGGTTCGGTGTACATTAAATCATGTGAACATATAAAATAGCGTTAGTAGTTACCACGGTCTTGGCAGCGATGTAACTAGTCGTTATTTAATATTTATGATCATTTCTTTCTTAACATTGCGAGGTACAGGGAATAAGCTACCGCAAATCCAGTACATTTTCGCGGAGGCCCCTTGAGGTATTTCTGTTATATAACGCGCCGGGGAGGATCATTCTGCTGTTTTACTGCCGGATATGGCTGTGGATGCTCGTTTGTCAAATGTACAGTCATTTATTCAATGATATATTTCCGGATTGCGCCTCCTCTTAACTAAGAGGTGATTTTGTGGATTTCATATGAAATTTATCGCCTAATGTTACTACTAACATAAATGGCTTAAATTACATAAACGTTCTCTTTATTTACTATAAAATTCGAAATAATATACATCGTTTAAAACTGGATTTATTGTCAGTTTAGTTTCCAATATTCCCATCGCACAAATCGATCGTCTGTATTCATTTACACAAAATACAGACACAACCAGACAAAATGGATTGAAATATTACACGAGAATTGAAAGCATGACTGCAAATGCAGATGCTTGGGGTGAATGACGTGTGCTCGCTCATAGTCGCCTCTAGCCAATCACTTGGCTCCACTGTCACATCCTTTGTATTATATAATAAACTTGTCAGCCGTATTATGCCTGTGACCGACAGGAATTACATGGAATAGCCGTGCATTTGAATAGTCAAACAGACTGTACTGGAACTTGGAAATGTTCGAGATACATTTCAGATGGCTAAGGTGAGGGGGGATTAGTGCGCCTGCCGGGCGAAGTGCGCCTATATAATTTTTTTTTAGTTTTTGGTAATAATCACAGATCTAAGACTATTACCAAGACCTATGATTTAGTTTGTTGCCGATACAAGCAAATAGTAATGACGTCATACATCGATATGTATGACGTCATTACTAGTACCTATGAACAGTTTTTGTTATTTACGAGTAGGTAGGCAGGCACATTTCCCCCCACTCATTTTATTTGTTGCTTGCTGCAAATAATGCTGCTGCAAAAATGCAGAAATTCTTCTTCTCAGTCGTACACTCTTGTCAGAGTGGTCGTGGTTATCCTGTACTATATGAATTGCAGCTTTTGCAATACTTCTCCATCCCTCTTTGTTTGTGGCACTCCGAACACACTCCGTTAGCGAACATTTCGTCGTGGACTTTATGAGATCCGTCCACCGTGTAGGAGATCGGCCGCGAGAACGTTGACCTTTCACTTTTCCCTGTACTACTAAACGCTACATCGAATTTTCGTTGTGGATGACGTGTCCAAACATTTTCAAAATTTGCAGTTTCACAATTGACGAAAATCTTTGTTCGGTATTAAGCTCTTTACTCTTCTACGGCGAGCAGTCCATTTCATCCTCCGCAACAGTCTCCAGCACCGCATTTCAAGTGCATCAATCCTTTTGCGGTCTTTTTGAAGGATTGTCCATGTTTCAGCTCCGTACAAGAAAATTGAAAATATGAAGCACCTCATGCGTCAAAACTTCGTGTTTTTTGTTATAAATACAGAAATACAGAACTTTAAACGACACAAATAAAATTCGACGACTAGTAAATTAACAACAGCCTTATCGGTGAAGAGCTATCTTTTTAAGTCAAGACAAGCTCTGGGCACAAGATATATTACGGGTAATGTAATTTATTATCATCGTAAATGAGCTCCATGCATCATCAGAAGAATTCTCGACATGAAAACGCAAAAGTAACAACCAGGATTGGATAGGACAATTCATAACCACGGTCACCCTGCGACAGAGTGTCCAACAAGCTACGAATATGTTCAAGTGTTGAGTAAGGTGAGGCTACCCAAGCCTATCCTCTGTTAGACATTAGACAAATCGCTCGATCAGTTGAAGAATGCATCCAAATTGGTACAATACGTTATCTCAAGTTAGAGTTACATATACTTCTGTTGCCTATTTTGTCTGTCAATGACCATCACACACGCTTACATTTCCAGATGTATGCAACAGTCCTAGAAGTAGATTACTTAGTTAAAAACCTATCTATTCACGTAAATGTTCAGTACAGACTGACATCACATGAGAACCGAGCTAAAAGCAGAATCCCTGAGCGAGTGTCGCGTCGCAATGTCTCCAATCAAACAGTGCTGAAGCAAGCCTTTGTATCACATAATAAACGTCAGAGGAGTAATGCAGATGTCGCCGGCAGAAATTAAATGCAATGCAGTACAATTGCGTCTTTGACTATAGGCTTGAATCGAAACATGAAGTCACTCCGCCATTGGAGATATCAAGATATTACTCCAAACAATGTAGATATTCTGAATTTCGAGAAGATATCCTATTACAATAGGCGATGTACTATTGTAAGTTCCATACTTTGCAATATAAGTTCACAGAGTGAGCTTCAAGCTAAGCCTTTTTAGGTTTACGTGGCAAAAAGGTAAAAATAAACCCTTACGGTGTGATTCTGTCTATCTGTCCGTACGTCCGACTGTAACAGCCCTGTATCCCAGGAACTACTTATGCTATTCATTTGAAATTTAGAATAGTTATAAAGACGGCTAGCTCATGTTTATTGCAAAAAAAATGAAAAATTACCAATATGAGGGGCGGGGCACAGATGCAAAGTCTAGCTGCTAGATCAAAAGGTGTTATGGTACATTTTCATTTTTTAAATTGTTGTTAAATTTCCATTTATGAAGGAAAATATCAACAAATATACCATTTCCTCCCTTGTCTCCGAAGTCCACCAACGAACATTTTGAAAATTTCTCTATCAAATTTACTAAATATTACACAAAAATCATTATTGAATAATTCGCTTTGGTTCAGTTTACTCTTCATTTGTATGCAACGCCATAAATACCGGAGGCAAACTTAACTCAACCGGCCAGTTAAGTCGGAATAAGTGAAAGTTTGTACAGAACCCTCGATGCGCGAGTCAGATTCGCACTTGACCGGTTTTTTTTTTAAATCTAGGAACATTATTACAGAGTAGACGTCTCCGGGTTAAACACACTTCCCATAATGTCTCCTTACGATCAGTGATTATAGCAAAATTTTATAAATTGCAATAGTTACTACCGGATAAACTACATGCTTCTTTACTACCAAAAGCTGAGGTTTAGAAATCAAATAATCTATTTCCTCTATTTTCATAGACATTTGATTCTTACGAAAAATGAAATCGTTAGCTTAAAAAAACGTATCGTTCCAATTGGATTGTGACGTCAAGGCAATTTTGCTTTTATTCCCGTAATAGATTGCGTTAGTGCCATGCTACAGAGGATATTATATGTATTACCAAATTAGTAAGGAAAAATACATTTTCATAGTCTTTTTAATAAAATGTGCCGAACATATTGAATAATGAAAACATTATGCAAACTTGATAACGTATGCAAGTGAAGCGTTAAAAAACATGAAACAATCGAAAATGCGCAAAGCTGTTCTGTGCATAATTAAAATTGTCATTCAACTGCAAGCCCCACGATCTTCTAAATGACTAAAAACATTATATGACAAGCTTCAGCTTTCTATGATAGTTATCGCAATAGAATCCCCGGCCATTTCAGTCCTTTGTCATTATCCTCATCATCTGAGGCCATAAGTGAACCTTGGCCTGGTCGTAACTTCTAATCTAATCTCCATTTCAGTCTACTCTTGGCTTTTTCTCTTGATCTACTAACGCCTATAGATTTAAGGTGTTTCTCGACGCCGTCAAACCACCAACGCTTGGGCCTACCGTAGTTACGAACACCGTCCGGTTTGTCATCAGGTAACTTTAGCGGAGCTCTATTCTCATTCTTTCGGAGCTTGATAGTTTTTATCAGATTCGGCTCCCGGATGAGGTCAAAGCTCGTGGTCAGCGGCGTGCGGTCTACATAGCTACAAAATCGTTGCGTACCTTGAACGACCATGGCTCCATATAGGCACGCAGTGACTGCCTACTCATATATGATCACTTTAATTGCCTACTTTGATCAAAAAATCTGTGCACGCCACTACTCGTGGTTTACCGCGTTCTCCTCTGGTCACCTTCCAGCACTACCAGCAAATATTCTTCAAGGATCTTCTTTCCAAACACCAACAGGCAGTTTTTAATTTTTTTAATCAGCACCCAGTCTTTTGTCAGCAGTAAAAAAATATATTTACGCACTTTCCCTTCTTGAGGTGTTTAGGATTCGCCCTGATTGAAAAGGATTATCCTTTATCGATGCCTTTACTGATAAAATTAAAAAAAAACGGAACCTACATCTTCACGCACACACACACCCATTGTTTGATTAAACATTACTTACATAAAACGGACATTACGATACAGTCCCAAAACGGCGGCGATTGTAAAAAGTTCCCAAACGCATAAAACACCGCGTTATAAAACGAAACATTCATATTTGTATCTGTTATTCGTTAAGGGCATCGTAAAGTTAATAAAGGGGTTTGTTGGCACGGGCAAGAGATAAGCCCCGGTCCCGACGGGTGGAAATCTTTTAAAACGCCGTTAAAACCAACCCCTGCTGCCAGACAAAGGCCCAACAGCCTAATTGTTGACGAAAAATATTCTCGATGCAAATTCTCACTCTTTACAACCTATTTGGAGTTTGTACTCGGCCTAAAAGAAGTTTACCCAATTAACCCCGCGGTGGGGCGTATTCTGTAACAAAACAGTGCTGGGATACTTTCTTCGATATAATAAAACTTTTGGAAATTATTAGTAACCACGGTACTCGTATGTTAGGGGAAGATTTTAGAACATTCACGAATTTGTAGGTACAACGTTTATTACAACGGAATGACGTGATAAAGTGGATACATCTCTTTGAAGTGGTCTGTACAATGGACAAACTCTCGTCTATAATTGAATGCATGGCAAGATTTATTCAGATCCCAACTCATAGTTTGTTTACATTAGCCGTTACTCACGTTCTAACAACCGAGTACTGCTCGATATACTTCGGCCCATTACGAGGATCTTAGTCACGAGCGACGAGTGGAGATCGATGCTGGCGCTCGGCATCTGGGAGTGCGAGGCGGCCAGCGTCGGTGTCCCCTCGTCGCTCGTGACTAAGGTCCTCGAAATGAACTAAAACATTTTTTTTTCATTCATAAACTGACTACCGATTAGCCCCAGTATCATCTTATGGTAAGTAACTACGGGGTCGAGGATGTAACTCGCTGTTTCAGTAACAGCCTATTCACATGTCGATCAGTACTCGGTTTTTACAAAGTGAGTAACTAATATTTTCTTCTGTTTCCGCGATTATTACTCATTGAAATAAAACAATTTAACGGATTATATCGCGTATATTATCTCATTTTAGTTCCCGACGTTTCGGAAGCTTTCCAGCTTTCCATGGTCACGGGAGGACTGAGAAAAGATGTATTTTCCTCTGTCAAAGTTACAATTTTGTGCAAACTACCCATTTTTTGAAAAAACACAAATAAAGGTGTACATACATGCCAGATGGGCCTAAGCTGTAAAGACAGTTACACATGTGCCAGAAGGGCTTAATTATTTTATTCTAATAATTTACCAAGCAGCATTTCACAAATGAGGCGTACTGAGGAGAAAAGAAACGCTGCAAAGAAAAACTCCCAGGCTACCTCATTACTAATTATAATATTTAAAAACAGAGACTATTAAACTACTTTAAACAGATAAGTATGTACACCTTTATTTGTGTTTTTTCAAAAAATGGGTAGTTTGCACAAAATTGTAACTTTGACAGAGGAAAATACATCTTTTCTCAGTCCTCCCGTGACCATGGAAAGCTGGAAAGCTTCCGAAACGTAGGGAACTAAAATGAGATAATATACGCGATATAATCCGTTAAATTGTTTTATTTCAAAGTGAGTAACTGCTAAATTAATCAAAATATGTCTGAATCTGACGGTACTTCTCCAGTTCAACTCCTACTGAATCCAGCCAAAATCAAGATACAAAACGGTGACTCTTGAAATACCAACTCCTTATTTTAACATTAGTTTGTAACAGAGTTTCAATTATTTTAGGGTACTTTTGAAGGACATCCAAAACCCTTTTTAGATCACTCACGTCTGTCCCGTCCAAGTGTCACTGTCAGTTTTTTCGGAAAGGGTGATACTATAAACATTGAAATTCGGTATAAACGCTTGTCATGCTGAATTGCATACCCATTTCTTTTAAGGAATGAATAAGAAACGAAGGTTAAAATAATATAAAATGTTCAAACAGCAATAGGGAAAAACTGAAATAATTCAACTTAAGTGTAGGTAACTTTAATATTCTATTCTATACTATTTTATAATGTTTATACTATGTTATAAATAAGATATGATACGGACTATTTGAAGGTTATTGTATTATTTGTATGTTCGTATGTGTCGTTGTGGCTAGATCACGCCAAAATGGCTAAACAGATTTCAACCATTCTTATTACGAGGGTAGCTGGGCAATCTACAGATGGTTATAGGATACTTTTTATCCCACTACGCTAAATTAAAAAAAGGGTTACGGTTTTTTTCTCCTCCGCCGACGACGTCACAGGCAGCTTCTAGTAACTTCCAAAGATTTTTCAAAAGACCTCGAGAATATTCTGATCTTTAATTGGAGTTTAGGATAGCAAAAATATCGTAGTAGATAATTAAATATTCGCAAATACGAATATTTGCCCCATACGTCACGCGGCTTTTTTCACTATTTTGTGTATTCGATATTTTTTGTAATTTTGATAATTTACACAGAAGATTGCGAATCCTAAATATATTTCTGAAATTCGAGTATACGACAAAGAATCTCTTTGTTCTACAATACGAGTAAAATGCCGTAGGTACGTACAGACTGGGAGAATAATTTAGAAGCTACATGTATAAAATTGCGATGTGAATAGCTACGGATTTATGCCTCCTAATAAGTTAGCTCTTGCATCGATGAGACATATAGGTATACTAAAACATATCCACAACTTCGTTCGCGGAGGGGAAAAAGTCATAACCCCTCTTTTCTTCTTTTTTGTAGTTTGTATGTGTCGTTGTGTCTTCATTACGCCAAATCGGCTAAACGGATTTCAACTATTTTTGGTAGACGGGTAGCTGGGTATCTCCAGATGGTTATAGGATACTTTTTACCCGACTGCGCTGAAGAAAAAAGAGAGGTTATGACTTTTTAATAACTTCCTTCTCCGTGAACGAAGTTGCGGGCATCTATCCATACTAATATTATAAATGCGAAAGTGTTTCTGTTTGTCTGTTCGTCTGTTACCGCTTCACGCATAAACCGTTGAACCGATTTGGATGAACTTTGGTACGGAGATAGTTAGGACATAGGCAAATTTTTATTCCGGAAAAATACCCGCATCCACGATAAACGAATTTAAGGCGGACGAAGTCGCGGGCAGAAGCTATTATTTATATATTCATCGACAATGGAACAGGAAGCCATAGGTCCTTTAATTAAGGTGTGACTTTAATGAAGATGAAGACTTAGTGCTAAATACAGGGTAGGTCGGCGATTATTGCCAAGTTGCATCTCGGCAGGTAACGACCACTAAGACGGTTTGATGAATAGCTCTTCAACACTAATTCTTTGCCGGCCGCTCGGGGTTGTAAGTACTAATTGGCGACGGTTTTCTAGCAATTTATAGAAAAAAGAAGGTGCGCAACTTCGTTCGCAGAGGAGAAAAAGTCATTACCCCTATTTTTTTCCGCAGCGCAGTCGGGTAAAAAGTATCCTATAACCATCTGGAGATACCCAGCTACCCGTGTATCAAAAATAGTTGAAATCCGTTTAGGAAGCCGCAACAACACATCCAAAAAAAACTCGTTTCAGTGACCTCTAAATAGTCCATAACGATAGTTTTTTGAGAATAATTTCATTTGTACGACTTCATATAGATAACATTATATTCAATTGGAATGTTGACTATAACCAAATAAAAATAAAATTTTGATGCTGTATATAAATAATTGAAATCTGTTCAGCCGATTTGGCGTGATGAAGCCACAACGATACATACAAACATACAAAAAAATCGATTCAGTAACCTGCAAATAGTCCGTTAAAGTATTTTTTTAAAATCTTGAATGTACAGACATTATATAAATACCACAATTTAACGGCACAAGCAATTTATAGATACAAAAACTTAGTGTGCATTAGATTTTTTCGTTCACGGTTCATGCACCGTGATAGCTAGACAGTATCTCATGAGATACAGCCTGGTGACAGACGGACAGACAGACAGACAGACAGATAGACAGCAGACTCTTAGTAATAAGGTCCCGTTTTACCCTTTGAGTACGGAACCTTAAGATAATAAATTAGCAAATTATACAGCAAAACTTCTCTGGAATTAATGACCAGCAGTTACATGAAACAACATGACATTTTTCAAGTCGATTCTTCAATTTAAGGAGCCAAAAGATTACGTGAAAGAGAGCAAATATTATAGCAGCCTGACCGTAATAAATTTTTCAATCATCTCAAAGATACGGAATGATCCGAAAAAGAGAGCAAACTTTTTTTTTCTGATAATATATTTTCGTTTCATACGTTCCCAAGCAATGCGGAGCTGGCAGGAATATGTTCTATTTTTGACGTTATTTGCGAATGATTTTACTATTTCCATATTATTGTGTAAGCACATAATACCGCGTAAATTACTTAATTATATTTATGCACCAAATATAAACGATATAATTTCACTGCACGGCAGTGAAATTATATCGTTTATATAAATTTTTTGTAAAATGCTAATGCATTTTTTTATTGTGATCAATACCGTATGTGAATTAAGAGGGTTTATACCCGCTTAACTGGCAACGTCGCATATTTTTTGGTTTTCTTTGAATTTTTTCAGAAATATGAATGTAAATTGAACATGTTTTCGATACATTCATTAGGTTTTCGGTAGTTACGGTGGCACAATTCAAAATTTCATGTTAATTGCCACAACTAAGGCTCTAAAAATGAATTTATTTGTATATCCTGTTTAGTAATTAAATAAAGGCAAAAGCGGGTAATAGGTGAATTAAACGCAACATAAATCCTAAAGATTTAGGATATGAATTGGACATACCTTTAAGTTTCATTGAAGTACCACAAAATAATGAAGCAAAATGAAAAAAATATGCGACGTTGTCAGTGAAGCAGGTATAAATGCTCTTAAGAAGCGAGTAAGGTCTGACAATAATTTTATGCACCAATTTATAGAATTCTACAAACGCTGAGATCATTGTAACATACTAATTTTAAGTTGTTCTTGTATTTACGATCTTCGCCTATATATTCGTTAAAAAATACACTAATCCTCCATATAAATAAATCGGAAAAGCGCAAGCAACAGCATCGGTATATGGGGACGGAGTATCAATGTATAGACGATTACACGTTTTAAAAGCACCATTTGATACGAACAGAGCTAAATACCGTACTTGGCTATGAAATTTAAGACGTAGAAAAATGTGGCACTCCAGTTAGTTGCTCCTAATTGGTATAGGTATCTGAAGAGCTCATCGGGCACACCTCTCCCCAAAGACAAAGGTGCTTCGGGTCCTTGCAATACGATCCTACCGCCACCCTCTCGGTAATTTTCTCGTTAACGGAATGAATAAAACATTTCATTCCTTACCTTTCTTTTGTAATTGTTAATAGCTGATGGGTTTTGGAAATTTATGACCGGTTGCCGCCTTAAAAGTCTTGTTTAGTATAATTTGTTGGTCGATATGACATTTCTCTCAAATATATAATGTGGAAGCCACGTTGTATACACGAGATATTTCGAGTGCAAAATTAAAACGCTAACCGCCCGGATCATTACGAGATGCCCGAAATAATAAAAAGGGTTAGCTATTGCAATAGACAATTTGCAAAAGAAAAATACATCACGATAAAAAATGTTGCTCTAACGAGAACCTCAAAATGGCTCGTAAGCTATGAAACAGCGCAATTTCATGAGAAAGGCGGCTCGCAAATAAACCAAAGCGAAGTACATTCCCGCCTCCATAAAACGCAGACTGAAATATACGTAACAGACTCGGTTCTTTAAAAAATCCGGACGACAACCGCAAAGCTCAGCAAAAATCTCTAGTGTGAGTTGGAATTCCAGTGTCGGAATTTTCATAACCGCCGCGGCGTCGGTCGTTGAAGCGTACCAGGTGAAGGAAGTCGAATTTATGTCTCGCGGAGGCCGATCGGGTGCCGCGGGCCGGCGGGAATCCTAGCACCGTAGTTTATTACCCTCTGCCGCCCTCGGCCGGCCACCCTGTCTCACAAAAATATGTCTGCACCTCTCGGATCACAATAAACACGCCATGCGAGCGCTGCCCACGATCAAAAGGTTTTACTCCGGCAGGTGTCGTGTTCACGTAGACGAATAAACGCGTCATTCCGTATTTTTAACGTCGACGCGTAAAACGCGGTCCAGTCAAAACTAACAAAATTAAACGAAATATTCAACATCGTTTGAATGAGAGCGTTATAAAATTGTCAATACAAACACTAAAAAATAAAATCGCGATTATAGAATAGGTAAATCGAGGCGTTGTTACACGAATCTCGAGTGGCAAGTGCAAGATATTGTGGCGCGCACCCTACGAAGATTACGTGAGTTTTTCATATAAAGCCATTCAGCCAATTTCCTCATATCCTACACACGAGCATAATAAGGGAGGCTTTTGTGAGGGAAAGAGGTTCGTGCACCTACAATGCGTAGTCACCGCGTGCCATTGAAAAGGGTAGACGAGCAATATTCGGTCGCAGTCGGTTTGGATATCTTTGAATATTTAGGGCACTCGCGATGTATACAAATAGGCATGATTTGATTTAACACTGGCAAGCATTTATAAAAGCAATGCTTGAAATTTCTTTAGATAATTTATTTGGCTGGTAAATTTTCTGAAAACAATAGATATTTTGTATAAAAGTATCACCATTCAAACTACACAATATTAGCTTCCATTATCATTCAGAAATCAATCGAAAGTTTTTTTTTTTATAGGACTATCTAGTCCTATGCTTATCTAAGCATTACGCGTAATACAAATAGCTGACTCGATGTTGGCATTATTTATTATACATACTGAACTAATATATCAAACATAAATACCAAAGTGAGTGTGATACTATACCTACACCTCAAATCGACCTCAAAGTCTGTTCATACAAACAAATAGTAACTCTCTTAAGTGACCATCTATATACCTTATGCCAGTATCTATAAGGTCTACCAAAGGTCCCTTAAGTGTGGTTAATGGTACAAATGTGCGTAGAGAATCTTAGTAATTAGTCACGTAAACAAAACATAAGTATACGCTACGCTTCTGTTTTTACGTGAATTGAACTAAAAGGTCGATGGACTCATTTAAAACTTAAGTATTATTTACCAAGAATACCAAGGTCGGCTCAAATGTCTTATTTTTCCAATATTTCTGTATGGAGCAGAGACCTGGACTCTTAGGTTAAAAGACCGACGCAAAATTGACGCCTTAGAAATGTGGTGCTGGAGGCGTATGCTGAAAATTCCTTGGACCACTTTTCGCACCAATGTATGGATACATTGGTGCTAAAAGCGGTGTTCAAGAAGTTAAGCAGGAGGTCTTCAAGGAGTTAAGAATCTAGGACAGGCTTTTGTCGACCGTATAATGGCGAATTCTCAGATTCTTTGGACATATCTCCCGAAACCAGCAGTCCATGGAGCGTCTAGTGGTGCAGGGACAGGTTGAAGGTCTCGAGGGCGGTTTGCAACCCGACGGACGGATCTTATAAAAACTGTGACAGACACCAGCATCACAGAGTGTGCTCGAAATGCTGCCAACAGAATACAGTGGCGACATATTGCAAAGGCGGCTACCCAAGTCAAGAGGACCGAGGACGAAGATCTGCCGTGTACGATTACATCATCATCGAGACCACAACCACTCTAATAAGAGTGAGATGACTAGAAATAATTATTTACCAATATTAACCATGGGGAACGCCCGGGAACGCCATCCGCAGCTACTTAGAATATTGTCGTGTACAATATTCAAAGACCAGTGAAGTTAGCTTCTTGATGAAGTAATCTAATGCCGTTACACCGTTTAACATTCTACGCACCTCGCCAAGGGTGTCCTTACAGATTTTAAGCGGCCTAATTTCGACAATCTCTCCATTAAGGGTAATCGACCGATTCCTGTCTTGGGTCAAACACTCTGAAAATTGGCAACCTTACTATTACCTTTTCGGGTTTAATGTTTCATTTGATTGATTTATTTCGGCCGGTAACGATTCTAAAACGACACTGACTTGATTTCCGGATAATCTTCAGGTTAATTTAATTTGATAATTGACAACAGGTTTGGCTCAGTTACTTGCCTATGAAGCTGGCGGTTGCGGGTTCGAATCCCGGCCAGGGCAAGTATTTCTCTGATGACTGCTAATGTTTGTTCCTGGGTCTTGGATTCACAAAATTCACAAAACTGAAGAATAATGACAAATGGCATATGCTTCGTTACAAAATGTACAGGTTAAACGGTTTTTAAATATAACTTAAGTTTAGCTTAACCATGCGAATTTAAGTGAAAATGTCTGTATAGTTGATTCGCTTGCAACTTAGAGTCAGCTAAATTGACAACAATGGTTTACTAGTAAACTTAAAACCTGCACCAAAACCCCATTTCGTTTTCAAAACTATCGAATTTCCACTCCACTATGGATATATGGGGTGTATTTGATAGCCCCAGCAAAATAAAAATCTCAGGGCTACATAGCCGTATTTATTAAGACTTCGAATTTAAGTTTTCAAAATATTGTAGCTAAAACATATAGTGGTAATTACCTCCGAAAAGATTTATTTTTAGGTAAAATCTTCACATTATTAAATATTTATATCTATAAAAGCCGTATACATAAAGAATCACTCACGTCTGTCCGTCCAGTCAGTAACAAAAGTCATAATTTTAAAGAGAACTCACGTCGGTATTAAAACGTAAAGTTCGGAGTTACTGAAATATAATTAAAAGAGGGTAGCATATAGTTACCACAAAGGCGAAAACGCATAAATAATGAGCTCCAATATTAACGCTTACCTGGAACAAACAAAAACAATTGTTAATACAAAATATTTAGACCGAACTATAAATACTTTAAAAATACAACTTTAAACATATAAAAGTTATACTTTTTGTTTTACAAATATCATGATAATAATCACAATTTTTGCAATTTATTAGTGGATCACTCCACTAGTGTCTAAAGAGTAACGGCTAAAGAGTCGGATGCACCATAGAGAGATCCATAAGCAAGAACAGATGACAAAATTCGTCGACTACTGGTGTGGACGATTAGCTCAGTAATAGAGCGTGCTGCCCCGGTCTGGCTCAAGGCACTGGTTCAAGTCCAGTATCGTCGAATTTTTTTTTCATTTGTTTCTGATCTTTGTTTATAATATAAAAGTTAAACAAATAATGGTAACATTTGAATAAATTAAAATATACCAAACCACGGGTTCCCTCTATGTCGCATACTTTTGTTTGTCCGAAACTGTTTTAGCATAACAGACTTGGCATATTCAGTTTTCGACGAATGGTTTTGTGGCAGAAACCTTATTTGGCGTAAGTTCTAACTTACCAAAAATGTATTTGTCCGAAATCGTATTCGCATACTATTGTTTAGACCGATTACATTTACGAATAATTTGTTTGTGTACTTGGCATATTATCTATTGTCCAAATCTATCTTGGCATACTTAAATTGCTACAAGAAAAGCGGGTTAAGTTTAGGTTAGAATTGCGTCCTTCGCAAAAACGATCTGCTAGCTAAAAAGGGGAGCGTCAAAATGGGTCAAAAACCGAAAACTGTAGGTTAGGTTAGGTTTGTATTATGACCATGTATAGCGGAGCGGCAAAATGCTAACATTACCAATTTCACAAGAAAATGAAACGTATGAAGATATAAATAATATGTTTTTATTTTTAACATTAAGTATATTTAACAAAAACATAAGTTGCAAAATTATGACCAAATAATTTTCGGTCTGGTAAAAATATGCCTATTAATTTTATGCGTAGACATGATTCGGACAAATAAAAATATGCGCAAACAAATTATGACAAATTAATATCTGCGTTATCAAACAATGTGAACCTTGATTATGCCAAAACAGTTTATGCGAAAAGTCAATTATGCTTACATTGATTATGCCATGCAAAATTATAACCAAAACAGGGGGAACCACCAAACCACATATACGTTTTACCAACTCTTTACGACCATTGATTTAAATTTACACGATCATTATCTACAAAACGGGGCTTAAACGCCTATAACCATGTTTTATTTAATTACCTTTCGTTGGTAATTTTTCGACGTTTCGGACATCGCCCTACGTCCATAGTTCCTTCAAGACTATTGACGTAACGTCATTCATTCACCCTTGCGTTATCAGGCACTTTACATTGCAAGGTAAGTACTGATAACTTGGAAGGGCATAAAAATCATATAACTAACATTTATAATCACGTGTAAATTGGCTACAAACACAATATTACAATATAAATGATTCCTTTCCATGTTTTACACAATTCATTAATTGAGTAATTAAATTGAATAGATTAAATTTGCTAGTGATGTTCACATTTGTTGTGATTTAATTATAATCATATTATCTAATACATAATGTTAGATTTTAATAAAATAAAATATAAATGTGTGATTATAACAGTTCTTCGTGAGTAGCGTGATTTTTTTGTAAAAAACTACGTTATCTTTCTATAGAATATACAATATTTGTCTTCTTCCTTTATATTATCTGGTATTTTAATATATATTGTTACATTTTGTTTCTTACTATATTGTTACATTTGGGCGTGTTCAAGACAAGAGTGAATAGGCCGTTTCTAGACGGGCATGATACATCCTTGACCGCATCGTCACTTAACAACAGGTGAGATTGCGGTCAAATGCCCATCTATTTAATATAAAAAAAAAAAAACATATCCGTAATACGGTCTTTGTTTGTACATATTTATTATCTTGATTTTACGATAATTTCTTAAAAATATAATAGCGGTTGACATGCTAGTAGAACTTCCCGACCTAGCAGAATGTAAATGAAACTGAAAATATAACACGTATTATTTAAAAAGCTAACACTATATATGTCTCTTTGCTTAATAGTCGTCGTCATAGTACGCGTCGTTTCATATCCGATCCGACCTCAAACTGCGCAGAGGTACAATGTCACGAACAGCTGATGCCTATTGCGGTCTGCGGGTCGCACGAGCGATATTTACGTTGTAACTGTTGGGATAACATCGGATCTCATCATGGTGATTTAAAAAAAAACAGCTTATTTAAAGTAAAAATTAAAAACGAGAGTTTATATTATACTTCAGATATGATGTGGTAAGATGGTTCAGGTCAAGATCTTATTCAAATTAGTACTAGATTTTTTTAGTTGCTGACGTATCTATGCCATTTTGTTTCTTACTGCATGTAAGTCACTGATGTTATTTGTTATTGTTATGAGAGATACGAGTCATCAAAGTGATTTGAGGAATACTTAGGTATTGTTGAGGTTTACAGGCATTTTAATAACCACTGTGTTATCATAGTCCGTGTCGTTTCAAGACCGGGCCGACCTCAAACGGCGCGGAACTCACTAGCAGCTGATGCTACCGCGGTCTGCGGGTCACACGAGCGCCGTGGTGCGAGCGACATTGTAATTGAGGTATTTCGGGGTGACATCGGATCGATTCAAAATCGGATATGTATGTAAACGCTAGTACTAAATATCAATGAACGGCTACTTACACACAATCTTAGTATGTAGTGTATACACTCTTAGTGTATTCTTTTAGGTATTTAAAAGAAGATAAAGCATACTAATTATTTCGCCGTTCAGGCAAGCCGTCTCTGGAATTCGCTCCCTCTTTAGTAGTTTTCAAGCGGATGCTACGTAGGCATCAGCTGGAACAAGAACTCAAGTAGCGTCCATCTTCCATGCAGTAGCTGGTATATTTTGTATTTATTATTTATATGTAATATATATATATATTGTATATTATATATAGTATAGGTATAAGCAATTATGTATGCATTATTTGCTTGTGTGTCCTACCGCTCTCAGTACTGAATGTTTTTCAACACTGCACCATTTTCATGCTTCTCTGTTTGGCCCTATGGTTGACTGATAGAGAATGCCTTTTGGCATTAAGTTCGCCATTTGTACTTACTTTTGTTTTGTGCAATAAAGTCTAAATAAATAAATAATCAGGAAGGGAGACGACAGTTTGGAGAGGTTAATCGTTGTTGGTCACGTGACCTCTTGCCTTCTGTACTAACAGAAGGGTCACGTGGCCGACCCCCAACACGATGGACTGTCCAGTTTAAATGCGAGGATCGGTCCCAAAAGTTTTAAAATATGGCGCGAAATTCGATGGACAGGAATCGATGGCGGGCGTGCATTCGTGGCCGAATGACAGCCACCAAACACACATCTACAGGTGATGGATACGACCAGGAAGAAGAAACTATTAAACCACGTGACCCGTGTCATTACGCCAATCAAGGTAATCCATAATATCCATATCCATACTAATATTATACATGTGAAAGTGTGTCTGTCTGTCTGTCTGTTACCTCTTCACGCTTAAACCGCTGCACAATAAACGAATTTAAGGCGGACGAAGTCGCGGGCAGAAGCTAGTCTTTTATATGTGACTAGCTTCTGCCCGCGACTTCGTCCGCCTTAAATTCGTTAATATTTTATTATTCGTTAATTCGGTATTTTTCAGGGATAAAAAGTGGCCTATGTCCTTCCCCGGGATTCAAACTATCTCCATACCAAATTTCATCCAAATCAGTTCAGCGGTTTAAGCGTGAAGAGGTAACAGACAGACAGACAGCCACAATTTCGCATTTATAATATTGGTATGGCTACGACGTCCATGGCTGAATGGCCTGAGTTACGTGGTTTATTTGTTTACCCTTATTTAAGTACCTAAAAAAATAGACTCGAGTAACTCCTATAATTTACTCGTAAATATTCTAGGTGAAACTTATACAAAAAACGCTTTTGTGCAGACGTACGAGTATTTGTATTGTTTATGGTAAAGTAAATAACACGAAGCGGTCCGAGCTCTCTATTTTTATTTGACCTACGCGTTTACATTTATTTGCGTAAATAAATAAAGTATCCAAGGACGAATGAAGGGACCATTTTCAATATGCGAATAATATATTAGCGGCATTTATTGTATGTTAGCTTGTACCCGCGGCCGTGCCCGCCTGACCGAGTACCAATGACCATTAAAACAAGACTACTGTCAATCTCCATACAAAAAGCCGTTCCCCGATATGTACAATGCCATTTAAGGATAAGAGTAATTATTTACAATTATTCAACTGTTCAAGCGTGACACCGTCTTTAAATGTGTAACGATTTATTTATATAAAAATAGTTTTCGCTTCAGTGACCACCAAGTAGTCCGTTACAATCATTTTTTTTGAAAATATCTTCATTGTACAGACATTTAATTTTTACAACTTTATAATAGTATAGATGGAACACAAAATTGTTGTGTTTTTAATATGGGAAAATTAAACTACATTATTATCTATTCTGATAAAGATAAAAAGATCATAGCGTCAAGAAAACAAGACTGTTCGATCAGTGCTCGCTGGTGGAAAGGTTTGACACGTTGGACGCGTGATCCAAAGGTATTAGGTTAAATTCCTGGTGTGTGCAATCGTATTTTTCTTAGTGTTTTGATCTTTGCATCTGTATTATAAAATATCATTACTAGTTCCCTCTTCGTTCACTTCCTAACGTAGATCGTTAAACGTATAAACATAAACGTTATCTAATAAACCATATATACATTGGATTTTGTGCGGGGAACATAGAAATACAATTTAACGCCGTATTAAATTGGTCTCTTAGCTTATTTATTCCCGCACGCAAAACCAAAACCGCAAAACTTTCTTAACAAATCCAGCAATTATAAATTTCGTCCAGTAATCTAAGAAACGGGGTCATGAATACATTTCAACCCGTCGATATCCAACTTTAATAATAAAGATACTCGATACTTTACGCTACGGGCAAGTTATTGCCATCTAATACTTAAAGGATCAACATATTTCGATATACCCACTAAGGGTCGCTGCGAAAATTTATTTGTGCTGAAACACTCCAGTGGGGTGGGACTACGAAAATGCTATTCCTTTTGCAATAAATCTTTATAGACGTGCGGCCGAGCAACACTACTGTTCGGTTCGCCGTTTTTATTGTCCATAGTCCATAGTTTCCCGCGTTAGGCTACAAATGTTGAAAGGGGACGAAATGGGTAATAACTGTGGCCGATTTTTTGTACTCATATGTGCTCGCCTTTAAATGAAAACAAAGGGAATGAAATAATATGGTCCATCGCCGATATATCAATAATACGCTATAAGGCATCGACGACGACCGGATGATTGAGGTTAGAAGCCGGCCCTTACTTTTGAGCAGCTATCGTTTCATCTATGATAATGTTGACAGTTGCGATTATAAGAATCCTTTGGCAGGTGATCAGTTGCATAATTTGGACCAATCGCGGTTCTAAAATATAGTATAGTTATATAAATCTACTATAATAAGTTGTCAAAATTAAAGTTTCGGAAAAAATGCGGTACAAATGATTGTAACGGATTATTTGTAGATCACTCACCGATTTTTTTTTTACGTTTGTATGCGCGGTAAAAATGCGGTACTGAAATAAAGTAGTTACAGATTAAAAAATATATATCACTTAATAAGAAGACCGTATAAAAAGGCGATTGGGAAATTTTTCTACAAGTAGAAATATTGATCAGTAAATATTACGACCAGAGGAAAAGTCGATTGAATTTATTTATACAAGAAAATATATATATCAGGAAATGCGCAGATCATATAAAACCTACATACATATAAAATATAGGTACATATATAAAACCTATGAAGCGATAGATCATTAAAAATTAATGATAAGGAAGTGGTGCGTTTCATATGTGATTTATATTTTATTACGCGTTTTTTCTTCCAAATGCTTGTTTCTCAAGAATGAATTAAATAATGTAGGAAGTACCTCTTGGGAAATCATGAGATTTTTTTGGGAATCCAAGAAACCGGTTTAATAATGCAATGAGTATATGGACAAGACAATGGTGTCTGAGCAGTCCTTTTCGTGACCACTTATCAAACAAACGGTACAAATTAATGTACAGTTGGTAAACTTACTTTAATATTCCGGACAGAATTATTTTCTTAGCTTACCTACTCAGTACAATTTTCAATTCATCCAATTACTAAAATGAGGGCAAGCTGGTATCCAATTATAATAAAAGGTATTTTTTTTTCTATCTGAGTTACTAGGTGCTTCGAATGGGTCACAGTTTTGTGAATTTTACAGTCAATTCAACTTGACAGCAAAACACGCCTTCATCATTTTGATGTCATTCGTGGAAAAAGCGTTTGTGAAATCCACTCAAGACTCCAACTAGATTTGAAAACAAAGAAGATTTTTCGGATCCCTCTTCGCTGTCGCTTGAAAATTTAAGACACGCTCCGAGAAAATAACTTGTTTTGGTCACTTTGCAGCAGTAGATCCTTAATCCTCAAATCTTGTCTAAGAACTTGTGTGATTGTTCAGATTTGTACAATGTGTGTTCGATCATACCAAATCTTAGATTACCCTCGAAAGCGTACCCCAAAAGAAATGGTGGAACAGGCGCCAAAGAATGATGAAGAGTTTAAATGGCGCGTAAAATGCCTTTAACTACATACGAGACACTCGTAACGTGAATAGATTAGTTTTATGCGAAAGTTTTCTTCGATACAATGCCGTAACAGCCGGTTTACGGACCGCGTAAAATATGGCCACCGCTTTTACGAGTCACGCTTAACATATAGTGCCGTAAACCGAAAAGGTACAGTGACATCAACTGTGGTCATTTCGCTGTTCGTTAGCTAATTGCCTGCCTGGCTTGTGATCAGACCTTCGAGAAACGTGGACGGGTGGGTTAAAGACTAGACATTTAATTGCTATCGGATTAATAAGTACAAGTACAGTGATAACGGGGACTGCGTGCTGTGGCATCATCGGTAATTACATTAATTTCAGGGATCCCTCAACCTATCTATATCTCGATTGCAACCGACGCAAGATACTATATAGACTACTATCTTGTTTTATTTTAGTCAATAATTTCCATCCACTTATCCAGTTTTTACGGCGGGACATCTTAAGAGATTATGTTTGTGGTTATACTTGATCTAACAATGATTATACTTACTTTGTAGTTTTATGTGTTACTATATTTTCATCTCAACAAGATGGAAATATAGGTACTGCATTGAATTACTGTTGGTTGTTTCGATTCTCATAACGTTGCTCATCCATTCGAGTTACATTTTGATGGGGAAATAGCATATTTTTTTACCCCACCGTCCACCGAATTTGGCGCACGTGCTGCTCGCACGTAGATAAATAAACTACGCGTTTGATACGCTAAACGTTCCGACAAAAATTACACATTCATCTCATTTCGGTGCTCGTCTGTCGGTTATTTTTATTTAATTCTAGGCAGGTGCGCCCGTGTTCCGACCAATATTTTTACACGATTACCATGCTGATGAAAAGCCAACACGCTCAGAACAGCGTTCATTTCTACATACGTAGTTTTATAAAATAATCCCTTGACTTTATAGTACAGAACGCTTACAAAGTAATCGGAATAAGACGGTTTGAATTAAAATGTGGGCAGAAGATTACAGTCGAAATCAATAAGGAAAGAGTGGAGTTCCCCGATAAATATATCGAAATGAGACTAAGATAAACATATCGAGGAACGGCGATGGTTTAAAATATGCAGCCTTCTTCGTGAAATTCGTGTAAACAAGAGAAGCCAGTGCCTTCGGGTGTTATTGTCAGCGTATTGTACGAGGGAGACGTTTCAGGCTTTTGTTTGTATTTGTCAAGTCGGCCCATAAGTCCATACATAATCGATTACGTGACAAAAGTTGATGTATTAGAATCTACCTTTTTCATATTTCAGGATTATCGATGAGAAAGGTGGCTGTTTCAAATAAAATTGAAGGTAATCCTCCGAAAATAAGAAAAGTTTGGACAATGCGTGTCTTCCCACAAAAAAACATTTTCACTTCAAGCACTTGGTTATTATCATCTTATTTACATAGATAAAGGTGTAAAATTTCCACTTAATCTAACCACTAATTTACGATTAATTTTATAAGCAAACATGGGCACTAAAATAAAGATAAAATTTATATCCAAGCGTGAAAACTATGAAGTCATTAAAGGAAGACTCACTCCGTTAAATGAAAAGTTCTCTATACATGTTACACAATACCATGTTTGTTTCCTAAGAGATACACGCTTTTAGAAACCAATGTCGCTATTAGGCGCCCGGAACAAATAAGAAACAAGGGAACACAATCGTACTAATTTGGCATCAAATAGAGGGCGAAGCGCAAACACCCCTTGACGCAAAGACCAGATACCTACGATGAATTTTTCTATCTTGTTTGTTGCTTATTTAAAGAAATAACGAGCTTCGTAAAACCGCCTACAAAAAAGATGGTACAAATAAGTATTCGGAATCCCTCGCAACATATTGTCAATAAGAATCTGTATTTTTAATAGGTTTTTACGCTCATTTGAGCAACATTATCGGCCTCATGGTAGAAGCTTCCAATAACAGACATTCACATCTTAATAGCGTGATACTGAAATGATGGCTGGTCTTGCGCACGAATGTAAGTTACCCGTACAATAGAATTTCACATTCAGATAAGCTTAGTACTAATTCCATAACTTGTACAAACCATTATTTGCCCTCAGTCTGGCTACTTGTTCTGGCTAAAATAGTTAGTAACGAATGGCGCGGAGAGCATGGCAAGTTGCAGCCACATCAGCAGTTTCACAAGTGCAATAAATCACGGCAACCTGCCACCTTCCACTCTATGTTTTGACTGAGCAACTTTTGTACAAGTTTGGTGTCTTAAGTTACTATACCGTTCACTTATAGAGACGTGAGAGTCAAACTTTTGTAAGCAGAAGAAAGAACCCGTCTCAATCAGTTTAAGGTCAAGGTATGCGATTGTACAATAGTTTCCAGATTAAAAGAACAATTGACGATATTATGATTGCGTTGACGATTGGTATATGTTATTCAATATCTAAATTCCGCACGCATTGAAACTAGATCGTCAAAAGTTGTCGACGGCATGAAGCGACCCAATTTAGACACAGATTGGTTCGCAGCAAATTGACTGATCGACTATGATCGCTCGTTTAACGTATGACATCAAAAATAAAAAAATATGTCACACCAAACAGAATTCATATGCAAATAACGATGCGAACGCCGCACCGAAAGTTGAACGGCTCGGATAAAAGTTGCCCAATATGTTTATTTGAGCGAATAAAAATTATCGCTGCAAGCTACCGCTGTAGATGCACCGTGATGCATTTGTGAGTAGAGTGACGCAAACGCGGCGAGCGCCTATTCCAGTTAACAACGCGTGCTATGTTCTTCCTTTTTCACTGGTTCTATAGAAAAACAAAGAGACACAAGAAAATATACCTACGAGAAAAAACAAGACGATTTGTTTTTTGTCGTTTTGTTTTAGTTAGTGTTCATGAAAACCATGTGATACTTATCACCTTAATCAACAGTAAAACATAAGTATAATATCTTATTCTCTGACAGATTTTCTATCCGTCCGTATTTATATTTGGTTCCTAAAGATAGTGTAGGTAAAACGCTTCACGGCTTCACCCGCCGGCCATTTCGGCTTGCACGTTCCGAATCCGAATAGGCTGAGAGCGCAAGCATGGCACCCAGCGTTCCGAACGGACGGAAGTCACCCAGCAAGTAATATATTTTTAATTGATGCACACAGCGACCGATGTGTCGGGTAAACATTTTACGAGTACGAGCTGCCTTTGTCGACCGTTTTTAACTCAAAACACGAATCGGTGGAAAAGTGTGCAATTTGCATGTTTAAACTTTCAGTCATTGTAAATATTAACACTGTAATTATGGAGGGTTGATTGTGAATCTCGTTTGTTAATTTGCAAACACGTTTTCATTCTTTGAGTATCAGGTTGAGAGAGGGTTCGTTGTATCTATGAATTGAAGTGGAAGGCAATACAATCATTTTTAATTTCCGTCGTAGCGTCCAGAGCACTGAATGCCAATTACTGGGCTCGTAAGTACTGAGCATGTGGAATGTGAGCCGCGCTGGCGAGTTAATCCATGGCATGCTAGTGGAGATTTGTTGAACTGTGCTCTGTGCAGGCCGTTTGAGCGCCCGCCTTTTAGTTTTTAAACACCGTGCATTTCAAACTATGTTAGTTGCGTTTGGCTCAATTAGATTCTTTGTACTACGTCGCAGTTTGATCAGAAGGTCGACTATCCTTGTTTCGAGGAATTCCTTCAACCGATTCTATGGCATTTTTTTAAAACTCTTCTCTATTGAAATAAAACAATTTAACTAAAAAAAATGCTGCTTGGTAAATTATTAGAATAAAATAATTAAGCCCTTCTGGCACATGTGTAACTGTTTTTACAGCTTAGGCCCATCTGGCATGTATGTACACCTTTATTTGTTTTTTTAAAAGAGGGTAGTTTGCACAAATTGTAACTTTGACAGAGGAAAATACATCTTTTCTCAGTCCACCCGTGACCATGGAAAGCTGGAATGTTTCCAAAACGTCGGGAAGTAAAATGAGATAATATACGCGATATAATCCGTTAAATTATTTTATTTCTCTTCTCTATTGTTTAATGTGGCATACAATACAAATTGTGGACGAACCAAGGTCACCGACATAGCAAACAGGGTAAGCAAACTGAAGTGGTAATGGGCAGGGCACACAGTTCGAAGAACCGATGGCCGTTGGGGCAGACAGATTCTCGAGTGGAGACCGCGTACCCACCCACAAGGGCAGTGTGGAAAGGCCACCCGCAAGGTGGTCGGACGACCTGCTAAGGGTTGCGGGGACTCGCTGGATGCGGGTCGCTTGTATCCGGCCCATGTGGAAATATATTAAGGAGGCCTGTCTCTAAAATTAGAAACCTCTGAGGCTGACATGATGATGATGAGGACTATACAAAATAAATATTTGTTTATACATCTATAATGATCAGTTTAAATCTAATATTAGATATATTTCATTAAAGATTCATAGCAGTTCTTGTGCATTCAAGCACCTCTTCAATATCGGTCTCTCAAAGTATGTATTTCAAGAAAATTTTTAACGTTCATGATCCCTTCCTTCTTATTTATCTAGACATCTATCGCCAGACTTCGTAACTATTCGGCGAAGTCGGTAAACTTGACATTGTGTGTCGATGGCAACATAAATGTTGGGTTAAACTTGGTGCAGGTGCAACTCAAACTTTTTCGACTGCAGCCTGCAACTTCGTGAAACGACGCTGACCATTTTACACCAAATATACGGTATAATCTAAATGTACACGAAAGTTAGGACGTCTAATATGATAAAATACCTGTTTAAAAGCATAACTTTTTTATCTGTTAAACTTCTAAGTGATATTTTATCGGAAATATCAGTTAAAAATATTACAGTAAAATTAAGGCATCTGATAAGCAGTACGTTCTTTTACTTCAGTTTTAAGTTTTAATGCGGCGCTCAGAAAGTCTAGTTGTTGCTAGTAAAGGTTACAGTGTAACCAAACTTTTTATGCAATCAAAATTAACTGGCAACTGCCAGCAACTAAAATTTAAAAAGGCGACTTATTGTCAGACTTGGTTATCGAAATTTACTTTAAAACAATGTCAAAGTGCATGACGTCGCCGGCATTCGCGCAACGGGTTGTGGGCAAAGTTTTTACGATAGCCCGTCCCAGGGAATATTGTTGGTGCATTAACGTTTAATGCTTTCCGCAGTTTCAGTGGGTGAAATTTAAAATTGACTCGCGAAACAGTTGCGGCGATTAGAGTCGACGGGGGAATGAAGTACAGGCTTGAATCGGTTTTCAATTAGGTACCAGTAACTCTAGACGTATTAATTGACTGATCAATTAAACACGAAAACGAGAACGGGTTCAATTAAAACAACGGTGTTTATAGAATTTAATGTGAGGTTTCATGAATTTTCGTGATGGAGGAATTTAATCATGGCCAAATGTTTTGGGAGCAGGTGAATTGCACATGAATGTTATAAAAGTGATTAAAATTGTAAAATTAAAATTATATCAGATCATTATTAATTCTCATGGTAATATTAATTAACAAAGTGTTTAATATCTTATACATTTTCTCTTTAAAAAGGAATGTTTCAATTCACTTTTCGTGCATTGAAACATTACTACGTTAATATTAATTAAAATACAGTATGTATTTTCTATGATATCGAATGAACAACTATATAAGAATTGATAGGTGCTTACATTTTTAAATACTTTGCGCATACAAACAAGCCACATAGTATCTGTCACAGTATTTAAACATTACTCAATTTGCCAGCTTATAAATTATTCAGTCTACTGATGAAACTAAACACAGGAGTGCACCAATCCTCATCTACATTATATAGCAGTTCAGATGGACAAAGTTGCTTTGCTAAAAGCGATTCCGGTTTTAGCGACACGACAGTAAGCTTCATAACTTACTGTACAACTCTAGGTGTACCTAAAGCATGTATACATGGTATACACGTACTTTGAGAACGGGGTCCGTCAGAACGGTATCAATTTCCGGACTTCCAGTGCTGTTTGATTTATGTTTGCTATGACTTTTGTGTACTAACAAAGCCACTATCCGGATTATGTTCCTGTACGTATTGCACTTTTCATGTCGTTAGAGCGCTAACGAAATATTTGATATGGGTTTGGAAATAAAACAATTCTGTTTGCTTTTAATAGAATAAAAGGATAGGAATTTCGCGTTCGTGTATGCAATAAGAGTACTCCGATGTCAAAATAAAATAGTACTAACTCGCTGGAATCGATTTTACGTGCACTATCAAAGTAATTGGAAAACAATGATACCAAATATTCTAAAAGATATTGAATTTGAAATGAATTCTTTATTGGTGAAATATACGAGGTCTGTTTCGAGTTTTTAGCTGCTCTCACTCTATTTTTGCTGATACCATAATGCGGGTAATTTCAATACATATGTGTTGGGATTAAATTGTTTCCGAAATACGCTTGGATATTTAATAATTTTGTATTAAGTACGAGGAGTCAATGGCCCTATAGAATAAGCGGTGAAGGGGTCATGATACCAAGTTTGTCTATGGTTCAAGATTAATTTACACGTCACCAAACCTAACGATATTGTATACACTGCAAACTATGAATCTTCCCTCTCTCTCTACGTAATTTGTTTCGATTGCATGATTTTAGGTGGGAATGAGCAGATGTCGAAAATTAGTCTAGGTCGTGACTAAGGACTGCACATCAATCCAAAAAATGGTGAAAAAAATATCTTATAAATACAGTGAGAGCAGCTAAAAACTTTTGGAATAGCCCTCGTAGTGAGACATTCACCGACTGCTAGAGCTTACCTAAAATAAAAAATAAAAACAACATAAAAGTTAACTCACGAAAGAGTTCGTAGGTTTGACCTGCTTTTTGAAAGTTTTGAATTTTCAATATGACCGAATGAAGTTTCCGAAAAAACTTTCATGTTTAGCTGCTAAATACCGTTTTATTATTAGATTCAGATTACATAACTTGATTTGTGCAAGTAGGACATAATAAAAGTGTTCAAGCGTTCGATCCGTAAACCAGATAAACCTGTGCCTTAGGAGCCTGGGTTTGGCCTGGATATAGTTTCATTACAAATTAGTTGTAGACTGATGGATAAAATCATGCGTTTCTGTAACCAAACAGATATACTAATCTAGTTTAGTATATCGTTCTAGTATCGTAATACGTTAGTGTAATGACAGGTTACTATGTCAATGCGATGGAACCAAATTCACTAATTATCACGTACAATTCAATAATTGCAGATAATTAACTGATATTGTATGCATGTCCCAGCGGATGCTGCATTACCTTGAGATCCTCGAGTACATTAAGAATTCATAAGCAATATCATTAATTAATTCATGTAGTTTATGCTCAGGGTATCACTGTAGTTGGCATGCCGTTCATTACCAAAAAAATCCTGTATTTTTAGCAGTACAATAAACATCCTTCGAACATATTACTTATTTCTACAAACGCACTCAATAAAAAAAAATACCTTTTTTTAGCATAGTTAGGTGTCCCACTGCTGGGCCCATAGTTTATTTTTATTTATTGTGACTTCATTACGCCAAATCGGCTTAACGGATATCAACTATTTTTGGCACATGGGTAGCTGGGTATCCATAGATGTAAATTATTTGAATAAAATAATTAAGCCCTTCTGGCACATGTGTAACTGTCTTTACCGCTTAGGCCCATCTGGCATGTATGTACACCTTTATTTGTGTTTTTTTTTTTTTAAATTGGGTAGTTTGCACAAATTGTAACTTTGACAGAGGAAAATACATCTTTTCTCAGTCCTCCCGTGACCATGGAAAGCTGGAAAGCTTCCGAAACGTCAGGAACTAAAATGAGATAATATACGCGATATAATCCGTTAAATTGTTTTATTTCAATGAGTAATAATCGCGGAAACAGAAGAAAATATTATCCATAGATGGTTATAAAATACTTTTGACACAACTACGCTAGCGAAAAAAAGGGGTAATGACATTTTCTCCTACGCGAACGAAGTTGCGGGCACCTTCTGTAGGTACATAATAAGTTTCTGCCAAAAATATATTTTTTTGGCGACTGTACTTTGTCTGGTTGAGTCCAGTAACAGGTCGACACTTTCCCAAATTCGCAACTATAGTTAATTTGCTACTTTCCCTAATTCGACACTTTAATTCATTCGCTACTTTCCCTAACTCGACACTTTTTTGTATTAGGCACATGGCTTATCGGATATATTCCTATTTTGACACTTTGGTACAGTCGATGAGAAAACATATTGTATTAAAACATAAAACAACTGAATTTATTGAAACTCTCAAAACAACACCTTGAATAACTAAAAAGTACCCAAGTACATCACAATACATGTCTTATTACAATTATATGTAAGTACCTACTAGTGTCATACTTTCTAGCGGTGAAATGATATCGTACGGAATAAAACTTATATCAAAAAAAAATGCAAATAATCTACGAAATTGTACGCTAATTAAAAAAATATACTATATGTACTTACGAGAAAACAATGATAAATTGTTCACCGCTAGGTACACACAACTAATCATCACATAATCAATCATAATCATGGTGACAGAATTAATCATCGTTTTCTCGTAAGGTCGTGTAGTATTCGTTTTTATTAGCGTACAATTTAGTACATTATTCGTATAATGTTTTGATGTAGGTTTTAATTCCGTACGATATCATTTCACCGCTAGAAAGTATGACACACTTACTAACTAAACATAACACAATGATGCCGAATATGTTAAGACAGAATATTTATATACACAAGTAATCCTACCTACTTAACACGTTTTGTTAGCGATCTTGTCGTATTTATCAGACTTAATTGGTTCAAGCATTGCCGCATTTCAATTTTGTTTGTGGTATAATCATTAATTATGTGATCAATGCGTTGGTCCAACAACATAGACCGCTTTTTTCTATTCTTTTCACTAATATAAATGCTTTTTTGCCGTATTCGGAAATCAACACTATTAGCTTCCCTCTTTAAAATTGAAACATATAAAAATAAGCTTGGTTTTCTTTCTGAAATATTATGTGCTAATCGATGATGCCATGCTTCAACTAAGTTTATAGTTCGGTGGCGTTCATTATAGCAGCTTAATATATCAATGTATGTAGTTAACCAAGTTTCAGCCATATATTGATTAAATTTGTCGAATTCAGGTCCTTGTGACGATTTCTCAAATACTGTAAGCCAAGCCTCCGGAAGATCTAATATTGGTAAAAATGCCATAGCTGCACAGCAATTGACGTATCTACGGTTTTCTTTATTCGAAGTATATTCAGGATCCATTTCAACGTTAATATTTAATTCTTTTGCTTTTCGTAATAGACACTGTCGATAGTGAAAGAAACATCCAACTATTTTGGCCAAGGGATAAACGTCTTTTATAGCGTTAATAGCGGCGTTTTCAAAGTCAACATGAAATTTGTCCGGTGAAAAAGTTGGTAATGTCGTCTTCAGAAAATGCAATACTCTGAGGTATGTTGATTTTGACTTGTCCGGTAGAAGACAGTACATCAATGGTACTATATTGGTATCCGTGTTTGTACTACCTATGTCAGCATGAAACGAATATAGTTGTTTGAAAGGCAGTGGCACATATTTAAAGACACCGTCACAAAAAATGTCCTTAGCTTTCGATAATATTTCCGATGCGTATGATGTCATGAAGATTAATATCTTTTCAGTTGACCCATCATCTAATACTAGAAAGTTTTCTGCCAAATCTCCTGATATCTTAACTTCCTCAAGTTTTTTGTATACAGTATTTTTAACCTTCCATGCTTTTCGTCTTGCTCTATACAGTCTATTTTTAATAGAGCTAAAAGATGGAACGTCATCAACAAAATCTGAATCCGCGTGTTTTAAATGACTAAAGCATTTTTCATAAATTTTCCTTATGGATCCGAATTCTGTTTGGACCTTCATCATGCAATTATGCAAAGCTTCGTCAATCACGTTAGTAGCAGGATCAGGATCACATAGGTGTTCAGATTGACGAATTATTTTCGAATTTGCATTTAATGTCAAACTACCTCTGCAAAATTCCTTGTTCTTGCATCGCCACCAAGTACTCCTGTTTTTGTTTTCACGAACAAAGTTATATCGATAGCCACTTTTAATAATCATTTTTTTGTTTCGCTCACTTAAAATAAATGTCAGGTCTTCTCCCGCGGCCATTGCAAAATAATTTGTTGGAATTTCAATAGGTACACAACACAATTAAACGTAAATAGTAACTTTAATATAAATTACAGATTGCCGACAGATATGACAGTAGCGACAGATATAACAGTGGAACTTATCAAGTGGCCAGTACTTGACCAAGGAGATTCATAATCAGACTAATCAGTGCTTGAAAAATGTAAAAAAGGTAAAACATTTAGTCTGTTCGGAAAAGAGAAGATCGGTGAAATATATAGAAGCCAATACATTCTACGCGTCTTCTCTTTCCGAACAGACTCTATGTATCTAGGACTAAATGGATCGTGAATATACCTACGTAACAGTGGCGTGGCGTCAAGCAATTTCCAAGACAAGCTGGAGGATGTTTTGGCTTACTTTTTCTTCAGTATCAATATCAATAGAGGATGGTGCTCAATCGACCTGAAGTGGACAAGCCGGTGGGAATCAAGTTGTATGGACGCCATGCCACTGCTAAGTAATACCTCATAGCAAACCGGTTTGGTATATAACGAAAAAGAGGGTAAAAAGGTAAATGAACAGTTTACAAAAAAAACTGAACTCGATAGCACAAAAGATTTAGAGCGGAATTGTACATGTTTACCAAAGTGTCAAAATAGGAATATATCCGATAAGCCATGTGCCTAATACAAAAAAGTGTCGAGTTAGGGAAAGTAGCGAATGAATTAAAGTGTCGAATTAGGGAAAGTAGCAAATTAACTATAGTTGCGAATTTGGGAAAGTGTCGACCTGTTACTGGACTCGTCTGGTTGTCTATAAGAGATCGCTGTTTAATGATAAGAACGCCTCCTGTTTACCTCTCCTTGAATATATTGTTTTTTCTGTACTCTGTTTTGTGAGGTGTGCAATAAAGAGTTACTGTGTTGTATTTATTGTACTTTTCTTTGAACATACTTAACTGCCCATCGAGACGATTCTAAACAGACAACATTTGGTAGGATTGCGTTATTTATTATAGGCTCCATTATCATGGTGTCATAAGATTGAATTGTCACCTAACTTAAGTCATGCCAAACTTTAGTTCAATCATGAAACCGGGAAGTGGGTCAAATTTAACTAGCAAGATTTGACCCACACAAACAGAATAACATACATACAAATACGGCAAGTTAAATAAAAGCTTGTAAAAAGGAACGAATATTCGTATTCTTCAAACTAAATACTTTGCCGAAATTCAAAACCAGCTTAATTGGTAACAAATAATGTAGTACTCTAAACAACTTATGTTACATTTCAGTTTGTATGACTTTGCTTGTATTTAAGCACCTGAATTGTAAACTATATTAAGCACCTGCACATTTGTCATAATGTTAAAATGTTTCGCACACAACATAATCCTCGCAAGAACTGAAACTCACACAAGAAACTCGAAACGGAAAACGCCTCCATTTGTTTTACTTACGGCAATGTGAACGCGGTTGCAAACTAGCAGAAGCAACATGACTGGCCAAACAGCACAAAAGTATATCGCAGCACAAAGTATATGGCAACATAAAAGTGCTAGAAGGTACATCTAATGCTCAGAAACACTTCTCAGGTGCCAGCGCAACCATTTAGTGATTAATGTTTTTGCCGTGACACGACGAATCTCACACTTGGGTATGAAGAGAGATATAAGTTCCAGTATAATAAGGTGGCTTCGTTTTATTATGACTAGTGAGTAATAGAGCAGTTTAAGTAGTAAACAACACTTTTCCCAAATATGATGCCATATTGCCGTTGTGACAATACACACTTCTCTATTCATAACATTATTATGACCACTGAACTGAAATTTTCATTAGTTTTATTTTTAATTTCACATCCCACACATTAGCTGTTGCGTTGTACAGGAACAGGAACAAGAAGGCTATATATACATATATATTTACACACGTATATTTATTTATTTAGATGATATATATGCAATTATATCAATATTTATTATTTAGTGTTTATGTGTAGCTAAAGTAGAATACACATAGGTGTACGCTACTTTTACTTGAGTTTTTAATATCTTTATGCATATAAACTTAATGGTTTGTCTACCTGCGTTGATGTTTATTCTTCTCTCTCATTTGCTCAAAGGTTAACTGGAAGAGATCACTTAAAAGAATAAGTTTGACTTTGTAAAAAATTATTACTTTACCGTCTTTGTTTTATTCAGAATCAGAATATTTATTCATAAAATTTGGTCTTTTACATGTAATTTTTTTAAAAGTAGTATACTATTTTATGTAATATGCAATAAAGTGTTTACAAACAAACAAACAAGGCTAGGAAAGCCCGCTTTTAAGGTTCCGTCCGTCAGTATGTCACAGGCATTTTACTCGAAAAAGACAAAATGTTATTGGTACTCCAAATTTCGAGTATAGGTGTCTTGTATAAGCCCCTGTGTGTGGTAGTTAAATAACAAAAATAAAGGGAGGAGGGGGCAATCCATACATGTAACAGAAGCTGAAGCTTTTGTTCCTTTAAGGTCTGAATATTTTCGGAAATAATCGTCACCCCCTCTAATTTTTAACCGTATTTAAAATATTAAAAAAAAACAAAGTTAACGCTTAATAAATACTTTCAAGACAATTATTTTTAACATGATCAGATATACCGTTTTGTAGTTATTGCTGACAAAGCGCGATTCTTAACAAAAGGACGTACACTTTATCACGCCGCATTTCTTTCATTTATAGTGCACTAGCTTTTGCCCGCGACTTCGTCCGCCTTAAATTCGTTTATCGCGGATAAGGGCATTTTTCCGGAATAAAAAGTAGCCTATGTCCTTCCCCTGGACTCAAACTATCTCCATGCTCTTGGCCGGTTTTTACATTTAAGTAGGTCGTTTAAGCCACACTTTTTCTCGTATATATCTTAAGAACCGTTTATTTTGTATCATGTACGATTTCAAACTACATTTTAGATCCCTTTAATAAGTTAATATTACATTATTATTTACATAATACCAACGTTATATTATGCTAAATTGCGTAATTTTTTTAATGCTCGTTATATCAAGTCCATTATAACTCGTAAGTACCTACTTTATAGCATCCAGCGATCAAAGTTGGGGACATAGGGACGAAAATCAAATAATGTACGCGATAGAATCTGTTTTAATGGTTCTAGTCAAACAACGAATAAGGGATACATTGTCAAAATACGTAATAAATAGTTTTTGTAGTAAAAGTAGAGAAATTTGTGAGTAAGAAACACATTTAATGATTTGGCTTCAATGACAGTTATGTATTTAATAGACGATACCCGCAACTTGGTCAGCGGAGGAGAAAAACATCATAACCCCCTTTTTTTCTTAAGCATATTCCAGTTAAAAGTATCCTATAACCATCAGTGGATGTCCAGCTATCCGTGTACGAAAATTAATAGAAATCAATTCAGCCGTTTTGGCGTCATGAAGCCAAATAAACAAACGATTATTTCTTAATGTTTTTTTTATGACATAGGAGGCAAACGAGGTATCGATTATATATTAATCGCATTACTATGTCCAAACGTCTGAGACTAAGTATTACAGAAATACGAAAAATCTACAGTTTCTTCGTACAAATCGGTTAGCCGATGCCATTCCGTCGTACTAAGGCACAGGAAATGTTATGTAACATTAAATCTATCACCCGTCAAATTATTGTTACGAAGCATTGATTGATGAGTTACAGTTTTTAGCTTTTTCCTAAACGAATTCAGATCTTTTGTGCTGCTTAATACAGGGAACGTTATTTATTATGTTGTCAAAACTGATCAATGATGGCCAACATAATTTATGTAAAAGCAGTCACAATGAGATCGATAATAACAGCATATTGTTATGACAAAAATGTACATAATTTATCAAATATGTTTGAAAAATCTTACTTGATCGACGCTGTCTCGTTCGTCGTGAATGTAACGGAGGCGAGACATTATTTCACGCAAACTGAACACCATTTTCACTCCACAATCCACGATACACTCGACAAGAGAAACAAGTACAAGAATAATAGTTTAGAAACATTAATTAAATAAGTTAAGTGAAACACAGCATAGCTACAGATAAGAGTCCGAAAGAAGAATGACGTTTTATAAATCACAACAAATGTACCCACGCTGCAAGAAATAAATGACGAACGCGAATTATTGTTTTTTATAGGCTTTGAAATTTTGCCAATCAGACAGCGCGTCAAATGATTTTACAACCTAACTTTTTATCTCTAAAGTTGTAAAAATTAAATGTTTGTACATTGAAGATATTTTCATGAATATAAGTGAAAAGGGCTATTTGAAGGTCACTGCATAGAAACGAAATTGTTTTTTTTTCGGATTTTCGTATGTTTTTAAGTACGTGTCGTCACGGCCACATCACGTCGAAATTGCAAGACGGATTTAACTATTTTTAGCATACTCCCAAAATAGGAGGTGGTTTTCAATTTCGTATATTGAGTAGATAAACAGTTACTTGTAAATTAAAGAAACTATGCAATATTTTTTTTACTTTTTGGTGTTTTATTTAGGGGTAGGTTTTTTTTTGTTAAAACACAAGACTGGCTGGATATCTACTGGCTACTTCTATACTATTATAAAGTTGTAAAAATGAAATGTCTGTACATTAAAGATACTTTAAACAGATTTCAAAATTTTTACGTACGTGGGTACTTTTTAGGTACACGGGTAGCTGGGTATCTCCTAAAGGTTATAGGATACTTTTTACTCGACTACGCTGAAGAAAAACAAGGGATTATGACTTTTTCTCCTCCACCAACGAAGTTGCTGTTGTTCTACTGTTTTCAAAACCTTACTTTTTATTTGTTACTCTTTATAACGAGGATTCAGCCAGTGCGTTTTCTCGGCGGAGTTAAGGTTGTTACATATAATAATCGTACTGGAAACGTCGCTTTCGCAGGCCAGTGGAGCGAAGGTGCCATGAGATAAACACGCGACGAATCTAGATCTTTCGCTTTGCTACGCAGCGTACGTAGTACCAAGAAATGCATGCGCTAGTTCGGTTTAGATTACCAGACATTGCAAATATATTGTACATTCGTGTTTTAAAATGCTATAAAAGAAAATTCTAGAGTGTATGCGATAAGCACTTGTTATGTTTTGTTACTCAATATACGTTTTATGATTATTAACTTTAAGCTTTAAATCGAGTTCATAAAATTAGGTGAACAAGGGTTTTTGCCATCGGGGTGTTGACACTGTATAACTAGAAATTAATTCGTATGATCCTAATAAGACGAAAAGACTTACCTCTGCAACTGAAGCGACATCTAGCGAGCTGATATTGTTATCCTCAATATTAATATATAAGTATATCTGTAAATTGAATTATATTTGTCTTAAAATTTCTCAGTTTACAGGCCCTGCACCCAAATAAATGTCTTTTTAACCCAATGGTTGACTGGTAGGGAATGCTTTTTGGCATTAAGTCCGCCATTCGTATATTTTTTGATTGTGCAATAAACTTTAAATAAATAAATATAAAAGGTAAGTTATGTTCCATCTAATAAGTTTTTGACACTTTCCGAAGAACGATACAGTCGAAAAGTACTAGGCAAGCATAAAACAATGTAACGCCCACCACGTATTCGAAACAGATGTCAATTACAACGTGTCCCGTAACATTGTTCCGGAGTAAAGCGGTGAGATCGAATTCCGATTGCAGACGCATCTGTCCTCTAATGAACGTTGGTACGTGCATACCATCTAACTGCAGTTAGTGCTTCTGACACCTACGTGTCTATGTCCACCTGGTACGTTGAACGCGACGTTCTCAGAAAAGACATTAGGGACTTTATATCTACGTCGGTTACGTCCAAGGGTTAGGATGGTTTTCAAATCATTTGTACCTAATCATAAGTTTGGTATCTCGTAGCAGATAAATTTTACAGTTTTCTATTTGAGGGCAGTTGACAGCGCCAGTTTGTTTGTTTTTAAGTTTAATGACTTCATATTGAAAACGGTTTGATATTAAGAATAATGAAATAATGAGTTATTCCACACCGATGCATGTCGCTCGTACAAAATGGACGATAAGAATCCAGTATGACGTTACTCGGCTGGTTGAATTTGTAGACGCCATCTCGCACTAAGTAAATTAGCGTGGCTGTCTATATTTATTGATTTATATTAAACTAGCTTCTGCCCGCGACTTCGTCCGCTTTAAATTCGTTTATCGCGGATAAGGGTATTTTTCCGGTATAGAAAGTAACCTATGTCCTTCCCCGGGACTCAAACTCTCTCCATACTGAATTTCATCCAAATCGGTTCAGTGGTTTAATCGTGAAGAGGTAACAGACAGACAGACACACTTTCGCATTTATAATACTAGCTTCTGCCCGCGACTTCGTCCGCCTTAAATTCGTTTATCGCGGATAAGGGTATTTTTCCGGGATTAAAAGTAGCCTATGTCCTTCCTCGGGACTTAAACTATCTCCATACCAATTTTCATCCAAATCGGTTCAGCGGTTTAAGCGTGAAGAGGTAACAGACAGACAGACAGACAGACAGACAGACACACTTTCGCATTTATAATATTAGTATGGATAGTATGGATATGGATGTGGATTATACAATTAACACTATGTTTTTCTTAAAAAAGAGAATACACATACATGACGCCCGAAATGTAGGCATTAAATGTAGGTGCTGGCATCTTTAGTAGTTCGTCCGTCACCGACGTGTTAAAACAGCTAAGTGTTGACATATTAGTCACGGTCGTTGTCATTTTAGCGCCTTCTGTGAAGGTTGTGTATTTTCCCCTTTTCACGGATCCGTACCAAAAATGGTAAAAAAGGAACCCTTATGGTGCGACTCTGTCTTTCTGTCTGACTATTAAAGCGCCATATCTCAAAAACTACTTATGATATCTATTTGAAAATGGAATATTTATAAACATGGGTCAGCCAACAGGTATTGGAAGGGCATATTCAATTTCTAAAAAAACGACGAATATGAGAGGGGGGGGGGGCAAAAATTAAAAGTCAAGCTACTAGATCAAGTAGTGCATCATAGGTGTGCTTAAAATTACAATTTGTATAAAAACACATAAATATTACACGAAAATTATAACTACTTATATCTCTTAATAGCAATTTTTTTTATATTTAAAAAAACCTATACTATATTTGAACAACCCAGTTGCGTTAAGTTTGCACCTCATTTGTTTGCAAAGCTAAAGATGTTAGGTGCAAACTTAACTGGAACCAGGTAATAATGTTGGGGTAAGTGAAAGTTTGTACGGAACGGAAGTTTGGAAGCCTGACTCGCACTTGACCGGTTGTTTTCACCTAAGACCGCTATATATCATGTTATTTCGAAATACAAACATTACGTCGAATGTAATCCCATCGCTTCATCTATACTGTTATAAAGTTGTATTAAGTATTAATGAAATGTCTGTACATTGAAGATATTTTACACTAAAGCGATTTTTTTTTGGATTTTGTGTATGTTTGTATGTATCGTTGTGGCTTCATCACGCTAAATCGCCTAAACGGATTTCAACTATTTTTAGTACACGGGTAGCTGGGTATCTCCAGATGATTAAAGTACACTTTTAACCCGACTACGCTAAAGAGAAACAGAGGGGTTATGGTTTTTTATCCTCAGCGAACGCAGTTGCGGGCATCTTCTTCCAATTACATATAAATGGCCAGATCAAGTTGGCTTAGTGGCTAAGGTAAATAAAAGTAGAAACGCAATAAGTACAATATCATTAACCGGGAAGATTGTTCGGGCTGCGACTAGTAAATTGACTTAAGTATTCATGGGCGGCTGAATAAGTGATGGGCCATGGGATGCGATCACATTAGCCCCGATTTCAATGATCGGGATAAATTAGTGGACTGTGCTACCGCTAATGTTAGGGCGAAGGTCTTTTTATTTTACTATAGTCTATTTCTTTAGGTATTTAAAACAACTAGAAAGCGCCCGCAACTTGGTTCGCGGAGGAGAAAAAGTTATAACTACTCTTTATTTTTCAGCGTAGTCGGGTCAAAAGTATCCTATAACCATCTGGAGATACCCAGCTACCCGTGTATCAAAAATAGTTGAAATCTATGTAGCCGATTTTGCTTGATGAAGCCGCAACGACAGATACAGACGTATAAAAAAAATCGCTTCAGTCACCTCCAAATAGTCCGTTACAATAGTTTTTTTATATCTTCAATGTACAGACATTGCATTTTTACAGCTTTATAATAGTACTAGCTTCTGCCCGCGACTTCGTCCGCCTTAAATACGTTTATCGCTGATAAGGGTATATTTCCGGGATAAAAAGTAGCCTAAGTCCTTCTCCGGGACCTAAACTATATCCATACCAAATTTCATCCAAATCGGTTCAGCGGTTTAAGCGTGAAGAGGTAACAGACAGACACACTTTCGCATTTATAATATTATAGTATAGTATGGATATGGAGTATGGATTGATGTTAACAAACGACCACGTGACTCGAGTTATTCCGACAATCAATATATATTGTATCTATGATACAACGCCACTAACTAAGAGATCCAAGTCACGATTTTTTTCTTGTTTACATTCTTTAAAATACTTCAATACATAAACTAGGTATAGAAGGTACCCGCAACTTTATTCGCGGAGGAGAATAAATAAAAAAACAAGCAAATTATGTTTTTTTTATAATAAATGGAAAGCATCCATTTACACTAGAAACACACATTTTGAAAAATCTCACGTGAGTTTGCACGAAGTTGCTGGCACCTTCTACTTTCTCCTGACCAATTCTGTATACTTATATATATTATTAATTTTTAATTATGTGTTATCCAGCATAAAGTTTATTCTATTCTAACCTATTTATTGAATAAAGTATATTCTATTTACCTATATATATATATATATATATATATATATATATATATATATATATATCAAATGAAATTGTCAAAGAACGTGTAAATATTTATTGTTTACACCTATACTATCTCCACACGTACTCCGTACTCGTATTCAAGACATAAATGTTACACATGCGTCTGTACAACAAAGGAGAGGCTTCTTTAAATATTCCTTTCCTTCATAATCAAAGTGCTGCGTTCGAGAGATAAGAATTCCCAACGCGCAGAACATTAACTGCGGATGTATGGAGACTACAGAACGGGAACAATTTCACTCAGTTAGCTATTTATCAAAATTCCCTCGAAAGAAGGCTTACCCAATTTCACCGGCACCGCAGTACGCACTCTATAATTTATGCACCTAACACGGGAAACACACGATTCAGCAAAGCGACAGTCGTTTGTAGCAATACAATTCGGATGTGTGTAAAATTCGGTCTATATTTGACACGTTAAAAACAGTGTGTTTAACGGGCTTGTTTCACTGCGTAGTTTTTAAAAAGCGAACTGATTCCTATTTGGCAGTTGTCTGTACATTGTAGATATAAAAAAAATATCCAGATTATTTAAAGAGTCCCCAGTAAGCTCGGCCGAATTTCACCTTCCCATACAAACGGAGTCTCGTTCTTATTTTAAAACTACGTGTTGGATTGTAACGAAACTTTGCATAGTTTATATGCCTGCAGTTTATAGAACAAACGAAATACAGCAAAAACAAGTTTTGTATGTAAAACTTAAATTCGCTGTATTTTTTTTACTATGGTATCTGAAGCTACATAAATTAATTACGGGCCTGCATATACCTAAACATATTCTAAGTACTAAGTTTCAGAGCAAACTAACTAGTCGTTAGAGCGTAACTACGTTTGTATGGAGAACCGAGCTTACTGTGGACTCTTAAGGTCACTGAATCAAAAATATTTTTTGTATGTGTCGTTGCGGCTTCATCACGCTAAAACGGCTAAACGGATTTCAATTATTATTGGTACACGGGTAATTGAGCATCCAATATTTTTTATCCAATACTATTTTCGCCACAAAAAAACCGTAATATCTGCCGCGATTCAGTTCCCCTATTCCACCCTAAACACGCTCACATAATTAATAGACGCCCCCTAAAGCGGTAATAACTGTTTTGGAAAGTCGCAATTTATTGTGTGTGTGTGGCACATATATCCACAGTTTTTTTAAATACACTTTCTAAGCATTTTTTTTAGATGCTGTGAATATTTTAGGATATAATCGCCCCGAAAGTAGCTAAAATTGAAACAGAAGACGGCGGAATATTCACAAAGAATATGCGATACAGAGAAATGTACAACAATACTCTACTACGTGAATCGTACGTTCAGTAGGTACGTATGTCAGAAAACGCGCCGTGTGATTTTCTCTTGCTCAGCCGTTCCCGGCAATAACTGTGAGTTTAGGAAAATTTTTCGCCGCCTTAACATACTCGTATGAAAGAATTGTTAGCTTACGTAAATCCACGAACTGCCGCGATTTCACATTTGCTTAATCTTTGACTTAATACACTTATATCAAAGAGTGCGGGAAAGAAGTTACTTTTAAGTGAATTATATAAGGCTGTGCGAGTCTTTGATTTTCTTAGATTTAATATTTTTGGCTTAAGTAAGTACTCATAGGAGTTATGAGGTCAAACTGAACTTATGTACATACGAGATGTCCCTAAAACCAACGCCAAAATGAAGAGGGGTCATAGCAACAGCTCATTCATAGCTACCATATTAAGTAAATTCGACTTTAATAAAAAGTTCATAGCTTTCGAGATAATTGGCAATTTTAAACATAAATTTGTAATTATAAACAAAGATCAGAAACAAATGAAAAAATTTTTCGACGATACTGGACTTGAACCAGTGCCTTGAGCCAGACCAAAACAAAAAGTATAAATTTGTAATGTTTCGTTTTTTCAAAGTGCTAATATCTCGAAAACCATGAAATTTTTATTGAGGTCAAACTTACTTAATATGGTAGCTTATGAGCTGTTCGATTACCCCTCTTCATTTTGGCGACGATTACATCGCAACCACAGCGTAATTACTAGCGACAACATCGCTTTAACGGACGGCTTCGTCGCAGAAACAACGTTGCGTTCACGCAACGACGTGCAAGAACACTGCCAGACTGTCTATCTGCGATCACTAGCCTCAACGTAAACGCAACCACATCGAGGTTCTATAATCACCACAACCCAACTGGAAAAAGCGGAAGCTACACTGTTCACACGCAACCACTGCTTAACCACTTTTTGCCGCTGCGTTGTGGTGTGGTTGTGGTTCGTGTGAATAGGCACTAAATGTATCCAATAATTATTTTGTCAACAAACAACTGTGGCGAGCGTCTATTTGACAGCTGTCAAAATTAACGAGTTTTATTGATGACGTTTAATGTTAACGTCTGAAGTCTATAAAAAATCCAAAACGCTCTTTTATAGGTACATCAAAGCCTGCATATATTAGATACTCAAAATAAATGCATTTTGAAAGCTAATTTGTTGACAGTAATAAAACATAAACGTAACATGTATAACATAACATATATTAATTCACATTGGCCGAAACTTTTCTTCAACAAGAGGAAATCCATATTTATAATTTAGCTTCACACAATAGGTCACAAACAAGACTACCTTTTACAATATCACCATAATGACTGTGTCTTCGGCTAAACACAGATGTCGCGTCCAATTTCCACAACATTACAAAACTAAGCAACTAATTATTCTAAGTGCGCGTATTTCCGGCCTCCCTACCCCTTGACGCTACCAAATAAATCCATTAACTCAAATTAAACTTCGTACAGAGTAAGAAGTCACACAAGAAACGCATTCCCTTAGATTATTTAAAGCGATTCGGGACGAAAAAATTCAATGAATATCCTTAAAGCGTGCAAATTAAACACGGAAAACTTTTTGTATTTGCTTAGCGCTTCACGGCTGATATAAGTGGATTGCAAAAGTTCCGCGGATGAGCATAAAAATGCTCGAGTCGGGAAGAAAAGAAAACCAGCATTAGGAGTGTCGCGATAGCAGGAGTATATTTTTGTTAGAAACAACTTCTTGGTAACTAATGGTAGATTAACAGGCGGCCGAGTGACGTTTTTATGTGAGCCGTTTATGAGCGTTACTTCTGTTTGTCTGACAAATTACTTGAAGTTTTTGCCGCGTGTAGTTTATTTGAACATTTCATGAGCATATGATGTGGAGTGATGATTTCATGGGCATATGATGTGGAGTGATGAAAGTCATGTGAAAAGGCGAGTATAGGGTATTGTGGAGGGTCCTTGGAGAAGAACTAACAGGCGGCCGAATGACGTTTTTATATGAACCGTTTATGAGTGTTACTTCTGTTTGTCTGACAAATTACTTGAAGAGTTTTCGGCGTGTGTAGTATATAGTATTCTGACAGTGTACTCGTACAGGCAGTTTGAGTACGTATTTATGTTAAAGGATTTGTGTCAGTTTGTGTTTCTGTAACATAAGTTATGTATGTCAAGAAATTATAACTGAAATCGAATGTAAGCGACCCGAATGTAAGACCAATTTACAGAATGCATTTCGGGGAGTGTGCGGCAGGTCTGCATGATCTGATTCCGCCACATTCGTCACTATGGGAATACACGTAGATTTTGTTTCCATCCGTATGTTGATATAACACCAACTCGAACAAAGCAATTTGCATCTATATTCCTCGTTAGAACAGCTAAAGAGTGGAACACTCTTCCAGCATACCTTTTGTCGGAACAAACAAACTAAATTGGATCTCTAAGGACGACAGTGAATAGGCACTAGATCTAGGTAAGCATGCTCCATCGTCGGCTTCATCGTCGCTTACCAACAGGTGAGATTGAGGTCAAAAAGAGAATGAAGTCAGACGACGCGTATGGCTCAGTGGGTTGAACAACGGCGTACGAAGCTGGCGGTCCCGGGTTCAAATCCCAGCCAGGGCTAATGTTTGTGTGATGAGCACGAATATTTGTTCCTGGGTCTTGGATGTTTTGTATGTCTTTAAGTACTTATTATCATTTATCTATATACTAGCTTCTGCCCGCGACTTCGTCCGCCTTAGATTCGTTTATCGCGGATAAGGGTATTTTCCGGGATAAAAAGTAGCCTATGTTCTTCCCCAGGACTCAAACTATCTCGATATCAAATTTCATTCAAATCCGTTCAGTAGTTTAAGCGTGAAGAGGTAACAGACAGATACGCTTTCACATTTATAATATTTGTATGGATGTATATCGTCGCATAGTGTCCATAGCTTTATTAGCATTGCTTAGTTTGGGACTAGGTCGATTTGTGTAAGATTGTCCTCGTGTTATTTATTTATTTAAAAAATGCTTGCCTATCTAACAATAAAAATAAAGACTCATGATCATTGTCTAGACTTTTTCATTACTTTCAAGGTTTCTTTGACCATCATCGATTTGGCAGGTTTGCCCCCCTATTGTCGCTATATATAGGCGTTTGGCGCTCGGAATCAGAATCAAGTGTCATGATGTTGTATGGGCTATGACAGTTGATTTGGATACCAATTGTCAAAATTTCGTTAGGCAATAACCCTTCTGGTCTCGAAATGATTACCGGTCAAAGCATCCGTAGCTCGTGACAGGCATTCTATTATCTCAATGCGCAGGTTTCCTGACAATATGCAGAGTTGTTCACGGTAAGAGAGTTGGTTATTTAGCCATTAAACATATTTGGTATATTGGATTTTAACAAAATAAGGTAAAGACATTGTAAGTCAAATCATCATCATCACTAAAGCTCTTCTTTATGGTTGTTGTAAAATAAAGTATAACTTGTAACTCCACCTAGGCTTGCAAGTTTCAAATTGCCAACTCATACGAACCATTAACATACATTACTTTCGGAGATAAATGTAGATTAACATACGTGTATATTATAGCACTTAAGCTTCGAACCCTACTTGGTTGATTTTAATTCGCGATAAGATCCGCAGGTTAATAGTTACAGGTGACGATCTGATTACCTAATGGGGAGCGAAGTTTGCGGACCCTACTCAATTAACTTCAATACAAAGAAAACTCATAAAGTTACGTTTAGTCATGGTATGAGGGTTTCTATAAATTATATGGCGACATATCCCTTTGATATCATAATTGGTGAACATGGTTCCTTTGTTATTAATAACCATTTCGCAGAACAGAAAAATTACTATAATCTATTAATGTAATATGGAATTCAGTACAGCGATGCCCAATCCTATCAATTATTTATAATTTAGCGATGTTACGACTAAATTCGATCAAACCAGCTTGAGTTTACCGCAATTTGACTTGAAGTTTCTTTCGACAATCGATCAGATTGAAAAAAACCTGACCGCCTTCGGCACAATCCAAATGCAATCAATTGGACACGTTAATTAGTTGGTTCCTACGGTCAGAAATTGATAAATTCTGACCATATTGGCAAACACAATACGAGTTCTCTATGCAATAAATTAAAAACATGTTGAAAACAATTGAACTGAGAATGGTTCAAATCTAGAATTGAGTCAAAACGGTTTGAACCATTTGAACCAACCTCTAATTATCTCAGCCGTTTGACGTCATTTGCAAGTAGCAGTAGGGTTTTCTCTTGGGTGCCGCTGAATGCGAGATCCAGCGCTTTTCCGCTACCCTCATACGAGGCTGAAAGTCACTCAGAAAACAATGAAGACGGTTACTAGTCTCTGAACTGCGAGCGAGATCAAATTTGATATAACGATCCGAAGACACACCAACGTATATTGCCTATTGAAACTGACGGTCGTTAGGTTTGGAAGGCCCAGTGTGGTGACCACAGACGATGTTAATGTTTCGCAGTGCAGTCAGCGACGTCAACATCAAATAGTCTATAGCATCCAAAGCGCAAACTACATCGTCATCGGCACACATCTTTATGCCTTTATTAATAAAGATGTGTTGCAATATATTTGGCGCTTTGAATGCTACAGACTATTTGACGCTGACTGTACATTTATCGACAGACGATGATGTTAAATGATGATTCAAACTCGAGAAAAATCCGTTTTAGACCAAGAATTTAAGCTCAAAATGTTCCTTACTAGCAGTGATCATAATCACCGTGCAGTTTGCATAGCAGAGTAGGTATATGCTTGACAGGTATGGTAAATACTTCAGGATATACTTATAGATATATATTTTTTACGGTAATAAACCTTTTTTGATCTTTTTATATTTTTAAAACTGTAAACGACAAACGTGCATAATCTGAAATATTTAATTTAATATAAATCATCCATAGTACTTTCAATTGACAATTCTTATTTATTGAGATTAAATTGTCACGTGAAGTCCTAATAAAGTGCAACTTCTGTAACTTCCGTCAATATGGAAAGGTCATTTAGTTATTTCAAATTTATTTTTTCTAATCGACGTAAACGTCAGACAGCCAAATCCGTTGAACAAACTGTAGTTGTTTATTTAGTATACATATAAATATGTATAATAATTGTGTATTTTTTGCCATCCATATTTTGCTATGCACATTGATAACGATCACTACTTACTAGACAAGTAAGGTCGTATACCTCCACCTGCAGGCATACAAATGTATCCCCGATACTTTTTTTCCAAATTACAAAAGAAAGTTTCAGGTTACTGTTCACATAAGGGATTCAATACGCTTTCGTTGGCAAGTGGTCCTATTCAACAAGGGGCGTGAATAGGTAATATCCATCCGGCTAACCGCCACGTGAGTCGGCAACTCTGTCAAATCGCGAACACAACAACACTGACAAATACAATTACACTTTAGTTACTTATTTGCTTATTTCTAATATCAATGGTCCTTCGAGCCGGATGCATACTTCATTACTGTAGTTACATACAAACTTTTCAACATAATCCGGCAGAGAACCAAAGTTACAGACATTGTTCTACTGAAGTGGGTCATGTCTTAATTCTTTTAGAACAAATAAGGATTTTAGAGTAAAGGCGCGTATCGGAAAATGGCCTTGTTATTAGGTAGAGCGATAATAGACGCAAGATAGGCAGGGCTAAAATAGCATGATGGTGTTGATTTGAGGAAATTATAGAGAGTATGGGTATACATACTTATTTATTTATCTACCGGGCCCGCATCTTGAGTTAACAACTCTATCAAATTGCATTTATCAACACTGGCAAATATAATTTCTCTTATAGTAGCGGAGATATTTTTTTATCTTGATTTATATCTAATAGAGGTCTTTCGAGCCAGATGCATGCGGTTACATTTCGCCTTGTTTTAGTTACTGTTATTTTTTTCATTAAATAAATGATTCGAATCTAATCTAAATCACAGTGGCTTTCTCATTGGCTAACTACAATACTATTTATTATATTGTTCATACAAAAAAAAAGAAAACAAATGAACGAAAAAAGATTACAATTAGGGGTGGAAAACAAACCAGTGGGTACATATTGTATTCCTATCTTATTGCTATTTGAACATTAAACATTTATTTAAACATTATTATGTTTATTTTCAACTATACTCCAAAATATTATCTCGGAGAGATTGCTCTAGCAATAATTAATATCTCCTGTTGTGTACCGTGTTTTCAAATTGTGTGAAAATATAGATATCTGTAGATTACTCCGGGAAATATTTACTAGTTAATTTTGGGTTTGCGACCAGAGCTTAAAAAGTAATTTAAACAATTTGTACGAAGTATTAAATAAAGCAATTAGATCTAGCCCAGGGGGATGAGCGTGTTTGTACGGGGGATTTAGCTCTAAATACCAGTACGTGTATTGCTTAATGTACCTACACATCTATCGTATTCACATAGATTGTCAAACGTGATACCCGCAGTGTGCAGGGCTATCGAGCTCATCTCCTCTATGATTTCATTGCTAGACTCATTTGTCAATCTGCATAAGAAACCACAGTGATAAAAATATAGTGATTATTCTAATACGACGACTACTTGTGTTGTTGGTTTGTTTATAAGTTTAATTTTACAGTATAAAAGTATGACAGCCATAGTCTTTATCCTTACTATATTATAAACGTGAAAGTATGTCTCACGTTCCACTTAATCGCAAAAACTACTCGACGATTTTTTATGAAACTTTCACTGTTATATACCTTATATATCAGAGAAGGACATACGTTTTAATGTATGCCAAATTTCATCCCTTTTAGAGATGAAAAAGGGGATGAAAATTTGTATGGACAGTAAATATTTTTTCACGCTAGGAACTTGAAATCTTGGTAATATGCTTCACATTTAAATTAGTAAAATGTGACTGTTTTTGGGAAAGGGTCCCACTTTGTTGATATGGAGTTATAAGTAGTTTCTAATACTACAGATCATACGCTATCTTTTGGTGAAAGATATATGTCTCTAGGTGCTATAGTTATTTTTAAAAAATCTTTAAATTTGCAAAAGTGAAAAAGCGACAATTGAGAAAACGTTAGTTTAAGTTTGGGACGGCAAAAAAAACACTTGTACTTTGAAGTTATGAAGTGGTTAGTATCAAATGAATTGGCATACTTTAAGGATTTTAAATTGGTCAAAATCATGTATGTAACCTTAGTAGTTTGTATGTTGCGGAGGCTTGAACATAAAAAGAGAACGAATATATGTCAATCCTGAATATGGGTTTATTTTCTATATTTATAACATGATACGTACATTTGTCATTAAAGTTGTATTTATAAATGTATTCTCATGCTAAAAAAGACAGAAATAATTGTATGGATCCCTTTAGTTAGTTATTATTTCAAAAAGTTAAGAAAAACTGAATTGAAAAGTACAGCATAAAAAAATACAAATGACAAGTGTATTTTAATATATAACATAAGATTACTTAAAAAAAATAGGTGTAATGTTTTTCGAGTTATATAAATGTTATTTTATATCTATCGGTTAATTATATTTTTTTATATAATACTGTTTTTTATTTAGCGGAATCATCGATAAAAAGTCCATTATCGATGGTTATCCAACCCTACGATTCAAATTTCGTATTTTTCTTTTCTCCTGCTCAAAAAGTACATCATATTAGCTTCGTGAAGCGAGACTAAAATAGTACATTTAGCCCCTAGGGTTTAAAAGAAAGCCCTATAATCCCATACAAAGTTCAATGACACTGAAAAAAGAACATGCGGTCATACATATACTTACTCCTTACAAATTATTAAAAGCAAACAAACCAACCTGATCAGATTGGCCAAACTTTCTGATTGAATTGCTCAAACTGTACTTTTAGTTTTTCATGAAATATACAATTTTAATGTTAAGTCTTTTTTATTTTCTCGCAGTCGAAGTGAAAAGCAGAGTGTTTAACACGTGGCTAAAAGCCATTACATGACACTCAGATATATTTGTCCTCGCTCACTTTGTGAGCTCATCCAAATAATCACTTTGTGTCATAATGGCTTATTTTAGCCCCTTGTCAAACAATCTTCTATTTTTTATTCGTATTTTTTTATGCTGTACTTTTCAATTATTTTTTTATTTACTTTTTGACATAATATCTAACTAGATAAAACAGAAGATAAGATATATACTAAAGGGATCCGTAGAATTATTTCTGTCTTTTTTAGCATGAGCATATATTTATAAATACAACTTTAATGATGAATGTGTGGGTCGTGTTATAAATATAGAAAATCGTATTCAGGATTGATATATTTTCGTTCGGTTTTATGTTCAAGCCTCCGTAACATTCAAACTACTAAAGTTACATACATGATTTTAAATAATTTGAAATCCTTAAAGTATGCCAATTCATTTAATACTAATAACTTCATAACTTCAAAGTACAAGTGTGTTTTTTGCGGTCCCAAACTTTAACCAACGTTTTCTCAATTGTTGCTTTTTCACCTTTGCAAGTTTGAAGAATTAAAAAAAATAACTGTAGCACGTAGAGACATGATTTTTTTTACCGAAAGATAGCTTATGCTTTGTTATATTACAAACTACTCATAGCTCCATATCGGCAAAGTAGAAATGTTTCCCTATAACAGGCACAAATATGATATCGACGATTTTTTTCGGTATTCGACAAAGTGGGACGCTGGGCACTAAACTTTGAGGCCTTAAAAGGTGCTTAAATTGATCATTTATGGATCGACATCAAAATCATAGGTTTATTACAGTATGATCTATCAATTTTCATTGAAAGTCGATTTTCGGTAGGATTTGCCATATTTCACTAAACTGCCCGTAACTCCGAAACTAGAACCGACAAAGTGGGACGTTTCACTAAACTCCCTAACAAATATAGAGTTTTGGGGAAAGACATAAGCTACTTTTTATCCCGGACAAATATCTTTTATCCGCGATACACGAATCTAAGGCGGATGAAGTCGCGGGCGGCCGCTAGTACTTAATACGTAATATGTGGATGGCCCCGTGTGTAAGTGCGTATTTATATGCAATTATAATCAATGAGATGTTAATAATATAAAATTAAAGGCCAATTAAAACCTCATTATACACGTATCGCTGACACAATTTAAAATACAAACCTAAAAACCAATTAACCATTTCATTTCCTCGAATTTAAACGGCAATTAATCTATAAAATAAAATAATGAACTGACATGAGCCGCGGCTATAAAGTACGATTTTATCATACCCTTGGGAGGGACACGTTCCAATATCGTAATAAAAAAGTCACAGATGTCAAATTTATGACGTTGGACCATTGTAAAGAGATTAAAAGATTTAGTACACGGCCTGCCTAGCCACGCAATTAAGCAACGTAATATCCATGATAAAACCCCCGTACACACTTACGCCGTTTTGTCTTTTGGGGGTATAGGGGACGGTTTCGCTACAAGCCTGCTACGGACCAACGCTTAAGTTCTACGAGAACATTTTTACAAGTTTAATAACGATGTAATCCTTTTGTATTGGTTGGTGTCACGTCCTGGCGCTATTTCGCTTACTCACCACTAAACCGGGCTAAAATTTTGGGACATACCTGTGTAAAAGAAAATTGATTGTTAATGGTATTCTTCTAATACATCATTTGAATTTGGCTGTAAGTTTTAAGGCAAAAGATATCACTTGTTTTCAATAAAGAGCATGTAACTGACAAATGATATAAATATATACATTTTGATTTTTTTAATAGTGGTATTTTTTGCCCAAAAATATCATCAATATTAGTATAATTAAATGAAGTAATGTCATAGCATTTGAAGTTATAAATAACTAGTAAGTGCCCGCAACTTTGTTAGCGGAGGAGTAACCAATCATAACCTTTTATTCTTCATCTTAGACGAGTAAAAAGTATTCTATAACCATATGTGGATGTCCAGCTACCCGTAGTAATAAAAAAATTGAAATTCGTTAAGACGTTTCGGCGTGACGAAACCACAATGACACATACAAATATATATTTTTTTCGAATCAATGACATTAAATAGTTTTTTTTTTTTTAATATGCTTAATCTACAGACAGATATTTCATTTTTACAACTTTATAATAGTAAAGATTTAACTAAAACAATTTAAACGGATTATAGCGCGTAATATTATCTCATTTGAATTCCCAACGTTTCGGAAGCTTTTCAGCTTTCATGTTCTCGGGGTCGATTAGTATAGATTACTAGATATTGTTAAAAGTTCTTGTAAATAATCCTGCCATTGTGCAAGAATATAAATGCAACTTAAGACCGTGTAAACATCTTTATTTCAAACACCACGAATAAAAAGCAAGCAAGTAAACAAATATTCACTAATCCTCCACTAAATCCAGTCTTAATGTACGGCTCCAAGAAATTATGAAAAAAGAATTTCCCGCGGGACCGAAATACCCTACAAACGTCCATTACTCGGAGAATAAATCACCGTTAGCAGCTCCAAAAATAATTTTCTTTATTCATCAAAATTAAAAGGAGCAGTTGACAAAGGACAATTAATTAAAATCCGCTTTTAGTGAGTTTTCATAGTCCGATCATCGAGTTAGACGATCTTAGTTTATTTTGCCGGCAACAAAGGATTTACCCGACTTCCTGCGTCCGGAAATTTAAAAAATAAGCTCCGGTCAGCATATTATAGTTTCCTGGGCTAAGGCGGTATTGCATTATTTATTCAAGTATGATTTTCGATGCGATTTGGCGCTTTGGCATCATTTCATTGAATTATTAAAAAAACTACAGTAGTGAAATTTTTGCTCATTCTTTGTGAACTGAACATTTTTCAGGATAAAAAAAAGGAGTCAAGTTTACACACATTTCAAAACAAATTTTACTTAGTATTTCATATAAGGCTCTTGTACTTGTTTGTTGACTTTCACATTAATGATTTATAGACAAGGATTGATTGAAACTGACAGCTAATTTACGTTGTCAAAGGCATTAAGAAACGCCAAGTTTCTGGCTAAGTTCGAAATGATCCCAACTCCGTATTCGAATGCAAAGACAATCAGCTGCATACGGAACCATAAAACATTTATTTGTAAATGGGTGTTCTGCACAAGTGCACACCGGGTTTTCAATTACACAAAGTGATGGCCACAGTGCAGCGCGCGCCGCGAAAAACGTCGCGGTCGGCTCTGACCGCTTCCACACTCCACTACCCACTCAAAAAACGTACTAACCGTACAAGAGCCCCATGCATTCTTACTCCCTTCCGCTCTTGGATAGCAATCTGAGCAGTGCCACCGCACAGACCGAAAACAAACACTAGCGCTGGAAAAATAAGGTCCTTTCGCAACAAAGTAAAACGCAACCAAACTTAGGGGACGCGTTTTCGAAAGGTTGAAGGAAAACTCGATCGCTTTTCCAGGGGGAAGCTCTCAGTGGTTTATTGCGTTATTACCTGGACGTGTCTCGCGCCGGGACAGCCGCAATTTAGGGAGAAAAGAACGATATGTTGCGAGAAAAGGGATTTTATAGAGCTCAAGCAGCGGCCTCGAACACCATGCTCCACCCGTAATTTTCTTTGATCGAAAACACTACACGACACTACTTCACTTTTTATTTTATCCAATTCAATATCGTTGAATGGTTCTCGAGTTGCGCTTTGCACCTTCTTTCCGCCGTGCCTGGTGTTGTTGCTGTCGGAGTCGAAAATAAATTTCCAGCCAGTTTTTGATTTCAAGCGAAAGGATAAAATAAAATGAAAATAATTTTAAGACAAGTTAAATTGAGCTTTTACTATTATTAAATGGCAGTATTTTTACCGCCGCTTGGAGCACGTGACGAGCGTTTTGCTTATTCATCGGAAACTTTTGCTTATTATACTGGGACTGAAAAAATTGCTATGTCACTTCGGTCTGGGTCACAATTATTGTTAATCTTAGGTTAGTATACGAAAATGCAACTTTAATCACATACACATTTGGAATTGTCATCATACATACACGTATAATTTTTTTTTTTTTTACTATAGTACGGTTACAGAGAAAAAAATGTTATTACGCTAAATAAATCATAAAGATAATTCAGCTTATCTGACACAAGCCTAATAACTTTATAGCAATAAATAAACGTTCGTTTGTACCTGAACGTATTAATATGATATAACTTAATGTTAATGTACAATCAATTGACCTCTAAACTTGTATTACTCAATAACGAAACCATAACATCGTTATCATCCAATCGGATTCAATAAAAACGTCACGGAACGCGAAACTCTTGCTTCAATAACCGGGTGACAGATTCCACAACTCCGTCTTAGGACCAATGAAATAAGAGTGAATGTCCATAAAATAAAATAATAACCGGCCAATAAAATCTTTCGTCGGCGAGGTCGTAGCAAATCTGTCAAATACTTCTGAAGAAAAATAAAAGAAACGCCGGAGGGTGGCGTGAAGTGGTCGAAATTTGATCTGAGACAAGTCGTGGGGAGACCATCAATCGGAGATAATTGGAGGCTTTAGTGACAAGCGATCGAGATACAGCTGATATAAAAAATATGGGTCGTTCTTTTGATTAAGTGTTTCGGCGACGTCCTTTCTATTCGGCGGCGGCTTTACGCTGCATTTGGCGCCCAGTTACACACGCTGATTTCAGTTAGACAAACATATCTACAGATACGATCCTTTTGTTGACCAATAAGAAATCTTGCTGATCAATTAATAATGCAATAAACCAATAAATAAGATAACTTAGGTAACTTAGGTAGATTTGTGTAAGATTGTCCCTGTGTTATTTATTTATTATTTATTTATTTAACTAACATCATTACATATTTGTGCACATTATACATTTTTAAAAACAAAATATCTGTACATTGAAGATATTTTCAAAAAAATGATTGTAACGGACTAATGGAGGTCACTCAACTGAATGGAAAAAAAAAGTTTTATATTTTGTATGTGTCGAAACGAATCTGCATTAATCGTCAAATTAATGCAGATTCGTTTCGACAGTTTAATTAGAAAACTATGGTGTGACTCAGACATATATAGATTACATTAGCGGTTACTCACATCGTAAGTCAGCGCGAGAAGGGAAGCGTCATGGTCTTCTCTTGCTCATGAATAAGTTTCTTGGAATTGTCCGATACGAGCAGTACTCGGCTTTTACGACGTGAGTAACCGCTAATGCTAACCAAATAAGTATAAAGTTTAGTTACCAAGACAGTTAGTCGTTAGTTTAATTGGGTGTTGATTCTCGACAACATATGAGTAGTTAAGAATCTCGTGTTCTTGAGGAATATTTGTATATAAGCAATGTTTTATTACGTAGGGATTTAATAATATCAATATTTACGGACTTGCACAGCATGGGCTGTATTCTTAATGTAAAACCTAAACTCCGAATGACCCAAATATTACGTCGTGAATTCAGAATGATATGAAATAATGTGGTAAACTGCTTCCCAAGTACTAATACATTTTCATTATTATCAATAAACCGTCTGTAACGTTACACTAAAACTGGAATTTATACGTTTGCCGACACATCCCCAGAGTCGCAGAACAGAGCACTTATCCCGATTCTTATACGTATTCGTCTCTGCTTACATTATTTATTATCTCATTATAGCAATTGACATCGTTAGGGATGAGCGAATAATTCCTGTACGTACTGTTTCAGTGATTCTATATCGTCTCATTTTTATTAAAAAATCTAAGGTAGGAAGGTGAAATAAACATCGCAAGGCCCTGGAGTACTAATGAGTTATTTTGACTTACTGATGTGATACATAACTTGGTTTAAAAAAATCGTAATTAATCAATGGCACTGAAAACTACGTAAATACCTAAATGTACAATATAAGACGTAAAAAAATACTGGTCTAATGAGTGATTTTTAAGTCTTTTATAATACAAGCTTTATTCTACTGCACTAAATTTAAGTCTCATAAAATTTAGTGCTTTGAAACGAAAAGAAAAACAACACTCTCCATGCAGCTCTTTTGTTTAAACATCACAATGGCGATCGAACCTCCTGTATGTCGTGCATCACTTTGCTGGCTATAAAAATAAACTCCGCAGCTTCGAATGTGCTAAAAGTATCGCCCGTAAACCCATAAGTCGATAACCTGACGTATCGAACTTTTTTTCAATACCGCCTGGCTCCTGAACTGTCTATTAACTTTGAAAACTTTAAATTGCACGAATTTTGTACAGTTACTCAACTAATAGGTGAGCGGCGTAAGTACAATTTTTAAACATTGCAAAAATAGATATTCAAAGTTGTAACACGAATTTCAGCGATTCATGTGACGAGAAATTTTTAAGTAATAAAACGTTAAAAAACCTAATTTATAACTAATATTACTTAATAAAAAGCCGTTTGTTAAAATAACTTTTCAGATGTGTTTCACAAATTTTCTTAGTATTTAGTAATTGATTACTGAAATATAAACAAGTTCTTTATACGATTCTAAGCAATCGTATTGCCGATATTTTAAGAGCAGTGCGCACCCACTTAATACTAATTACATTGGAAAATTCAAATAATAATAAATTGTCATTCAGATAATTGTTATTAGGGATACAATAATTATACCAAATTCATATGCAAGTAATAAACTGAATAAGTAATTTTGGGTTAACATGGACCATTGTAAGCTTCATTAATGGACACCACTAGGCATGATTATTAGAGTACTGTTATAGTAAAGGGAGAAATAAAATGTTTAATCTATACTAAAAATAAGTCGATATGTACTCGGTAAAGAGTCTTGATGCTGGATATCCAGCCGCTATTTTTCGCTCAGGTGCAGAAAGATAACTCAATCTTACTCGAACCTATTTCATAACGTATCACATAAATCGATCACACATACCCATTTGCTGGATGCACCGGATATTGGCCGCGGAAGTTTAAGTTTCAATAGCGTCTTATAAACGAGAGATTTAGAAGCGTTTAGCTTTTAAAATGCAGTTTAAATAATTGATAAAACCGTTTTTTCCGAAAATTTCATTAGGTACTAAAAAATAGATACATATGCGTTTATATGTTTATATAAATAGAGTATTCTGTGAAAAAATGTTTGAGTTTCTGCTGATCGATTAATAATTGTTTGATTGATTTGTCGTGCAGTTTATAGGTATCAATATTAAAACACTGTTTTACATATTTGTCTTTTGTTCATTATAGAGTAATAAATTAATTATTCAATTTAATGTTAGTGCTCGGTCTTTCCATGCAGCATGCTATCAACTATGTAAAATGGCCACTTTATTCCTATACCTACATTCTGAAACCGAAAAAAATCAAACACGGAATCAATGTAACACGTTGACATTTCTGAATATAATTAACATTTTCATGACAATGCGACCAAAGTCGGTCCCCTATTTGTAGCAAACGTACTTAAAGAGAGAAATATAATTGCAACACTTCATAATCACGTAGGAACGCGATAGTCGCAACTAGGAAAGCCACTAACGCTTGGAACGTGTGGCGATCGCGGAGTGCCTTAATGCTACACGTGACTTGGTCGCTGGAGCACTAAAAGTGATTGAACATACGTACATATATGTATAGTATTAAAAGGTGGCCGCAACTTCGTCCGCGGGGGAGGAAATTCATATCCTTCTTTTCCGTGGGTACTCGTACAAATATTCTACAGGTGAATAGACGACCCGTTTGGCTCATTTGGTTGTACAACCGCCTACAAAGACGGTGGTCCCGGCTTCGAATCTAGTCCGTGTGTTTGTGTGATGAGTACTTACGAATGTTTGTTCCTGGGCCTTGGAAGTTATTTAAAAAACTAACTCTGATCATAATTGCTAACAATGTAATTGTTGAATATTTAAATGTACGCACTATATATGTAAATTTTTGCAAAACATTATCTGTGACATGTAAATTGGCTTTACAAATAAATGAGTATGAGTAGATTTTTCTAGCATTTAACCACAATCTTACCTATCAGTTAAGTGATGTTAAATTGTAAGGCCTAATAACATTGTTTGTGAAATCAATATAATGAACTAAAAAAAATACATCTATTGGGTTAAAGTAAGACTTAAAGTGCGTCATATATGCAGCGGTTTACAATAGCAAAGACATATAAATGCTTCAAACTTTTACTTTACAGCCGTTTTGGGTTGCTAAATTCTTTTTGGAATAAATTGTGCAAATGTTTCAGGATTTCCATCTCCACTGGCGAAACGTATAAAAGAACGACAACTGGCGATAACCTTTGATTTATTCACCTCAACTATTTTGCGTTTTCGTACTAATGGTTAAAAATGGATAAAGGGTATGACTAGGTTTATTGTAGCTCCTACAAACTGTTTTAACGTCTAAAGATAGTGCTAAAACCTCCAGTCAAATTGAATGTAACCGTAATGCCGATTCATGGATTACTGAACCAAAAACGGCCGACAGATTCAATGCAGCGCACTACAAAAGCAAACGAATTCAAAAGGACTCATGAATACTTGTGGTTTCTAGTTCATATGCTGTTTTGCTTGTGTGTGTCCATTCCATACAGACTCCATAACAATCGGGGGCAGAATTGCCGGCGGGTTCGATCCGCGCTATAACCCGTGACTTCTCATTATGCAGATTGCCTTCGACATACGTTCACTAAACATCTTGCGACTATGTTGTACTTATAATATAACCTCATCGTTCGACACTTAGACTAGAAAACTGTTGAAGACTCAGACATATTTAGATTACATTAGCGGTTACTCATGTCGTAAAAACCGAGCACAATCCGAGGATCTTGGTCAAGAGACAAGAGAGGACCCGGACGTTGCTCTTCTCGCACTAAACTTTATTATAATCTAAATAATTGAAATGTATTGAAATGACAATTTGGCTTCATATTTTTTTTTCATTTCAGTAGCATTTTACGATGCGTCCATTTGCGGTTTGGTGAAAACACTAATTATACTCGTATAGAAATGTTATCATAAATGTCGCCTATAAAATCAGCATATAATTCAAACAACACCCACATTATTATTTATAAGAACTAATATTAAATGAAACTAGAAGTACAACTAAAATGAATTGAAATAAAAGAATTTAAACGGATTATATCGCGTGTGCTATTTCATTCGAGATCCCGACGTTTCGGAAGCTTTTTTAGCTTTGTTTTATTTAAATGAGTGATAATCGCGGTAACAGAAAAAAATATTATAAAATAAATGTAATAAAGTGCCCCCCTGTCCCCCCTCCCTCCCTTCGGCATGTTCCCGAAGATGCTGGCTGAATTTTCTTCCTACAGTAATTCTAATACGTTGAGCGAGGAAGCTGCCAGCTCTTTGGTCCCCAGTAGTGTCTATCAGTCGACCTGACGTCATTGTGATCTGTGAGATTTAGCTTCAATCCAATTCCGACTTTAATAACCAAGCAGTGGTATAATCCAGACTTTTCAACACTAGGCTGGACAAGTCGCTAGCTGAAATTTGCAGCTCTCACAATACCCAGAAGGCATCTACCTGTCATTTACTTTACAATTACACGGTAACGATCACCATCGGATGAAACTGTTGCATATATGTAAGTAACTGTGTAATAAGTGTATCCTAGGGAAGATAATCTGCATAATTGGAAGTCGTCGTAGGATATTGCGTCCACGTGAGGCGGCCGAGCAATTTTCTGCGTCATTTCCGGCGAATCGTCCACTCGGATAGGCGATTCGATGGTGCAGCCCACTGCTTACCTGGTTGCTGCATTTAAATACTAAAGTAACAGAAGAAATGCGAAATAGAATGTAATTCTGACATCAAAAGTACTTCTTTCTAAATTATTGTAATTATAATGGAACTCGTAACGCGGCAGACCTCCTTGGCACAATACTGGCTAGTAATAAATTCAATCGGAAAAAAAATAGTCCCGCGATTGCGTTTTGTATGTAAACTGTATTGCATGACATATAAGTACTGTACGCATGATTAACCAGCAATATTTGCGAGCCGTCTTTTCGGCAGAATTGTGATGGTCTATTCAAACTGTATATATGTAACACTTTAAAGGGCTTACAGTATTAGATGATCTTTGATCCATAGATCTTTGCTTTCGCTTTTTTAAACACTCGTGGTGTCATTTATACAGTTTCCTCGTTTGAATACATTTTTGCTTTGGTTTTCATAGATTGGTAAGTAAAATTGAAAAGTTAGCTGTCAATGTGGTTTAATATTAAATTTTCTGACTTATCTATGTAGACCAAAGTAAACATGTATTCAAACAAGGGAACTATACAAATATCACGACGAGTGTTTAAAAAAATATATCAAAAAAATCATCCGATGTAAAAATATTTGTAGACTTTGAGTTCAGAAAACGCATAACTACTATCAGAAGTAATGCACCTCTGAGACACTAATGTTCTTAAATGAAAACATTTTAACAAAGCCATCAAATACAATATCTTAGATGCAATTTCAGATTATTGATTTGCAGTTGTTGCGGAAAGTGGGACGGGTAATTTACGCTAAACAAAATAAGATATTCGAGCTTAAGAAAACAATCGACTTAATTATAGAAAACAAATTCGGTGATCAGACAATGATAGAAACAAGTTTCTTTGAAATAAATAGTTTTTTTTTCAATCGAGGCCAATCACAACAAAAATAAACATATGTATACATTTTTATTTCTTATTGTCCCGTCATAAGAGGTGTTTTTTTTCTCAACTTTGTTTTTTTTTTAAATTAAAGTTAAGTCATGTTAACAATACAAATAACCTTTAAATTCAGTCTTTAATTAAAGAAGATGTCATGCAACAAACGTTAAAAATAGAAAATAAATGAATGAAATAATGATACGAATAAACATGCAGTCGTCGACTTTCTTTAATGAAGTCGGTTAAAAAGACGACGCTTATCGGTGAGTAATTAAATATGAAGACATAAAAGCGACAAGCTTGGCTCCAGAATAAAAAGAGAAATATAAAAATATCCTCAGCATTGAAGTAATCAATAATGACAAACGTAAGAAATAAAAAATGGAACGCAGAAAATTTAAGCCTCTTACAAAATGGCCCTTTTACTGATCTCCACTAAAATATTCCATTAAAATGTAGCCTCTCAACTTGATACGTACTAAAGAATTCTGTTTGGGAAAAAATGCCTCTAAAATGTGTTCATCGAGAAAATAGAGTAAATACTGTTAAACAATTCATTGTTCTCAGATCGAAACAATTTGGTACACGCACACATTTGCAATATTTTATAACTCGCCCCATTTGTATATCTGTTAGGTATGTCTCTGTCATTCATCATTAATTCAGTATTATTTTTGACCTCCATCATCCGGGTTGAATTCGGTTTAGACATGAACTTATTAATGTATAACCTTATTTATGTTATCCCTATTAATTTAAAATATCAATTGAGGTTTTTCTTTAATTTACCACTGTTCAGAAGAAAGCCGAAAAAACTCAACAGTCAGTATTTTTTTCTAAATAATAAATATATCTTTAAGTATAAACACTATTCGTATTTCTACAAGAAAACATGTCAAAATATATAAAAGTAAATAATAATAGACGAAAAAAGAAAAATATGTTTCTTTTTAACCGACTTCAAAAAAGGAGGAGGTTTCAATTCGAACTATTTTTTTTAAAGTTTGATACGCCTTCTTATAAGTACCGTGTACCGGCAAAAGTAAGTTGGGTTTGTGATTTACATTTTTTTCTTTTGAATCGGCCTCTAACCTTATGATATGCCTTAGCCTTATATAATATACGATTTATATTTACTAAATATTTTTGTTATATCTTATTTAGTTACAAAATATGTAGACGTACATGTATTTATTTATATGTTTATATTTTTTATTCATATAGATCCCTAATAGGGATAAGTTCACCTTTGTATTTTATATTTATTATATATTTTAAGTTGATTGCATTTGTAGTTACAAATGCAATCAACTATGTACAATAAAGTGTTTACATACATACAATATATATTTAGATAAGTATCACAAAAACATCATTTTGTTAACACGCTTTAATAATATGGTACTGTCGAGCTGATTTGATGATGGAGCCGGAAGATATGAACTGGAACTTCATGGTTTGTTTTTTTTTTAATAATAAAATAACTTTATTGAGTATCGTAAAAGGTTATAACTACTTACATTTTGTATCTGTAGTAACTTATTAAATATAACATAGGCACTGCACAGATCAGTAATGTAATGAGCGAGAGTACTGTATCACGGCGGAACAGTATTCACCAGCCTCGTCTTTTGTTAGAAAAGTATAGTAAAGCGTGTTTTCTATTGTTTTTTTAAACTATTAATTTATTTATATTTTTTCTTCGACCCGTAACGTATTCATCATGCTTTGCTAATATCAGAAATATATCTTGAAATTCATTTTGCCGATTATGACCTCATATAACCCTATGGGAGTATAGGTTCGTTATAATGTTTTGTCAATGTTGTCACATCTTTATAAATCAAAATTCAGTATTTAACTAACTTACTAACTATAACTGAACCTATGGTGTCCCACAGGGCGCTGCTCCTTCATGAATATTGTACAAATAAAAAAACTTACAAAAATTTCACTCATTATCACTACAAGGAAAGTTCGTAACGGAACGTCTAAAACTTCGAAAAAATACCAACGGAACGTAATTAAATCGTAGTTAATGTCCTTGAATTGTACTCACTGAGCACTAATAATTCATATTTGTACGCGATTAAGCCCCGTTTTGTTGAGTCACTGTACTTCTTTCAAATTTTTCATCAACTTGCCTTATCAATATACAAATATGTATCCCAAGATTCATCTTGGCTGAATCCTCGCAGCGATCGATGCGTCTCCAGCCCCGTCACGCGATCTGTCGTGCCGTGCAACGTTTTTTCATCGGATGAAAGCCCCTATTTATAAGCCGCAGAATAGTTTCAACGGAACACTGAGTTAGCAGTTTTTGCAACGCTCAAGCGTCCGCTATATGAGGTTTTATTATATATTGTTCACGCTTTATCAAGTTTACAAAAAAAAAATAGAGAATAGTTTTTCTAAGTCATATACGAAGTTACAGTTTCAAATATACAAATTAAATTAACTGTTGTACATTAAATTATGTTTACAGATTTTCTTCTATACATTTCTAGTTGTCTGTATTGTTGCAACTCCAATTTCAGTACGTTACTTATCTTTATTGAAAATAAAAAGATCAAATCAAACGCAAAAAGCTAACCAATACCCATGTCAAACAAAAACAACATTCCGGCAAAATTGCTGCGCGAATCCGTTTTAGTACAGCGCAATCGATCAAAATAAAATAAAAATGGCCGGGCAGTTTAATAGAAAGCCGACTGAGATTTGAAAGGCAGGTGTGTGGGGATTACAAGTAGATAGGGTCACGTAGAACTGGCTGAAATGTGATGACAGTGCAATCCCAGTGCATGTACACCGTTTAAACGAGTTCGTATTATCTTCGCTAAAGTCTCTTTAGCTTTAAGTATAAGATTTTGAAATCGTCGCTAAAATTGTGTTGCCTCTTTTTATGACTTCAACTCAATTAAGAATTAAATTGAAATAGACACAGTCTTACTTTGTTTTTTTTTTATCTGTTTAATTTAAAAGAAATATATTAAAATTCATTTTGTTACTAAACTAACTCTTGTCTCTAGGGAGTAATTGGAATACGAACTTTTTTTAGCTAAACAAAAAGTTTCTTAGGATATTAGTTTTCTCTTATAAATGAAAATGAATATATAAAACAATGTACTTTTACATATCATTTTAAACCGACATATTGTTATAAAAACTTACATAGTATAAAGACCAATATGATATATTTATAAATTGTTTACAAAAGAGAATAAACTCTATCCAAAACTTCTCATAATTAATCTGTTCTTCAGCTATTTAGTCAAAGAGATGTAAGTAAATTCCTTGGCCGCTTTATTGTATCCTAACTCGGAAAGTTGGCTTAAATAAGAAAACGCCGATAGCCAATGTCTGCTCGGTAGTCTTTAAACGATTTCCTAACTTAATATAAAGTTACAAGATTTGCTAGTTGGAGATCTTGGTAACGGGATTTTTAATAAAACAAAGACTTCTTAACTATTCGTATCCGACTTTATTGCAGACTTTTCGGGAATAACAAGTTTAAATAATAAGGTTGATTCACGTTTCACTGAAGAAATAATACAGTTTATTTTCTAGAAGAAAAATACTTCTAAATATCTACAAATTGCTCTAGAATATCTATATTATTAGAATTGTCTATACAATGAAACATATAAAAAAAATGATTCCGACTCGACGAAGGTCACTTTTTTTAAATTTAAAAAAAAAATATGTTTGTAATATATCATTGTGTCTTCATCACGTCAAAACGGCTAAACGGTTTTCAACTACTTTTGGGCCACAGATAGCTGGTATATTTGTGGATAGACAGATGGTTAGAGGATACTTTTATCCGACAACGCTTAAGAATAAAAGAGGGTCGGTGACGAAGTTACATACCTTCTACTTTTTATAAAAATATGAAAATACGAGCACAATGTATCTAACACTTTAAGTATGAGCTTGAAGTATAATTAGCGGGTAAATTAGCAATGTAAAATAGATGTCAGCACCAAGGTAATAGTGAATATTGAATTATTGATGGAGAGCTAGCGCGACGGGATGAATCTTAGTTTTGTTGTCTGTTGAAAACCCTAAGGGAAATTCCCGACAACGTTGAGGCAAGGCCTTCGATTTATGCAGGTGCGCCGCAGACTGAAAATCTTGATGTATGAACGATGACTGAACAAAACGCAGTAAGGGGAATAAAATCAAAATTTCCCATGCAAAAATGTAACACCGAATTTCAGGCCGAAAAAGCAATCTTGGCCGCCCGGAAGCATTTTAAAACTATCATGTGAAAGCAGCCCGGACAAAGGGTAGCACAAATGGAAAATATGGCTGTTGTTTGTGTTATAAACCTAGCCAATCACTGCAGCGGGCGCACAATGCGCGACTAAACGCCAGCCGACAAAAGAGCCGTAAAGAATGGCCCCACACTCGCGCTAATAAAATAGTTCAGAGCAACAGGTTGCTCGGGCCCGCGCCAATACAATGAAACTAGTAGGAACTATGAGCATGTCCCCGCTAGCAGTGCTCAGTCGCTTTTGGGAATTGAGAGACGGCGCTTAAGCGTGTTAGCTAAGATTTTAAAGCATGCAAGACTTGATCAGAAGATCTTGGTTAATTTGAAGACAAAGAAGACAGCGAAAAATTACAAATGAAGAGATTTTTGTCCAGAGGAGTACGGATTGTACTAATTGAAATGCAGAAGCATGCTATGTTATTAAACCGCATAACCGCATTCTGTTTGTCGCAGATGAATGAAAGTATAAAATCTGGTACACGCAAATACTACCTGACTTCTGTATCTTTTTGAAATTTTTACGGTTTACTACATTGAAAATTTGAGATAACATATTTTTTTAAGAATACGAAGTTGTATTAGTTCTACATAAAAAACGGAAATATTCCATGCCAATTTAGGGAAGGCGTCCAATGGATGTGATTTGGAAGCTCTAGAAACGGTAGATTATTGCGAGACTATTCCATGTTGCCTTCGAACGTTCGGAGCGATAATCCTCAATCTTAACAGCAATCGGGTTTGGATTCAGTGTGCTTCAGATTAATTATCTAATGAATTTCGGTGCCACTTGTACACATTAAACATATTACACCACAGTCAACACAGAAATAAATATAAACTGATTCTACAAAAAATACTAAAGCATGCAACGTATGTAGATACGTATCGTATCATAATTGAATTTAGATGACCATCGTCGTCTGGTTCTTTATTATCTCGATTAACAATTTTCAGAGTTACGCAATCGCACAACATTTGCGAAATAGGGTAGTTTCCTTGTTAAAAAAATATTATTCTAATTAGTTCAACAGTTACATCATCAAAAAATATTGGACACGTATTTTTTCTTTTGACAATCAAACAAAAAAATACTAACATAGAGGGCGTCAAAATTTGGGAGTGGGGCGCATGACGTCACGGGGAACATAAACGCTATATCTTCATCATTTTTTGTTTAATTAACAAAACAAAAAAACGTGTACAATATTTTCTGATAATCTAACTGAATGACGGACTCATTATATATTTTTAGGCACATGCCTATTATCGGTCGAATTTAGAATCTTAGCTCAAAATTTACAGGATTATTGACAGTAAGCTACGCAGGATCGGGACATGAGGCGTGTTCTCGTTTCGGAGGCCAAGAACCATTTTGATTCACTGAGCCATATTAGTCAGTTAGCTCAAAATTTGAGAACGGTACTACGTGACTCGTTATTGTTTTTCTCGGGCCGGTAGAAATAGAAAAACAATAAAGCACGAATTGATTCTCGTTGACGTTGATCCGACCTCTCAGTCCACTTACGAGTGTCTGAACTCGCTTCGAGTGCCTGGGCGTGCATTGTTTTACAACCACTCAATTCTCAGGATAGTGGATTTTTTCATCACTCCATCACTAGCTTTGCTTTCAAAGAAGGAATTCCCTGTTTTTTTCCCCATACGTTCAAGTATTCCGGTAGAAAAAGGTTAGTACGCAACGCAGTAAAATATCACAAAGCGTTCTGTACTCGACTCAGTTACGATAACGATAGTTCGAAATCCGAACTTCAATTCATTGAACAGTATTTCATTTGACTGTGATCGTTTTTGAAACACTGAGTTTTACATTGAGCGTATCGAGCGAGAGCGTTTAACAACGTATCGGGGCAAGAGTGGATTTCATGAGAACGAAGTTTGTTCAAACATTGTTGTTTTTATTTCTTGTTTTAAAATTCACTGTGTAAATGAATTGTTGATGAATGGCAGCGCTAGAGCATTTTCAGTTTATGGACTCAACTCATACGATTTTTTTACAGTCGGTTTATTTGGGAACATTTAAGAAAAATTTATATTAGGTTGTTGCTGTGGCGTCCTAGCTAATGCTTGAAAATCGGTTTATTTTACACATAAACGATTACTAATCTAAACCCATATGATAGTGAGGCTTTTATAAACATTCTTATAAATATAACGCCACACAATGCATAGGTTGTTGTAGAGGGTAGACTGACGTTATGAAGTTTTTTTTTTAATTTGGTAATTAGTAGGTATCTTTAATATTTATTATTAAGTTGACTTCATTTATGTTTGTGATACAGTGTTGACTTTTATACGACCCATATGTACGATTGTATAAAAATCCTTATAACACTAACAAACATAAATAAAAATATAACTATTATGAGGCACAAAAATAAACTAGTCACATAAAATGTTTCATATCGAAGTGGAGGTCTAGAATACAATAGGAAAGCATTAAACAGACGAAAAGAAAATTTAGAAAACGAAGCGAGAAAACATCGTGTAGAACCATCGTTGATAAAATTGTCCAACCCTAAGCGTTCAATCTAAGTAGTACCTATTTGCTAGGTAAGACTCGCCTGCGTCGCAAGACAGCAAAACACAACAATGAATGTAGTAGGTATTTGCGCTAAGCATTATTTAGCGAGCAAAAAGGCACAGTAAAACCCTGGAGCAGTAAAACAATTCAACAGGAACCGCTAAAACCGACTCATACGAAAAGACGACCTCCCCGTCTGGAATTTTTTTACCGCACCCATTGAAAAAATCCTCTACATACGGGGAAACGCATGGTATTGGCTACGCGTAGAGCAGAGCGCCCGCTAGCTGGTTTCCTAGCAGTGAATTTGTTAACACATTCCCCGTATGTGGAGGAAAGAGCGTAGCGCTACGAAAAGTTCACAGCGAAAGTGTTAACACATTTACAACTACGATTTTTGCAGGTCTACTCGCGTAGCCAATTACGTGGGAAAATGCGCGTGTAGCGAGAATTCACTACCAGCAGGCGCCCAACTAGTGGGTTCAAGGTCAACACAGCAACGCCAACTAAAAGACGGAGTTTCACTGCCTTAGTACAGGACCAATGCTTATTCAATGTAAGCATCAATCACTATGTGTCTCAGGTCCATCATCTGTTGTTTCCGATAATCACATATAGGCTCAAGTATTAGTCTAGTAGTGATCAGATCAGATCCATCAATCCATTACTTTTACGTTTCAAGCGACGGTAATCTCTAGTTTTTCACTGTCGATGTCGCGTCAATGATATGTTGTTTTGTTTGCCATTATCAATCAATCTGGCAATCTGCCGAAACCTACACCAGATTAGACGACGCAACGGAGCCACGGAGTTTTTCTGTATGTTTCTGTTATTTTAGTTCACAGTGCCTTGATTTTTGCTGTAATGCTGTGTAATTTTTTGAAAAATAAATAAATAAAGTAGAGACAAGCATTAGTTTCATATAAATCCGTTCAGTGGCTAACTATCGAGGTCTGCATTTCTGCAAAATGCCAGGCAATTTCGTTTTCAGAAATAAAACTCCAGCCTCTCCTCCCTACGATTCATTATTACGCTGCCACCAGTACGAGTATAACCGGTTTTAGTTTTGAGTTTAGTAAAACTCTAAACAAAAAGCAGTTGATGTACTGCATTAGATAATATATTTACTGTGAAGGCCTGTCGCAAACTAGCAAGCTCCTTAATTCCTGGGTCGCGTGTACCTTGCGGTTTCACTGAGGGATTTGCAAGTTTTCTTCTATTGGTCCAAATGTTAGCTGCCGTTATTGTGGTTAGCCTCGGCTTACTCAACTTTCACAAGACATTGTTTTCGCTAAAGCTCACCTTCGGCTCTTTTGTGGATCGACAATCTGTTTGGGGTAAAGGGGAGCAAATTAGTTAATGAGTCGCGTATTTTAATGTATTAATATTCGAAGGTAATAATGATCTAATTTAGTAAAAGTTTGCTATTGCAAACTGACTCTATTGAGTCACTGATGGGTGACATGAAATAGCAAATTTGACAGGTTGGGCGTTGTTTAAATATAACAAAAAGATTGTACAATTTTGATCAAAAAATCAAATGCAAATGAGCTTCATTTTTATCGATTTTTATCTCGAAATAAATAATCTAATTGCAGCCTTAAAATAAATCGACTTTTTATAACAATAAAAAGGTGCTTGTAATTTGGTGGTGCAACTTCGTCAGTGAAGGTGAAAAATATCATAACCCTCTTTTTTCTTCAGCTAACGAGTAAAAAAGTATCCTAACCACATGGTTCCTATAACCATCTTTGGGTACCTAGTTTCCCGTGTATAAAAAATAGTTGAAATCAATTTAGCCGTTTTGGCGTGATAAAGCGACAACGACATATACACAATTACAAAAAAGATATTTACAAAAATCGACTCAGTGACCTACACTTATTTCCCGTATATATTTTTTTTAATATTCTCACCGTACGGACATTTCACTTTTACAACCTAATAGTATAGATGACAGAACACAACAATAGTTGATTTATGTACCTACCTAAATCCGACAGAGAATTGGTAAGTAGAAAATATTTTTACGAGTAGGTACAGTGTATGACGTAGAGTCTGGCTACTGAAATATTACCCAAATATTTGGCGCGAAATTCAAAAAATCTTGGGCTGGTCACACTCTGTGAAGTAGGAATTACAGTTTTGATAATAGAAAATATTTTTAATTTTCTATGCACACATAAGGTAATAAGTAAGTAAGGAAATAAGTAAATAATATATACGTCGACGTGCACTCAAAGTCAGCTCACATAATTTCTACCACTATATGTACAGTACAGTGAACGACAAACACATATGTTTACACTTTCTCATCATATACCATTGTTACAAGGCGAAAAATAATTAAGATCTAGCTCGATAATACCATAATATTAATCCATCAACAATTTCTGTGGTTACTTTAAATAGGTATAGACATGGGTTAGGTTATAGTAATGTTGCACCGGCACCATGGGCCAAGTTCGGGATTCGATCGACACGCTCGTCGCTCCTATATATAGACATTTTTGGCCAAGATATTTTTATATCAAATTACTACTGACCAGTCCGCAGATTTCTTCTGAATATTGGTTTTCAGTAACTCCTTACGTTCCGATGTTTTGATTTTATTGATATTTTCTAGAACTTCTAGTTTATCCGTTTCTTTACACATTTTGTCCTGTGTTTAAGATTCAGGTATTAATAAATTCACGTACCTAATCAGTTATAGGCAAATTTTAGAACTAGTACACAAAGTATCAAAATATTTATAGAGCACCGACCTACTAAATTGACAACAGACTTTTAGCCGTTTTTTAAATCATAGACAATTGGTGATACCGCAAGGAAATATATTTGGCTAGCCAGACTCTATGTAGAATACTACATACATCATACACTGTACCTACTCGTAAGATGAAAGACAGCAAAACAAACATTTCCAAACGGTACAGTCTGATTAAAACAATATGACATGCAACAAAATTACGTTCAAACAAAACACGACGTTCAACGTACAACCGCGGACGAAGTGGCAACAAAACAACGAACTGTAGTAAGTGAGGAGTGACAAAACTTGAGTCGCCGACTAATTAGCAATACAAACATGAATCAGAGGCTATTAGTTGTAATTGAATGAGCGCCGCCGGCGAAGTTGGTGCGGCGGCGAATTTAAATATCGCACTTTAAGGACGGGGTAAGAGTTTACACAAAAATGGCGGCAGTTGGCACACTTCGTTATGTTTCCCTGCGGTGAATGTTCACATTGTATTTTGGTACATATGGGTGGGTAATTCTACAGGCTTTGCAACTGCCTTCTCTGATTTATTTTTCAGAAACCGATGCCTAGTTCCATCATGCTCTATTATTTGCTAATGGCTGATTACGTGCGTCTATTGACAATGACGGTAAAAATTAGCCATAAAATACACAGAATATTTGAGTTGTGCAATAGAGAATATTTGTATTGTATTCAAGATAATAGGGTACATGTGTGATTTTTTTATCGCATCACTTAACAAAATATCCTAAAAACGATTTCAAAAAGTGAAATTACAATTAAAATCGGTCAATAAAGACGCATAATATAGGCATTTTAAATTATTAATTAGGCAGCGATTTGACAGAGGGGTCCGACATGTACTTTAACGCCATAGTACACTACGGCCATATAAAGTCCATATTAAATTTTGTTTTGCTAGAAAGTGATAGAATAAAATGTTTGATGGTATTTTTATAGTTATTCGATAAAAAAAAATCTCTACTATTTGTTGCGAGAATGGGCTTTTAATAAAGCTAAAATAAAAATTCCTGCATATTCCCTATTGTATAAATCTTATCCACCCTAATCCACTTCCCGCATCTGATATCAGATATAACTTTGCTCAGTCCGTATTCAGTCGAGTTTATGATAGAACATAGTTCCTGGTTTGAAGCCAGTACAATGAATCTATTGTGCCTTGATGTGAGGAATGTTTATCAAGGAATTAATGTACGGCGAATGTCGCCTAGGATTGTTAAAGCTCGATTGTCTCTCTCCGCGTACATTGTAGTGTATTGTACCGTATATTAGATCGTTACGTATACAGGGCCCGAATTGGATGTGACGATGCGATTTCTTCAATTTTGACAAGTTGGCCATATAATGAATATGCCATTTATTGTCATTCAAGCTGCACGCCTTAATCTTTTGACGACTACAGGGACACAGATGTCTCATGCCAAATACTGAGAACATGTGAATAACTAGGGTAGGTGATATATTAGTTTAATTGGTTCCTGGACGTATCTTTTCAGACTTAAATTATGGCATGTGACCACTTACCAAAAGCCCCAGTTTCAAAGAGGCATTTGTCCCAAAAAAACAGAAAAACAATTTCTGGTTAGAGATTTTTTATTTTAAATTATATTTTTTGCACGCTCATATTATAATAGGTGATATATTAGTTTAATTGGTTCCTGGACGTACCTTTTCAGACTTAAACTATGGTATGTAACCACTTACCAAAAGCCCCAGTTTCAAAGAGAAATTTATCCCAAAAAAAAAACAGAAAAACTATTACTATTTCTGGTTAGAGATTTTTTATTTTATATTATATCTTTTGTACACTCTAATTATAAAGACTGTCATTTATAAGGAATGATTTGCTTAACAATTTATTAGGATTACATTCATAAAAAGAGTTCGTCTCCAAATTTCATAAATTAGTTACATTTCGGTTATTTCGATACAGCAATATGTGTACTGATGATATCTCTGACATACGAGTATATATATTCTTTGCCACATCGAATTCCGGCCCCGCGCGATATATTCGAGACAGAGTTCCCTAATATCTGTGATACCGTTTCGCAAACAAAACATGTCATTCATTTGGAACATTGAATTTCAATCCGGTCATTGTTTTCGATTCGGCTTATAAATATTCATAAAACAAATGACGGTAAATTACCGAGGCAAGTCACCCCCGACGCTCGGCGACAATTTTTCATTGAAATTTTATAAAACACTCGCGTTGCCGCGAGGAAATTATCTCCCCCATTGACTGAATTTTTTCACGGCAAGTTTGACATCAATCCATTACTTTTGCATTTCATTGCGACGGTAATCTGATGCATAAGTTTTCGTCTAGTCAGAGCATATTTTTAAGTTCTACCATTTGTAAGGAACTAGTAGATTGTTTGACAAGGGGCTAAAATAAGCCATGAAGTGAGTGTAGACAAATATATCTGAGTGTCATAATGGCTTTCAGCCCCGCGTTACACACTCTGCTTTTCACTTCGACTGTGAGAAAATAAAAAAGACTTAACATTAAAATTTCATTAAAAACTAAAAGTACAGTTTTAACAATTCTATCAGAAAGTGTGGCCAATCTGATCAGGTTGGTTTGCTTGTTTTTATTATTCGTAAGGAGTACGTAGCTGGCCGCAAGTTTTTTTTCAGGGTCATAGAAATTTGTATAATATTAAACGGCTTTATTTAAACCCTAGGGGCTAAATGAACTATTTTAGTCTCGCTTCGAGAAGCTAATAGGACGAACTTTTTGAGCAGGAGAGGTGAAAAAATAATTATGTAAAATATCAATACTGTTTAATACTACCTACTAGTGTTATAACAGTTCATTTTTGCAAAAAATATTCAACACTAACAAAATTAAAATATCAGGATACCTTTTATAAGCAAATTAAATTATTTCATATTTTATCCTGTTTCCGCGATTGTCACTCATTTAAATAAAACAATTTAAACGGATTTCGGAAACGGACGGCGTCGATCCCGAGAACACGAAAGCTGAAAAGCTTTCGAAACTTCGGGAACTCAAATGAGATAATATACACGATATAATCCGTTTAAATTGTTTTAATTAAATAAAAAAAAAAAATATTTTATCTAACTATTTCGGTTACGAATTCAACGGGCATAAAAAGGGTCATTACTGAAAGAGACACGGCACATAAAGCTATGCCGAAAGTTCTGCTTCGAGCCCATGGGCCTAAGTGGATTTAGAAACCACAATTTGACTTGGACAATAGTTCTTAAGAGCCCTCTACTTACTACTACTTTAGGCCTTTTACGATAAAAAGCCTTATAGACTTTGTATTAAACAATTATAATAAAATACATTCAACATTACTGTTATTATTCGTACTTCATATTCGTTTGATCTAAGCGTGAAATAAATCTATATTATTATAGAGTTGTAAAAGTAAAATGTTTGTATGTTTATATGTGTCGTTGTGGCTTCATCACGCTAAATCGGCTTAACGGATTTCAACGGTTTTTGGTACACGAGTAGCTGGGTATCCCCAGATGCTTATAGCTATATGCTAAAGGAAAAAAGAGGGGTTGCGACTTTTCCTCCTCTGCGAACGAAGTTGCAGGCGCGTTCTAGTATCAACATAAGAATGTGATAGTTATTAGTTTACTAGTTAACTTTTATTACATCGGGGCTAGTATGTATGTTGTTTACTTGCCATTATGCAGATACTAGCTAAGCCCGTTCGGCGGCTAACGAGTTATAGAGTGACAGATATCCAGGATAGACGTTACTAAAAGTTATTTACTAGAAGAAGCACCTTCAACGACGATCTTGCTGATAAAATAAACACATAACCCTTTTTTGCTTTACCGTAGTCGAGTACAAATATTGTATAACTATCTGTACATCTTCAGTTAGTCCTGTACCAAAAAAGGTCAAAATAATAAGTTTCTTTTACGTGATGTAGCAGCAGACACACGAACATAAGAAAATCAACGTACAGACGTTTTATTTTTACATTAATATAATAATACAGATAACAGAACAGAATAGGGAGATTACAACTAACTAGAAAAATATAAGCGATCTTTTCTTTAAAGAGCGATCTCTTCTGTATTATCTCGACGAGAGTTAACTTAGGACACTAACAAAATCAAATAAGTCACTTTTAGTTCGCAAGCAAATGCAAATTCAACATCGCGAGCAATAAGAATACCGTTATCTAAACCCGGCTTAAGGTCTTTACCGGTCTGTATTCGTTACCCTATCGGGAACTTATTGGAAGCGCACGAAAGCTTTAATAAATCCATCATGTTGTAATGTAGCGCGATATGGCTATTATCCACAAATTACGTTACTTTTCATAGTATTTGGACAGCCCCGTTCTTGTCATAGGTTTTCATCACTTTGCCTTTTATTGAAATAACCACACGCATTTTGGAAGGATAATGTAGTATACCATCAAGCTCGCAATGTTTTTTATTGTATAAGAAAGTAAATTAAATTAATTGTAAAACTATTTTGCAAGTCATGATTGGCCAGCAACTGCCTGTGAATTTGCTGACCGGTTATTATATTATTTTAGCTTCTCCATCTTATTTTCATAGATTTCGTTTTTTTTGCCATTAAATAATAGCCATTTTATTAATTATTATCATTATGTACTACGTAGTTGTATTACATAAGCTATAACTCCCGCGGTTCTTTGACAATAAAGTGTTTTACGTTCAGTCAGCGTCAAATACTCTGTAACATTCAAAGCGCCAAATATATCGCAACACGTCTTTATTACTATAGGCACAATGATGTGTGACGATATATTTGGCGCTCTGGCTTTTACAAACTCCTTACTTAGTGGTAGGCGGTAGTTTTTGCCGGCAAGACTAACAAGGTTTGACTTGTCGACACGACGTTCACACGCAATTGTGGGAAGTTAAACAGCGTTCAAGCCTCGTTTAAGCTGCCGGTGACAGAAAATACATACCTACTGATTTATTAAATCTATCAATTTTGAATATGATAGTGGAATAATTTGATAAAACTCGACAACAGCCTGTCAAATTATTAAACCTATTAATCAACGGTCTGTATTCGTTACGTTACCTGATTGGAAACTTATTGGAAGCGTACAAAAGCTTAAATAAATCCATCATGTTACCATGAAGCACGTTAGCGTAAGCTGAAAAATCACGTAGTGATGTTGGCGGCAGTTTTTTCCGGCAAGACTAACAAGGTTTGACGTGTCGACGCAACGTTCCCGCGCAATTGTGGGAAGTTGAACAGCGTTCAAGCCTCGTTTAAACTGGTGGCGAGGGAAAATAAAATACATGCATACACTTTTATTAAATTTATCTATTTTGAATATGATAGTAGATAAGTTTCATAGAGCGCGTCATAAACCTGTTAAATTAATAAACCTATTAATTAACGGTCTTTATTCGTTACGTCACCTTAGCGGAAGACTTTTTTGAAAGCGTACAAAAAGCTTAAATAAATCCACCATGTTACATGTTACATCATGTTACATGAAGCTCGTTAGAGTAAGGTGAGAAATTTCGTAGCGATGTTGAAAAAAAGATTACAAAAACCTGTCAAATTATATTTTTTTTATCGGTCCGTCTTCATTAACCTATCGAACTTATTGGAAGCGCACAAAAACTTAAATAAATATATCATGTTACCATAAAGCATAAAAATCACGTAGTGGCAGGCGCAGTTTTTGCCGGCAAGACTAACAAGGTCTGACGTGTCAACGCGACGTTCGCGCGCAGTTGTGGGAAGTTACATAGCGTTTAAGCCTCGTTTAAGCTGACGGTTCGGGAACACTCGTTACAGCGAGAATTGGCCCGTTAGCGTTTCAGCGACAAACTACACAATCATCTAATTTATTGTTCACAGTAGAACCTTGACATAACTGAACCCGAGAGCATTGTAGTAAAGACACTGTCTAATGTCCCCTCTACAGGATCGCCAAACATCGGCAACCCAATGGGATGCGGTTAAACGTAAGAAAGAGCACCATATATTTCCATCTCATTCTAACGTATTGCTGCGTCCCGCCTGTTCGCCAATGATCGGCGATCATGTAGATGGTCCATAAGAACTTCCGCCATCGTCTTCCTTCTCAATACGATCGCGATTATTCACATAGTATGCGTCAAGTGTTTGTGCGACATGTTTTGGTTTAATTTGAGGAGACATGTGCGTGTTCATAAGCTACCTTTCTCGTACTAAGCATTTCAGTGCAAATAATCTGTTTTTACAACGTGTAACAGCTAATATAATCTTTATGTTTGAGTCTAACGGTTTTCTCCAGAAAACTACCGTGAGACTCAGGGCCCGGCCACGACAACGCCCGACCGGCGACTCGAGAAGCGAATTCTTAATACATTGCGTGTGATGCTAACTAACTGATGTGCGGTGAGCGCCTCGAACGCGCAATGAAGAGAGTATATGCTCGCCGCGCCTCTCGTCGCGCGATGTCGCCGCCGGAGCGTCACACATATTTGCGACTGCTCAGTGCGAGGACAGCGTCCAGGGGCTCGTATCTCAGGACTAAGGAACTCGGAATGAACCGAAACATTTATTCTATTTTTAAAGGCAAAACTCGGTTTTCTAGTTAAATCTCGGTCATTCTAGGTTGACATCGCACGCAGTTTGCGGGACGTTAAACAGCGTTTAAGCCTCGTTTAAGCCGACGGTCCAGGAGCACTCGTTACCGAGGGAACCGACCCGCTGACGTTGCTGCGAACAAATACACAGTCGACTAATTTATTGTGTACCACAGAACAAACATGATTCGTGGCTTTATTGTTGCACATGAAACACATGAAATAAATTTAATATATGCAAGGAGATAAACTAAATTAGGCTTTAAAACACTGGTATGATCTTATTTTGAAGCGAGCCGAACACACTCGTGTTTTAAGGCCTCTCATTATGTATCAATTGCATAAACTACTTTTGACTGTGACACACTAAACATAATCATGTAATATCTATAACGAAAGCAAAATTTGACAAATTTATGTGTGCTGTTTCTGAACCTGACTTAACTGAAAATAAGAAGGAGTGCTTGGAAATAACCTATTAATTAGTACTACTGATCTTAAAGAGAAATAGAGGAATAGGTTGTTAATAATTAGACGTAGGCTATCAAAAATTAGGATGTTCCCATATAAGGTGTACTCGCTCTTGAAATATTGTTAATTTTTATTAAGGATGGGTTTATTGTGAAACTGTGACACTTCATTAATTTCGACATTATTTAATGGACAACCAGGTTTCTTTTGCTATCATTATATCATATAGACAGGTCTAAGAAATATCACCCGGAGAATGCCGCAGACTAGTTCCGCAAATTCGCAGGGGTTCCAAACTATGATCAAAATACGCTTCCCACCAGGGTAAAATCACGAGAAAAAACAGATCATTTTATATCTTTACGTTTCAGAAAGTATCACTCGAATATCGCAAACAAGACAGTAACACTCTCTTACGCTGAACATGCAAACGATAAATATCCTAACAAGCGTAAGGCTCCAGCGCTCGGCAGACGACTGAAGTGCGACTACTCTACGACTCCCTGCGACTGCTACACTAATTGCCCCATGCGTCATACCCGCGCGACGACACATATCTACCAACATTTAAAATTATCGCCCTTAATATTCTCATGTGGGTAAGCATAAATTAGAACGCGAATTTCATTCTCCTGTTTCAACATTTGAACTTTACTTATGAGACGTGGATGGCGGAGACGAAAGATATGGCAGCGGATTTGGAATTGTTTAATGCTCTTTTGCAGGTTTCGTAACTTGTTACTTTGTGTGAGACCTGTTGATTACTGTTATAAATAAAATCACAAAGGAAAATATGGCTGCTGTGTTGGTATTACTTTAGGATATTTTTTTGTCACACTTTATCTTTAGCGAATGAAAAAAAATTACCTATAAGAAGACTGGAACATGGCTATTTCTGTCAAGTTCTTTAAGAAGAATATTCGACATCCATGATGTATCCTTCAATCCGATCTCGTCTTCCGTTACAAGCTTCGATCGTGTCCCGAAATGTGAGTTGCAAAGCCGAATTTGGTTTGAGAGGCGCAAAACCTAAGAAGCGTTATTCAGCACACTGTAGATAACATCTCGTCTAGTTATTAAAGGAGACGTTCCGACTTTAAACTGATTGACTTATCAATAGTATTTAAAGGTTATGACGCAGACCAAGTAATTCCTAAGGAGAAAAGCCACTGACAGAGCAGAAACAAGGATCTCTACAGATGTGGTCAATCGGCACCTTTCTGTGGTCACAATTTGACAAAGTGAACAAGCTGATATGCACAGTACGTTTTATAGACAAAATCAATGAATACACAGGTATTTTACCGACCACGCATACCCACATTATGAGCAAAAGCGATCGTAAGACGGTTCGAGGATGTCGCGGACAGCCCCCTGTCTTGACTCAGCTAAGTCGGGATTAGGACGCTTGTCGCACGTATCGAGACCCGCCACCCATCTACGACGTAGATTTGGCGAAAAAAAAACCGTATGTGATGACGAAAATCTTTGTAGTTACGCTGTTTTGTCGTTTTTTGAGTTTGGGGAAATAAAAAAGGCAAACAATTTTTTCGGAATTTGGAAATCTTGGATAATTTTGGTTTAGCTACTAGATTTGAGATTAGATCCAAAGCGAGCATAGCAAATTATCTGTTTTCGAAATTGGAAAATTGTGGCTTATTCATAATTTCTATTATGGATCTGTTAATAAGGAACGGAGTATACATTGCCAAACATAAAGAAAAAACTGAAAAAAAAAAGAAATCAAGCTACTCATCAAAGGACTAACAGTTATCTTCAAATTGTCACGATAATGCACCATATCATTCTTATGTCTTATTAGGATTGGCCGAAATGAATATTAAAAATATCTCCATTTTTAATACACCTCTTCCAACAATAAAGAAATAATCAAATTGTGTATCTCCTAAATTCTCATTAAGGATAAAAAATCGAGAACATTCGTCTGCCCCAATGCAAGTGACGTTTACATTACGCTTCGGCCGCGAAGACGTTCGCCCTCAAAGATTCATAACATGCAAAAACGTCGCCGGAGTTTACGCCCCGCTGGTCCTTCGAGCCGGACTATCAGATCTAGCCGGGATTTATTAACTTAAATGCAACAAGTCCGTGTTTGCGTTGCTCTCTGGAACGTCTGTCTCGTGTTTTATAATGGAAGCTACTGAATTAAACAAGCAGCCAAGTTCTTCACGATTTTATATTAAGTTTATGAACTCTGAGACTGAGATTTGTAATTTTTAACATTTAAAGGGAAATGAAATAAGGCTTAATGCAAAGATGAATAGTAGAGACAAACAATCTCTAAAGACACGGCAGTAGGTACTCAAGTTGTCATATGATACAGCTTTATCCTAACAAGTACGAGTATTAACGTGTCGTGTCGGGTTTATCCTGTAATTACGCCGTTTTCCAAAAACTTTAATGAAGTGTACATCAAATTTCAACGTTAAATTTACTCAACAAGCTTGAATAGGAAATGTAAATCGTACATTAATTAATGTTTATTAGTCCCATATTCCTTTTCTCCTAGTCGCGGTGGGTAGTCAGTGCATTAATTAGCTTAAATGCAATAACTCCCACGTTAGGTCTGCCGGCCCCAACGCGCCGTGCATTTTATTATACCGAATTAAATTACCCTGGTTCATTTCGACTAAAACGCGTTCCGAGACCCGCGTTTCCTTCATCAAATGTCGCCGTATAAGTAAATAAACAAGCAGCAAATTTATTAGTAAAAATCATTCGGCACCGTATTGCGAAATTCGATTCATGAGACGATGGGACGTTATTGGGTCTTCGGATCTGTACTGAATGCCGAGATAAAGTATTGTGTGCTATTCAAATTTAGGCAATCCTGCTTGGGGAATAGGGGTCGTTGGGGGTGCGGGGATAAGGTGGCAGGGTTCCGCGGAAGCGGCCTAATGACGGCATGGACTACAATAGCACGTGTGCCCTTGTTATTGGTAGCCGACCTGACCGCTACGAGCGATTTGTCTAAATGAGATCCGGACCGTTCTGGAGCTTTGTTATTTTTCTTCGCCCCCCTTAGATTTCGACTTGAATTGAGAAAATATTTTATGCGTGCACTTATTTTAACGTTCTTTCGATTTATTTCGTACTGCGTAATGTTAACCGTTTGTTTTAACAAACGGCTGGAGTTGTTGTTGAAAGGTTTCAACAAAAAAACAAATATTTTCTTATTCCAATGTATAAATACATTAAACGAGTAGCCCTAACTCATTGACTCCTAACTCTGGACCTAAATAGAAAACTGAAATTTTGCATAAATGTCTCGATGTACACTATATTAAGCATGATAGTTTTTTTTTTGTTTCTACAGGAGCAAAGTCACGAGTAAAATAAAATAATCATATTATAAATATGTTGGGACACTTTTTAACCCTTTCACCGCCAAGCGTCGTATTACTCGCAATACGACGCCACAGCAAGAAAATAAAAAATCCTTAAAAATAAAATGGTCATTTAAAAACGAGGTATTGATATTATATTCGGAGTTTTTGAACTGATGAAATTTGGTGGGCATATGCCGACTGTGGCGGTCAACAGGTTAAAGAGGGACCTGTACCACGTTTCAAAACAAAAACTGAGTGTCGTTTTAACAAAAAAAAAACTTAACTAAACAATTACATACATTTGCGTCAAACTGTGTTAAAACATAATCCCAAACAATATACCTGGCCTTTAAAGTGGGTGGGAAAGCAAAGTAAGTTCTCACTAAAATGTGCCGGGGCCCAGGGTAATCCGCACACCGGCGATTAATCTTCGTTCCGGGGTGGTTTGTTGCGGGAAAATTTGTGGCGATCGCCATGATTCGGCCATAGGGCCCTGGGGCCGTGTCCGTCATACACGATAATGCTTCGTTAGCTAATCGCCTCTTATATCAACGTGGATTAGCTTGGGATTTTTAAATGGCGTCAGAAAAATGTGGATGTCAGGTGTGTAAAATTTCCACTATAAGCTTAGGATAATAATTGTCTACCCTTTTAGTGTATTGATGTAGATGTCGAATACAAATTCCTAGCCATCATTCAAACATATAGGCGGTTTTATATAAATGAGCGTGGAATCTCAAATGTCAATCAGCCAGAAGTAATGTCTACTTAATATTAAGTGAATTTCGGAGTGGTTAGTTGCGGGCAAATTTGTGGCCAATGCATTGCATGCCTTGCGCTGCCTTATGAGTCACATTGTGAATGACCGTGTCTCAGTTCCATAGGTCATCACTGACAACACACGCTGTTCGAAGACCTTCATCTTCAAGCTCTGGGGAATTTTCAATAAGAAGATATGACGCAGCTTCCCGAATGTTAGCCAACTGAGTCGGATTCGACGATTGACCTGCTCGACGTTGGAGTGTGGGACGACCTCTGAGTAGGTGAACGGATGCCCTTGTGAGGGTCGCGAAGAGTCAGTGGATGAGGTCTGCGCAGGATCATACCCTGTGGAGGGCTATAGGGGAGACCTATGTTCATCTGTGGACATCCGTGGCCGTTAGATAATGCTTCGTTAGATAATCGCCTCTTGTATCAAAGCGGATTATATCGGGGTTTTTAAATGACGTCATATGATAAGTAATATGAGAAATCTCAAAAAGATTGCCAGCAATACGTACCTACTCGTATGTGTCTTAGGGTTTTGTATGTTAATGGAGTAAATCTACAAGGAATCCTGGAGATTGGTATTTATTATTTCTAACCGGCGCTTAAAATTTCAATATAAATAAATATATCGCGCACGATTGAGTATGATGGGATGACTAATCGATGTACAAAGGATAATCGCGGCCGCTTTGCCGTGCCATATATCATGATGACGGGATGCGTGTGATTTCGACCCGGATTTGCCTTACCGCATATAGCGGGTGCGATGTAAAATATAATATAAACAAATGGGAATCACAATGATAAAGTTGAGGCATTACAGTATTGTGTTTCAAGATGAATCTAAAACGACACCTCAAACTTTCAAATTTGAGGTATTTATTTTCTGATCCAGTTATATTGCTTCATTTTTAAATCCGCTCATTTACAAAATATAGAAGCCCGGGCCTAAAGTATGGAAAGTGTTTCAGTTAAATGTCCTGGAATTTAGATACGTTCTAGCTTACCGCAGAGCACGAAAAAAATTACTCATCTTGTTCTTAGGCAATTGACGAAGATTTTAACAAATTGTTGTGTATTCCGTGATATTTTTCTGTTTGTGCCGGTGTTCTTAGTCGAACAAATATTCTTTACATAAGACAGTTTCATAACTGAAGATCATAAAGAGCAACTGAAAATGTAGGTACTGCCAAGTGCCAAATCTGCTAATAATTGAAGGATTTAATTTGAAATACATATTTCATAAACAGTGGAGAGACTACTAAGATTAGATTTTTTAGAAATCTACATCTAAAAGAGTGAAATAAGTACAGAAATAAATATGGTCGAAAATCGCAGCAAACTAAATCGCGGGATACAATTTACAGTGCGACCAAAAACAGTAGAAATTAATTGAAGGCGCCTCTTTCTACGTAACTGTCAAATTTTTGACGCAAATGTTCCATTTCATTTAATTTCTACTTTTTTAAGTTGCACTATAGTTTTGCATTGTATCCCAATCTACATGCGTTCAAAAAAAATTGCTACTGGTTGCTATGGTAACCTTACGAATTAAGCACTTTAACCTGCCACCGAAAATATACCTGTAGCACGTCGGTATCCGAAACAAATAAAAGATGTATCGATTGATTCCTAATATTTGGGATGGGATTTTATTTGCCAACGACGGGCGGATAAACGAAACAAAGAAAATATAATCGAACCCATCACATGCTTGTCTTGGGCAACCATTTTAGGGTCGCTGTTTGCTCTGGATATTTGTGATTTATTGGAACTTAGGGGATACATATACGAAGTGGCCCCGTTACCGTATTAAATTCACATTAAAAAGAAAATTGATTTAATTTCGACGCGTATAAGAATGTAAATAAATGGGTACACCATTTTGACTCGTGGGTATTGTCGGAAATTCGAAGAAACCCAGAAATCAGAATTAGAGAAATCTTGTTCTCAATGCAAGTTGAGCGAGGACTTGGTAACCAATTATGTATGTTTTTTAGGTGCTCAATCAATTTTTTTAACGTTTTAGTTTTTGTGCTGTTCTGTTAACACTAGCTTTTGCAACATTTCAGTTGTCTATGTCATTGGGCTTGAGACTCGACCCAAATCTGAAGTTATCGAAAGCATACCCTGGAAAAACCAGAAAAAATGCGCAGGAAAAGCGTTAATTTTCTCAAATTGCAATATAAATAGTGGGCTTGTGCCGTGGTGGAGGTGCTGGGACTAACCCCAAGTAGAAATACATGTTTGCGCATCACTTCAGAACGACTGCTATTCGGCTAATTATTTATTGTCGTATTTATAATTGTCAAGACAAGGTTAAAAATACATTGGAAAAGTGAAGATTTTGGATTTCAAAATATGCATATAAGAAATGAGCAAGTGAGTGACAACAAAGATATAAGAGAGATCTTCCAAATTTATTTCATTTCATAGTCCTACAGTAAAGGGAAGTTTAGGTTTCATCTTCATCCTTAGTTCCTAGTTCGGGTGTACCCGTGCAATACCGGGGCAGGCAGCTAGTTGTAAATAAAACTCATGATTTACAAGGTACAATAATCCCAAGACTTATTAATCTGTTGGCACTATCCGCGTTATTTTGTAGGCGTTCTCTGTGCCGCTGCCCCGCCTGTCTAATGTTTCACTCGCATTACTGTGACAACTTCCACCTTTTACCAAATTGTATTTTCGTGTTCGGCGACTTTTCCTTATAAATACTGTCATTACGGCTGCGACGCCCGTGACAGGTGTTAATGTCTACAAGTATCGAGGCCATTTTGTAATGTAATTTAAACAATGTGCGTTGACAGATATAGAATTTTGACAGGTTCCGTGGTTGTTTGTAATAACATGACTTATTAAAAATTTAGGCCTAGTTTTAAGTGTCTGTAACTTGGGATTTCCCTGTGGTTTCGCCTGGGTTACATGAATTTTGCTCATTCTTTGGGAATCGTAGATTTTTCCAGAATAAAATGTAGCTATATCGCTGTAATAGTTATTCGCTTTCCGGCTAATTTACTGTTGTTTTATACACGATCTTGTCTATTCGTTGCTATATTGTTGCGTGAAAAGGCGAAGCATCAAACACAATCGTATAGACAAGAGTAAGTATAATAATGTGCGTTGGTGACCAAGCTATTTACATAAAGATATCGATCAGTGTATTTTTTGACGATACGTTCAGTCCCAAAACTATAACCAGTAATAGTCGTTTAAGTGCACTGTGAAGTAACACAATTGCTCATTTGCAGACAAACTTAACTGAATCGAGTGGCAAACAGATTGATAAATCGATGCAAACACATTGTACAGCGATCCCATATGCTAAAGGCATTAAGTGGGATACCGCGTAAGCCGCGATGGTGCTAGGAGCGGCGATAACAAGAACTTCCACGAATAAATTAGCGGCAGTGGAGAGGGCAATCGCCTGTTATCTACCGCAATTTTACAGCTTAAGAGAACAAAATCTTAAAAGTAATTAATTCAGATTTATTGTCAGGGATCGGCAGTAAAAACTGAAAGAAATCTCCCTGAAAACGGCATTAATATAATCTAATTTATACGGTGATACGCATTGATTAAAATGCGTAAAAAGATTTCGCCGTTTAGATGTTTGCGCGCGATTTCATTAGGATTTGTGACGTTTAATTATTTGATTGACGTTAAGTAGGCGATACCGCATCTGTTCAACGTATAATGGCGGGAGTTAGAACGGTAAAGTGGGCTACAGAAGGAGGGGAAGGCAGACGCAGAAGGTACGTCATTACGAGGCCCCGCGTCATTTGTTTATTAAACATCCTCCGAGGTGGAACAGAATAATGGCCCGTAGACTTTGTCATGGCCGCTTTCGCCCGAAATTAAATCGTAACGATGATGCGCGTCTCACTCGCCGCTGTTTTTGGTTCCTTCGACCCCTGCCGTTATTAAGTCCTGCCGTCTTGCCAAAATGAATAGGTTTCTGAAAAGCCCACCCAGTATGCCAATTGTCATGGTTATGAAAAGATCGCGCTGAGTGGTCGGGCGGCGTTTTAGAATGTTGAAAAAGTGGACTTTGTTTTTGGCGTTCAATCGCAACTGCCGAGACGCAAACGAATTTTTGGTTGTTAATTCGTTTTCTAGTAATAATTATATTTAGATTTCTCGTAAATGTAAAAATTACTTAAAGAAAAAGCTAGTAACGCGGTGGTATTTTGATTTATACTGCAACCGACCGACGTAGTAATATCAGACCATTTAAAGCTCTGATTTAATATTTTATTTTGCTACCGACGTATTGTTAAGTGATCCAAATGTATAAAAAACGTTTATTGAGAGAGTCGAATTCAAGCAGACGAATTGCATTGATCATTTGCGAAACATGAAAAATCTGATATTTTGTGTTTGAATGCGCACGATTTATATAGTTTTACAGCGTTTTCCCATCTGATACAGTTTGGTTCATTAAATAACGTGTCTGGATTTACGGATGATCGGGTACGTAACAATTATTCGTATGGAAAAGTAGTAAACGGAAAATGGGTGAATATGTTGAAACAAAAGGTACCAAATGTAACGAGACTACACTACAAACATTATAGAATTTACTGGGTAAAGACTACTTTTCTAATGAGAGGATCTATGTTTATTAAGCTACATATATTTACCTCCACTAAAATAGCGGCATCGGCGGTTTCAAGTAGTACCTACAAATAACAGATTATATTTGAATTTGTCGAAATATAATTAGAACTTAAAATAATACGACTTAAACACACTATTTACATGATCCTCTAAAACTAGCGCAATGCATGAATTTTGATGTATACTTTGAATGGTATAAATATAAAAAATATATGAAAGCCTGATATTATTTACTTATAAAACATTTTAGCGTCTTATTTTTACATCCGCAATAATATGCAATGAAGTCATGAAGTGCGGTCATAAACTCTAACACTCATGCAATTTTCACTTTATGTGGGCACGCATTGAACCATACGAATATTTACTAATATAATTTAGGCACCCTATCCATTCACATAATTGTTACGACTCTATGACATTATGACAGATAATAGTCTCAATTTTATAGAGCCAAAATATTAACATAAAGCAAACCAATTAGAAAGTTTAATCTACGAAAATTAACAATGCATATGAACATCGGAGTTGTTAAAAGAAAAATGAAATTATCCCCGAGTTCTGCGAAAGAATTTTAATTAAAAAGTTGTTGGACTCACAAAAGAGTATGTAATCTTTCGTAAATTAATTCATAATTGGTTCTTAAATTCGTGAAAATTTTGATTCTATATGTGTTATAATAAGTTTTGTGACGAGTTTTGACATCTATTACCTCGAGATCAAATTGAGGAAAATCTTAGAAGCGACACGGTCTTACGAGATTAATTTCGAGGTAATTTAGCTAATTGGAATTTATATCAAAACACACAATAAATACCTACACGTGATGAAATTCATGAATTCTGATTCAGTTACGATATTTGTGATAAAGTTGTGGTTTAAATGCATGTAACATGTACAACTGTAAGATGACATACACACTCGGTAAAAAATAATGTTTCAAACCTTTATTATTTTTGACTACCTACCAGTGGCGTGGCATCTTTATAAGCCGATTCCCACCGGGTTGCCCAAGGAAAGGCTTATAAACACCTTTTTCTTTACATATGAGTAAATGAATACGCATCGGTTTCCCAATTACATTACGAATTCGTATCTATTTTCATTTGTTCAATAATAAATCAATTTAGATTTAAAAGGACCTATCTTAGATTCCGAGAAAAGTATCCAACCCTTGTGTAAACAGTTATATTTATCGCACACAAAATATTGCCTCAACCGCTTTGCCATAATGTATTTACATAATTTTTCGGCCAAAATGCTTTTACTTTTAACTGCTTTAATAAAAATATACGACAAACAGTTTTAACGCGGACCCCCTCCTATTCAATTAACCGGCGTGATTAAATTTTAACGCGACTTAAAAAAATACACCAAGTTCCCGCTTTCATAAGTAGACTGCTTCCAACGATTTTATTAGCATATAGAACCTTTATTATAGACTTCCTGTTTCACGAGTTTTATTATAATGGAGAAATTATGTTTTAGATTGTTTAGAGGTGTCGTTAATTCTGGCTTTTAGAAGTCGTCGCCATTATAATCAACGGCCGAGGCTCCTGGTACGCGGGAGTACGGTCACCCCAAAAAGTAGGCGGTCATTTTAGTAGGTCTCCTTTAGAAAAAATATCATGTATTTATTGTTTTATTCACATTATATATACATATATTTTAACTGTTAAAATAACTAAGGAAGGAAATCAATCCAAGTCGATATAGGCAAGTTCAAAACCGTATGCGTTCTGAAGTTGGCTACATTCAGTCAGAAACACTAAAAAATAAAATGAGAAATCGCATTTCTACATTGATTATAGTGAGAATAAGAGAAAATCTTCAAATGCAAGATGCCTTCCTTGCCTTAGAGAGTATACTAAGGCTTTCAATGGAAAGAAATCCCCGCGAGCGTAGCAACGACATTCATTTTTAAAGGGAAGAGTGGTAATATTTTCACTTCCGCGAAACAATACGCGCCTTTTATCATCTCGCTCGCAAACTTCGTAATAAAGACACAGAGGACACAAACGAATACACGTTTGTAATGCGTTTTTGCAAATCAGATCCGGTCTCGTGGGCACCTACCTGTGTCGGCAAGTCGAAGTACTCACATAAATCCCAGCGTTCCCAGCAGGGAATAAGTGTGGAGTAATTGCGAACACACGAGCTTGCTCGGCGTCGCGAACATTAACTATTAAATTCGTTGCATATTAAACTACTGCCTCAGAGCGGTGTAATACAGATCCTACCTGGACGTTTTGTTCTTGTTTTCGTACTTCAGACGAAATTTCGTTAAGTGTAAGTGGGGAATTAAACAATTTTCGACTCTGGCAAGTTTGCGCTTGCCTTGCAAGCAAGAGCATAAAATATTGCTGCGAAAAATTATAACTTTCTCTTTATATTTTTCAGTTAGCAAGATGCATACTTTTAATAATTTTATTACTACTAGCAATACAAGTAGCAGCAACGGGTCTCTTGACTATTTCCTGATATCCTAATACCCAAACAATATAAACGTGAAATTTTGTGACGATGTATATATTGTACGCTCCTCTTACTACAAATTTAAGATACTTTAAAAAAAATACCATGTACTATTTCAAGATTACTAAATCGTAAAATTTATAACTACTTTAATGTCAGCAGACACTGTTGCTCGTAAGCAGTTTTACATTAATAAAAGTTATCTTTTTTTTTTTTTGTATAAGTACAAGTCCAAAACCCAAACAGTCTATGACAGGAATATCATGAACTTATCATGAATATCTTAATCACAATCTTGACGATTTAAAAATAAAGATTTGTAAAAAATAGTGTCTAAATTCGGAGACTCGTTGACTGGACCCCATAGCTTAGTACTGGTGGAGTGCGCACACCGGCATAAGGTAATGGTTGAAATTGAGTCAGGGTCTTATTTTATAAACTTTTCAGGTCTTAGTATTTACCTTTATGAAAATAATAGTAATAGGGTATTCGACAGTAAACATATGTAAAAATTAAAAGATGCTGATAAAACAAGAAAAATAAAAAACGACGTTTAAATTTGGGTTCGATGCCTTACATGTAACTTGCTTTATGAGTCTTTGAAGTTGGATGGGAAAGTCAATTTTTAAAGTATGAAAATATGAATAACTAATATATATGAATAATACCATTCAATGTACCCATAAAATGTTTTGTAATTTTTGTTATAAAACTGTTTCGATAATTTTAATTTTAAGAAAAAAAATCGAGTATGTCCAAAAATGTGCTTTTAACGTCGTTGTATTTTGGGGAGTTTTAATGATATTGGAGTAGTTTTTTCACCAATATTTCAATTATTAAGACGTCGTTTACCATGAAAAAAAAGTCAAATAGCCTATTATTACCTACTATTGTTGAAATAGGTTCAAAGAATCAAAAGCTTGATTCTACACCTACAGCGGGCATCTTAGCCACCATAACAGGAAAATTGTACCATTATCGACCGGCTCTCAAGTGTAAATCTCAGTCGAAAGTTCTTTTACGTACGAGTCGCGGAATTACCTCGGTTGGCTAAAATGCCCGCTTTGTTTTAGACTGCCAACAGGCCCTCTGTTGTCGAGAGTTCGAAACCCCACTTGACACGCTTCATTTTTACCTTTCTCTCAAATTGGAACAGGGGGGTTGCTATTCACGTGTATCACCTTTTTGTGTATTAATAAGATTTTTCCGGAACACAACGTTGCGCTCCAAGAAACGCCTACTGACGTAGGCAAAAAAAACCCCAGGCTCAACTGGGTCAGGTGATCAGGTCAAGTTTATCGTATGCACCCAGAAAGATGGGGCAGCATAGCCACCAAGTTGGTGCCGCAAGATGGGCGACACTGACGAGGCAGGCCTTCCCTGGACTTGGACGCATTCCTCAGCAACTGGCTGGATAAGACATCAAATAAGAACTAGGGGAGAGCTAAGGGAGGGGCCTTTGCCAAGCAGTGGGATATACCTACAGGCTAGTAAAAACATATTTTTATTTAAGCTGGCGTTGTGTACGCTTGCCTGTTCATTGAATGAAATGATACACCTTCATTATATTTGAACTTCACTTCACTAGCCACTATAATAACAACACATCAGTCTGCCCGTTTAAGGATTTGCACACCTCAATCTAGATAGTGATTTATAAAGCAGAGGCAAACTAGTTCTGTTTTGACATATCAAAAAATATGCTCCTAAAAGCAAATTTCACTCAAAAACGGTATAATCTTCTCTAAAGGTAAAGTTGTACAATCAATCAACCTATGATTTCATAGAGATTCTATTTTTTGTATTTCAATGGTATTTCTGTGTATATTCGCCAGCGGAATTTGAGCGCTTGAAATACAAAAATCGCCGCTCCGCCTGAGAATTGAATAACATGGCCGTATTTCAACTTCTGTGAAATTATGATATTCAGCTTTGCTCACTCTGCACCCTCGGGATCTACACTAATTCGTTTGAAATAAGTTAGTCCTAAATATAAATGTTAGTGCATATAGGTACATAAGTACTACTTTTCCCATCGGGCGCGGCGCGGCAGAGGCAATGCACTTTCGCTGACCCCATGCCTCGTCCCACGAAGGACCTCTCTTTCACTCTTCGCGCTTTCTTCATCCCCCGTCTCGCTCCCACGTAGTTGCGCCTGCGATTCCCGGGTACTGAGGTAATAACATTCTACGACGCGGTACGCCGCTGGTGTGGAACGGGTTCCGTCCATGACTTCGGCAATTATTTGTAGAGAAGACAATGGACGACGATCTTATGTTTTACTCGCATAAACTTGAAAATATTTGACAAACGTAGACATAATTAATCAATGAAATAAAATGACATTTAAGATTCTCGATTCGGGTAGTATTCAAACACGAATGTTATAAAATGCTTAAAACTCCCACTCTACGACGCGGTTTTCTTCTTGTCTTTAATTAAGATCACCAACTAAGTCTAACCTATGCCCGCGGTTTAGCTTTTCTAGACTATTTGGTATTATTGCTGGTCTAAATCAGAAAGAATATTTTTCATGCATAATATAAACAGTATCAGCCTTTTCTGGACCCTCTGGACACTAAACTTCAGCTGCGTAGTTGTTAGACTTAATAATGTATTTTGAGTATAGTTTGAGTTGAGTAATTTGTAGTTACTAATAATTAACCCACAATAGAATGCAATGATTCGAGAAAATTTAGAGGTACCTATCAGACGAAAAATACAACTAGTTACAACTTATTTGCTGCTATTACAAACGTACTCGTATGTACCTAAGACAGAAAACATATCATCATTAAGAACTAAGCGCCAATTTCTAAATTCGCTCACGTCAATGTAACTGGAACGAGCACGATGAATGTTCGCTTTGCTACACAGTCTCGCGTTGACTCTTGCGTGCTACTCAGAGAAAGCGCAATTCTACCACACCACTTAAACTACACACTACTTACACTAACTCGATGAAATTAACAATACGATATATCTCACAAATGCTATTACAGAAAATGCTTATTTTATTTTGCCGCCGAACGAAATGTTGAATAACATTAAAGTAGGTACGTATGAAAATCGACGTCTTGCAATAACCATGTCTATATAATAATGAACTTTCTTGATAAAAATGTGCCTTTTGAGCTGAAACGCGCTACCATTAAGTTGGGTCGGATTATGCGACGGTAAGCTAGGTTTATCTGTATAGTTTGAAAGCGAGATGTCAAGTATTCAATTGAGCGTCAATCGCATTCCGACTTTATCCATGAAAATATTAGGATGACATTCGTTAGCATCACTGCCAAAGAGTCGGGGCTCGCAGCACATTGCCGCATTGACAAACAAAACGGTCGATGTCGACGATCCCGCTGTTGTATTTTGCAACATAGGACTAAGAATCTGGGTGCACATTCGACTGCGCCAATAAGGCGTATAAGGCGAGCAGAGTTCGGTTACATTCCATCGTACAATGAGTAATTTAAAAATTCAAAAACTCGTCGAGGCCGCATGTACGAGGTGAGGCGATCTTACGAGCACCACTCCGCAATTGAGACTGTTTCTGCCTGCATGCTGCCTATGCGGCCCTTTTGTCATGCTGCCGGCACACCTAAACACAGAGTCCACGGAACCAAATGTAACGAACTTATCTACGGTGGTTATATTATCTGTTTGCGCACGTAACCTGAGGGGTACAGAGTTCGATCAAATAATAATGTTATTCTAAATTCCATTCGACGTACAGACTCGCTGTTGAAATCACCGTTCTCGACCTGGAAGGAAGAAAGGCCAGTCACGTTTGTTACGAAAGTTTCATTTGTTATTCCAGAAAGGATTGTGGAATCTAATATCAATTAGGAACAAATGGGAATGTGGGCAGCTTCTTCAGGCGCGCCGGCGCTGTGCTAATTGGTAAACATGGCAGCGAACAAATGCACGATTGCTCCGCTACTGCTCTGAACTATTTTTAAATGAAATTCTTTCGACTCATATTTCCAAGTGTAATTCCATCGTAGTCAAAGGTGCATCGGTTTTTGGAATACCGTACTAGGTATTTGATTGAAATTCAATTATTCAACCGTTATTCGATGCATCGCTTAATAGTATATGGATTTACGGGGCGATCCAATAAAAGTTAATTGATCCATTTTTTATTTAAATTTATTCGCTTGACGAATAGTTTAATCACAGATATACTCGTAAACGTGGGTACGTATTGAAAAGCACTTATTATATAAAATGGAGCATTTAAGTAATTATTATTAATTACTAGTTAGTAATATGATAATAATTAGACTTAGTCAAATGTTAGCATTGGTTCACTATCGTCTACAAGAAGAAAATTAAATTTTACTATTAATTTTCTAATTACGAGTGCCAACGAATCGTACCTGCGGCTCAAAAAACTTGTATCCACAAGCCGTCGCGAATACAAACTAGGTGACATTAATCATAAAGTTGCGAATAATTCAACGGTTTCAATTTAATTACTGTTTAGTTTACTAGCAAAATGAAAACGATCCTTCCGAGAGCGTTACAAGTTTTCATTTGGCGAGTTTCGGTCAGTTTGGGGCGGTTATTGGATTTATCGCTTTGACTTGATATCCTTAGGGTTGAAATTTTTTCATGTTTGAAGAGTTCAGAGCCAGCACGTGAGGGCTGGGTAAAAACTGAGTTGTAATTAGTCCGAGCTGTAAACAGATGCGAGCCAAGTGGGTGGGGTCGATGGATTTGAACCGTTGGCCAATATCGGTTGCCGCACAAGTAGGAAACACATCGTGGACACTGATGATATGAATACTTTTGACGACCGGTTTAGCTCAGTGGTAGTGGCTGCCTGTGAAGCTGACAGTCTTGGATTCAAATCCCGGTAAGGGCAGATATTTTTGTGATGAGTATAAATATTTCTTCCTGAGTCTTAGATGTTTTTTCTATGAATATATCTGATAATCAATAGATTATTATAGGATACTTTGTATCCGACAACGCTAAAGAAAAAATGGGTTATGATTTTCTTCTCCTCCGCAGGTGAAGTTGCGGGCACATTCTTGTGATTTAATATTGACTGAGCAAATGATTATAATGGCTGAAAATCGGTTACAATACCTCCATGAAGTTAAATTATAACGGATAATAGAAGAGTGTTACTAATTAATAGGCATACCTAGATGGCGTTGAAATTTAGGCGAGCATGTTTAAATATAGCGAATAAGACGCCTTTTATTATTATTATTATTCTGAGCCCGTTTTGTCCCACTGCTGGGCAAAGGCCTCCCCCCTCTTCCTCCAATCCTCCCTATTTTGTGCAATTTCCGGCCAATTTTTCAAAAAGGAGTCCTGTTCATCCCGCCATCGCCTATGTGGTCTGCCGCGTCTCCGTTTTGAGCTTTTAGGTCTCCAATCTGTGGCGACCTTGGCCCATAGCTCACTCGGCATGCGACAAACATGACCAGCCCAGTCCCACTTTAGCCTGGACCTCTTCCAAGTTACGTCGAATATTTGAGTCTTGGAGCGCAGCGTAGCGTTCCGGATACGATCCCTTAATTTTACACCTAATATGCTACGCTCCATGGCTCGCTGGCAGACGCCGAGTTTGGACTTCTGAGCTTCTGTTAAAGACCAAGTCTGAGCACCATAGGTGAGAATTGGCAGTATGCACATGTCCATGAGCCGCCGTTTTAGTGATAACGGGAGGTCTCCCTTCATCAGATGTTTCATGGACCAATAGCTCCTCCAGGCGTTTCCAGTCCGTCTTTCCACCTCTTTTTCTTGTCTTGCCTGGAAAGAAACTAGTTGGCCCAAGTAAAAGTTGTAACGAGGCGCATTACGACACGTTGCTTACGAACTTTCTGGCTATGCGCAGCTTTTTAAAATTATTCTTCTGACAGCAAATTCAAAATTATTTTAAAATTCCACACTCGAACACACGCTCGAGCTTCATTCAATTCTGATCTTCGGAGCTGATCAGATGTTGTTCTAAGTCTCACTCTTTAACAATGTTTTAAAATCCTCAAGCCTAAGCAGAACATAAGTGCATTATTCCTGAAACCTTAGTGCTTTGAGTGAATATTATTTATTTGAATACATAATATAAACTTCTAAATAATAATCTACACAGTAAAATCATACTGTTGATCCGTCGTTGACGACACGTATTTATACCACTAGGCACGGAAACGTAAGTTCATATATATATATGTATTTTGTAATTAATTGCTAACTGTTATAAAAATTTAAATAGCCTATGCCTATGTAGCTAAGGACTGTTCTGTTTTGTCCTCAGGTGCCTTTTTCTTTTACTTTATTTCACAACAATAAATATCCTGGCCCTGGTCTCCTGTTTTACTTATTCCGGATCCCGTGACAAGGTATTCCTGGACATATACAATTAGATCGCCGTTTATCTCAATTCTATGTTTTGTGTTGGTCATAAGCTTGGTCTTCGACATATTCATCTTCAGTCCAACCTCGAGACTTGCGTTGCTTAGGTCTTGAAGCATATACTGTAACTCGGATGCTGTTGAAGAGAAAATAACGATATCGTCGGCGAATCGAAGATTCGTCAATCTTCTCTCTCCGACGACAAGGCCCCTCTCCCTCCAACTCGGCGCAAGCTTCCGGAAGACGTGTTCCAGTGTGCTGGTAAAAAGTTTAGGCGATAGCGGGTCTCCTTGCTTGACTCCTCTTTGTATGTCGAAGATAGGTCCAGTGGACTATAATTTTATTGCTGCTGTACTATTTTTATAGATGGTCTTGAGGAGTCTAACGTAACTGAGTTCTATATTCTAATCGCTAAGGGCAGTGAAAATTGAGGTATGCTGTCAAATGCTTTTGAATAATCAACAAATGCAAGGTAAAGAGGCAGGTTGTACTCTTGACATTTCTCTATGATCTGGTTTCGAGCATGAAGATGATCCGTAGTGGAGAGGCCGGGGCGGAATCCTGCCTGTTCAGGGGGTTGCTGAAGGTCAAGCTGTCCGGAGATACGGTTTTCTATTATTTTTATGAACAGTTTGTACAGATGGGAGACAAGACTAATAAGACGGTAGTTTCCTATGTCAGACTTGTCTCCCTTCTTGTGCAAAAGAATTATATTGGAGTGGCACATTTGTTTTGGGAACATCTGAGTATCTATTATACCGTTGAAAAGTTTGTTGATGTGTGGGATCAGTACAGGCTCTCCGATTCTTAGGGCTTCAGTCGTGATCCCATCCTCACCGGGACTTCTAGCATACTTCATATTGCGAAGTGCCAAGTATACTTCGTGTTCTGTTATCGGCGGGATGGTGCAATGATTTTTGTCTCCGTGATCAGAAGACGTAGTAGGTTGTAAGTGGTCGGAATAGTTAGTAATTGTATCTCTGTTTCCCTGTTGAGTGCCAGTATTGTTTTTCAGGTTTGTTATCCACTGTTTTCCTTCTGAAGACTTCTCTTTGGCGATTTTTAGTGATTTATTTTTACTTAAGGCTATCTCAACTAATTTTGTTTTATGGTTTCTGACATCTGTACGTATGCTCCGCTTCACTTTCTATCTTTAGCTCTATATTGGGCACTGTTTTTGGATATATTTAAAGATTGTCTCTCGTCTATTAGTTTTAATGTTTCTGGTGATAGTTTTTTCTGTCTGTTTTTAATAGGTTTTAATTTGGCACTGGCTGATTTGATGCTGTTGTTGTTTGTTGAGTTGAAGACGCCTAATTACATTAAATTTTGAAGCGTAGTATAATTGAAAACCACACCTGAATATTAAGTAAATAGCGTTTGGGTCTCTTACACGCATGTCAATCCTAAAATAGTTTTAAACAAAAAGGTGTTAGCTATAGAAATAAAAATAGGTACTAAGAATTTTTTTATATAAAATATGTGATGTGCAGAATAATTTCTCGTTTCGCTAAGATAAGCATTGGAAAGTAGGATTGAAGGAAAAAGAACTTTGTTTATGTTGAAACTTGCGTAGTCCTATAAAACGTAAACTTTCAGGAGACCGAGTTTACTGCCTTGTAAGTTCTCAGCGGAAAAGTAACGCTGATTAGCCCGCGAGGTTTTTATTTTCACGTACAGTCGGACACAGAGGAAAGCCATCCATAAGATAAGATAATTTTATTTCACGATAAAAATTACAATACAAATTAGCTTAAATTAAAATTATACGAATTTATATGATGATCGTCAAAAATTAGGAATATTGAAAATAAATAATGTACATATGTCAAAAGAAGTTAAAATTATAAAAGAAAGCAAATATCAACCAGGGTTTAATTCGATTTACCCGATAAGAATCGTCACACAATAAAAACAATAAAAATCACAACTAAAATAATAAATTTATCAAAATCGAATAGAATCGAACAATTAAAATATCATCCCGACATTTTTTAGCATGATATAGATACCGGTGTCCCGGGAAACTATCATACTAAAAATTCCGGGGTTGGCACCCTAATGGCAAGGCATACTCTTTGACCTACTGTACTTTAATTTTACTTAATATATCAGAATTCCTGCCTTTTAAATTTAAAGAAATAAGCAGTTATGGTATCGAAAACCCGCATAATAACAAGCGAAAGGAAATACCTATATGAATAATTATGTATGTATTTAAGTTGTACAATGCCATGCGGTGGAAAAGTGGATACATCTATTTGTAGTTTACTGACCATTTTCAAGTAGCACATAAGCAGTATTAGAGCTTATAATGCTTAAACTGGCTGTATAATGGCAGTATAAGCCTTTATACAGCTTGTGTGCTACCTGAGTTATCTCTTGAAAATGTTAAAAAATATTTTTAATTGACATAGAAGCAATACTAAATTATGAATGAGTTTATTAAAATTATGAATGAGCTGAAAATATGTATATATAAAAAAGAACCGTATCGTAATATCTTCCATCTGTGGTCCAGGACACAACTATTGGTCTAAATTTCTAAGAGTTCACGTTTAACAGTTGAATATGTACTGTATCACAATCACTTAATTTTAACACATTGAAAATAATGGTATTCTAATTGGGACGCGCCAAAAAAGATGATTTGATTTTACATATGTTTTCGTTAAAGTAGACTATTCTAAGATACGTTTCAGGCGTTTTACATTTGTATACAATTATTTTTTTAACACCTAGGAGACATTTCGAGTGACCGCAATACTGACTGACGTCTGAACTAGGGTTTGGCAAGGACAAATAAAAGTCAAAATTAAAAACACGAATAACGTATCCTAGAATTCATATTTTTGAAATCTGTTACTGCAAGCGATTTATTAAACCTATTATTCGTAATGGTTTTTGAATGACCATACCTTGTAAAAAATTGGATCCTCCCAATTGTGTGTCTTGAATCATAGATGAGAGCTTTAATAACGGTATGCGACTCATTCCACATGCAAATAAAAAGATAATCTGTATATATTATGTTTTCGCCTTTTTACTTTTGTTTATTATGTGCTATATGACTTAGGAAAGAAAGGACAAGTTTAAAATACCGATCGGTTAAGATCCCACTGAGAAATTCTGCACATATCTGCTTATTGAATAATATGTGTTATAAATAGCACTCGGTTGTCAATCCAAATTCGGCCACAACCTTGGGCAACCTTTACCACTCCCACTTGACTCAAGAGTTGTTAAAGTGCCCCTGCGGCCTATTTATACAAACAATCCATTATCATTATTTCATTACTAATATAACTGCAAAAATATGTAACAGTTCATAATAGATAAACTAGTTGTATATTCCAAATGTCATTTATGTGGCCTTGGTAGTTTTTGATCAATTTAACTTTTTCAATTCCTGATTCAAATACTGACAACCAACAGTTGTGAAGTTGTGATCACATTTGCTTCACCAAACATATTGCATTTTTTTTACATTTTTTATTTGATTTGGTTTAAGAATTATCAAAAAATTACATATTTAATTGTCTACAGACCCAAAACAAAACTTACGGGCCTGGTTTTGCAGCCAAAATTTTTACTTGCGACTTTGAGTCACTGTGTTCTCCCATGTCTAAACGTCCATTCAAATCATTAATTTTATTAAAAATTATAGAATCCAGGTGCCGTAGGGGACTAAAAAAAATCTTAATAGCGTGATCTATGAGTCAAAGAGCATATGAACAGCGCCATCTCTCGGCTGCCAAAAATTGCAACCTCATCACTTCAAAACGGCTAAACAAATCTTAGCCAATCTTGGTACAAGAATAGCTAGGTGGTTTAAGGTTCCTTTTTTCTCGCCAACACTTAGCAAATAAAGACAGTTATGACATCTGTGGCCTAAGTGAGACACATTTAAAGAAGAGAAATACACGATGTTTTGTGAAGTTTCAAAATGACCATTCCCGGTCATTTTGAAACTTCACAAAACATCGTGTATTTCTCTGGTGATGATACTAAAAGTGTAATGGAGTAGCTATCGTGCTGCCGAAGAGTATAGGCAAATGCATAAATACTTGTCGTCCAGGGCAGGGTCAATGGCAGCAGACCACGAGGACGCTCTTCTATGCACTGCACTGACTCATGAAATCAAACAACCAACAAACACTTCCCTCAACGCATGCGCCAGAGAAGCAACGGCCAGGAAAAATTTGCGCAGAATTGTTCGGCGTGCTACGTGACCAAGACTGCTCTGTCAAGAGTATCCGACTAAGAAGAAAACTTTCCGCTTCCGTGTACGAAAATTATTTGAGTACTATTTTTAAAACTTGATTTTGAGCTGGGTAGGTCTTGCTCCTTACCAGTAATAGGATTCGTGGGGGGAGCGCAAAACCACAAACCGGTATACCATCCGCGGCAACTTAGAGCCGCAGCGCTTAAGTCACGATACCTATTTTAGTACTTTACTAATATGTTATATATAAAAAAACAGATACGCGCAGAAATTTCTAGAGCCATCTTAACCTACGAATGCTTACAGCAAATATGGTAAAGTAAACGTCTCAAAATTTGTCACTTAATTCCAATAATTGACACCCTGTTTGTCATTTCTATGGCTGCGAAATATTGTAGGTGTCAATTAATGGATCAGTGTCAAGCATTGAGGCATTTGCTTTATAGTAGATAAAATTGTGTGGACTTACCGTTTCGGACGCAATGTAGCGCCCGTTGCCGCACTCAAGTAGTGAAGATTCACTCACCTGTGAACGAGAAAAAAAACTAATTACTCACCAGCAAGCGAATTTCATTCCATTCATACTTTTTGAACGTATTGTTTTGTTTGTGTTTCACAGATATACACGGCGAGTCACTTGCCATATTAAAGCACCCGAAAGTAAGTGAAAAACAATTAAGTACGATTTCTTTTAATATTTCCCAGTACATTTTTTCCAAATAAAATCGTCACTAAGTTATCTCAAAAACTTTAAACTTTATGGTCACATACGTAGAATTATGACCCTACCCCCTTCCCATAATATCAGTGGAGGTCTACCTACCTACTATCTACTACTAACAGGCTTGTTTACATGTGTCGTAACAGGGTGACAACGTTTCGTGGGAAATACTTATAAAAATTCACCGTGTATAATAGATAAGGGGGAACTTAAAAGTAAGTCTATATTACCAATTGTTATCTTGCTCATTTAAAAATTGATTTCGGTCATGTTGACAAAATTGTTGTTAAAATGTATAAACACTATATTTTATTGCAATACTAATATATTATTTGATACAATAAGTGCACTGCAAATACTGTTTATTGCACACCTCAAATACACGGAAATGAAGGACGTGACAGTTACAATCGAACAAACAGAGGTAAAACAACGGGCGGTCTTATCGCTAGATAGCGATCTCCTCCATACAACCTTAATCATAGTTAAATTTATTATAGGTGCGACATGTCCGAGAGACAATGCTATTTGTATTATATAAAAAATCGACAAAAACCCTAAAAAGTCGCGAATACATGGAGTTTAGTGCCAATTAACCATAATGACGGACCAAAGTTAAATATAAATATATGTATTCTTTAATCCTACATGCTCTCACGCTACTCTAATAATATCTGATCTTCGATTACTTCATGAAACGTGAAACTTAGAACGTCGCAAACACATTCGGTTTGGCAAATAGTGCCAATTAACCTCAACGTCGAGCCAATGTCCACTAAAAGCTCGCTCGGCACACGATTCCCAGGGGTAGAGGCAAACCAGCCACAATCTCCGCTTAGCTTCATTATAAAAGTGCAAAAAACTAACCGTACTACTTTTAACAAATTAAAAAAAAATCCTGTAAATAAGTAATTTTAAAAAGCCATTTTCTTGAACGGAGCTAGATGAAATCATTGACGTGAAACCTAGAGCGTCGCCAATACATAGAAGGCAAATAGTGCCAATTAACCTCAGCGCTGGGCCAATGTTCACTAAAAGCTCGCTCAATGTTTCGTCTAACAATTCACAGGGATCGAGGCAATCTAGCTACAATCTTCGCTTAAATTCATTATAAAACAAAACAAGCAACCCTCTAGTTTTCAGAAAATCAAAATTTTCCTTATACTATTTGTATAGTAATTTAAAAGCCATTTTCTTGAACGGCGCTACATGAAATCATTGGCGTGAAACCTAGAGCGTCGCCAATACATAGAAGGCAAATAGTGCCAATTAACCTCAGCGCCGGGCCAATGTTCACTAAAAGCTCGCTCGACATTTCGGCTCACGATTCATAGGGGTGGAGGCAAACCGGCCACAATCTCCGCTTAACTTCATTATGAGAGTGAATTGCTAAACGTTCCCATTGTTGACCAGGGCATACTCTGTCCCGGATTTAAGGGGCGGTTAGTCATGCAAATAGCTATCGACTCGTCTGCCCTTGGGATTCTAGTTTGATTAAATGCTTTGATTCTGGTTACTTGTGGAATTATTTTTTGCCAAATGAGGTATTAGAGATAGGACGTGAAGGAAAAGTTATGTTAAATGAAAATAGCAAGTCTTATTACAATAAAACAATGTTGTATATCTTTAGAGGTAAGTATTACTACATTTACAGACGATCTAAAATTAAAACCAAGTAAAATAAAATAAAAAATGCCATTCACTCTCTAATTATTACTGTTTTTCACCTACAGTGTCAATAACAAACAAGGACCATTAAGACAAGACGGCTGGCAATCTCCATGCAAAACGCCGTTCCCCGATATCTACAACGATCTATGTACAAGAATTACTTATTTACTATTACTCGACCTTGACGTGCAGTACCTTAATTGTTACTGTACTTACTTTATTCAATTAAATATAACATCGTTAAATGTTTAGTTTTTAAGCGCAATCTAGTTTTTGCTTCAATATATCCTTGCGATCGAGGAACGATCCAAAGTATGGCAATTAACAGTCCTCTTATTTCAATTTGCCTTGATAATAATTATAAGTATCTAAACAAATATAAATACGTGGCGATTCGCAAAAAATAATTTTTTTTCAAATTGCATTTATAAGACCAAATTGTAAAACGCTTATACATATCATAATGGGCATAACGAAACTAAGAAATAAACTATGATTTATCGATAAAAGTGTTTTTTTTTACGTTTTATTTTAACTATTTCGGCAATAGAATCCAGAAGTTACACAGTTAATAAACACGCGGTAAAAAAAACCTTAAATGAGCGAGTTTTACACAAACAAAATATTCCTTAACATTCAAAAGTAGGAATATCTAAATTGACAGACTTCTCCGGACGATCCAGGATTGAATAACGATGAATTTTGGTCTCGAGGCAAAGGGCAAACCCGTAGTAAAGACAATTGTGACACATATTTACACCTAAATATAACAAGTTTAACTAAAACAAGTTATTCCTTTACATATTTTTAAAAGTAGGAATATCTACATTTGCACATTTCGCGGACAACTAATAAAAATACATAAAAATGCCATTAAAGATTCCACTGTTGTATTTGTACTTTTTTTTAACTTTGAAGATTTCGTTTTTGTAATTCGGCCACGAAATCCTAAACGTGACAAATATTTTTTACACGTGAAGTTTTAGTTACGGGATTTTTTATTCCTGACTTGAAGAAAACGCAACTTCTTCAACGGAGGAGAAAAAAAAATAACCTTTTTTTCTTGAGCGTATTCGGTTAAAAAGGTATCCTATAATGATCTGTGGATGACCTAACCGTGCACCAAAAATAGTTGAACAAACCAACCTGATCAGATTGTCCAAACTTTCTGATAGAATTGCTGTTTAGGCGTTGACGTAATGAAACTACAATGACACATAGAATTTTTTTTTTGATGCATTGTCCTCCAAATACTACGTTTGAATCATTTTTTTTAAGTACAGACATTTAATCTTTACAACTTAATAATAGTATAGATTCGAACAGATGCAGATTCTTTATTTGTAACTGTGCATTTCTCTTACAAGTCTTTAGCATTATTTATTCTTATATCATATTATTTTTATATAACCATACATTTATTTTGTTTTATGGCCTACTATACCTATAAAAAATCGAACCACATAAACATTACACTACGTTTTCTAAAAAAATGTCACAAAGTATGCTGTTTCTGTAATTTCAGCCACGGTGCCCTGAAACCGTAGTTAATACAAGCGTGCCAAATATTTACACCTGGATGTATGTGACACGGCGACAAGTGCCACCCGTTACGCGCGCCGCCGAGCGTGAGAGCTCGCTAGGCTCAAGTCACGAATTGCCATCGACTCTTAGGGGTCTATTAAAAATTACTAGGAGGCCCGTAACTTCATCAGGGTAGGAGAAAAAAACATTAGTAGTATAGATAATGTGACTTAATCTTATTAAAATAGCCAAAAGCATGAAAAAAACCTACATTGTTTTTTACTTTGTAAAAATAAGCCACTAAAAAACCGGCCAAGCGCAATGTAGGGTTCCGTAGCCCATCCATCCCATTTATTAGTAATGTGGACTAAGAAGAAGGCTTTTTGCTGTTTGATAAAATGAAAGTATGTACATTCATAATTACCGGCTTCGGTTCATAGCGAGGATTTTATTTTGCTACTTTGTCGGTGTGATTAATATGTATATACAGCCTGGCACCATTTAGATCCGTCAGTATGGGAAAGTCTGGAACTATACGACATACGAAAATCTCTTCTTAGGAACCATTTCATCGATTTTACTGAATAAGACCAACTGCATCATACATTAAAAAAAAACAGCTGGGGAATCAAACCCGGACGTTTTGAAAAATAAAACTAACACTATTTTTATTTAGATATCGATTGTGCTTTACGATTACTGCTTAAGACCTTAAGCAGTAAGTGTTACTATGAAACATAATGTCTAAATGAATCATCATCATCATCTCTTGAGGTACGACCCGAAAATGCTATGTTTGACAGAAATGTATTTCTAGATGTTTCGCAGTTTCTTTATCGGTTCACCTATTACTTGTTAAACCAATAATAGCTAATACTTTTAAACTTGTAACATAAAAGTTAACGAGAACGTTTTGCACGAAGTTTCAATATCAACTTCTCAAAGAAACGTCGCGTCGCGGCGTTCCCATCGACTCACTAACGTGCCTACTGAATTCCCACTCGTCAGCGATGCATGGTCATAATATTAAACATAACAGCTTTAGTCCAGTTGTACAGCAATTTTCAACAATAAAAAAACCGCAATAACTTGTTACCGGTATAACGTGACGTGTGAACTATAGTGAACTTTCTGCTTGCCTCTCTAGTCTAAGAAAATGAATTTTCGTATGTTACGCGCTTTCCCTGGAGTGTGTTGAAAACTGATGCCATATGCAGCGGGTTACTATCCTGACAGTTTCAGCCTTTTGTACCTGGTAATTATGGAAAATAACATGTCTAACGGTCTTATTATCTAAAACGGGTGTTTAATTAACGTGCATATTTTGTCGACCAACATTTCTCATAGAAAACAAAGCGAAACATTTTTTTTATGATATCGATCGGAATGGAACAACTAACCCCATAATGGGGCTGGTTGTTCCGTCGTTTCAAATACAAACTGATCCTTCAAAAATTTAATCTCAGTTTACACACGCTAATAAAGCGTTTTGTAGTAGTTCGTCAAAATAATTATTATTGTTAGAAATCTTCCCAACAATGGGTCCCGACTGCTTAAAATCGCTATGTTCCATATTAGAATTTATTATTTGTTTTATGTGATTATCGATCATGAATCATGAAACATTTCCATTATAACTTAACAAATTTCTAGGGTACTGGACTTGTTTTTTCCTTTTTAGTTTTTTGTTTTTTGTTTTTTTAAGGATTATTTTTTATTTTATACCTTTTAGTTAAAATTATAAAAGTCTGAAAATTTCGCAATCCTTATCGTCGGGGTTATTGAGAAGCTAGGACAGATTTATTACAATTAAATGAAATATTAGTGAGAACGGCTTGCTAACCAACTTTAAATCGTTATAGTTCCTAACTGGTAATTCCAAATTAACATGATAAAAGAAACCTAATAATGATTTTTAAATCCCCATTCAATGATACCCCACTCGATATAGTACATTGATTTTCATTTTTTTATTTTTCACAATATGGCGTCTCATTATTGCCATTTTGAGTTTTCATTATTTTCATGTCTTCAGTAACATTTGGACAGTTAAGACGAATCGATTGATGTAAGAATCATCAAAATCGGTCCACGCGTTTGGTCTCTAGAGTGCCAGATAGGAACATACATTCATACATACATACATACATACATAGACTGATAAACACATTACCCTCCTTTGCGTCGCGCAGTCGGGTAAAAATTAAAGGGAAAAATATATGATTTCGTGGGTTTAGTTGTTCCGTCGGTTTGGGTTTTTTTGCCATAACTAACACACTGGAAGTAAATAAAACGGCTCCTGCAACGGCATAGTGTCAAAACGTTTCACGACAAACATACGAATCACTCCGGTTTTTACTTACGTTCCTATTCTTATCGGAACAACTTACCCCCGGCACTTTGAACCCCGCGTTTCCCTAGTGTAATTGACGCTTGAATGGGTAGGTTTGCATGCTTTATCATCGGCTATCAATACTCACCAACAAGAAAAGTGGCGATAATGTTAGTTATTGTCATTAATTAGATTTATTCGAATAAATATATAAATTGAATTGACAAAAAGAAAATACTACTAATAACTCCCTGATTCGATTCCAGGCTATATTATTTTGCTATTACTTTGTCGATTTGTTCTTCTCTCACGCGATAACGGGGCAACGGATTAGTGTGATTTCTTGTATATATACTCGTAGATAGAAGAGGCTGCAGAGTAGTAAAGGTTTACTATTTATCCCGAAAAAACGCACGGCTTCCGAGGCATAATAGTACACAAAATAGTAGACGACTCGGGCGAAGCCATGGTAAAAATCCTAGTTAACAATAATCCAAACCAAGCGATTCAATTTACGAGCGAAAACGATTTTATTAAAAATTCCAACGACCGTGAAGAGCTTGTTCGGTTCATTAGTGAACTTACGTAATGCAATGTTCAAAACTTAATAAACTTAAAACAATATCGGGGGAGATGCGTTGTCAAAACTTCGCAAACTTGAGGTGAACAGGAACTCGACGAAGTTATGCGCCTGTTAGGCACACAATATGTCTAATGTTCTACTAATAAGCTCACGAGTATTCTATTTTGTGTGGAGCTCAGGTGGGGCCTTTATAGATAAAGCCCAACCAGGAAAATAAAAACCTTCGCCATATTGCGGAAAACTATTGGAACTAATTTCTTCAACTGGCAATGGTAACTTTACAGAAGTCAGTAAAGCCATCAATTGCTGTCAAAGTGTGGTGATTGTGCGTGGTCTATTTATGGGATATTGTGAGTTAAATGTTCATTAAAATGTCGAAAACTATTAACAGTCACTTGAGAAAAGTGATTTACGTCGGAAAGAAGTCTGAAGGATTAGACTACGTTCTTCTAAATAACATCTATGACCTTGCTGTCAACATGATTGGTAGGTACATCATACTTAGTCTTTCTATAATTATTGCTAAATTAACGCCCCCAGAGCAGGTATTTTATTTCGGCATTGATTCAGTTGGTCCCACAACGGCCTCCGCAGCTGGCAGTCGGGTTCGAATCCCGGCCAGGGAAACTTGTTTGCTTGATGAGCACGAATGTTTATTCTTAAGACTTTGATGTTTTCTGTGTATTTTATTCTCTCATTTTCTTTCTAATATTGTAATAGAAAAGAATTATTAAGAAAAAACTACTGTCTGTTGAGTTTGTTTCGGCTTTCTTCCCAACAGTGGTCTCCTATTGGGAAATGCCGTAGAGTCAGACTTATAAAAGTACCCTTGCGGCCTACTTACAGAACAAAGATCATTATTTCATTATAATTAATCTATATATTATGTATATAGTTACCTAATAATACCCATAGCACAAGTTTTACTTAATTCGGGACTAGGTCGATTTGTGTAAGATTGTCCCTCTTATTTATATTATTTAGGCCCATAGGCCCAAAACAAGAAGGAAACGTGGACTGTAGGACGATGCGACGATATCCTAGTAAAGTATATAATACTCCCAGACATGGAAATCATTCAACGTCCAGGAACAAATAATCGTCATGTCTCTCATAAATGGTATGCTTTGCTGAGAGTCGAACCCAGCACAGCTCTGTTATCAATTAGTTCCTCTGCCACACTGGGATACAATGGCAACGACGCTAGCTACGGTAGCCATACAATTCATACTGAGATGTATGGCAGCTCACTCACCTGGCGACGGTTTGGCGGTGTCAAAATGTAAAGGCGACAATGCCAGACGTTCCAGTGAGGCAGAGGCCTTAGGGTAAGTGCGTTTTCAAAATAAGAATACAAATAATCTTTGATTGACGAATGAACTATATAATTACTTCAACTATTTTATTATTGTTTTAAATCAACTTAGCAATTCAAATGTAGCTACAAAATAAACATTGGTTTAATCTAGACACGCTTTAGTTTCTAAGCACGATACGACCGTCCTTTTTCCTAATCGCAATTAAATGGAGGTTTACTATCAAACTCACTTTTCCGCATACTTCTGCTCCAAAGACTGCGAATGTGAACAATTTAATATAACAAACATCAGACGAAAGTAAACAATGTACTAACTACAAATTAGTTTTCTTAGTCAACATTTCTTTGACGGTCACAAAGTCGAAATTCGGGATTAGGAAAGAATTCCAGCATGTTGAGAGCTCTGCCGATATCACCAATCTCCTTTGATCACAGTACAGACTGCTTGGGAGTCAGTTGTCATTTTTGGAACAATTGCCATAGTTCGGATTTTGTTTTTTATTTTATTTATTAGGCACACTAAACAGAAAACATTCATTTATGTATAACATTAAGAGGCAAGAGGCATTCTGGCAATAATGTTATCCAATACAAGTATGCACAGCATAATTAAAAACTTTTAAATTGTTTAAGCGATAATTTTAAAAGATAAAAAAGTGTTTCTTGGTACAATGTTGCAAAATGTTACCGACTTCTACTATACTACAAACTATAAAACATTGAATATACTTTCAAAAAATGATTGCACCGGATTATTTACGTCAGTGTAGGAGGAAAAAGTTAAAACCCTCTTTTTTTCTTGATCGTAATCGGATAAAGAAAATCCTATAACTATCTGTGGATGATCAGCTATAAGTGTACCAAAACTAGTTAAAATCCATTCAGGGGTTTTAGCGTGATAAAGCCACAAGGACACATAAAAAACGATCTAGTGACCTTGAAATAGCCGAATTACTTTTTTTTTATATCTTCAATGTTGTGTATATTACATGTTTAAAGACTTATAGTATAGATTAACTATCAATGAAATATAAAGTGTGTATTGTGAATCTAACAATAAATAATAAATACCCACGCATTTTATATTTATATCTAAAAAAAACCAGCAAAATTTACGCAGATTCTTTGAGCTTTAAAAGTGGTATTGTAATCAAAACGATATCACCAATACGCAAAGATTGACGTCACAGAATGGTTTTAGGCGCACTAATATCGAAATTAATATTCAAGTGCTAGACCAACGTACGCATTCGAGTCTATTGTGTTAGTGTTAAAAATAAACAGTGGCTATTCACGGGCGTAAGGAAATGAATCTGGAAATAACTTGCAAGTAATGAACATAAATTATACAGTGCACAGTTCGACGTAAAGCCCACACGTGCTCTCGGTGCGTGCGCGCATGGTAGCGCTACCAAATTTAAAAGAACGTATTAACGTCGTAAGATCATATATGCAAGTACAACTTTTTTAATTAGCTACGTAATGCAGATGGATGTTAAATTAATTATTTAAAGCCGGATACGTAGCTTCAATAGTAAAACAAAAAAAACAAATGCATGATTCAATGCGGCACAAACGAGTAGGTAGGCAAAGCAACACTTTTAAAACTACTACGAAATAATTGTAGCACTTTAATTTTGTTCACTTTATTACAAATCAAATAAGTTTATTAAAAATATTAGCGATAAAGCATGTGTTTTTTAATTTGTTGTAATTTTTTTGGTTATGTGTTATAAACTTATTAAGTTTGTAAATAAAGGGTTACTGTACGGAAACCGGGTAAGGTTGATTTAAGGGTCGGTGTTCACAGCAGCCACAAAGAACTATGAACTGGTGTCGAAAAATCACGAGAGTCATATCTCCATTCTAGATAAAGATCTCGCGATCTTTCGACACCGATCGATGAGCTTATTCGTTCGTTCAGTTTTGTGTTATGGCGGTTGTGCGACAACCAACCCGTGAGACAACCTTACACGGCCTATTATTGTATCATAGTTGGTGTCAAAATAAATAAATAACATACAAACAAATATTACAGGACAATAATCACACAAATCGAACTAGTTCCATGGTAAGCTTAATAAGGTTTGTGTTATGAGTACTAGACAACGATATATTTAATAGATAAATTTACTTATATACATAGAAAACATCCAAGACTCAGGAACAAATATTTACGCTCGTCACACAAATATTTGCCCTCACCGGGATTTGACCCCAGGACTTTCAGCTTCGCAGGCAACGTTACTTCCACTGAGCCAAACCAGTCGTTAAAATAATTTATGATCAAAGTCTGTTGAAAGTAAAGAATCAAAAAATAAATCTCGATAATAAAATACAATAGTTTCTTAGAGCATGTTAAATGCACGCCTTTAAAAGAGTAAATACACCCACAGTTGCCATAATGCCACCATTACGTGTATTTAAGTTTTTAGCCAGGCCCCGGGCAGTTATCTCACCGATTCGCGGCACGTCGAATGTTTATTAACATATCGACCATAAAACCGACTGGATTTTTTCCGCCTTTCCGGTGCAGACGGCTTTTCACCGTTTTTGCACTGGTCGTTTTTGTCTATTTTTAGCAACATCGGTGCTACTCGTATAAGCATGGGTATTATGTAACAATGTTTTATTAGGCGTCAATGCCGTGTGCTCTATTATTCGGTATTTCAGATTTAGGTCTAATTTCACCATGCCCGGTTAGTAGAAACCGCCGATTAGCAGACGTAACCATGCGGGTTATGTCCTATAATGTCACAATGGAAATTAAATGAAGATTACCCTCAGACTTTTCAGAATGCAAGCAGAAATAGTAGTCAGATTTCGTACAATTCTAATTCAATATAACATTATTTTTTCTATGACTATTCTAAATTTAGCTAAATCGTCATTAATTTACTTAAAATGTTGCGGAAGATTTTATCATATGATAGATAAGTTTCAGCTTATTATGTGCCCGCTGTCTTGTAACGAAGACGCAATATCAGAATGTAAAGATAAGTAAAAAATTTTAGTAAAGTATATTATGAATAAAATATTCACGGTTTATATTACAAAACTGGAATGCACATTTATCAGAATAATGAAAGGTAGACCCCTAAACTCTTTGAATTTCAAACACAGTTAAAATATTCAAGTTTCTTTCATTTCACCAAGCCATCTGTATCTGCTTATTTTTCATTTGCCCACGTTCAACAGTATTGGCTTACGTAGTGGACAGGCGAAATGAAAATACCACCGCTAAGGGGAAACTACAGCAAATGTGGACGCGAAACCAAAGGAATAAAAATGTATCGACGAATCGATACGAATGAATAACGTTCCGATACGATTCAAATGTTTGTGCCCGCCATAATGTTTGCTTAGCATACGGAGGAATGAGACTGGGAACATGGCTCCCAACAGTCTCCCGAACACGCTGGCAAACAAGAAACTTTAGACAAATAAATTCAAAGAAAAACAGATAAACGTTACAAAAGATAACCCATTCGAAAATCGATTCGGGGCGAGTGATTCAACACGAATCAAAACGTATTCGTGCTTTCAAACGATATCATTCGGCTGATTATGCTGTCAGTCGTGATTAATGTAGACTTATGACACGGTTTTACTGAATCGCCAAATAAAAATCTGCGTATCATCCACGGAAAGCCGCGTGAATTGATGTCGGGTAATTAAATAATATGACCTTTCACTAATGGATACAATAATTGTGAAATGCATTGACTTGGACAATAACAAAGAAAATATCCTATCAAGTGTAAGTTGGATAAGAGAACGCAAGTTTCATTCGTTAATGCTGGTAAACATTAAAACGAGTGACCAAAATAGATTACATTGAGAATGTATTTTACAGGTAAAGCAAATGTATATGGGCAAAGATGTGTGCAGTGAAAGAAACGAATGAAAATTTAATCATGTGAAATTGGTGGATTGTATCACCTATTGCCAAAGAAAATTTGCCAATATGGCACCAGTCATTCCAAATTTAGTTTTATCCATTGCTGGTAAAAGCCGTGTCCTATCGTTTTCAATGCATTTCTGTCTTCGGTCACAAATTTCTGTCATCCCTTCGCAAAGTCATTCCAGTTATAGCCTATAAGTGATTATATTATTTGGTATCGGCAGAATATATTTCTAAAATCTGAGATCGTGATCAAAAGCGTACCTGGAAAAGTTTGGGAAAAAGGACTCGTATTAGGGTGAAAATAAAAAAAAAGTGTAAATAACTTTTTTCTTCATAATATTGAGTTTTTGGACTCATCTTACTCAGAATCGTTCAAAAATTCAAATCGTAATAATATTTCTCAGTTTCGTTACGTTCATAGAAATAAAGAAATAATTCACGACTAGTTTGGCTCAGTGGTAGTAACGTTGCCTGCGAAGCTGAGGTCCTGGGTTCAAATCCCGGTAGGGGCAAATATTTGTGTGATGAGCATAAATATTTGTTCCTGAGTCTTGGATGTTTTCTATGTATATAAGTAATATATCTATTAAATATATCGTCGCCTAGTACCCATAACACAAGCCTTATTGAGCTTACCATGGGACTAGAGCGAGTTTTGTAAAATTGTCCTGTAATATTTATTTATTTATTTATAATTCATACTGAAATGTAACGAAACTGAGATAGAGATTTTGGACACGATTTTCTACTTATTTTTTTATGTACACTTTTTTAGATTTTCTTCCATTAAGGAATGATGAATTGATGACTCATAATAATACGGAATCTGACAAATTTAATATTTTAGATTGCTTGAGCACATCTCACTCTCCTACAACCACGCCTTACCATTCTTGGTAAAGAGCCCTAGGCTATTCCTATGCTGGTCAATTATTAACAATAGTGCTATGGAGCCCTTCGGGCAAAAAATCTCCTTCGGACTTTAGTCATGGGACACGAGTGGACCCCGACGCTGCCCTCCATGCACAATTGCTTGGTGTGTGTGTTGCTCACCAAGAAGTAGTAAAACAAAAAAAAGTATATAGCGGTTTTGGATATCTTTTCTATTCAATAGCTGACTTAAGAATAAATCATAATCAAAAATAGAACGAGATAGTCTTTATTCTTAATTTAAATAATTCACCTGTTTTTTAAACACCTCCCTGTCTGTCTCGCATACCTACTACCGTGAAGGTTTATACCTTCACAGTGTGAGAACCGTTTAATCTAAAAATTTAAGCAGATCCCTAAAAAAATAATATACGCGTCAATTAGTTTTATTTAGAATTTCAGTGCCATTAGCTGCGGGGTTTATTTGATAACCATTAGTGAGGGACGGATACGGACCACGTCATCAAATTTGATAAATGACTGGAAGTCTTTCATTAACATTCGCAATCCGGGGTGAATGCGCACCTAATTCAAAGCATTCAAAGCATTTTTTTTCGCTTTCTGTAAACGCGCATTTTGAAATGGAACTTTATTTCAATACAAAAATTACATATTGAAACTACATGAGTAACTCTGCGTGCTGATTATTGGAAACAGATAAAAGCAGGTCCGTATTTAAGGGAGGGCAACCGGGGCTGGACCCTGGGCCTCCACAAGTGAGCCACCAACAAATGAAGTCTCTAAAAACAGTGTTTTTTTTGTATTTCGAAAATTTCTAGGTTCTCGGCCCTGGATCAAATGTTTACAGATGTAACATTTGGATACGTTACAGTGGCATGACGTCCACATAAGCCGATTCCCACCGGATTGCCCAAGGGAAGCAACTTTTTTTTAAGTATTAAATGAACACGCTTCGTCTTCCCGTGTTATTCCTGATGAGCTTAGCAATTTTTTTTGCTATTTTCCCAGCGGCTTATCTGTATTTGGCTACTAAGTTAATAATTTTAATTAGCTCTAATCCGATACAAAGAGCAGAAGGATACAATCAACGTCGGGGGCGCAGCACTAAATCAAAACAAACTTCAAACTGGATCCCTTTTACCAACTTTCTAAATAACGGCGAACAATCTTTTTCATTAAAAATCTCCATGAGCCCGATTATTAGGCAAGTAAAACGCCTCCGGTGGGCTGGAGTTTGCGAATACCCCGCTTTCGCCAAGATTTGCGCGGGGTCAAACTTGGGAATGTTAACAGATAATTACGAGCAAGTTTTAGCTAGCACGACATTTAACAGATGCTTCGTTCGGGCCGCGAGCGCACGATGAATGCTAATGAGTAACGACCCGCACGCGAAAATGGGTTCTACGCTCCGAAAAAAAACCGGCCAAGATCATGTCGGACCATGCTCGGGGTTCCGCAGCCGTTCATACGATAAATGCACTACAGATGAAATAAATATGTCATGAAAAAGTGCAGTAGCAAAAGAGCGTATCGCCGCAGCGTCATTGTGGTGAGAAGCGCAGTTTTTCGGCAATAGCTCAAAAACAGTATATCCGATCATGTTGAAAATAATTTTCGTTGAAAGTATTTATTAAGGTTTATATTTGTAATTGTTTTCGTATTTTTTGGACGTAAGGTTTAGAGAATAGAGGTGGGGGGACACAATTTATGCTACTTTGGAAACGATTATTTCCGAAAATATCCATCTATTAAAAACGTTTTTAGAAAACTTCTTTTTTTTTACTGTCGTAAGATGTGCTACACGGTGATATTTGCTGATTTTTTTTGTTCCATAATTATCAAACTAAGTAGCCGCTGTACACAAGACACCTATATTCCAAATTGTATCAATATACATTTTGTTGTTTTTCAGTAAAATGTCTGTAACATACGGTCGGACGGATGGACGAACGGACATGACGATACTATAAGGGTTCCGTTTTTGCCATTTTGGCTACGGGACCAAAAAAAGCGTCTCCTGACCCGAATCTCACCGACGACCGTTAACACATTTGCGTTATCTGAGGTTAATTACATTAGTGGCAACAATGCCTCCAGATGGCGAGATTCATTTTTTTTTTCATTCATTCAATTATGCAAAAAACGGAAGGGTTCTGCTTTATTTTGGGCTCTAGGTAATTTTTTATGCGATATTCAATTAATTTAAGACATAATGAATATTTATAAACAAGGAACAGGCCGTCGAATACCAAGATGGTTTCAGAAAAATCGGTGCATTTGAATTTTTTCCTATTTTAATCTTGCTGTTTTCTTATTTGCATAAAATTGGCGTGTGGTCTAATGTGTATATAAACTAAATTTTAATGATCTAAAATAGACATGAGTACATTAAAAAACAAAATAATAAAACTATCAAAAAACGGATTATGTCGCGTACATTATCTCATTTGAGTTCCGACGTTTCGGAAACTGTACAGCATACGTGTTTACGGGGTACGCTGAGAAAAAAATCAAAGGTTAAATACAAACAAATAAGGGTTGTTTTTGTTGAAACCGAACAGAGTATTATTTAAAAGACAGTGTCAAAAATATCAACAACTTAAAAAAAACCCCATTAGGGTCAATATTTATGCCTACTCGGTAAAAAAGCAATGTAAATGAAAAGCACTTTTTTTTAAGTTTTCGTCTCTTGTGAAACACGTATTATCTCCAGAAGGTCTTCATTTACTTCATAAAAATAGAAGAAACACCGAAATCGGATAATAATCTTCCTCTAAAAACATTGCAAAGGGACATGTGATCATTAAAAATAATCGCAAGAATTCATTTAAATGCTGAGCATACCATAGACACGAATTTAAAAAACTTATAAGTAAATGAAAGGGAGTTACGAGTACTAGTGAGCTGAAAGGATTTTTAAAAATCGGCCGTATTCCTGAATATCATAAAGAGAACATCTATGAAAATTTTAGCTTCCTTAGGTTCTGGGTTTGGCGTTGACGAGTCAGTAAGTGTGTTAGCTAAGATTTTTCTTTTTATTGTCTGATTTCTGCCGAATGTCGATTAAAGTGATGTACTTTTAAAACCTTCAATATCGTTCATACTTTGAAAAAAAAACTCATATTACAATTTACATAAACGAAAACATGGTAACTCCATATAACGCCGTATGCACTTACTGCCTTTATCTTCAAGTAGGTTTCAGATACTAGCTCTTTTCAAAGTAGTGATATGCATTTAAGTATATCAATAGTACAATTACCTATTTTCGACATTTAAATTAAGAAGTATAATCGAAATATAATCCATTAAAATTGTTTTATTTAAATTGAGATTCTTAAGGAATGGCCAGAAACTGCCCAGGACAGAGAACATTGGAAGAAGAAGGGGAAGGCCTTTGCCCAGCAGTGGGACGTAACAGGCTCAGAATAATAACAATTAAATAATAAATAAATTAAGAAGTCTCTTTCAATTCTTACAGATTATATCTAGTGCAAATGTACCAAACAAAATTAACTTTAACTCGACTTCGGATTTCAAATGCAGGGACAAATCAATTGCACTGATTGCAATCAAAATAATTACCAGTACATTAACTTCGAGTTGGCAGAAGTTCGTCTCCGTCCATCTCGCAGGGGGGAGATGTGGCAGCAATTTACATGAGTTGTTAGCTGTTTCCTTCCTTTGCTACCGACCAATTAATTTAAGACGGAACCGGAAGGAGCAAGCGGTTCAAATGGGACCTATCAATCGTATAACTAGCACTACTTACAGAACTTTCGGCAAAATATCAATTAGTGGAGTTGTTACTTTGATAATTGATTTTAGTTGTGTTTAATTAATTTCGATTAGTTACTGAGTATTTTGGAACTTTATTTATCCACTTGTCAAATTGATGTCTTGACCTGTTTATTTTCCAATTTATGTAAACGACTTACGTGTGTTGGTTGTAGATTTTATGTTTCGACACTTTAAACGATTGATTTAACTGAATAAATTTTTGCTCATAAAGTTAATACTAAAACTTGCCCTCAACTTTGTTTACGCGAACAGTTCTTTTGTATTTTTTTATTAATATTCTTATGCATATTTTTTGTACCATTTGTACCAAACAAACATTGCAAGTTAAATAAAACCTTGTAAAAAAATGATGTCGCTTCTCGATTATGATGTAAAAGCTGATTAATTCACCGGAATCCGGAAGTGCAGGTCACGCCATTAGATGCATAATGCAGCACGCGACGCATGCGCCTCGCATGCTAAGATGTCTGGACTGCGTCACACATTGTAATCGGAGAGTAAATTGTAATCATACTATTATAAGGTTGTAAAATTTTTATGTCCGTACACGTGTAGATCGGAGATATATATCCATTCCATACTAATAATTATTATAAATACGAATGTATGTTTGTTAGTTAGCGATGGGTGAGTCGACTTGTCTGATTCGAATAACTAATTTGAATTGAAACGAGTTGATTCGAATACTCATCACGCAAAATCGGCTGAACGAATTTCAAATATTGTTGGTATTCACTGTCGGTTATAGAATACTTTTTACTCGACTACGCTAACGAAAAAAATAGGGGTAGTGACTTTTTTTCTCCACGAGCATTCTAGTGGTGATATAAAACGTATTTTCTAAACAAAGTCTTATTTGCCGCTTCTTCTTATGCTTAATGTTACTGAATTCTACAGCAAAAGTCCATACGAAATATAATCTCATAACGCCATAGCAGCGCAGTGCAATAAATGAGTTGCACCAGCGCTGGAAAATCTCAAAAATGCGGCTGAGTGTATCGGCCTCGCAGAGTGCTAAGCCCGACTGGTATGTTTCACTCTCCGATAGCTATCGTACTAAATCACGGAGCAGAGATGTACGTTTATTTTTGAAAGTTAGTTTTTAAACAGAATATGGATTTGTACGCCGGTTACCACCTTTCAATGGTTGCAGGTGAGTTTCCAGGTGTATTTTCAGCGGTTTTTTTTTAGATCAAGGACAGGTAGTCGTGGAGATCGGGAGTCATCGGTACATTTTGATTCTTAGATCAGGAGAGGGTTTATTTGATGTGCACTGTACGTAGGCGAGGGGTAGTTATGCGTGTAAACGCATCCAGCAAGTAATATTTGAACGACTTTTAGAACGTATTTAATCAGAGTTAGTTCATAGATGTAGGTGATAGCAAAGAGATCATTGCTTTGTATGTCATTAGCGGATTCTCTAAGAACGGCCATTCGCCCAACAAGTTGATCCCATCATCATGATCTCTAGGATATTTAGAATAAAAGTGCCGGTTAGATCAAATCTTTCGTTTTTGAGAAAGAATCTAGTATTTGAATGACCTATTGTAGTGTCCGCAATTTGAAAGGTAATCAATATGGTTTTTGTTAATTCTTGCGAACTAAAAATAGATGATATTGTTAATTTGCACTGTACGTTCGTAAACACAAATTATGTAATATTAGGAGATGAAAGAAAACTTAAGAAGCGTGAACAAAGCTACAAGCAAATTACAGTATTAGTTTATGAAATTGCAGCCAGAATACATAATGACATCGTAAAAAAAGGCAATTGAGGGTCAGATTTTTAAACCTAAGTCCGTAAATCTCGCACGAGATCACTGTAGAATGCAATTTACAATAAATTATGTAGATATTAATAAGTTGAAAGGTTAAGGGTTGGAATAATGGTCGGGCCATTTATCGTTCAGTAAATTGCGAGTGGAGACATTCTGCATCCAGATTACGTGCTTCAATATCCGGAATAACCCGATGGAGCTCCCGACCTGATCGTGCGTCGTGCGACCTGTCGAACGACTGGTCGCACGACCGCCACCTGACATGATTTAGTGCGTGAAAAACTTTCAGACACATTTCGTGAGGTTATGAACGCTTAGTGAAATTTCAACTGAGTTACGGCGATGAGCTAATTGCGGCAATTTGCGAACTTAATGCGGCCGAATTGGGGGCTTCGTGTATAAACATTGAATCCTTCGGGGAAAGGGATTGTCACGGTTTCCGATTTTTGTATACGTGTTGTTTTGTCTGGCTATTTTTAGCATTGACACTTAAGGTCTTTAGGGTACGTGATTTGTTGTGTTTACGGCATTATATCTTATACGTACATAATACATAACATAATTAGGGATACTACCAGTGATTCATTTTCCAAACTCGAATAAGGCATGTACAGACTACTAATATATAATAACTACTAACTGGCCAATAAACTAGACATTAACACAGATTAAAAACCATAAATCCTCGATGGTTTAATCAAACTTTAGCCGGAAACTTTATTGTTAAGTATATTTCTAGCTTTTGGGATTTTTCTCGTATTATCTCGACCTGTGGCATTTCAGTGAAAGATACCTGATCAATATCTAAGTGTTAAAGAGCTAACGTATATACTCTTAAAGCTCTTCATTTCATTGAAAGAAACAATCGAGAAGAAACTGTCAAAGTAAAATGTTCGCGCGCAAACAAGTCTACGCCAGGCAAGAGCCACTATTGTTTCTAAAGGAAATATTTGTCGAACCGAGACGTCTCCGCTGCAAGCACAAACAGAACGGCAAGACAATTAACGTACTTATCCATTTAAATAAACGCAGAGATCCTTGATACCCTTTACTTGCCTTATATAAGTCGCTTAAGAAGCTACTGAAGCGAAGAAAAGTTATTCCAAAATTTCTACCAAATTCACACAAATTGGTTCTACACAACTAAGTATACGGAGCAGATAAACCGAAATTAGGTCAAGCCAAAGCAAACTTCAACACTTTAATCGTTTCTAAACACTATTACGAGAACCACATAGATTTAATCAGCGATTTCAGCAAAGATCGCTAATTCCTACACCAGATAAACCTCCTTTATCCCGGATAGGGTGACAACTAACCGGTCGAAGTATTGGAAATTTAACTTTAGACCCGTAACTTATGGATTAGTGTCCATTGACGAACATCGAAATCTGCGGTGTGGGTGCAAAATGATGATATAAGTTGATCGACAGAAGTCACTTTACATTGAAATAGGGGCTCGACGAACTTTAACTGTCAATCGCGCGGCAAGTCGGCTCGGTCGGGATTAACACAAATTTTAGAGTAGTACCCCTTTGATCTTTGTAACAACCAATTAATTTGGCAAAGAAACCTTAACCGGATATTGACGGGCCGGAACATGCAACTTTTTAGAAACATAAAAGGTAAATATTGTTTACCTGCCTAATGAACTGATAATTAGGGTTGAGGCGGATATTTGAATTTTAACAAGATGATAGCCACGTTTGACAGACGAAATAAGTACAAACACTTCCGTTGTCAAACGAGCAACATGGCTCCAAATAATTCCACCCTAAAAACGTCAATCACGTCTGAACTTTTGAGGAACAATAATTACCGTTTAAACAGCTATTTTGAATTTAATTTGTAGCACTTCACGACACGACTGGGTAAACGTGACTAAGTAAATAGTCCACGGCTGTGTTCCGATATTCATGTCATGATCCTGCTCGTGCGTTCACACAATTAGCAGCAGCCAAGTGCCGCAGACGAGCTGTGCAAATGATTGTACCAATTAATTGTTTACAGTGTGAACTTATTCGTAATTGGAAGCATACGGCGTCAGTGGCACGAGTGAGATTTTTAATTTTATGTTCACACCTTTATTACCCTTATTTGCATGTATTCTTAAATGCGCAGTCCAAACCTACCCTAAGAGATAAACCTAGAAATCTTAAAATTTGTATACTTAGATGTTTCCGTTAGGTACAAAGTAAACGGAGGGGCTATTTGCAATTCCCGCGGGAATAAAGCCACGAAACACGGAAAGGGCAGAAGCTAGTTTCTGTATAAATATGGACAAGTGACGTTGAAGTAGCCGATGCAACTATTCCTACCTACTTACTACGAAATTCGCTTGAAATGGGGCATTTGAATTTCACGTCATGCCTTTCGGTTTACTTACCGTTTTCATTTCTGAGATCACAATTTGACAACGTGAAGATTGACTTATATGGAAAACGTTGTAGTGTTATTTTCTTGGTTGTAAAATTTTATACCAATAAGGTAACAAACAGGATATGCAGTATAAAATTGTTTAAAACACATTGTAGCCGTTGACAACGCGAGTTCAGACAGGTGCTCCTCGTTCGATGCGCTCGTAAAAACAGCTCTATATGGATTTGTTATTTTCGCATCTTTGTCTAGTTGCATGCATTAAGGCAAGTTATGGGACCCGTTTTTACTGCTAACGAAACTTTTCACGTCTTTGTTACAGAAGATATTCCTTAAGACCCGGGGTTTTATTATGACTAAATAATGTGGAATTAGAGGATTTTTCTACGGAAAATGCAAAACCAAAGCCACATACCGATTACGTACAAATTGATACTAGGATCTTTTTGTATAATACTATAATGCCTGCTTATGAATATCAAATAAACATTAATTTTCATTTTATCACTATTCCAAAGATAGATCCAAAGATAGCGAGTTAAAAAATCAAAATATTGACTCGGTACCTAATGAAATTTAATAGTCATTTAACGGTTGTAAAACGATCGTATAGCGCGGTCCGGCACGGCCGCTGTCTATTACCTAAGCAAACAATTGGCCGGTGCCGATAAGTAAGTTGCAAGCGTGCGAAACCCTTCCGCAAAGAAGACTCGATTAGCTGCGGGCTTACTGAATTACTGTCTCTTATTGTCGTTACGGGTAATATCATTAACCGACCTAGAAACAAGATTGCGCTTTCAAAGAGTTGGTCAGTCTTTGACATTTTATACCAAATATTCCGACAGCGTGCGTAGTTTACCAGAACAATTGGGTCATTCTCTTTTCATTAACAACTTTAGTTTGTCAAATAAATAACCAATATTCAAGAAAAGATTTATAAAATTAACATGCTAGGCATACGTTCCGTAAACGTTTCATGGACTCTTATATACGAAATGTCATACGCAGCGGTAAATACCTTATTTTCATACTAAAGTGGCGACAGCGATGACCTATGCTTTCTTGTTCTTCTCAATTGTACACTGTTGTCAGAGTGGTCATGATTATGGGTTGTCCTCGACTATATGGATTGCAGCTTTTGCGATACTTCCCCGTCTCTCTCAGTTTGACCTATGCCTTACCTGCTTTATAATAAACGGTGACCAAAAATGTATTAAATTATTTGGTAATGACAGTTTAACAATCCTCTATTTTAGATTAATAGGCCACAAAATAATCTGACTATTACTTTTTGCACAATATGCTTTTTACGTAAAGATGCGAACGAATTGTGGCACTAAAATAGTGGAATGGCTAATTATGGTTATAATACCTTTAATGGTATTTCACCAAGAACATTAGACAATGCCATTAAGTGTGGTGAGACAAAAATATAATCAATAACACGGGACGTTTCGGGTTATTGTTATCGGGCTCTATCGCGACCAGTGTAAGCCTTCAGTGCTCTGATAACACGCTACTGATTATCGATAGCGGCTATCTAGGCTGTTCAATACCTACAAAACTAAGTGTTTCACGGATTACACGTATATCTGTGAAAACGCATTGCACATGCATTGGGGATTTTGGCAAACAGTGATTGTTTGATTGCCATAAGAATTAAAATACTTTTATCATCTTCAATGTGAAAATTCACAAATTTCTTAATATCAAAAACATTTATTAAAGAATTTAATTTGACGACATGTTTGGCTTAGTGGGTTGTACAACGGCCTACGAAGCTAGCGGTCCCAGGTTCGAATCCCGGCCAGGGCAAGTGTTTGCGTGATGTTTGTTCCTGGGTCTTGGATGTTGGTTATGTATTTAAGCATTATAATTTATCTATATGTATAATTATTATGTATATCGTCAACACAAGTTTTGCTTAGAATGGGAATAGGTCGATTTGTGTAAGATTGTCCCTGATATTTAGTACTATTATTATTTATTTCAGAATAATAGCAGTACCTCCACGTAATTATTGGTCTGTCGATAAATAATTTGGAACTCAAACCTAATACAGCTTAAGCGTATTTAGTAGACCAGGCTGAGAGTAACTTCAGAGTTGATAAATAAAACGGATGCTACTAGCGAGGGTACCACTAGCTTGAAATCACTTGAGTACGATCCATCTTATCGCTACCAGAACATTTTATAAAATATAAACTCTAACGATACTCCTCAAGCATCTCTGCAAAGGATTAGGTTTAAGGCAATGAAAATTTAGTTTTGGTTGTTATGAGTTTCACTAAAAGGTTTGGTTTATTTTAATTTGAATAGAAGTGTATTCATATTAATATTTACCGTAAAAGCTATTTTAACTCATGAAAACCAACTTTGATATAATACTCGTATAAGACGAACAACGAACTATCGTTATTTGTTAATACCTATTCTACCAACCAATTGCTTTAGAGTGGATTTATTTAAACTTGACAGTAAAAAAAGTTGCATTGAATACATTCATAGTTATGTTCTGAGTATTGTTTATGGTAATATTTTCTTCTGTTTCCGCGATTATTGCTCATTGAAATAAAACAATTTAACAGATTATATCGCGTATATTATCTCATTTTAGTTCTCGACGTTTCGGAAGCTTTCAAGCTTTCCATGGTCACGGGAGGACTGAGAAAAGATGTATTTTCCTCTGTCAAAGTTACAATTTGTGCATACTACCCATTTTTTTGAAAAAATACAAATAAAGGTGTACATACATGCCAGATGGGCCTAAGCTGTAAAGACAGTTTCACATGTGCCAGAAGGGCTTAATTATTTTATTCTAATAATTTATCAAGCAGCATTTCACAAATGAGGCGTACTGAGGAGAAAAGAAACGCTGCAAAGAAAAACTCCCAGGCTACCTCATTACTAATTATAATATTTAAAAAACAGAGACTATTAAACTACTTTTAAACAGATAAGATATTTTACACCGTTCGGAAATTAAGGTTTTGCAGTCCTGTGTCTCGCTTGTTCCTTGATGAGATGTATTACAGGATCCCAAGCTGGTGGTAGTGACAATCCATCTTCTCTATTGAAATTAGGATGCTTTTTAATCTCAATAGCCTCGCGTAGCATCCTGGGAAAATATCTTTTTTCTTTGGCAAGGATAGAAGGTTTATCAAACTTAATTGAGTGGTTTGGTTTGTCAATGACATGTTCACAGACTGCAGACCTATTACACCGACGGTGCTTGACATCTGCTATGTACTCCTAAACGTCGGGAACTAAAATGAGATAATATACGCGATATAATCCGTTAAATTGTTTTATTTCTAATTTACCTATACCAATACAAATCACCAGATTTGTGTTTTGTTCCCATCAGGGGACCCTTATTCAGCGTTTGCTTGTACATCTGTTTCATATAAAATAGGTGCATTTGGAGTAAAATCTTCGCACCTTTTATATACTAAGCTAAAAGGTGCTCGCAACTTCGTCGGCGTAGAAGAAAAAAATCATAACCCTCTTTTTTCTTTAGCGTAGTCGAGTAAGATGCATCCTATAAACATCAGTGAATGCCTAGTTAGCCATGTACCAAATATAGTTAAACTCTGTATAGCCGTTTTGGGCTGATGGAGCCAGGAACGACACACGTGAACATACAAAAATTCCAAAAAAAAAATCATTTCAGTGACCTTCAAATAGTGTGTATCACTTTTTTTAATATTTTCAATTAACAGACATTTAATTTTAACAACTTTATAATAGTAGTAGGTATAAAAATAGTGGTTTAGAAAACCAGTATTTTTATGCCTAATCTAGTAGTACTCGTAATACATAACAGCTTATGCATTACTCATTTACCACGCTCTGTTAGTTTTTAAGTATTGATTACACCCTACCAACTGGTCAAATTTGTAGTTAGTAACCTGTAGTAATAGTGAAATTGGCGCTTCGATAAATTAACGCACACATACAAAACGTTTTATTGCTATTTTAAAATTGGCAGTAAAAACAAATACACACATAAAAGCCATTAAAACATCGACAGAAGGCAATGAATATTAAAAAATAGTATCAGAAAAACACGATCGGGTAGGAATAGTGGCGTCACAGTGGTAATCGCCACCTGTGACAATTAATGGGCAGTCCACCGCACTTTCATTACTCGTATTCCAATATATGGATTGTTGAATGTTATACGCCGTTTTGCTGTCCATATGTAACGTTTTCAAAATAAGTGAGAACAGCTGGTAAACGATGATCTTTATTCTGTATGCAAAATTGTGAGACAGGTTTTTACAGAGGAAGTGTATTGGGGATAACAGATATTAATGATATTCATGGTAGGACGATCATGGGGTCTAATTATCTATAGCTGGACATTGGTCGCATATTGAAACCGTGCGGGCATATCTCGAGGCGAAACAATGACTCAGAGCGCCTTGTCGTGCAAGGTAGAATGTAAGGATCTAGACGGTGCAGAGGATCTCCAATGCGATGGACCGACCAAATAAAAGCCCAGGTGGGAGGCCCCGTACACCAGTGCTCTAGAATCTCTACCAACAGGAAGAAACAGAGACATATTAAGAGGCGAACTACATCTGCCGCACATTAAAGTGGACCTACGACGTGTTGACCACGACCACTCTGTCAATATAGTTTTACGACAGAGATGATGAGGACAGATCTCTCCAAGCTTGCGCCAGTGAGCGCGATAATAACTAAATTTTCAAACTTTCGCCAATACATATTATCATCGCTTCAACGAGAGTGAAGTTGACCCAGTACATACTCCTATAGGCCTACTCAAAAACATCTTCCTCAACGGTTGTCGATTTTACGGTAAATATACATATAACGTCATTATTTTCCCTCACTTCGTTAATCGCAAGGATCTTTATTCTGTATCGATCGGTTTTGCGTGTCAAATGATAAATACATGTGTGCTGAGCGGTTAAAATAAAATTGAAAGTGAGTTTGCCATCAATAAATATTAATCAATCGTCTCATTAACACAATGCTCAAATCAAATCAAAATATTCATTATTCAAGTAGGCCTAGTTACAAGCACTTTCGAAATGTCAGTAACATGAGAGTGAATGTTTGCTGGGAGAAATACAATATGATCCAACATTTGCTGCAAGGATTAGGGAAACGCAGAAAAACCTAATCAGATCATTTAACTTAAGTGTAATATTATTGATATAATCATCATTTTCAAAATTAAAATAATCAATAAGATAAATCCCAAAAGGATTGTCAATAAAAAATAAATAATCTAGAATGTGTCTAAAATAAAATTCTAAATATCAGAGTATATAAAACAATTAAGATTAAAATAATAATAATACCTTAGGTATTCGTTAAAATAATTATGCATATACCTACATGACGCTAAAATTTACATTAATCCCACGCGGCTTCATCATTCATGTAGTCTTGTGTGCTATAATAAGCTTTAGAAAATAATTTTCGATTCACAATATTTTTGAATTTACCAATAGACAACTCAGTTATGCTGCTAGGAAGTTTATTATAAAATCTCACACAGTTACCCATGAATGATCTCCTTATTTTTTGGAGCCTAGTAGCAGGCGCTGCGAGCTTATGCTCATTTCTAGTATTAATATTATGTATATGTACAGTTCTTCTTAAAGTCGGTAATATTTTTATGTACATACATAATATTCTCATAAATGTATTGACAATGCACTGTTATTATATTAATGTCCTTAAACTTGTCTGTAAGCGAGTCTCTATAGTTCATTTTATATATCGCACGAACAGCCCGCTTCTGCAGAACAAATATAGTATTAATGTCGGAAGCACTGCCCCATAGTAAGATGCCATACGACATAATACTGTGGAAATAACTGAAATACACTAATCGAGCCGTTATCACGTCTGTTAATTGACGAATCTTACTTACTGCAAAAGCTGTAGAACTCAGTCTATTCGAGAGATTAGCAATATGGGGACCCCATTGGAGCTTAGAATCTAATGTTAGACCGAGAAAGACTGTACTATTAACTAGTTCCAGTTCCTCACCTTTAACCATAACGCTTTCTTGCTCATGTTTTACGTTACTCGTGACAAACTTAACACATTTAGTCTTTTTCTCATTCAACAATAAATTATTTACATTAAACCAATTTACTACTTCACAGATAACATTGTTTACGTCATTGTAGGATCATTGATTTCGTACGACTTTGAAAATTAGAGACGTATCATCTGCAAACAAAACTATCTCATGGTGGGTCTTTACGAGGTGTGGCAAGTCGTTTATATAGATAAGGAACAGGAAAGGTCCCAATATTGATCCCTGCGGCACACCCATAGAGACTAATGACCCCGGTGAACGCTTTCCATTCACGTCAACCCTTTGTATTCTACCAATTAAATAAGACTAATAAATTTAGTGCTGATCCTTTAACTCCGTAGTGGTGTAGCTTCCTGATCAGTGTCTCATGATTAACGCAATCGAAGGCCTTAGATAAATCACAGAAGATGCTTAAAGCATCTCGCGATTCCTCCCAGGCATCGAAAATGTGTTTTACGAGCTCAACTCCGGCGTTGGATGTCGAGCGACCCCGCGTAAAACCGAATTGCTTACTATATACTTTTCAAAAAATTTACTAAATGTAGGTAGTACAGATATTGGTCTAAAGTTGGTGGGGTCAGAGGTACTACCTGATTTAAATAAAGGAGTTATTTTGCTATGTTTCATCAAATCAGGAAACTCACCGCAGTCAACACTGTTATTGAATATATCTGCCAAGTCAGGCGCTATTACTTCTATTAGGGATTTGACAGCATGGACTGAGACCATAGGTCATTGGTTTTTTTGTCATTAATTGATTTAAATGCCTTTACTACATCTGAAGGACTGACATGTTCAAAATAAAAGTCCTTATTACATTCTGGGACGTTTTCTTTTAACAACAAATCGCTCGTTAAATTTTAACATGAAAACATATGATTAGTCAATTCCCTTTACCTTAATCAACAAACGCTACCAAACCACAAAGGAATAGCGTAGTGTTGTCAATAAATCCATCCTACTCGGGTAAGTTAACAGATAAAAACTTAGTTTGTACAGTCCCAACTCCCGTTTCGATTACATAAGGCGGGCAAACTTCCTCTATTACCCCCTACTTAAGGGTACAAATTTAGGCGCCCTCTATTTAAACACTGTTGCCAAATACCTACCAGCGTAATTTACCGCTGGCCGTGCGGTGGCATATGGGAACTGAGGATTTGTGGAACGGTGCTCAAGCGGGGAATGTAAGAATCTGGTTGTTTCGTACCTAGTGATCAAATGTAAGTATTCTTGTACATAGATTGAGGAAATGATGGATTAGTGATATAATGGTCTAACAGAGAAAATAATGTAAGTATCTGAAAGCTACCCTACTTGGACGTAAGTAAATGCGAGCGTTGTACAAGGTAAAGGTAGGTAGTGGTTGTTTTAAAGGAAGGAAGGGACGGTGCTCAAAAGAGGAATGTAAGAATCTGATATGTATACTAGTGATTACGGTTTTAACACGTTCGTGTCAAGCTCCCCAATTTTCTAAATAATTAATCTACCTACTCGGCTTTTGGTAGCGAAAGTGTTAGGAAAACTACCGTCATAAGGGTCTATAATCGAAAGGATTTCAGAGATTCTCAAATGAAAATTGTAATAATTTGTTGCGTAAAAATTAAGTGTTCTCTTCACAACTCCCATGGGATGGGAACAGTGTATTTCTTGTAACGATAGCTTTTGACCCATATGTAAGAAAAATGAAAAGCGCGCATGTTTTTGTGCCCGGATGATGATCAGTTATTTATTGATACAGTATAAATCAATAATAGCAAGAAAAACGAACTGAATTAGTGTACTCCCAAATTTAATAAAACACAAATACACACAAAAACAAATAATAGTTAACTTGAAACCAGTTTAAATGCTGTAAATTATGTATAACGTTTGGAATAATCTGCAAGATAATCCTCTTATATTGTTTCATTTATGTGTAGTAATCGCGGATACGGAAAATAACGTTATAATATATATAGGCAAAATAACTAAACCTTCTATTCCAATTACAAATTGGTTAACAACACTGTTGTTTCTCATTGATTTGATAAATTAATTACGCGAGATTGTATTATTATTATTTTCATGTTGGTTAGAACTAGTTTAGTACTTACTAAGCTATTAGAAAAATTGGGCTCCAAAAGTTTTTTCGTTGGTGGAATGAGAGTAAGGAGCGTTCAGTATCGGTAAATTAACCTTCATTACTTATTGAAATAAAACAATTTAACGGATCATATCGCGTATATTATCTCATTTTAGTTCCCGACGTTTCGGAAGCTTTCCAGCTTTCCATTCACTACTTAGTTGAACATTCAATTTATTTTATCCAAACTAAAGTATTACGAAATTGTAAACTCAGGTGTCCGTGCTTGATACATCACGATTACAAGAAAAAAATCAGCGCAATGTAGGATTACCATGGCATGTTAACAGCACCATCTTTTGGGGCAAGTTGTGGATAATTTGCGGGCAAATTTTAGTACCGTCATCAATTACAAGATTTGCAAGTCTGAAACTACCAGCACTTCGGATTCTTTTCTATGCTGCAACAATGTAGTGGTATTATCAAAAGAAGCTTTTTTTATAGCCTTATAACAGTGTCCCGCAACAGCTGGGCAAAGGCCTCTCCTTTAGATCTCCAACTCCCTATTACCGGCTGCCTCTGGCCAACGCATCTAGGTCGTCCCGCCATCGCCATCTCCGTCAAAACAAGCTAGCAAAGATAATTTTCAGGTCGTTATTTTGCGTAGCGTTTTTGTTGCCATTTCTACAATTATTAAAAAAAAAAACTATCCGTTTGCCATTCATTCAATCCGAAACGCATGAAGTTGGTTGAATGATTGATCGCTATCATCATGCTTCTGTTCCGAACACTCAAATAAAACAATCGTAGAGATAAAATAACAATCTGCAAATTAAACAGGGCAACTTAATATTATGTTATGATGTTTTATATTAAGTTGCTAATTTGTTCGTAGTTAGCAGAGTTATGTGCAAACTATCGCGGCTAAACAACTCGCCGAAGTTTTACGTTTTTGTTAGGTTTAAAACAAAGATAGCATGCGGTCGGTAAGTAGACGAAAATCAATATTTGCGATATATGCGGAAAATTATACAGTAAAATGTTAAGACTGAATTAAACATTGTTGTTAATATATTCCAGCAGGTCTCGCACAACTCTCCGCGTCTACGCTTGGCCAGTGACATACCCGTCTTTCTCGCATTGTTAAAGAAGGGAAAGAGACAGATAATATTTGTCGCGCGACAAACAGTCGCATATCACATTGTGCTAGAGGTGCAGATGTCGCGGCGATAATAATTTAGAAGTATGAAAAAAAGAAGAAAATAATATTACTGCATCCGAAAGTAGACTTAATACGCTTGTGGTGCGAAACATCAGTCGTCTGGTACCTTCATTAAGCCGTTGATATAACGAATTGTGACGGATCATAATTATTTTTTGATACCTTCTAAGGTCGTTGCATTTTATCTTTCAACACAATAAAAAAACTGTTTATTGCACTCCTCAAATAAACAAGCAGAGGTAAACAACAAGCGGTCCTATTATCTAATAGAGAGACAGAAAAATAAAAACATTTTTGAAAGAATTTTAACTGTAGCACAGTATAAATTCTTTCAAAAATGATAGTATCTTCATCAGTTTTTGTTTCATTAACAAAAGAAAAAATACGTGTCCAATATTTTCTGATAATCTAACCGACGGACTAATTATTTTTTTAGGACACCAGCCTATTGTTCCTATTTGCCCAAGCTTGGACACGGTATTTTGAACCCGTACCACATTAAAGAGTAATGGAATACATATTAAAAATGCCGAGTCTATTAAAAAAAACGCAGATTGAATCAGACATGGAGTACATAAACAGACTCGAATGAAAAATATATAACTGTCACTGTCACTTCCTATTTGCCCCATACCCCGCCCAAGTGGCATATTAAGCCACATATTTGCCGAATTACTGCGAAATATCAACATAAATACAAAAGCTCAAGACTGTATTAGAATAATCCCAAATTGGGAACATAAAATGGTGTAAACGGCAAATAATAATTTTCGTAGAATACAGCAAAATCGATAACCATTCCTATTCGCCCCATCTCTCGGTCTGGATGCGGTATGGTAAGTCTGTCCCACAACACTGTCATCATTTAAGCCACACATTAGCCAAACTTGCGCAGTTTGAACCGCCACCTGGGGACGGCGTGGCGGCGATATTTTACCGGAGGAATAAAACTACGAGACGTCGTTAGTTTTGGTTCGGGGTGGTTCGGGACTCAGGAGGATTACATTTTGAATGTAAATAGCGTAATGTTAATGTATCATACTGAATCAAGCGCGCCCTGACGGGGATATATTGGGCTCTACGTCCGCGCTCTCAAGTTTGTAGTGAATTCTACGGCTGTAACTGAGATAATTATTTAGTGTCGTCATTTGTAACGGGATATTGTCGACAAATTTGCGAGTAAATGTTGTGAGAAAACTGTAAAAATGTTTAAGATCGGATTAAAATAAATACAGCAACTATTTCAGATTACGTGTTCAAGGCATAACTTAGAAAAAACTGTTTAAAAAAGTATTTAATAAATAATTCATTAATCGTGGGAAAGAGAATCCATGCTATTGGCCCAACTCCGATTCTATTGTCACATATGACAGTTTTCAGTATCAGATTTACAACGTTTCTCTTACCCCGACCCCGACTGACCTTATTAAGAAAATATTGAACAGTGTATCAAATTGGCGGAACAGCGGCAATGATATCTATAAAGTTTCAAAAATATATACCTAGACGATAGATGCATAGACTTATCTGTCATATGTTGTGGTAGTAAAATACCTTTTAAAATTATACGTCCGTAGATGGCACTAACCCAAAAGTCACGCGATGCTTACCAGTATCTTTGTTACCAAATAGAAACTAAGTATAAAATTTGAAAAGTTTACAGCAAAAACCCAAAATGTCAGGTAGATATCGACCCGCGGACCTAAAGGACTGCGCTGAAAGCTTTCTGTTTGCTCAACCCGTTTCACGAGCGCGTATAATCACGGCTGAGACACTGCCCTATTCAAATGTAACACTCCCTGACAATATACCTACTTGGTTGCTAAGTGCTTGGCATTGTTGAATCTTAAACGCTCACGAAAGCTAATCCTGAGTGGATATCGTCATATAAAATAATAGACGCGAGTTACGACTTTTTAGGATGATCTTACTGTTTTCAGGAAAGTAGTAAGCGTGCGAGATTCTCTTTACAGCGGTTTAGTTTGAGGGATGACATGCGATCAGGTGAGATCAAGATCAAACACAAAGTAATAGTCTATTTTCTAAAAAATATGAAAGCTTTTTGCTTCTGACATATTAAGGTTTTATATCAAGTCTATAATGATTTTACTACTATATATTGTGATTCGATACTTCTACAACTGTGCTAGAAATTGTATTACCAACGTAAGAACATACGATTGAAGATTCTTCCTTGGCGTACTCTAGTTTAAGATAAATAATAAGATGATAGATATTTGTTTAAAGTCGTTAACCGTATAACAACTTCAATTGCATTAAAAAAAGTAATTAGTATTAGACCAAATTAAAACCTTATAAAAATAATACAGAAATTGACTACATACACACTGAATTGTACCTAATACTTCATCGCGCAAATCAATGAAAACAAACTGATCGTTTATAAAAAATAAACAAGAGATAAAAAGGTAAATAAATGGTCAAAATGAAATTAAATCGCTACTTACGCAATAAGCGAACGATATTTACGTGTACTTTTCTCTAACAACTCGGACGTACCTGTAAAGAATAAAATATACAGTTACGGTATGATGTTAAATGGTAGATAATTTCAATTTATATGTAAGTAAAGGATATGGAAAGTAAATTAGAAATTTAAATATAACATTGAGTTCATAACAAAATTTACGATTATTGATCCTAAATTAAACGAAGAAACAGGTAATTAAAAACAAATTAGACTTAATACAGGCACACGAAATAATGTTCCAAATTCAACCTCTTAACCCCAGCATTGAGGTTTTATGAAATATGTTATACAATAATATTCATACTTTATCCAAAAACAAAATCAAGCTAATACAGGCAGCCGAGATTATATTCCAAATTCAACTGTTAAACCCATCACAAAACATCTAATACTCAGTTGGTACCTTCAAAAAACGTACATAATATCATCCAAGAACAATAATAAGTTAATACCGACAGACGAGATGATATTCCAATTTCAACTTTTAACCACATCACAAAACGTGCAATAACGAGTATATCTTATTGTAACGTACATTTCACCCAGAAACAAAATCAACGGCAGACGAGATAATATTCCAAATTCAAACGCATTTGGAAACAAACCGATACAAGCGTCGGGAAACCACGAGTGCGCCGATTAATCGGCCACCAACTAGCGGGTAATCCTTTCGAGTAGTGCATATAACGACTGCATTCCCAGGGCCGTGTTCTGAACGCACCTCGCACACAGAATTGCGGCACTCGGCTCAAAGCGTTGACGAGACGGTATCATTGAATGTCGTGGATGTTGTGACGTGCACTGCGCTCCATATCAGCACTAATGCGTCGCCGATTTCTGATCTCGGAGCTTTGTGGGTTGAGGTTACTTTGTGCTGGGTTTTACATATTGTAATCGTGTGCGTACGACCTGGATCAATGCAGATTTTAGAACATTTATGCTAAAATATATTTTTGAATAGAAACAGAGATGTTGCTCACAAAGAAAACTAATGTAAAATAATATGACAAGTTTGATGGGTGGTAAAAGAACGAAAATGTTGTCAATGCGTATGTATATATTAAATTATTATATTCCTTTCTTTGAATAAATTGCCTGTTTGTTCTGTCAGGTGTGCACTAAAGATTACACATATCGAAGTATTGTATATATCTTTAATCGACCGTGACAAAATACATCCCACGGATTTGTATTGAGCTAAATAACTAGCTTTTGTCATTTGGATGGTTAAACTAAATAAAAAAATAACCGCTTTTATATTACTAACAGTCAGAATAAGCCAACGTGAATTTCATACCGACATTCAAACATTTGAAAACCGTAAACAAAGCATCTCGGTGCACTGAATGGGAGGCAGAGCTGCGCCGGCGCCGCGTGCATTGCCCTCGCCCCCTCCTCCCGCGCCCCGCGGCGGTACAAACGCGCCTGACTGCATTCCGCATCGCTTCCTGACCAGGGCAAGTGCAGCATTACGCTGCAAGTACCTTCCCTGCCGCGCTCGGCCCTCGCGCCTAGCGCGATGCAACTAAATTAGATTCGTATTGATCTCATCTCTATTCGATTATTACATGCAAATATCAATAGGTGTAAAGATTGCTTGTAATATACATTTAAAAACCCAGGCACGTAACGATAATCCAAATGCTTATCTGAAGAAAAACTGAAGTGCATGTGTAAGACCAAAAAGCATAACATAAATTCAAACAAGCCTAGTACATCAGTCTGGACTGGATATGGGTCAATATTCGCAAAGTTGTGTTGATTAAAAGCAATTGCTGATTTAAAGTGAAATGAAGCCTAGTTACACGTCCCGTGTCCCTAACTTATGCTCAGCAGTTTCGAAGTGGAGCAAAAAATAAGGAAACACCCAAGGTAATAGTCCGTCTGCTGAAAGCGTTTTCCACGAGGCTTTTAAGCGCTTATCTTGGAAATGATAGCCGTGGCCGGACGCTGAAAGGCTGTGACGGCAATTTGCTTACATTAGGACATGCCCCGTTTTGCCATCGAGCTATGAGAAAGATTTTTCAATTGCAATCCCTTTCTGCATATATATTTTTTATTTACATCACATGGCTGATTTGATTTCATTTGTCGATGAGATATTGCTTTGTACAGCGCAGCCGGCCATGAAGTTGAAACTGATTCAGTTGCGAACTGCCGGAATGTTGCAATTTGTATCAGTTTGTTCAGTGGATTTTTTTGTAGGAGTTTCGGAATGAGAGATTCAGTTTTTAAACAATTTGTATAAAGATTTTTATTCATACAGCTCTGTGAATAACTGTTGTTTCATCGTTTTTAGAATTCAGAATACTATATCGATAGAAGTGCTATGAAAATTGTCATAAAAACAGATACACCAAGGATTTCAACTCGTGCTTTAAATACTCGTGCCCTAAATTAAATAATTGAATAAAAAATCTAGTTTATGCTTTCAGCATTGCCCGTGTTGGTTTTCCGCGTTTATTTCTGGACCACCGCTACTGTTTTCTGAGTTATGGCTGCCCACTAGAAGGTTAACGCCGAAACTATCGCAGCTTCAGCAAAATAATAAAAGCAAAAATATTGTAAAGTTCAACAACAATTTATCGTGTTACTGGCGACGTGGACAAAGTGCTTGAAACTTTGAATATTTTATTGAAATACCATTTTTCATGTATTTGAGTTTGTAGATAAAAAAAAATAAAGTGTTACATTTTTCGTAGCATTATGTAACTGTCATAAGTTCTACCATTTATATTTCGTAACTACTCGATGCAGACGAAATGAACTTTATTGCAAATATCAGATATATTGCTGGCAATACGTAGCTGAAATAAAATTCCGGTCGGCGGTTCCTTCCGAATCAATTGCGTACGATAGTTTCGATACCGGATCGTTATGGGACTGCCGTAAACCAATATTGCCATTAATGGTCGACTATTTGAATGCTTACGGCTAGGTTTTTTCCTCCTTTAGCAATTCCATTAACAGTAACTGCGTTTAAAGATCGGATTAGAAATGGATTCTTCGCATTAATTTCTTCAGGCTTCAGTAAATAAATTCTTTGCAGTTAGAAAACTGATATCTTCGGAAAATGTCGTTCAGCTTTATGACGCCTGACAATATATCACTAACGTAGAAAACCGATCTTATTAATGGAGGTACCATTTATTAATGCTAAAATTAGGAAGAAACCAATTCATTTTATCTTTTCAAATACGTTATCAATATTTACGAACGCGGTAAATAAAACGTGCGTATTAAACAATTTTCCGATATTTCGTAAGCGTCTTAAGAAACCGAAGACTTTGAAATGTAACAAAAGATTTTTTTAGAATTTCGATGACAATGGAATGGAGAAATGCGAGTGAGTTAGCTAATAAGCTTATATAGCAAGCCCCTCAAACTCACATTGACCTAAATATTTTTTCATTACCTGCATCACCGAGAGGTTAGTATTTTTTTCTTTCCTCCGCCCATCTAGTGTCTTACTTTCATTATAAGCAGGTATTATAAAATGGATTCCGCTGGCTTTGGTTCTTTGTTAAAAAATCCAGTGACGACTGAAGAATTAAAAAGTGATCTTCTTTTGCAAATGCGCATTTTTCAGTCTTCGTAATAGAAAAGTTGATAAAATATATTTTTCATTAAATTTGCCATGTTTCTGTCGTAATTTTAGCTAGAATATTACCGTTAACTTAATGTAATCTACATCGCGACAATTTTGCTATTGTAAAAATGTGCCGAGGAATTGAGAACTTCCTCTTTTTTTACGAGTCGGTTAAAAATCGTATCCTATTAAAATAATATAAGTATTCTCAAACTTTACTTAATAATGGATTACGAATTAAATGCTATGACATTTCAGGGATTAAAATATGAAAATCTATTTGAAGTATAAAAGACATAACGCCACGATAATTAAACAGCGAGAACACCCTTTCACAAACAAACAAACAAATTATAACTATTAAGGCAGCGTGAATGCCGGCCAATATTAATATTTCCCGAGGACCTCGTTTTGTTACGGACTGCAGTTCTTATTGCGCTGAAGATCGTAACCGCCGGGGTTTTCTTATAGAAATACGTCGTTTTTAGCAAGGGAGAGCCAGAAAGATCCTATTAATGAACGTCGGACCCCTTTGTCTGGGCGTCGCAGTTTCCTGCACAATCGCCCTGACACCGAGTAATTAGTGAGAAAAATTTCGTTACTCAGTCTTCTAATACCATATTTCAATATGGCGGGCGGCGGTTTGTAAATGCGTCGGAGATAAACGGTGAAAGCGCTTGTTTTGTTTTACATTGAGGTTTTGTGATGTAACCCGTGAGTTTGATACACAGACTTGCATTGATGGTTACAACAAGGCAACTCGAACATTCTATTACGGTCTGGAAAATCGTGGCAGATCGCAACTCCCATGGAACTCTGAAGTAAATAAATGATACTTAAAAGCACTAGAAATATAATCATTACTCACTAATGACAAAAACATAGTTACTAAGTAAAATAAGAACTATAGGGTTAGAAGACACGAACTAAATATATGGGTTAAGTTCGAAGAAAGGAGAATCTTTTCAAGCATACGAATGCTATTTGAGAGAAAATTGGGCATATATTTTCCTTAACAAGCAGTGCATGTCCAACGACGCATTACAAAGAGAAATTTAGTATATGTATCATTGTCTGACTTAGCAATTTATGACTTTTATATCTGGCTCTTTCTGGATTTTTTTTTTGTGTCATTAATAATGTAATTTCTTTAGACTCTAATCATGTGTATGTGTTGATAAGTCTGCAGTAGGAACGAGCGCTCCCCGATGATTCATTGCTAATTTTTTTGACCTTTATTGTAGTGTTCAATCCTTCTGGACTGATAGAAAAAAAGGTTTGTACCAAACACCTACTAGTTAATATTTCCAATAGAATGACCACAAAAAGTAGAATACTTTTTGTTAAATAAATTAGCTACCTAACTAATTGTGTCGTAATACTTGGAATTCTTGCGAGCACATTCGAAAAAGTAGGTACAAGTTCACTAGTCGACTACTTGAGTATGTCCGTTCCGGTTGGCAGGCCGGCGCGATGACCCTATATTTATTTGCTTTGGCTCAAGCTATATGCGCAAGCGACTTTACTATACAACGCATTAAGAATATTTCTTGTTTGGAGTATTTTCACGTTGTTGTTCGACGTGACATAATTCTTCTTTCGCTGATAATATTACGGAGACTCGTATACTCTTGGCTGAGTAGCCGTGGTCATGGGGGTCATTGCACGGCCTTTTTTAGTATCTCCCGCCATCTCTCTCTGACCGAGAGATCATCAGAAGGCCATTAAAAAAACTGATTTATCATATATAAAATAATATATGAAAATTCATCTAGATCAAGGAATTTACCAAGGACCTCTACAACGGGCGGTTCTTTGCTTTACGCTGTGAAGATTGCTCATCTAAATTACATCAGTCTTCTTATTGAATCGTATAATATAATAATTGCTGCCTAAATAAATTCAATACGCTTTCTTTATTATCTTATTATACACACAGTGCCACGAATAGAACGAGATTGTGAAGTCTCGCATAAGCCTCAACCAACTCATCTGACAATTAAGACTATGAAGAAATTATAACAGCTGCTCCAAAAATCTGTGGATCGCTAGTGACTTGTGGTCTCATTTGTATAATTTTTCTCAGCACTCATCTCGTAGACGCGGCTGGGGCCCCTTAGATTACTCACGAGTTGTTTTTAGACATCAGGTGACCACTTGTTTGTTATTAGGAATTATTTTAACCCAGCCATTTGTTTCAGTCGTTTTAGAGTGACCAAAATTATATTATTGTTGAAAATAATAAAAGGGATCTGTATACCCATCATATTTTTGTAGATGTACATACATTTATCTATTCTAAACCGTCTAGCATTTTGTCCTTGCTTTGCAGCCTATAGGCCAGGTCAGGCCGAGAGGTTTCCCGTTTATTTTGAATGTTCGAAATTAAATAAGAATTGTTTTACAGTACACTGCTATCATGATCATGTGTAAACGTTAGAGCAATTAGTAAACTATTTTTAAAAAGACTTGCATTTCAAGTCAAGTCTGTTCTTTTTGTGTGATGGCGATTTCTTCAACAATTGTGGACAAATTTTGTATTTTTTTTTGTTTTAGAAAAAACTTATGGGGTACCTCAATACTTATTTATAGAAACACTTTTCAACTCTAAGATAGGAAAAGGAGAATAGAAGATCAAAATGTTCTGTCATATTACTCTCGTGCAATGGTAACTTAGCATATTTCTTTTGCTAGCTTGGTGCGTCGCCGGGCCTTGCATTCCCACGTACCTCTCACCCTTAGCTATTTATCCTGGAATTTACATTAGTAGCAAAATCTATGGAACCATTTATTGGATTGGTCAGTTTGTATACAGTAACATTTTAATTAAGAGCCGAGTTTAGAGGTATTGGCGCAGCGGCGTGCATCAGTGAGCGAACCTAACCACACATTTAGTGATCATTCTATTGTGGAATAACATCCAATAATTACATCGCATAAGCCGGGTTTCGTTGCCCATTTGTATAATTACAGTTGTTTGTGAAGCTGCAAAAATTCTATGCTTAAATAAGGTTTCGAATTTATTAGATAGCAAAAAGAAATAGTCTATATAAATACCTTTGAAAAAATAATGGTACTTAAGGTTACCGAACGTAGAGGATTAATTCGTTGTAAATCTCAAGCGGTCTAATGGTCGAACGGATCAGGGCGCTGTTCCGGTATAACAGAGACGCTGGTTCGATTCCGGCTTAGACCGCAGTGGATTGAAATTAATTCTTCTTTTTTACTTAGATCTTTGTATCAATATTGTATAAAAAATATGTGATGTTTTCACATTGAAAATTATAAACAAACAAATAGTCTATGTTCACCCAGAAATTTGGCTAGCACGCCTAATATGAACCCGGTCTACATTATTATAAGACTATGTATATTAACACATAATAAACGTATTATATCGTCTGTTACGTCCTTTCATTTTAATAATGCGAACATAGATAGTATATGAGAATAATTCCGTAATTAATATTTAAAACGGCAAAACAGTAAATGTAATGTAACGAGAATGTTGCAACGATAAACAAGCTTTTTGCAATTCATTTTACTATCTGAAAATCACTGATATTAATTTGCAGTGTTTAAAAAAAGCGTAAAAGATTAGAATTTGTAATGGAATATAGAAACGTTTTATAACGTCATGAAACAAGTTTGCTATGAAATGGGGGAGGATTAGATGATCCGAGGCGCCGTGAAAGTCATAGCAAAAACTTGAAACAAATAATTTTTTTTCATAGGAAATGTGCCTACAATATTTAATTCACTCAAACTTTTAGACGTAAATCGCATAATCGTATAAAAATATTTAATTACCGTCGTGAAAAAAGTAAAGGGTTAAAATAGGGGAAGGATTTCACATAAAATGCGCTAATTAGATGATCCGAGGCGCCGTCACGCACGCACTGAAAACAATCTCGACTCGCGCTCCCTCGCGCTACGGACGGTTGGCAATTTGCTTAAATTTAATTTCACTTATCAGGTTTTTAGTGTAGTCTGGTGTCGTTGCTGTAAGAGTCTCTGAAAATGTTAGGTTTGATATTTTGTTTAGTCGAAGGGGTGGGGTTAGGCAGAGGGTCAGTGACCCGCTTGTAGACGCTAACCCCTTCCGCCCTGATGGTCCCTCAGATGTTCACTGCAATAGCAGAGTTCACTGATGATCGAGGATAGAGATGTAGTGGAGGTTTGTTTGAAGGGACAGTTTCCACGAAGGCATCCCCCCACTACAAGGGGGATCTGGGAAGGCGAAAGATCCTGTGAGGGTACTTCGGATGCGTGAGGTGTCGCCCCGTATGCGTCTGATACGGTGGAGCTTTTTCGCCATCCACCAAGATGGAGATGGTTTCAGCTGTGTACGCCAGGAGGTGTTGTGATGGCATGTTCGCGATCCCGTGTGTGTAGAAGGCATACCAAGGATGGTTTAGTCAGTAGGTCACTGCTTCTCAAAGGAGTCCAAAATACCCATTCTCCCCCTGTGAAAATGTGATCCAATAAGGATTCCTCCTTGTAAAAAAAAGTTTTATAGTTGGAGGTTTTTCAACAATGTGGCGTCAAGCATATCACTGAAAATCTACTTCACGAAGTAAAATAATCTTCTTAAACAGGTTTATACATTATTTTTGTTAGTTTAGCAAATGTTTATCTCTATGCTAAATAAACATACTCCTTTATTAATTTCACGACAGGGCAGATTTCGATTTCTTCAAAAGTCTTAAAATTAACATCATCATCATTCTCATCCAAAAGAAGAAGTCTATTGCTGGACATAGGTCTGGCCCAAAGATCCACCAGCACGACCGGTCTTGCGCCGCCCGCATCCAGCGGACTCAGCCACCTTCGTCAGATCATCCGTCCACCCTACCTAACCTACACTGCATTTTTTGCTGCTTGGTCACCAGTTAAGAATAACTTGTCGCCCCAGTACCACATGCCACTTAGGTTTTATAATTCTTCAGCCTATATCTATAACTTTGGTTCGTCTACGGGTACGGGTATCTTCAAATATATCTTCGCGAATTTCCTACCGTACCTCATGACGAAAGTTTTTAACCACTGTGCGTTACCAGTGATGACTTATGGCACTGATATGGGGTCGCTCACGATAGGCGTTATAAGAAGGCTCAAAGTCATCGAAAGAGCTATGGGCGATTCTTTGCGAGATGAGAAAAATGAAGAGAGCATTGAAATTAAATGCCTAAAAAGGCCTTTACTGTAATTTACCGCTTAACCATTCTACTAATTATTTGTGACTTTGGACTTTGTTGTGTTTAAGAAAAACAATTAAGAACTGTAATAGTTTAATTACTGAACTAAAATTAATTCCCTTGATAGAATTCTGTGAATTCTTAACACAAAATAAGCTTCAATTAACTTCATTGAAGTATAAATGAATTACTAAAGTTGTTTGGTTTGAAGCGGTTACAGAAAATGGGCACATACTGTTTTCGTCCTTAGAAAGTACTCGTATCGCGGTGATTGAAGTACATAATAGAAGCTTCCATAGTAGAAAAAGGATAGGGAATTAGTTTTTTTAAGATGTTTCTTCCCGTAACGTGTGATATTGTGGCAAAATAGTATGCATCGCTGCATCGAAAAAAAATAAAAATACAATTTTAAATATTACTAGAAGGTGCGCGCCCGCAACTTCGTCCGCGGAGGAAAAAGTCATTACCCCTATTTTTTTCTTCAGCATAGTCAGGTAAAAAGTATTCTATAACCATCTGTTCATACCCAGCTACCAGTGTTGTTTGTTGAAATCCGTGTACATAGCCGTTTTGGCTTGAAAATCCAAAAAAAAAAGTTTCAGTTGACCTCCTAATATTTCGTTACATTTTCCTTTTTTAAATATCCACAATGTACAGACATTTTATTTTTAAAACTTTATAATAGTATAGATATGCCAACTAGTTGATAAGACTGGCTATTGTATACCGTAGTTTACGTTAAAGCTCTAGTGAGTCTATAGCATTCACAAAATGTGCGTCTGCGTCGAACGCAGCGCTGACGGACTTGTCGCTACTATAATATGACCCGTTTTCATAGGTCTCGTCTGTGGCTTCGTTTTCTTAGTCAGTTTTGACAATCTGCTTGACGGACCTATGTATATTGACTTGTGATCTGGATATTTACCACTAATTCACGTGTCTAATTATATTAGAAACAAAATGAAGGCAAAACCAATGGTATTAAGAATGACACCTCTTGACTGTTCCACTTTTTGGTGTGCAATAAAGAATTTTATCTAATCCTATACAGTAAATCCTTTTTAATGTGTTCAAGACCCATAGGTAACGACCAGCTTTTCAATACGAAATGTTCACATTCTCATAGCTATAATGGTATCTGAGATAACCCAGCGTGCAGGCCGCCCTGCGGTCATTACAGTACAGATCCGGGCCGCGCCCGGTGGACGCGCCTTGATATCGTGGTAAACATGGTTCCTGGCTCAATGGCTGCACATGAAAACACTTCGATATATCAGTTGTACAAATTAGATGCCAATACTTTAAGAGATGTTAAGTTACATCAAAATAATTATCTTTAAATAGGAAGTAAGAAAACATTTTATATGAAATTTTAATTATCTTTTTCTGAACAAAATAATAAAATTAAAATTCTGCGCAAATCTAAACATCCTGTGCATTTAACTGACAAGGTAGTTATCACTTTGTGTCAAGTGAGCGTCCTAGTTTGTCATCATTGATTAAGATTGGCGGGAAAATGTTAGAAGGTAAGTTCAAAACTGACTTTGGCACAAGGTGCGAGCTATACCATATTTTAAAATAAAATAAGGTAAACTTTTAATTATCAATAAGTAGCGGTAAGGCATTAGGCGTAGGGATTTATTTGCATAACTGGACACAACATGCATGCACGACATTGACATTTATTTTAGTTTCATTTATCTAAAGTGGCCAGTTAAGTGACAGTCAAGAGGTTTCATACGATAGACAAAGAAGTCTTAATCACTGAATTTTGATTATCTCATTAACAGCGTGTTATTACGTGGCCCAATTGTTTTCCTAATTTTCTTCATAAGCTAATATCAACTTTAAATTAGTTTTATACTTAAGTCTACTTCTAAGGAAAAGTACCATCAGCTCTGAAAATATTGGCTTCTAATTTGTAAACACCTTATATGCATATTAATAAACTAGTGTATGCAACTTTACATAAATAGGCCTTAAAACACTCGTGTGACCTTATTATGAAACGCGCCTTCGGGTCGTTTCATAAAACCACAATCGTGTTTAAAAGCCTCTCATTACGTATTAGTTGCGTAAACTACAAGTTGAACTTATTGTATTGTAACCGCGCACTCTCACTGTTAGGTCAAGTCATCTGAGATTAAAAAAAGGAAAACATATGCATATGCACTCAAAAGTGAGCTTCTGAATAAAGCTACCGGCTTTTTTCGGCACTTATGTGTCAAAACAACGTAGAGTAGGATATCGGCGATGGAACGTATTGATTTAATGTACTCTTTGGCCGTTGTGCATTCTTTCCTTTTCGTCTCCACACCATTCCGGATCAAGAGTAATGACTGTGCTTGAATTACTGTCAGTACGAGTCAATTTATACCTAATAGAACTGACCACTTTAAACGACATATGTAAAAGGTATAAAGCTGTACTGTGAATTAAAAATAAATGGAATTAACTAGCCTCATTGAAATCGTCGTGGGAGATTTTAATTATTAAATGAAAAGATAAAGGTTGGTTAGTTAAGGATGTATATGGATATCTACATGTAGCGTTGCAAAATACATAAAAATCTTAAGTATTAAGTAAGTACTTAAGCTTGTTACTCAGCATGTATAGAGTAAAGGATGGAATGTGCCTATTGTGCCTATCCTTAACTGTAACAACCTAATTTAGTGCACCTTACTGCAAGAATAAAGAAATAGGTATCTGTCAAACAATGAAATATAATGTAATAATGATATTTATTCTGTAAGTAGGCCGAAAGGGCACTTTTATAAGTCTGACTCTACGGCATTCCCCAAGAGGAGACCACTGCTGAGAAGAAAGCCGAAACAAACTCAACAGTCACATTCAGTCATCTTGCTAAATAATTCCTTACTATTCAAATTTTTGTCCTTAGACTATCTTATATATCTTTCTAAGTATTAACTCAATGCTTAGTTCTCCAAGGAAACATAATCAAAACTTATAAAAATAAATTCAAATGGTTCATTTTCAAACACAATTATCATTTAGAAACCTATATAAGTACGTATTAAATCAGACAAACCCGTGCAAACTTTCAGCATCTCGTGACAGAATTTGTTCTCGGCACGTCTAAATCAATTCCAATTGGAATTATACACTTATTAGGTAGATGAATGCAATTAGCCGCATACTTCAGTTGCGAATACCGTTCCGCACGGTCGACTCGGCGACTTTCCAGTAAAATTGCGGTGAAACCGATACCGCCGCGCCACGCGATCGTTATTATGATTCCTAATTATAAATGAGTATTCGGAAAAATGTGAAAATGGAAATGATATCGTATTTTAACACCACTCTTTACGCTGCCTGTCATGGTATGTACAGTCTATTGCATTAGTGGTTAACCAAACGAAGCGTTTATATACACGCGCTCTAGAACGACTAGTATTCGGAATCATAAAAGAGTAAGTACTGTGTACAATGTGAAAATGGAAATTATTACATATTTAGGAGATACTAGTTACGGTGCCTAACAAGTTACAGTTAGCTACAATAGTGACCAAGCGAACGAGGCTTTATTAAAAATCTGCACATCTTCTTACATGTAAAATTAGAGCCGTGCTTAGATACTCAATAGTATTACGAATCATAAAAGATTACTTTATATAATTTGAAAGAGGAAACGATATCATATTTTTGTCTCACTACCTAACATGGTAGGTACAGTCAATTATAATAGTAGCTAAGCTTTCATAAAAATCTGTGCACGATGTTATAATAATATTATAGAGGCCTGCTTACATTAGCATGAACCTACTACTACTAAGCTACTGACTGTACAGTGTACATACGGTAATTACCAAGGGTTACGAATCGCTTATTCTGAAGTTTGCAAAGCAGTTTTGCATGTGAAACTGTTCTTAGTGTTTAGAATTATGAAAGATTACTGCGGTTGAAAAAGAAAATGATATCAAAATTTGGCACGATTTGTTACGCACGATTTGTAACGCTTTCACCTAGTGATACCAGGTAATACTTTTAGGTCTCCTGTAACTTAGATCATTAAACCACTGGATATGGCATAGGGACATATATGACAAATTGTCAATTTATACGATAATTTATCAGTGTAAGTGGTTTTTCATTTGAATGTGATTTTTTATTGTGTGCGCTTGTAGCGAGGAATATTTCGTGTCATAACGTTAAGTGTATAAATAAATTGTTATATAATGAACTGCCTTGCCATATCCTGTGGTTAAATACTTTAAGTCCTGTAATTCTATCGATTTCAAGCTTGTTGAGCACACTTGATGCTACGAGCATACTTATTAATTCGAATGATAACGAGTATGAATACTTGTTTCGCTATGCAAGCTACGGTAATTATTGACGGTCTGAAGCGTTTTTATCTAGAGCGTTTTTTCTTAGTATTCCGAATCATAAAAGAAAGAAATTGGACACTACACGTTAGCTAGCAGGTATGGTAAATCACCAAGGGTTCTACTTAAAAATAATTATTCAAAAGCGTACTGTAAGAAATATTCTGCTTTATAATAAGGTAGGTAATACAATGTGAAATTGCAAATGATTTTATATACTTGCATAATTGGAATGATTTATATATTTTTTTTACAGATGACAATCGATCCCGTTTTTTCAAGGGATCAAATATGTCTATACGAGTATATGTCAGTTACTACGATTTTACTAGAAGTCTTAGGTTCACCATTAAATAAATAAGTAATAAATAAATATTACGGGACAATTTTACAAAAATCGAACAAGTCCCATGTTAAGCTCAATAAGGCTTGTGTTATGGGTACTAGACGACGATATATTTAATAGATATATTACTTATATACATAGTAAACATCCAAGACTCAGGAACAAATATTTATGTTCATCACACAAATATTATATTTGCCCTTACCGGGATTTGAACCTAGGACCTCAGCTTCGCAGGCAATGTTACACCTACTGAGCTAAACAATTCTAAGGAATGAAAGCTGAAAATTTCCCGTACTACCAATACTTGATTGAGTATTTTGACATTTTGTTCATGAAAAATTGCGCGTAACTACATAATTGCCATAAAATTTGTTTTATTGAGTAATTAAAATTATGAAAAAGGCTATTTTTTGATATTGGATACTTAAAAAATTACAATATTTTCTTAAATTTTAAGTTTTTTTCTCGTTATTTCAAGACGTATTGGTATTTATCTAATTATGTAATTACAGTATCATGTTAAAATTGTTTTGGTTCATTCATTCAGCTTACATGATAAACAGGTCATAGTATCTTTTTAATGTAACTTATAAACACAATGAGTCATTACTACGTGTCTGTAAATGTCAATGGAAATGTCGATGATGTCCGAAGTACTGATGTGCAAATTGCGGAAAGATTCCAAAATGCTTAAAAAAGGTATTTAAACAGGTTAGTGAACACTAGACTTAAGACCTTTTATATACTAATTAACTCTTAAAAAAGGTCTTATAAACATGTAAGTTAACACTAGACATAAAACCTTTCTTAAGCATTTTGGAAACTTTCCGCAATTTGCACATCAGTAGTCCGAAGACAATTTTATATGAGAAATGGCATTTATCTGATATCGAGGAGACGGCGGGAGATTCCACTGTTGGCTCGGACTGGTAACGATGGCGAGTTTTAAAGATCTATGTCCAACAGTGATCGTCTTTAGTCTGATAATTACCGGAAACAAACGAGTCAATACTGCATACCTTGAAAATTTTGTTAGTGACTAACTATGCTCAGTTAGGGGTAAGTGTTATTTTAGTAATGAAGAGAAGCGACTCAAACTAAAATTATAAATATTCGGAATAGCCTAAAATTAAAGAATCGATCTGATCTAACCATTACTTAAAATTAGTGAGTGAATATGAGTATCGTGTTCAGTACATTTTTATTTTTTTGTAATCAGTACGTGGTATTTTTTTTGAATAAATGAATCATTTTTACTTTTTTTCATATTAGGTATAATTAGTTGAGACACACAATAGTTATTGTCACTTTGAACTCGGAACACTCAAACCATATTACATTCATTTACGCTTAGTCTATTGTTTACTTCAACCAGTTAGGCCTCAAGTGGTTGTGTAGGCAATACCTTTATTTCCTTTTACTATTATAATATCCACAAACAGTACCAACTCTAAAAGTACTTATCACTAAAATACTTCATACATTAGTAATTACCTACATAATGAGTCATTTAATTTTTTTTACAGATGCAGTATTTTCTTGACCTAATAATTTCCATCTCTAGAGATTTAAAAAAATGCATTCTTTCTTAATATAGGGGCAAAAATAATTTTAATTTCCCACTAAAGTTTTTTTGTGTAGAGCGATGTAGCAATGAAAAAAAGTTTTTTTGGAACAGCGTTTTTCTACAACAAGCTTTAATACCGTCCAGGAGTTCCCGTGCTGTCGGCAACAGACAAAAATGCATGACCCAAAATAAAAACCAAATAATTTACTGTTACTGGGACACGGTTCTCATAAGATGGCATATCACACGTACGTAGTTGTTTAAAAAAACATATTTTACTTTTTTTCTTATATATTTTTACTTTTATAGGTTTTCATATGTTTTCTTGGAGAACTACGCATTTAATTTATACTATGGAAAAATATTGTGATAGATAAGAGTTATGTAGAAAAAATTACTGACTGTTAAGTTTGTTTCGGCTTTCTTCTCAACAGTGGTCTCCTCTTGGGAAATGCCGTAGAGCCAAACTTGTAAAAATGCCCTTGCGGCCTACTTACAGAATACAGATGATTATTTCATTTCATTACTGGCCGAAATGGGTGCAGAGAGCGATTTTTTTAAATATACATATTATATAAAGCGTTACGTGTTTATTGTGCAGTGAGTAACCGCAAAGTCACTCGAATGAATCAAGTGCCATTATACAGCCAACCTAGACCTAACTGCAGAAATTTAGCACGGTAATGGTTCAGGTCCCACGGAAACATTTTTTACGTACCGTTACTCAGTCGCACCGTATTTGACGCACGTGATGCTGTTACAAATGGCTCCACACATAATATGAATAAACACGGGCGTTAAATATTACACAAGGAAGCGCCGACGAATTAAATTATCAATTATAAAGGGTTGCTGACGGATAACACCCGGTTGGCCATTGACGTTCATCAAGATACGAGAAATAGGAGCCAATTAGTTGAGTGTGACACCAAGATTGAGAGCGCCAACGAAGGCTTTTGCGTAAATAAACTATATTAAAATCTATATAAACACACCTTGCCAGAAGTGGTCTTAATGAGAAAAGTTTGATGCGACTTTAATTTAAGTTCTGTCATCAGCGCTTACTTTCATGGCGGTAGGCGACGTGTAGTCTTCGGATTGTCCATAAACAACTTGATTTAGTTATCGACTGCGGTCGCTCTTTGATTTCCTCCCCTTGCAACTTCTGATGAATACGAATCGCATTAAAAGTTTATGTCGGCTCCGCAAAATGAAGTACAACTGAAGAAAAATAAATGAACATCCGAGGTTTTATAGAGAAGACTTTGTTCAAGTGTTTAACTTCGATTTTGTTGGTTTTATTTATTCTGCACCTAACTGCAGATCGCATACGGAGTTTATTTATCTGATTTAAATATTTCAGGCTCACAAACATTAAGCCAGTCCAATTTATCATTACAGTACACTTTAAGCAGAAAAATGTTAGTTCTAAACTACGACACTTAAAACTTTTTTTCAACTTTAAAAATAAACTATAAGTCTCTACTAAAAGGCTTTCTCGCTTGTTTATAATGTGTAGCACAAATAATATGTATTTCATTAGCCCCAGAAGATTGAAAATAATAGTTTGGATAAGTGCGGGAAGCGCGGCGGAAGCGTTAATACGCTTAACTTACGCATGCGGACCTTAACTTCTACGCAGTTATGGGCAAACTTTATCAGCGAGAACACTTTAGTCTGTAACTCTTTATTAGCCCGTGTTCCACAATGAGCAATGGTTGTTTGTTTGAGTCATGTGCGAGGCGCGGCGTAGAGCGATAGTCGCGCGGCATCTGTGCTGCCGGCGACGATCGTATCGTGTGTGCCAACGGCGGCCGCGAGAGTTGTTATCAGATCCGTTTGTTAGCAACTTTACCGGCATTGTGCTCTCTATTCGTGAAAACTTATCGGATGAGTGCTTACGCCGCGAGCAGATAGGCGGGAAACCGAGCTGTGCACTTACCATGTTAGAGAGCCGCAGCCGCTGGTGTTTAGCGAGTTGAGGGTCTAGGGCTTGGAGCGGGAGGGCTAAGGGCAACGGAAAGGGCAGCGGCAGTTGGAGCTGAGGATGCGGAGCCGGTTGCAGGTACAGCGGCGGGCAGCAAGCGCACGGCGTCACGTAGGACACGCACCCCAACTGCGGCGGGAACAGCGTGCCGGCGGCCTCGCGGAGGCCTCGACTCGTCTCTCACGACCGCATCCGCGGCCGACCGCGAGCACCCGACGGCACGCGCCGCCGATCCCGATACCGTCACACGGCCCTAAAACCCGACCGTTGCGGCCGCGAAATTTAAACAAACGCGGGAACTTGACACAAGTTCGAGAACCGAGGTGCGGGGGTCGGAAGTGTTGAAAGTGCGGAGGAACGACCGGGACGCTGCGAGGGAGCGGGAAACTGAGCGGTCGGGAGAAGCGAGAAACGACGCACAGGGCTCGCGAGAGTGTGGAGAAAGTGGCGGTGTGCGCGGAGCACGAGTCGCCAGGCCGGCGTGTGGCGTTGGACTGAGCGGCGAGGCAGGTGCGCGGAGTCGGGGGAGGGGCCGGGGGCGGGCCCACCTGACGCACCTGGGCGCCTGCGCCGCGCTCGCTCAGCCTCCGGCACCCGCACCTCCGCGCTCCTCCGACCATCGCGACCTGATACTCTCTTTCAAACATTCGCTCTGCACAACGGTCATCATTAACTTTATTTCGGATGAATCAAAACAACAACAACAGATTATTAAAACCGCATTAACTTTAAGTATCTTTTCGAGGTACACTCTTAACAAAAATGCCGTAAATCGAAAATCATCTTGTTAGCTCAACGAGTCGCATACTTGACGTTTAAATGAGGGGGCGCATTAGATTATTTCTGAGTCTCGGATATCCTGAGAAATCTCATTGATCTCGGAGGTCCGGCGACTAACGACTGAGCACTGAGCATCGGTTAAGCACGTACCGTAAGCTCGTTGTGCTCGCTAAGAGGGATTAGCCACCTTTTAACGTTGCACTATTTACTCTTAGGATGATTTCATTTACACAGGCCTGAGTGGTAAGGGATTTTCGAATTAAATGAGAAAACCCATTAACTAAGTCTTCTGTATATTTAAGTCTACTACTGGTAATACATATTAAGTAGTCAAAAGATACACTTCTTACTTTTCCTTTTTTTTATTTTTTTATTTCTCTAGCCTGTTGAAGTAACCCACTGTTGGGTACAGGCCTGCCCTCTTTTCCATCATGCATCCCCATCCAGCGCATACTCCCGCCAGCCCTTGCAAGATTAAACATATTAAATTGAAAATATGTTTGTAAGTCGTAATGTATTTACGCATCGTAAAGTGAGAAGACGCAGTCCCAAGTAAAATCAAGTTATTATACTCGTACGTCTAAAGTTCAATAATTGTACAAAAATATTTCAATATGAGTAGCAGTTGCACATAATATTCTTCAATGTCTTAGTTTTTGTGGTGGGCTAGTCATGTAATGCAACTTAAAATTGAATCTGAATTGAAGTCTGATTAATCTAATTAAGATTTTTTTTGTATGTTTGTATGCGTCGCTGTGGCTTCATCATGACAAAACGGTTAAACAGAGAGACTTTCAGCTTTTTTTGATACACGAGTTGCTGTTTATAGTCAGTTGGTTATATGATACTTTTTACTAGACACCGCAGAAGAGAAAAGGAGGGTTATGATTTTTTTTCTCCTATGATGACGAAGTTGAGGGCACCTTCAAGTTTTCAATACAAAGATTTAAAAAATATAACACTATTGCCAAAATTTACCACGCACAAAATATTAAAATGAAAATATTTACAAACACCACACTCTAAAATTGGAGGCTTACATTATTACTTACTAATATTATAAATGTGAAAGTGTGTCCGTCTGTCTGTCTGCGTGTCTGACTTCTCGCTCCCTTTTCCTCACTACCTCTTAACGCTTAAACCGCTGAACCGATTGAAATGAAATTTGGTATGGAGGCAGTTTCAGCCCAGGGGAAGGAAATAGGTACTTTTTATCCTGGAAAATAACCTTATCCGCGATAAACAAATTTATCGCGGTTAATAAATACATATAAACATAACCTATAATTCAAACAAAACAAAACCAAATCCCCCATCACTGTGCATGTCAATAAATTACAATTTATAAATTCCATTTCATATATTCGCAAAATTCCGTAGTTTTGCGTATGGCCCGTGGCGTATAACAACAGTTTAACCGTGTCTGTTTTCGATAGTATTAATTAATTCCCGTCATCGGTAACAGTAACAAGGCACGGTAATTAGAGAGTGTGGTAAATTGACACGTGTCTGAGAGACGGTGTGCCCGCGCCCTTAGGTGTCTTAGGGACGTACGGGTACGTCACATCTAAAGGTGCGTCCACATTTGTATCATTAGCTCGTATCAGATCATCGTCGCGTAGCATGATCGCGTGTCACGATCACGCGTTTGGACGTTGCGCCGATCCGATCACTCGAAATCCATTTGCTACGCGTATAACACACTTGTATCGGAAGAGTGCGGCATTATCGGCGCGCCAACAGTAAGCGTCCAAGCAGCGCGATACGCAGTCATGCTACGGCACGGTGATCGGATACGAGCAAATGATACAAGTGTGGACGCACCTTAACGCGGAACGCGACTAACTGATTTAGGAAGATAAACATAAGCTTTTACGATACAAAACAATACAAATACCCTTCATTGCACACCTCAGATACACAGAAATACAGAACATGACAATAACATTCGAATTAGCAGATGTAAACAACAGGCAAGCTTTTATATGTTACTAAATTTATGAGCAAATGTTTCCCAAACAAATGTTACAAATAAATGAGCAAATGTTTCAAAAAGTACCTATTTCATTACTTTTGACGACCGGTTTGGCTCAGTGGGAGTAACGTTGCCTGCGAAGCTGGAGGTCCTGGTTTCAAATCCTGGTAATGGCAAATATTTGTGAGATGAGCACAAATATTTAATCCTGAGTCTTGGATGTTTTCTATGTATATAAGTAAATAATATCTATTAAATATATCGTCACCTAGTACGCATGACACAAGACTTATTTAGCTTACTATGGGACTAGTTCGATTTATATAAAATTGTCCTGTAATATATATGTAATATATACTCTAATATTCAATTTATAACAATACTTTTCGACTCCGTTGCTAGAGCCAAAACCTCGCGAAAATCCCAAAACAGACACCAAAACGCGATAAACCTTGTAAAGATCAGGTATTCAGTTTTGCGGAGAAGCCTGCTACTTTAGGGGCCCCTAGGAGTCTCCAGGATCGCTTCAGGTGAGTGCCCTCATGAACATGGACATATGTACCCAACCAGGACGGAGCCTGACCCAGACAAGTCAGATACACCAGGGGGCACAGATTTATAAGGAGTGATACGCAGGATGGGGAAGGAGGGCCGACTAGCCGCAACCGGTCGACCACAATCAGCCGATTATGCAACCTTTAGCCAATATTGGAAGTTAGGAGAGTTGGGATAGAGCATCTCTTCAGGTGCTCACCGTGCGTGCCCTATTTAAAAAATCCTATCGGAATAATATATTTAACGTACATACATTTCTATAAGTTGAGCATGTCGTTTGTTTAAGTTGTCGTAAGTTTGCATGCCGCGCGCTTCGGAATTCTGCAGAAAGCGCGTGTAGTCAACGGCTGCCTTAAATAGGTTTGTCCCGTAATATTTATTTATTTATTTTTTCCTTACTTAAACCTTGGAATATCCAAATAATAAAGGGATAATCAAAGTGCGCTTGCACGTGAAGTGAAACTGCGGAAAATTTAAATATTTTAATTCGTTGATATCAAATTAAGTCATCTATGAATCTATCGTAAAAAAATACAACATTCTGAAACTGTCACTCCTATCTATGCATGCTCGATTGAGACTACAAATAAATTTAAAAAAAGATATTAGGTAGGTAGAGAACATAAAGTTAGGATTAAATTAATGTTGTAAAAGCTCAATTTATTATACTTCTATGGTGTAGATATAAAACGTTTCTAAAAGCTAATCTTGATGATGTACTTGTCACAAGCGCCCACATGGTTCTTTTCAAATAAAAAATCATATAATTTGGGGACACTTGATCCCACGGGAAACTAGGTCCTAAAAATATAAAGCTCCAAAAAGTTTCAATAGTTATATGAAAGATCGCAAATAACTCCACAGTTGCAACAATAAGGAAGGGCAGTTAAATTTGCAATTTTTCCTGTATTGCCATGTAGTTCTCGCTTTATGTAAGGGGTCAAGTTTCCCGTAAGATCAAGTGTCCCCAAACGATATAAATTTTCATAAAAAAACCAAGTGGGCGCTATTGGCAAAATACAAACACAAGAATATTAGTATTTTCTTCTGTTTCCGCGATTATTACTGATATAAATAAAACAATTTAACGGTTTATATCTTGTTTATTATCTCATTTGAGTTCCCGACGTTTCGGAAGCTTTTCAGCTTTCCATGGTCACGGGTGCTCTGAGAAAAGATATATTTTCCTCTGTCAAAGTTGCAATTTGTGCGAACTACCCACTTTGAAAAAACAACAAGATTAGGTTTTTGTTTAAACAACAAGATTAGGTTTTAGAAACGTTTTATACCTCCTGTGTCTTCCGTACAATTAGCAGCTTATACTACTACTTCTGATATCGAGTAATATGAATTTAATATTTATATTGACGAGACCTGCGGTGGATATATTTTTTGTGAATGGTCTTTGAATATGTATGTTTATAACAAATCTAATATATTACATGTAATGGTACTTCTAAGACACAATTAATAGAGAATAGGAAGCTGGATCCTCGGCCAAGCTTGTCTAGTACAGAATAGAATACTACTTATAGATATGTGTAAAAGTTCGGTATGTGCGCACTGGTCTCGCCCACGCCGGGCCCCGGTCGTTGACCCTGCGCACGCGCCGCCAAGCCGTCTACGAGAGGTGTTATGTAATGTGACCTTAACATTTGGTGGGAGGCCTTTTGGAGTAAGGTTGTATGTCCGTAAAACCCGCAGATGACAGCGCGAGTAACAGCTGTTAGAAATATGCGCATCTTTAGTGTGAGGAAGGAAATTAGGCGCTTTAGACGTTTAATAATAATAATAATAATAAATACGCTTATTTCGAATAACTAAGATTCATTAATATTACATATACGAAATTCAATTAAATTGGATTAAAATTATAAAATTTTCTTCTATTTCCGCGATTATTACTCATTGAAATAAAACAATTTTTATAAGCTGGTTTGCGAGTGTGGTCTTTCATACATTTGGTCAAATGAAACACATAGCAGAGTTGAAGGAGCACATAGCAGATGTCAAGTACCAACGGTGTAATAGGTCTGCAGTATGTGAACATGTCATTTACAAACCAAACCACTCAATTAAGTTTGATAAACCTTCTATCCTTGCCAAAGAAAAAATATATTTTCCCAGAATGCTACGCGAGGCTATTGAGATTAAAAAGCATCCTAATTTCAATAGAGAAGATGGATTGTCGCTACCACCAGCTTGGGAACCTGTAATACATCTCATCAAGGAACAAGCGAGACACAGGACTGTAAAACCTTAATTTCCGAACGATGTAAAATATCTTACCTGTTAAAAAGTAGTTTAATAGTCTCTGTTTTTAAAATATTATAATTAGTAATGAGGTAACCTGGGAGTTTTTCTTTGCAGCGTTTCTTTTCTCCTCAGTTCGCCTGATTTGTGAAATGCTGCTTGGTAAATTATTAAAATAAAATAGTTAAGCCCTTCTGGCACATGTGTAACTGTCTTTATTTGTTTTTTCAAAAATGGATAGTTTGTACAAATTGTAAGTTTGACAGAGAAAATATAATATCTTTTTCTCAGTCCACCCGTGACCATGGAAAGCTGAAAGGCTTCCGAAACGTCGGAAACTAAAATCAGATAATATAAGCGATATAATCCGTTACATTGTTTTATTTCAATTCAAATTATAAATTAAATTAAATTACATGACATTGTTAGTAACGTAGGTACTTATGGCTAATGTGTATAGTAGTAAACATTTCCGATGTTTAAAAATGTTCATCGATTTAGTCTTAGGTTTATCTAAATGTGAAACCCATCTGCTACGGACATTTATATACATTGTAGGCGTAGCGACAAAAAAGGTTAGGTGCAATCGGGGTTGGCAGATTCGTTTCTGTGTCAGTTTTGAACTCTATACAGGGTGATTACGGGGTCGTGGAGCAAGAAAGAAGCATTTAACTTAATTTCTACTAAGGATCACGATAGGTTAGGACTAACAGTACACCAGCGACTTATTTTAGTCAGCAAAAAAAAACTCCGATAATTTAAGATCATGGTCACCCTACTATTTCCGAAGAAAACTTATGTCAAGTGCATGGACTTAACAATCGTCGCAGTAAGGTTGTTATGACGATACTGATCACAGATAAGATAAAAATTAATTTGATGCCTACTGCGATTACGTGGATTACTTTGTCGTATTTAGAAGGAAAAGACAGAATAAAAATTCAAAAATTTATTTAAAAAAACAACGCTACACGTACTTCAAAAGTTGTTCAAAATGTGAACCCTGTTCCTGTTCGCACAATTCCGCCCGTCGCCTAAGATTGGCCTTTAATCTGTTTAGAGCATAGCGGTTTTGCTTAACCGTTTCAAAGGCTAAAATAATCCGCTGGCGTAGCTCTTCTACGGTGTTAGATTCTTGCTCATACACCAAACGTTTCACCTCTCCCCAGAGAAAAAAGTCTAGCGGTGTGAGGTCGGGGCTGCGAGGTGGCCATGGAACAGGTCCTAGGCGACCGATCCATCGTCGCGGAAATTGTTCATTCAAATAATCACGAACACGGTTATGGAAATGAGCAGGTGCACCATCATGTTGATAATGCAGGTTTTCCAAATAATGTTCCGGGACGCCTCGCAATAGTTCCGGCACAACTTCGCGTAACAAGTCAAGGTAATTCATACCATTCAATCTGCCTTCAATAAAATGAGGTCCGATAACAACATCGTTAATAATTCCCGCCCAAACATTTAAAGAAAATCGAGTTTGATATGCGTTTCTCCGAGTAAGATGCGGATTTTCTGCACTCCAAAAATGTTCGTTGTGCACATTAAACAAACCAATACGCATAAATGTACTCTCATCAGTCCACAAGATATTCGTTTCTTCATTTTCTAAAATCCATCGACACATGTTCATACGTAAGGGAAGATCAGGGCCGACGATATCCTGCACAGGCAGAAAATGGTATGGATGCAGTCCAGAAGCGTTGAGCAGTTTCCAGACAAAACTTTGGCTGACATTGTACCTTCTAGCAGCTTGTCGGGTACTGCGTTGCGGATCTCGGAGAAAATATCTGAGTATGCGTTGATCCAGGTTCTCGGGATTGCCTCGCCTTGCTGGCCTGTCGCCACCTCGTGCTTGGGCGTGGGTTGGAACGCTGAACTGCCCGTATTCTCGAAGATTATGCACCATTGTATTAATCAAACGTCTAGTTGGTATTGGCAAATTGGGATATCTCTGATGAAACATTTCACTTGCTCTGGTAGTGTTGTGTGTTTGATAGTAAAACATAACCATATCTGATCGCTCGATATTAGAAAATGGGTACGGCGCAGGCATAATTAATTTATTTTATTTTAAATCTTTGTTGAGACGTTTATTGACTTTGACGTGTTGTGACATTATTAGTCATAAATTATTAAGTATTCTATCAGACAGTTTGAAAAGGTGTAATATGGAAAGTAGGGTGACCACGAATTTTAAGTCAATAATTAATTTTAAATAAAAATACGTAAATAATTATTGAGCTTTGTTTCAATTAAATTATATACAGATAGCATCGCAATCATTTACTGAGTCAGAAAAAAATGGTTGGGATCACGACCCCGAAATCGCCCTGTATAACAAAGACACGGAAGGAAATTTTCGGTATATCAATTTTACGGGGTTATAGCATTTAGGATTTTCTGTGACATTGAAGATATTTAAAAAAAAATGTATATATTTTTTTAAATATATATATTCAATGTTTATATACATTATTGTATATTTGTATGCGCCGTTGTGGCTTCATCACGCCAAAATGGCTAAACAAATTTTAACTATTTTTGGTACACTGGCAGCTGGGCATCCTCAGATGTTTATAGGATACTTTTTATCCGACTACGCCGAATTAAAAAACAGGGTTATGACTTTTTCCTCTTCCGCGAACTAAGTTGCGGGCACCTTCTAGGCTTGTATAAATCCTGTCTAACAAATATGTATTCGAGGTTTTAAGCTTTCAGTCAAATAAACATTGGACATTTTAATATTCGGCCTTATGAAATTCGGTATTTTGAACTTCGGCCTTATAATACGTGTACGTACCCTTCTATTAAACAACCTTGTTTTTGTGACAAATTGCCTAATAGTTCTGCCTATGTACACCTAGTTACAGCAATTTGTATAAAAACGGCAAAATTATTTGCGGACAGACGTAGATCGCAAAAGAAATTGATCAAATACGAACTCTAAGATTAGTATATATACAAGTTTAATTACTAAACATCAGTGACTCGTTTAAACGCAACAATTTAAAAGGATTATATTGCGTATGTTATCTCAATTGAGTTCGCGCCGTTTCGTAAGCTTTTCAGTTTTCCGTGTCACGGGTTGACTGAGAAAAGACATATTTTTGTCTGTCACTAAGTTACAATAAATTGTTTTATTTCAATGAGTGTTCATCGCGAAGACAGAGGATGCTACGTAGGCATCTGCTGGAACAAGAACTCAAGTAGCGTCCATCTTCCATGCAGTAGCTGGTATATTTTGTATTTATTATTTATATGTAATATATATATATTGTATACCATATATAGTATAGGTATAAGCAATTATGTATGCATTATTTGCTTGTGTATCCTCAGTACTGAATGTTTTTCCCCACTGCACCATTTTCATGCTTCTCTGTTTGGCCCTATGGTTGACTGGTAGAGAATGCCTTTTGGCATTAAGTTCGCCATTTGTTCTTACTTTTGTTTTGTGCAATAAAGTTTAAATAAATAAATAAATGAATTAAAAAAGAAGAAAATATTTTGAGTGACTCGTGGCAATTAAGTAGCACTAGTGATGAGACTCTCTCTCTATCCGGCTCATGTGGAAATCTATTGCAATGGATTTCCTATGGCTGAAATGACGATGATGACGACTAGTTTTTTTTATGTCTTTTCAGATAAGATTAAATAACAAATGAAAACCTAACATACCTGTGATGAAGTTGGTTTCATCGCCATTCAAAAATCATCAATGTCAATAATATGTCATTGTCTTTACTAAACTAATTATTGAGAGACGTGTCGCTATTGTCGCGAACCTTAGGTTTTTTATAAATAATTGAGGAAATAATTTTATTAGAGAGCCTTCAGAATTCCTCCAGAATTGTCTTACACCAAGTGGATTGTTTAAAGAAAGAGGCAGGATGAATTCTAAAAATGTAATGCAAATATTAATTGCCTATAAAGCATATCATATATTAAATTATTGTTTTTTTTTCTAATTGGTTTCTTTTTCTCGACTCGTATATAAAAACATTGTTTTACATTGCTAGTCTGTCAAATGCTACCCAAATGCCACGAGTCATTGATGTTTATTAATTACAGATCTAACAAACGTGTGTAAATAAAGTTCGGGGTCACTTAGCAACACATTTTATTGAAATAAAACAATTTAACGGATTATATCGCGTATATTATCTCATTTTAGCTCCCGACGTTTCGGAAGCTTTCCACCCACCCGTGACCATGGAAAGCTGGAAAGCTTCCGAAACTTTGGGAACTAAAATGAGATAATATACGCGATATAATCCGTTAAATTGTTTTATTTCAATGAGTATTTAACATATTTTATATTTATTAGAACTTTGTTTCATTGTAGTAAACGTTGTCATGATTGAATCTTTCACACTGTACCTAATTGGTAGAAATTACCATGTGGTATTAAATCTACCATTTGTATCACACCATTCGTATGTGCGCAAAGATTCAATGAATAAATTTATCAGTAAATTGACGTTAACTAGATATATTTTTAAAAACAGAATTGCATAAAGTAAATAAAACCAAGTGTAAACTGTATATGTATGGATGAAAATCAAAAAAGTGCAAATGTTTTTTTTTCCTTCAGAATATAGATTTTTTGGACTCATCTTACTTACTCAGAATTATTCAAAAATTCGAACCCCATACAAAAAAAAAGTGTACAAAATTTTGTATGTAAAAATACTTCTCAGTTTTGTTACGTTCATAGAAATTTAAAAAAAAATGGATATTGAAATGTGACGAAACTGAGATGGAGATTTTGAACACTTTCACACACAACAAAACTTTTTTTATCTAGACTTTTTTCGATTTTCACCGACTTCCAAAAAAAGGAGGAAGTTCTCAATACGACGGAATGTTTTTTTTTAATTTTTTTTTTTTATGGATGTTCACCGCTTACTCAAAGACTATTTGACCGATTTCAAATTTTTTTTTTTGGTTTTATAGAAGGTACTTTCTAGTTAGTCCCATTTAATTTTGGTGAAGATCTGATGATGGAATCCATGAGGAATTGAAGGAACTCCTCAAATATTGTAGGCATACATATAGCGATTTTCGTATTATAAGAAACATAATAAGCATTTGCATTCAGAAAGTGAAAATTGGTAAAGTGGAACTGATGCAGAAGACCACAGAATGCCATCGGAACTCCTGAATGATAAATGATTTACGGGTGGCGACAAAATATCTTGATTAATTTAGCTAAGCAACTTCAAAGTCACAAATTTAAATGTTCCTGATAAGAATGGTACCATCGAATTGATTTGATGATGGAGCCGGAAGGTAGGCACCAGATCTATGTAATAAAATGATGTATCCTAGCCGTGTTTGGGCTTGTTCGAATCGTCACGATATACACTTTTAAGTAACGATTAACTAAAAAGTGTAAAATAAATAAACTTTTAAACAAAAAACTAAAACCGACTCCAAAAAAACTAAAAAGTAAAAAATAACGCCATAATTCAGTTTCTTCAAATTACTTACAAGTAACCGTTTGTATACTCAATCTATACAGTATATACAATTAATGTTATTTTGGAGTCGGTGCCATCGTGTCACAACTTACTAAAATCGTCAATTTTCAATATTTTACATATTCTTTATATGGCACCGACACCAAAATAAGATTAATTGTATATACTATATAGATTGAGTATACAAACGGTTACTTGTAAGTTATTTGGAGAAACTGAATTATGGCGTTATTTTTTACTTTTTAGGTTTTTTGGAGTCGGTTTTATTTTTTGTTTAAAAGTTTATTTTGTATCACTCAATTGAACTGTGCAATCACTGCAGTAATATCACTAAACCACAAGAATATTTAAATATTGCGCGCGTTACAAACATGTTTGTAAATAAAGAAAGTACAAATTCATATTTAACTAGAATTTAATTTAAACTATGTTTAAACGGTTTCATGTTTGAACCATATTGACTCAACAAATACATCCTTTGCAGAAAATTGTTACATTTTACGAATGACGCGAAATTCAGGTAAATATATATTTAAATGCTGTCCGGTTAAATACGATGCAAACTTTAACAAAATGCATTTTATGCAACAGATTGAATACATTTATTTGTCTACATTTTTCATCAAACATGCACTTTAAACATTGAAGTTCATTATAAGTGAAGCAGAAGATATACGAATTTATAGTTCCTTATTAAGAGTGCTTTCTTTACTATTATTTCTACTTTTGTATGTATGTATGTAAACACTTTATTGTACATAGTAACCAGTTACAAAAGCAATAAACTTAAAAGATATAAGTACAATGGCGAACTTATACCTATTAGGGATCTCTTCCAGTTAACCTTTGAGCAAGTGAGTGAAGATATAAGGAAGATAGACAAACTAACACCATTTTGTATATATATAACTTATTTTTTATTGTTTTTCATTATGATTTCCGCGTATATTGTCATATTGTCGCACTTAATAGGGTAAATATAAAACATAAACATATAATTAGACGGGCTTAGACAGAGCTGTAAGCGCGAAACAATCATGATCAATAGGCCGGTTGTTTCGGCTATTCCATTTAAATTACTGAAAGCCTTCAGATGTCAACTTGTCTAACAAATTTTAATCAAATGTAAGGAAAACGGCCGACAGGACTATGTACTTTGAGTGCTCTGATATTAATTGATATAAGACAAGAATAATTTAATTAAAATTTTAGTAATAAACATAAGCATAAGATTCCATTTATTACCCTTTGATTATTAATCCTATCAGAAACAACGTTGTTTACGTTCCAAAGAATAATTTTGCAATTTGTTTGCTTGTTTCGTTTCTGTTTATTGATTTAATCTTACACGATGTACCACAACTAAATAAGATTTAATCGTGTTACTTTTAGTAAGCTGATATTATGAATGCGAAAAATTGTACGGAGAAAAAATCATAACCCCTCGTTTTTCTTCTGTATATGCGGGTAAAAAGTATCCTATAACCATCTGTGGTCTAGCTACCCGTGTACTAAAAATAGTTAAAATCTGTTTAGCCGTTTAGGCGTGATGAAGCCACAACGACACATACAAACATACCAGAAATATATATATATTTTTCGATGCAGTGAACTTGAAATAGCCCATTTAATTTTTACAATTTATAATATTATGGACTAGAAAGTACCTTTAAACGCTTGTAACTTTGTTCACGGAGGAGAGACTCGGGTAAAAAGTATCCTGTAACAATCCTCAGATGCCCGGCAATGCGTGTACCAAAATTTTGGACGTGTTGTAGCCGCAAAGACACATACATATTCACTCCATACGTGCAAATATAGGTATAGACATACAAGAGATCTGAAAAACCTATTTTAATGTTTCATGTAACTTACGAACAACCCGTTTTACTTATTTTTCTGAAAATATTTGCAACATACAAACATTTTTTTTTTCAAACATATACAGGATGAAAAAAAGGCCCCGGAAGAAAACTACCTTCCATCTTTAAAATTGCTCATTCTACTTAAAGGAAACATTATTTTATTTTTCCTGACTTGAATAACCGCTTTCATATGGTTTGTGAAAAGCTTACCTGCACCGGGAATCTACAAAAAATATTAAATGGCCCATCCCCTGCAGGGCGTAGATTTCTTCCACCCTGTATAATAGTACTGATGAATAGTAGCAACATGCATGGTTATTGGTTATTGCCCCTACAATTGTGCCATGATTCACCATTTGGCATAAGGTGCGTTGGGGTAATACAAAAGTATGGGAAAGAACTTTACCGAAAATTCTCTTGAAGACGTTGAAATAAAAATTCCTGACCTTCGAACTTCTCCCTACTTCCATCTTGACCATAACGCATTTTTTTCTAAACACGTAAACTCTTCTGAATTGTTATAAAAACAAACAAACCTAAGCTAACCTAACCTAATGTATTTCACAGGATAATGCCTAAAAAAAATCCTGAAAATTCTACAGTTTCAGAAAAAAAAAGCCATATGATGAATTATGAAAATTGAAATTATGCCAGATGAGGGCACCCCGATAAGTACATTTCACCATATACAAAGACTATCGTACGTAGATCGTAATTTAATGTCATTTTTATTCATCGCGATGTTACTTTATGGTGGATAATTGCGTTAATATTTTATCACTTCTATTTTACTATCGGAATCTTCCCGACTGTGTCTATCGGCCAACTTATCCGCAATAAACTGGGCCCGATTTTACTGCGGCTTTAATGTCGCTTTGTTCATAGGATTTTAGTAACGCTGCGATTTAAGACACGCATAGCTTACGCGGGCAATAAAACAACCTAGCTCAAGTAGGATTGGGCTGGCCACGTCTGTCGCATGCAGCCACAAAGATGGGCAAGCATTGTCACTAAGTGGGTGCCGCAAGATGGCGACGCAGACGAGGCGGGCAGAGGGGCCAATCTTCAGCGTTTTTAAGGCGTTTATTTTTTGTCATTGTCGTCTCACTAAATATCTTTACAAGAAATAATATTCAGAATTATGTTTTTATCAAAACGAAGAGCAATCCCGAGGCTAAGTTTACTTTGGTCGAAGTTATCACAACATATCTTTTCTTCGTCATGATAATCATAACGAATCGCCCGGAGATTCGCCCGGAGGTGGCGGGGTGACTTGGACGCATTCCTTGGCAACTGGCCAAAAGGCAGCAAATAGGGACCGATGGAAATCTATAGAAGTCTGCCCAGCAGTGGGACGTACCTACAGGCGAAAAAAAGTAACTGAAATAAGTAAAGCGCCTTTTGTGGAAGTCTTTGAAGGGTCCGCAGGTCACGCTAGATATTTTTATCTTATTGTTACCGCATCGGAATCGAGTCAGACCTAATAAATTTATTTCGAACAGTCTGCACGAAGAATGAGGCCGGAAAGTTTATTTAGTAAGATTAATCTGATTAAATACTTGTACAATTAATACAGACCAAACAGAAATGAAGGTCCCAGTTTCGAGATTCATCATCATGATGGCACGTCCGAAACGTCGACGTAACAACAGAGCGGATCAAAAGTTGGTCGGAAGTCTGTCTAAAGTCGATCTGTCGGCCTGTTTATAAAAATCACGTCGAACTCGACACCGGCTCACGACCAAAAATTCAAAATAACGGACGTCGATACCAAACATTAAACATACTTGTAGAGTAAATCGCCCACGGAATCCGAGAACAAAACAGAATAAATTGTTTTAATAAGGCATAAATTACAAGAAAAAAGACGGGCCGATCACGCCGTTACGATGGGTGACCATGGCATTTACGGTTTGCTGCCTACCTTATATGGCGTCCGTGGTTAAAATGCGCTTTTTACTTGCGAGCAGGTTTTTGCTGCCCAAGTGCACACATAGTCGTTAGTCGAACTGTTAAGAATAGGCAATGCAACGGGATGGTCGCGGTCGGGTGGCGGTGGAAATGCGTGACGTCATAATTGCGCAGGACAAGAAATCGTTGTTTAATATACATGAGTGTTATAAAGTCTATAGACACCTGGTTAGTGACGGTTTAACTGACATTTTAGATAATTATTTTATACTATTTTATAAAAAGTAGCCTATGTCCTTCCCAAACTATCTCCATACCAAATTTCATCCAAATCGGTTCAGCGATTTAAGCGTGAAGAGGTAACAGACAGACAGACAGACAGACACACTTTCGCATTTATAATATTAGTATGGATAACAAGTGACCAAACCACGCACCTGCTACAAAAAGAAAAACATAAAAAGTGACTCCGAAAAGACTATGATGTATTTTTTTGTCGGTTCTGGGTTCGACTCCCAGATAAGCACAAACAAATATTGGTCCATGTCTCTTGGATATTTTAAATTGTTATCTATGTCTATGAGCATTTAATCATTAGGTACAAAATAGAAGTCAAGAATAATAATTATATGAGAATAGTCTATTTATGTAAAAATTGTTACTCTATATATTTAATTTACTCGTATACATAAACAAAGAGTTTATATAACGATTTACAAGACGAAGATTTCATGTGCGAGTGTATAAAACTCGCACTTGAAATCTTGTAACACGTGTTTATACTTAAAGAATGGCTGGGCAACATAATGACTATATTTGAATAACGAATAACAAATAAATATAATGAATTTATTCACTTTTTTATCACCCTAATAAAGTAAGGCCTTTGCTCAGTAATGCATTTGATTACTGGGCAAAAGCCTCCCTTTTTTTCCACCAACATTTTTTTCCAATATTCTTTTTATTAGCCTGTTGAAATGTCCCACTTTTAGGCAAAGCCCTTTCCTCTTTTCTGTCATGCATCTCTGTTTAGCGCATACTCCCGCCAGCCCTTGAAAATGTGTCCAATTGAGGACTGATCATTGGGGATTGAACATTGGGCACTGAACCATTGAGGATTCATTCGGCATAACTACCATAGCATGGTGAAATTCGGCGTTACTCTATTTCTTGCTGACTAATACTTAGCGTATGTTGTCCCAAAAGAGCGTAATAGCGACAGAAAAAAACATCAATAACTCGTGTTATTCATTTCAAGGAATAAAAATTCGTAAAAAGGTTTCACTGATTCACTGATAAATATTTAGTGAATAATTTCTTGACTTGTATGATCATATTGCTAACTGGAAGGCGCCCGCAACTTTATCCTTGGAAGATAATGAAGTCATGACCTTCTTTTTTCTTCAGCGTAGTCGGATAAAAAGTATTATATAACGGTCGTGGATGCCTAGCTACCCGTGTACCAAAAATAGTTGAAGTCTGTTCAGCCGTTTTGGCGTGATGAACCCACAACGACACATAAACAAAATTAAAAAACGCAACGTGCCATTATAAATATTCACATCGAATAAATATTATTAAATGTTTGCCCCTCGCCTCATTCCATTTTTGAACGTCAATATTATTCGTGTTATTTATTCTAACAAAATAATTCGCGATTCAAATCATTCGAAAGAAAAGCTATTTTTATTCGAATGATTTGAATAATCCTCTCTCTACCTATGAGAAAGTGTTTTACCACATTTTATAAGTACTCATTCAGTATTAATATTATTAAACGGTTGGCCCTTGCCGGCAGCCGCATCCTACTTTTCCAAACGTGAACGCCTACGCGTAATGGTGTATTAGAAGCAATTGGATTTTCAATAAGGAAAACGGCTTCTATTTTGGATATAATCCCATGTATATATAATACATTATTTTACGATATAAGTAATAGGGATGATGGCGAATATCAATTCTTTAGCATACTGTAGTTACTTAAGTAGCATCATGCATGCAATAAAGAAGAAATCATAAACAAAAATCAAACCGCCCATAGACACGTGCAACACCAGAGGAGTCACAAGTGCGTTCCCGGCCTTTAAGGTGGGAGAACGCTCTTTTCTTGAAGGCTCGAAACCATTAACTTAGTCATTATGTTACAACGACGTTCTGCTTCCTCGACGTTTTTATATCCAACACTATCTAGACAAAATACTCGTACATAATGTGTCATTTTATAACCATGGCATAATTAAATTTGGTCCAAAATCAATTTAGTCATTGTGCAACTAGGACACTCTGTTCTCTAGGCTATTATAAAGTTGTAAAAATGAAATGTCTGTACATTGAAGATATTAAAAAAAAAATTGTAACGGACAATTTGAAGGTCACTGAATTGGAAAATATTTGTTTTGGATTTTTTGTATGTTTGTATGTGTCGTTGTGGCTTCATCACGCCAAATCGGCTAAACAGATTGCAACTAGTTTTGGTACACGGGTAGCTGGGTATCCACAGATGATTATAAGATACTTTGTGCCTGGGTACAATGTCGAAAAAAAGAGGGGTTATGACCTTTCTCCTCCGGGAACGAAGTTCGTCTAGTAAATGATAATCGTGCAACCAAGACATTTTGCTCACGCGGTCATTGTTAAAACAAACATTATAGTTACTGAGGCATGCTGCAATTACGACCCCTTTTTGCAGTTTCCAGAAGAATAAAAACGCAAGTTAATTTAACAAACCGTTTGGTGGTAGTTTATTGTACTTGCTTGCGTATTTTTTTGTGTAAATTGCGTGATTTATTGTCACATCTAACCAAGACGTGATAATTAATAAATAATAAAACGACCTAGTCCCAAACTAAGCAAATCTTGTACTATGGGTACTAGGCGACGATATACATAATATATAGATAAATTATAATACTTAAATACATAGAAAACATCCAAGACCCAGGACCAAATATTCGTACTCATCACACAAATACTTGCCCTGGCTGGGATTCGAACCCACGATCACCAGTTTCGTAGGCCGTTGTACAATCTACTGAGCGAAGCGTGTCGTCAAACAAAAAATAATTTCTTGGAATAGCATTATTTTATTTACTATTTATTATAATGATAACAAACGAAACACACACTAATTTTTAACCGACTTCATATTTATTATCATTGTTAAACCAGTAAGCTTGTCTCGAATATAGACTTCGTCTAATATAAAATTCCGCAAAGTAATGCCTGAGTCATCAATTACTTTCATTTAACATAAAATTAATCGAGTTCTCAAAAGAAAATGTGAATGCGATTTCATTCACCGAATCCATAGTTATGTCAAACATTGTTTTAAGTCAGGCTCGTTTGTGGGAAAATGAAAAAGGCCGGCGGCGGTGCGGGGAACAGTTTTCCGTGCCTTCCGTTTTCGAATACCCTGAGTAAAAATATACCCATGCACAATTCAATTTGGTCACATAAATATTTCGACACTATAATACAAGGTGTGTCGTGAGGAATCCGCAAGATTTTAACCACACATTCCTGAGGTCGTTTAGATTATGGTTAAATGACCGCAAGCCAAATTCAACAAAGCAAAAGAATAAAGAGTTTGAAATCTTGATTTGTTGATTTTTGTACATTAAACTTGAATAACAAAGTTCTTAATTTCCCCATGCAAGGTACTAACCGCGTGACGTCACTAACACTAAGTTAGTAGGCTTAAGTATGAAGCGTTTTTTTAGAACGTCCTAAAATGTGATTTTAACATTGGTGTACCTTGGGGAGTTTTCATGAGATTGAAGTAGTTTTTTTACCAATATCTTTATTATTGAGAGGTCGTTTTATAACGTACCGAAAAAAGAAGTTGTTTAATAGCCTATACATAAAAATTTCAGGATCTAAATAATGTCATCCTATAGAACCAATTAGGTTGCTTAGGTTTGTTCTGTAACATTTTTGTTTGTCCTGAAAAGTTAACGGTTTCGTAAAAGAATGCATAATATGAATGACGAAAATTTCAGACAAACATTATGAAGTTCGATTTTATAGCAATCTGTACAGGGTGAAATCGTTAAGTGCGAGCAGACGATTATTCCGTAACTATTACAGAACGCCTAAAATCATTATTATACAACATAAAATAGAATTAAGGTAAAATGAGTACTAGACCACTCAAAATAAGGAAACTTAAACCTTTCTACTATAATCTCTTACTATATATATTACTATATATGGGAGTGTTACGTGTCAAAATTTTGGATACTGCTTGTTTGATTTTTAAAAAGTAATTGTTGTCATTTTACTCATTAGGTAACGTACTTTCGACATCAGTTTAATGTTTTATGATATCTGCAATAGTCACGAAATAATCGCCTGGTCAAGGTCACACTTAACGATTAAATGCACTCGGTATAGACCCCTGCCAGCTTCATCAGCCATTGTAATAACTTAGCCAAACATGTCTTCAAAATAAATAAAATATTTCATCAACATTTTACTCGAAACCTGTCTAATCCCGTCGGCGTCAGCGCCGGGTCAAATTAAAAACGGAATTTGTTATAAGTATCATTAATTATTTAATGTAAACCCTCTCCGGGGAGTGACCGCACGAATTTTTGCTCCTAGCTCCACAAACAGAATGGGATATTTAGATTAACACGAGTTGCACGAACGTAATGTACCAACGGTGTGAATTAGTTTTTCGCCTGTCATTTTAGAAGTTATATTCGATTTATTTTAATGAAAATGCTGTATAATGTGTTTGTTGGTTACGCAAATTACCAAAATTTTTATTTAACAAACATAGTTTTATTTAAAAATTTGGCATTTATCATCAAACTGTTGCAGTCCACTACTGGACATAGGTCTCTCCAAGAGTGCGCAACTGAGCACGATCCTCAGCCTCCTCAAGCCGCCGCCAGCCACCCTGATAATATCATCGCTTCACCTTACGTGAAGACGTCCTACGCTTCCTTTGCCGAGACGAAATTAGGCATTAATAAAAAAAATGCGCAGTATTCTCTTAAGGTGCGTCCACATTTGTATCATTTGCCCGTATCAGATCATCGTCGCGTGGCATGATCGCGTGTGACGATCACGCGTTTGGATGTTGCGCCGATCCGATCGCTCGAAATTCATTTGCTACGCGTATCACACACTCATATCGGAAGAGTGCGGCATGATCGGCGCGCCGACAGTGAGCGTCCAAGCAGCGCGATACGCAGTCATGCCACGGCACGGTGATCGGATACGAGCTAACGATAAAAGTGTGGACGCACCTTTAGATTTAAGAAGATATTCAAATTAAACCGGGCAAGTGTGAGTCTGACTCGCGCACGGAGAGTTCCGTCTACGCAGGCAGTCGAAAAAACGCGGAGGTGAAATAATAGGGCCCCATTAGCCCCTCCTTGAATATGGGGTCTAAAAATAATTATAATTACTTTGATAAAAATTCTATAACTGTAACTATATCAGTTATCAAACAAGTATTTTATGAAACAAGTATCATATAGAAACTTCATAAAATATAGGCATGCCTCGTAATATCTCACTGCGAAACTGTCTCCTCTTTTTAGGTATCAATCAAAATAATGGTTAAGGAACACTTGTTTTAAACCGTCTGTGCGTGCGTTTATATATGGATGAACTTCAGGACCTAACAACTATGGTATATATTTAATTATAGTATACATTTCTCTTGGAGACGACAACTGTCAAAACCATTTTAACGTTCAATTGTCGTTGGTTTGTTAAATTTGTCGATGGAACTGACCAATCTTAGTGAATCTATTTATACTTTGAATATTAAGAAATTGTATGCGGTGTTTAGTGTGAAATAATTTATTTTTATACCAGACAAGGAGTTTATTAAATACTAAACGTATTGTCTACTTATGAATAATTTTTTTTTTTGTTAATCCCAGTTCCCGCAACATTCATTAGTGGATTACAATTTCAAACTATACAAAGCGCCGGCGTAATAGTTTGTTTTGTAAGTACGTAGTCCTTTGAGCGTCCGTTTATTAATAAGTAAATAAGTTGAGAGTCAGGTCCGAATTAAATATGAATATTTGTCTGGGTAGTCCGAGGGTCCGTGGAAAGTCCGTGGTTCTTGTCCGACTTTGTGGCGTCCATAGGAGATTTGCTTAGGCTCCGCCTGGGGCGTTTCGAAATGAATACGAAATGTATTTGCTTTGTGACTCGTAAATGGCCTCTGTTGAGATGACGGCATTGTTATAAGTTAGACAAGTCATGTGTCGCAAGTTTGGGAAAAGTTCGCGGCGCTCGTGTCTTGGGAGTAAAACTAAATATTGTAATAGATATAGACTCTGTCGTTTAGTCTTAGGCAGTTTGAGATTTGATTGCAACAAAATTGTAGGAATTATTAGTTACAAAAATTAGCATTGCATATATTCCGGCATTCCGTATTCATCTTCGGGCACGCTGCTATGTTCTTAATGTTCAAACATAATTTACTTTCTTATGAATTCAAAGCTTGTCTTTATAGTGAATTAAATGTAATCATTTTCCGTATTTATAAATTAGTCATTAATTAAGAGTTCCAAAATTAATATTGTTTTCTATAAATTAAAATTTTATTCATGGAGTTTTTAACCTCGAGCTTGCCACGATTCAATTAAAGATTAGTTGGTCAATGATTAGAACTGATTTCCAGAACGAAAAGAAGAAAAACGTGAATTTTACCACTTTTGTTTTTGACCCACACTTTTATAACCGATCGAGACGAGAGTCCCGTGACGTGACAGACGAGCAGACAGCAAAGGCGTAGTAATAGGGTTTCGTGGCTACCCTTTAGTTATCCGTAGAAATTGCAAGAAGTTAAATAGAAAAAAAGGAAAATTTCAATGTTTATTTCGGTACCAGACTTAAAATTAACTCTGATTCATCACTGATATTATTTATAGACGGCAATACGTCAGTAATATTAAAATCTAAAGCTTAGTAAGGCAATATAGCCTAGCAATTATTTATAAAATATGACAAAGCCATTTTAGAGGGGGGTGCACAATCGCGGCTGTCATTCAGGGAGGGAAGTGTTTATAATAATTGATTATACATAATACGTACGTCGACAGCTGATTAGTTGGAGTAGAGATGGGTACAATCCGACACGGAATTAAAATTTATCATTATACTGGAATCGGCTAGTTACTTCGTGAATTGTTCTGTTTGGAATTGACACTGAGTTATAGGTACACTCTTTTATGAATTTGGTGTGAAAAAGTAAGAGCTTAAACGTTCTTATATTTATTAACATATGTTAGAGGACATTTTTTTACACACATCGAAGGAAGCGCAATATATTAATTTAATAAATATATACGTATTAACATCCAAGACCCAGGAACAAATATATTTATAGTCACACACAAATATTTACCCTTACCGGGATTCGAACCCATCACAGAATCACCGCCGAGCTGAATCATTCGCCAAATAAAATATTTGCATTGTAGATATATCCTTAATCATAAGGATTTTACACAAATTGTTTTATTATAAGTGTTTTATTTTTAAGAATGTTGTATATTACCACAAAAAAACCTTTAACTGTGCGTTGTCGTAATGGCAACCTTAGTTATAAAAATTGAAAATAAAATTCATTGAATTTTGAACTTAATACTCGTCTTCAATGAAATATGAACATATTTAATATACCTATGAGATTATACGAAAAAGATGAATCTAAAGCTAAGTTAGAAACTGTAGATGAACTACCTAAAGATTGACGATGCACTCCAGGTCACCTTCGCCGCAAATATTCAATAAAATATATTAATTCACGATTGACTCCCGTTTTGTTTTAAACTTTAAGAGTCCCCGGCAAGCTCGGCCGAATTTCACCTTCCCATACAAACGGAGTTTCGTTCTCATTTTAAAAGTACGTGTTGGATTGTAACGAAACTTTGCGTATACAATGACATGGGGTATATCTATCCCTGTAATTAGTTTATATGGTTCCAGATTATAAGTTTTGTATGAAAATTCTAATTCTAAGTACAACGTTTCAGAGCAAACTACCTAGTCGTTTTAAAATGAGAGCGTAACCACGTTTGTATGGAGAACCGAGCTTGCCGGAGACTCTTAAGCTGATGATTTTAAAACTAGCCATGTCACTTCTTGTAAAACCAGAGTTCCATAACGGTGGGTTCCTCATGAAATTCACGTGTAACTTATGTAAATGTAGCGCCAATCCCGCATCGCTCTTACTTACACCCTGATGATATTGTGACAGTTCAAATTAATTACAGCACACCTATTTCGGAACACCCTGTTTGCAAGTACCTGCGCTCCCGTGAGTGCTCGGGTTAAGGTCGTTTATTAATAGTTTTTCAAGCGACGAAAACTATAAATACCAATCCGAAATAAAAATTTATAAATTAAAAAAGAACCGACTTCAAAATAAACTTAAAAGCCATAAATAATCTTTTATGTACGGTACAGATCAGATTTGAATCACCTTTTGAAGTCGGTGCCAAACCATTCATTTATTACTATTAAGAACCGCGGCGGCGAGCCTTTAGTTATTATCTACCTACATATATATTTAGTCATAGTAATTCGTATTTTTGTTGAATAAAGAACTTTATTTACTGCAGATTTGGCACCGACTTCAAAACGTGATCTGTACCGTACATAAAAGATTATTTATGGCTATTTAGTTTATTTTGAAGTCGGTTCTTTTTTTATTTATACATTTTAATTTTTTGCTTTTTAGTGATGGATTTTAGTAGTGATATAAAGTATTTTTTTGAGCCCAGAATGAGAAGATTGAGGAGGCACTTTGCACGCATCTCGAGTCTTTGGAAGTAAGAAATGTACAAGTTCGTTATTTCATTGTACCTTCCATCATCAGCTCAGCATGAAATGATGACAACCAGAGGAAAACAACTGATAACTTTAGAAAAATATATACAAAACATTGTTAGTGCCTATAATATTTGGATTTCTCTCGATTTCCCTGGTATTCCCTCATGTAATCCTGACTTGGTGATAAGGAGACGATTTCAGGGACACACTTAAAAGAATATGACTAACAGTCTTAACGTATCTACCTATAATAAATGTTTTTTTTAAGAATTGTCCTCTAACTCTTAACTATTAAGGAGTTGTACCTTCCGTCATCAAATCAGCATGATGAGATGATGACTACCATATGCAAATACTTAAATAGCTTAAGAAAATATATGAAAAACGTTATAAGTGCTTATAAAATTTGAGGATTGCCCTCGATTTCCCTGGGATCCCATCATCAGATCTCAACTTGGTGGCAATGGGATCACCACGGAAGTATATCCTTTCAAATAAAAAAAGAATTTTTAAAATCGGTCCACAATTGGCGGAGTAATCGGATAACATACATAAAAAAAAAATACAAACTATCGAACATATAACCTCCTCCTTTTTTGGAAGTCGGTTAAAAAGAGCATCTAAGCAAATTTGATTCTAAGTCAAAGTGTTACCTTTACACATCGTTCTAGAATTCTAGTTGATTTGCGTATGTTCTTTCAGTTTTTTTTTTTCATTTGGGACAGAAAAGAGGGGTGTATTTATGTGTATCTGTGTGTCTGTGACTATCTGTGTATCCATACGTCTGTCTGTAGAGACATAGCTCTTTAAACATTGATCAAATTCAACTTAAATTTCTTCCTTTTGTAAGGTAACTTGATGTAGAAAATTTTTAACTATGAAAATTATCAACTATTTACTTCTAGACGTGTCAGAGATTTTATTATCGTTTCAACTACCTATGTTACTCGTTGAATTTATTTATCACAAAATGTTACTTTAGCATGTACATATATACATATATTATTTTGGCTAAACTGAAGACAGTTTATTGGCAACTAAAATGCTTTGAGATATTTCGGATATTGTGACTTGTCACTATGTCCATGACTAATACGCAAGTTGTATTAATATCAAATCTGCGCGTCCGAAACGGGACTTATAAAGAAATAATGTCCATACGCGATGATATCTAATTTTGTTTCAAATAATGTGAGGAAATCGTGCGTTAACTTAAAAATATACGGACATCTACGTAATAGAACCAACCGAGTTTTTACAATAATACATTGACGATCGACAAATCAAATCAAATCAAATCAAATCAAAATATTCTTTATTCAAGTAGGCATAGTTACAAGCACTTTCGAAATGTCAGTTACATGAGAGTGAATGTTTGCTGGGAGAAATACAATATGATCCAACATTTGCTGCAAGGATTGGGGAAACCCAGAAAAACCTAATCATCTTCCTAGCACAGCAGCAGCAGCATTACAGACATTTTCCTAGCACTACGTACTACATAGCTACATGGGAAAATGTAGCGAAAATAGGGAAAATACTAGCGCCAACCTAGCGGGTTTTGCAGGACGTTATAAGTTTTAACTGAGAACACTCCATCCACATTATTTTTTTCTTGCTGGACCCTATAGGCATGTACAATGCTATACGATAAAAAATTAAGTTCTGTATGTAACCAAAGTCGTTAAATATTGTACTTATATTGCCCACAGGAAAAACTACTATAATTGTAAAATCTGTATGACACTAATATAGTTATACAAAATTAGGAACACCTGATGGCAACGGATGAAGCCAATTTACAGCAAATTGACATTAAACTCACAGACAAACTTGCAGATCCATACAAACAATGGGGATTACCTGCAACAAGAAAAACACATTTATATCCAAATCTGTCAACAAGCTTGTTAGCGTCTCATCAATTCAAATATCCGAATTTTCACCAGATCCGCCGTCTTCAATCAGTTAAAATGATATAATTCAGGATCCTGTTATAAAATTCACTTTGGAACAACCCCCCCTCCGCTCCGAAAGCTCTTAATGCCGGCCTGACCTCATGCCATCTCCATTATGGCGTTTATACATTATGTATGAATTTGTTATGCCGTTTGATGTAAGGAAGCTTAACTCAGGTAGTGCTAATGTTTTGGGACAATTTTGCCTGAGTAAATATTGTAATATAACCCTCGTTTCGTTCTAGTCGGTGTTGAATTGAAAACGGTGGATTTTCGATTCTAATATGATGGTTATGTTACTAGGAGGTGCCTTTTCGTTTTGCACCAAATCGTTAAATTGATTCAAAAGTATCTAAAAACTTACAACTAAGAGGTGTTTATTTTGCTCTCTTTCTAACACTCTCTTCCATTCACTCATCAGCCTAGCTATTCTATTTTCAAACAAATCACATTCAGATTGTGCCAGGAGTAGGAATTTATTGTCATATCTAACCAAGACACTATTTCACGGAATAGCCAAAGCTATTATCCATTTGTTGCTCGTTTGCCAAAAAAATCTAACACTTCATATATTAAATCCATCAGGCTGAGCAGTCTCGAATAACATATCCCTGTTCCGGACGCAGTCAGGTAATTATCGCTTAACTTAATCGTGTTTCTCGAAAACTGTAAACAAACACGTTTTCACTTTCTTCTTTCTCTGTAAGAAAATTGAGATAAATGGCGGACACTCAACCCACAGATATAAACAAACTTCGTTCGCGGAGGCTAAAAAGTCATACCCCTCTTGTTTTCTTCAGAATAGTCGGGTAAAAAGCACCCTATAACCACCTGTGGATACCCAGCTACCCGTGTATTAAAAATAGTTGAAATCCGTTAGGCCGTTTGGCGTCATGAAGCCGCAACGACACATACAAAAAATAAAACATTTTTTTTTCAATTTATTTACCTCCAAATACTCCGAAACAATATTTTTTTAAATATCTTCAATGTCTTTCTATCTTCAATATACAGGCATTTCGTTTTGACAACTTTATAATAGTATAAATGTTTGCTGGGAATAAGACAGTTAAGGTTTTATCTATTTTTTATGCCTTTTTATGTATTGCTTCACGTTTTGAGTAATATTATATTTTTCATCTGAACCAATGGTTATCATTATTAGTACCCAATATTAATTAAACTTGTGACTACACAACACAACATAACATACCATATTACAGACCGTCGCTTCATTTTAACAGAAAAATCAACATGACAGATAAACGCAAACATCAAACAAACCAATTTTAATTAAAATGGAAATTCAGCAGAATCAATAAAAAACTCGATATACAAATTTCATAAAATTTACACGCGCAATCAGTAAATAACACGGTCATTAATCGCTTTTGGATTAAAACTATAAAGAACACTAAAAGGCATCGCTCGCAGAAGAGAAGAAAGTCGTAAGCCTTTTTAGGGTTCCGTAGCCAAAATGGCAAAAACAGAACCCTTATAGTTTCGTCATGTCCGTCCGTTCGTCCGTCCGTATGTCACAGGCATTTTACTCAAAAACTTCTGGATGTATATTGATGAAATTTAGAGGATAGGTGTCTTGTATAAGCCGCTACTTAGTTTGGTAGATAAATAATAATAAAATATAATTCGAAGGGGGGCACTCCATACATGTAACCAAAACTGAAAAAAAAAAATCAGCAAATATCAATGTGGGCCACATGTTTCGACAGTTCTTTAAAAAAAATGATTAAGAGAATATTTTCGGATATATTCGATCCGAAAGTAGCAAAAATTGTGTCCCCCCCCCCTCTATTTTCTAAACGGTTTATTCATAAAATATGAAAACAATTACAGATATAAAGCTTTATAAATACTTCCAAAGAAAATTGTTTTCAACATGATACGACATACCGTTTTTAAGTCATTGCCAAAAAACTGCGCTTCTCAGCAAAAGGACGTAAGCGTTTTTTTTTCATATCGTGTTTTTTGCATCTGTAGTGCATTTTTTGTATAAACGGCTGCGGAACCCTATATTGAGCATGGTCCGACATGCTCTTGAACGGATTTTTTTTTTATTTTGCCTTGTGTAAAAAGTATTCTATAACCATTTGTGGATACCCAGCTACTTGTATACCAACAATAGTTTAAATTCGTCAAGCCTTTTGGTGTAACGAAGCCACAACGACACATACAAAAATAAACATTTTCGGATTCAGTGACCTTGAAATAGTTCGTATCCGTATCACTTTTTTTTTTTAATATCTACAATGTACAGACATTTCATTTTTACTACTTTGTAATAGATATTATTATACGAATGATAAATTCGTATAATAATATCTGTTACAAAGTTCCGTTCAATATTTTTTGGTCATATTAATTAAATTGATCTAACTTCAATTCAGATTAAGTTTAAGTCGCATTACATGACTAGCCCAACACAAAAAGTAAGACATTAACAATAATATGTAAATAAATGAATAGTTTAAAAAACACTAGAAAAACACGCTTTACAAGACTTTTCTAACAAATCCAAACACAGCTATGATACGATGTTCCATCATGAAGTTCCAGTTCATATCATCCGGCTCTATCATCAGATCAGTTCAAAAGTACCATATTATTGTATTGTCATCAGAACTACATACAGCTGCCAATTTTCATAACGCTACGATCCTTGGAAGATGGTTAAATTTGTTACCTTAGATTCCATTACTATGTAATGGAATGTAGGTTACATACAGGTCGACCTAATACAAGAGTGTTAAAAAGGAAATGTGAAAAGAAAATATTCTTCGATTCAATGACCTTCAAATACAATAGGTACAATACAAATACTCTTTATTGCACACCTCAAATACACTGAAATACATAAACATGAAAGTTACAATTAATTGGAGGTAAACAACTGGCGGCCTCATCGCTAAATAACGATTTCTTCCACACAACCTATGTTCGGCGGAGTTTTTAAAAGACAATAAATTTAATTTTTTAGGTGGCGAAAAACACTTATTTTGATAACTTATGAAGCAAATTAACTCATATTGAATTGAGTATACAAACATGTTAAAGCAACATAAATAAGAATGTGCAGATATACATATTCCGAATCACTTTTTTTATATCTTCAATGTACAGACACATCTTTTTTACAACTTTATAATGAAATTATGATTTTTATTCTGTAAGTAGGCCGCAACAAGCACAATTTTACAAGTCTGACTCTACGGCATTTCCCAAGAGAAGTCCACTATTGAGAAGAAAGCCGAAACAAACTCAACAGCCAGTCATTTTTTTCGTAATAAATCTTTTGTATTACAATATTTGTACTTAGCCTATTAAATATATGTTTTTAAGTATAAACTCAATACGTAGTTTTCCAAGAAAACATATCAACACTAAAAATAAAAGCAAAAATACAATAGAAAGAAAAAGGGAAGCTATGATTTTATAAGACAACTTTGTCACGTTTGATATGCCATCTTATAAGAACCGTGTCCCGGTAAAAGTATATTATTTGGTTTCTGTTTTAGGTCATGTATTTTTGTCTACTAATTAGTCCTCTACCGTATAATATGCATTTGCCATTAGAGACTTTATTAAGTACTTTTTGAGAACTGGAAAAGGTAATTTTAGAGCATCATCTAGTAACTTATTATAAAAATGTATATCTACATTGGCCTATGAAAGATAGTAGATATAGTGTATTTTTGCGCTGTCGGTAACTCAATATAAACACTATTAAAGCCGAAACCGATGGTAAGCGAATAACCAATCTGAGCAGCCCAATTATTTGAAAAACGATACCGGTATCGAACTTGTTACCATAAATGGTGGTATTACCTGAAATTTAATACTATCCAGCAAGGCAATTATTTTGGTGAAATAAAAGGCATTTTTATGCGAGAATTTGTCTATTGTTTTTGGAGATGTTTGTTGGAAATTGGATGAATAGCAATGGGAAATACAGTGTGGTTTTATGTTTTATAGACCGTTTTGATTTAGAAGTTCAACGTGTATGAAGTTTAGGGATGAACCAATTTTGTTTGAAAAGATATTTTATCAAAAGTGCTCTTAGCAAAATCTGTTACATAACCCGTCACTGATAGACTTTTCAAATTTATTCAACAGTTCAATTTAAGCCATGATTTTCTTTATAATAGTTTAAGAAGTCTTTGATGTACCTGTCATACTAGTTATTGTATTTATTTTAATACTTACCTAGATGTAAATTTAGTTTATATACATTCGATATAACAGATCTACATAAGCGACGCGTATTGATAGTACCTGATATATATATGTATGTGAAGATTATGTTTTCATCTAATACGATTCAAAATATTTAGGTAATTTCTGTGATATTTCAAAGCAACATGGCGATATTAAAGTCGATTAAAAAGGCGACATTATCATCATCATCATCATTTCAGCCATAGGACGTCCACTGCTAGCCACAGGCCTCCTCAATAGATTTCCACATGGGCCGGATAGAGGCGACCCGCATCGAGCGGTTCCCCGCAACTCTAACCAGGTCGTTCCACCACGGTGCGGGTCTTCCATGCTGCGCTTGTCGGTACGTGGTCTCCATTCGAGAACCTTTCTGCCCCAACGACCATCGGTTCTTCGAACTATGTGCCCTACCCATTGCCACTTCAGTTTGCGTAATACCCTGTTTGCTTTATCAGTGACCTTGGTTCATCTACGAATCTCCTTATTTTCAAAAAGGCGTGTTTAATTCAAATAAATATATATTACGGGACAATTTTTACACAAATCGAACTAGTCCCATGGTAAGCTCAATAAGGCTTGTGTTATGGGTACAAAACGGCGATATATTTAATAAATATATTACTTATATACATAGAAAACATCCAAGACTCAGGAACAAATATTTATGTTCATCACACAAATATATGCCCTTACTGGGATTTGAACCCATGACCTCAGCTTCGCAGGCAACGTTACTCCCACTGAGCTAAACCGGTCGTCAACATACAAAACATAAATGTAAGGTAAATTGTGTTGCTACATTTAAAACTATTGCCAGAATAGCGGACGAAACGAGTTTCATATTTCTAGATTTAAAACACGATTTATCACACAAGATGTCCTTTCCTAACGACCGGACTCTTTCCCAGGTGAAATGCACGGGACAACACAAATGGTTATATAATCTCCCGGCGTCATTCTCCGTATATGCATAATGCATTTAAGTTTGCAATATTGGACTTTAAAATTCAGGTCATAATTAAATTTAACGCCAACCTTACTTGTCTTTTTAAACTTAATACGTTTAAAAATATATTTTTTAACAAAAACTAAGTATAAACCGACACGAAATAATCACCAAAAAGTCAAAAATAAAGTAATCCCTAATTAACCTTTATTCAACTCAATCTATACAATGTTATCTCGGAGTCGGTGCTACCCAAATAAATCACCAATTTCTCAAAATTGTGCGTTACTAAAATATTTTAAAGAAAACTGCTTAGATTCATAAAAATACAACATAAATTTCATACAGTTATTCTACCTAGTTAGGTACTTGTAGAAACTATATTCATTATTTCCATAGAAAAGGTTGCACTTCAAGAGAAAGTTAAATAACAAAGAGAATTTTGTATCAAAGCATTATCTACTTGAAAATTCAACTCTGAAATGAAATATGAAATATATTTCACTGAAGGAGATGAAACGGATAGCGTGTGTTTTGTTTTCATGAGCTTTATCAGTGCATCAAATAGAGACACGATTATTCGGAAATCCATTTGCCGTTATACTTTACATTATCGTTTGTTTGTATTACTCTTAACCGGCATGTTTTTTTTTCATAATCATCATGTGGCATTGGCATAAATCCTCATTTGGCATAATGCATTATTTTAAACATGTTATTTTTTCAGGACTGTTATAAAACAAAACTAACTTAACTTAATGCATTTAACAGGATGATGCCTTAAAAAGTCCTGAAAATTTTATATTTCATAAAAGGCATTATACAAAATGATAAATTATGCCAAATGATGATTATTACAAAAAAATATGTCAAAAAATTTTCTGTATAAAATGTGTGTACATTTAACTTATTTCCAAAACAGACATTTGTACATTTTTTGTATGTTTGTAATTTTGAATGTGTGGTTACGGCTACATCACGCCAAAACAGCTAACCGGATTTAAACTATTTTAGGTACACGGGTAGCCTGCGCATCCACGGATGGTTATAGGATACGTTTTACTCGACTGCTCTCTCTCTCTCTTCCTACCTAGTATCCCATATGGTGGTGACGTCAGCTTTCCGCACTCGTCTCCTCCACTACGCTCTATACTTAAGCACTACATCCTCCAACCTGGTTTTGGGTGTGCCCTGTATTGTTTGTGTCTGGATACGTTTTATTCGACTACGCTATCGAAAAAAAGAAGGGTAATGTCTCCGCGAACGAAGTTGCGGGCATCTTCTAGTACCTTTTACATATTAATTCGATATTCATCGTAATATAGATACAAGTCAAAGTGCAAAGAAAAATACGATTGCTCTCGCACGTGGTCACACCAGGACTTGAACCCAGTACTTATCGATTACGCGTCGAGAGTCCTTTCACTAGCGAGCACTGTGCTGACCGCCTCGATTTCATCCATCCGCTTTGACCCCTGTAACTATTGTATTTTTGAAAGGTATTATAACCTTAAATATTCATCGTTATAATTGAACACATCAATGTATCACAAGCAGCTTATGTTTCGATTTGTATTACCGATATTAATATTAGTGCATTATCAGTAAGGCATTACAGGTATCTATACTAATATTATACATGTGAAAGTGTGTCTGTGTGTCTGTCTGTGTGTCTGTTAATGCTTAAACCGCTGAAACGGTTGGAATGAAATTTGGTATGGAGATAGTTTGAGTCCAGAGGAAGAACCCCTTTATCCCGGAAAAATACCCTTATCCGCGATAAACGAATATAAGGCGGACGAAGTCGCGGGCAGAAGCTAGTATACTATAATCACTTGCATGCTCGCACGAGCTGAAGTGAGTTTAGCCGTAATAAGTATCCTAAAATACATCCTGGTATACAGGGCGATTCATGATTTGTTAAAAATAAAATTATCAGGGACAATCTTACACAAATCGACCTAGTCCCAAACTAAGCAAAGCTTGTACTATGTGTACTAGGCGACGATATACATAATATATAGATAAATGTTCATACTTAAATACTTAGAAAACATCTATGACCCAGGAACAAACATTCGTGCTCATCACACAAATACTTGCCCTGGCCGGGATTCGAACCCGGGACCGCCAGCTTCGTAGGCCGTTGTGCAACCCACTGAGCCAAACGTGTGGTAAAAGAATGTTGCTTTATAATCATGTGGTTCATTAGGTCTTACATTTATACTCTGTTTTTTCTAGCATTAGAAATAAGGTAAACGATCATGACGTGTATTTTTATTGAAAAACGCTTGACAAAATAGTAACTATTACTTATGAATCCGAAATAATGTAAACTACCATCCTTGCTTTATAATTGTTACATATTGCCTGGGACTTATTTTTCGAAAGTGTTTTTCAAGAAAAAGACACCGTCAAGATTGTTCAACATTATCAAGCTAATAATATAATTACATCTTCACTTTTATAAAGTTGTAAGAATTACTTGTGTATACTTAAAAAATAAGTGATATTTATTTAGCGTATGCATTTCCTACTTACTATTTGAAGGTAACTGAATTAAAGCTGTCGTCGAGGACGAATTTTGCAGATTTTTCTAACCGGCCCATTTGTATATTATGGAGTAATATAATAAATGCGAAAGTGTGTTTGTCTGTCTGTCTGTCTGTCTGTTACCTCTTCACGCTTAAACCGCTGAGCCGATTTGGATGAAATTTGGTCTAGAGATAGTTTGGGGTTAGGGGAAGGACATAGGCTACTTTTTATCGCGGAAAAATACCCTTATGCGCGATAAACGAATTTAAGGCGGACGAAGTCGCGGGCAGAAGCTAGTATAATATACTCAGTTTTCAAACACTTAAGTTACCTTTAGTGTTTGAAAACTGAGTGCTTCTCGCCATTAAACGTCACAGTTTGGCGAGTAGTAATTACTTTGTAAAATGTTATTTTTGTAAGCTAAATAAATAAAAAAAATCGTTGAGTCGTTTGTATGTTCTTACGTGTCGTTGGCTTCGTTACGTCATAAAAGCTAAACATATTTCAACAATTTTGGTACACGGGTAGCTGGATAGCCACAGATGTTTATAGGATACTTTTCACCCGACTACGCTAAAGTAAAAATGAGGGTTGTGATTATTTTCTCTTCAGGGCATCTCAGTATTCAGAGAAAATTATTTGGTTGCCTATAATATTTACTACATATCCTAATTTTAAGGAGAGAACAAGTCAATGCAAAACGTCTTATTTCCCTCAAAAATTCACTATTAGCTCATGACCCAAACAAATTCCATCTTTATTTCAATGTCAGAAAAGATAAAAACGGCTTATAGTGTGAATTGAAGATAATGTCACTTGTTGCAGACCCTGGCATGCGAGACACGTCGCCTCTCAAGCTGCAGAGTGTGGGCAAGATCTTTGCCATAAAGGACGTATGTGGATAAAAATATCAAGGCACTTAAAACATTTTTGCATTAGGCAGTTGCACTGTGACTAAGATGTTTTATATAAAAACTGTATGTTGATAGAAAAATCTAGACAGTTAAGACCTTCCATGCATTATGTAAAATGTTCGGACTATTGTTTAGGCAAATATGAAGCTTTAGATGGATTCAGAAGAAACATCGTTACTATTATAAAGTTGTTAAAACTTTGTGTTGAAGACATTTTCAAAATAATAAGTAGAATGGAGGTCGATGAATTGTATTTTTTGTATGTTTGTGTGTCGTTGTAACTTCATCATGCCAAAACGTCTGAACGGGTTTTGGTACACGTGTAGGTAGGCATCCACAGATGTTTATAGGATACTTTTTACCCCTCTATATCTCTGTGATCGCTCCCTCATGACTGAGGATCGTGGTCATCGGTGGATGTGGATGCTCTACACCTAGTTTTCATGATCTGCCTCCACCGGTGCCTGTTCATCGCGTCTTTGACGACCGAGCAAAACTTGTTTAAAGATTGGGCCACTTTTACTTGATCGCTCCATCAGCCCCTACTGATTTACCCAAGTATGCTGAAGTAAAAAAGAGTGTTATTATTTTCTACTCCGCGAACGAAGTTAAACCTGAACTTAACCTGCCCACCTTCTATAAGTCTAGTCTCGCCATCTGGGTACCCTTTGTTTCATAAACGATTTAAGTTTCACTGGCGTTTTCCGGACGTGATCTGTCCATTTAGGCCAAGCGCGCACCACGATGTTATGTCGTGCGACAATTTTGTCGCAGAAATGCAACGTACGGATAACCCATGGGGTGTGTCAGTGCACGCATATACGAGAAACAAATCGGAGCGATTATAAAATTGTGATTTGTCACATTTTGCTGCGACGCAATTACGGAGTTATATATCCCCGCGCGCACTGCGATAGTAAAATCGGAACCCGGGCTCCGCGGTGGCGCTGAGTTGGCGTTCCGCTCTCCAAGGGTCAACATTTAGGAACCTGCTTCTGCAATAGTCTCAAGGCGAGCTACTAGACGTTGACCATTCATCATCACTCGCTTGTCCTTATCCCATTTACTTGGGGTCGGCGCAGAATGTTTTTTTCTTCCATATCACTCGTCATCTCGTCACTCACATTCTTCCTGTTCATGTCATCTCTCACGCAATCCATCCACCTTTTCTTCGGCCTACCCTTCCTCTTACATCCTTCCACATGCATATCTAATACCCTTCTTATCACTCTGGCTCTCATCCCTCCGTTGACCATTTATTGTTAAAGAATCAGTCGAATATTGATGATTCCTTTTTCCCTCCTACTCCTCCGAAGGAATAAATAATAATGCAAGACAAGCAACTGCTACGACAATCGTGTCGAGAACGATCAATCCCTCGACTTTTTCATCGTAGTGCGCACAGTGAATTTTCTGCGATAACTTTACAGTAAGATCCTAAAATCACGTCCCAAAAAGTAAATCGTGGTGCGCGCTTGGCCTTACAGATATTTACGGCTTATAAAATGTAGCCACGTCAAAACTACAAAGTGATACAAAACAAAAGCTAAACATCACATGGGGCATGATGCAAAATAGTTCTCAATGCGACGTAACTGAACCATCTAATAAAATTAAGAACTGGTCATACAATGTAACTGATTCCTCACTTGGGCAAAGCGACATTGTATGTGGAACCCCTGGAATGGACACGGGCGGTCATTACGTGTGTCAAGTGGACGATGTCACGAGTTAACGAGATGAATGAAGTTACGTGTATTTTGCACACAGTTTATGGCTGTGACAAGGTTTTATTTGTAACGGACGAAAAACTTGGAATTTTTATTTTATTTTTTTATTATATTCACGCTGTCCACCAAGTCACCTTTCAGAAAAACTAAATTTAAAACGGGTTATTCGTTCAAGAGTTGGTCAGAGGACTTCTGCGTTGAAATTTAGTAGGTCGCATTGATTTTTTTCCTTTGCAATCGAACTCTGTGTTATAATATTATTTCAAAAAAATCGTGCCTTACCGAGCAAAGCTCGGTCGCCCAGATTCTAAAGGGTTATGCGAGACTTTCTACGTAGATGTATCATCTACTTCAATATTTAAGGAATGTTTACCTTAACGAAGACCAAGATTAAATTGCATAATTAATTACGCAACTGTCCGAAATACCCAAAATTCCACCAGAATTAACCAACCAACGTAATTAAACAGCAAATTAGATTCATTAAAAGTCAATATATACTTACATTTACTTAAGCCCATCAGAATCAAAACTCGAGGTAACTAAGAGCAAGTCAGACCTTTGATTGCGGATCGCAAATGTTTGCAAAGTCCACAGCTACCGTCTCAATTATTCAAATAACTATAGGTACGCTAGGCGGGGGTAATTTTGTGAATATTACCCACGTACTAGTTAGCGGGGTAACTGAATTAGTTATTGAGCTTAGTACGACGTGTAAGCTGCTTATGAGTTTGCGACCAAAGAACATGAATGCCCCGCACGTCAAGCCAATAAGTAGTTCCAAAGTGGAGTAATAATGTATTGAAAGCCTAACCTCCGCTTGGGGATGTACCATGATAACTCGCTTGTTTTAAGGTTCAGTTGCTGGGGAAGTGACCAAATGGGGAACCTCCCTTTTTAGCAAAATTACCTCAGTTTCCATCTGTTTCATTTTCCAACTCACGCTCTCTCTCTTCCTCTCTCTCTCTCTCTCCGAAACCGAAACAAAATTTGGATATTTTTGAGTCATTGAACTCAATAGGTTCGGTTAGGTTTGTTTTAACGAAATTCTGATAATTTTACCGTTTTCGAAAAAACCTAAGGTTGGGAAATTAAATGTTTGAGAAATGAAACAGTTTGGGAAACATAATTCACTCTTTTATTAGTTACCCGATCAAGTGTTAATTTATACTAAGTATTATAGAGTTGAAGATATTTAAAAAAAAATGGGTGATGGAAAAAACTTTTTTTAAGTTTATAAGTCTTTGCAGCTTCATCGCGTCAAAAGGACACAATATATTTCATCATTTTTTGGTAGACGGGTAGCTAGCTGGTCTTCCACAGATGGTTATAGGATACTTTTTACCCGACTACGCTCAAGACAAAAGAGGGCTATGATTTTTGAGAAAAAGAAGATACATTGGACTAGGTAAATTCATAAAAAATCTAGGTATATGTATAGGTAATGTACCTTGATTTTAAGAAATTTAAATATTTAGAACGTTTCGTGTATTGTACTAACGAGTATGTTGGTAAATAACCAGATGTATTCGTAAACCATGACGGGGATTTCCATTAAATCCTTCCGGGCGCCGTCGTCTCGGTATCCGGCGGGCCGGTATTTGTTGCTACATTTACAAGCATCGACGGCCCCCAGAGGTTTCATCATCAGCATCATATCGGCCTAAGGACGTCCACTGCCTGGACAAAGGCCTCTCCCAAGGATTTCCACAACGACGCGCGCCGCCCTCATCCAACAGTTGACCGCGATCTTCACTAGATAATCGGAACATCTTATTGGGGGCGTTCCCACGCTTCGTCGTTCTGTACGCGGTCGACTAAAGTTTTGGTTATAATGGATAAAAATTATACAAAGATAATTTTCTATAATTTTTATCCGTTATAAGCAAAACTTGGCTTTGGAATAGGTAAGGAAGAGCATGGTCAAAATTATACTAGCTCAAAAAGTGGTAAAATTAGAGGGATTGAATGGAAACTTAATCTAGGTGAATAAAATTATGTTTATGTAACTAGAAATTTAGATTCACGATAGGTATTTATGTTGATAAATAACTAGATGTATAATTCGTAAACCATAGCGAGAAATGCTATTCAATATGCTATTAAATCCTTCCGGGCCGATCCGGCCGGCCGGTCTTTGATTCTACATTTACAGGCATCGACAGGCACAGTGTCGATTCGATGCAAATAATACAAGAATGCGAATTAAAATGGTTTCTTTTACTGGAAAATGTTTTTCTTAATGACAAAATGGTATTTGATGCCCCTAAAACAGGGGAATAATTAAGACAATTATAAGTGCTAAATAACACAGATAAATTATAATGCGGGATAATTAAGGCTGATACAAATATTAAATTAAGTATATAAATGATTCCATGCATTATTTATCTAAACGTGCACGTGTGTTAGATTCACGTTCCGAGTATGCTACAAATGCTGCTAACTAACCAAATGTATATATATACATACGTAAACCATGGCAAGGATTGCCGTTAAATCCTTCCGGGCCCGTCGGTCCGACTTCCGGCCGGCCGGTATTTGTTTCGACTTACATTTACAGGCATCGACGGACACTGTATGGATTCGATACAAATAGTCGTAATATACTATAAAGCGGATTTTAGTAAAAAAAGTTTTAATTATAATCAGTTTTGATCATAAACTATTTTGCTTTATTATTGCGACAGCCTATATTAGTTTGTTCTTATCTGCAATCGAATATGTACTTTCTCTTGTATATTATTGACAACGATTAGGATAGAAGGTATCAATATTACAATTTGTAAAACATACATCACATTACACACGATATTGAATATAAGTTATTTAGGCTATTTTGTGTGAGTACGTTACATTTTATTTTTAAATTACGCATATCCCTTCATCTGATAAATCCAATGTGCCATTGGAATGTCATACAGAATGCTGGTGGCACGGCCTCTAAGCTTCTTGCGTCTAACGGCGTGAAAATCATTCGTAAGACCCTCTGCGAACATCATAATATGTATCATATATGTTGGATATAGGCATTTTAAACATCTCTACTATTATAAAGTTCTAAAATGAAATGTCTGTACAATATTTTCCAAAAAAATATTGCGTAGGATCATTTTTCGACGGACAGACAGACATGACGAATCCATAAGGGTTCCGTTTTTTGCCATTTAGCTACGGAACCCTAAAAATATGGCTAATGACTAATTTCCTCTGCGAAATTTGCAGGTACCATCTAGTTAAATAATAAAATTGAGACCGTCGACTAAATGCGATACTTCGTTCGCGGAAGAGAAAAAGTCATAATCCCTATTTTTTTCTTCAGCGCAGTCGCGTAAAAAGTGCCTGACTCATGAGTTCGGCACGAGCGAGTATCGAGCACTCGATAACGGTCTATCTCTTTCGCACTATTAGCGCGTGCGAGAGAGTTGCATTGACTCTCGATACGAGATACTCGCTTGCGCCGATCGTAAACTCAGCTCATGGCAGGCACACTGAAGGTACCCAGCTAACCGTGCACTTAAATAGTTGAAATCCGTATAGCCGATTCCGTTTTGCCGCAACGACACATACAAAAAATGCAAAAAATAATATTTTTCGCTTCATTGACCTCCAAATAGTTCCTTACAATAGATTTTTTTGATATCTTCAATTTACGGATATTTCATTTTTACAACTTTATAATAGTATAAAAAAGCAAAATCTGAATAACCCCTAGAGAGGGTTAGCAAAGGAGACGGATTAGATCGGTCACGGAGTCGACAAAGTCAGATTAAGCGCGTCGGCGGATAGGTGTGGGGGCATGACGGGATATTCCGTCTAATTACGACTACGGAGCCTTTATTGATTAAAATATCAGAATATGAACAATTTTTTTTCAGGATTCCGTACTACAAAAGGAAAAAACTGGACTCTTATAGAGTAGGTATAACTTTGTAGTCCGTCTGTCTATATATTTTTTTTAAATATCTTCAATGCACAGACAATTTATTTTGACTACTTTATAATAGTATTAGATGTTGGAAGTAACGCTGCTCGTACCATCATAGGCTAGATATCGACCCCAGTAAGACTTAATAGTAAATGGCTTCGGGGTTGAAGATGACACTCTTTGGATGTTGGATCAGGAAGAAATAAGTCTAAAATAATAGAACGAATGAAAGAAAATAACCACTTTTTAGCAGCACATTGTTTTATCAAAGTTTCGTCTCAGTGCCAATAGCGACAGAAATGAAAATAGACGTACATATCTTTACAGTATGTCGTATGCCAGTATGTGTGTAGCTCACCAAAGCAGTTAGAAACAATACATAGAGGTTTTGGGTATGTTTTATATTCGATGGCTGACTTAAGAATAGTTCCTATTAAGAAATATAGACCGAGACAGTCATTATTTATAATAATAAATACATCACCTACTTTTTAAGGTGCGTCCACATTTGTATCATTTGCCCGATCAGATCTTCGTTCCGTGGCATGATCGCGTGTCACGATCACGCGTTTAGACGTTGCGCCGATCCGATCGCTCGAAATCCATGTTGATACGCGTATCATACACTTAGATCGGACCAGCAAGGCATGATCGGCGCGCCGACAGTGAGGGTCCAAGCAGCAATATACGCAGTCATGCCACGACACGGTGATCGGATACGAGCAAATGATACAAGTGTGGACGCACCTTTAACTACCTGTCTATCTGTCTCACATACTATCGTAAAGGTTATATCATCACATATCCCGCCGTTCCGGGATGTTGCAGGCAATCTAGTGTACTACACAATACTACTCCTGCCTAGCAGACAATGGTCCCTACCTACAGAACGAAGCCAAGCTTATGAAGCTGATAAAAATTGTGGGATCATCATGTCCCATTATTAATGTTATATTGATAAAATCCTTCATGTTGAAAGTAATAAGTACTAGCAAAATGCAAAAATACACACAAAATGTGAATGATCAAGGTTCCGAGCATTTTTCGGTCCCCATATGAAAGAAAAACAATTTTGCTCAGAAGTACATAAAAACCGGCTAAATGTGGGTCGGACTCGTGCACCGAGGGTTCCCCACAAAATATACGCTACAAACAGCCGTATCTATGAACATCTAATGTTAGCAACAGAGCCAAGCAAAATGTACGCGGTGTTCCATCATTTTGTATTGGTTCCAGACATAGACATAGACAGAGACAGACAGAGAGACAGACGAACAGCGGAGTTTTAGTAATAGGGTCCCGTTTTACCCTTCGTGTACGGTACCATAAAGATCTTTGGGATCATAACGAACATTTCTTTATTATGACCTAGTCACTACAAAAGTAAAGTGATTACCATGAATTAAAAGAAGCTAAGGATTCGATAGCAATTTTTGGATTATAAAACGGATTGTTTTATACATCACCTAGAAAACTTCTTATCGGGAGGGAAATATTACTCACGAAAACATATAGTTATCTTCCAGGCAAATTCTTTCAGAGGCTTACAAACCTCCGCAAATCCCCGTAAATAGGCTTACTCGGCCGCGCCTGTCAATAAATCTGACACTTGTCAACTGCAAAACTGCTTATACCCTCGCCACCATCTTGCTAGCATCACTGTTATAGTGTCGTGCAATTCAATGGTTGAATTTAAATATACGATGAGGGGCCTCTGTATATTTTACAGCAAATTAATACAAAAAACAAGAGCTTATTTTCGGACTTTATTGATTTCAGAATGATAGAAAACTGAAAAAATGTGTGTGTGTTATTACTTTATGAAGTTTTGTCCTGATACAGCGTTTCGGCACTTTATAAAAAGTAGCTGCAGAAAACTTCTTAAGTTGTTACTATTGAGGAGGCCTGCGTCCAGCAGTAAACTGCAGCATGAAACTATCCATAATTATGCTTTAAAACACTTTTGTGAACTTATTACGAAACTCGCCTTTTCGTAATAAGTTCACAAAACCAACCTCATGTTTTAGGGTCTCTCATTTATGTATTAGTAGCATAAACTACTAAAATAAAAGAATATAATTAGAATAGTCAAGTTTCCTTGCCTGTTAAACGGTATTCGGTATAATTAAATTTACACGTAAATGTTGACGGACGTTACTGAAATGCACTAACCAATTTCAATGAAACAGGCTTACCTAGAGCACAATACGTCCGAATGGTTCGTACAAAATTAAATATGGGAACATCAAAACATTCATTTCGGAAAAGCCGCATTAATCTCCTTTGCTCTGCCCAGAAACATCGGTGCTTCGATTTAGGAATGTACAATTTAATGCACACCGCGCGTTAGGCATTGATGAAATTTTGCTTTGAGCGAATACTCTGGTTTGGGTGTATCGTATCACCCGCCATTTGCCTGTAATTCTCCTATCGGCATTATACTTGGAAACCTTAATTACTACCCCTGCGTTCGTTTAATATTAGATCATTAAAACCGCAATGTTCGAAAACTTACCTGCTTTCCCAAACTGGAAGTTATATAAACAAAGCAAAGTTTACGGTTCTCAACTCTAACCCGTGCCTATACCTAGCCGGTTTACAAGCTACCTGACTTCCGATTCTAATTAAAAATTTAACAGAGCGGATAATAGCGGTTGTTCTCAGGAATATAGAGTAAAATTTTATACTCGACATTGAAAGGTCGAAGAATTAGAGCGGGCGAAAATTTAATAATGGGAAACAGCTTCGGCAAGAGGGAACTAACCATTAAGATTAAGCTTGGCTTCGCTCGCTAATTATTAGGAAAGGTCTTTGAACAATGCTTAGCCCGTTCAGTATCGATACGATTTTGTAAAAATATATACAACCAGAAAGTATCACCCGCAACTTCGTTCGCGGAAGAGATGCGCGGAAGATATTTACTTCAGCGTAGTCGGGTAAAAAGTACCATATCACCATCTGTTGATGCCCTACTCGTGTAACAAAAATAGTTGAAATCCGTTCAGTCGTTTTAGCGTAATGACGCTACAACGACAGATACAAAAAAAATATAAAATATTTTTTTTTAATATTAAGCGACCTTCAAATGTGTCTTCTATGTACAGACATTCCATTTTTACAACTTTATAATAGTTCTCGTAGATTTTGTATCCATACTTACGTCTTCAGTTTTACGAAGTCGCCAAAACGGATAATAAAAAAATATCATAAAAAATTGGGGCTGCCTTAAATATTTTAACAAATAAGTCTCACTATACAATATTTAAGTTTTCCACTCAGATATAGCATTTCCAAATTATGTGAGAAAAAAATGTGCGAAAGTTGTGTCTTAGATAGATAATGAACACATTCTTTAACTTTTAATGACCGCAACAACGAGGAGCATAAACTATCTTAGCCATTTCTACTAAATACCTCTAACTATGGTTATTAGTACTGAACTGAAGAATAACTGTTCAAAAGAGAAACACCTTTTGCGTTTAAAAATGGAAAATAATTACTTCACCTTCAGCGCTGAGTTGCGAAGTGAGAAAATGAAAACAGACTTTATCTGTACTATAATAAAGTTGTAAAAATTTAATGTCTGCACATTAAAGACATTTAAAAAAAAAAATCTACGGAATATTTGGAGCTCACTGAAGCGAAATATTTGTTATATTTTTGAATGTGTTGTTGTTGCTTTATCACGAAAAATTAGCTAAATGGATTTCAACTAATTAAGGTACATGGGTACATGGGTATTAGTATCTACAAATGGTTATAGAATATTTTTACTCGAATATGCAAAAGTTAAAACGATTATGACTTTTTTTTTCTAACGCGAATGAAGTGGCGGGCATCTTCTAGTCTATACTATTATGAATAAAAAATATTGATTTGCTTCATACAATAGGAAAAACATATATTTAAGATAGGCTACTAATATTATAATAATTAGATAAGTGTATATAAATCAGTCTGTCAGTTGGAGTGTGGAAGGGTGGCACCATCGTCGAAACCAAGCAACTTTGCTGCTGGCTTCCATTTGTGGCGGATGCCTCGAATGCACATGCTGGTCGCTCTAATTATCGAAGTTATTATACAAGCTCTCAGCCAGCCTAAAACGCAAGAAAAAGATCTGTCCCAGCAAAATGCGAGTGCTTCCGAGGTTATACTATTATAAGGTTGTGTCATGATTTTTATTATTTTATACCACAAATATCGCCATTTTAGTTATTTTGTGCTGGCAATATTTAGAATTCGGCAAATTTGAATGAGCCAATGAGACTTCAGAACTCGTGAACCAATCCGATTCGTGTTTCGAAGTGGGGTTTTTAGGCGCCATTTTTGATGACAGCTGGTTTCGGGCAAGAAAGACTGTTCATTCAGGTGATGACTCTCAGAGAAGACGGTCGTATAAAAATAGCAATTATAGTGATTAATGTATTCTGTGAATTAATATAATTGTATTGTTGGTGTTTGAAAGTTGTAATAAAATAATGTACCAGTGATTGAGTTTGATTTATGAAAGTTGTAAAAATGGGATCCCTTTCTTTCCCATATATTTATTATTCCGAATTTCGTTAGTCAGAAATTGATATCCATATCATTTACTGACATAAGCATCAATAGTCATAATTTTTGTTAAGTATAACGCTTAATAGATCTAACATTAATAACCTATAACATTATATACTCTAATCACAAAAGTTATAAAATTGCTGACTATAACATTCAAAGGTCTATCAATCATTTTTCAGAAATATTTAAAGGCATATATTTTAACCTACTAATGGTTCTTACTCATATCGTTTTAATAACTAACCGAATTACATCTAAAACACTGAATGTTCATTACGAAGTTATGACTTTCCTTAGTTTAACTTGACAAATTTATGGACTATGATGCAACTTAGAAAACTTTCCTACCTACTCGACTCTCAGTCAGGTCAGTGTAGGTACGACGATGAGCGAAGCGAGGAGGAGTGTTAGGTTGAACTGTGACCTTACAGCGTGCGAGCCGAGCGAGCCCTATCATAAAACCATAACACCGACTGCAACCAAGTCCGAATTCGGTTAGGTTAGGTACGACGACGAGCGAAGCGAGGAGGAGTGTTAGGTTGAGTTGTGACCCTAACGAGCGAGCGAAGCGAGCGAGCCGCGCGGTAGCTTTATAGGCACAAATGTAGGACTATATTAATACGAACTACTACCAGGTCCAGGTCAGGTCAGGTACTTGCGAATATAGACGTTGTAACAGTTATAATAAGGAAGGTTATTGCTTCTAACATTCTGGAAATGATGCTGTATGGGTTTTAAATGTTATGGTCATCGACTTTTATGACTATCAATAATTATGATCTACAAAAATCTGACCACCGATTTATACTGTTCATTTTTATGACTTATGACAATATGACTAAAAAAAATTCTGACGTACAACGTTATTCACTTCAAAAATCGAACTTCAAACTTTATGGGAACCAATAGAGACCCTGTAAAAATGAAATGTAACGGACTATTTGGAGGTCACTGAATCGGAAAATATTTTTAATGGATTTTTATGTTTGTATTTTTTTAATACTACTAAGGTGGCAAACAAGCGTACGGCCTGCCTAATGTTAAGCAGTCACCGCAGTCTATGAGCGCTTGCAACGCCAGGGGCATTACGTGCGTGTTGCCGACCCTTGTCTATGCCTACGTTTTGTTTTATTGTTGTATGTCCTGTTGTAGCTTCATCTTCAGATTTTAACTATTTTTGTAGTAAAGTATTTTTAAAGTATTTGGGTAGCTGGGTATTCGCAGACGGTTATAGGATACTTTTTACCTGACTACGCTCAAGAAGAGGGGTTGTGGTTTTTTCTTCTTCGGGAACGAAGTTCTAATAAACGATTACTTTTAATTAACTTGTTTGAACAATGGTAAATTAGTATGCGCAACGCTTAGCGGTAATTTTAATCATAAACAAAAAATCACTTATTACGTAATATTGTAAAAGTACTTTAAAAATATATAAGCCATTGAAATTTTGAAAGGTTTCTCATAGAAATGTTTAACAAAATCGGTTGTAGAAAAAAACTTTCGCTCAGGTCCCCCGCCTGACATAGACATACTTACGTACGCAAAATGTGGGCAACCCTTCTTTCAGAATCGCAGTCTCACCCGCAAACCAATGAGGCACAACCCTAGAATGGTTTCCATCAATTGAACGGTCTCTCAGCGAGTACATAATATATCTTCCTGGATCGCCGACTTCACCAATATGTCTCTTTAAGAGTTAAATCAGGGATGAAGCCAATATACTAGGTATTACGAACCCAAATTACGACATGTTACGAGACGAGTTTTGCTTCGCGATTGAATTTTGGCACACGATTGTTCGGAATTAAATGGTCTTGGAATTGATTAGGGGCCTTTCAGACCCCGTTTTATGCAAGCGACATAATCAATGCATATAAAACAGTTTCGTTTGTAAGATATAGTACACATATAACTGATTTCACGTCGCGAGTTTTTCTACGTGAATTTACAACTTTTTCATATCTTTCATCCATCGTTACAGTCTGTTTAGGAGTTTAATTTGAAAAGATTCTTCCTTACTGTACCAATGTCTGCACTATTTTGAGCTATGTATTATCTGTCAATCGTTACGTTATATTTACGGAACTTGTATATGTAACAATATTATGTGTGCACGTTTTTTAGAAAACATCATTTTTTGTATTGATATTTGCTGTTTTTTTTTAGCTTTAGTTACATGTGTAAAGTGCCCCCCGTAGAGATCTTTATTTTTGTTATTTAACAATCAAACTACGTAGCGGCTTATATAAGACACCTACGTATACTTCAGATTTAATTAATCTACATCTTGTAGTTTTCGAGTAAAACGCCTGTACATACGGATTGATGGACGGACGGACGGACGGACATGACGGAACTATAAGGGTTTCGTTTTTGCCATTTTGGCTACGAAACCCTAAAAATTGGGAAATTGTTGGGTCAAAATTTCAATTTACTAAGGTCTTAAGTATCGATGCTACCTACTATCCTAAATAACCACAGTATAATTAGGCAGGTATTTCATGATGTCTGTTAGCATCACCGGCCTGGCTAGTGTGTGAGATTCAAAGAGAAATTAATTAAGCCTGAGAGAAACGCCACAAACACTAATTGTTCGCCGCCGGGGTACGTTGCTAACCAATTTACTTACACTAACTTATTTTATATCTTACCGCCGCTATCTAAAAAGGCATGCTATATTATCTTAAATAGTAAAAGTCTAGTACATAATTAAATAAAAAATATATAAATAATATTTGGCAAATAAGTCAAGAGCGATATGACAAGAGGAAAACGGTGACAATCATCTCTCAGTACAATGCGTTTTATTTTTCTAAAAATATAGTTAGCAAATTCTTAATCGATTTCATAGTACGGTCAGGGAATTTAAAGGTTTGTCACTTTTCGACTGTATGTAATGGTATTAAGGTTCAAAAGTGACATACCTTTAAATTCCCTGACTGTACCTACATTGCTTAACAATTCAGTTACACTAACTTGTACTTGTACCTGTCTTACCAGTTGCTCTCTAAAAAAGCATGTTATTTTATATACAATAGCAAAGTAGAAAACGGTTCAGTAAATTAAGAAAAACGAAAAAAAAAAATTAGGCAAATAGATTACAAGGGCAATATGACCAGAAGAAAAAACTAAAAACATATCTCTCAGACCGATAAGAAATTATTCTCTTTTAATCTTAACGCAGCTATGTAAAAGGCATGCTACTTCATTTAAAAAGACAAAGGTAAAATTACGAAAAAGGTAAAAAAAATGATTTTTTTATAAATTATGTCAACAAATAGCTAAAAAGCAATTTACTTCCACTGATATTTTTCTTATCCATATAAAATTAAAAATGAAATAAAGTTGTAAAACTGGAACGTTTGTACATTGAAGATATTATTATTTTCAAAAATTAAGTGATACGGACTATTTGAAGGTCACTGGATCGAAAAGTATTTTTTTTTACTTTTTGTATGTGTCGTTGTGGCTTCATAATGTCAAAACGGTTAAACGGATTTCAACTATTTTTAGTACACGGGTAGCTAGGAATCCACAGATATTTAAAGAATACTTTATATTGGACTACGCTAAAGGAAACACAAATGTGAGATTGTTTAGTAAAACGTCCCACTTTGTCGATTCTAGTTGCGGAGTTACGGGCAGTTTAGTGAAATACGGCAAAACCTACCGAAAATCGACTTTCAATGAAAACTGATAGAACACACTGTAATAAACCTATGATTTTGTTGTCGAGCCATAAATGTCCAATTTAAGCACCTTTTTAAGGCCTCAAAGTTTAGTGCCCAGCGTTCCACCTTGTCGAATACCTAACAAAATCATCGATATCACATTTGTGCCTGTTTTGGGGAAAAATTTGTACTTGTCGATATTAAGTTATGAGTAGTTTGTAATATAACAAAGCATAAACTATGTTATGGAGTAGTTAGTATCAAATGAATTGGCATTTGATACTAACCACTCCATAACTTTAAAGTATAAGTGTGTTTTTTGCCGCCCCAAACTTTAACCAACGTTTTCTCAATTGTCGCTTTTTCACTTTTGCAACTTTGAAAAAAATAACTATAGCACCTAGAGACATATATCTTTCACCAAAAGATAGCGTATGATCTGTAGTATTAGGAACTACTCATAACTCCATATCGACAAAGTGGGACCTTTTCCCAAAAACAGTCACAAATGGTTATGATTTGGAGTCTCCTCCGGTAATGAAGTTGCGGGCACCGTCTAAGTATGTAATAAAATAAATATGATAATATTCATCAGATTAAAATAAAAAAGTTAATATAAGTTAAAATAAAATACAGGAGTCCCTTGTATTAATATCTTTTTTGTTCCTCAATGTTCTACGTGTGTTAATAACATAAGGTTAAAACCATACTGGAGCATAATTGCGGTCCAGCCGAAAGCCCTGATGCACTTCCGCTACATAAAGCCCAATGGCGTTTTATTTACTTTTACAACTATGTGTATAAAGCCTAGATGGGGCGGAAAACGATCAAAAATTATCGTTTTTAATTAAATAGTGCAACCGGATTAAGCGTCACGGCGTTTATCGGATTCCATCGACACTGGGTATTCCCGCCGGTGAAAATTGAAATCATTATACATTTTTAAGATTGTTTAATCTATGAGCAGTTTGAAGAAGCATCTCTCTTTCCAATCGGTCCCTCATTACTGAGGATCGTGGTCACTGGAACCTCTCAAATGGGCAATTTATCTCCATCGATTCCGGTCCAAAGTAGCCCTCACCACCTGATAAAATTTTGACGATGAGGTGGCCCTTTTCACTTGGTCAAACCATCGCGTTGGCGACCGGCCGCGTGCTCTCCCTCGTTCGGTGTTGCCAACGATGATCAATTTCTCAAGGTTGTCATCATCTCTTCGCATTATGTGGCCGAAATAGGACAATATGTATTGTAGACACGAAGTGAAGTTGAAGAAGCATACAATATTTCAATTTAAAGTGGATACCCAGCTACCCAAACGTAGTTGAAATCTGTTTTGTACCCGATTTGGCGTGATGAAGCCACAACGATACACACGAACGTACAAACATACAAAACAATCCAAAAACTTTTATACACCTTTATTATAGTATAGATATGCTAGATCAAAATAATTCTAAAGTTCTTTAATTAGAGACTAAATAGAAATGGATTATGCCTTTGTGTGTTTTGTTATGCTTTTTCACAAAGACAGAAAATTAATCCTATCTCAATTTCATCGATTCCAGGTATTCCAGCAATTAACAATCACGCACAAAACCTACAAAGCCTAGTCTCTCCACTCATATTTTAATTTAATTAACTCCCAAGCGCGCATCTCTTTGTGTTTAAAGCCCAAGAAAGGAAATGTTTTGCGAAGCAAATGACTGCACCTAGCGGGCGTTTTTTTGCTGCATATTAAAATATTTTTTGCTCCATTTAACGCAGGCAGGGTTGCGCTTGTTCGCTGAAAAGCAAAACCGTTAATTAAAATTTTATCACGTCTAAGTGTGGTGGCACATTATTGATGTGCCGAGACGAACAACCTTACCGCACGGCAAATATGAATACGAGTAAATGCGGGCTCGTGATGCTTGGAAAAATAAGGTGTTATAATGCTATTAATAGTTATTTGTTATGCAAGGCTGCAAATTTGTTAATTGGCGCGAGTGCTAAAATTGAAAGCCGAGCAAGCGAAGGAAGCTAAGTTTGAACTACGAGTAGAGCGAGCGAGCCATCGATTTTTTAAAACCGTTAATAATTTGAGAATTAAAAATTTGGTATGGAGATAGTTTGAGTCCCGGGGAAGGACATACGCTAATTTTCATCCCGAAAAAATACCCTTATCCGCGATAAACGAATCTAAGGCGGACGAAGTCGCGGGCAGAAGCTAGTATATTATAAGGAAGGATACCGGTTGAAAGAGCCGATGGCCTCAAACACAAGTCCTACAACACAGAGAGCTCCAAATACAAATTATCCATTATTATGGTCGGAAACTCAAGCGTTCATTATTAACCAAACACTAGTATGATGACGTTTAATTTAGCAGACAGGTTAAAGTTCGTAAGTTGCCGCAAGTTGCTCGCTAATGCGGTGTCGGGCGAGGCACCGCCAAGTTCCCTTTAATACATTAATCATTATGTGTGAGCCCCCATGTTTACATCCCGTTACACGGCTATGATGCTGTTGAAAAATAAAATTTGACTGATTAAGATTAAAAAACATTTGACATCATTTCACATCATCATCTTTTTGTATTCTATTTTAGTAGTAAAGAAGAATTAATTTGTATTATACTTTGAATATTTTGGTTAAATTACGTCAGCCCTACATTGCCCGAAACACAGGGAATCCTAGTTCAGGCATATTCTGTTGTTGTCCATATTTATTATTTAGTTTATTAGTAATAATTACTGTAATATGTTATATGAATAAAAATATTTTTATTATTATTATATAATATTATTCATCATGTTCTTTTAGTGTATCCGTTAACACTATGAGAAAGAGTAAAGAAATAAAACACTAATTAAAAGTGTTTTATTTCTTTATACAACAACAACAATTATCTGGTACATTGTTATACGGATCCTACAAAACTCATGTATCGTTCTAACGAATTGTCGTCCGAAGTCGGTTGCCAGCAAGGAGATCCCCTGGGCCCGGCAATTTTTAGTCTGGGGATAAACGAAATAATTAAAAAATTATCTTCAAAATTTAATGCGTGGTATTTGGACGATGGGACACTTGGGGGGGACGTGAACTCCGGGCTTGCCGATTTATCAGTGCTAATTGACAAATTTCTATTGATAAATTTTGACAAATGTGAACTATATCCCAAATTCTGACAGCAATGTCAATAGTGTTTTACAAAGATTCAACTACCTGGCACCCAATATTAAAACACTGGATAAAAGCACACTTTGTCTCCTGGGCTCCCCAATTTTCGAAGAAAGTTTTCCCGCGTATATTCAAAATTCTATTTCAAAATTCCAAAATTATTCATACCGCCTACTGGAAATTAGTCCGCATTATGCTCTCTCTATTATTAAATTTTGTTTCTTCGTTCCGAAGATGACTTATGTGCTTCGCTGTTGCCCTCTGTGGAAGAATCAGGAACTTTTATCGCGGGTCGACAATTTAATTAAAAATAACTTGGAGGCAGTCCTCAATATTAAGTTCAGCGAGCGGTCTTGGACTCAGGGGTCCCTGCCCATCCAGCACCGTGGTTTAGGCGTACGTAGGATGTCTGGCGTAGCGTTGCCAGCTTTTTTGTCGTCGGTACATAGTTCGTTCGATCTCATAGGGAAAATCCTTCGCACAAACTGTGAGATCTCGGGCTTGGAGGACGCCAAAAATGCTTGGCTGAGTGAGTGCCCTGGTCAAGACATTCCTGAGTATCCTAAATCCCAAAGAAATTAGGACGGCCCGGCGTGTAAATTGGCTCTCGCTTCCCTCCTCGACCAATGCGGGGCTTTGGAAAGAGCAAGACTTTTGGCAGTAGCTACTAAGGAGGCTGGGCACTGGCTCCATGCGCATCCATCCCCCAAAATTGGTTCCTTTTTAGAACCCAATACCCTCCGTCTCTCAGCTTGTCTTCGTCTGGGTATTCCGATTTGTGCTCCCCACCGTTGCCCCCGCGGAACTGACGTAGACAGGTTTGTGCATCACGGTCTCTCTTGCCGGAGGAGTGCGGGTCGCTTCTCGCGGCATGCTGCCCTTAACGACATCATCCGCCGGTCTCTTGCGTCGATTAATGTGCCCGCTGGAGCCGACTGGCATTTCGAGAACCGACGGCAAGAGACCGGATGGGATGTCGTACCGTGGAGTATGGGGTGGATGCTAGTGTGAGACGCAACCTGCGTCGACACATTGGCCCCGTCACATCTCCACGGCACTTCCGCGAAGGCGGCAGCTGCGGCATAGGCGGCCGAATATGCAAAGGTGGGGAAATACCGTGGTCTTGGCGCCGAATACAAATTTGTCCCGTTCGGCGTCGAGACCCTGGGCCCGTGGGGTCCTAGTGCTCTTAAGAGACCTCTCGAAGAGACTCAGAGACACAACGGGGGACCTCGCCCAACGAATTAGCCTAGCAGTTCAGCGGGGTAACGCAGCCAGCATCTTCAGGACCATGCCGCATGGGCCCTTTTTAGATATAATTTAGTTTAGTTCAGTTTTATTTTAGATTTTATGTTTAGTTTATAGGTAATTTTAAGTTTTTATTCGTGTATTGTTTTTTGATTGTTTTTGTACTATTTATTCACAAATAAATGAACATTTTCATATCTCCACAACAACAATATCCAATATAACCGCCAAAGCATAGAAGAATTGCAAAACTTAAATGTCAATGTTTTTATCGCGAAATAATGGTAAATGGATAATAATGGCTCCCGAGGAACAAAAAAAAATGTATGCCACGAGAGCAATAAATAAATCACAAGCATTTTATCATCATAAAATTTAGTGAAAAAAAAACTATAATATTCTTTGAAAATGACATGACCCTTAATTTATTTATTTATCGTATGGCTTTATTAGACACTGGAATTGGGTCAGCAAGAAGTCGAACTAATTAAATAAAGAAAAACTAGTTCTGTATCACCCTTATTTTTTTCGTATCTAAGTATAAGCTAAACATCATTGATAGGGGGTAGCCTTGCGAATAACTCTTTGCTATTATAAAGTTAAATATATTTTCAAAACATAAGTGAAACGGACTATTTGAAGGTCACTGAATTGAAAATATTATATTTTATGTTTTGTAAGTTTGTATATGTATCGTTGTGGCTTCATTAGGTACGCCAAAACGGCTAGACGGATTTTTTTTTGTATATGGACAGCTGGGCATCTACAGATGGTTATAGAATACTTTTTACTCGTATATGTTATGATTCTTTTCTTTTGCGAACTACAAAGTTGCACCTCTCTAGTAATAGGCTATAATATTAAAATTACTCATTCAATAAAATTCCTCATTCTTATGAAAATTTACACAATACGATGGTAAGCCCAAATAATAAAAGGACACTTACTTCAGAACTATTATAAAGTTGTAAAAATGAAATGTCTGTACATTGAAGATATTTTCAAAAAATGATTTTTACGGACTATTTGGAGGTCACCAAAACGATTTTTTTTTTTTTTGATTTTATGTATGTTTGTGTGTGTCGTTGTGGCTTTGTCACGCAAAATCGGCTAAACAGATTTCCATAATTTTTGGTACACGGGTAACTGGGTATCTCCAGATGGTTATAGGATACTTTTTACTCGACTATGCTGAAGAAACAACCACGGGTTATGACTTTTACTCCTCCGCGAACGAAGGCGCGGGCATCTTCTAGTAAGGAAATCAAAATTATCAACACATTTATTTTTGCAAATGTAAGCTAACTCGCATTTAATTACCTTTTACAATACTTCAATGGACGGCCGAATGAAAAACTCTTTTCATACAGAAACTTCATTCATCTACAGAACCAAATAGGTAACCATGTTCACAGTTGCTTCTCCGATTTCAGACCAAAGCAATCCCCAATTTTATTTTACTTTTCTTGCTTCACTCGATGCTTTCAGCTTTTGCGGTGAGCATGGACTTTTTATAAAAATCTGCCATTAATCTAGGTGTATCTCGAACGTCAAAAAGTCATATGAATATATCGGAAAGTTACGCGCTTATGACTTTTTTCTGGTAACATGAAACAGAGCGCGTCCACGCCTGACTGATCGCATAATGGTTTCTATTCGAATAGTGAAGACCCGAAAAAACCTAGGTTACTGAAATGTTTTATGAAAAGCGAACGGATTTTTCAGTTTCCACCAATGCTTTGCTATATTAATATCGATTCTGTAACTCCAAATAGATATTGAGGCCGTGATATTCAACGCCATCTATGACATTGTTATTTAAGTACTTAATGAATGCATATAATAATGTGACAGTTAAAAAAAAAACATGTGTATTTAAATTTTTGCGTAGTACTTTGTAAGGATTGTTGCTTTATAATTTAAACATGTTGTAAGTTATATAATTTGTTTTTATTATTATAAATTGTGTCTCCCTTTCGGAGCGATAATGTACGAAAATATTCGATATATCAAAAAAAAATAAGAAACTTCTAAATGTTTTTAAAAGAACCGTCGAAATATGTGCCCCACATTTAATATTTTAATATATTATATATGTGCCACGTATTTGATGATTTTATTTTTCCAGTTTCGGTTACATGAATGGAGTGCCCCCCTACATTTATTTTATTTTATTATTTAACCATCAAACTAAGTAGCGGCTTACACAAGACACCTATACTCCAAATTCCATCACTGTACATCTTGTAGTTTTTTAGTAAAATGCCTGTGACATACGGACTAACTATAAGGGTTCCGTTTTTGCCATTTTCTATACGGAACCCTAAAAGGCACCAAATATATATCTGCCTTATAATTATAGAAAATTAGATTTTAAAACAACTCACTATAAGGCATAAATTTGAACGTTACTAAGAGGCTTTCCAGGAGTTTTAGTATTTGTTTTTGTTTATTCAGGTATCGTTTAGCTCCAAGCTCAAAATCACTCCAAACATCACGACATCAATGGCGTCAGAGTTTTCGTAATCAAACTACGACTGAGCTATCTAGGTTAGTCTAGGATCTAGGTCCTACGCGCCCCGGGCGGCGCAACTTAGATATGCTTAATTAAACTCCTATCTTATGGGTACAGATATAAGATCATAAACTTGAGTCTTGGATATGTTTTATATATCAATATATCTATAAAAAACTAGAAGATTCCCGCAACTTCGTTCGCGGAGGAGAAAAAGTCATTACCCCTATTTTGTCTTCAGCGTTGTCAGGTAAAAAAGTATCCTATAACCATCTGTGGATACCCAGCTATCCGTGTACCAAAAATACATGAATTGAAATCCGTTTAGCCTTTTTGGCGTGATGAAGCCACAACGACAGATACAAACATACATAAAATCCGAAAAGAATATTTTCGATTGAGTGACCTCTATATAGTCCGAATCAATATTTTTTTTTTTAAATATCTTCAATGTACAGAAATTTAATTTTTACAAATTTATAATAGTATAGATATCGTTCTCAAGTCCCCTAATATTATTTTAATTTATTTTAATTATCGTTCACAGTTTGGAAGTTGATTGACTTCTAAATCACACCTAGAATCACTAATGATCTTTAAACTACATATTATCTTAAATCATAGCTAAGAAGGTGTGTCCTTAAAGTCCCTTTCGGACAAAAAAACTCATCAAAATCGATCTATCCATTTAGAGGTGCGTCCACATTTGTATCATTTGCCCGTATCAGATCATCGTCGCATGGCATGATCGCGTGTAACGATCACGCGTTTGGCCGTTGCGCCGATCCGATCGCTCGAAATCCATTTGCTACGCGTATCACACACTTATATTGGAAGAGTGCGGCATGATCGGCGCGCCCACAGTGAGCGTCCAAGCAGCGCGATACGCAGTCATGCTACGGCACGGTGATCGGATACGAGCAAATGATACAAGTGTGAACGCACCTTAGGACCTACGATGCGACAGACAGACACGCAGATGTATAGAAAATGCACATGTACATATAAATGGAAAGATCGATTATGATGAGCTTTTTGTCTGAAAGGAACTTTAAAACGAGATGTCTCGGCGGGGTTTAAAAAATATTATTAAAAATATGAATAACAATGACACTAGTCTTCTATATCATTTTAAACGTAAATTTTATATTAGGGTAAGTTTGAATTTGAGATAATCTCGAAAAACTACTAATCAGTCGACAATACAAGGGGCCATAACAATGTTCGCCATCTTAGAGCCATCCAATGCTCAGGTTTTAGATACTTAGACGCGTAGCTGAGCCTATGGTACTTTATTTCTGGTATAAAAGAGGTTATTTTCAAAATTACCCAGCATTAAAAATCATTCAAAATTACCCCTTCGCACCTTACCTACCGTCTGGTAAAATCGAATTTAAGTCTACTTTAGTGAAAGTTGGTTTTCTATTCATCGGAATTCAAGTAAAATTGGTGATTCAAGCGTCACAAGCGTCAAATTGAAAATTAAAGCTGTATATTTAACTGTAAAAATAAATACTTAATTAGGAGTGACAAAAGGCAAAACGTGCTTGAATTGAGCATTCACAAATTTACCGGAACATAATCACTAGGAGAACGAGCTCTCGGACTACAAAGACTCATTGAACAGCAATTACCTCGAAGGCCTCGAAAAAGGCCTTTAATTAAATCCTTCTCAGATGACGTCATAATTATTAGGACAACCCTCTTGTTTTGGTAACTGAAGAAAATTTCTTGTTCAAATTAATTAGTTGAGTGAAAAAAGAGCGTAAATCAAGGGAACAAAATTTCCGCTGTCGATACAAATTAATGTCTTAAGTGGAGCTGACCGCGCGCCGCGGATTCCGGGAATCTTTAGGGAACAAAATGTAGCTACGAGATAATCGCTTCAATGTATAATTATCACCGTCTCGACCGGCTATAGTATTCACAAAATGTGCGTTAGCTTCGAATGCAGCGCGTCACCATCGCTATATGTGCCTAGACACGTATAACTATTCGTTTTCTTAACTTAAATAAGTTTCATAATCCTGCTTAAGGGACTAATATATTTTGAATTGTTATCGGAAACATGTACCACTACTTCACGTAACTAGTTATATTAAGGACAAAATCAAGCCCATGGAGTCAGAAGTATAAAATAACTCCCCAGCACTTCTAACACAATTGGGATACGCGACTCTTTGTCGCGCGATAAAGATTGTCTGTCTCTTTCCTTTCAATCCAGTGCGACAAGGACGAGTGATGTTGTCACGCGACAAACGAAGTTGCGAAGGGTTGCGCTAGCCCGGTAGGAACCCAAGCAAGTTTAAGGGCGACCCTTCATAGCAGTACGCACTGCCCACGCTACGCACGAAATCACCCGCTCCCAACTTCCCACACCCTGCACTTCCCCGGGAGCGAAGAAACTCCTGCATAGCGTAGCAGCGTGTGTGCAAACTTCCTTGGGTCCCTACCGGGCTAGCGCGACTTCATACATAGCATCACCCGTCCTTTTCGCACTGGATTGAAACAAAAGAGACAGACAATATTACTAACGCTACATGTGATTTTTCCTTTGTTATAAGCTACGCGCGCTACGAAATTCTTAGTCGTCACTGTTACTCTGTAGAACAAGAGAAGGATGTTCAACAGAGATATACTCGTATGATAACATATTTGTATTGTATTTACAAAACTTGCCACAAGTCATACCGGGGCTGTACCTTCAGTGCGGTTATCTCACCTCTATTTTTTAAGATAAAGATAGAAATTCTATATTGCACAAATCTATACTATTATAAAGTTGTAAAAATGAAATGTTTGTATGTGTCGTTGTGGCTTCATCGCGCTAAATCGGCTAAACGAATTTCAACTATTTTTGGTACACAGGTAGCTGGGTATCACCAGATGGTTACTATTTACTCGACTATTCTATAGGAAAAAAGAGGGGTTATGACTTTTTCTCTTCCGCGAACGAAGTTGCGGGCGCCTTCTAGTGTATAATATTTTCTTCTGTTTCCACGATTATTACTTATTTAAGTAAAACAATTTTAACGTAATCAATTGCGTATATTACTTCATTTGAGTTCCCGACGTTTCGGAAGCTTTTCAGCTCTCCGTGTTAACTGGTTGACTGATAAATTCAAACGGTATACCTCAAAAATACAATTACTTAATCTTTGTTTCCTATCAAAAACAAAAACTGCTAGAACAAATCTGCTACAATTTGCAGAAACATCACTCTCAAGAAACATAAATTTATGTCTGATTTCCCATTTGGAGCATGCAAAAGTGAATCATCCTGCATGAATGAATAGTTTAAAATACCATTACAACTTCACGTGCAATACAAATAATGGAATAAAACAAATAGCCAGTTAGCTAGCAAGCAGCATTAAACTATACAACATACTGTTTGAACTAATGGCAATTTAAAAATTCAAAGAAAGATGAAACAACACACAAAGTCGACGCGAAGATGGAGAAAAATTAGAAGTTATTTACATGCACTTTGTTATCTCGAGTCTAAGTACAAAGAGATATTTTAATAGTGGAAATGCGATTCGAAAGCGCAATTCGCAAGCGTTCGAGCCTCGGGGTATGCTAACTCTAATCTATTTTACAGAGACAATGTAGCAAAGAGCATTGCGATGCCAAGCGACGTTAATGTACCTATGCGAAACAGCAAACATATAAGATACTAGCTTCCGCCCGCGACTTCGTCTGCCTTAAATTCGTTTATCGCGGATAAGGATATTTTTCCGGGATAAAAAGTAGCCTATGTCCTTCCCTGGTACTCAAACTATCTCCATACCAAATTTTATGCAAATCGGTTCAGCGGTTTAAGCGTGAAGAGGTAACAGACAGACAGAGACACTTTCGCATTTACTAGTAGTATGGATGGATTTACATGCTTTTTCGTTTATGAATATTATTCTTTTTAGTTTGTCTTTTATTCTATTAGGTATTGTAGTCACATTTTGAACTAATCAGCAGGGAAAGCTGGCAATCGCAGTTTTAGAATAAAAACATCGACCACAGGTCAGTATTTGGAAAGGGGCGGACGAACGAATTCAAATCTATATTTTGTGTTTAGAAGTTAAGGAAAGTGTTTTGATTTGAATTTAAATTCAAAAAAACATATGAATCCGTGGAAGAAGCGGGTTGAGGTATTTTCAAGGCAGTGGCAAAGCATCGTTGAGTTAGGAATAGTCTTATATAGCATTACTTACTGAAAAGTTTATGCATTTATAGAAAAAGGAATCATGACTTACGTTCGTTAATCGTACACTGTAAAAATATAAGAATTTTACAATGGCACTTAATACAGATGCATTTTGCTTGCCAATTATATCGTATTGCTTTGTTTAAACCTACCCAAATAATAAAAGGTTAAAAGCATGGTTAAAAATGAAATAGTAACAACTCTAAAGTCAGTTAAAAATAAAATACAAAGCTTTTAAACACAGTGAACTAGGTAGCGTTGCAGATTTAGTTCTATTTGGAATATTTTTTATCAGAAATATTTATTATACTCAATGTGTGTCGAGTCCAGTCTATTTGAACCGTAGGCCTGCATACTCGGCGCACGGTAAATGGAAGCATAATTTAGGCTTTTATAACCCTTGTTTAATAATGCACTGCCGGTAATGCTACGCAGAACCACTGGTGTAAATGTGGGGAAAATTCGCTCAGATGGGGTTGAATTCGAAACGAACTACATGTGATACTTTGTTAGCTTTTACAAGTTGACTTCATTAATTTATTGAATAATAAATTATTATGTCAGTGATTATTTTAACAAATGATCGGTGAACTAAAAACCCCTGACCTCCATTTAGAAGCTACAATATCACAGACAAACATACTGATAGACATGTCACACATAAAACAGCCACCTTGTTTCGTTAACAACAATTGCAGAAGATTTTATTTACATATTACAGTCATTTCAAAAATCTCATAGAAAAAAGAACAATAGAATATCAGCGAAAATCTTACACTAATCGTCATAGTCCCAAACTAAGCGCAAAGCTTGTACCATGTGGGTAGGTGACCATATACATAATATACAGATAAATTATAATATTAAAATACATAAAAATATATCCAAAGCCCAGGAACAAGTATTCGTGTTCATCACACAAACACTTGCCCTGGCCGAGAATCGAACTCGAGCCCGCTAGTCTCATAGGCTGATGTGCAACCAGCTGAGCCGAACGTGTGGTTTTGGTCTAATAATAACTTATTTTTGTGAAGTTTCTGTATAATGCTTTCAATTGAATATATTGTTCATGGACATCATCTGCGATTTCAATGGCCTGCAAACACAAAAGGAGTTGTAATGTCGTTTTGCATCGAACCAAGTCATTATTTTTGCTTCATGTCTTGACGTTCAACTATTTGCAATATCAATGACGAAGACGATATTGCCACCCAACAATATTCGTCTGTGAAACTGAGAATTGATGCTTTTGACGACCAGTTTGGCTCAGTGGGAGTAACGTTGCCTGCAAAGCTGAGGTCCTGGGTTCAAATCCCGGTAAGGGCAAATATTTGTGTGATGAGCATAAATATTTGACTTGAATGTTTTCTATGTATATAAGTAATATATCTATTAAATATATCGTCGTCTAGTACGCATAGCACAACCCTTATTAAGCTTACCATGGGACTAGTTCGATTTGTGTAAAAATTGTCGCGTTATATTTATTTATTTCTTTATTATTTATTTAATTTAAGCCCATTGCTTCACAATTACCTGAAATCTCAATTAAATAATTAAGATATTTTACAACCTAGTAATTTCACACTATTTTTATGGACCAAACTACATCTTCTTTAACATTTTCGCCGCTTAAATTCAGCCCCGTTCTTGCTAAAAAAAAATAGAATACGTGTTTGCCTGTTTGTAAATAGAGTAAATGCGGGTAATCCACCGCACCGATAACCGCAGGCGGCCATTGAATAATTATTCATTCGGACAGGTGAAATAATTTGCCAGTCAAATGAGTTTCTAAAAAGCCGATTAAGCAGAAACTAAAATTAGTTCATTATTTGTCACGCGCGGATACGATGCACGGAGTTGTTTGCGTCAGCATTTATTTTAACTGCATTACGGTTAACTAAATTCAAATGCAAATTGTCCTCTGGAAATATACTTTTAACAGGGTTTAGGCTTTTGTTGGGATGGTATTCAAATTTCTCGATAGATGGCGCTCAACCATGTAAATAATATGAAATTTGCGCCAGCAGAACTTTTCTTAAGATGAACTTATCAGGTTAGCAGGTTAGAAAATGACTATCGTACTATGAATGAATTAGTTCTGCAATAAATCTCCCTTTGTGGATATAGTTATAAAAAAATGTATCTTAGTTTAAAGATCGTCTGTAACAGATGGAAGTCCATGATGACGTCGATGATGATATTATTAATACTCCAGAATCCCTAATAAACTTTTTTCTATAAATTATTTCAAAAAGCAACATACATTTTACACGTATCGTAAGATATCGGCCAAACTGCATAGCAGTTTGTTGGCAGAAAGCATAATACCCTCCAACATTACAATTAAATATCTCTGTGTATGAAATGCGTTACTTAAACAACTAATAGAAGTAATTATTAGTTGTTTAAGTTCCAAGTAGAAATTGTATTTTTCTAAAAACTTGTAAACCTTATCCATCAAGGCAAAATAACTGACTACAATAAGATAAATTAATATAAATACCTTGAAAGTTCTGGATAAAACAATAATTCCATTACCTGAAACAGACAAAATATAAAAATTGTAACCACCTTTTTTGCTTTAAAATCGTTTCCAAATTGTGACAATTTACATTAACTTAACATGATTACTTGCAAATATGATTAGTTACAAACCACAAAAATATCAAACGTTACATAGGAACGAGAAAATTATTTCATACGATAAATATCTGACAAGTCGTTTAAAAATACGTAATTAATAACCGCATTTTGTGTGGAAAGTTATTTTTTGCCATTAGCTCACAATAAAAATGGCGAACATAATTATGACACCTAACCTTGCTATCGTTTTCCTCGTCTTATGCTCATCAAAGAAGTTATTTTGCTAAGAAAACGACAGAATATTTTATTAAAACCGATATTTTCAAGAATTTCCAAGAATGCTAACAATTTTTTCGCAAACAAACAAGTTGTCGTCAATTTTTGTTTATAAATCGGCAAAGCTCACATGTCGGCGGCGCAAGCTAACAGGAGCTTTTGTACAAACATTTAAACAGGAGATTCCCGCTGTAGGGAGATTTCAGAGGTATTGCTTTACAAGAGATGTGGGGGCTTTGTTAACATGCGGGGCCAATCGACGCACGCTGCCATTTTTAATTAGCTTTAGATCTAGCTCTGTACACCAATTTCACAAATTTCAATCTCGATTTTTAAATTTTACGTGTGCTTGTTTTAGATGCATGCTATGAAAAACATTCCATTCAATAAAAAGATCCAAAAGCATTCGATGAAGTCCAGAACACGTTCGTTTAGTCAAGGAAAATATTTATTACACAGCCAGCTGATTTAGAATATATACTAAGTACACAAACTTTACTGTTAAGTACAATTTCGAAAGAAATTAACAGTGATGTTTATTTCTCATGATGGTGCAAAAAAGTAGCCATACATTTTGCCATTTTATTTTTAATTAGTATTATTAGTTTTTACATATTGACATTCGGGATTTTATTCTAGAAACATTTTAGACAAATACAAATTGTTTTGTATTTTCTTGACGATGCTTTTTGTTTTTTATTTCATTTCACAATGTTTCCTAAAGTATTTTTTATGTTATCTAGTTTTATCTAAATTGCTCTAAAACCTAATGTAAATAACGATTCAAAAGTGCTTGTAGCTAGGCCAACTTGAATAAAGACAATTTTGGCTTTGACTATACCTATACGTTTCAATAACACCTTGTTACGAGTATCAGAAACGAAAGTGATTCATCGGGGAATGGCACTATTTATATTAATATGGCAAAGAAAGAATCAAAATTATTTGCTGGTGAGCAAAAAAGAGCATTGCATTTATGGCACAATAGGAAGTTACCATAACTATAAAAAAGTGCAGAATTGAAATTATAATTCGGTGTTGAATATCAACAATAAATGTGACGTTAAAGTTAGTAGGTACCCAGCAACATCCGTTTCTTGTAACAGACCTGTAAATGAAATTAACTAGGTACTTAAACACGTTATTTCAACTCGAGGCACTTACATATCACGCTCAGTAACGTGACAAAATAACTATAAAGACCGCTCCCATTACCCGCGACCGCGGAATCTTCACCGAAGCTTTTCTCATTAGCAACTCATCCAACTCAACGGTTGCTAATTTCATCAACTTAATAGAATACGACACTGATTAACCAAACAACTATTTTAATTAAATCCCCCTTAGACTAAATAACTTGAACCTGGAGACTTGGGAGTCTGAAGATGCAGCCCTTTTGCGATAACGCCCAGATGTCGCGACCGAAGATGTAATCTGCTTCCTTTGTGGCATATCTAATGAAAGGTTGACGAAACTGATATAGCTATCTTTAATCAAGGCGAAACTTGCGCCCGCATCGTAACGTCGGTTGTTTGACAGCAATGTTGCTGCTAAAGTTTGATTTGCGTCCGTACGCACTGGGTTAAATTTAAGGCGATCGATGCACTTGTTAGCCTTAAAGCAAAGACTTTATAAGTCAACATTTGTTTTACAGCATGTTGTTCGTAGAATTTGATTTGCGTCCGTATGCACTGGGTTTACTTTAAGACGATCGGTGTACTTGTTAGCCGTAAAGCAAAGATTTTGTAATTCGACATTTGTTTTACAGCATGTTACTGGTAGAAATTGATTTGCGTCTGTATGCACTGGGTTTAGTTTAAGACGATCGGTGCACCATTTTACCTTAAAGCAAAAAAAAAAGTTTACATCGTAATGTTGGTTGTTTGACAGCAATGTTTCTGGTAAAATTTGCGTCCGTACACACTGGGTTTAGTTTAAGGCATTCGGTAGACTTTTTAGGCTTAGAGCAAAGATTTTTTAAGCCTGTATCATAAAAATTGTTTGTTAACAATATTGCAGGTAAAGTTAAATTTGCGTCCGTACGCACTGCGCTTGGTTTGGCGCGATCTTTTGGACTATGTTGAGCTTTAACTAAAAATACTGTTGTAGTAAAATCAAAGCTGAATATTAACACAAGATACAACGGCTCGATAATTTTTTGGTTAGGCCATATAATTTTCATATATTATTTATTAATCATGTGGTTGAAAGAAAAGAAAAAATTGAGCATATTCCACTAGAAAAATATTCATGGACCTTGAATACATGAATTTCATTACACATAGGTTCTTATCAGGTTAAGTCACGCAATTGTGTTTAAGTGCTTTTTTTCGATAGTCTATCAACCCCAGAGTGTTGGGGTAAATGTATTTTACCTAACAGGGCGTGTAGTAGTTTCGAACGCGTTTATATGCATTTTAGTTCTACTACATCTACATATGACAGACACTTTTTACGCTAGCAACTTATAGCATAAATAAAATATCTATCATTTTCAACTCGTAAATTCATTCATTTCTCTTTTGAAACTGTAAAATTTCCAGAATGTTTAACTTAGTCAGAAGTTCTACAAGATGCGTTCTTCAACAATGCTAAAAAATAACGGCTAGAGAATTACAACAAACCATATCAATGTAACACAAAAGCTGTATTAGAGCTTATATACAGTCCTTATAACGCTGAAACTGGCTGTATAATAGCTGTATAAGCCCTTATACAGCTTGTGTGCTACTTGGGTAATACGTTTCATTATTATGCGCAATGTGAAGCTACCAAAATAAATGTCAACAATTTAACTAACATCAAGAAGTTTCTGCAGCAGCGGTTTGCCTGCAAAAAGCACGGCGGGCAGATCAAAAGCCAAACGCTTGTCACAATCCCAACCACGCAGAAACTTAAGGAAACTAATCTCTTTGAGACAATACCGGGCAATATCTTTGGTTTATGACGCGACCCTGCCTTGAAACACAAATATTTGAGCAACGTCTCACTGTTCTATTGTCCAGGTCAAACTAATTCTGCCGTCCTTTGCAACGGTAATTCAATTTTGTATTGTGACCATCAGTTAAGTAAATTTGGTTTCGGGTTAATTAAGCTTGTTTGCGATAAAAAGACGCCATGAGGAAACGAGTTTCCGTGCGGCGCTATGAATTTTGACTTTGTTTTAGTTTCTAAAAACCTTGAGGTTTTTAACATTTTGTCAGTGCCACAAGGCACACATCTACGCCCCAAAGTATTGATTAACCACTTTTAAGTACACTTGACAATATTTTCTCCAGTTCCGTGAATTTGGTAAGACAATTGAATATAAATCACATAATTTTTTACACTTTAGAGCATCATATTTCCTAAAATAAGTGCAAGGTTATAAAGATTTTTTAATCCTGTCATGATCTATATTAAATTTAACGTAAAATTTTCTGATATAAATTGGACTCGTAAATATCCACTTAAAAAAAATCGAGAGAGATCGTCATTTTCGGATAGTGATATATTTATGTTAGATCGCGGAAATTGCTTATATAGTAAATAAAACAAGTGTGATAAAAAAAATCTACAGCTGTTATTTAAATAAGGGTGACCCAAATGTTTACTCTCGAGTGTAGATAGTTGAACGGTAAACAAGTAGTACATAGTAGTGTTTGTGTGTGGCAATAAAACATGAATAATGCAACGATAACAACGAGACAGTAGATTGGAGAAACAAAAACAGTTTTTACAATATATATCACATCGCATATTTTTAAAATGTGCCACATATTTTTAACGTAACCGTCACAATCAACCCCCAAAAAATTGCGCAAAATTACAGCCGCCCCCCCCAAATCAAGACTCTCACTAACATCAACTTAAGGAACCGGGCGAGGCCGAGATTACACCCGCATTACTCCTCTATATTAAAAACCCCCACAATTTGCTGAACAAGGTAATACCTTTAATACTTTGCTCGGCGTGCCTCTTTATTTAAAAAGGCAAATTTTACTCTAAACATTTAACAGCGGGTCAGATCGTTTAGAAATAATTGTAATCTACTCTTTAACAGTGTTGTTTACCAATTTTCGAGTTTGATGTTGGATTATTTAGGAATTGATTATTAAAGGAAGAAGTTTTACTTTTGTTTTCATACTTTGAAGTATTAAAATATAATGAAAACTGTAAAATTATGAATCTTGTGACCCTGAAATACACTTCATTAAACCATATTGGCTTCCCACTTCTGTTATGTACTCGTATTTTTTGCTAACCTTTTCACGTCCATTTTGTTCGCGGAGGAGAAAAAGTCATTGAAATAGATAGATATTGAAGATATAAAAAAAAGTTACTGGATATTTCTTTTTGTATGTGTTGTTTGTGGCTTCATCTCGCTAATACGGCTAACCGGATTTCAATTATTTTTGGTACATAGGTAGCTAGGCATCCACAGATGGTTAAAGGATACTTTTTATTCGTCTACGCTGATAAAAAAAAGATTTTTTTCTCCTCTGCTGATGAAGTTGATAAAAAAAAATGTTCCGCGCTCGCTACCTCAACCCTTTACAAAGACAATTAGGCGGTTTTGTGAATGAGCAAGTTAAGGTGAAGTTCGGATCAACGAGGCATGGCGCGTTCTGCTTCAGCGCACCGCGGCGTACCATAAAGTTCTCCGTGGAGCCATACATCACTTAGTGACCCGCGTCGGCGCATGCGCGTCGCAACCACCAGCATTATTTAGTGATAACTTTACGTCTGGGGACGCTTTTGAAAACCCACGTCGCGTTTTGAACTGCTCTGCTATTGTTTTGATAGCATACACAATGTATGTTGATCATAAACGCGACATGCATGCCTTTGGCATCAGTCCTGAAAGAAAACATTAACGAGTGGAGGGGGGATTGTGTCATGACATTTTGCAATACCATATTGAACCACTTGATGAACTTTGGTGGATTAAGGACTGTGTGTTTACTAATTTATTTTATAAATTTCATTGTAATGGGAAACAAACAGCATACAATTGCACTTAAGAGTCAACATAATACAGAAGCCAAAAACATTTTTGCTCTGAGAGTACAAAAACATGCATTAAAAATAAGATACGCAGCGGATAATAACTATCTAGTTATTAATTTGAGACTATGAAAAAAAAGTTTATCTTGAGTGTATATACAACGTGACGCACGCGACGCACACCGCGTATACGCAGCATTAACCGGCCTCGCGGCCAATAAAAAAATTAAGCGCAATTCCAATTTAGCGCAGATCCAGTAACAATAAAATTATTTAGTACCATCAAGATTTAGTTTTTCTCAAAAAGTACCTTTTGTGTTTCATCGTAAGAAATACACATACTATCTATGACGTTACAAATATAAAATTTAAAGTACTATCTTTGCATCACAGCGCACACGCAGCATCGATGCGTCTCTCGGTGCGTCGAGGAGGTGTATCCTTAAACGCAGATCCCAACAAGAAAAAAAATGTAATCTGTAAAGTCGGATTACTTACATCGCTATATATGTATATATATTATGTTTATTAGCTGTATATATATTTGTGTATGTATTATATATATTTTGTTATTCATGTATTTAAAGTATATAAATATGTGTTTTTGTAATTACACAAGCCTCAGCATCACCCACAATTTTTCTGCTTTGCCCTAAGGTTGACTGGTAGAGAATGCCTTATGGCATTAAGTTCGCCTTTTGTACAATAAGTTTCCTTTTTGCAATAAAGATTAAATAAATAAAGAAAATTACGGACTATAATTTTACGTTATAACGTCATAAGAAAACATAGATGAAAAATTGCATTTTTTATCAACTTTTATCAATTTACAAGCCGAACGCTTTAGCCGATCGTGCCCCTCTATCGCTTGTTCAGTGCTCGCGGATGCACACTCGGCTCGGGCGGAACGTGGCGGCGGCCTGGTGGCGGTGACAATGAGTCATGCTTTGTCGTGCGTGCCGCCGGCGTTCATCGATTTATAAGACGTTATCACGTCAAAAACCTTGTGTGATAAATATTTAAATTAAGTCGTATGTATGTCGTAAATTCTTAAGGATTTCAACCGAAATGTCACACTCACATGCTGATTGCCAGTGTCAAATAAACAAGTTAATTCAATCGTCTCGAGTAATGATGCAAATTTTTCGAATTCCATTTGGTACCTGGGCCTCGTTGATCAAAGGTGTTCAGATTTGCATAATATGCGTGTTGGGTCCCCATTGCGGCGCCCGCAAACATCGTCTGTTTATTACCTCTCCTTAGTACTTAACTTTGTTGTGAGAGGATCGGTCATTCAAATTCATTTCAAATATTACCTACTCCTGATTTATTTTATACCCTTATTTCTACGTTTTATCGGAATAAAAATAGCAAATGCCCGTTCTCCAGCCTGTATTGTTTCTTATGCAAAAATTCGTTATTTTTTTTGCTTCTTAACGGTTCATAAATTTAAATAACACATTTAAATTTTCTCATACTGGTTTAGATTTAAGTGTCTGATGTTAATATCTTTTGATGTGCAATAAAGAGTACTTATAATTATTATTATTAAAAAATATTGTTATTTATAAATATGCTGTTTTCCAATTCCTAAATTAGGTTGTGTAGTTTGCTGATTGAGTTAGAGAAGTATGCTGATGTATTTTTTTTCTAAAATTATTAATGTGCGAGCTAAAATATACAGCTACTCGTGAGAAACCCGAAGGATTTTAACCACGGATTCCTCTGCCATTAGGAGTAAAAAGAAAATTAACTCAATTCAAATTCACCAAAACCAAATGTTTTTTTTTATATAACATGAAATTTTATCACATTATATCTTCAAAAGTAAGCCGCATTGAGCTAGGCTTTAAAACATTTTCTACTCATAATGACCTAAACAATGCAATAAAAACACTTGGGTTCCTCACGAGATACCTTGTACATACGAGTCACTACTAATATTGTCACTTATTGGATTCTAGCGAACTTAATATTGTGTTTTCCTCGCTACTCAACGTCAAAATTAGTTTAAAATACCTTCTTATCCGCTTTCATAAGCTCGTATTAACGCTTAATTGCGATACCCCGCAAGAAACCGCTCAGAACCGCATACCGTCTAACTTCGTAACAGCCCACCAACCCAGCTTTACAAGGAGACATCCGATTCGCTGCATAAAAATAAGTCCATACAGGTAAAGTCTGTATTCGATACTACTACACAGTTGTAAAAAAAAATTGAGTTAATACCTTACGTATAGCTTGATTTATGAGTCTTTTTAAATACTTGTTGTTGTGTGTGTTGGGTGGGAAAGTCAATTTTTAAAGTATGAAAATATTAATAACTAATAATACCATTCAATAATCCATGAATTGTTTTGTAATTTTTGTTATAAAACCGTTTCGATAAACGCAAGTTTAAACATAGCTGCAGAACAAAGATCTTATCTTCTCTATACAAGATACAAGCATGTGACGTCACGTGCCTAGCCTAGCCTTTAGTATTACACGTTTTTTGGGAAAGTCCAAAAATTTGCTTTTAACGTCTTTGTATCTCGGGGAGTTTTTATGATATTGTTGTAGTTTTTTCACCAATATTTCTATTATTAAGACGTCGTTTTATAACATGCCATAAAAAATGTCAAATAGCCTATTATACCTCGAAGATATTTTCAGAAAACTAAGTGAAACACGCTATTTGAAAAATATTTGCTGTCGCTGATTTTTTTTTTTTTATGTATATTGTATGTATGTCTTTGCGGTTTCGTCACGTCAAATCGGTAACAAGTATAGGATATCCAGGGATGGGTTATATTATATTTTTAACCAGATTACCTACTGTAAAGAAAAAAAGAGTATTATGACTTTTCTCCGCCGCGAAAGAATTCTGCTGACGGCTGCTAGTAAAATTATAAAACCCCTTTACCGGGATCATGATTGCAAGAAAACTGTTAAAAGCGCGATGTAAGATCTGCAATGTATGGGATAACGCCAACCTGTCACTAACATCATCCCTCGGTTGCAATAATGCTCTTTGGAAGGTTGTTTGGGTATCACGATTTTGGAGGATAGATAGATTTAAAAACATATCACAACACAACAAGCGGGGCTTAATCGCGTATAAATATTTTTAAGTCTCGTAGGAACCTTTCTTAGAAAGGAGAAAGGAACGTCCGAAACGTCGATGAAATTCCGACGACACATTTGGCTCAGTGGGTTGCATGGCCTACGAAGCTGGCGGTCCCGCGTTCGAATCCTGGCCAGGGCAAGTGTTTGTGCGATGAGCACGAATGTTTGTTTCCGGGTTTGGGTGTTTTTTATGTAGATATTTATGTATTATAATTTATCTATATATTATATATATCGTCGCCTAGTGCCCATAGTACAAGCTTTGCTTATTTTCGGAGTGGTCGATTTGTGAAAGATTGTCCCTGATTATTTATTGATTTAGTATTATTATTAATTACAATTACCAACGAAAGATAATTAAATAAATTATATTTATAAGCGATTAAACCCCGTTCGTTGTGTTTTGATAATGAGTGTAAATCGTGTAAGTTTAAATAAAGATTTCTAAAAGGTTTGGAACTGGTAAACCCGAGGATGGTGACAGGGTATTTTTACCCGATTACGTCAAACCAAAAAACAGATTTTGTATTCCTCCGCGAACAAAGTGGCGGGCACCATCTAGTTAACGCGTTAACGCGTTCGTTAACGCGATATCATCGTTCCAATTAGTCGGATTGGCGTTTCAAGCGTCTCAAACTAACTTAATCTCCTCAAGGTGTAGCGAAAGCACTTCAACCCGATCAATTTGAGTACCCAACTAGTCGCTCCATCGTTTAAAATATTGCTGATTCAAATAAAAACCGATTGCTATCGCACTTTGATGTTGTCGGAGGAAATGAGATCTGCTTCCGATCCCCGAAGAAAGGGAATAAACTCCTTCCCTTTTTAGGGTACTGCGGGCAGCGTACCGGAACCCTATTAATCTTGGCACAATATTTATCTCTCTGCTCGATCTGTCCCCAGCAGTCCTTTGTCGGGCTAGGAAGACGTCGATATAACAAATAGGAGGATTCAAGTTTAACCCTCGTGTATACATATATATTTTTATAAGTTTACATTAGTAGTGATCAGTTTAATAATGAATATTTTAAAATGTCATTGTCATGGTAAAAGGATATAAACGTTAAGAATTTTCATAATAAACGCTGAGCGATATCACTTAACTACTTTTCTAATTAAACTTAAATAGTTTTGCGTGGCTTGAAAGAAGGAAAGAAAAACACAAGGAACAAAATAACAATAGACATAAAATCTACTTCTAAAATAAATCCCCAAATATTACGACAAAAGAAAAGGACTCAGCCTATACTGCGACTGCGCAACGCTCGCTAGTTTTCATTCCCTAACGCTTTTTGCATTTTTTATCGGCATTTGCTTTTTCAGGTCGACAAGATCACAGCAGCCACCGAAAAGATGGCCCAATGGCGAGAATGACCAGTGTATTGTTTGATATAAATACAAAATGAAAATGCAATATATTTCGCTTTTTTTTTAATTTACGTATACTTTTTCAAAATACCTATGTACACAACTACAGAGAAACCAAAAATGCTACAACGAAAACAAAATTACTCATTTCTGGCCAGTTTTCTGACTTTTTGTCTTATGGTACCCATCAATGATTGGACAGCGACTTTGTTAAAAGTTCGAGTCATCTTGTCCAGTCTGAACGAAACTGCTGCTCTGTATCGGCACTACGGGCTGTTTTACGTAATTTGCTTTCATTATAGCCCAGTAGTATTCGATCGGGCGAAGCTCTGGACAATTAGGCAGGTTCAGTTCTTTGGCCACAAAGTTCACATTATTGTGTTTGTACCAGTTTAGTACCTCACCTGCGTAATGGCAAGACGCCAAGTCGGGCCAAAATACAGTTTCGTTGTTGTGCTTTCTTATCATAGGCAAGACTCGCTTCTGAAGACACTCCTTCTTGTAAATATTGGCAGTCATTGATGAAGTAGTGAAAAATGCACTTGATGCCACATTCACAAATGGCCTGCCACACCATAATTTTTTTACCAAATTTCTCGACACTAATACATTTTTCAAACTGTATGACCTCTGTTCCTTCATAGACCGTGTAATATTGGGGACCTGGCAAAGACTTATAGTCCAGTTTTACGTAAGTTTCGTCATCCATTATTACACAGGTATGTTTTTTTAGACAAAATCGAGTCGTACAACTTCCGGACACGTTTTCTGATAGATGCTTTTAGTTTTTCACCTCTTTTTAGTTGTTTCTGTTTCTTGAAAGTCTTCAAATTATTTCTTTTTGGCGCGTTGAACCATCCCGATACTCGTTCCCAATTTTTTCGCGACATCTCGAACAGATAGTTCTTTGTTAGATGCAAATGCCTTTACTATCTTTTGGTCCAGTTTTGGGTTGGATGGACCTGCTTTTGACCTGGTCGTTGTCGGTCATTGAAGGTATATTCCTCACCGTACTTACGGATCGCAGTTTGGACTGCTCCTATACTAACGCCTTCCACTTTTGCTAGCTTTCGGTACGTGATACGTTTTACAGTGCACCATTTGTCCACAATTGATTTTCGCTGTTGTGGTGTAAGGCCACGCATTTTTTTATTGCAATAAAATGTGAAAACCGAATATATAGCAATCGATTCCGTGACATATGTCTAACAATTATGTCTTATCAGCGTATTTTTTAAAGGTCATGACATTTTATAGTGCTAGGAATAAGTTGTATTTATAACAAACGATACAGTCTTTGGTCATTTTCTCTTCCCTATAACCGATTCTTTATCAATCTATCCCACGCCTAGTCAGGTTAAAGTAGTTCAACCTACTTCTGCAGTCCTTGTGCCTTGCGTAACGAGTCCCTACCCTACCTTACTTTAAGCGGCCGCAGCTGGAATTCCCATTTCTAGGTTTATCTGCTTAATCATGGTGATAAAGTTTTCCTTCATCGCGCAAATGTTAGTTACTGTAGTATCCAATTAAAGAAAATTTTACCTTGCGGTCTCTTCAGTTATCTTTGAAATGTTTTTGTACCCCTTTTTTTACCTCGTTGCCATCGTTGCCTCGTTGCTCCTGAGTCACTCTTTAAAACTACTATTTTAAACAATATAAAGGCAACATCTTTTTTTCTAGGCATTACGAGTTCATTTTTCAAGGGTCTATCTCGTTAGAATGTTAATAAGCCTATAATAATTCTGACACCATTGTCTCCCGCGTTATGGGTCAGAATAACATTAAAAAAATGTTGATCCACCCACCAGCATCACGAGAAAATTTGTTTATTAAAATAACTAAGATGTAAAACTATCAAAGTCATTTCCTTCTGACATTGTAAGGAAAAGCAGCAGCAGTTACTCCTCCTGACCATCCAAATATGGGGCATCGGATAAGGCAAAATACTTCCCGGAAGAAACGGGAAAAATGGAATGAGGACAATTTATACAGAACCAACGACGGCTCAATCTAAATCGCATCTTGACTTTTAAATTTAGTCATAAGAGCGACGAATACCGCGTCACCTCCAGGGCCGGTGTCGTCTTCTGACCGTTTGGAGTGCCGATCTAATTTGCCGATCCGAACCACCGTAATGTGGAATTTAATAGGCCCGCTCGAGTACTCGGTTTTCCGTTGTTATGCATTTTAAATAATTCTACACATTCGATTATTCGAATTCTCTTTGTGGTGCGTTTTCTGGGTTTGATTTTGTCGACCTGATTTTAAGGTATTTATCCTCCAATCTTTACTGAACGGGTTTCATTATTTCGATCATATGATCTCTTTTTACTTATATTATAATGGCAAAATACTCAACATATTTAAAGTCAAAAGTAAATCAGTTCAAGACGTATTATTTCGATGACAAATCTCCTGCCCTCTGTACGCATCTTTTATTCTTCCGTGTTCAATTATATTTGTGTAAAATAAAGTGTTTACACGCATACTAGTCATTGTCCGCAACGTTGCCTTTATTGTATAATAATATATACATACTCGTATTTCCTAATTAGTATAACAGGATATAATAAATATTATTGTAAGTTAGTTACAACTCGTATTATAAATAATCAGGATAAACCCATAATTTACGTGCGCTGTTATTTAGATTTCTCTCAAAGTCCGTGTTACACGTATGAAAAATAATTAAAATAAAATAATAAATAAATATTACAGGACAATTTTACACAAATCAAACTAATTCCACGGTAACCTCAATAAGGCTTGTGTTATTGGCACTAGACGATGATAAATGCTCAAATCCAATTGTATAAATCCAAACAAAAAATTTAAGATTAACATGAACACTAAAAAATATATGTTCCAAAAATCAACTATTCTACTTCAACTCCAACTAGTTGTATAGGTGAAAAACTTAAGTAAGTTACCTGTTGTAGTAGCGTATCCGTATAGGTAATTTGACATTTCATATTAGAAAAATGACATAAGTTCCATATCAATTTTGTACATTACTACATACTTGACTTACCTATTGTTTCAAACCGTATTTTTGGATCATTTTTTCTACCCAAACGTTGCCTCTTTTTTTAGTATTACAACCACATAATGAAGTGTTGAATTATTTAAATGAAATGGTTATACATATAAAATATTTTTTTAAAAATAAGGAAAAACAAACTATTTAAAGGTCACGGAATCGAAAAATATTATTTTTTGTATATGTATGTCTCGTTGTGGCTTCATCGCACCAAAAAGGCTAAAAGGATTTCAACTGTTTTTGACACACGTGTAGCTGGATATTCAAAAATGGTTATAGGATACTTTTTACATGACTAAGTTAAATAAAAAAGGGGGTTACGATTTTTTTCTCCTCCGCTGACTAAGATTTCATATATGATTTAGGAAACTTTTGCAAAAGCATGGTCATTTTATAAACCTTTCGTTGAATATTAGTATTGAATGTATATAATATTAAATACAATCTTATATAATATATAAGATTGTATTTAATATTATTTTCTACCAGTATACTCCTAGTGGTGAAATTGATGATAAAGTTGGTATGTAATAATAGTATACAATCAAAAAAACTTCTACTAAACGAAAAAAGCAACTTATTTCAGACCTCAATCTATCCGCGACCACAGCTACTGTAAGTCAAAGAAAGGCCGGATTTGTGAAAATGTAACTTTTACCGTAACAGAAGGTTTTCTTACGATATTTCCTGTAGTCTCAGGTGAGATTTATCTCAGGATAATTGGATAAAACGCTTTTACGAGATGATACGAGGGAGGCGATGTATGGATCATATTGTATGCCGCTTAAACCTATGAGCACGGAGATTTGTGATTTACGATTTATTCGTTAATTTTCTGTATTTGTCTGAGTAGACAGTGAGTCAAAGCTGGCTTATAAATACTTTCGAAAAAGATTATAACATTTTCGTTTAACAAACGAAATACATCGTAAGAATGGCTACGTAATAAAACATGCCTTTTCAGGTTAACGAGCTGCCAATTAAAGTGACCGCCAGTAAATAATATCACCACAAACAGACATTAACGCAACGACCGCAAAATGAATATTGAATTATATGCACAAGTAAATTTATTTAATAGAATAAAGATGGAAAACACTACATTTCGGCCGCGTGTATGTAATGAGCTTACATCGTGGCATTAAAATGGAAGCCGATTATAATATTACCACAGAATTAACATTCGATATTGAATATTGAATCGCGTGCATAGAACGGTATTGTAGTAATTATTTTAATGCTCTAAAAGGTATTTTCAATTTTGGGCGTTGGTTTGTAAACATTGGTAAGTTTTCGAGGACCGATTATCATATCGATTATAATATTATCATTTATATTAGGTACTAGAGTTTTCCCGCGTTTCCGCATTTAAGTAGACTATGTTTCAATCCATGAAGTTAGCTATTTGTATGCAAAACATCCAAACATCAAGAAATTATCACAAAGACACAAACTTTCACATCTATATTTTTATGAAGTTGTAATAATTAAACGTCGCATAGAAGATATATTTTATCAAAAATATAGGTGAAACGAGCTATTTAAAGGTCACTTTATAATACGCTCAAGGACAAAATTTTCCCACCGTAATTTAAATAACAGCAATAGGTTTTATTCACACAATATAGGTACTAGTCTTCGCAATACCCAACTGTATTAGCAATCTCCGCGATACGATGATAAAAATATCAATATTAAAAAATGACGATTTTTGCGATATCTCGCTTCGTTAACACCACATCACACTCCTCTGTGACTACTGACTGTCGTGGCCGAGAGATGGGAAAGTGGCCTGATAAGGCACTGGTAAATAAATGCATTTTTATTTAAATTTTTTTATTTATTTTCTTAGGAGTTTGTTCTTTATGGGTTTTTACAAGTCTGAAAATGCATTTTTTTAAAGGTAAATAAAGATCATGACCGGATTAAAGACTTTACAATCCTCCACTATTTTAGGGAATATGACAGTATTTCACCAAACCGAAATGTTTGCCTTTGAGTGTATATTTAACTCTTCCGCGAACGAAGTGCCTCCTTCTAGTTTATATTAAGGGCTAGACGCACCCTTAATTTTTTTGATATTGAAATAATTTCAGTTTATCCGTGTATTTTTTTTGTTTATCAACACATTTTTTATAAACGTAAAATAATCACATGTTACTTTATTAATTTATATCTTGTTTTGGTCTGTGTATAAATATAAAAAGTAGGTACTTAATAAATTTGATGTCTATAATAATTGAAAGTGAATCTAATGAATTGTATTTTATCAGCTAATTACGTAGGAACCTACTTCAGCATCGATTGCCCAATATCGTCCGGTGGTCACACCATATAAATATTTACGAATTGTCTAGGAAGAACAAAATATTATAACAAATTGTTCTACAATTTTTATTACTTGATTTAAAAATAAAATGTGCATCATTGTTATTTTCTATGTAGCTAAACTTAAACCCAACTAAACAACTAAGATGTTATAAACAAATGCTATTGGTGAAACTAAATCATATTTTAGTTTTACAAGGATAGCAAATCAAAGCATGATTCCAATTTCACCAAGTTATGTTAGTTTTAACGGCTAATTACGCCTGTCAAAGGTGACTAGTTGACAGGAGTACGTAGTGAATAATGTATTGTCATCGTATTTAGTCGGAAAAAATATTTTTTATCTTGCTGTTTCACGTCACGGGTACCCGTGCCATCCGTGACCTAATTGAGACATCAAAATAAACACGATCTATTCCGACAAAATGGAATTCCAATACATTCTTCACTATAACTGTAATCAGCTGTTAATTAGCAACTAACAGAGCGTCGTGGAATTCGTCATTAGTCTACAACACTAAGTAAACAACACCGCATAGCCAAAGTATCAAAACACTTTAAGAGAGGCAGGTGTGAACACACTTCCAAAATGGTGCGTGAAACAAGTGGGGCATTACACAAAGTTGTGAGTAACTGGGTGGCACGCAACTCGAGTTTCTAAATAAACAGTCTATCCATCGTTACTTTTCCGTCTTACTAAACTTTCCAACTTCAAAAATTGAATGTAGTAAAAAGCTACTTGTCAAAGAAATATATGCTTTCAACGCACGGACATACAGCATAAAATAATAACGGCAAAGCACACAACAGATAGTGCTGAAAGGGATTACAACCCAGCATCGACAAGCAAGCATTGACGCAAGCCGTGACGCTGATTTTAGCGGTGGCCCGTTACTAAAAACTAACCCACTAAAAGTAAAACCTTTGTGAAGATTTTACAAAATGATGGCCAAAATATGAGTATCGACTGTTTTAGACAAAAACGAAGTATTTTAAGACTAAAGTGTTTTACTAAGTGAGAAAAGTAAAGAAGGACAGTCCAGTATTTTCTATTAACACTTAAATCCTCTATAATGCTTTAAAACCTATACTGGAAAACTAGCCAATGTAGAACTTTCATCTCGCGCTTTGTACGCGTTATTATAAAAGTAGGTATTAAAAATATACGCTAGACTCAAATATCGATCCAAATGACATTAATTTTTACAGTGAATAATAACACTTCTATGACTTCTACAGGCACATATTAGTTTGTAAGAATTGCAATGCAATGGTACGCAGAAAATGTATTCCTTCGGAAGTATTTTTTTTGCGTAATTCTGTTTTAACCCTATTTCTACTGAAAAACTTTGAACCATAAAAATCCCCAAAAATCTTCACTGGAAAACGGTTTTCTATGGAAATGTCATAATAGCTATAGTACATTAAATAATGAACTTACTAATTTAAATGATTTATTTATTGAAATGAATGTACCTACTGATACGCTGAGACGCAAACGCAAACATAGTTTTTTTGCAACTATTCGTATCATAAAACATATGGAGAACTAAAGCATTATAGAGAGTTCACATCAGGGTTTTAAAGTCCTTATTATACGACAGATGCATAAACTATTAAACATTAAAAAGTGACATTCTGACACCGAATGTGAGTGGTGAGCGAGACGATTATTATACAAAAGGGATGCCCCAACACGAATGCTGCCGCTCCATGACTAAAATTTAAAAAAGAAACCCCGAACTATACAACGTGCGTTTTTATTTACATTAACTTCAAGGAAACATTCTTAACCCTTAGATGCATGAGGTAGCAATCAACAAGTGCCGATCGGATTCGATTCATGGACATAGTCCTTTGCTTTTCCACGAAATATTGTTATTTGACAGAAAAGCAAAGGAATAGAATCCATGACTAATATCGAATTCCAAAATGTCTATTTCCAATCGAATTAATTTCAAATGATTACTTTACGTTAATGTCAATAAACTATTTTTAAAGTGAATTGGTACTTGATTCCTTTGAGTATCGATATTGATACTTCAAACATCTAAGGTTTAAAGTGGGCTATAATGGCTGTGATTACCGCACGATAGGCAAATGACAAAGTATTTGTAACTTTTCGACACGTATACGAGCGCGCAAGTAATGGATGCTTTATTATTTTATCTATAAAAATACAATCAAGACTTTTATTTAATTAATGAAAAAGAAAATAAACCTTTTATTCTAGCTTAACAAATTCCTTTTTTTTACTAGTTATGTTATACAGCTTTTTTAAACGTATTAAGCAATAATGACGAAAAAACGTAAGTAAAAAAACACGGTGTATGGGGATAAGTTCGACTTTAGTCATAAGACGGTTAGTGGTTAGCTTGCATAAGTTGAAAGGTGATTCCAAATATCTTTTTGAATTACCTTGACCATTTCACGTAATGCGGTAGCGGCAGCGATATACGTCCGTTTGACACCTTTTAGGCACTATTCGTAACACTAGTTTTTAAAAGTTCGTCCTATCTTCATGCGCTGTTCAGGAAGATAGCTGGTCCTGAAAATCAATGTTTATGTTAATAGAGCGACGAATACAAATGTCTGAAAAGGGCGAAGTGTAGGGGAGACCGAGTTGAGTTGTGACATCGACGATTTTTCAGAACCTCGTTAGCGAACTCGCGACATGGCGCGTTTGTTGGCCTGAAACTTGAACTAACAAGCTGACGCTATCGCGAGCTCGCTATCAGTTCATAGATTCCAAAAAAATTACGATGTCACAACTCTTATCTGTCGTAACTTACCTCGGTCTCCTCTACGAGGTAGGAATTAGCCTATATACATTGGAAAATAACCGAAACTCAAACATATTAATAGTACTACCGAGTACTACCCGTCATGTTTTGGTTCATCTGGTTAATTTGACGGTGACAAAACTCCTCGAAATGTTCAAAACATTTCGATCCGTAAGTACTTACTCGGCTTTTACGAGGAGTTTAACCGCTATTGTAATGCTAGTCTTCATTAGTTTTTATTTCATAATAATTGCATTGAAACTAAAATAAGAGAAAAACTTATAAACTATTCAGAATACATTTCGGAAATTAGTCTTTCTATTCCTATTCCTACTTACCCAACATAACAACCCCATCTAACGGATGTGTACGTTTATTTTAATTAAATTCCTTCGAATTTAAGTTTGGGCCTGGCAGGGAAAATGTTTATAATAACTAGTGCTTTGGTTTTGAAGTAAAAAAATGTACAGACCCACAAGATACATAATATATGCAAAGATATAAATATTATTATTAGTGTGAATCTCTCTTGTTAAACAGATACATTTGCTTAGAAACGGGGAGAAGGTCTAAAAATCTCTTTATTGATGCCTCTTTGTAGTGGTAACTATAAGAAGTCAAAAATATAAATACACTGATTTGAAGGGAAAATATGAAATTTTCGATTAATCTATGTAGTAAGTATAATCTTTAACAAAATTTGCTCCAATGTATAATGTATTTGACGTGATAACGTCTTATAAATCGATGAGCGCTGGCTGCACGCACAAAAATGTGTCTCAATCGCCCTAATCGTTCGGCTTGTGACTCATCTATCTTTCTTCCACGTTATCACGTAAAATTATCGTCCGTATTTATAATTTTTTTCTTCATTATTATTCATTACAAACAATAACCAGCTCTTTATTAACGCGCAGCCAAATAAAAATCATACACACACAAAACATTAATTAAATTTTTCACACGTCGAAAAACTATCCTATCTTATCCCAACATACCTGACTTCAAAAACAGTCACTGAATTTCCACGAACATACTAAAAAAATGCCAAAGCACGCTTACTTTGTAAAGGAAAATGCGAAATCTCCTAAAACTCGATATGCATGAAAATCGCATCTTTTAAAACCTTACATAAGCGAACTAGGGTTAAATCGACAGTGTAATCGGTAACCAATTTAGTTGGCTTCGATGTGGATATTGGCGCAGTTTTTTTCCTTTTTAACGGAATTTCGAGTTTGCTCAGGGAATTAGTTTACGCCAACGTTTGATCGGATATTCCTTTAAAGAAGTTAGGCAGTGGCACAATTTGAGACGACATAATGCTAACAGACTCGATGGAATTGGAATCTTGATAGAAGGGAAAAATGGGGCCGGGATCATTTTTGAACGGCGGAAATTGTTATTAGATTTAGTAATTTGAAAGACTAATCCATTGTTATTTATTCATTTACATTTTTAGATAAGGTTTTTACATAAAATGTAAAAAAACGGCTACGTGCGAGTCGGACTCGCGCACCGAGGGTTCCGTTCAAAATATACGGTATAATCGGCAGTATTTATGAAAATCTAGTGTTACCAATGCCGTACTCCAAAGCAAAATGTACGCGGTGTGGGGTCACTATATATAGATTTCTGACATAAACCGCAGACACTAACATTTATCAACGAAAGTTAACTTCAAATTAAGCTTCTTTGGGTATATCGGCGACAAATCTACAATTCAGGTAATCGGCGTTGCCGCGGTCGGCGCACTTTCCCGTCATTTGCGCACTGCGCACATGCCAAGACGAAGTCAAATTGTTACGTACTAGGGGGGTGGGTTCGAGATTGAAACGCACTTTTTAAACCGATGGATTCGAGTAGGATTTCTTTCCACATAGTCACTTTACATTAACAAACTTGAAACACTTTAAACCAATTCCATACTTAAAATGTCTAGTCGCAGTTGCTCCTTTTCGATGTCATCGCTTTATTGACGAAATGTCAACTGATCTCGCCGCGGCGCGTCGCGCTTATAGATTGGCCTTGAGGTCTTCTGGAACGTTCGATCGTGACACAAACAATTCGTGGAAGGTCGTTCGATAGGTACCTACTACCTAGTACGAGATTGTGCGCAAACCTACCCACTGCTGTCTCGCTCACTCTTTTCTCGTATGTTCGGCATACTACTATCTTTGTCGATTGTTTTGTCTTGCAAATTCGAGTAGATAGTGCGAGCGAATCGTGAAATCAAGATTTTTTTTAAAAACACTTTTTTTTTGCGAAATGTCCTGTGAAACTGGCTGGGATGACGGTATTTAAATTGCAATTCCTGCTCGCACTCCGGAATATATCCTATAGAAAACCAGCTGGCAACTTTGCTGCAATGTACGAGGCTTGTAGTAAGTAAAAGAGTTAAACAACATTCATCACTTAAACATAATGACCTAAGGAAAGCTCAACTATACAGGCGGGATATCTCTATCAGTTTACGTAATCGGCGGGTTTCCCGGCAGCGCCGGAAGACTTACCGCGCGCCTGTTTCCGGCGCGGGCGCACGCAAACCGTATTTTTATTAACGTGGACGATGACAACCTTACTAACCTTACGGAACCCTTTCGCAAAGCAATCTTTGTTTTCTTCTACTGTGTCTCATCTGTGTGTTACGGGGCTCCTAAATCTTGAAATATTCACAAAATATCTATAACCCTCGTCGCTATAACAACAATATAATAAAGCTAGAAAGTGAAAGAAAATGGGAACCTCACAAGATAAGTGTACTTTGAATTTCAAACAGAATAAATCACAAGGTTCATGCTACAATTAATTAAATTGGACACATACAAAAATGTATAAAACGATAAAAATAACACAAATTATACAAACGCTTATATTAAACCAAAGTGTACCAAAAATCCGGTAGTATAATGCAAACGAAACATTCAGATTTAAGCTAATATGCAGTGCCTTAAAACTTAAAAAGACCGCGCGAAATTTTAGTTTATGAATAATGCATGGCGAGGTATGTAAAGTGCTAACAATGTGTGATAAGTACTTAAAATGTTTTTTGCTTAATTTTTTTTCTTTTTGCGAGTAAAGTCACGTTAGGTATCACCTTGCCAATATTTTGTTTTTGAGTAATTATCGTTTTCAAAGAAGCTATTTTATCTTTGTAAAAAAAATGTTTCATTAATTAATTACCAACAAACATAATTACAAGGAAACCACTTTAAGACTGCTTAAGAATTACATACAATTAATGCCTAAATATATATATTTTTCCAAACTACTTTTCCACGAAATACATATTTATTTAAAAGAATACAAATTAGGAACTTAGCTACAATAATGGAGAAAACAAAACACCGAAAGTGCTTATGATAATTATAGCTATGTTTTGCTTTCTGGGTATAACCTAGCGCAGCGGAGAACGTCCCAACTGATTGTGATTTTATGATTTACACATTTATTGAATAATTTTCTAGAATATGTATACCCAGCTCATCAAACATAAATCATATATTGACGATATCATGAATTGACGAAACGTTTGGCCCCGTGGGTTGTACAACGGTCTACACAGGCTGGCGGTCGCGAGTTCGAATCCCGGCCAGGGCAAGTGTGGGTGATGAGCACGAATGTTTGTTCCTGGGTCTTAGATGTTTTCTATGTATTTAAGTATGAACATTTATCTATATATTATGTATATCGTCGCCTTGTACCCATAGTACAAGCTTTACATAATTTTGGACTAGGTCGCTTTGTGTAAGATGGTCTCTGATATTTATTAATTAATTATTATTATTTAATTTACATTGACAAAGCATTAAGTGCTGATTTTCATGGGCCGATCGTACAATTACCTACACATTATTATCTTATCATAAGCAAACAAATAGCGGAAAACGACCGCGATACAACCAAAATTATAATTAGCCTACATCAGATAGTAGGTTTCGTTAATTTGTCGTGTCCACGCCGCGCTGCAGGCAGTGTAGTCCAGTCATCGAAGACAGGAGTTGATAATTATTTTTAATCGTAATTTTTTCTTTAATATTGTAAAGTGTATTCGTCTGCTGCATTAATATTGTTATTAACCGCAATATCGTTTTTGTAAATGGTTTTCTGTATATTGCAAAATCAGACATGTTAATTTCCCTTGAGGCCTACTTACAGAATAAAGTTTGAATTTCGCTTTATAAAATTTCTAGACCAAAGATAATTTGGATAATTCTTATAAAAGACGAGATTCTCTGCTAGCGTATGAATGTTGGTATATCTGATTAACTGTAAACTGTACGTGTCTAAGACTAAAGTACATCCCTTGAGATCGCTCACTGTATAAATTAGATATATATATTGTCTCAATGATCGATAACAGGCATGCATAATCGGAGTTTTTTTTTTTGTATTAAGGTCTTTTTATATAGTAAACCTACATACTATTGTATAGCATAGAGGAGACTGGGTAAGGTTGTCTCACGGGTAGGTTGTCACAGCGACTATAATGGACTATGAACCGGTGTCGAAGATCGTGAGAGCTATATCTCCCTCCTAGATAAAGCAATTTTTCACCACCTGCCGATGAACTTATTCGTTCGTTCAGCTTTCCGTTATGGATGTCTTGAGACAACCCGCGAGACAACCTTAAGCGGTCTCCCCTACACATGGCAAAAAAAAATTTTCTAGTACTGAAAACATTAATAAGATAATTGCACGTTAGGTGATTTAAATAAAAAATAAGTACAGTAACTGAACTTGTTTTAAGAGAGGCACAAAAAAATATCAATAAGAGATAGCCTCGAATTTTACATGCCGTAGGCGGATAAATTGTGAGGTGCAAAAACCATCTCTATGTATAACAATTAGTTTAAATAAACAATTTGATTTGATCAAATATAGCTCATATGGAATCATAGGTGTCATTCCATACTTTGCAAAACACTATTAATTTCGGAAATTGAAGCAAACACTTGACTATAAGCAGATGCATAAATAACACTCGTCGATTGGACTACTAAGCTTTGGAAGCGACACGCAAACTCCCAATTATAGGCTCGTGGTGTTAAAAATTAATTCAAGGGAAAGGCTGGGGGGCCGGAGACAACGGGAAAGGATCGTTACGGTTTTTTGTAACAATGTTGTTTTGGCAGATACGATGAGGAAATGCAATAAAATACGACAAGTATTTAGGGTTCCGTAGCCAAAATGGCAAAACCGAACACTTATAGTTTCGTCATGTCCGTCCGTCCGTACGTGACGGGTATTTTACGGAAAAAAACTACAAGGACACAAGGTGTATATCGATGAAATTTAGAGTATGGTGTCTTGTATAAGCCGCTACTTACGTAGTTAAATGACAAAAAAACATATTACTAGGGGAGGCGGGCACTCCATACATCTAACCTAAACTGAATACTTCAATATATTTCAATGTGTGGCATGTGTGTTTAATGTTTCTAAGAAATAAATAAACCTCAAATTAAAAAAAAATTACAAGGATAAAGCTTAATAAATACCTTCAAAGAAATTGTTTTTCAGCATGATCGGATATATCATTTTTGAGTTATTGCCGCAAAACTGCGCGTCTCAGCAAAAGGACGCGGAAAGCGTAAGTGCCGTGCCATACGTTCTTTTGCTAGTGCACTTTTTCACATCGTATTTTTTTCATCTGTAGTGCATTTTTTGTATGAACGGCTGCGGAAACTTACACTGAGCATGGTCCGACATGCTCTTGGCCGGTTTTTTTTTATAAACTTACAAGTTTACGTCAGTGTTGTGTTATCAGGAGAAACTACATTATTAATACAAGTGCCAACATTCATAAATTTTACGATTTCCGAAAACCCTCAATGCATCCAGAATTTACCTGAAAATTTGAATTAATTGTGTATAAATATGATATCTCGCTCTGATTATCTCTCAGATTGGTTGGAGACACGTTTCGCTCAGTGGGTTGCACAACGGCCTACGAAGCTGGAGGTCACGGATGCGAATGGCCAGGGCAAGTGTTTGTGTGATGAGCACGAATGTTTGTTCCTGGGTTTTGGATGTTTTCTTTCTAGCTATTTAATGTATTATAATTTATTTCTTCGCTTAGTGACCTATTTTTTTGGTAAGTACACATCGGTGTTTGGCGATAATACCGCTCGCTAGCTACTACTGTTTCTTTTGTGTGATTTACTAAAAAAAACTTTTATTGTAAAACAAACACAAGATCACACGTCAAGTAATTAGATATGGTATGTTACTGAACACCAGACCATAATCTTCGGAACTTTTGCGTATCCAAGAGCTATTTTACCCTTGCCTTTTTGAGTTAAGAGTAGAATAGAAAAGAAGTTTTTTCATCTTAAAGCTGTGAGCAAAACTTGAAACTAGCAAGTTAAGTACATATGATTTATATGAAGAAAATAAAGATTGAAAGAAATCGGCGCCCGAGGGCAAAATATGAGAGTGGGTTTAATGTTTTTACGTTCTGTTGTGAACAAAGTATTACTTACTATAAAAAAAAAAGAATTTTACAGCAAGCCGCTGATTCACGAGGTTATAATTATTCTGTAAGTGGGATGAGTTGGTAGAAATTACTTCTTTATCTAAATAATCATTTTCTATGGATATAAGTACTATCTGATACGATCTGATTGTCTATGGATATAACTATTAAATACATCGTCGTCTAGTACTCATAACACAAGCCTTATTGAGCTTACCATGGGTGGGACTGGTTCGATTGGTGTAAAAAATGTCCTGTAATACTTATTTATTACTAGCTTCTGCCCGCGACTTCGTCCGCCTTAAATTCGTTTATAGCGGATAAGGGTATTTTTCCGGGATTAAAAGTAGCCTATGTCATTCCCTGGGACTCAGGCTCAATACCAAATTTCGGTTCAGCGGTTTAAGCGTGAAGAGGTAACAGACAGACAGATAGACAGACAGACAGACAGACAGACACACTTTCACATTTATAATATTAAGTATGGATTATAATGAAAAAAAATCAAGACTCCGACTGGATTTCAACCAGGGCGTTGAGCCTTGCCGGGGCGCACGCTCTGCCAACTGAGCTAACAGCAGTCAGCTTGTCGTCAAATTTTGCCACTATTTGTTACAAGATTTTAATGCATTTTGCATTTCAACAGACTTATCAGCCGTCAGCGCCATTGTGAGCATTTATGAAACGAAATTTTCACCTTAACAGAGCGAACTTCATTTGTTTAGTAGGAAATAAGGCGAAGAAATAGATGAAAAAGTTATATATAATTTATACAACTTAAGTTTAGCTAAAACTAATAATTAAGTAAGGTGGAGTAATTAAAAATAAATTAATAGTTTAAAAAACACTAGAAAAACACGCTTTACAAGACTTTTCTAACAAATCCAAATATAGCTGATACAATGTTCCATCATGAAGTTCAAGTTATATGTTCCGGCTCCATCATCAGATCAGTTCGACAGTACCATATTATTGTTTTGTCATCTGAACTACACACAGCTACCAATTTTCATGACACTACGATCCTTGGATGATGGTTAAATTAATTACCTTAAATTCCATTACATACATACAGGTCGACGAAATAAAAGCATGTTAAAAAAACTAGTTATCGTAAAAAAATTCTGCTAATTCGTGCATGCCCCTGTCCTTCTGTTAGTAATAAGATGCTTAGTCTTAAACTGCAAATGTAAATACAACACATGTAAGTATGCTTATTGTTGAAGGACCAAATAAAAATATAAAAATAATACTTTACATTTGACACATGTTAGCTAGCTGATATAATGATGGTGATGATGACTGTAAACAATGTTAAGAATATTAATTCTCTTGTCGTTAGAGTGACAAAGATTCAACTCACTATGTACTTCGAAGTCAGATAGGTCCTTGTTTCTCGGGACTCCAGAAGTCAGTTAAAAAGAGCCATCGCCATCAATTGTCACGTGGGTAATAAGCGAAAGTTATTGGGAGAGCCTTATTGGAAAACTTTCAGCCTCGTTATGGTGGCACATGAAAAAATAAAGTTGTTGTACGTGGCACAAATAAGACTTAACGACAGCACCGATGACACAGTAAATATTAGCTGAAGCAGTAAGTCAACTAGGCCTTTTGGAGCGCTCAGATGTGTTTAAGTGACGAACGAGACTAAAAAGTGATCATTATAACACTGTAACTATAATGAAAGGTTCATATCCAATATAATGTCAACCCAACACATTTCAAAAAGATAAGATGACTTTGGTTATTTTTCGCATAATTACTCACATCGGACTTATTGTAAGTTAAGTGACGAACGAAACTAAGAAGTGATCACTATAGATAGCACTGTGACAATAATGAAAGGCTCATAACCAATATAATGTCAACCCAACACTCTTCAAAAATATATGATGATTTGGGTAATTGTTCGCATAATTTCTCACATAGGACTTATTGTACATGGTTACAAGGGGCTTTCGCTAAGATCAAACGAGAAATTGGCGATGAACTATTCAATAACTCTCCGCAATAAGAAGACATCTTTTTGTTAAACGCTTAAGTATGTTTAAGTGTGTCTGGACGGTCGTCACTTTGGGACGTTTAATAAAAAAATAATAAATATTCAGACCGGAGACAACTTTTCACAAATCGAACTAGTCCCATGGTAAGCTTAATAATTGTTTTATGATATTTTAATAATGTGTACTTAAGTATATAGATAGGAAAAATCAATAACTTCGGATTTAATACTATTAAAGCTCGTCACATAAATATTAACGACGAGATCGTCAGCTTCGCAGGCACCGTCACTACCGCTGAGTTAAATCGGTCGCCGAAAGCTTGTACGCATTTACTGTTGTAGTTATGTTTACTGTGCCGATACTAGGATTACAGTAGGGTGTGATACGGCTCTTTGAGGTTGCTCCGTAGCCTAAGAAACGAGGAAAGGAACCTTTTATTTTTGTATTCTTCTAAATATAAGTGTTAAATAATATTACTGTACTCTTCTTTTCTCATTTTAACTAGCCGCAGTGCAATCATGAATATTTTAAACGTCATCCAGACCAAGATGAACATTTAAGGGTCATTTAAGGGTCCGTGTTTTTGCATTCCAGAGCTAGAACTTGCATACTAACTCGCATGCGTATTGCGTTTGTATGGATACAAACGCGCGTAGTCGGCGCGTTTTAAAATCGCGGTGTGCATAGGCCTAGATACAAGGAATATGTACATACATACATACATACATACATACATACAATTACGCATTTTTCCCATTACGGGGTAGGCGGAGACTACGTCCTTCCACTTGCTACGGTCCTTGCATACAACTGCCCCTTCATCAACATTCATTAATCTCTACATTTTGTGCTGTCACAACCCTTTCGCCTTGTCTCATTCACACACAGAATATCAATATTGCTCGCATCTATCATCTGACATACTTCATCTATTTTATCATTCATTCCTCCTCTTACATTTAACTTTTACCAGTTTAACCTAAATAAATACCGGTTTATTTGTAACCGGTTACAAGCCCAGGTCAACAGCCCGGTAGGAGCGGCGACTTCGCCATAGATTGATTTATTTTCGCCCTACTTATACTTAGCCTCTTCTAATTTTGGCAACGTTGTGGGCTGTAACATTAAATCGAGCTAGAGACCGTGAAACTGATGGTATCATCATTATCATCATTTCAGCCATAGGACGTCCATTGCTGGACACAGGCCTCTTCAATAGATTTTAGGGCCGGATAAAGGCGACCCGCATCCAACGAGTCCCCGCAACCCTAACCTTGCGGGTGGCCTTCCTATGTTTCGCTTGCCGGTAAGCGGTCTCCACTTGAGAACCTTTCTGCCCCAACGGCCATCGGAGCTTTGAACTATGTGCCCCGCCCATTGCTACTTTAGTTTGCCTGTCCTGTATGCTATGTCGGTGACCTTGGTTTGTCTACGAATCTCCTCATTTCTTATTCGATCTCGTAGAGAGATTTCGAGCATAGCCCTTTCTAGCTCGCTGAGTGACTCTTAGCTTCCTTTAGAAAAACTGAAGATAAACTGATTTTTTTTTTTGGAAATACTATTACACAAGTTTTCACATATTACTTTAAACAAACAATTCTTGTTTATAATGTTAAGGACATTTTAGTATATTTTTCGTCCAAGTTGGCTCTATTATATATTCTAAATCATAGCCAAGGACAGTCTAGATCAAATCACTTTTCAAACAAAAGACAAAATCAAAATCGGCTCAACCTTGATATGGTTTACTTATAACACCAAAAGTATCGTCATAAAATTAAATAATTATGATTTATTTTCACGAAAAAACATTTTAAGCAATCCACTAAGCATTCTATTAAATATTTTACAATAAAATGCCAAATTTAATTAGAGTGTCCCAGTAAAGAAAACTCAATATTATTTATAGAACAATTTAAGTCACCATGAAGTAGATTTTGATCCTAATAATCGCTACAGAATAAAATATAAATATCGATTGTGAATAGCTCTTAGTTGTGGTTAAGCTCGGCGAGGGTTGTCACAGCCTCAGAAGTATTTTTTTATTATTATTTTAACTGAGCATAGATTGATGCAAGCAACACCCTATTAAAAATCATTACGAGGCAAAGATGTAACCGGCCAGTTCAAATATAGCCTATTATGTGCGTTATCTATATCTTACTTTGAATAGAACTTAGATAGAATAATTAAAATAGATACACGGATTTTTCATATAATTAACAAAATAGTGAGAGTAGGTAAGCATCAAGGTTATAATAATTTTGATCGAAAAACTTCAGAAACAAAAAAGAACCGCCGTTCCAGTAAGTTGAATCCCTACTAATATAACGGCTGTTTGACTTTTACCTAATTATCGCCCATTATTCCAACCTATAACATTATACTGGGGTTATTGTCGTAATATGAAGCCATTATTAGTTTTTTTTAGACAGCCAAAAAATAATTATACAGTCCAGTCGGTCATTGCGCGCTCGTTGCGCTGGCCGTTAACCTAGTAGACAACAGTTTAACTGCGCGGTTGTTTACTTACTTACTATGATAAAAAGATTCATCAAAAATATGAAACCAATTTGGAATTTTTGTTTCGAATAAATTTTCGGTCAAAACTATGATAATTATTTGACCCAACTGCGTCTTTGCATCCCTACTAGGATGACGGACGGGCGACCATTGCAAGAGCGCTTATTGTGCGCAGGTTGCGACGTTTATATTGTACCAGAATAGTGCCCGTTATTTAATAAATAATTTAAAATTACAAATTTGACGCAGTTAATTTGTTTATATTGATTATTGCACGAAGATATACATATATAGAAATATAACTAAAGTTGCGTGGTTGCGTCCCTACTGGGACGACGGACGGGCAGCCATTATGGCAGCGCTTATTGTGCGCAGGTTGCAAGGTTTATAATTTACCGGTATAATGCCCGTTATTTAATAAGTACTAAAAAATTACACATTTGATGTAAGTAATTTGTTTATATTGTTTATTGCAAGAAGATAGAGTCGGACCATTTTATCTCGTCCAAGCAAATGAACTGTCAAATATATAAAAACGGAATATGGCAATGTTTTGTATCTGTCACAGACGTCAAGTTGTTTATGTGTCTTAAGAAACAATTTATCACTACGTGCATTGGTTTTTACAAAAATTAAGGTTTAACTATGGGAAAACCATATCAAAGTGGTCAGCGAGAACAGCTTTTCCGCATGATCATTAACTTCGATGCTTTAAATCAACAGCAAGAAGCGATTATCGCTGAAAAGCGGCAATGTTTACATTGCATTAAGTCTTTGGTTGGTAAGATTAACCAATCTTAGTACTTTTGAAAAACACCAATATGGTTTTTGATAAAATAATGTTCAAGTGAAGCCATTTAGCTTTTAGCAGCCTCTTAAGTGCACTGCGAATATATTATGTGGTGTTAGTGACTTATTTTTTATTCCTAAGACTATTTAGTGCCCTATATTCATTGTTGCCATATACAAAAGGACAGATAAAACAGTTAAAATTGGTGGGGTAAAGATATTATAGCCAGACTCTATATATTGAAATATAACTAAAGTTCCGTGGTTGCGTCCCTACTGGGATGACGGACGGGCGGCCATTACGGCAGCGCTTATTGTGCGCAGGTTGCGACGTTTATATTGTACCGGGATAATGCCCGTTATTTAATGTTACCGCACTAATATTTGCCCGTTTTTTGTCGGCGACGTCGCTTCTCGTTAGCCGGGATGAAAAGATTGTTTACTTGTCTTTGGGTATATTGTGTTTTTAATCGCTCGCGTTTGTTTCTGTTTGTTTCGATTAAGTGTGATGATTCTGTATTATTTTCACTAATTTTGTACAAAGTTGTTTGTCAACCAAGATATAGGAGCTTATCATGGGACTGGTTCGATTTGTGTAAATTTGTCTTATAATATTTATTTATATGAGCCTAAGCACTTGAGTAAATGAATACATTTTGAAGTTTAAATTAATTATTTTACCTGCATTAAAAACTTTACTTTTCACTTCAGTTCTAAGTATATCTATTATGTTTTTGCTTAGAGATATCACTTTTGCCCCAGCACTTACGGATATGCACATAAATAATTATTATTTTTTAAACGAAGGAGGATATAAATAAATGGTCGTCTTTTTTCAGTGAATTTAGGTAGTATTTATTTTTTTGTTTTTAACAAATAATTATTTTTGCAGGCGTTATTAATTTTTTTATATAATTTTCTATTTTTATATAATATTCGATGCGTGCGGGTTATGGCAATCCTCGGGGAATAATTTTGTCCAGCAATGGATGATAATGGTGATTATATACTAATTCTTATAATTTTATATTTTTATACGATCCGAGGTCAGAACACAAATACACCTCTATCGCACTAAATAAAACTAACCGAAAATTAAAAAAATTGTAACAACCCTAACGTCAATTAATAACCGAGGTTTTCCTCTACCAAAATGATCTCCGTGCAAAATTTTACATTAGCGATAAGCTAAACTATTTATTTTTATAACAAAGAAGATACTGTTATCTTGTAATCTTACTTATATATATATATATATATATATTACTATATTTATTAAGAGGACACTGCTATATTGTTTTAACGACATAAAATAATATCCGCGTATAAGTTTAAAAAGCATACACAGGACGGCCTTGTTACAAAGGTGGGACAAGCAAAGGTGTCGCGTAGCAATTGCCGGGAAACAACGTAGCGGCGTAGCACTTCCGTAGCAAGCGTAGCCTCGTAGGCCGCTACGCCGTAGCAGCGGGGCGCCTCTAATGAGGCACTGATATTGTGGTTCGGCCGGACTACCATCTCACTAAAAAATGATGTATATCCCTTTGAATTTCTGAGATACTCATGACCTTTTGGAAGCGGGTTACCGTAGTAGCTGTATAAATTGGTTTCATGCATATTTATTTATTCAAATATTATGTATGAATTGAAATCTCGACCGACTACTGAAATATGGCTGCGAAAATTGAATCAACACGGCAAATTAGGTTGACAGGATAGTGTTTGAGTAGGTATTCGAAATTTTCTTTATAAAGTTCACGTCGACGAAGTTTCGCTGAAAATTTTTCATATTTTACTCGACGTTTCAGGAAATTGGTGTTTAATGAGTAAACTTATGCACCGGGACGCGCTCGATCCCGTTTTTATTATAATGCACGTTTAGCACATGTGTTTGCACTTTCTGCACTAGAGCATTTAGCGTTATCTTGGTATAAGCTGTTTGAGAATACTTTCGGCAGGAAATAAGTTTTTAGTTCGGAATTAAGATATTGTGCAAAGTATTGAAATATGGGGTTTTTACTATTTGATCTACAAACACGTAACATTTTAAGCCGGTCAAAGTTATAATAATGCATATAAAACATTTTTCTACTTTCGAACCAAGCAAATGAAAATAGGCAACATAAATAAAAAATTGACAACAATTTACAATTGCGATTTTTGGAGTAAAATTTTTTACGTTATTACAAATGAATAAGTTTCAGTCAAAAACATTTCTTTTGTTACAAACTTTTATTGCCGAATGTACTTTTTTTAATTCGTCAACTGCACGCCAAGACGATTTGAAAGAGCCTAAACCATTACGTTATTTTATTACAGTTTTCTTTGACCACCTTCCGGGGCCCAACTCAAAATATTGCACGTCGCGTCATAATATTGCACGGCTAACCAAACTTACATAAGTATGCCAGATTCCAAATCAATCGGATTCCGGAAGGTGGTCGAAAAATGGTTTCAGAAGTTCGTAACCACAACTTACAAGTTAAATAAAAGCTTGAAATGATTCAGTGGTAGGAACTAGTGCGAGTAGTTGAGTGTATTTGGCATTAAAATTCGACGTCTTAAAAGCTTGATATAAAGTATATCAAGTGATATAAAACAATTTAACGGATTATATCGCGTATATTATTTCATTTTAGTTCCCGACGTTTCGGAAGCTTTCCAGCTTTCCATGGTCACGGGAGGACTGAGAAAAGATGTATTAAATTGTTTTATTTCAATGAGTAATAATCGCGGAAACAGAAGAAAATATTATATATCAAAGTGACCATGTTAAAGTAGCAATGTGCTGGTTATACAGATATTGAATCGATGGCCGGTGTAGCCCAAAGCTTCTAAAAAGGACACCATAAACTAGTTGACAACTTATTAACACATTCACTGCCAGGAACCCGCCTAGTGGGCGCTCTGCCCGTAGACTCGTAGCCGTAGCCGATACCATGCGTTTCTCTTTATGTAGAAGAAAGTGCGTAGCGCTTAGAAAAGCTTGGCAGTGAAAGTGTCAAATTTAAACGACAATTAACAGTGATCGGATTTAGGATGTAATTTCCCCGGGTTTAAATCCGTTGTTTTAACATGAATATGACATATGAATATGACTTACAATCCCGCGAGTTTAATACAACTTTTTATAAAAGTAGGTAATAACCTACTTTTATAAAAAGGTAAATAATTACCACTTATTAACCTTTTTTATTAAATGACTAGCTTCTGCCCGCGGCTTAAATTCGTTTATCGCGGATTTAAATGTAATAACTCGTTTATTTATACAATAACATTTCTGCTTGAATGTTATTTTATATGTAAATATTTTTTTAAGGTATATGTAATATACATAACCTATTATAGATAGCGAACATTTTTATTTTGTTTATTTAGTTTTAACCTTTACAAAAGTTATTAATTGTTAACAATAAACCCAATTGCAAAAATTCCGATAAATCCCGAGCCACGTTCATGTTAAGCATAGCGTTTCAGGTCGTTCACCCCAAATTTTATCCTAGATCTGATCACTGATAATTAATTATATTTAACTATATATCGCACAAAAAAGCGCTAAGCGGGTACCTACGCCAGTACTAAGGGTTGAATTGAAAGTCAAAAATTGCAATTTTTTCATACAACATGAACATCAATGAGTAGAACTTATGTCGTGGCATACACTTTACAATAATTGGGTTTATTTTATTATTAAAACTGTAATGCTCTTTAGAGTTCCGTAGACTAGCTGGTTCACGGTCGTGAAAGTGTCAGATGTCAACAATTTCACATATTATATCCTTATTAAAACATCAAACCATTCAAAATGTGTCTTCAAGTAGCTCATAATATAACAATCGCCTAAACAAACAAATTATATTAGATAGATCAGAATAACAGTAATTAACACAAACACTCGGCAAGTTTAATCACTCAAACAACATTACTCGTCCACAATGGCAAAGTCGAAATTCTGATAAATGAGCCAAACGTCTCAAAACTGGAAACTAATTAAACTTGAAGGTATACGAATCAATACTTAGAAATTAAGACGGTTTAACTTGCAAAGGCAATTGGGTAAGAGTTCATCTCAAATATTGATACTGGTGTGACGTCTATGAACGGAGGTAAATTCTTAGGCGCGGCTCACACCAGAGAAGTTATGGTACGAGATTATAAAGAAAAAAATCGGCCAAGTGCGAGTAGGACTCGCGCACCGAGGGTTCCGTACAAAATATACGCTACAGACGTCCGTATCTATGAAAATCCAGTGTTAGCAGAGCACCGAGGCAAAATGTACGCGGTGTTGGATCATTTTATATTGTTTACAGACAAAGACAAACATAAAATTGTAGTGTTTTTAGTATTTGTTATAGCGGCAACAGAAATACATCATGTGTGAAAATTTCAACTGTCTAGCTATCACGGTTCATGAGATACAGCCTGGTGACAGACGGACAAACAGACGGACAGCGGAGTCTTAGTAATAGGGTCCCGTTTTACCCTTTAAGTAAGGAATCCTAAAAATCATCGTCATCAGCCAAAAATAGTCCACTGCTGCACTTAGGCCCTCTCTACAGAACGCCACCACGACCGCTCAGCATAAAAAATGTATTTCATTCAAAATCGCTTTCATTACATAAAAAAATAGAGGGGGGGGACCCAATTTTTGCTACTTTCATAAATTATATTAGAAACCTCAAAGTGTTTTTAAAAGATCTGTCGAATGATGTGCCACACATTGATATTTGCTGAAAACATTTTTTTCAGTTTCGGTTACCTGTATGGTAACTAGAAAAATATTAGTTTTTAATTTAACTATTGAATTTTTGCCATTTTGGGTACGGAACCCTAAAAACAAACAGCCAAATATAGCACGTCCCCATGGCTTCGGTTGTGTAACCGAGAACTTAGTAGTCTATGTTATGATAACTGATTCCCCATACAAAATTTCACTAAGAGTGAACGACTGACGATAATCCTATAAGTACTACTTATACGTACAAATATTTATCTACGATATAAGAGTAGTACATTCAGTGTAAACCCCGCCTAATCCCAAGTCTCGGCTCTCAAAGTTACCTTATATTCTTTTGCTTACTTAATATTATTTAGCTTTGATATATTCGCAATTTAAGTTGCCTGGAACTCGACGAAGAGGGCGAGTGGATTAAATTATATATTTTTTTCCCTACTTGCGTCGAGCAAACGACTTTAGACTTAAAACATAGGACGAGGAGCGAAAAGGACAGAGAGTTGCCAAATAACTTTATTTTTAAGTCTGCGCTTACATAAAATTGGCGAATTTAACTACTTAAGGGCAAGGTACGCTTTAACAACAATTTTTGAGCGCCTGTAAGCGTTCCTGATGAGATGATATTGTGAAAATTTATCGTAGATAAAATCGCTGATAGATAATTCCTACTAGTGACGGACTAATTATATTTTTTAAGACACAAGCCTATACTAACAATGGAAAAGAAATAAATGACATATCTTAAGAAAAAACATTAGAAATATCATTTATTATCGTTAACACATTCACGACCGCTAGCCCGCTTGGCGGTTACGGTTTTTCTCATATTATTGGCTACTAGCGCAACGCAAGTGTCGGTTGCGAAAGTGTTAAATATAAACATTTTTATATCCATGTTCTTGTTTGTACTGGGTCCAAAAGACAAGCCAAATATACATCACCATCATATTAGCATAAAAACGTCAAATGCCGGACAGAGGCTTCACCTAAGGATCTCCAAATCCCGCGATCCTGACCAGAACGTCAGGTCATCTCGCTAGGGGTGTTCCGCCCTACGTCAAATATAGGCCTTAATTATTTCATTTACTTCAGGTGGGTGTAAATATTGTAAATATCCCATGACGACTACGATTAGTTGACAAGAGACAAAGTCTCTTATAGTTACAAAATTTTCGTTTTTTTTACGTGTGCTAACTCGGCGCACGGTCATATAGGATATTGTATTTCTCTCACATTTTACAAGCTTATTTTTTACATGGTGTTGATATCGTGCCTCTTTATCTATCTATCAGCTATATCGACGTCCGTGTACAATGCTGATCACAGGACTCCCTGGGACCCTCACGAGATCATACGTAAACCTAGTCGGACGCCGTCCCACGCTGCGGTTTCTTGTGCGTGGTCGCCACCAGGGCTTGTAATCGGTTCCAAATAAACCGGTATTGATTTAGGTTGTACCGATTAATTATTTAGGTTACGCTCGGACAAATTGATTTGGGAGCTTTATTTCGAAGCGCTCTCTAACCGGTTACTCCGTATCATAACGCAACAAAACGGGGCTTAATTGCGTAAAAATATGATTTATTTAATTACGGTTACTCCGTGTTCGGATACGGGATCAATGAGCGCTGTCACGCCGATAGTGGCCCAACGACAGTCAACTACATGAGCTACCATAGCAAGCAAACCAATCCAGACTAAGCGAGCGGTTATTCACCCTACACTTCGCTCACACGGAGGAAGCGCTCTCTAACCGGTAAATGAATTTCGCTCCCTGTTTTGCGCTCCAAGATATTAACCGGTTAGAGCAATGTTCTTGCGAGCGTAACTTTTATTATGGGTTAGGCTATCAGAGTCTGGCTGTAACCGGTACGTAAAATTAACCTGGTTACAAGCTCTGGCCACCACTTCAGGACTTTACTGCCCCAACGGCCATCCGTTCTCCGGGCTACATGACCCGTCTATTGCCACTTCAATTATGCAATCCTGCAAGCTATATCGGTTACTTTAGTTCTTCTGCGGATATCCTCATTTATGATTCTATCACGCAAAGAAACCTCCTGCCTCTTTAATCTAGTATTAGTTGGGGATTTGCAATGGGCATATATCGACGGCAAAAAGCGAAAACGTAGTAACCGCCAACTGAATCTATTGGCGGTTACTACGTTTCTACTTATCGCCTTCCATATATAAATATTGACATCATATTTATCGCTATCATATACGTAAAAGAACTTGCCCCGAGTCAGCACACCTTCAAGTATGTTTATTACATTTTCTCTAGTAAAATACCTATTTGTGGTTTGGATATTGATGAATATCTATTGAAGCTTGTTAATGGCCATCGTTAACTTTAAAAAAAATGAATTAACACACGATATACTAAACTCCGATTTAGGACAATTACAAACACCCAATTAATTCGTATATTCACTCACTCAAAAACTTGCTTAAAACACTCGTGTTTCGTACACGCAACGAGTTACGAAAATATTAGGTCATAATAAATCCTTCGCGAGGAAAAACCGAGCAATTAACAGTAACAGCCGAGGGAGCGTTTTAAAGCCTTTGTTAGTGGCGCCCCACATTAAATAATCAGGATATTTTGATAAGAACTTAATTATTTTGTACCTCGTTTAACTTTTAGCGTATTATGTATTCCAACTCGGGCTAAAAGAAGATAATTTGGCGAGACCCTGAGGCGACGAGCACCGACGTATCTGAATGTTGTTATTTGCGATACAAATGTTGTGGATATTATATAATATTAACAATCAAAGAAAGAGACATCGTTCTTGGCAATAGTAATATCGCTAGGCTATTTGCAATTTTGTGTCTGACACGTGCTTGTTTCTAATATTAATATTACGACAACTTTAGTACATTTGTGAATTTTGTCATCATTCTTTAAAAAATATTATTCGTGTAGGTGGGTCAACTTTTTTTCTGTACCTAGTTTCCTTAGTGATGTCTATAACTCTCTTTAAAACTATGATTTGAAACGGTATAAAGTCAACAAAAACATTATTGTAGCCAATATAATGTCCGTTTTCAAGGGCCTATCTATGTTAATAACCTAGATTATTTGTATTTTTCTAAGTAACGCTATAACAATTGTCTCCTGAATTACGAGACAGAACAACCAACTATAAAAAGTTAATCCACTGGTTATAAAGTTCGCGAAAATTATTAAATGTCGAAAATTATTAAACTGTGACTGTGTGAAATTTCGAACCCAGCTCAAGTAAAATATGTCCACGCTTTATCTTAATCATGGAAGGACAAAAATACCTTGCACTACTGTGGTTGCTATGAATATGAATGAATTAATTAATAATAATAAAATTGAACATGTTATAATCTCTAACAAGATTGGGTACGTAAGCCACATAGGAGCGCACTTAAGGGCAGAACAATAACAACAAATCAACCCACTATAATTCTCCGATAAATATGGCTGACCAGCATATACAGTCGCTGTCGAAATCGGTCAAGACTATCATTATTCTATTATTATTCTGAGCCAGTTATGTCCCACTGCTGGGCAAAGGCCTCCCCTTCTTCTTCCAATGTTCTCTGTCCTGGGCGGTTTCTGGCCATTCTTTAAGAAAGGAATCATCCCGCTGAGTTCATCCCGCCATCGCCGATGAGGTCTGCCCAGTCTCCGTTTAGAGCTATCGGGTCTCCACTCTGTGGCAATCTTGGCCTACAGATCACTGGGCATGCGGCAAACAAGACCACCCCAGTCCCACTTTAACCAGTGCCTTCCGAGCTACGTCGATTATTTGATGTTGAGAGCGTAGCGTTATCATCACTATCACAAATAATAAAATGTTTAGAGCTTATAAGCGATGAAAAGATTAATTATTGTTACCTTAATTCCAATGTGGATGGGGAAGTCGGAGGCGAGAGCTGGTTGTGGGTGCAAGGCCGGCAGTAGCGGCAGCGGAAGAGGACAGGACATCATATTTGCGCCAACCTGAAAATAAAGAAGAACATTGCTTAGTTCAATATGATATGTAGTTTAATGAATAGGCTTGATACATCATGGCCAATTTTACAGCATACTTTAATTACACGATTAAAATAATATAAATGCATCATGAAATAAAGAAAACATATCGTAGAAATATACCATACAGAGCGCGCGAAACTAAAGCGGAACTTCCTTGGGTTTGAAGCGGAGAGATGGTACCGGCATAAGCGCAGTTTTTCACAACCATAATACCAAAATACCTGGATTCCATATAAATTTGGTACCCAAACTCAATGATTACGTCACGCCTTTGTAATGATTAGTAGGAAGCAGTCTCAGCAGTTAGTTGAAAAATCAAATTTTAACTATCATTGCTGACTTTTAACGTACTCCTTTTTTATTTAGTTTAATCCCAAATTCATCGCCGGTCTTAAAAAAAAAGACATCATCCCAATTGTCAAACTGAAATGTTAGTAGGTGTATTTGTTCTTAGAACCATGGCCCGCCTGAGGAAAACAAAATCAAAACAGACTCAAACGAAAGAGACAATTGTATCGTTTGAAAAGTACGGTACTCTTTTGGGTGATTGTCATTTTCCAAAATTCGAATCTTTTTGTTTGTACAGATATTTATGAGCATCAACTTGTGCACATAAATTTGGAAAACGTTAGTACAGACTATTCGTTTTCAGTTATTTACATATTATTCAGGGGCTTGCTCAACTTAATAGAACAGGTGAAATGTTTATATATTCTATGGACATTCATTTTTGAAGCCTTGGAAATGCTCATATATTTATGTACTCGACTGTACCTACGGGTAATTCTATTGCATATTATATTGCCATGTACGAATAACAGTCACAAAACTGCACGCAAATCCACAAAACGAAACCGACCCGCAAAACTAATTAAGTACCATAAACACCGCACCAATTTTCATATCCGGAAAACTTCATATACCGCATCAATCGACAAATACACGATCGGAAACGGTGAAAACAATTTAGTTAGCGATGAATTTGGGAGTCGGATGAACTGTGCGCAGCTCTAATATTCCGTGTGGGCCGCTTCGCCGTTGAAAACGTTATGAATAATATATGGTCGTGGATGCAGTCCGGTCGTGGATCAGTCGGCATTACGACTGCTACGTGACGAATATAAGCGCGCTGCGACCGGACAGGGATGCGATAATACTTTTTACGGTTAATTGCACTTTTTGCGGTTCGCTTTTGGCTGTGTTACATGCCCGGCTATTTTTCATTTTGCTCGGAGGAAGTTATATGTGTTCGACTTTGCGAGTTTATCGACAATCCATACTAATCCATACTATATTATTATAAATGTGAAAGTGTGTCTGTCTGTATGTCTGTCTGTTACCTGTTCATGCTTCAACCGCTGAACCGATTGGAATAAAATTTGGTATGGAGATAGTTTGAGTCCAGGGGAAGGGCATAGGCTACTTTTTATTTCGGAAAAATACCCTTATCTGTGATAAATTAATTTAAGGCGGACGAAGTCACGGGGAGAAGCTAGTAAAAGATAAAAATCATAAATTTTTGTGTGGGACTCCATATTTTGCGTTAGTAACAATAGATATAACCCTAGTGTTAGAACATCAGATTGATAAAAATATAAAATAAATACAAATAAATAATTCGCAAAGACAGAGAGAGAGACAAAGAGAGGCTCAAAGGCCAGCCCCTCGATCCACATGGAGTTTCATCCGTGTGCCTATCGTGTATTAGGCTAGGACAGTCCAGCCTGCCAGCCATAACCCTTAGGATGCTGTTGGCACTGCCGCATTGGCATAAGTATATCATTTGTTTTAAGCAAAAATAATCATTCATCATAAAAGACTTACACCACACTGTCTACGCCACGCCAATAAAGATTGGTGAACACTCTTTATTGGCGTGGTGTATTAATAATCACTAAGCTAGCTAAGATATCTCATAAGGGCTGTTTGGTCACGAAAAAAGAAAATACAAGACAAAACAAACAATTTTATATATTCAACATGGATTAGTAAGTATTTTATATTACATAAATTATGTCACATGTGTATGCAACACACGCGACGCGAGAAAAAAATAATACAATTAAACAAACACACTTCTGTAAGTCCAGTATACATTAGTAAGTATATTATAGTAGAAGATGCAGTCTGTTCGTATATCAGTCGGCATTACCATTACTGCTACGTGACGAATAGAAGCGCACGGCGACCGGAGAGGGATGCGATAATACTTTTTACAGTTCATTGCACTTTTTGAGGTTCGCTTTTGGCTGTGTTATAAGCCGGGCTATTTTTCATTATGCGTAGTTAAGTATGTGTTCGATTTTCGGCTTTAGTCACAATAATATATATAGACATAACATTTAACATTCGTCCATAAATGGTCTGTTCTGCGTATGACCAATCGTATTCACCATTGGCGTAGAATTTATTATTTAGTTACGACAAGAGAACAACCCATGCAAGTTTCAAAGATTCTTAAAGAAATACCTAAACAAGTATATGTGTCACCAAGGCTTATAACCAGTTAATTATTTAGGTTTCGTTCAAACGAATTGATTTGGGAATTAACATTCCCAATGAGGGAGCGCTCTATAACCAGTTACTGGATTTCGTTCCGTATTTGCGCTCCGAAATATTAACCGGTTAGTCACAGCGGGTTTTTTTGCTTTTTTATGGGATTAAGCACGCGGTGTGGCTCAAACCGGTACGTAAGATAAACCAGTTATCGAGCCTGTATGTCAAAGTCAGCTCTTTCTTCCACAAAAGGTAAAAAAAGATCACGACTTTATACGAAACAAAGAAGTTTGTATTGGATTACCTTTATAATCAAAATCCAACCAAACATCCGCAGGCATCCCAGTTATTATTTTAGGAAGGTTTATTAACAAAAAAGACAGCAGCAATACGAGCTTAATGCGAATCAGAAAGGATACAAAGTTTTAATCGAAATGTCGACGAACGTTGTTCCGGGTCCCTCTGGATTTCTTGTTAAAATAAATTAATTACATCCCGACTATTTACTAATTGAATGGAGAGTAAGCGGTTGCCGTTAATGATGCTAATGATAACACGAGGCCTCATTAATTCGAATAAATACTGTTAACTGGAATAGAAGGTGTTCCCCGCGTGTAAAATTTGGATTTTAATTCTGATTGCAATAATTTCGTTTTGTGCGTCGTTACCCATAAATTCGCGTTTAGAATTTAAAAATAAGTTCGTTTTAGTTCTTGGAAGAACAATGTGACAGCGCCCCACAATATTTAAATTTCACTATTTTAGCTTGCAGCTGTAAAAAAAGTCAATCTTCTAAGTCAACGCATTCCAAAGATACAGTCATTAAAAAAACGTATTTCCATACAAATTGCCGTCCATGCAATATCTATATAGGGTATGTACTTTCATCAGTTGTTCTCGAAACTTGAAATTTGATTTAAAGCTTTTAATTGCCTTTTATTTTGCACAATTCACAAAATAAATCTTAAAATCAGTCTATGTTAGTAACCAATATAACATGACCCCACACGGCGTTCAATTTGTTTTGGAATAAGACTGCTAAAGGTGCGTCCACACTTGTATCATTTGCTCGTATCCGATCACCGTGCCGTGGCATGACTGCGTATCGCGCTGCTGGGACGCTTACTGTCGGCGCGCCGATCATGCCGTACTCGTCCGATATAACTGTGTGATACGCGTAGCAAAATGGATTTCGAGCGATCCGATCGGTGCAACGTCCAAACGCGTGATCGTGACACGCGATCATGCCACGCGACGATGATCTGATACGGGCAAATGATACAAATGTGGACGCACATAACACTGAATTTTCATAGATACGGCGGTTTTTAGACTATATTTTGTACGGAGCCGAATCAGACTCGCACTTGGCCGATTTTTAAATGAGCTTTGTCACTGTAGTCATAGTGACTATGTCGCTCAAGGTGATTCACAATGGGGAATGGATGAAAATTATCAAAAATCTTGAAAATTGTTTATAGGTAGGAAATATGCCTCCTTATTGTCCGAAAAAAAAACAAATTTTTCCGTGGCTTAGAAAAAAATAAAAAGGTGTTGGTGGCCCATATACCTGACTTATATGGTACGGCAAATGCAGCATTGATATTTTCGATTAAAATTGTCGTACCGTGTAAGGCGGGCGTATAGGCCCACCAACACTTTTCATCTTATTATTTTTTTCTAAGCCACAGAAATATATGTAATTTTTTTGTGACAATAAGGAGGCTTATTCCTACCTATAAACAAAATTTCAAGATTTAAAAAAAATTTCATCAATTCCCCATAATGTTCAACAATCATTATCCTTTTACTATTTAAACAGTATTATCTGTACATACAAGTATACAATAAAGATGATAGCACACCTCAGACCATCAGCCGCCAGCATAGTTCGCAACTTCACTAATTACATTAATGAATGATAACACAACTTCCCTGGCTTCTGAATAGTTGAGGGGAGCGCGGTTTTGATCTATGAGTTGCGTCAACCTATGGCCACGATGTTGTTAGGTTTTCATTGATATGTTTTCCTTTTTGACGCAGTACGAAGAAATTGGAGGATTACTTCAGTAATTACGATCTGATTTAGTAGTATCTTTTTTATAATGTTAAAAGGTACCATGTGGTCTGGTTTTCTTTGATATATTTCCTATTTTATCGCAGAAATAGAAGGATTACGAAACTTCAGTCATTACTAAACTAGGTACTTAAGTTATAAGAGTAAAAAAAATGGTTGTCTCAAGCCAAACGGTTCTTTAAATATATGTATGACATAGGAGGCAAACGAGCAGACGGGTCGCCTGATGGTAAGCGATCACCGTCGCCCATAGACACTTGCATCACCGGAGGATTCACAAGTGCGTTGCGCTTAGATCGATCGTGCCTCTCTATCGCTTGCTTCGCGCTCTCGCTTGCACGCTCGGCTTAAGGTGCGTCCACATTTGTATTATTTGCCCGATCAGATCTTCGTTCCGTGGCATAATCGCGTGTCACGATCACGCGTTTAGTCGTTGCGCCGATCCGATCGCTCGAAATCCATTTTGATACGCGTATCACACACTTAGATCGGACCAGCAAGGCATGATCGGCGCGCCGACACTGAGCGTCCAAGTAGCGCGATACGCAGTCATGCTACGGCACGGTGATCGGATACGAGCAAATGATACAATTGTGGACGCACCTTCAGGCAGAATGTGACAATGAGTCATGCTTTTTCGTGCATGCAGCCGGCGTTCATGGATTTATAAGACGTTATCACGTCAAAAACACATTCATTTCGAGTTTTTAATAGACTATTAAAAATTGAACAACATGTTTCTTATGTTAGATAGGCGAGCATTTGGCTTCAATCTCCCCTGTTGGTAAGCGGTGAGAAAGCCGACAATGGAGCATGCTTATCTAGATAGTGGCTATTCACTCTCATCTTGAAGACATCCAATTTATTTATTTTGTTCATGCGCCTATTGGTTTTAATCAAACCTCGTCATGTTTTTTGAGTGTTTGCAGTTATATGTATATATGTCTATTCCTTTGGCTTGGACTTATGTAGCTTTAAATTCGTCTTGGCTGTGGGAGTGACAAAGTCAATATTTTGCAGTTGCTTTTTTTCAAGATACCGATGATATGGTTACGAATACTTTCTCTTATTAGGAATTAGGATATAAAAGTCCCCAAAGTGATTTTATATAAATTTTATTTGGTAAAGTAAATTTTCTGAAAACATCGATGCGAAGTTCAAACCCGCAAGAAAAGAGCGCACTCCCACCTGAAAGGCCGGCAACGCACTTGTGACTCCTCTGGTGTTGCAGGTGTCTATGGGCGACGATGATTGCTTTTTTTTTTATTAACCTCCTGAAACCCAAAGTATTTTTTTTGTTGTTGAATAAGTAACTTTCTGCAATGCAAAGAATGTTAAAAATTTATTTTGGAATTTGTACAAGATTTTGTACACAGGGTAAACAAAGTACATATTTCTTATTTCTAAGACAGTTTCCTGCAAAACTGTATTGAACAGTTTGACTGCAGGCACGAGTCTCTATACTAATAATACTATAGAATATTTATTATTTATATACAATTATAAGATAAACGAATATATTTGATGTTATCTTTAGAGGTAAATTAAATCATGTTACTCAAGCGACTGCAGCAAATATTTTTTCAGGGCCTTTTTAAATTTGGGCTTGCTTAGCTCATGACGGATGTTCTCGGGCAGACTATTTAGGAAGTACGGAAGTTTTTTATTTAATGTTCTATCTTCGAAGTAGTTCTTAACGCGTTGTAGTTCGAATTTGCCCGCGGACACCGATCGAGTGCCATGCTTGTGCTCTATTAATATTCTCAGAGAGAATATTATAATGAGATGCTCAGTAAATAATCATTATGTTATATTCAACAGTTTGGCCATGTTGATAATAGATATTTTTTAATTTAGCGTATTTTACGATGTTACTGTATTGTTTTAATCATGTTGTGCATACTTGTTTTGGATGGCATTTTTCTACAAATCCTGTTCTATGTATTGTTATATGTTATTTTGAATGTTATCTGTTTAGTGTGCCAATAAAATAAAATAAAATAAAATAAAAATACTAAACAAATTATTGCTTACCATTACGCGTTTCGTCTGCTCGTTTGCCCTCTATAATATATAAAAAAAACTCCATTTGTATGAAATGTTATAACGCCTACTGATTTTTGCATGGCAAATTTACTAGTTAAACTAGTTCGTATCTTATTTCTACGCGTTTCTTTAGTGTTAATTAAATTGCTCAGGGTCCCTAAATCCAGGATTGGAAAATACGTATTTAATGTAAGGAGTCTTGATATGTAATAAAATACCAACTGTTTCTGGAATTTAGAAAAAAGTAAACTCTTCCTTATATAAACATATCAATGGTAAAGCAAACTATAATGAAATCATCCATTATAACAACGAATAAAATAAAATAAAAAACTCAAAGGTACGCCTATACGTAAATTAATGTTATTGCATAACACGCAAAATATTTCACGGACGTTTTTTATAACTTTTTGTTGCAAAATGTTGTTTCAGTTCGGCGTTTGCCATTCATTTTCAGTTGTATATTTACAAACGCAAAATAAACCACCTCCAATGCAGTGCACGTTGCTTCGCCTTAATTAAAAATACGTACATGTCTATAAAAAATATACATTTACTCAAAGAAAATATACGAAACAGTAAATTCTCTTAAGGGCGCTCTACTAGCCGATGCGGAAGAGTTCTTCCAGTACTTAACAACAATCACATTGATTTTGATATTTATTAGATGCTTAGATCAAACGACTAAGTAATAGTAGCATTAAATGTATTTTACTTTCATTGTTCGAGTTAATTTGAGAAAGAGATCGATCGGCGGATCTAATTCAGATGAACAGCGTTTGGGAAACTGCGAAGTGTCTTCTCGTCCAGGATACCTCAGTGCTTGAAGACGAAAGTCTCCGACGCAGCCGAGACGTCGTGTCTAACTATGGGCCTCTTAAGAAAGCTCAGGGTCACTCACCGAGCCATGGAAAAGGCTATGCTCGGAATCTCTCTATATCTAGAATATATAGAATAAATCAGAAATAAAGAGATCCGTAGACAAACCAAAGTCACCGACATAGCAAACAGGGTAAGCAAACTAAAGTGGCAATGGGCGTTGGGACAGAAGGTGAATGGATACCGCGTACCGGCAAGCGCAGCGTGGGAAGACCACCCGCAAGGTGGTCAGACGACCTGGTAAGGATGGCGGGGTCTTGCTGGATGCGGGTCGCCTCTAGCCGGCCCATGTGGAAATCTATTGAGGAGGCCTGCGTCCAGCAGTGGACGTCCTATCGCTAAAATGATGATGATGATGATGATGATGATGATGATGATAATGATTTTCATTGTTTAATAGAAATTCTATAAGGTTTTTACTGTAGAAAAAAGGGGTCTTAAAAACTTTTGTCCAAGTATAATTGTGGCTCCAACTGCACTACTTGACTCATGAGCTCGAAGTAGAACTGTCAGCATATAGCTATGCCGTGTCGCTTTCCCTAGTAATGCCCCTATTTGTGACAGTTTTTGGGAAAAGGTCCCACTTTGTCGATATGGAGTTATGAGTAGTTCCTAATACTACAGATCATACGGTATCTTTTGGTGAAAGATATATGTCTCTAGGTGCAAGAGTTACTTTTTTAAAATTCTTAAAATTTGCAAAAATGAATAAGCGTCAATTGAGCAAACGTTGGTTACAGTTTGGGGCGGCAAAAAACACACTTGTACTTTGAAGTTATAGAGTGGTTAATATCAAATGAATTGGCATACTTTAAAGATTTCAAATGAGTCAAAAACAATTTATGTAACCTTAGTAGTTTGAATGTTAACTAGGTAGGTTAGGCTTGAACATAAAAACAGAACGAAAATATGTCAATCCTGAATATGGGTTTAATTTCTATATTTATAACACGACACGCAGATTTATCAATAAAGTTGTATTTATAAATGTATTCTCATGCTAAAAAAGACAGAAATAATGCTATGGATCCCTTTAGTTAGTTATTATGTCAAAAAGTTAATAAAAAATGAATGTTCTTGTTCTTTTACGAGCCTGCTTCGCCGTTCCAAAAGTGACCTATTTCTTGCGCACATTTCCAGTCTGGCTACATCCAGTACAGGTCGACTCATTTGACTACGTGCTGAAGGAGTCTGTGGAATCTGTGCTGAATGTTTCCTTCAATGCAGACTTCATTGCCCATTCGGACTGGTGGATTGGGAGTACGTCGCGTACGGGATGTTGGCCTCCCGGCCTTCTTGGCATCGGCGGGTGGAGTTGTGGAACTAGTCACTCAAATTTTATCCAAAGATGGTGACAAGGCAACCATTCCTTACGCCTCCGATGCTTTGGCAGCCTGGATGGCGCTCAACTCAGGCGCGGCCGTGCCTAACAGATTAGACCGTCAGCGTTTGTGGGATGACGTAGGAGTAAAGCGAGGGTGCTTGTTTGAGAACGCAGTAGGTGTGGACAGGGCGAGGTTAAATGCAGTGTCGAAGTCGGAGGCTGGGGCGTGGCTTCATGCGCTCCCCTCATTTGGGTATCCTTCTTGACAATGACACGATGCGGGTGGCCGTTGCTCTCCGCCTAGGCTGCGACGTTTGTGAACCTCACGTATGCATCTGCGGTACTATGGTGGAAAGAGGCGGTCACCACGCTTTGAGTTGTTGTCGTTGTGCTGGTAGATTTCCCCGCCACCACGCCCTCAATGACATCATTCGAAGAGCGTTGGTCTCAGCCAATATCCCTTGCATCCTGGAACCTGCTGGTCTTAGCCGGTTGGATGGCAAAAGGCCTGACGGTCTAACTTTAGTGCCCTGGCAAAAAGGTAGGTGCCTGCTTTGGGACGCTACGTGTGTTAGCACTTTTGCGGCTTCGCACATTACTCGTACCATACAGGTGGCAGGGGCAGCGGCTGAGCTGGCAGCTCTACGGAAGCGCGACAAGTACTCGGCTCTAACAAGTTATTTATTTGTCCCGCTTGCGGTGGAGACGTCCGGGTGTTGGTGCTCAGAAGCCAAAACTTTTTTGTTTGAGCTGGGGCGGCGCTTACGAGAGGTAGGTCTTGACCCTCGCTCCGGGTCTTTCCTGATGCAAAGACTGTCCATCGCGGTTCAACGTGGCAACGCTGCGAGCGTGATGGGCACCTTTGCGTCTGGAAGGGCGCGGGGCGAGCTTTTTGAATAGTTTTGTGAATATTTTAGTAAAGTTTAATTTAGTATAGTTTAGTTTGTTTTTAAGGTTAGCTCTAATATTTTATTTTGTTCCTAAAAATTATTATTTTTAACATAAGCAAATTTGTATTGTCATTTTATCGTGAAATGAAGTAAAATATTGATTAATTTTTAAGTAATTCAAATTATAACAAATAACAAAAGTAAATAAAAAAAAAAAAAAAATTGCTGGGTTGGAATATTTTTGTGCTAAATGGGAGTATTATAATAACTAAAGTATTAAACGGTCTTGAATTTATATCTTAAACATTATTTTCTTACAAATGGGAGAACCTTATAAACTGTTCTGACTTGACGAAAACTTATGCATCGGGGCTATTTACACAGGCAGAGCGACTCAATTTCTCGTTGCACTAGCTAGGACATGTAGCTAATTTCCATTAGATTTTGAGGTGATGAAAATACAATACAATTATCTTGCTGTAATGCCGAAGACAATTGACGTATTGGCTAATTAGTAATATGTTAGGCATGACAATCATATTACACCAAACGCTCTATTCCATTGTAATGTCAAATTGATTTTGGTGTACGACAGGCATTTAACAGTCAAATCTGAAATGTTAAATACGACGGTGTCTATTATTTCACCGAAAACGTTTCATGCAATGTTTTATTTCATTGATTTTTGTTTTTATACAATAGCCCAAAACTAAAAAGCTATTATACGATAGCGTTTTTAAAATATGAACACATTACTTAAAAAATAAAGGGTTACGATGAAAAGAAATCAATCTATGAAACGGTAACTGCTTAACATCAGCCAGGCCGTACGCTTGTTTTATCATGATCATGAAGAAGCCGGGCAGTACATTGGGGTGCAATTTAACAGTTGTAACACGGCCCTTACCTTACAGGTCTGTTACAACCATACATCTATACTAATATAAAGTTGTAAAAAAGAAATGTCCTTACATTGAAGATATTTTCAAAATAATGATTATAACGGACTATTTGGAGGTCACTGAGAGAGGCTTCATCACGCTAAATCGGCTAAACAGATTTCAACTATTTTTGGTACACGGGTAGCTGGATATCTCCAGATGGTTAAAGGATACTTTTTATCCGACTACGCTAAAGATAAAAAGATGGGTTATAACTTTTTCTACTCCGCGAACGAAGTTGCGGGCGCCATCTAGTATATGAATAATGTTCCTCCTATTACAGCCCAGACACAAGACACGCGACTAGCTCTAATTCTCTCTTGAATGCGCTCTCGAGGCGCTCACCGCACATCAGTTAGTTGGCATCACACGCAAGGTAGTCGAACGATCTGATTAGGGTTGCGGGAACTAGCTGGATGCGGGTCGCCTGTATCCTACACATGTTGAAATCTATTGAGGAGGCCTGTGTCCAGCAGTGGACGTCCTATGGCTGAACTGATGATGATACGCAAAGTATTAAGGATTCGCGTGCCGCGCCACTGGTCGCGCGTTGTACTGGTGTCTTCGAAAAATAAACCTATTTAGCATGTAAATATTTTGCACTGCCCGATCTCTAAATTAAAGATGCATGTTTACTCGTAGCTGCTTTGAGTAATAAGTATTTTTTTAAGCTTATTTGCCTCGTGTACGAGGACTTCACAGAAAGTAAAAGAACCGTTATCGTGGTTAAAGAAAATATGCTTTTAAATTAGCTACGGGCATTTAATGTTTTTTTTTTTTTCTTTTGCAACTCGTGCAATGTAGTAATTACTTCATGCGTAAGTCAACTTTCAGACCCTTAGGGGAAAATTGGGACCATTCGTACACGGGGCACGTTCGTACAATAGTCATAAATAGACAAAGTAAGTGGAATACGGACCCATTCGTATTTTTATTTTATGAAATGACATCTTAGGAAAATATGCATACAAAGATGTGTCCGTACTCTAATTAGTTTATATATAAGGCTTATTTAGTATTGATTTTTTTAGTAAAAGGTCTCTGACGGAAGATCAGCGCTGCGTTCTCCGCAGCATCATGCTGAGTCAGGGCCTATTTCATACCACGACACATTAATCTCGATAAGCTTCATCAAAAATTTAGTCCTGTTGCCTACATTTTATCTTTAGTGCTTTTTTTTAATATTGCAAGTGTATATTATAGCTTATAGAATTCATTTATTTTCTGTTGTTATTGTTGTGGATGAATAAAAATTTTATCCATCTATCTATTAACGACTATTGTACGAACGTACCCTGTGTACGAACGATTCCAAATTTCCCCTACCACAACTCCATTTATGTCAGTAAAAAATATTTAAAAACAATGATATAATATAAAAAGAGGTAAATAGGTTACCTACGCGATAATCCACGTGTATATATAGCCAGGCTTATGCACACATAAATCTGATAATATTGCAATAATACACTAATTATAAATGCTTTTAGACGCTTTTATTAAGTAATTAGTGCAAAATTTCATTATGCATGACGGCATTTTTGTTTATTTGACGCATTATCCAATATATAACAAAGTAACTCTGTGCGCGAGACTGAGGTTAAGGTTTGCCAATTGGCGTAGTTTTGGTGTGCCATTTTCGGAGCCCGTATAACCTATCCACTTCTTTTTATGTTATATCATTGTTTAAAAACATGAAATATAGGTATATCTAAAGATAAATGAAACGAATTGGTCCAGCTATAATTCTATTAATGAATGTATGTACCTCCTTTGCTTTCCCGCGAAGTAGTGTCTTGGTTAGATGTGACAATAAATTGTGCTGACATGCGCATATGTTCATGCAGTTTCAACAGAAATATGCACGCAAATACAACAAACCAGCACCTCACAGTATAATCTTTTACACGTGTTTTGCCTCTCTATGAGGATACATAACAGTTTTACCTCTCATTATTTTCGATCATGTTACAATTACCAACTACTGTAAGTAATGAAAATCTTGCAAGAGTTGAAACTACAAGCGATAGACCCACAAACTACATTAACAAAATACTAGCACGCGCGCGATATGTTTCAAAACTACCGCCATAACTCCCAAGAAATTGTATAATTGAATAATTTCTTTCCACTCGTAGCTACAAAGTTGCCGATTAAATTGCAATCAGGCCGGTGCAAGTTGCATGTTACGGCTAAGTTGTGGTAAACAAGCAGACGCTAAGTCCCATTGTGAGTCAGCTCAGAGCAACTTCGCTTTACGAACTTGGTTGCTGCGATTATAATTGGCCGAGTCTAATGACCTGAGTTAAATAGTACAGTGTAAGATTAATTTCTATTTTTTAATGTTACATAGAAAACTGTTTCTATCATGTACTATAAAGTGCCTGCAACTTCCTTTGCTTAGCCGTTTTGGCGTGATAATGCCACAACGATACATACAGGAAATTCAAAAAAATTTTTTTTAATTTTATTGACCTCCAAATAGATACAATATTTTTTTTGAAAATTGCTGCTGACAAAGTTACGGGCACTTTTTTGTACATGATATAATTGGAAATACAGATAGTTTACGCTAGTAATAAACTTACCTAACTCAAAAAAATGCGTAAACTGTATTCGAAAAGATGAAGATCGAAAGAACGATGCCTTCGGATAAACTACGTTTCGGAATTTTGAACAGTAGGTTGGCCATTGTACTATTTTTAGCGCTAATATTTTTTCGCTTCTTTACGTAAAAAGCATATTGAGCAAAAAGTGATAGTCAGATTGTTTTGTGGCACACAGCATTCTTCAACTGTAATTTTCAATTATTTTTTCTTGGTCACCGTTTATAATTATAAAGCAGGTAAACGCAATGATTATTGATGTTCACCCTTTAGTATGAAAATAAGGTATTTACCGCTGCGTACCTTTCTACGGCTATAAAGATCAATGTATGACTTTTTGTATATAAGTGTCGATGAATCGGTTACGGAACTTATGCCTGGCATGTTAATTTTAGAAATCTTTTCTTCAATATATTTGACGACCGGTTTGGCTCAGTGGGAGTAACGTTGCCTGCGAAGCTGAGGTCCTGGGTTCAAATCCCGGTAAGGGCAAATATTCGTGTGATGAGCATAAATATTTGTTCCTGAGTCTTGGATGTTTTCTATGTATATAAGTAATATATCTATTAAATACATCGTCGTCTAGTACCCATAACACAAGCCTTATTGAGCTTACCATGGGACTAGTTCGATTTGTGTAAAATTGTTTCGTAATATTTATTTATTTATTTATTATTCATATTGGTTTTTATTTAAAAAACTAAAGTTGTTGATGAAAAGAAATAGATTCAGGTACTTATGCCGTTAACTTAACCGGATTACGTGTTTGTAACATTTTGCACGAACTCGTCAAAAGAAAACGTCCTTTAACATAACATCAGAAATGAAACAAGGAAACAAAGAAAGAAAAAAAATTAGAAAACGTCACACACAGGGGGTAGTCAAATTGGAAAGCTCGCACCGCTGCGGAGGTTAGCGGCCGCAATCTAACTTGCCAAATTAATTTATGACAACCTTAACAAGATTGAAGTATAGGTACTGGAGAAAAAACGTTAAGTAATGAATTTTATTTCCATATTTTCATAGCTATTCCTATATTTGTCCTGAAAATATAACAGTTTAAAAAGTAATACAGCTTATTTAACCGGCCAAGAGTATGTCGAACCACGTGGGCGGGTTCAGCAGCCGTTCATACGAAATAGATCAAAAACTCTATATGAAACAGTACTCTAGCAAAAGAGCGTATCTCCACATCACTTACGTTCTTTTGCTGAAAAGCGCAGATTTTCGGCAATATCTCAAAAACGGTATATCCGATTATGTTGAAAATAACTTCCTTTAAAGTCAGGGATTACTCATACGAAGTTGCCTTTCCGGCATTTTTGTTATGGTATACGGGTATGCGACCCCGGCTCCTCGAGCTGCTACAGGCGCATACATAGTCTTCCGAGACAGTAGTATCCTTTAACCCTTTCTCCTGTCTAAATTCGTACAATTCCTTTCTTTACCCTGTTATCCTTCCTCCTATTCTGCCAATTCAAGGTATGCCGTGCCGATGGATGCGTGGCTAGAGGCGAGTCTAGCCGTTAGCTTGCCGAATTGCCCTGGGACTTGTGACCCCAGACTAAGGCTAAAACCCTTACCGGGTGAAAATGGCGGCAATGTGGTTCGCAACCCATCACGTCTCGGTCCCAGCGAGAGCGAAGAGTGGGTTATGGAGAGCCGCTTTGCTACGCTAAATGTAAGGGGAGGAATGAATGATAAAATAGATGAAGTATGTCAGATGATGGATGCGAGAAATATTGATATTCTGAGTGTGAATGAGACAAAGCGAAAGGGTTGTGACAGCACAAAATGAAGAGATTAATGAATGTTGATAAGGCGGCAGTTGTATGCCAGGATCGTAGCAAGTGGAAGGAGGTAGTCTCTGCCTACCCCGTAATGGGAAAAAGGCGTGATTGTATGTAAGTAATAATAAGGTGTAGAAAATAGAGGGGAACATCATTTACATTGCTTTTGGAGCTATGATTTTCTAAAATATCCAATACATATTTTTTCTTCTTAGAAACATCAACATGATTTTAAAAGAACTAAAAAATATCTGCCACACATTGCTATTTGCTGATTTTTTTTCCGATTCGGTTACATTTATAGAGTGCCCCCCATAGAAATATATTTTATTATTATTTAACTATCAAACTAAGTAGCAGCTTACACAAGACATCTTTAATCCAAATTTCATCAATATACATCATGTATGTAGTTTTTGACTAAAATGCCTGTGACATACGGACGGACGTAAGGACATGACGAAACTATAAGGGTTCCGTTTTTTCCATTTTGCCTACGGAACCCTAAAAACGTACATCACGAGACGTTAATTAATGCGCGCCAAAAAACACGTCACGTCCACGTCAAATTACTAATTCATAGACAGCCATAAGCCAGCTTATGCGAAGCTTGTTTAGAGCTGTGCCATTATTTCTTATTATTGTGGTTCAAGGAAAAGTCAGCACTCTCTTTTTGCTTCAGCATAACCGACTAAATAGCATGCTATAACCTTCTGAGAATGCCCAGCTACCTGTATACTCTGTGTTTAGGCGTGATAATGAAACAAAAACACATACAAACATAAAAAAAAAAAAACGATTTTGTAACCTAATAATAATAAGGTTATAGCTCGTACACTTTTTTTTTCAAAATATCTTCATGTACAGACATTTCATTTATACAACTTTATAATAGTATAGACAGGGGTCGGCAAACCGTGGATCTTTAAAGGGTCACTTTCGGCTCTTCAAGTTCCTCTTTAAAAAAGTCCTATTAAAATTTGGTATACAGTGATAGACCTAAAACAAAAACCTGCGGCTCTTTAAGCTTCAGAAAAATCGATATTTTTCGAGCATAAAAGTTTAGTGACCCCTGAGCTAGCTTATGCGAAGGCTGTGTAGTTAGAGCTGTGTCATCATTTCTTATTTAGGTACTAGAAGGGGCACCTTCTAGTAACTTCGTTCACAGAGGAGAAAAAAGTCGTATCTCTCGTTTTCTCAGCGTAATCGGATAAAAAGTAAGCTATAACATGTATAAACGCCCAGCTACCTGTGTACCACAATTAAGTAGTTAAAAACTGTCCAGCTGTTTAATCGTTATAACAGCACAAAGACACATACTAACATATCAAAAATATTTTTCCATTTAGTGACGAATAGCTCGTTCACTTTTTTTCGAAATACATTCCATGTACAGACTTTCATTAGGAAAGACATAGATGTAGATCTCCTAAATGGTTCCAGCTTAACTAATTGCTTACTTCTACTATGCTAAAAACCCGAAAGTAAATAAATAAAAGGGAACATAAATATTTACAAAAATACGTACTACGTGAATTAGCGACTTTTTCACATTGAAATGGGAAACGGTGTTAAGTGTTTACGATCATGATGCGACGGCCATAATCCAAGAGAGTATTGAAAAAGAAAATTTAACTTTTATCACTTTCGCAACCGGAATTTTTGTAGCACTACGCTCGTAGCTAAATAACCTGGGAAAAACCATATGTAGCGAAAACTTGCTACGATCAGAGCGCCCGCCTAACTAACTGCTATTAGTAAACACATTGGCGACCGCGAGCCCGCTAGGCGGGCGCTCAGCTGCAAGTTTTCGCTACATAATTAAAGAAACTATGATCATAGTCACTAGTTAACACATTCACGACCGCGAGCCCGCTAGGCGGGCGCTCAGCAGCAAGTCAATCAATGATCATAGTCATAGGACTATGATCATACTTTATATGTGTTCCTTAATGGCTAGACAAGAACAAGTTTATTTATGTAGATATGAATCCTCAATATAGGACGCGTTTTAAAAAAACACATTATACGAAGTAGGTTTTATAAACACACCCCTGTAATAATTTACACGTCGTGTAATAATTTCAACCGCAGTTAGAAAAACGACTAGAGATTTCAGATAAATATACCTAACTAATCAAAGTATGTTTTTGTAGCCGACCCTTTTCAATGTGAAACATCGTTGTTTGCGAGGGAAGACACCGTCCGAACCTCCCGATAAACTTTTAATTCGTTTTTCACTTCGTTATGAAAATATTTCAATCGTTTTAATTAGGCCCGAATAGGCGGAAAAGATTTCATTACGGAGTAACGCTTTTGAGTGTAATTTCTGTAATGAGTTTTGTTTGTTTCGCACTTAATGTTTAGCTCTTTGTTTTGTTTGACCCGCTGTTTATCTTAGTGTAATAATAATAGCAACCGGCCGAAATTAGGTGGCGGAAGTTTGGGTTGACACATATGGCGGAAATCGCGTCGCGTTCCAGCTTTTTAACAGCCGAATTTTGGACTGGCGGTCGGCAATTTAATCAAATATCATTATAAAGATGTAAAAATTAAATATCTGTACATTGAAGTTAAAATTAAATAAGTAATACGGTTGAAAGCCACGGAATAGTTTTTTTTTTGAGTTTTATGTATGTCTGCATGTATCGTTATGGCTTCATCACGCCAAAACGTGTAAACAGATTTAAACTATTTTTGGTGCAAAGTTTGCTGGGTAACACCAGATAGATATAGGATACTATTTACCCGACTACGCTGAAGAAAAAAACAGCGGTTATGACTTTTCTCCTCCGCGAACAAAGTAACCTTCTCGTATAAAAATATAGTAAAAGTAGACGGCGGCGCGAACTTTATAATAGTATACAGTGACCCCCAAAAAATCCGTTACAACCTTTTTTTAAATGTCTTCAATATACACGGATTTCATTATTTTTAATTTATAATAGTATAGATAATAAGTCGTCGTACAACCCTGTGACTGAATATCTGGATATCTGATGCCGCCATCCGCCTGAATAGAAAATCGCCAGCCGAAAGTAACTAAGGCGCGCGTTTTTATTAATGGTTGGATAAGAACTTAAAACTCCTACTCATATCTTTATCTTCAGCACAGGATATCCAAAACTTCCAAGAAATATTAATCAACTATCCAACTTTTATTTTCTATTTTTTATTATTATAAAATAGATGGGCATTTGACCGCAATCTCACCTGTTGTTAAGTGACGATGCAGTCAAGGATGTATCATGCCCGTCTAGAAACAGCCTATTCACTCTTGTCTTGAACACGTCCAAATTATAATGGTCGGGGAACACACTCGCAGGCAACGAGTTCCACTCCTTTGCGGTACGCATGATAAAAGTTGCAACATAGCGCTTATTGACCACGTGCGGATGGAACGAACGCACGCGTCGTGTGTCCCGATGATGGAAAGGGGCTGGTGGAATTAAATCATGTAATTCCCCCGCACACTCACCGAAATGTAACCTGTAAAAGACCGACAGCTCGATGCTCAACTGCAACTATTCTTTGTTACATTATGGAATATATTACATTATTTGTATTGTTTTTCTTTAGCTTTGTAAGTAATACATTTATTTACACGATTGTGTTGCGTTTCTATTTCTTGATTTTGCTTGCTTCTTTCGAATACAAAAAAGATGCCTATTCTGTGCAAAGCCATGACGATGCGTTGTTTTGTTGTTTCTTGAAAGAATACTTCCGCAGTTTATGAGTTTTAATAAAAGCATATAAAGGGTAACGTTGTTTTGTATTATTCGTCATAGTCCGAAAATTTACAATAATTATGTGAGCACGAATACTAGAATACTTAGAAAATTCTAAGTGATAAGGTTAAATGTGCTTTGAAGTCTGATGAAATAGTTATGCTTTCATAAAAACACGTAATCAACTATCTAACCGGGTCGCTTCCAATAGTTCCAATGTAGTGATGGGCACGTTGAAAGTTTCCTAAGTTGTTCATGATCTAAGTATATGTTCTACGTGGAACATATACGTTATTCCCTAACTTCGCCTACCTAGATACGTATCTTCGCCTATTTTTATAAAAGTTGAAATTCCCGCCTTGATTAGGGCAGGTTCCACACAAAACTACTAAATAGAAAGTGTGTTTTATGCATGGCAATATTCTCGCATCAATTGTGGCTAACTGAATGCCGTTTATGATCAGTGAAGTTTTTTAAAAATAGGCGAAGACAGGTATCCCAGGCGAAGTTACAAAACTGTACGGTACCTAAAGTTTTACTGATATCTACATTATCTCCGTATATATCAGAATCATATTTGTATAGCCAAGATTTTAAATTTGATTTTAATAATTTTAATGTTATCTCTATAATATGAATTTGTTGTATTGGCAGTTCAATATAACTTGTTTTTGTTTTCATATTTTCTTCTGTATCCGCGATTATTACTCATTGAAATAAAACAATTTAACAGATTATATCGCGTATATTATCTCATTTTATTTGTTTCTGTTTTATTTTTTTTGTTTGAGTGATATGTTTGTTACGTTTTAGCTCAAAGAATTAGTAAGCTGAAGTGGCAGTGGGCCGGCCATATCTCACGAAGAACCGACAACCTATGGGGTAAACGTGTTCTTGACTGGAGACCGGGACTGGGCAAACGTTGTGTAGGACGCCCTCCAGCCAGGTGGGATGACGATCGGCGAAAGACAGCGGGTAGATGCTGGATGCGTCAAGCTGAAGACAGGGCGCTATGGCGTTCATTAGGAGAGGCCTATGTCCAGCAGTGGAATAATATAGGCTGATGATGATGATGATGTTTGTTACCAACGTTAAACATTGGTGTCGTTAGAAAACTATATCATCATTGACTGGATGATATTGTGCTATATTATTAAATGTGTAAACAAGACAACGTTAATATCAGCGACTTAAAACTATGTTTTCATTCCTCACACGAATATTTGCGAAGATCAAGAATTCCGGTATACTCGTATGTCCTTAATCATATTTTAATTAATCATGACACTTTTTGAAATGTATCACTGTTAAGAAAACTTGCAGGAACTCTCCATTTTAGAAAATGGGACACAGTTTTTGCAACTAAGTGCAACAGTGATGGTACGAGTATGTCAAAAATTGGCGCACACATAACTTATTAATTAAGTCGGTTGTTGTTGCCATGACATGACAAACCGACCGACATTGTGCTGGCTTATGATATCGGTCGCTGCGACAATCTTGCTCTTGGTACACTTGAATATGAATTGTTTTTAATGCTAACTTGTACACTAATATTAGGACAAAATCTATGAATGACAACGCAATCTTGAATATTTTCTTGCTGTATAACATATTTGTGTTCATAAACTCTGCGCAAAATTTAAAATAAATGATGAAACTTTCAAGATGAAATGTTTTACTGCTAAGGAAACATTGGGAAACTGTCCCATCACTAATCCAAAGTTTATGCAACTAAGTGCAACAGTCGTGGTAGGTGAAACGTTGGAGCACACATAACTTATTCACTAAGTCGGTTGTTGTTGCCAAGACAAACCGACCGACATTGCACTGGCTTATGACATTGGTCGCTGCGACAGTAATCTTGCGAGTACACTTGAACATGAACTGTTATTCAAGTAGGTTTGAACTAACATGTGTATGTTCCGAAGCGACAGTTTCAGTTAATTTTAGGATATAATATATGGTTTGCTTAGTATTTAACCGCGGCTTCGCCCGTTTTGCCTGAAAATTCTAAATTTGTTTGATTGCTTACTGCTAAATCTAATTGAGTGATAAATTTGTAATATTAGTAAATATGAAACTGATTTGGTTTAACAAACGTAATGCCCTGGCGTTGCAAGCGTTCATGCGCTACGGTGACTGCTCAACATCAGACAGGCCGTACGCTTGTTTGTCACCTTATCAGTATTAAAAAGCTATTTTCTAAGAAGTGTCCAAAGTTTTATACGTGTGTCGTCGACGCCGTGTTTTTGTGAGTCTTTGATACAAAAAAGGTTTTCATACATACAGGTGACCTGCGTTTAATGGGCAATAACCGCTGACAGGGAAACATAGGCTGGTTCCGAAAAGGCACTTTTAGATTTTGTAAAAGTTCCGCGGACAGTCGGACTTTTCTTTTTTTTCTTCAAAATACATGTTAAATAAATATTTGATTGTTTATCTTGTTTCAATATAAAACATTATTAATTATTCACAATTCAAAGACTGCGGTGTTTTTGTACTGTGATCTGGAGAAGTGGACTGATTTTGTTGCACCCGTATTAAGAGCACTTTAAAGCCCTTTTGTGATTATTTATTCTATATATCGCAGCCCTTGGTTTATCCACCTTCCAACATAGGCCTCCTCCATAGCCTTCCATAACCTCCTGTCTCCTGCCACTTGCAACCAATTCGAACCCGCGTAGCGTCTAATATTATTGTTGACCCATCTTTCTGGTGGACGCCCTCTAATCCGGCAATGTGTTTATTCAGTTAATTTTTAATTCTTATACGGACGAATCTAACAGAAAACAGGCTAAAATGTAACCCTTCATCCAATATATGTATTTTTAATGTTTTTTATTTTATTTTATTAGTAAGAAGCATTGAATAAGTTTAAATGTTGCACCCGATAATGGCCCCGAATGCATAATGATATAAAGAATATAATCCCATCATAAGGAATACAAAATACAGAATAATGCACAGTATCCAGGGACGCCATATGTAAAATCAATACCCTCTTTAATTAAAAATACATAGTAGCTTCAGTAAAATCACATCCTCAATTTATTAATCCAGCTTATAACGGTCTTTTAGTACAGTATTCTTCATAAAGTTTTACTACTTTTGGGTGGTAAAATTCTTATTAGACATAAATTACTACGGAGGTGATCTGTGCTGACATTGTAGGTATTTGTTACTTAGTTATATGCGATAAACTGCGGTTTTTAAGTACGACAAAGCCAAATGGAAGGGTTATTTGGAAATGTACTGGAACTATCAGAACCAAAGGGAAAAGCTCTGAGCGTGTGTGTGTGTGTCCGTGCGTGCAGACTAATCTCATAATAAGTATGAACATTTTTAACAGTGCCACCTTTCAAAATTTCTTTCCGGCCTCATTAAAACAAACTACCAATGTAAAGTCCACTTGAGCTGACCTCAACCATTTTTACTACAAGGACAAGCTCTCATTGTAGAAAAATGGTTGCACAGATGTTTATAGAATACCAGCTGTCGCCCACGGCTTCGTCGGCGTTGAGATGGAATTAATAGCCTACAAAGATTCATTCCATTTTTCGTCCCTGAAAGGGATGAAATTTGATATACATACATTACAGCCGATGTCCTATTCTCATGTGTAAGGTACGTAACTGGAAAGTTTCATAATAATCGTCCAGTAGTTTTTAAGATTAAGTGGAAACTACATCCATCCATCCAAACGTTCACTTTTATAATATTATTAAGATTAGGATTTTTTACCCAACTACGTTTAAGCTTAAAAGTGGGTTATGACATTTTTCTCCTCCGCGGACAAGGTTGCTTTTAACGCCTTTATTTTTTTTAATATTTACACTTTCTTTACCTAGTTTTACAACCATTAATTGGGTTATATAAATTTAAAACCAAACCTATTCGTTTCCAGTTGGAGCTTTTTTACTGCGTTGTAAATATTTTATGGTGACGTCATTGTTACTTCCATTTGCACTAGCAAACAGCAAGAACAAATACATATTAAAATAAGTGACTTTATTTAAATTTGAAACAAAAGAAATGGTTAAGAAAAAAACCACACTACATTTCTTTTTAACTTCGCAAGTTCGAAAAGTGCCTTATTTTAGCTCCATGTAACGGGGCTTAAGTGATCGCTTTAGTCCCTAGTGTGTAAAAGCGTAGTGCGGAAGTCGCGGCAGGGCCCCAGGACTGACGACTCTTGAGTATCAGTATAACCGTTTCTGAACGTGCACTCTGATCTATAGATCATTTAACCAATGGATATCTCCATTGTTTCCCTATGGTATTCCACACTCCCCTCTGCCAAAGCTACCGGCGAAATCGCGGGTCAGTTTATACAAGAAAAATTGTCAGTATGTTGGCACACACAATGTATGCTGCTTTCACTTGTGTATGCTAATTTAGAATAGATCTGGTTTAAATGACAATTTCAAATTTTCCAGGTAGCCCCTTACTCTGTTCCTTTTCTTACGTTACGTTCTTTTGAAAATCATCTTGACGAAATACATTTTGACCTGCGATTTGAACATAGGTACAAGATGTAATCTAAGATGCGATACAAAATGTTACTCCGACTCCAATCACAGTTACGATTATATTTTATTATGCGACCAACATCGAAAACATTCAAAAATATTAGGACCCACTACAGTACGGTTAGCTTCAAATTTTGAATGGAGAAGTCAATTTTTTTTTTACGATTTCGAAGTTAATCTCATACTTAAATTTGATCGTCATTGTATGTGGGCTCGGAAAGAAACATTTTATATCGTGACTTTGTACTAATAGTACTACTAGTAGGTACTACTAGTAATCGTGACAATTTACAGGTGACAACGACAATTTTATGTTCACGGCGACCCCTGCAAGCTCAATACATCTTCTTACTGGGCACGCAATGTACGTGAAATTGTCATTGTCTCCCGACATTTGTCACGATTGTGAAATGGGGCCCTGGAGGTGTCGCATGTTGTAGAAACGAAACCAGCGATACAATGATCGAGTAATAACCTCACTGTGGCATCCCGACCCATTACATCTGTGAAGTAAGCCCTGGTACACACGCGTGTCATAAACCGATTTCCATCAACGTTTGCCAGATTAATTGCTGAGGCATTCTCCGCGAGGCTTGCGGGCCGGTATGTCAATGAAATCAATTACTACCGCCATCCTAGACACATTGTCGATAGATTAGTGCCGGCCACGTATGCCCGCGCTAACCTTAAGTTAATAGGCGCTCGGGAATGCCTTCATTGTTGCGTGCGTGGGATGGTGTTAGTAGCACAGAGCTTCCAATTCCGTAATAAACGAAGGTTTCACATGGATATTACGTATCGCATAGACATACTTTTACCAAACCCTTCAGTCACAGAATATAATCAGAGGACTAATTTCTGTTAATGGTAACCGTTAACATGTCCTAAGTACACCACTGTACGCACGAGTGTCATAAACCGATTTCTATCAACGTTTGCCAGATTAATAGCTCAGAGATTCTGCACCAGGTTTGCGGGCCCGTATGTGAATGAAATTCGTTATAAGCGCCATCCTAGACACATTGTTAGATTAGTACCGGTCACTGTGCCCGCGCTAACCGTAAGTTAATAGGTAGGTACTTGGGAATGTCTTCATTGTTGGCCGCATGCATGGTGGTGTAAGTAAGCGACGAAGGCCGAAATTCACCTTGGTCTGTTAGTTTTGATACCTGTCAATGTCGATCATCTATACTATTATAAAGTTAACGATGTCTAGGTATATTAAAGATATTAAAAACGTCACTGAAACAAAAAAAAATTTTTTTGGTTTTTTTCTACGTTTGTAAAGAGGGGCGATAGAATAGCTCATTAGCTACCATAATTAAGTAAATTAGACCTTAGTTAAATGTTCATGGTTTTCGAGATATTGGCACTTTTAAATAACTCGTGATTTTTGATGATAACTTTCGATTCGATTGGATATGTCTTTGGTAACATCCTGCAAAAAACAGATTTACAAAATATTTAAATTTGCAGTGGTGGCAATCGACATACTGACGCAGGGTATCAAAAGTAACGAGTTTTTTAAAAGTGCCAATATCTCGACAACCATGAACTTTTTAGTAGGTACAATTTACTCAATATGGTAGCTTATGAGCTGTTCTATCACCCCTCTTCATTTTGGTGTTGGTTTTAGGGACAGCCTCTGGAGTAAAAAGAGACTACAGAATGCCAGACGCTACGGTCCTTACACAGTTCTTTCGTTTCATTTAAATCCATGCAACTCTTAATACACACTTGTCGGTTGCATACACACTCCTCATTGAGCCTTTTTTTAGCCAAAAAAATGGTCTTCGTCTATTGTGGGCTCTGATATATCGCAAACAAGGCGAACGTCCTTTTAAATTACCTCTCGTACGCATGGCAGTGGACTTGGCCAGCCGAGTTGTATATGTACGTGTAGGAGGACTTAGGTCTTTCTTTGCGTAATTGGTGTTTCACGTCTAACGTTGTAAGACGTTTTTACTCACTAGTTAGATGTATGCATGCTATGTAGATCTCAAAATACTGGAACTTGAAATCAACAGAAATTTTAGACCTCTTAAGTACGCACTTGTTTATTGTAAAGCCGCTATTGAAAGTTTCAGTTCCCCTTTAAAACCCAAAATTGCATGGTATAAAAATACCAGATTTGGTTTATTCCGATTCGAATTGCCTCGTGTTGAGAATGCTTCGCAAATGCCTCGGCACACATGCAAACACATATCACGAGGCAAAGGAATACATAGTGAGTTCCATGCGGTGGGCCATGACTCGCATCTATGTTAGGACCTCGCATCATTCTGATCCAAAACGAGGATCAAAACTGCGATGAAATGTTTTTACTGCTGCGAAAATTGATAGTACAAGTAAACGCTGAACCAGAATACTACCCAGAGACTCAGAGATAAATATGTCCAGTATTTAGTCTATAACTTCAGCCCCAAAACCCAGTATGTTTAGATACAATCAATCTGCAATAGTTCTTACATCTAGCGGGTCCATGACACGGGCAGAACCAGCACTTATACAACGCGGTTCAACCCCTTACATTTCATTATATTGTCGAAAGGGCCTCTCCTAGACACGGCGTGCATTAATTGTCAGGAGGTTTCTCTCGATGCAGCCCTAACCAAAGCCCAACCACTAGACCAGCCCAAAACAACTCGACCACCACCAGTAACTAGCATACTCAAAAATGTTTTCTTAATGGAAATAGTATTCTTTACGACATATGTAATGTAATCTAAAACGCTGAACGGATAACAAACCTTGACGGATCCGGAAAAAAAAACCCCATATTTTAAACGATTGAACCAATTTTCTTGAATACCTAATAATTGTATTCTCACCAGAACCAAAGGCGTCACCAATCAGATCAATCGGTTGACAGGAAGAGGGTGAAATTTCAATTACTAAATTTGATCCAAGGATAAAACAAACGGGTGCTAAATAAAACCGTTTAAAAACACTTTCGATGAAGTCTACTTTCAAACACCAAAAACTAAAATCCTCTTCTGTTTCCGTGATTATCACTCGTTCTGTTAAATTTAATAAACAGAATGTATCATATTAGAAGTCCGATTTCTTGGTCGTTCCAGGGACATTTTTGATAACGCCAGAAACGTCAAAAGTGTGAGTCTAAAAATTGATTCACCCTTAAAAACTGGAATAATGACCCATTATTTGATCAAAATAATTTTTAATTTCATTGAGAATCGAATGAAATTTTACAAAAGCAAAAACGCCTAAAGGTATTTAAATGTTGTACTATGCCGCTTTGATACCATAATTAAATTTCAAAGACTTCACAATTCCTCTATCGATAAGGCATAAAGTAATTAATTACACAATGGACTGTGGATTTGTTTAATATCTTGTCAACCCGTTGAATCTTAATCTCCAATGTTCCAAAAATTAGGTGGAGTTGGTTTAAAAGAGACCCATATCTTGTTAATTAAATCTGCTCAGTAGGGTACCAGCGCGATACGCGACAGACACAGCAGGGCGATTCAAGATGGCGGGAACCCCTATGTATATGCATAGAATTTTCTTCACATTATTAAAATTAATTTACAGTTAATATTTAACGAGATATTTTCATTATACATGAACTAGCTGATAGCTCACCTACAGAGGATCGCTTCGTTTTGCACTCCAATGAGGCATTCAACCCGATGGTTAAAGTCTCCTGGGCTACTTATTTATACCGTGCATTATTAACTTATTTACCATTTTACAATACAGGGCTTTCTTTTTTACTGCTCGTTGTGAGTATTACGTCTTCACCTGGCCATAATGCGAATTTGACGGTATGCGTAGCGTGTGGTAAAACTCGCATTATGGCCAGGTGTGAAGTAAAAATATCAAGCTTCTTTACAGATAAGTTTAGGTTTCGCTTTGTCTACGTCACTGTTAAATACTAATTGTAGATACAACTCCTTATTTTAATGAAAGAGCTGATAACCAGAAGGTAACGAAAGACAAAATGAAAATGGCTGGCGATTGCTCCATGGCACATTTTTTCAGTAAGTTTACAACAGAATTTAGAAATGTACGGCCTCAGTATTTAACATATATAGAGATTAATTCTCGAGAGCTAAGTATATTACATACTATCATTTCAAATACTTTTTATATTAAACTCTTAAATGAAAATGTACCTATTCAAAAATTGATTTTATCTCCCTTGACTGCTCTTTCCAACTGTTATTTAAAGCGAAACAAACAATAAAATGAATGACTCTTCAAAATGCGAGAGCACAATTTAAATACTTGAATGTGACACCAAATGCGCAGAAAATCTGTTGTTCTTTACGTAAATGCTGGTTGTGTTTTCAATTTAAGCGCAATTTTATTGAATAGTTGTCAATATTCGCCATTTTCAGGCGTGGCTTTAACAAAACAGGTATGATTATGAAATGAAGCCATAGTCATTCAGGGCTTCAGAGTAGGCAGTTTCTCTGTGTCTATATGGAGCCATAGTCGTTCAGGGCTTCAGGGTAGGCAGTTTCTCTGTGTCTATATGGAGCCATAATCGTTCAGGGCTTCAGGGTAGCCAGTTTCTCTGTGTCTATATGGAGCCATAGTCGTTCAGGGCTTCAGGGTAGCCAGTTTCTCAGTGTCTATATGGAGCCATAGTCGTTCAGGGCTTCAGGGTAGGCAGTTTTTCTGTGTCTATATGGAGCCATAGTCGTTCAGGGCTTCAGGGTAGGCAGTTTCTCTGAGTCTATATGGAGCCATAGTCGTTCAGGGCTTCAAGGTAGGCAGTTTCTCTGTGCCTATAAGGTGTCATGGTCGTTTAGGATAGGCAGTGCCTTTGTGCCTATTTGGACCACACGCCACTGATCCACCGTTTCTTTGTTAATCTCTCCCTCTTTAACTGGAACATTCCATATTCATACAATTGTCTTGCCTTGACATGACTTTCATCCCTCCGCTTCACATGGTCCCGGCGTCGTGGTAGCGACTCGGAGTCACCTCGCCAACTCTACTTGCCGGTTTGACTCGCAAAACTCTAGGATTGATACGGATCGGCTTAGTGGAGACTCGGCAAGTCAAGTTAACTTGAATAAAAAATACGAATTCGCCGAACTCAACTCATCTCGCCTACTCGTGGACTCAGCTGCTGCCGTAATCGCCATTCGGTCGATCCGATCCTAGTAAACTCGAGTTTTGATTCAAATCCGCGGGCGAATCAACTAGAATTATCAGAGTTGGAAAATAATCGACTCGTTACATCGCTATGTCAAGGAGTCATCGTTGGTTCACGGAGCAATGTGTCCTGCCCAGTGTCCTTCCGTTTCATCCACAAATATATCCTAGTATGCTTTATTTCATTGATTTAAACTAACAGAATCTTCACTCATTATCACAACACAAAAAATGGGGCTTAATGGCTTATAAATATGATTTATGTAATTACCTTTCGTGGGTATTTTTTTTAATTTCGGACGTCACGTTACGTCCATAGTGTCGAAGGAACTGGAGAGGCCGGTATCAACATCTTCCAGCCGCGCGAATTTTCCGATCTACCCGCGCTTGGTGTTGATTACTCATTTGAACACTAAAGTTGTCCAGTTCCCTCGAGACCATGGACTTAATACGACGTCCGAAACTTCGAAGAGTTACCTACGAAAGGTTATTAATAGATCATATTTATACGTGATTAAACCCCGTTTGTTGTGTTGTGATAATGAAATTTCATTTTACATCGACAACTTGTTCTCCTGAAATCGTAGAATTTTTATGATTTTATAGAAGCCATTAGGTCAGGTTAGGACATTATAGAAGAATCCGAAATTATTAACGGTTTCAGAGAAACGTGCATTATATGAAATAATATGTGTAACGAAATGAAGTGTTCCTAGGTCTTACCCACTGCCATTTTGCAATTTGCACTTAAATTTTGCAATTCTTCGAGCTCTGTTTCTTCACCAGATCTCCTCAATTCTTATTCAATTTGGCAGAGAAACGCGGGTAGAAGACAGTATCTTAAAAAGGGATGGCCCACTGGCTCCTACCTACTGTGATGCAGGCGGGCGGTCCGCTAAGTCTGCTTCATAATGCTGCCGAATTAATGACGTTAGCGACTCTTTATATAAGACTTTGAGATTGACTTAAGAGGCGAAGCAAAATGTTCTCGCAGCAAATTATACCCATTTCTTAAAGTTTGTGTTTATTATAAAAACATTTTTATAAGAGTTGTGTATGTGTGCAGTAACAGAGAAATATGACGTTCCTTATTTCATGTCTTTTCATGTCTAATCTTATCGAGCGTGGCATTTGAAATGACAGAAAAGAATCGCGCATCCAAATTAACTGATTCTGACTCAAACGAAATAATATAAGCTACTAAGTACCCGCGGCATCACCCGCGTTACATTACAAGATCATCATCATCATCATTTCAGCCATAGGACGTCCATTGCTGGTCACAGGCCTCCTCAATTGACTTCCAGATGGGTCAGATAGAGGCGACCCACATCCAGCGAGTCACCGCAACACTAACCAGGTCGACCGATGCTGCGCTTGTCGGCAAAGGTCTCGAGAAATTTCTATCCTAATTAAAGATATTTTTAAAATAATACAGACTACGAGTATTTCAAGGTAATCTTTGTAGCTTCACACGTTAAAACGGCTAAACGGATTTCTAAAATTTTTAGTACACGGGTAGCTGGTCAGCGACAGATGGTTATAAGATATATTTTACCCAACTACGCTGAAGCAAAAAAGAGGGTTTATGGCTTTTTCCTCCTCCTTGAACGAACGTCCTCCTTGAACGAACGTCCTCCTTGAACGAACGTCCTCCTTGAACGAACATCCTCCTTGAACGAACGTCCTCCTTGAACGAACGTCCTCCTTGAAGAAGCACTTTCTAGTTATACTACACGATGGAATATCTAGAAAAACACAAAACAACAAATGTATACCTTAGTATCGTGCTCCAATTACATTAAAGAACTAACATCCATCTACATAGAAACCGTTATGCTTACGAAACAAGGAATATTCCTCTACTTACTATTCAGAAAAACATAAAAGGTCCCGTTTTCGGCAAAGTAAATTGTATGGGGCGGGTCAAAAGGGAAGATGGAATAAAGAATTACATGTAACAAAGCGTACGATAACCGAATTAAAATCCTTTGTTGTGCCGGCAGGCCGCCGCAAGATGAATCGGGCTCAGTATTTATTGAAAAGCTATTTATGATCTTATTACAGGTATGCATATATCGGTAAAAGAATATAATATACATTTAATATTTATAAAGTAGTAAAAATTTGATGTCTGTACATTACAGATACCTACATAAAAAAACGATCCTGACCACCAAATTGGTCACTGAAAAAAAATATATATAATTTTGTGTGTTTGTATGAGTTTGACGAGTTCGACAACCGGTTTGGCTCAGGCGGAGTAACGTTTCCTGCGAAGCTGAGGTCCTGGGTTCAAATCCCGGTAAGGGCAAATATTCGTGTGATGAGCATAAATATTTGTTCCTGAGTCTTGGATGTTTTCTATGTATATAAGTAATATATATATTAAATATATCGTCGTCTAGTACCCAAAACACAAGCCTTATTGAGCTTACCATGGGACTAGTTATATTTGAGTAAAATTGTCCCGTAATATTTATTTATTTATTTATGAGTCATTGTGGTGGTTACGCGAAATCGATTAAACGAGTTTAAACTACTTTTGGTTCATGGGTAGCCAGGTATCCACAGATGGTTATAGGATACTTTTCCTCGGTCCAATACTTGACACCTTCATTCATACTAATATTATAAATGCGAAAGTGTGTCTGTCTGTCTGTCTGTCTGTCTGTCTATCTGTCTGTCTGTATGTCTGTTACCTCTTCACGCTTAAACCGCTGAACCGATTTGGATGAAATTTGGTATGGAAATAGTTTTAGACTTGGGGAAGGACATAGGCTACTTTTTATCCCGGAAAAATACCCTTATCCGCGATAAACGAATTTAAGGCGGACGAAGTTGCGGGTAGAAGCTAGTACTTAATAAAATTCATAGCACTAGAAGTGTCAATCCAGGGTGTCAAATATTAAAATTTTAGTGTCAAGCATTGGCACATTTACCTTGGTACTTTATAGAAATAAAAGAGCAAAATAAAACTATTGCACCTTAAAGGACCTCACAAGTTTACTTTTTCACCAAAATTAATTTATCATAAATATAAGACTAGCAAAAGACCTGTCAGACTTTCGGGACATCACGAATTAAATCATGCAGTCCTCGTGGAAAATAAACTTACTTTCGAAAATTTGGCAACATTTTTGGGCTTCATCGTAAATTTGATTCACCTGAAAAACGACAGGCCATACTGAAAAAAATATTCCACATTTTCACGGAACGCGTGTGGTGATCTAGCGAAATTTTGCAGTGAATTCGTTAATTCATCCTTGTTTGTATATCAATTAAAGTGAATGTGAAACGGAATTTATTATGTGACGTTTAATAATGTGCGCGTATAAAGAGGATCATAGTTTCGTTGGCGGCGGCTTAAAATGGCGGTGTATCGGGGAAATTATCATTGGTGCTATTATAACTTTAAACGATACATAGCGCCAAGAAAAAACATCTTTCAAATAGGTTTTGTCGAATTATAGAGTTTTAAAAATGAAATGTCAGTACATTCAAGATATTTTTAAAAAAATATTGTAACGGACTAATTGGAGATCACAGAATCGAAAAAAATATTGTTTGGATGTTTGTATGTGTTGTTGCGGCTTCATCACGCCAAATCGGCTAAACCGATTTCAACTATTTTTGGTACACCGGCAGCTGGGTATCCACAGAAGGTTATAGGATACTTTTTAGCCGACTGTACTGAAAAATAATAAAAAGGGCTTAATCACGTTTTCTCCTCCGCGAACGAAGTACCTTCTAGTGCATACTATTAATATTATAAATGCGAAAGTGTGTCTGTCTGTCTCTCTGTCTGTCTGTTACCTCTTCACGCTTTAACCGCTAAACCGATTTGGATGAAATTTGGTATGGAGATAGTTTGAGTCCTGGGGAAGGACATAGGCTACTTTTAATCCCGGAAATATACCCTTATCCACGATAAACGAATTTAAGGCGAACAAAGTCGCGGGCAGAAGCTAGTAATATTATAAATACGAAAGTGTGACTATCTGTCTGTCTGTCTGTCTGTTACGTCTTCACGCTCAAACCGCTGGACCGATTTGGATGAAATTTGGTATGGAGATAGTTTGAGTCCTGGGGAAGGACATAGGCTACTTTTAATCCCGGAAATATACCCTTATCCACGATAAACGAATTTAAGGCGAACAAAGTCGCGGGCAGAAGCTAGTAATATTATAAATACGAAAGTGTGACTATCTGTCTGTCTGTCTGTCTGTTACGTCTTCACGCTCAAACCGCTGGACCGATTTGGATGAAATTTGGTATGGAGATAGTTTGAGTCCCGGGGAAGCACATAGGCTAATTTTTGTCCCGGAAAAATACCCTTATCCGCGATAAACAAATTTAAGGCGGACAAAGTCACGGGCAGAAGCTAGTATGATATAAATATACAGCGATGATACGATAATTTGAATCACTGAAACTAAAAGATTGTCCCTGATATTTATTTATTGTCCGAAAGTGACTTTATCTGAAGACGTGAACACTTTTAAAAGTCGTTTCCCGTTTTTGTTTTCGACTCGTTTAGTAAGAAATCAAAGAAGTGTTTGTTTTTAAACCCTATTCATAAATCAAATGAACATAATTATCATTGGATTATGTTAGAAAATGACCAAGTCATTGGTGAAAAAACTGATTCAATGTCATAAAAACTCCACGAGACTTTCCCAAAAACGCTTCACGCTAAACCCTACGAAGGTGTGAGGGGAACTTAAGAACTTTGGTCTGTAGCTATGTTAAAACTTGCGTTTATCAGAACGGCTTCATAACAAAAGGTACCATACATTTCATGGGTATTATTATTTATTAATATTTTCATACAAAAATGGACTTTCCCACCTAATTTTAAAGGCTCATAAAACAAGCTACACGTAAGCTATCGAACTCAATTTTTTTATGGTTTACATCATAAAATAGTTTTTACTATGTACCATCAAATTTTTATTGTTATTTCAGTCAAAATCACTATTTTGCGTAGTTATGCGATTGTATGAATTAATTTCCGTATTTTCTTCACATTTTATAAACTCAATCATATTTTTTCCACATTTTTCATAATTCTAAAAACTAGGGACTAACAACGTTACGCAATTTAAGTTCCGTTTTGTTAAAATACTCCTTTATAGCGTGTACAATATTTTCCTTTTACGTGAACAAGGGAAACTAATACTATTCTTGGACAGCTTATTTTTTTAAGTCGCCGTAGTGTGATACAAAGAGATACACCAAGCTTTGCCAACCCGTATGCTTTAACTGCAATTAACTAGCACTTAAACATTTAAGTTTTTTTTTGCGGAATACATTATATTCTTGTCTCAGTCGCACACCCTTATCGAGGTCGTGATTAGTAGATGTACGAGGCTGTGTTCATGGAGGATTGTTATTGCTGACTCGAACGGCCTCTAATGAACCATAATAATGCAAAAAAAATACACAACGCTGTAAAAAAATCATTTGAACATGATTGAATATTAACATCATAAGAACAACGAAGGATTGAGTAGCATTTAGATAAAAATGTTTTGTAATTGGTTGCTGCCCATCCGAGTTGGATCCGTCGATTGATCTCTTTCTCGAAGTTGGACCTACCTAACTGGTTTGATTGTCCATGATACCTACTGACCAACTTTCCCCAAGGGATAAGGGTTGAATTCTCAAAAAATATTTTTGAATATCGATCAGCTGATCGATATTTGCATGGGTATGGTTAATTTTGCATGAAAAGTAGAAAATATGTTTATTAATTTGATTGGGGGATTGTTTATGTGCGTCTCACAGCAAACTCTAAGGATTGACTCGTTCATCATATCATCATATCAGTCCTTTATCGCCCACTCCTGAGCATAGGCCTCTCTTCGTGCACGCCACCTATCCCGGTCCTGAGCCAATCTCATCCAGGAGTGACCCGCAATCTTACGAATGTCGTCCACCCAACGAGCCAACGGACGCCAGGCACTTCTCTCATCTGAAAGAGGCCACCATTCCGTTAACATTTTCGCCCACCTGCCATCACATCACTCTGCCTAGCTACGTGTCCCGTCCAGCTCCATTTCAGTTTGGTGATGACGTATCCAATGTCTTGCACCTTTTATTTACTCGTTACATCTATAATACTTTGTATAAATTTGTAAAAAATAAATATGTGTACTCTGTACATTGGGGATATGTAAAAAAGTAAGTGAAACGGGCTATTCAAAGGTGACTGAATCGAAATCTTAATTTTTTATGTATGTCGCCTTTGCGAAGAACGGCTGGATGTATTTTGACCATTTTGTATCCAGGGGTGGTGATGGTTATCGGATACTTCTTTTGAAGCAAAATAAGTAGACGGTTATTTTAAACGGATAAAGCGATTATCTAGGAACATAGCTAAGATCATTCTCAATCGAGTCCTCATGCAGGTAAAAATAAATATCACTGCCGGCAACGCACAAATGCGTTTTAAGTCCATACAAATTATTCCTAGGGGGCGTCGCTTGTCAGTGAATGCGTTAAGGGGCTCCATGCAAAAATGGACGATTTTTTTGTTGTGTATATATATAAATCCCTGGGTGCCTGGTCGTTCCTGTTGCAAATGTTGGCAATCGCGATTCAACGCGGTAACGCAGCGAGTATGATGGGCACCTTTGCACCCGCAGTGACTAAGGGCGGGTTATTTGTCTACATCAATACTTATTTCTGGAATAGTGATATAACCTTAGAAATATGGAGTATATGATTTCAGTTTACATTTAATACTTTCTCGCAATCGGAAATATTAATATAGTTTTACGTATTTAATTATGATTTTTTACAGGGACGTCTATAAAAATATATATGCCTAATTGTTCACTATGAAAACACGCTAAGCAATCCTTTTTTTAAGAACAGTAGCAAAAACAGGTTTTCTTGTCGTAAAATTAACAAAGTTTGATGGCCAATTAAAATTAGATCATGTTGCCATTTCTAAAAAAGGATATTCCTTTATTTATGGGGTTTAAATCCATTACATATAATCTGCCATATTATAAATTTCCTAAAATAGGAAGTTCATTACATGAATGTTCAGAAGGTGGTAGATTTTGGTATCATTCAATTGAAAAAATTATATTTAAAGGAAATAAGATAATTCGTTACTTTTTGTTTTACAAATATCATGATAATAATCACAATTTTTGCAATAAATTAGTGGATCACTCCACTAGTGGAGTGATCCACTAATTTATTGCAAAAATTGCAATTAACGCTAACGCTAGCGTTATTATTATAAACAAAGATCAGAAACAAATGAAAAAATTTTTTCGACGATACTCGACTTGAACCAGTGCCTTGAGCCAGACCGGGGCAGCACGCTCTCCCATCTGAGCTAATCGTCCACACCAGTAGTCGACGAATTTTGTCATCTGTTCTTGCTTATGGATCTCTGTATGGTGCATCCGACTCTAACAAAAGGCTGGGGTGAAAGTAACTTCATAGTTCTGCACTAGGCGGCGCTAACGGCTAAAGAGTCGGATGCACCATACAGAGATCCATAAGCAAGAACAGATGACAAAATTCGTCGACTACTGGTGTGGACGATTAGCTCAGATGGGAGAGCGTGCTGCCCCGGTCTGGCTCAAGGCACTGGTTCAAGTCCAGTATCGTCGAAAAATTTTTCATTTGTTTCTGATCTTTGTTTATAAAGATAATTCGTTTTTTTACTATAGATTATCAAATAATAATTAATATTAATATTGTCGCAATTAGAGATATATAAGATCCTAATGATAAAATAATATTTCATGAAGTATATATATCAGGATAATCTGAATATCGACGAGGTAATTAAATAAAAAAATTGTTGAAGAAAAAATGTTAAATTTACTCCAATAAATATTGCTAAGAATTGAATTTTTAATAAGTAAGGATTTAATGATATTTCTGTAAATAGGGGGTATCAATGTACAAATCCTCCTATAATGGCAAATACAGCTACATAATAAGTGTCATGGAGAGTAACATCAATTGAAGAATTGGCTAAAATTACACCTGTTAATCCACCTACTGTAAATAGAAATACAAATCCTAATCTTCATAATATTGAAGGACTGTAATTACTTAGTTTTGGTGACTCGTGAAGATAAACTAAAACAGAACATTGGTAAAGATGGTCGTTGTCATCACGATAAGACAATATACAACGCGGAAAATTGAAAAGCTATGGATCGAAGGTCATTCTGAGCTGTGAGCCGCTTAAGGAGCTATCGGGTGTTAAAAACATGATCAAGAGTAATTTGCAGTTTAGATTACTGTTTTAATAATCTCAAAAGTACCTTTAGTTATGACTTGAAGCTATATAAAACTATTGACAAGAGTGCAGCTAACTGTTTCTTCACTGTGACTCGGGACGCAGCTGAGGGGAAACTTTTTAATCCTGCCTCGGAATACTATGGAGACATCTTTATTTTTATAATAAGAAAAGCATCTGGCACTTTAGGAAACATTTAGGTATAAGTAAAAGAGTCTTCGAATGCGCTTCTAAGTAATAAATTTAAAATGTATGACAACCAATTAAAATCTAGCTTATTCACGGAAAAAATATGAGAAAACCATCCTCTATTTTTCCTTAAGCTTACACGATTTTCACACAATTAAATAAATTATAAATATACGCGATTTAGCCCCATTTAGTTGTGTTGTGATTGTAATTGTACAGTGTGGAAATTTGATACGGGCATATATTTTATCAAAAAAGTTTAATAATTACTCTTGATAATAGAGGTTAACTAATTTATAAAGTTTTATGCAGCAGCAATGAAATCCATATAAGTCGTCCTGGACACGTACTTCAATCAAATGTCAGTGATATCGATTAAGTCTTACCATTACATCACACGGTGAATTAATTTGTATGAAAAAAAAACAAAAGAAATCAAATATATGTTCGTATTGTTCGTATGGAATACATACACTGCATAGAAACATTACAGAGGCATTCAATAAAATAATAATTTTCAAATATCAAAACTGGCCTGGAAACCAAATACTGACGAACGTATCAAACACACGATATATAGTATGTGTACTTATGGTACACGTAGTGTGTTGGTATAACGTATAATTAATATTTGCATGTGCGTTCGCGCTCTCAGTAGGTACTAATAAATTTCTCTCATTGTACCAATTTGTGCATTATGTTAGCCTTATGGTTGACTGGTCGAGAGTACCATTAGGCATTAAGCTCGCCATTTGTAACTACTTACTTTGTGTTTTGTGCAATAAATTTAAATAAAATGCAACGATCAAGATGTATTTCAAAACTAGTAGAAAATAGAAATGAACAACGTTTGAAAGTGTGGTTTCATACAATATGCGGTAACCGAGCAATCATAACTTTAACGATGAATATACGATTGCAGTACTTTTTTCATCGCAACTCAATATTGAACAACTGTTATTCAGAAAATGTAAGGAAACTTATGTAATACTTTTTACCCGACTACCATGAAGTATAAAGTGGAAACACAAATTGTAAATCAGTCCATTGTGCGAATATTATGTTCTAAAAAAAATAATTTCATATAAGATTAATGGATTATAGTTCCACTAGCTTCTGCCCGCGACTTCGTCCGCCTTAAATTCGTGTATCGCGGATAAGGGTATTTTTCCGGGATAAAACGTAGTCCTTCCCCGGGACTCGAACTATCTCCATACCAAATTTCATCCAAATCGGTTCAGCGGTTTAAGCGTGAAGAGGTGACAGACAGACAGACAGAGAGACACACTCACTCACTCGTTTGGCTCTGTGGGTTGTACAACGGCCTCCGAAGCTGGCGGTCCCGGGTTCGAATCCCGACCAGGGCAAGTGTTTGTGTGATGAGCACGAATGTTTGTTCCTGGGTCTTGGATGTTTTCTATGTATGTAAGTATTATAATTTATCTATATATTATGTATATCGTCGCCTAGTACCCATAGTACAAGCTTTGCTTAGTTTGGGACTAGGTCGATTTGTGTAAGATTGTCCCTGATATTTATTTATTTATTTATTTACCTTCGCATTTATAATATTAGTATGGATTGATTTTCTGCAAAATTGTGTCTTGGTTAAATGTGACACTAAATTATGCTCACATGTGCATATTTTCAAGCAGTTTCCACAAAAAAAAGTCAATGCCTGTCGGGGGGACGACGGATTGTCAACATCTCTTGCATCTCCTGATGATGCTTCGTAAAGAGGCGAAACACGTGTCGAGGATCATACTGTCTGGTGGTGGTTTGATGTAAGTGCATGCGTATTTTTTTTTGTGGAAACTATGTGAATATACACATGTGAGCACAATTTCGTGTTACATCTAACAGACACCATTTCGCGGAAAAGCAAAAGTAAGTAAGTAAGTAAGTAAATAAATTAAATATAAATTGCCTAAATTGTTCCTTCCCACTGTTTTTTGCAAAACATAATTACCGGAATAATCAAAGATGATCAAATATTTTGGAAGCGTACATTAATCTATAATTTTATAAAGTTGTAAAAATGAAATGTCTGTACATTGAAGATATTTTCAAAAAATTGATTTTTACGGACTATTTCGAGGTCACTAAAACGAAAAGTATTGTTTTTGGATTTTTATGTATGTGTCGTTGTGGCTTCAACACGAAAAATCGGCTAAACAGATTTCCATAATTTTTGGTACACGGGTAGCTGGGTATCTCCAGATGGTAATAGGATACTTTTTACCCGACTATGCTGAAGAAAAAACGACGGGTTATGACTTTTTCTCCTCCGCGAACGAAGTTGCGGGCATCTTCTAGTTTATCAATAAAACTTTCTTAATTCGTATAAATAAACAGTAAAATTAACTTAAAAATATAACTAAACTAAAATAAATAAAACTAACTAAATCAAAACTAAATCTAAAAATGAACCCTGCGGCATTGCACTGAAGATGCTGGTGGCGTTTCCTCGCTGAATCGCCAGATTGATCCTTTGAGCGAGGAAACTGCCAGCTCTCCGGTTGCCAGTGACTTCTGTAACCCTCTTCGAAATGTCATTGAAGAGGCTTAATGCGCTGGGGCCCCACGAACCCCAGGCCTCGACGCAAAAAGGAATAAAATTATACTCAGCGCCAAGATCACTGTATTTATTTGCTTTTAGTATTTTATAAGTATTTATATTGTTAATTTTATCAGACGAACTCAATCTATAAATGCGTCTTTGACGATTTCACCGTACAGCATACGTTGCACGAACTCCCAGCCCTACAACGTATTAATTCAGCGCCGACGGCGAAACAAAAAGCCCATGTGCATATTAACACGTCCCATTACAATAATTAGTCCGGTCCTAAATGAACAATAGTGATAAAGGTTAGGACACTCAAATTTTAACATTCCAAATTAAATGGACACGTGACAGAGCGGCGAGTGCGCCGCGGGCTACGCTGGACAAAAGGTCGGTCCCTCAATATTGAAAAAGGGGTGATCAAAGCCAAACGATACGCTTTCCTATATTGTAGTCCTTTTTCTATTTCTGTTTGAACAGGTGTTTCCCGAATCCCCACTCCGGGAGTAATGTAGTTATTACAGCATTGTACTGGCTATGGAGAAATGAGAATTTTTAATGCGTGTTTGTGTTGGTCCGTTGTTTGCGAGTACGGAGTTTCACTAATGTTTCATTTGTTTTATTTCTAATTTACTAAGGTTTATTTGGCTTTTGTTTGGAGGTATAAAACATACATAAAGTTATATATGTGATACAATCACAGGCACCCACCCGAACCTCTTCATGAAATATGAACAACGTATTTTTTTATGAAACACGAAATCAACAATACCAAAAAGTACAAAACTTTTTAACAAAAAAATAAAACCGACTCCTAAAAAAACTAAAAAGTAAAAAAATAACGCCATAATTCAGTTTCCTCAAATTACTTACAAGTAACCGTTTGTATACTCAATCTATACAGTATATACAATTAATCTTATTTTGGCGTCGGTGCCATATAAAGAATTTTATTGTAAAATATTGAAAATTGCCAATTTTAGTAAGTTGAGACACGATGGCACCGACTCCAAATTAAGATTAATTGTATATACTGTATAGATTGAGTATACAAACGGTTACTTGTAAGTAATTTGAAGAAACTGAATTATGGCGTTATTTTTTTACTTTTTAGTTTATTTTTATTTTACACTTTTTAGTTAATCGTTACTTAAAAGTGTATCTCGTGACGATCCGAACAAGCCCAAACACGGCTAGGATACATTATTTTATTACATAGATCTGGTGCCTACCTTCCGGCTCCATCATCAAATCAATTCGATGGTACCATTCTCATTAGGAACATTTAAATTTGTGACTATGAAGTCGCTTAGCTAAATTAATCAAGATATTTTGTCGCCACTCATAAATCATTTATCATTGAGGAGTTCCGATGGCATTCTGCATCAGTTCCACTTCACCAATTTACACTTTCTGAATGCAAATGCTTATTATGTTTCTTATAATACCAAAATCGCTATATGTATGCCTACAATATTTGAGTTCCTTAAATTCCTCATCGATTCCATCATCAGATCTTCACCAAAATTAAATGGGACCAACTTGAAAGTATAAAACCAAAAAATAAATTTGAAATCGGTCAAATAGTCTTCGAGTAATCGGTGAACATCCATAAAAAAAAAAAAATTGAGAACCTCTTTTTTTTGGAAGTCGGTTAAAAATAAGGTAGGTATATGTTGCGCGTTCTATCGAAAAATCAACACATAGCTTCAATACCACATGGATGTAAAGAATTTGAGGACTACAATTGCAAGATGAATCGGTTCCCCGCAAGGACAATCTACCTTGTAACATAAGCAATTCCAATTCTTAGAAACGGAACGTACGTACGTAATAGATGTACGTTTTTTAGTACGGCGAAAAAGCAGTCCTGATATCATTCGTCCATGCTAAAGAGTAATGGAAAACTGGGCCTCTGGTTCCATAAATACAAAACAGCCTCGAGCTCTGCGCTGTGTGTGGTACAAGTTATAAGCCGTCTTTTGCATAAGCCTATTTATTGAATAAATGTTGAACTCTAATTTTGGCGTTTTTTTATACAAAACACAAAGTGTGTCTGTGTATTTAATGTGGGAAAATTAACACCACATTATTATCTATTGTGTTATAGATAAAAATATCAAAGGGCAAAGAAAAACTCGTTTGCTCTCGCACACATGGAACAGCAGGAACTCACACCAGGAACCAAACCTTTGGATCACGCGTCCAACGAGTTGATTCTAATTTTAGCTTTTGTTTAAAAAAAGGACAAGATTCTTAAGCTGGCCCTGAGTTTTGATATATTTTTCCTGTATGCATGCTCCGCAAACTGTATAAAAAATATAAACGATGAATATGTTAAGGGTCCCCGTTTTATTTAATAAGTACGTTTAAAGTCAATGTTGATACATTTTAGGTATATTTACTACTTATTCCACTATTTGGTCTATTAGCCGTGGAGAGACCACCTATTTTTTTTTGCTAATCTGTATAGTATAAGTGTTTACAGCCGAGCAAATTGTAAAATATCACATCGAGGTGCATCCAAAAAAATAAACTTTTTTTACATTCTGAGTCCCCGTAATTTATATGCAATATCGAGAAAAAATATTAGTCAAACAAAAAATCGTACATCTGTGGGAAACTTAACGTCCCCAATTGTTTAGGCACGGCATGATTCTAAATTCTAATTAATAACTTGGGAACAAATACGATTATTAAGTTGGGCGCAAAAGCTGGCGTACACCTAAGTTTATAACTTGCACTAAAACCCCTCTATATGTTCGCCCATTGATTTTTGTGTTCCTCTGCGCAGAATAAATAAATACTAGTACGCGAAAATGCCCGATATCATATTATTACCTACTATTTCAATATGTTTTAAGATTGCTTGATGATTTGCAGTTTCGCAACATAGACCATTATTGTACAGTCATTAAGAAAAGTGTTACGCATAAAGTGGCTTCGATTTGAAATTTTAAAAGTTCAGAGATACGTTGGTCTAGCTTGGCATCATAACTATTTTACTTCTTTTAATTCTCTGCTGCTATTACCCGACAAGATGTAATCCCGTCTCCACCTAAAATAATTTTTCGTGCAACAAAAACACATCTTTAGGATCTAATAAAAATATAACTTCCATATCTAGACCAATATTTTGGCTGTTATTTTTGCCTTACTTGGTGAGTATATTAAAAAAAAAAAGAAAAAACTAAATCCAAATAAGTGAAAATACCTAACAATTTGTGAAAGGGGAATAAAAAGGTATTATTGAAATTTCATCTTCTCCACTTCGGTGTCTAATCGAAAAGTAAAAATTAAAATGTTTATTCTGCAACTTGACTATTTTTTATTTACATCGATTCAGTACCTATTTTTTACCCGCCTAAAGGCACAGTTATGATTAAAATCCCTTTTTTGTGTGCTGAATATTAGCTTACAATCCAGCATTTATTCAATTACACATAATGTCGAACAATTTTTATGTCTGTGTTTCAACTCGCATAATCAATGCGAACATACTACCGTTTGCCACTCACCAATCACATTCAGGATAAACAAGTTAATATAATGTAGCGTAACGGAACGATTCCCAACAAAAATTGAAATACCATTGAAATAAACAATCCGATTCCCATTCTGATTTTTAAATTTAAAACATTGACATTACTCACATAGCGTATTTTCGATTACCGGTATTCGATTCGTTTTAACAGGCAAAGCAGGCGCGCTGCGGGGCTTTTTCCGAAACATATTGTCCATAATTACCCACACCGGGACGGGATGCGAACGCAAACAGTTTTACATCTGATTATGGTAATGGATTATTGACTTTATTAATTAAATTGACCAGTTCTTACTCGAACAGCGAAATTACTATTAGTCAATTCCATATATCAGATTCAAAAGCTGTAATCTTAATAAATTTTGCTGCGGTCCGGATTACCGGCTCGCAAATATTGTTCTGCAAATACGGCGCACTGTATGAAAGATGGATGAAAATATGATAGTACCGCAGTATTATTTATTTAGACTAGGATTGATATTTTGGTAAACAATAATTTACTACTAATTTCGGCCCTTTCATAAGAGTTCAACAGACCCTTGATAAAGTTAATTATTTGGATGAATCAACTTTTAGACTTAGACTTTTGATGTCCGTGTGGCGTTTCCGAAAATACCTCTGGAGTTACCAAGAAATAAGGCTTTTTTCTGTTTATTAGGCTTAACAGACGGGACAATCAACGTTTTAACGTACACAATAAATTTAAACAAAGAGACACCATTATTTAAAAGCGTTTACAACCAAGTCAAAAAATTGTGGTTAAAATTTTGTACACTGTTAAAAATTATGTAATTGAAATTTTACATTATTTTCATTCATTTTAAAGAACTTCATTTGTATTTCTTGCGTGTAAAAATTACATAATTGTTATCAGTGTGGTTGATTCACCCATTTACAGATGATATAGTAACTATGATCTAATTGGCATCTAAGATGCCAATCTGTTATTTAGTCGCACATGACAACATAAGCCACGCCACACATACACACACCACACACCACACGTGACTTATCGCCACAGTGCGACATGCCACGATAGGTTACATCGAGGGAAAATTGGGTATAACCAAATCAACAGTGAAGTATGAGTTCTTTACTGCTCTCGCATGTTCAAGGATTTGTTGAAAACATTTTTTGTGTACTCGTGAAATTTGATTTATTATTTTCAGTCAGGTTTTTTACGCGTTTGTTTTAGATTTTTACTTCTCTTAATTATTTCAACATGCAACAAAAATCCGTAGTAGTTATTCGTTTCAAAAACACTATTTCCGAGCATAAAACTTACCTTTGCGAATATTTTTCGTTCGAAAACTCAAGCTCTTAGCGCCTTAAAAAAAACAAGGGATTCAGCAACAAGCTGCTTTCAGCATTTTCAAACATACTCTAAAATGACGCTTTTATCGTATTTTAAAACGGCAAACTGTACCTGCGCTTTGTTCTTTCTTCACTTGCATGAATGATGGATTGCTTACCAATAGCTAGTTGGCAGCTTGGCAATATCTACACAATCTAATGCAAGGGAAAATGGATCTTGAAGACGTTCCTGCGTACCATCCGTCCTTGTTCTTAAGAACCATGTTCCTTTGGATGACTCGAACAATTCGTTTTACAAAGATGTGTACCCCAATCGACGTGTCAGTGGGCTGATAGGGAAACTTTTCATTTTGCCGATGTATCGGGCGGGAGGAAAAACAATTTTCTTGCTATTTGAGAGCTCATTTTTAACGTTATTGAGTGGTTACTTTGCGGGGTAAGGTTTTTGTGAATATTATTTTGTGATGTGCAGTTAGCGTCGTGATGGATGGATTATTTAAGAGTTTATACAAAGCAAACTTATTTGATAAGAGGGTATTGTGTTATTGTAAAAAGTTCTTTTAGATGCTAATTGATTGAAAGGAGGATTGAAGGTGCTTTTCTAAATATAAGTACGAACTTTTATAGCATGTTACTTAAAATAAAACCAAGTACAAGTGATATATCTAATTCGTTATCGGTACTTATTTACTGGTAGATGATTTCACAAACGGGTATCAAGCTACTTTTGCCATAAATTTATTTATAACTAGAAAGCGCCTGCAACTTCCTTCGTGAGGAAGAAAAAGACATAACCACTCTTTTTTTCTTCAGCGCAGTCGGGTAAAAAGTATCTTATAACCATCTGGAGATGTCCAGCTCCCCGTTTACCAAAAATAGTTGAAATCCGTTTAGCCGATTTTACCTGATGAAGCCGCAACGCAACATACACACAAATAAAAAATTCGCTTCTGTGACCTCCATCCCTTACAATAGTTTTTTGTAATGTTTCCAATGTACATATATTTCATTTCTACCACTTTACAATAATATAGTCTAGCTGCCCGTCCCAGCTCCTTCTTCTCTTCTCTCGCAGTCTCTGTACTAAGGAGGAAAGGAAGATTAGACATAAACCGAAGGAAAGCTTTTGTCTATTTTTTTTCCTATTGTATAGAAAATGTAATGAAATATGATGAAATATTTTTTTGAAGATCACCCTTATATCTTTCGTCTCACTTATTCACTCACTTCTAATATGGAGATTTTCAAACCTACAAATTTCACTTTTTCATGCATTTTTTAGGATATATCAGACAATTACAAACACAACAAAATAATAGCCAAAGAGGCACCCCTTCCGAAGTGATGCTCGAACATATTTATATTTATATAGATTAATTCGTGAAAGAGAAAAGAGTCATTGCCAAATATGCCTTTACCACATCATTGTTTATTTAATCTTTATTGTACAATACTAAATTATTTGTACAAAATGCCGTCCTGCTTTTTTACCACTCTAACTTGATTTTGATGCAATAAAATAAAAGCGGCCAAGTGCGAGTCGGACTCGCGCACTGAGAGTTCCGTAAAAAATATACGCCACAAACTGCCGTATCTATGATAATCCAGTATTAGCAGAGCCCTACTCCTAAGCAAAATGTACGCAGTGTTCGACCATTTTATATTGGTCAGCCAGACATCAAATTATACTGTTTTTAGTATTTGTTGTTATAGCGGCAACAGAAATACATCATCTGTGAAAATTTGTCTAGCAATCACGGTTCATGAGATACAGACTGGTGACCGACAGACGGACAGCGAAGTCATATTGGTTAGTGACATGGACAGACAGACACAATTATACTGTTTTTAGTATTTGATCTTATAGCGGCAAAATAAATACATGATCTATGAAAATCTGTCTAGCTATCACTGTTCATGAGAGTTCCTGGTAACGGACAGACGGACAGCGAAGTCTTAGTAATAGGGTCCCATTTTACCCTTTGGGTACGGAACCCTAAAAAAAACATTTTACCCGTTATCTCTACAGTAGTATTATTAGATTTATGTAAAAAAACCTTTGGCAAGTGCATCCGTGCCTCTCTGAGAATTCACGTACTTCCAGGCAAATTTCAGTATGATATAAAAAAACAAACGGCACAGGTTAATAGACAACGGCTTTCAGGTAAAAAGAAACAAAAACTCAAACTTGTTGGAACACCTTGCGCGTTCACGACGCACTTCGAGGGGGAAATTAAAAAAAAGGAAAACAGCTGTTCGACTTAATTAGAATTTTCAGAATTACACCACCTCGCGAACATTTTTCGTGACGTTGTCCCTGCATATTTTAAAGAGTGACGTGAAATTGTAATATACTAGAGCGGGCGCGCTTGGGATTTTTTTATGGATGTGAATAATAATTTTGCTTAGTAACAGACAAAAGACAAAATAGCGGAAACCGCTAGGTTTGAGCGTAGTTTTATATGACGTTAACCACATCGCAACGCAGCGGCAAAAAGTTGTTAAGGGGCTCCGAAATGCGAATGACCTGCGATCTGTAGCTCTTCACTTTTGTATGTTGTGTATGTCTCATCGTGTTGACAACCACCGTTGTTACCAATATACGTTTTCAAGTTTATCCTCACGCGTCACCGAAACCCAGATAAACACCATCAAAGTTTACTTTTTGTTTTACAAATATCATGATAATACTCACAATTTTTGCAATTTATTAGTGGATCACTCCACTAGCGTTATTATTATAAACAAAGATCAGAAACAAATGAAAATTTTTTTTCGATGATACTGGACTTGAACCAGTGCCTTGAGCCAAGTGAAAGTGAAAGTAACTTCATAGTTCTGCACTAGGCGGCGCTAACGGCTAAAGAGTCGGATGCACCATACAGAGATCCATAAGCAAGAACAGATGACAAAATTCGTCGACTGCTGGTGTGGACGATTAGGTCAGATGGTAGAGCGTGCTGCCCCGGTCTGGCTCAAGGCACTGGTTCAAGTCCAGTATCGTCGAAAAAATTTTTCATTTGTTTCTGATCTTTGTTTATAACCATCAAAGTTTGTTATTTTTACGACAAAAAACCACCTATTGAAAAACTTGTTGATAATTTTAAAGTGAACGTCATTACTCACATATTGGTTTTAGTCCCATGTCTAAGCGTCGCTTGACGAGGGAGCCTATACCAAGTTAAGATAGAAAAAGGTCTTTACAAATCTTTTATTTTCTATTTATTTATTAAGTAATATAAACATTCCAGTTTACAAGAATCTAGGCCAAATTCCAAGCTATATATATTTTTAACGCAGTTTGCACTAAGTGGAATAATTTTATATCACTTTAAAAACGGTGAAATTTACCGAAATTTTCTGGGTAGCCCCTTAAGCAGTGGTTACGTGTGAATAGTTGCAGCTTCTTGCAGTTGTTTTGATGTGAACGGACCGACCACACGTTTGCGTTTGACGGCGAAATGTGGTCCGTGTGAATAAAACTATTTATTTCATATAAACTACCGCCCGACCATGTGATTGTCGTTCTGGTGTGGTTGTGGTACGTCTGAATGGACCATAAGTTTGTATTTGAAATCGATACAATAATGTAATTTTTTTTCATAAAATCATTGTTGCTCTTACCGTTTAGTATAATTTAGAAGATTTTTTAATAGGGTTCAAAATTCGCCGCGAAAGACTGGCAATGTGGTCTGTTACCTGGAACAAAAAAAAATGGGTTACGTTCAATTATTGTTAAAGAAAAGCAGCCAAATTTAAACTACAAGATACTTGTTGGGCATTCTTCAATATATATTGACCTCTAAAATAACACAACAATGGCCTTATACCATAAGTGCATCTGAAACGTCATCGACGATTTAGTTAGTTCGCTTCCCGGTTCAGGTAAGTTTTTAACAAAGTCTGCAATGACAATACAGTTAGTCATCATCATCATCATCATCATCATCATCATCATTTCAGCTATAGGACGTCCACTGCTGGACACAGGCCTCCTCAGTAGATTTCCACATTGGTCGGATAAAGACGACCCGCATCGAGCGAGTCTCCGCAACCCTAACCATATTGTCCGACCATCTTGCGGGTGGCCTTCCTACGCTGTGCTTACCAGTACGCGGACTCCACTCGAGAACCTTTCTGCCCCAACGGCCATCGGTTCTTCGAACTATGTGCCCCGCCCATTGCCACTTCAGTTTGCTTACCCTGTTTGCTATGTCGGTGATTTTGGTTCGTCTACGAACCTCCTCATTTCTAATTCGATCTTGTAGAGACATCCCGAGCATAGCCCTTCCATAGCTCGCTGAGTGACTCTGATTTTCCTTAAGAGGCCCATAGTCAGAGACCACGTTTCGGTTCATTCACGTTACGAAAATTAAAAGAATCATTCCTTTAAGCAAAATGTGCTATCTCAAGGATTTCAGGTAGTTTCCAACCAGAACCCATAGATTTTTTCCACCCTGTATTGCAATAAAATTAGAACTTGAGGCATTGCAATGTCAGGTACACTACAGAGTGTAAAGCGCGCCATAAATGTATTCCATACACGTCTAAATGAGAGTGCAACCAGTCAACAGGTACTGGCAAATTGCCAGAAGATTTACTTTCAAAGTAGCCTTGGGATTCATTTTTATCTCGGTTTCGACAATTTCATTTTTAACTAATATCACAATACAACAAAACGGGGCTTAATCGTGTGTAAATATGATTCATATAATTTTGTTGGTAATTCTTTGACGTTTCAGACGGCGCTTTACGTCCATGGTCTCGAAGGACAGTATATGTAATTCTTCATCATGTATAATGTTATTACAAGTCCGCCATTTGACGATATTTCATAGTCAACATTACAATCTGCTTTAAATCTACATTAAAATTGCACTGCAGCTCTAATTAATTCCTAACTTACTGATATCAAAACAAGGAAAAACTGTAATAATGTAACTAGTTAAACAATGTATAGATTAGCCGGCAGGTTTTCCGCAACTTTATTTTGTTCGCTGTTTAATTTAATACTCTTGGGAAATTTGTTTTATACAATTTACTGGTTTCATTAATTTGTTCGTTAATTTATCGACTTGGTTATGGTTTTGATAGGAACTATAAATCTGTTCTTTTATAAACAAAAAAAACTGCGTAGCTGAATGACCATTCAGCGACTGGCGTCGTACAGTCATCATCAAAAGTAGTTGACAATTTTACTATTTATATGCCAAATTGCATACTAAAATTATCACTTACTTTTGATGTTGATTGTACAATAGATACAAAAAACTACATCTGCAGTCACACCATAACGTTCCCTTATCACGCTATTTCTGATCCTATCACCCAATTTCACACCAATCCCATAAACTTATAATAAATAAATATGTATGTGAATAAGACTATCTATTCGGAGAACCCCGTTTCTTGTATATTTGTATGTATGTTTACCTCTACGTCAACATCACAAATGCCGGCCAGGGCAAGTGTTTGTGTGATAAGTACGAATGTTTTTTCCTGGGTCTTGGATATTTTCTGTGTATATATGTATTATAAGTCATGACCACGGCCTGAGACATGGTCGTTCACAATGGGACTCATAAGGCGGCTCAGAGTTACGCAACGTGCAATGGAAAGGGGTATGCTCGGGGTTTCTCTTCGTGATAGAATCAGAAATGAGGATATCCGCAGAAGAACCAAAGTAACCGACATAGCTCACAGGATTGCATCGTTGAAGTGGCAATGGGCGGGCCATGTAGCCCGGAGAACTGATGGCCGTTGGGGCAGTAAAGTCTTGGAGTGGCGAAGGTGCATAGGAAAGCGGAGCATAGGTCGTCTCACGACTAGGTGGACGGATGACCTCGTAAGGGTCGCGGGGAGTTGGTGGATGCGGTCTGCGCAGGATCGCACCCTGTGGCGAGCTATAGGGGAGGCCTATGTTTAGCAACGTCCATGGCTGATAGATAGAAATATAGAAGTCGCCTGGTACTCATAGTACAAGCTTTACTTAGCTTAGGTCGATTTGTGTATAAGAAAGATTGTCCATGATATTGATTTATTATTCATCACTTTAGTTTTTCGGCGCATCAAGTAAGTCAAGTAATAGTAAGCACCAGTATAGAATCGCGCACTCTCATCTTACATGCAACTGACACAACAATAGCCTCCTTTGCTCCCTCTTATATCGGCGTAAAATACAAAAGCTCACTTTAAAACGTAGTGACACTGAACAAAAGTGCCGCAGCTCCGACACACGCAACAGTTAGTCCGATACAGCTTAAGGAGTACCAACAGGTAGCTTGGCGACCGGCCAAGGCTGGCTGCTTCCCAACCTAAAAAGGCACAATGTGGTACGCAACCGATACACATTTGCAACCTTCTAGTTTTCCATGGTTCTTCACACTTTTCAACTTAAAAAGGCGCTATGTGCTTATAAAACTCATACACGTTTACTGCCTGTCTAGTATTGGATGTCTACCGCTTTTTGCTATAAGCCTACTAGCACTGCACTTAAATGATTTCAATTTGAAGTCAGACCGCGGCCGCTTTGGTAGTTCTATAAGTGATTTACATTATCATGCAGATTGTTCGGTTTATAAGCGATTGATTCCGCGAATATACCACTCGATAGATTCCGATTCAAAGTAAAAGCGAACAGGCTCTGGCTATAACGAATCATCAAAGAATTCATCGTCGTTTTTCAGATGAGACCAAACAACGGAAGAGAACCAAAACAAACTTGGGATAAATAAGTAGAAGTCGGGATCACTAGTTTTTTCGTGAATTTGACGTTGTTTTTGCCTAAAATATATATATAAATTGAACTAAATAGACAAAAGGCCTTTTCTCAAAAAATAGTCAACAACTTATTTTTCAGAATGTTGCTGTTTTGGCTCTATAAGTACATTCGAACGTTAAACTAAAAAAAAGTTCCAAATTCTTATCTGGAAAACTGTTACCCGATTACGTCACGTTAATAGAAATAAAAAAATAGTTCATACAGAAATGTGACGTTCCGAAACGTAAAAATTTGGATGAAAAACTCAATAATTCAATTTACTGAAAAATTCTTCAAAATGTACAGTTTTTTTTTTATCGCCTTAAAACCAAAGGTGCGAACGTGAACTATTTATGAAATATATCCTATATATTTATTCAGTCGTCCGGTCGAACCCAGACCCCGGTGTCGACCACCGTAGTAAAATTTATCGACGACCGACTATAGCACAGTTTTAGCAATTAGGATGAGCCAATTATTTACAAGGTAAGGTCATTCAAAAATCTCTTCGAGGAATAAATAGGCTGAGAAAATGCAAAAATGAAAAGTCTAGCTACTACTAGGTCAAGTAAAATATATATGAAATTGCTTGATCTGTACATCTTTGATTAGATTTTGTTTTATTAAGGAAAATGCGACCCCCCCCCCATTTTCAGAAGTTTACCAGGCGAAAATTTAGTTTTTTTTTTCCTTTATATAAATAAACATAAGTATTAAACGAAAATTATAACCATGTCTCCAACTAGCTTTTTGTTTCAAAAAACCTATTTGAACAACCTGGTTGCGTGTAAACTTAACTCAAAAACCTTTTTATATGCTCCAATTAGGCTCTACATTCGATGGTTTTCTCGGGTCCACCGTGTAAATTCGTAAATGTTCACTTACTCCTTTGGCATACTAAGGTGGACCCAGACTGAGCTGGAGGCCCTGGATAGGAAGGTCCGTCTGCTGCTCACTACACACCGCATGTTACACCCACGCTCGTCAGTTATGAGACTGTACATCCCGCGTAAGTGTGGGGGCCGTGGCTTTTTAAACGCCAAGGACCTCCATAATCGCGAGGTGTGCAGCCTCAGGGAGTATTTCCTAAACAGCGAGTGTGGGATACATCGCGATGTAGTGGCAGTAGACAAAAGCCTCACCCCTTTATCTTTGTCTAACGAGATCTGGCGCAGACCAACGGTGCGTAACACCGTAGACCGTAAAGACGTATGGATGAGTAAGGAGCTACACGGGCGGTTCTACAAGGCCCTTACAGGGCCCGATGTAGATCTGCTCGCGTCGGTGAACTGGCTACGTTTCAGCGATCTCTTCGGGGAAATTTTAGGTTTTGCCTGTGCAATTGCTGACGAAGTTATCATGACGAACAACTACTGGAGGTATATCCTGAAGGACGGTACGGTCGACATTTGTCGGGCATGCCGCCGTCCCAGACAGTCATTCAGGCATATCATATCCGGTTGTTCTCATCTTGCTAACGGGGAGTACTTGCACAGACATAACCAAGTAGCCAGGATTATTCACCAGCAACTTGCTGTTAAATACGGTCTTGGGGGGTCTGAGGTGCCATACTATAAGTATGCACCGATGCCAGTTCTCAAAAATGGTCGTGCCACGCTGTATTGGGATCGATCTATCATTACGGACAGGACTATTGTAGCTAATAAGCCTGATATTGTGCTGGTAGATCGATCTAAGCGCCGGGCAATGCTCGTCGACATTACCATCCCACATGACGAGAGCCTCGTGAAGGCCGAGAAGGACAAACTCAGCAAGTACCTTGACTTGGCTCACGAGGTGACCGCCATGTGGGATGTGGATTCGATGATCATTGTGCCGATAGTCGTTTCGGTAAACGGTCTTATAGCGAAGAGTCACGACGAACATCTTAAGAGACTCTCGCTAGATGGCTGGATCAAGGGTCAGATACAGAAGGCAGTAATCCTGGACACGGCCCGCATTGTCAGGAGGTTCCTCTCTGTGCAGCCCTAACCACCGGTAGCTTGAGCCCTGCCCCGCTGCCGGCGGCACCCTAGGTTAGGTTTTTTATAATGTAATATTTTCTTCTGTTTCCGCGATTATTACTCATTGAAATAAAACAACAAAAATGAGATAATAAACGCGATATAATCCGTTAAATTGTTTTTTTTTTTTTTATAATGTGTTTATATTTTGTATTTGCTTTTTGTATTTTACTTTATATATATATATATATATATATATATATATATATATATATTATAAAAAACCTATCCTAAGATTCAAAATAAATAGGTGTATAATAATAATAATTTATTTAGGACTATATTTTTACATCCATAGTGTTAGTACTACTTAACCTATACTGCGACTATAGAGGTATTATCTGGTACCTAGTAAGCCAGCTGCGTTATCTTTTAAGGCTCTTAAAGGAATAATACAGGAAAAATGGCCAAGAAAATATATGCCCGGGGCAGATAAGTCCGCGTTCAATGCTGTTGACTGAAACAAGTGAAGAAAGATTTTCCGTGAAATTATTCGTGAAGACCACGACCCTCTATCATTGAGATATAGGATCATATATGACATAAGGAGGGAAGAAGGTTCTTGCACTTTCGCCCTAGCTAGTTCAAGCCTGCTCTAATGGCGACACGCCTCCTAGCCACAGCGATGTAACCCCGTATTCATTACGAACGGCGGAGTTTAAGCGACCGTATCATTCCCCTTTTACAAATTTTATTACTTACCTACCCCGTCTTTTGTTCTTTACTGGCTCGCCTCATTTTGAGCCAGATTGCTACCTACGGGGTGTTTTATTACTCCTGCATATGTTTGATTTAGTTTCTTGGTCGTAATTTGATCATAACGTGGATTTTCTCGGGGGCTGATTCGAGCTCTTGAAAATAAAGATTTTGATGGTTTGTTTAATGAAACATTCCAGAATTTCATATACGTACATATATAAATTTCTTGATGCAGTTAAAAGTGACAAAGATTACCAAAAACCTTACAGGTGAGATTTTAAATTGTTTTTTTTGAAAATATCTTTATTGTTGGTCAACCAATATCAATAATTTATTTGTTATGTTTGTTTCAAGAGCTAAAAATAACAATTTAGTAACATTCATTTGTCGAAATAAACCAACAAAAAAATTCACATAAGGGAGCGTTCAAGAATTACGTAACGAATTTGGGGGGAGTGGGGAGTCTTGTAAAACGTTACGATGCGTTACAGGGGCGCAAGGGGGGTTTAAACTAAGAGTTACGTAACATTGTTTTTTTTTTAACCCTTCAGAACGGTCGCTTACAGAAATTCTCTAACTTTTTACTAGGGGGATGCGGGGGGTACAGAAAAACGTAACGGCGCGTTACATGAGGGAGAGGGAGGGTCAAAAATGTCCACAAATTGCGTTACGTAATACTTGAACGCTCCCTAATAAACATCAATGGCTATAACCATTGATGTTTTCTGTTGGTACTTGTTCAAATTCACCATGCTCTTTTAGTTTTAACGGGTGATTACTAGGGTGGATCGCTCAAGTATGAAGAAAAATGAAAATCTATTTTCATTTTGGCAACAGCAATAAACATGTGTGTAATGAAGGCAGAGGAAAGGTTTTTGATTTTTTTATGATGATTATTTTATGCCTTCATTACACACATGTTGTGTGTAATGAAGGCATAGGGAAGGTTTTTGATTTTTTTTTAATTTTTTACTCGACTACATTCAACCAAAAAAGAGGGTCCATGATGTTTTTCTCCGCAAACGAAGTTAAAATATAATTTAGAGCCCATGAAACTAAATAAAATATCCAAAATTACAATAAATTTAGGAAGCCCCCATGTATCTCCAAGACTGATGGATCGATGCGACGCAAAATACAAATTCGTAAGACATCTCGCGAATGAATTATAAACAAGACTCACGTACTTCCCTTTTTGTGCAAAAAAGACTTAATTCATTAGAAACTGAATAGCATTTACGACCTTCTCAAACCGCTAAGCCATCACGCGCCATCTACTTCGTTTAATATGTCCACGCTTGCTTTCAGCGGGAATGAAATAAATTACGTCACATCAAAATATTATTCGTACGAGTATAAGGAATATTTTCAGGCTGAATTTAGGCAATTTTAATACCTTTTATGCTTCTCCACTCCGTAGTAAAGTTAGTGCACATTCACATATAGGATAATAAGGGTCTGATAATATATTTACGTAGAGAATTTCAATATTATATTTTTCTATTCAAAGCATTTTATATAAGCAATGGTTGTTGACAATAGTATAGCTTATTTTACTATTTAGGTAAATTTATGTTGTTTTACAAGAATACAATACGAACACGAGCGTTGCGAATGAATCCAAGCGAATAATTCCAGAAAAAGATCCCGAGCATAGCCTACTTACCAAATAAGATACCCATATATCAGTATTGCTCGGAACCGGTAATTATAAATCTGCTAAAATACTCGCTATTTCTGGAATGTTTTACTGTATTTAATAGAAAGCATATATGTTTAGGAACACCCGATTCAAGTTCTAAAATTTTAATAAAATATACGAAAATCACAGAATTGAACGAAAAGAACGAAAAATACCGGTTATTTTGTATGCAGAGAATACCGGCTCTGAGCCCTGTATATGTCGCTCTAAATAAGTAAAAAAACAAAAAAAAAACAAAAGGGACCCATAAGAAATCTAGATCGACGCAAATCTTCCCAACAATGGGTCCCAACTGTTTAAAATCGCTATGTTCCCTATTAGAATTTATTATTTGTTATATTGTGAGTATCGATCATGAATCATGAAAGTTTTCCATTATAACTTAACAAATTTCCAGGGTATACTGGACTTGTTTTTTTCTATTTAGTTTTTTACGCAGTCGGGTGTTTTGTTTATTTATTTTTTATTTATTTTTTTAATACTTCTTAGTTAAAATTCTAAGTCAGTCAATTTCGCAATCTTTATCGTGGGGGTTATTGCGAAGCTTGTTTAGATTTATTAGAATACAATGAAATGAAAATATAGTTAGAACGGATTTCTAACCAACTTTAAATCGTAATAGTTCCTAACTGGTAATACCAAATTAAAAATGATAAAAGAAACCTAATAATGATTTTTGCATCCCGATTCATTGATACCCCACTCGATATAGTACATCGATTTTATTTTTTTTCTTTTTCACAATATGGCGTCTCATTATCGCCATTTTAGCTTTTCATCATTTTCATGTCTTCAGTAACATTCGGACAGTTAAGGCAAATCGATTGACGTAAGAATCATCAAAATCGGTCCACGCGTTTGGTCTCTAGAGTGCCAGATAGGAACAAACATACATACATACATACATACATACATACATAGATACATAGTCTGATAAACACATTACCACTCCTTTGCGTCGCGCAGTCGGGTAAAAATAGATGAACTTACAAAGCATAACTTAAAATGAAATAGCTAGAAAAGCTTACAAACTATTACCGTAACTTACCAATCATATGCAACTAACGCCACTTGCAACTTTGTGGAGACCAATAAGCCAAAGAACAAAGTCTCCATTCCCATACAAATTACGTACAAATAAGTACATCGGCGGAAAGTTGTTCGACCCTGCCGCTTTATCGAGAATCTTCGGCAAAGTTTTTACGGTTTGATTTGTTGTAACTCATAGCCGCGGACTGAGAGCGCTGGAAGTGACTTAGGTACTTCTTTCATATGAAGTGAGCTTGTAAATTTAGGCACTTGTCCCACCGCTGGCGAGTAAGCGATGAGCTATCGGCGATTTTCTCGCCCAAGAAACGAACAAAAGATAATCGCTCTCGTGTGAATAAAAGAGAGAGATAGATCAGAATTATAAAAATATATCTCTGTATTTTATTTACACGGGAGCGATTATCTTTTGTTCGTTTCTTGGGCGAGAAAATCGCTGATAGCTCATCGCTTATCGTCGGCGGTGGGACAAGTGCCTTACAAGCGCACTTTTTTCATTTATGCAAATGGACGAATGTCCGACCCAACTTGCAAAATTTACTCTTACAAATATCCTAAGACCAAATTTTCTGCACTCTTACAGTACACTTTGAAACGTCTGTAAGTGTGGAATTGGGCGCATTTTATAAGAGCATTTCTGCTTATAGTTGTTGTATAGTGGTCTTATTAAGTGTGTTTTTAATCCTAAGATCATCTTGCTAATGCTGTTGTAAGAACAATTGGACTTACAAGTATCTTACAGTGGCATGCTGCAAGGTTAATATGCCTAAAGTACTCTTATTAATACCGTTCTTAGTGTGATTCCCCTTATATTCCTCTGTGTGATCTCATTGTAAGAGTATTAGTAGTACAACCTGTCGAAGAGGCCAGAAAACGTTCGCACAAAGTGAAATATTAAAAAATATATAAATCCTGGTAAGTATATAGTTTTATTTGTACTCTTACTAATGCTAACTGTTATTTCTTTGACTGCCAATAATCTTGGTATTATATTGATGAACAACTTGCGAAGTACATTTCCTCGATAGTTTTGTAATGTTATTAATAATATGTTTACGGGCCCTTCTGGAACGTCTCTAAAATATTAATTTTCACTTAAATTATTAATGAAATTGAAATGTGTTACAGGAAATGACACTGTCAAAGCAGTTAAAAGTACAATTACTCTTGTTTAAGATGCATGTAAGGCTGATATTTCTTATTTAACACTCGTGAAGTCAATGTTAAGCCTTTCGCTCTTGTTAAACACTTATCTGAGGCTATCTATCGGTGGCCATGTTAGTCAGTCAGTATATGAGCCATGCGATACTCTTAATAAAGAATGCCAAAGGTTCTTGTAAAATACATAGACCTTATAACATGCTCCTACTCTTACATGTGGCTTAGACAAGACCAATTACACTTTATATTGGTTGGTTTTAAAGAAGTTGTATACACAGCATTAGTAAGAGCTAAAAGTCTGATATAACACTTACTACAGACTCAACTAAGAACGAACTGACTTCTAAGGTGCTTTACTAAGTTTAAATATTCTCAAGACCAATTAGGCTTATAAAATGCAGTTGTTAAACCTTTGTTCTGATAAATGTTTTACAAGAATTTCGTGCATACGTCTACAAGAGTACGTAATAAGTTTTAATGCTCTCAAGACCAAATAGTCTTATAAATTGCACTTGTAAAACCTTTGTTCTGATAAATGTTTTATAAAAAATTCTTATATACGTCTACAAGAGTACTTAATAAGTTTAAATGTTCTCAAGACCAAAGTCCTATTAAATGCCTTTGTAAGATGTACATTCTTCGTCAGGATACATATAAACCTTTTATAATGTCTTAGTTCTTACAAGGACATGTTTATACAGCAATTTTGCTAGTTGGGGAGCGTTTGACTGCTCGGTTCAATCGTCATTGTCATCGTCAAAAACCAAAATAAACTCAGCCTAAGACTGCCTTAGTGCATCATAAAATGATAATTCTGAATATCATTTATTTTAACGATATTTTCTGCGACGACAATGATGAAAAATAAACGACAAAAACACGCTGATGATTATGAAGAAATTCATATGAAAATTCGGAGTTTTTTTTTAATACGTCAACCATTTATAGGATATTCAGTGTTGAATGGACTGCGTTCTAAGGAGGGTATTATTTATGAGAGCATGTATGTCTATTTCTTTGGCACGCTCTGCAGCCTTAACAGGTTGCTGGATATTGACATATGAGGCATCGACGTTAAATTCGTCTTAATTGTGGGAGTGACAAAGGTTATGCAGTCAGGTTTTTGCAATACTTGTTATGAATAGAAAATGAATTCTTTGCATTTCCCGTGTTAACTGGGAGGCATAATATTTGATGGACCAAACGCAAGTACCTACTTTCTGCATAAAAATCCTTCATGTTAAATACTCCCTTATTTTAAACATTTTCCTTTAGTTTTTTGATACTGTCAGCTTAGACATGAATAAATTGATAGCCCGTATTTTTCCAAATCTTACTAAATCACTAATTATATATGCTGACGAAACCATGATTTACTTTGTCTATTAAAATATTATCATGTCGGTTAAACCGAAGCATTTGGTAATTACCGTAGTGTTATGGTTGGAGTTTTTCTATGAAGTTTTTTTTTGAGACGGCATGTATCATCACAATTCTCTGCTTTTACAATGAATAGTAACAGATAACTTAAGCATAAGTTCAGAGCCATCTGGCGGATAATCTCAACACTAACACTAATTATATAACTGCCAGTTCCAGTAAGCTATGTCCGTCGGTTACCGCTTCACGCTCTACGAATCCACGGCTCCGCTCCGTTTGAACTCCTTACTTACTTATTTAGGAATGTTTTAAAACTTCATGGATTACGAAAAGCATTTCACGCGGTGAATACTGATATTTTCTTTATTTATTGTGTATTACAAAGGTACAAAGTTACATTCAAATTGATTTATTACGATTGTTTTTGTTGTTTTCTGTTCCATATTTAAAATTGCTAACGTTCATGCAGATGGTGTGAGAGTTATTTAAGGTTTCAAGTAAAATATGTGGCTTTGTACTTTTCAGAAGACGTATTGTATTACAGTCGTTTCAAAATTTATTGCAGATGAATTTTTCTCACAGTTACATTTAATATTGAGACGAAATAGACGGAGTTTTGTACAACATGCAAGTTTTAATCATAAACATCTGTTAACTTTGTACATCCATACTATAAATATAAATGCGAAAGTAACTCTATCTGTATGTTACCACTTCACGCAACCGCTCAACCAATTTATATGAAATTTGGCATTGAGATAGTTTGAGACTCTTGAAAGGACATAAGAGACACATCTCGCAATGGAAAAATAAAATAGTAGGCCACACGCACGAATCAGCAGGAAATTCATAATTTAAAGTAATCACATTGTACTTGTTTTTAATTAAACAGCGGCAATTCGTGATAACGGAAAGCGGTCATCATCATGCTGGTGATGTTGAAAAATTGGCATACAATTCTTATATCACCCAAATGTATTATTTATTTATTAAAAAAATACATTCAAATTTATAGTTATCACACCAAATCATTTGCACATTACACATGACAAAGCAATATAACAAGAACACAAACTAAAAAGTAAATAACAATAAGAACACAATACTCAGCTTAGGCAGGCGAGGACTTTCCTGCAAAATGCACCAACACTATCGGGAAACACATCTACATCGTCAGCTTCCAGTGCAATCCGGTTTAGCACATTTAGTGCTCTAGCCGATGTGTTATTAAGTGTTATAAACAACAATTCATTTTTCAAATTAAAACATAATACAAATCTCATCTGCTCCGCCGGTTGTAACTTCATTAGACAATGCCGGGGGCGGGGCTGGGACGAACCGTGACGAAACTCGAAATTAATTTAAAATACCTACTTCTGAGACAACTGAGCCGTTTGATAACAGTGACATGCAACCGATGGTAAAGGCAGTCATTAATTGTGCTAGGATTTGTAACTGGTTCCTGCATGATTTAAGAGAAATTAATGATGAACGAAAGAATTGCTTTTAAACAATGATATAATATAAAAAGATGTAGATAGGTTACCTACACGATAATCCACGTGTAAAAATGGCCAGGCTTACGCACACATAAATCTGAAAATATTGCAATAACACACTAATCCTAAATGCTTTTAGACGCTTTTATTGAGTAATTAGTGCATAAGCTCATTATACATGACGGCATTTTGGTTTATTTGACGCATACGTAAGCAAAGTACTCTGTTCGCGAGACTGAGTTAAGGTTTGCCAATTGGCGTAATTTTGGTATGCCATTTTCGGAGCCCGTAATCACTCTAATAAGTCCGTAATATGTCTACCTCTTTTTATGTTATATGCTTTTAAACATATTCTTACGTTCTGCAGTGGGCATGCGATGATCGCTTCCATTACTTACGCCATAATTGAATTCAAATTCAAATCTTTACTCTACAAGTAGGCCTCAAGAGCACATTTACATGTCTGATTTACAATTAGTAGAAAAAACATTCACCATCTCGATGATGAAATTATAGTTCATAGCAATATTAATGCAACAGACAAATACATGGGCCATGGGCACACTTTATAGGGTATATTGTCTCCGGGTCTCGTAACCTAACCTTTGTCTGTTACTGTAAATAGTCGTCCAGAGAGATAATATAAAGGGTCTGTAGGCATCAAAAAAAGCAAAATAATAATAATAATAAATAACAGTATTTATTAAGAAAACTTATGCTGAGTTCAATGGTCTAGGTGGTGGTAGTCTCGATGGTCAAAGCTTTAAATTAGGAAATGTAAAAAGGTCTCTTTCATCATCATCATTTCAGCCATAGGAAGTCCAATGCTGGACACAGGCCTCCTCAATTGATTTTCACATGGGCTGGATAGAAGTGACATCCAGCGAGTCTCCGCAACCCTAATTAGGTCCTCCAACCACCTAGCGGGTGGCCTTTCCGCACTGCGCTTGCCTCAAAAGGTCTCTATGGTCAAGAGATAATATGATAATATTTTGGAGGTGTTTAAAGTATCTCCAAACGTCAAAGACAGAAATTAAAATATACATATAACATTAGAGATGATAAAGTATTCGCCCCCCCCCCCCCCCCCCCCCACTCACATGCGGAAGTAACGGCTACTTTGTCATATGTCGCTCACGCCACAAATGCAACCATCATAGCCCTAAAGATCTACTGTAAGGGAACATCATCGGAGTATTAACCATCATTGGCCCCACTTCAACAGACAGAAAAAAAAATCTAAACGAAAGTGCCAAAGCTAGATTACATGACAATATAGAAAAAGGAAGAGGAAAAATCGACATCGTCAAGGAAGGAATCCATTCCTTCAAGACATGATTGCAAACAATCCCAATACGACGGAAAGATTCTCAAAATGATGACCGTGATCGTCGCCATTATCGAAGCATAATTATCAATATGAGCATCTACTGGTTCGATTCACTATGTAAGATTACTTTGCAAAGTGTCGGAAATAAATAAATAAAAAATGCTCAATGCTAAAAAATAGTCGACGGGGATAGTAAATACGTACATTACATAGATTATATAGGCCAAGAAAAAAGTTTTCACTAGATCGCGAATGATTATGCTACGAGCTGAGGTTTGAAAATGGCCGCGATTTTCAGGTATTCTCGATGCTATATGAATCTCAGAACATTTGTATGGAAGCTAATCGGGTTTATTGGAACACGAGTTTTATTGGATTATCTTCGCTCAGCAGCCACCTAAAAATACATCTCGAATGTTCGATGCACGCGTTTAAATGGCATAATCCATCCGAGTATCGCAGGCGGCGCCATCGCGGTTCTATAGCTATTGTAAGGCAGCTCATTGTGCGAGGGGATTGGTTTCTGAGCGAAGAACGCGGAGGAATCGATTTAAATCTCCTTGAAAGAAGCACGCAACAATGGGGACTAATGCTCGAATTGAGGATCTCTGGTACATGGCTTTAATTAAACACACGGCGGATTTTGTGGCAGTCCGAATCGCTTTTCAACGTCGAAGAAAAATTGCGGACTTATAAGTTTCACGTATGTGTCTATGAAACTCTGTTATCACGCTGAAACTAATCGCAAACTCATGCGATTAGGTATCTCGGATTGTCATCAAACAGCACTTTCTGGCAAGTACGTGAATTCGAGTGTGAGAGTGACGGATGCTTTATCATTCAGTTCATCATCATCATCTATTTAAGAGCTAGGCTCTTGTCGGTGGAGTAATTCCCAGCTTATCCTACATTCCGCTTTGTCATTTACTTCTCTGTATGATGAAGTATTTAATTATTTTGTTTTATATGTATTACATTTAGATTTCGTGTGATAATCGTAGCCATGATTAATGAACGATCGATCTCTGTATCTTCTGCTAGATAGGCTAGTATCTCCATACTAGGATCGATCGTTCATTAAGATTAATAAGTTACCAGATGATGCTTTAAAATTACCATTTCCTGCTCGCAAAATGTACTTCAAAAAGTCTCTAATAGCAAAAGCATTATAGGGTGGACGAGTATTCAACAGACAAAATTGCATGGCCCAAACCAGAAACCAAATAACTTACTTTTACCGGGACACGGTTCTTGTGAAAACCAAACAAATCAAACGTACGTAAGTTGTTTACACATTTTTTTCGCTTTTATTCCTCTATTTTGTTTTTATATGTTTAGATATGTTTTCTTGGAGAACTACGCATTGAGTTTATACTTAAAGATATATTTAAGACAGGCTAAGTACTAATATTGTAATAGTTAAGAGTTATTTAGAAAAAATTGAGGTTATTTCGGCTTTGTTCGCAACAGTGGTCTCCTCTTGAGAAATGCCGTCGACTCAGGCTTGTAAAACTGCCTTTGCAACCTACTTACAGAATAAAGATCATTATTTTATTATCATGTATTTTTGTAAATATGTATACATAGCTATACTTTTCATCCCAAGATTAAAGCGCTGATCACTGCCTAATGAGGGGTTAAAATATTGAAATAAGCCATTGTCACTGAAGTCGTCGTCTTAAATAATTGACATTTACAAATTTAAAAGCAAATTTCATCGATCTCGGCTCTTGTCGGATTCAATTATTATAAAACCTTTTATCCCGTTTGCATTCCGCTTCGGGGGAAAATTTTGTCGATTGTTATTTATATTCGTTATTGGTATGAGTTTGATAGAACTGGAGCAATATTCAGTGGGTGGATCAACTTTTTTCTTTATATTATTGTGTCGCGTAACTCAGGAGAGAAGAGTGACAGAGTTGATTTTTTTTACGAAAATCTTGATGTTTTACCACAACGATCTTCGTGATTTTTAAAGTGAATTTCATCTAGATTTTTGTAAAAAATCAATGCTTACACTACAGCGACATCTCTAGCTAGCATGTCGCAACTGAGTTCGCTCTGTTGTTCACCAGGTGCGCTGACGGCGAAACGCCGGTTAAAAATACAAAGATCTTGTAACAAGTACTGACAAAATTTGAAGACAAGCTGACTGGGCTCTGTAGCTCAATTGGCAGAGCGTGCGCCCTGGCAAGCCACAAGGCACTGGTTCAGATCCGGTCGGAGTCTTGAAATTTTTTCATTATTTGGATCTTTATATTTCAAGAATAGTGACAGAGTTACTTAGAAAAATGCTATATATATATATACTTATACATATTAATGAGAGGACTGAACCTAAAAAACTGGATCTATATTGGCCACAAAAAAACATTTTGTTTGACTTTATAATATATTTTCTTCTGTTTCCGCGATTATTACTCATTGAAATAAAACAATTTAACGGATTATATCGCGTATATTATCTCATTTTAGTTCCCGACGTTTTGGAAGCTTTTCAGCTTTCCATGGTCACGGGTGGAACTAAAATGAGATAATATACGCGATATAATCCGTTAAATTGTTTTATTTCAATGACTTAATATTGTTTTAAATCGTATGCGTGACTCAGGTGGAAGTAACCATGACAACTACGTATAGAAAAAAGTTGATTCATTAACATACATATTGCACTCGTTTATTTATTTAGTTCCAAATTCACCACGATTTGTTAGTTATTGACGGTAAATCAATCGAATTACCTGTTACATTTAAACAGGCCGACGTTTATTTTTAAGTATGTTGGGCTCAAATGCAAGTTTTTAACCTCCGCCGAAAAAAAACCTGTGTTATAAGTTAGAACTGTGTATCTGTGTGTCAATGGCGTCATATAGCTCTTGAACTGACAGACTGTCTTTTTTTGTGTGTGAAAGGTGAATTATTTGACAATATTCTTAGTATTGAGTCAGAGGCGACGTAATTTTGGAAAAACGGATTGTGGTTGAGAACACCGAAGGCAAACCCTTAAAAAAAGATAGTTCTCCCACTTCAAAGGCCGGCAACGCACTTCTGACTCCATTGGTGTTGCAGGTGTCTATTGTCGACGGTGATCGCTTACTATCAACCAATCCGTCTGCTCCTTTTGTTGAGAAGCGCCGTTTTTCAGCTATAACTCAAAAACGGTATGTCGGATCCTATTGAAAATATTTTTCCTTGATAGTATTTATTAAGCTTTATCTTTGTAATTTTTTTAAATATATTTTGGGCATACTTTTTAGTAACTAGAAGAGGAGGACACAACTTATGCTACTTTCGGAGCGATTATTTCCGAAAATATTCAATATATCAAAAAAAAAATTAAACGTTTAAATGTCATCGAACGAGTTTAAATATATATAATAGGCTACCTAAAGATGCATATAACATGTCAATTAATGCATTCAAACAATTTATAAATGCCAAATTCGTCTAAAAAGCGTACTAAGACACGTCACCTTACCTTAATGATAAAGATCCAAGGACATAGCATTAAACCACTCATCTGCCAAGTTATTTCATACCAAACAAAATTAATTGTAAAAATAGATATAAGACTTCTCGCTTCAATAATGACTTGTTTTAAGTGTCATAATGAAATTACCTATGAAAAAAAAGTAAAGAAAGAAAAAGGAAATAACATTTTGCACACAGGTAATATATGGGGCAAGACGAGGGTAAATACTAGTGGCTTAAAAACATGCATTCAAGGGCCGCTATTTCTTCCAAAATTTACATTCGCAGAAAGAAAACCATCAAGGCAACTACAGAACACAACTACTGCTTTTGAAACACATAGCAGATCAAGGGCTATTTGCCGCTGAAGCTTCAACTTGAACTGGTTATTATTATGTTTACATACTATCAAGGACCATTAAAACAAGAGGACTGACACTTGCCTTACTTTGCATCGTATTCCTATCGCAAGGAGATATTCTGGCAAAAACTAGATGGCGCCATAAAATAATCATTTAACTATGTTATCTATACTATTATAAAGTTGTAAAAATTAAATGTCTGTACGTTGAAGATTTTTTCAAAAAATCGATTGTTATTGGGACCGAGCGCGACGACAGCGCCACGTGACAGGCGGCCATTATGGACAATATTGTCACCGCTGTCAAACAAGAAGTAAGTAAATATTGTGAAAAATATTAATGAAATCTTGTGTTATTTTTGGTGTTATTACAATTCACAACAACACATCTTACCAGGACTATATTTTTATCTCAAAAACGATTAGAAAATGTTTACTGCAATATGGATTTGACAGCTCAAGTCAGCGACAAAAATGACAATTTTAGCCGTAGCGAGCGCTGTGATCGTTTAGGCTACCCCCTCCACCCGCTTTGCACTCTGCCAATTGACTATTTGGAGGTCACTAAAATAAAAAACATTATTTTTGTATTCTTTGTTCTTTTATGAGTCGTTGTGGATTCATCACGCAAAATCGGCTAAACAGATTTCAACAATTTTTGGTACACGGGTAGGTCCTCCATGGTTATGGGATATATTTTACCCGACTACGCAGGAGAAAACGAGGGGTTCTAGTAATATTCATATTCTAGTAATAAATAAATCGTAACATTTCATAACTGTGACATGCTTGCAATGTTGAATAATTTAAAAAAATAATTCTTATAGATAGATGGCATTGTACATATCAGGGAACGGTTTCTTGTATAGAGATGGTCAGTCCCCTTGTTCTAATGGTCCTTGCATACTATCAACATCCATTGCCTAGGACTTCACCAACATTCATTTAATTCTTAGGTAAGGACTTATTTAAGCCCACGTATTTGTCGGAAAAATAATCGTTACGCAGCCGCCGTGACTTACATAAAGCACGAATCAGTTTACCCACCTTGTCTACTACGAAATATTGGCAATGGTAGATACCTATATATACATACAGCCCGAGTATCTATATATACAGCACATAGCCCTTGGCGTAGCAGATCGTATGTCGACTCGATAATTATTGCATCCGAAACACATGTGAACTAGACTGACCTAATACAAAGGGTATCAGATACACGCAATGTAATATCTATCCCTAATGGGGAGTACTAGACTAGTTATAATATAATAAGTATTAATTCAATCATATGTGCATATTACTTAAAAATCCTAATTTATAATATACAGTTGTAAAAATTAAATGTATATCGTGGTATGATTGAGAACAGGACTGAGTGGGCGTTCATTTTGATCGGAATCCGCCATTATGGGTAGCCCAAGCAACAATAAAGGAGCCGGAAATCACTTGATCACTTTTAATGAAATTAACTTAAATTGGGTACAATGAATGACGCAGAATAATCACACGGGGTAGGACCGAACAGGCACGTCTGCTCGCTACGAGCTCTCAAGCAGCAATGCCCGTGCGCACCGACGGCCGCGCCCAAGCCTGACTGAATGTGACGTCATGCTTGCGGTTCGGGGTAGGGGTGCCGGATACGATTCTCCGACATGTATGTACATTTATTTTCAAAAATATAAGTGAAACGGACTATTTAAAGGCCACTGGATCGAAAAATATTTATTTTGAATATTTTGTATGTGTTGCTTAATTACGCCAAAACGGCTAAACAGATTTAAGCTATTTTTGGTACACTGATGGTTGGAGGATAATTTTTACCCGACTTAGCTGAAGTAAAAAAGACGGATATGACTTATTCCCTTCCACTAACGAACTTACAGGCAACTTCTAGTTACAAATATCCAAATAACTGATCAGATTCACAATATCTTTTCTGTTTCTTAAAAATACATACAGCATCAAAAATCCTTTTTGTCGCCGTTTTCTCACCAAAAATATAAATGGGCTCTTAAGATGAGAAATAGTATCGAAACCGAAAAGCATATTTATATTGTTTTAAACTGTAGCAAAATTACCACAAAAAATCCTTAATGACCTTTGGTAATCCTTGAAGTGGTCGGTACATTGTCTGACCCCGTCTAGACCGCACTTAGGTTTGACAGAAGTCGGGTTAATCTTGAAACGCGTTTGACACCTCCAGTCAGCCTGAACTTGAAATACGTCGAAAGCATACAATAATCCTTCTCTTAATATCTTGTTAAGGTATATAAATCATATGTTACATAACTGAAAAACGAGAATATCCAAGGAGCATTCATATTTCCAAGTAAAAAGGTTTTTCGATAACGTTGGGTCTGTTACAATGATGTAATATAAGTTTATTGCCCTTGTGCAAAAAATAACTTAAATACGCTGCAAGCAAATGAGGTTATCATTTAACAAATAAATATTAACATAATCGGATTCCGCGTTTATTTTTTACGAGTGATTAAAGGGCTGGTAAAAGAGGGTCCAAAAAGACATCTAAAATAATATAGATGTCTTTTTTTATAATAGTATAAACTTGTAAAAATGATTTGTCTGTACACTTAAAATATTTTCAAAAAATGATTGAAACGGACTATTTGGTCACTGAATCGAAAAATATTTTTATTCGATTTTTTGTATATTTGTCGTTGTGGACTCATCACGCCTAAACGGCTAAACGGATTTCAATTCAATTTGGTACTCAAGTGGGTTTCCACAAATGGTTATAGGGAGGGTTATGTTTTTTCTCTTCCGCTGACAAATTAGCAGGCACCCTCTTGTACATAATATACTTCATAAAAATAAAAAGGCGTTGACTTGATCTCGTACAGTTTAAGTGTGGAAAAGCGTGGTTTTGCGTATTATATCAAAACTATGTTGAATAAATGATAGAGCAGTAAACTAGACTTTTATCACCCACCTCAAAAAAGGTAAAATGTCCACAGCCTCATTTGAGACGGGGCGTGAGGAAATGTGTCGCGTCACCTAATGTATTTGCCAACTTTCTGCACCTCTAATACTCGCCGGGAAGAATTGCTTTTGTGTACAAAGATTTTTGCTGTGTCACGCATGTTTACTTTAAAGTCCGAAGTAAGTGAGGAAAACAAATCTAAAGCGCGTAAAAATATGCTGCAGAACAGTAACTTATTATTATTTTCCAATATCACTTTTAAAATTAGATAACATAATTGAAAGCAGCTTCAAAAAATTTGCCTAAAATCGTTTATCAAATCAAATCAAATCAAAATATGCTTTATTCAAGTAGGCCTAGGTACAAGCACTTTCGAATTGTCAGTGACATTGAGAGAAGTGTTTGCTGGGAGACATACAATATGATCCAACACTTGTTGCAATGATTAGAGAAAACCCAGAAAAGACTAATCAGATCATTTAACTTAAGTATATAAAATAATTATTTTAAAAATTAAAATTATTAATAAGATAAATCCAGAAACGATTGTCAGTAAAAAAAAAATATCGAATAAAATTCTAAATGATAAGTAAATTCTACATTAAATCTTAAGAAATTTACGAACTAATTTCACCAGAGTATTAAAAATATGTTAGACTGCAAAGTAACTGAACTATTTTCACACTTGTAAAGTAAAATAACAAAAAAATCATCGACGGATCTACCTTTGACAACGCCCTACAAACAATGTTAGCGAAAATTCAATCTCGCAAAATAGAAAATATTTTTACGGTCAATGAATATGAAAGTGTGGATATGGCGGCGCTATTATAGGGTTATGAGTTTTATCTTAACACTAAAATTTAGTGCTGCCTCTCGTGTCTTGACTACTCTATATGCTAAATTCCGAAATAGCTTTATGGTGAGCGAGATATTTACCTGTTACTGATTTCGTTCAAAATAATTTTACTATTCCAAAAACATACAATAGACGGTTATGTAATTTAAATTGCGTGGTGTAATTAATAATTATAATATCTTCATGATTTTCAATTGAACTGTGTTAATTTAGTTTTCCATTGAAACGTATGAGTGCAGTATGCATCTTCGCAACTAGGTACGTCTTTTTAGTAGGTAGTCATTGTTTAAGTAATGTGCATAAAAACTCCGTTCTGCAATCGCTATTTTATTGTTCAAGGTTCATTTTTAGGGTTTCGCACCTAAGGGGTAAATCGGGACCCTTTTACTAAGACTTTGCTGTCCGTCTGTCTGTCTGTCTGTCTGTCTGTCACCAGGCTGTATCTCATGAACCGGCAAAGCTAGACAGTTGAAATTTTCACAAATGATGTATTTTTGTTGCCGCTATAGCAATAAATACTAAAAACAGTATAATTTTATGTCAGTCTGTCTTTATCAATAACCAATATAAAATGTTCGAGCACCGCGTACATTTTGCTTAGGAGTATATAGGGCTCTGATAACACTGTATTTTTATAAATACGGCCATATGTACCGTATATTTTGTAAAGAACCCTCGAATGCGCGAGTCAAACTCGGCCGATTTTTTTTTATTGCTGTGGCATATGGTTCAACTCGTATTACTTCGCTACTTGGCGCTCAAAAGGTTAAGGATCAGCTTTTACCCTGCTCATTGTCTCACTCCGCATTTCGAGTAACTCGTAGTTATTTCACAAAATCGAATCGTTAGCTTTATTATATCTTGTTGACTTCTATTTAAAGTGCAAGCAATTTGAAAAAGTTACCTAAAAAAATAAATAAATACTTCTCCGACGAGTACTATTTTCCAAAAACTTCATTGCATTGCATCTTGCATATACCTGTTGATGACATTTAGAGAATAAGAACATTTTCAAAAACAAACATGATGGTTTCTTTGGAAAAAACCACATGTGAATGCAGACATTTTGGGGAAAGTAATATTTTATGAGACGGGCACGAGTCGAATCCAAAATTTCAGCTTTGAATAAGGCTTGGGCTGAGTGTTGATGAATCAATCAGGACTTCTATGTGAGTATGTACATGTATAATTCTGATTAGATTCGGACATAAATCCCATATTGCCGCCAAATTACGCGTTCCATAATTCTGCATATGCGCCCAATGTCTTAAATGCCGTAATCCGTATTAATCGGATTAGTTCGCTTTAATTACATGGGCCGAACGCGACCCATTACGTATCGGCAGAGATGGGAATCAACCGAATAATTAAATACTATTATAAAGTTGTAAAAATGGAATGTCTGTACATAGAAAATATTTAAAAAATACGGACAATTTGAAGGACACTAAATTGTTTTTTTTTTGTACTGAAATATTGAAATGAAATATTCTTTATTTGCCATAAGGTATGGTACAATCAGGTGTTATGTTGTACAATTTGGAACATACACATATCTTGCTAGTACATGCAAAATCATAGTATTTTTTATAATTGTATTATTGGTACGCGATGGTTATAGGATACTTTTATCCGATTACGCTGAAGCAAAGAGAGTTATGTTTTTTTTCCTCCTACGCGGACAAAGTTGCGGGCGCCTGCTAGTATTGAATATAAAATGTCTGTATTTTGAAGATATTTTAGTAGTATATATTTACTTAAATTGTAAGTGAAATATTTTATTTTAAAATATTCCAACGTTCGCATGTTTTGTTATTTGGCCCAGAAACTTAATATGGCTTACATGACTTAAAAAAGAAGATGTTTTTTGGATTTTTAGGTGGCAGTGTATTTTTTTCCAAACACGTTTTCTAAGTTTTGAAAATAATGTGTTGTCTTGGAGTCCCTAAAAGACTTTTGAAATCGAAAAATATGTTTTTTCGACAGATGATTTCCACGGGATGATCATGTGTTTCTTAAGGGCTGGCAAGAATAGACTCGGAGCCATTTAACCTTTTAAGCGCCACAGTCATCAATTAAAGTAATAGAAAATTCGTGCCACTGACGCCAGCGTCGGCATATGGCAGTTCAAAAACACCCAATAGTCACGTCAAGTCATATTTATTCGCTGCTTGGCGCTCAAAAGGTTAAGGGACCCTTGCAACATCGGAACACTATATTTTACATAAGCAATAGGACCTCTAAGAAGTGGCGTGCACAGAGTTTTTGGTGTATGTGGAGCCATGGTCATTCAGGGATTCAGGGTAGGCAGTTTCTCTGTGCCTGTACGGAACCATGGTCGTTCAGGGCAGACCTTTGTGCCTATAAAGACCGCACGCCACTGCCTCTAAAGGTCTCTGCCTACTACACCGTATCATACCATGACCGTACTATGAAAGTATCAGGCATGACATATATACACTCGACAGCAAATAAACCCGCCACCTTGGAACGACGCGATTTTGTGAACTCCACAATAAACACTAAATAAATTCATAAATCCTAATATGTTTCGTCACGAAACACACTTTCTGTAGGTAAAACTTTGATAGTTGCTTTGATAGTTGTAAGTTTTATAATTTTTGAGAAAATCTAGCGATAGTGAGTGGCCTAGTTTATTTGCTGTCGAGTGTATATGCATGGCACAAGACGGCGACGAAACCCCTCTGGACAATCTTACCACTAAATTTCACCACCAGTGGTCAATTTGAACGCAACAACATTTCTCATTTAACCACTGGTGGGCAAAATAGGAGTAGTGTTACCACTAGTGGGCATAATCTCGCACTTATCTATACAAAGAATATTTATTTTGTCTGACACGTTCATAGTCCGGTTAATGGTATGATACAGTGTAGTGGTAACACATCAAATCAGTATAATGGCCGACTTACAGTATTTCTGTATCGTTTTCGCATTTTGAGTTAGTTCTATAGTAGCATTATAAACGTTTTTACAGCTACAGTAATGCTTATTTGGGCACAAATTAAACAGCTTTAGATCCTAAATAGGTTCACAATAGTTATTTAATTGCATTACAGGCGCATTATATTTGCATTATTATGGTCACTGAAGTTGCCAATCGCATTAAAGAAGCATTATTACGGTCATTGAAGTTGCGAATCGCATTAAAGAAGCATTAAGGTCAATGAAGTTGGTACTCGCATTACAGAAGCATTATACTAGAAATAATAATGACAATGAACATGTTAATTGCATTACAAAAATCATTTGAAAGTAGTACAAGAATTATTGAAGCAATTGAAGTGTTCACAGTTAGAACTTGAATAAACCCTACATCATTGCAAAACCATCTCTAATACCCCGGGGTACAAATGTTATAATACAGTTAACGTAGTAATATAACAACTTTGTCTCGCAATATAATATAGACAAAGACGGTCGAAACTGAACACCATTTTGATTTGCATCAAAACAAAATTCATAATACTGGGTTAAATGTGTTTGACGCTTTTGTTAATTGTTAAACCTAGAGCGATTTGTGTCAAATTGTTTAGTGAATTTGATTGGTTTAGAGCCGATATTCAACATATCTTGCTTATCTCTGCGTTCTGCGTATTCCCGCATACTAGATATGCATGGATACATGAGAACAGTAATCAATCGGACCGAGACCAACAATGAGTGTCTTAGTATACAGGGTGTCAATATACGAAAGGACATTTCCGCGTAGGCAGTGTAAGTCGCTTACGTTCTTCTATACGGAGGATAGTGAGGTAATTATTCAACTTAACTAAGCGATTTGAAGCAATGACAATATTATGGTGCTATTTAGTTTACAAATTTTGATTTAGGTTAGTGGCGAAGAAGTAGAGATGAGTACCTAAATCAGGAGTTGAAAGTTTTCATTATTTGAATCCGTAAGTTATCGGCTTCTTTTAAATCTTATTAAATCCGAGGAGTTATGTTGTCAAAGCAAGAGGATTCAATCGCTATAGGTACTTCGGATCATCCGCCGCAAGGGGATATCCAGTATAAAAACTAAATGGCGCATTAGATAATACGTTTAACGATGTTATAATTGAACAAAGGAAATATGGCCCAGTAACAATTAATTCGTAAACAGCTAATAATAAATAAATCCTAACATTTAAATACTGTGTCACGCCTGCAAAGTTTCGTAATTGAATAATAATGATGAAATAATTATCTTTATTCTGTAAGTAGGCCGCTAGGGCACTTTTACAAGTCTGACTTTATGGCATTTCCCAAGAGGAGACCACTGATGAAAACTTGAAGAAAGCCGAAACAAACTCATCAGTCAGTCATTTATTTTAAACTCTCTTCTATTACAATATATTGCATAGTCCCTATTATTATAATACTTTTAGTTATCGATCCGCGTATGTATTATATAATGTTGTGAGCGGTGTGAAACATTCGCGTCACGTATAAACCTCTAACAAGTTTCTGTAACGCGTACTAGTATAAATATTTTTGTGTGTTTACGTAATTTAAAAATCTCAAAAAAAAATGTACTTAGCCTATTCTATCCTAAATATATGTTTTTAAGTATAAACTCAATGCGTAGTTCTCCAAGAAAATCTCCAATTCTTATATATAGATGGCGTAATTGTTAATATCGGGGGACGGCTATTTGTATCGCAATAAATAGTACTCTTATTTATTTTTTATTGTAAGATAGGCAAGCACTTGACTTCCATCTCCCCTGTTGGTAAGCGACGATGAAGCCAACGACGGAGCATGCTTACCTAGATAGTGTCTATTCACACTCGCCTTGAAGAGATCCAAGTTATATTGTTCCGGGAAAAGATATGCTGGTAGAGAATTCCACTCTTTACCCGTCCTAACGAAGAATGTGGAATTTCTCTTAAGTTAAAGTAAACGTCCTTGGAAAGATCACTTCGTTACAAATTTTAATGCCTACTGCTTAATGTGAAGAAATTTACAGGCAAGCAATTGCTTAAAATCGCTTAGCAATTGTATGAGGTTCGTGGCTAGGTATTATTGCATGAAAGCCATTCACGACGTACACAATAGCACTGTAACGGGCCCCATTAGGGAATCAAGTCTCGGCGCAGATGAGTGGATGCATTTTGAATTATTGTATATGGCACTTTGGTGTAACCAACTGTTACGAGCGTGATTGCAATTGTATTTGTCAATGGACGCTTTCAACTGTTATCAATTTTTCAACATCTGGGGTCTGAGTGACTATACGATCACTTTGTTGTACGTCTGTCTGTCAAAACCGTTTTTCTTAGGAAAGTGTGGAGGTATCAAATTGAAATTAATATCAAATACTTATGTCTGCGGTCCCTTGAAGCTATAAAAAAATCAAGGTCTAAAGCCAACGCAATTCAAAGATCATAAAAATAGTTACTTCCAGTTGCCCTAGTAGCTCTTGCAGTTTGGTATGAAGACAGCTCTTATAAGAGTGCTATAGCACAAGCCACCAAATAATAACAAGCCAAAAAATGTGGAACCCGAATAAGTTGCTTACACGAACTCCAACAAATTGCCTGAAAAGCCTATTCGTCGCGCATAAACAAACACACATACGTTAAACATATTCTATGTAGTTAAATAAAAGCAAGCATCTTGCATGAGCATCCATAACCATGATCCATGAATATTGTTCTATCTATATATCAGCTACAGACGTATACTGCTGAACATAAGCCTCGCTACAAAGTGCGATCCTGCGCAAACCGCATCCACCGACTCCCCGAGATCCTCACGAGGTAATCCGTATTGTTTTATCATCCATAGATAAATGTTAAACTTTGCGCACTGCCTGTAAAACGGCTATTACTCACGATTCAGCTCGCGGCTTAAACGAGGCTTAATGTCACATTTTTTCCATTAGTGTGATATCGCCGAACAAACTGGCAACCTGTTGCCCCCCATCGACTGCCACGCGAATTGTTCTTTAGTTACTATCAAGCACACAAAAACCAGCCAAGTGAAAGTAGGACTCAACAAATTTGTAGGTATAGTTAAATATTTCGTCTACCACGAGAATGTAGGTGTGAAAAATATACGCTGTATACGGCTGTATCTATGGAAATTTAGTGTTAGGAGATCTGCTCTTAAGCAAAATATACACAGTGTGAGTAATTTCATAATTATTACAGTAACTAATATAAAATACATAGACAGACAGACATAAAAATTGAAGAGGTTCAAACTGAAGTATAAATAGGAGCACTATATAGCACGTTCAATAATAATAATAAATCATTAAAAATAATCAAGAATATCTATATGTATACTTAACAATATTTAGTGTGCGTTTTCTTAAAATTCGTCAGTAGAATAAATATATTTAAGAGCTACCTATCACGCGTTCCTAAGAAAAATGATCGTGACAGACTGACACCCGGATAACAAAGTGATCCCATCAGGATTCCGTCTTACCTTGGCATAGAACCGTAAAAAAATAAGTTTGAGTAAGACTCGTGCACAGAGGGTTCCTTGCCCATAGAACACACAAATGTGTAGGTATGTATTAAATGTAATAAATCAGCAAGATGTCCACGACATCGTTACCATGACGGCCGCCGCGTTTTCCCCTCTGGAAGGCTAAACTTAATCGCTGGGCGTCGAAGAGTTTGTAAAGTATTTTGGTTTTTGTTATGTCCAATCCACTTACAGGAAACTTTGGTGTTTTGCGATTAAACACACAACGGCATTGTTTCTTCTGAGGTACATAACTTGTATCTGTTCATAAATGTCCTTAGTTTCATTTGTCTTGACGTCAAACCACAAAAGATCAACGGATCAGAGTTTAACATAGGCTTTTCATCGTGCATAAACGCAGGTCTCAAAGAAAAAGCGATACTGTGAAGGTTTATAAATTGTGTAATGTGACATTTTTCCATTAGTGCTACATCGCGGAACAATCCCGCGACCTGTTGCCCGCCCCATCGACTGCCACGCAAATCGTTCTTTAGTTTACTTCCGAACCCTTGGTCGCGGCATCTATAAATGTATGTAGCTTTAGTAAGTGACTGCGCAGTAAAGGACTTACAATTTTAAGACGCTATTAAAAGAAGTGTAATAATACATAATATCAGTGTAATTGGGTAATGCTCATCGACACGACCATCCCTCAAGTCGCGAACCTCGTGAAGGCCGAGTAGGACGAACTCAGCAAGTAGCTCACGAGGTGTGTGACCGCCATCATGTGGGATGTGGATTGGACGATCAATATCTCGATAGAAGTTTCGGTAAACGATCTTATAGCGAAGAATCTCGACTAATATCTCAAGAGACACGCGCTAGATGAGTGGGTCAAGAGTCAGATACAGAAGGCAGTAATTATGGACACGGCGCGCATCGTCAGGAGGTTCATCTGTCTGTGTGCAGCCCTAACCATCGTTAGTTTGAGCCCTGCCCCGCAGCCGGCGGCACAATAAGTAGCGTTTTTTATAATGTGTTTACATTTCCTTTTATAATGTATTCTACTATTTATATTATACATATAAATAACACCTAACCTGTAATATATAAGGTATCTGGAAGAAGATGACACCGCCTTTTGTTTACCTCTCCTTAATGTATTATTTTCTTTTCTATTCCGTTTTGTAAGGGGTGCAATAAAAAGGTAATGTATTCAATTGTGTAATTAATATACAATTGTGTAATAAATAAAAATCTCATCGTACTCGGCAATAGGTGAAAAATTAAAAAAAAAGTCATAACTCCGAAAATACGAAAAATCGCGGAACATACATGGGGGTGATTTAGATAGCCCTCTAGGTCCTCTACGTCCCAGCTTCAGTATATCACTACTTCTTGGGACACCCTGTATATGAAGTGAAATCAGCTATTTGATGTCACAGAGGTTTTGAGACCGCGGTATAACGGCAATAAACCTGTCACATACCGCTTGAGTTAAGTTTGCCTCTGGTATCTTTGGCGTCACATACAAATAAGGGGCAAACTTAACCAAACCCGGTTATACAAAAATGATTATTGCTGATTAAAAAAAAGTAAGACAGATAGATATATGGTTATAATTTTCGTGTAATATTTATATTAAACTACATATTTCCAGAAAATTCCAGATTTTTCGTTTGGTAAACTTCAAAGATAAAGGCAGGGGGGGGGATGTTTTTTTTTCACATTTTCCTTACTAAAACAAAATATAAGAACAATAAAAACATAAAAACAAATTGTTTGAAAATGTACAGATCAAGTCCTTTCATTATGATACCCTATTTGACCTAGTAGCTGGACTTTTAATTGTTGTCCCCCTCACGTACGTCGTTTTTTTAGAAAATAAAAATATATTTTAAAATATTTCCTTTGCAATACATGTGGGTAATAAATTTTAAATAAATATCACAAGTAGTTTTTGAGTTATGGCGCTTTAATAGTCGGACCGACAGACAGACAGCAAAGTCGCACCATAAGCATTTCTTTTTTACCATTTTTGGTACGGAACCCTACGTACTATAAAAAAATCTGTATTTGATATCAGTTCGTCAACTACTATAAACTTCAATATGGCCTACTCATCAAATTGTTTGGACGAAAATAGGTACTCACATAGACTTGTCAAGATGAAACCTATTGTAGTCTGTAGTCATTACTAAAATTCCACAAGAATTAAACGAAATTTTGAAGCTAGTCATTTTCTAAAGCAATATAAATCTTTTTCAAGTAATTTTGGCTAAAAATACTTCCAACGATTGGCCGTAAACGAGAAAACGTTTGCAACCCCAAAACCTATTGTGAACAGGTTCTATACATTTAACAAAACGCTGGAGGGCCTATTATGATCATTTTTCCATTATTACATGTCTACATAAAAATTATTCTTCATTCCTTTTATGTATTTAACATTATCAAAAGGGATAGACAGAAATGGGAACAAAAGGGAATATTAAAAGGGCCTTTTTGAATGGGAATATTAAGATGTATTGATAAGTAATATTGGGAAGGTTCGATGATAATGTATGCTTGTCTGTTCTCGCCTTCCCTCTTATAGTTAATTTATGAGTCAGGGAAATTCATTTAAAATTTTAAAAATAATAAACTTTGACACGTCAAAACGACTGCAGCGACGCTACTAAAACGAGAAGCTAACTTACACAAGACGCAAACGAATATGACGAGCGATGTACTTGATAATTATATAATAAATCTATACTATTATAAAGGTGTAAAATGAAATGACTATGTGAAAGTCTCTGAATCGGAAATATTTTTTAGATTTTTTGTATGTTTGTATGTGTAGTTTTGGCTTCATCAACAGGTTTAAAATATTTTTGGTACACGGGTATCTGGGCATTCACGAATGATTAAAGGATAACTTTTACCCGACTACGCTGTAGTAAAAAAAAGGTTATGACTTTTCCTCCTCCGCGAACGAAGCTGACCTTCTAGTTTTTAATATAAAACTGTATTTTCGCTTTAAAACCTTGATGCTGGTAAAATTGTCGTAATGGACAGAATGGCCTTTAAAAATTGAACTGAACATAAACTTTCTTCACGCAGTCGATTAAAAGCAGAGGTATCACACACCTGAAAATAAACTAACATCCAAAAACCTCCCGCAGAAGTTTCAAGAACACAACCAGATATCTTGATTTATGTTTGTCTGGAAACCCTCGGCTCATAAAGTGGCCGCACCTGGTCCCTGCTAAATATCCATTTGTCAAACGCGAATGTAACTTAAAAAGGATGGCTAATTTGTAAGATGGTTTCATCTCGAAATGTTTTAAATTAAGCGAAAATTGAAAACTTGAGCGGGACTCGAACCCGCTTCTCTATCGTTTCTAATACAGCCGCCTTTATATCCAAATTATCTATAGTATTATAAAGTTGTTAAATTAAATATCTGTACATTGAAGATATTTTTAAAAATGCACTGCAGATGATAAAAAAAAGATATGAAAAAGTGCATTAGCAAAAGAGCGTATCTCCACGGCACTTACGTAATTTTGCTGGAAGCGCAGTTTTTTGGCAATACCGTATATCCGATCATGTTGAAAACAATTTTCGTTGAAAGTATTTATTAAGCTTTATTTTTGAGCTTTTTTCCAGCACAATTTATCCTACTTTCGGAGCAATTATTTCCGAAAATATTCACAAAATTATTTTATTCCATGACAAAAGTAACCATACAAGTTTTTGCCCACTGCACCATTTTCATGCTTCTCTGTTTGGCCCTATGGTTGACTGGTAGAGAATGCCTTTTGGCATTAAGTTCGCCATTTGTACTTACTTTTGTTTTGTGCAATAAAGTTTAAATAAATAAATAAATAAATACATTTCATGGGTATTATAGTTATGAATATTTACATTTTTTTAGACTTTCCCACACAACTTTAAAGACTCATAAAACGATGTATACAGAAGGTTCGATACCTTTTTTCGTTTGTCCGTTTAATATTGTCTTTGTGTTCTTGTAAAAATGGAGAATACTCTAATCCAGATATCCAAATATATATAATTACTATAACTTGATAAATCTGTATTAAGGTATTCTAATTATAACAAGCGATTTACAGAATATAAAAAGCATTCCTAAAATTAATTTATCGTATTAAAGTTCGCACCGGCATAATGCTTGTTAGCTGCACATATTTCAAGATCCGTGAATAAGAGTTGAATACAATTTAAGCATAGAATTATTTGATGTGTGTGTTGGTAATTGGTAGCAAAGTCACAGATGTCTTCCTTTGAATTAGATCTTTTTTAGGGTTCCGTACCTCGAAAGGAAAAATCAGAATCCTTATAGGATCACTTTACTGACGGTCCGTCTGTCTGTCAAGACACGTGGAGGTATCAAGTTGAAATTACCACCAAATATTTGTCTGCGGTCCTTTGAAGCTGTAAAAAAACCAAGCTTCTAAGTCAACGCAATATTTTTGGATTGCGTTGACTTAGCAGCTTTTTAGATACAATAATTAAAAACGGTGTTTTCATACAAATTGCCGTTCATGGAAAATCTATAGGGTACTTCCAGTGCTCCTAGAACCTTGAAATTTGATGTGAAGGTAGGTCTTATACGAACTCACGAAATAATTCTGAAATAGGGCCTAATTTTTTTATTCACAAAAAGGATTTTTTTTGTGCTTTCTGGCACATGTGTAACTGTCATTACAGATTAGTACCATCTGGCATGTACGTACACCTTTATTTGTTTTCTAAAAGTGGGTAGTTTGCTCAAATTGTAATTCTGACACAAGAAAGAATATATCTTTTCTCAGTGAACACGAAAGCCGGAACGCTTCCGAAACGTCGGGAACTCAAATTAAACAATATACGCGATAAAATCTGTTTAAACTGTTATTGTTATTACTAATTTGTCATGTACATTAATATAAAATATTACAGACGTTTTTTTTACATAAGCAAAACCAAATGGCGATACATTGAGTCAAAATGTCGCATGACGTCACGCCTAGGTACAGTTTATACCTGGTTATGACGTCACGAGGTCCTTCCAAAAATTTTATGCGATTTATTTGAGTATTTGTTTTTTCATTTGAAAAAGAGAAAGATACTTGTTTGTTTTTTTTTTCATAATCTAGCTAACGGATCATTCCTGAACACGGGCGAAGCCGAGGGTTACTGCTAGAACGAATACATCCACCTATACCCTTGTCGGAACCTGCGTAAAAGAGCCAAAGTCCCATCCTTCAAGTTTAGGGCGCAGAGCTTAAACCTTGTGGCTCTATCAACTTGAAAGCGATCACAACCCTGATTCCAACCTTGACAGATATGTAACTTGTTCGAACATCTAATAGTTTTACGTCATTTTGGATTCAGTTGGCCTTTCATTGTATCACTTTGTAATATGGGTAATGAAACTGAACAGCGACTAAGGTTCTATAGAGCGTCCAAAAATACCAAATTTGGTAGGGTTGACACGGGTGGAGAAAACGAAATAAACACGATATTGATCAGTGTATTAATTTTTGTTCTAAAGATTTAGTTTTGATTTCATAATTTGTTATATCTCTTAATTTAATGATAAATCCCTACTCAAATGAAAAGTTTTCCTTAAATAATGTAGTCGAATGTCTGTATTATAGTGATATATCTTTTTTTTTGTTTATTGCACATACAGTATAGTAAACCATACTTACATTATAACCACTCAAAACGAACGACGAAATCCAGGACGCGAGACGCGTAAACCCTGCGCTTGAGCACAAACTCAGCGAGTATTAACCGGTTTCTCTGCGTACGTGACGAAGACTTTGTGCTCTCGCACACACGCGCATCGCGCTTGTAGAAGTGCCTATCGCAGAGCATAGGTTGTATTAATCTTAGTTTCTGTTCTGTATCTTCTATACTCATGTGACTTTATAGCGTGATTTTATGATAATTATGATATTTCTGTATTTTTATTTATACAAGCACTAGCTTCTGCCCGCAACTTCGTCCGCCTTAAATTCGTTTATCGCGGGATAATAATTAACCTATGTCCTTCTCCGGGACTCAAACTATCTCCATACCAAATTTAATCCAAATCGGTTCAGCGGTTTAAGAGTGAAGAGGTAACAGACTGACAGACAGACAGACAGACAGACACACTTTCACATTTATAACATTAGTATGGATTTACTGGCGACGTGTCCGCGTTACAGAAAATATTTTAATCCGTAACTTTGTTTATCTATGTGCTAAGTTAGATCTTAATCCGTTTCATTTACGAGCCACTGAGAAGAAAACTTCTAAACATCCAAACTTCAAAAGTCACAAACTTTTACATTTATAAGAAAAAAACGTATGAGTATAGATTTCTAAAAAGCAATCGAAACGTTGATATTAGAAAAGTTGTTCTTTATTTCAATTTCACATCTTCCAAAAAAATTACAACAGTTTAATCATCAACCCGAAAAAGTTTGTCAATTGTAAGATTTTTACAAAGCAATAGAAACGTTGACCACACCTAACCTTTTAAGTTTCAGAGGGCTACGTAATACGCATATGTAAGTAAGGAGCCGAGCAGGTAGCAAACGCGTTAGACAAACCACTAAAAGAACACGTTACTTCTCGGGACACATCAAGACGGCTAGGGATGTCACCATTTATTTACATGTATCGATATGATGAAAAATATCGATGTAAATTAGTCGATGACACCGACGGGGTCTTGAATTGCGCCCACATATCGAAAGACGCAGCGTATGCATGATCCCCCACAAGTGGCATAGCGGACTTCTTACCTGCAAAAGTACCTGAAAATGAATTAAAACCTTAGTCTACTCCGTTACAGCAAAATCTGCAAAGCACTTGAAATATGGAGATATAAAATACAATTTAATAATGTACACATTAAAATACATTCAAACCGTATTTGTCTTTTTGTGTATACTGGTAGGCTAGCTACACCGCTAAAGAGATTGAATAGCATGCAAATGAGGATTTGACCAATTAACTTGATGCTATCAATTTGGAATTAATATCACACCTCGTATTTCCATAATCGACCTACGTAAATACATAATGTGATAGACATTTGAATAGCGATTAGATTGTAATAAATGTTTGGAGAATGATTTTCGGATCAAACGCATTATGATTGAATCAAATATTTGAACGGCGTCGTTATTGAGTTTGAGTATCTTTTTTAATTTGTAGGTTTACACATGAAGTTATGTTTACAACTTTCTACTTTGAATATCATGGCTATCTTTTTAACCATTGTAGGAATTATGATATTCACGGATTAATTTTTTAATCCGTCATGTGTGTACATTGTAAAAAATGAACCAAATTCGCCTAATTTTCATCTTCTTATTAGTTTAAATACGTCAGTTCTAAGAGACCATGCTTCAAACAACGACGAAAATTTTGGAATTTTGTATCATTTGATTTCTTAAAACATAACAAATACAATGTTATCAAAAATCATGCCAAAAAAAATAAATAACGGTAAATTTAAAATAACATGCACATAGCTAAGAAACGACACTTATTTCTCCATACTCTGTTAGTATTAATAGGCTGATTCAGTCTGTTAACTGGTCGCAACTGACAGGCACTGACGTAATCAGTTTTTTCACAAAGCAAAGAGAGATTAGGAATAAGTTTTTTAAATTTTATCGATAAATCAATTCATCCTGGTCACATCCCTAGTGGGCGGGACGGCAAGGGGTGGACGATTAGCCCCGGTGTTTCTGCCAGCCGCCTTGGAAATAGAAAATAAAGGTGCCGTGACATGAGCGTCTGTCCGTTGCGTGCGCGTTCGTCGGCCGAGCGCGCTTGAACACTTACTAAATTGCTCCAAGGCCCCATGGGCCCGTATGTCAAAAGCTTGTAACTTCTGCTTGTAATAGTTACAAGCTTTTGAGAAACGGGCCCCGGGTTCATCTGACAAAATATTCTAACTTGAATTGCTACTCGTATATCTTAGATTCAATTCAATTCAGTTAATTTATTGTTCGCCTGACATAATACGCTAACTTGAATTGCTATATCTAGGATTCAATTCAATTCAGTTTATTTATTGCAGTTCATGTTGTAAATTAAAGGTCTTAAATGTATGTAAGTACAAGCTGTGGCCTGCGACTTCATCCGTGTACAAAAAGAAAGAAAGAAAAAAGATAATTTATTTTGCAGCGATAAAAAAATGACATAGAGAGGAAAAAAAATGCGTTATGCGAAAAAGGAGTCCACTTAGCAAAATGCCAAACAACCAAGAGTGATTTGACGCTAGTGTTACGTGGATCCAGAAAATTGAGCGAAACAGGACTGCTCGTTACAGTCAATAACTACAATTTACACAGTACGTACTCTGCTTGGTTGCGCTTATAATAATAACAAATTTACAGGTGCAATTTATAGCCTTTGCTTTGCTCTGATGTTTCAACAACATTACTGGAAATAATATTTTCTTCTGTTTCCGCGATTATTACTCATTGAAATAAAACAATTTAACGGATTATATCGCGTATATTATCTCATTTTAGTTCCCGACGTTTCGGAAGCTTTCCAGCTTTTCATGGTCACGGGTAGTGATGGGCAAGCGGAATGTTTCCAATATGGGAAACTTTCGGTAATGAAATTTACTGAGAATATTTCCGTAATTTTCTCGTGATATGAAAAATAGGAAATTTATGTTTTCTGAGATTCAAATTAAAATGCTTTGTGGTAGAGCAAATGCGAATAGACTTCATAAACTATATCCCAATATAAAATTATCGTTAATTAAAGGAAAATTAAAAGTTGGGGATAAATTTCGGTAAATTTCCATAAATTCTCATAAGTTACCGAGAAATTTACAATGAAATATTAACCGAAGCTGGAAATTTATAAGAGAATATAAGGGAATTTAAAAAGTGCTAGCTCCGGTTTGAGTAAAGTAATAAAATTTGCAGTTGAGGATATAATTAGCATTTTTTGGGTCATGCACTGGTCAGGCGCTCAGGTCTCAGGTACGCACGTAGTCGAAAAACCCCTTGCAAAATGCCTTCGCTAGGGATAGATAGATAGATAAGGATAAGACAAAACAAAAGGGGTATAACTTAATTTTACTTCAGTCCTGCTTTAACGTTGGTGGCAAAAACATCTAGCAAAGTATCAGTTAATTCGTAATTGTGATAGTGTGATTTGGTGATCTGAACCGAACGGTTCAGGTTCACCAAGAAACCAAAACAATTACTCATCAATATTTACGAAAAAAAAAGAAGTAGCAGGAAAATATGTTTATGAATGTCTCTCTCTCTTCCTAGCCATTATCCCACATGGTGGTGGGGTCAGCTTTCCTTACTTTGCTTTACCACTTCGCCCTATCTTTGACATCGTCTTCCGACGCTTGACACTCACTCATATCCTTTTGCACTACATCTTTCCACTTCGTTTTGGGTCTACCTCTGGATCTTCGACCGAGGATGGAAAGTTATAGTGCCAGGTTCCCTACATAGTCGGATGGTCGTCGTTTTATGTGACCATACCATGGCAGCCTACTCTCCTGCAGCTTATCGGCGATATCGCGTACACCCAGACTTCCTCGCACGTACTCGTTGCGGATTTTATCTAGCCTGGTGACGCCGCACATCCACCTCAGCATTTTCATTTCGGCAACTTGGATGGTATGCACGTGCCTCTGAGTTGTAGCCCACGTCTCGTTACCAAACATGAGAAGCGGTCTTATCATGCTCTTGTATTTAGCCTTTGAGCTTTACCGGCATTCTTTTGTCGCATGTAACACCAGTTACTTATCGCCATTTCAACCATACAGTAACTATTCGGTGTTGAATGTTGCATTCGATGTTTCCAGAGTTGTGTATCATGCTGCCCAGGTACTTATATTGTTTGTGATTGTTTGACCATCAATGGTAATCGGTCTATCGTCACTTGGCTCTGGGTCATTAAGAGACATCAATTGAGTCTGCAACACCTAACACTAGCCCACCGGCCTGCAACCGGTGTTTCTACGACAGTGCAAATAGCTATGTGGTCACCATGTTGATGAATTTTGAGCTTCCTCGGTGAGAGAATCCAAAACCAAGCAAAACAGAAGAGGACTCAGTATTGAGCCTTGGTGCTCGCCTTCTGTGACCGTTATTGGTTTTGTTACCCCCACCACTGTTCGCACCATAGATGTCGCTCCTTTATACATGTCGACAACGATGTTGACATAGTGTTCGGGGACATTCTTCTTGCGAAGGCTCGACCAGATCGTATCCCTCGCAACCCGATCAAATGCCTTTTCCATGTCTAGGAATGCGACGTACAATGGCTGGTTTTTGGCACGATACTCCTCAGCGATTATGCTCAGAGCAGGGCAAACATTGGATTGGTGGTCGATAAACCAGGAACGAAGCCGTAGTGGTTTTTAGACAACGAGCACTCTGATCTCAGTCGACTATCAATCACTCGCTCGTATAGCTTCATGGTATGGCTTAGAAGCGTGATTCCGCGATAGTTATTGCATTCGTACTTGCTACCCTTTCCCTTATAAATTGAAACAATGGTGCTCAGTCTCCATGCCTCTGGCATTTTACAAGAGAATAACAATCTTTCCGAGAATATTCTCTTAATCAGAAATATTCTCTGCAATTTCCCATCACTAGTCACGGGTAGATTACTGGAAAGTTTCGTTGTGATCCGTTTAGTAGTTTTAAAATTAAGAGGAACGTACTGTCTGCCAAGAAAATGGACTACCACTTTTCGACTCTATTTCATGTGTAGGTTCAAAAGTGGTAAACCAATTTCTTGGCCGACTGTACATATATACATTGGCACAAACTTTCACGTTCACTAGCATATTAGGATTGTTCAAAACATGAGCCCTGGATCAACAAAGAAAACACAGAATCGTTGATAAAAGATTCCTCTAGTTTATTTAACTTAGATTTGTTTAATGAATAATAGCAACGTCAACATTTATTTCGCGTCATGGACAGCCTCATGCTAAGCGATCTTTAGCTTTTATAAATTGAGTAGTGTGATTAAAAAGAAAGGTAAATCAAATTTTGAGAATTTCCTGGAAAAAAAATAGTGGACACAACATGTGCACCCCTTAAATAAACCAAGTTATATGCTCGAATAACTCCGGTATAAACGATGAAAGTCAAACGGGCGGTCCCTACGTGACAGCTTTCGTATTTATGCAGGTGTACCCCTGTGTCTCTGCTCCCCCTATCAGTAGTAACTCGCTTGTTCCAGTAACTCGCCCGTCTGGTAACTGACGATGTCAAACGGGCGGGCAGGACGTGACCGCTTACGTATTTATGCAGATGTACCCCCGTGCCCCGGTCCCCTCGCGGTCATGAGAAGAATTCAACTAACGCCCTAATATGGTACATACTTATTATTGGAAGCGTGGCGGCGGGATTAGCGAGTCAGAAGTCTTGGTGGAACAAAGGTGTATCTATTTACGATAGGCGTAGGGAGATGCGACTTTATTTTATCTGTGTGATTGGAAGAAGGCTAATGAATGTTCTTAGTTTAATGTCACAAAGTACAACCAACGGAGCCAAGACGAGAGACCTCGTCGGCCTCTTAAGGAAGCTCAGTCACTCAGCGAGATCTGGAAAGAGCTATCCTCAGGATCTCTCTACGAGATCGAATCAGAAATGAAGAGATTCGTAGACGAACCAAGGTCACCGATATAGCAAACAGGGTAAGCAAACTGAAGTGGCAATGGGCAAGGTACAAAGTTCGAAGAACCAATGGGGCATAAAAGTTGTCGAGTGGAGACCGCGTACCAGCTAGCGCAGCGTGGCTAGGCCATCCGCAAGGTGGTCGGACGACCTGGTTAGGATTGCGGGGACTAGTCCCGACGAAGCTGGAAAGCTTCCGAAACATCGGGAACTAAAATGAGATAATATACGCGATATAATCCGTTAAATTGTTTTATTTCAATGAGTTGTCTATTGGTAAATTCAAAAATATTGTGAAACGAAAATTATTTTCTAAAGCTTATTATAGCAAACAAGACTACATGAATGATGAAGCCGCGTGGGATTAATGTAAATTATAGCGTCATGTAGGTATATGAATAATTATTTTAACGAATACCTAAGGTATTATTATTATTTTAATCTTAATTGTTTTATATACTCTGACATTTAGAATTTTATTCTAGACACATTCTAGTTTATTTATTTTTTATTGACAATCCTTTTGGGATTTATCTTATTGATTATTTTAATTTTAAAATGATGATTTTATCAATAATATTACACTTAAGTTAAATGATCTGATTAGGTTTTTCTGGGTTTCCCTAATCCTTGCAGCAAATGTTGGATCATATTGTATTTCTCCCAGCAAACATTCACTCTCATGTAACTGACATTTCGAAAGTGCTTGTAACTAGGCCTACTTGAATAAAGAATATTTTGATTTGATTTGATTTGATGGCACACCGCTTGCCTGGCGTGTTCGTGCGCAGCGGTGTGTCATCTCTTATGGGTATTCGTACTTTACAACGCGAACGCCACGCGCACGTCTACGTGCCCGCCACGCACACGCATCCGGTGTGACTTGGCCTTAAATGTCCCTGAAGTTACCAAAAAATTGGGCTTCTAATATGATTTTTCCCTGTTTATAAGGTTTAACAGACGGGACTTTCAACGTTTTAACGTATACCATAAATTTAAACACGAAAAACCATTATTTGAAGGCGTTATTTTACAACCAAGTGTAAAAGCTGTGGACAGATTTGTGTGGGTCTAAAAGTTGTTCACCCTGAAGCCCTTGATGTTAGCTACTTAACCAAATGAGACAAGTACGAATGAATAACGTGGCGGTCTCTCAACGGGGTAATATTCTAGAAAAATCATAGTTTACGACGCACGATCTTTTCCCATGAAAGCTCCTTACTGCGGCAACGCATTAATATTACTTACGCTTAAAGTAAATTTCACACGTTCCATGAGGCTAGCTTATTTAGTTTTATGCTAGTTCATAATGTTACGCATTGTTCCGTAATTTCTGGTCTTAAAGCATTAAACCACAGCAGATAACATAAGAACGCATTTCCCTCTGCCAAAGTATATCCATTTATTTAGGGCATCAGTAGCAAAACACGAAACATACTTTAAAAAACACAATAACAAATCTCCACAAAAGTACAATTTAGTGAAACAAGTTACATAAAAGCGAAACTGGAACCGGTTGAACCAAAGTATATCCATTTATTTAGGGCATCAGTAGCAAAACACGAAACATACTTTAAAAAACACAATAACAAATGTCCACAAAAGTACAATTTAGTGAAACAAGTTACATAAAAGCGAAACTGGAACCGGTTGAACCAAAGTATATCCATTTATTTAGGGCATCAGTAGCAAAACACGAAACATACTTTAAAAAACACAATAACAAATGTCCACAAAAGTACAATTTAGTGAAACAAGTTACATAAAAGCGAAACTGGAACCGGTTGAACCAAAGTATATCCATTTATTTAGGGCATCAGTAGCAAAACACGAAACATACTTTAAAAAATACAATAACAAATGTCCACAAAAGTACAATTTAGTGGAACAAGTTACATAAAAGCGAGTATAAGCATGTTATTAGAAAAAAAACTGCATTTGAAATGCTCAAATATTAGAAGAAGGGTGCCCGTGTATGTTGTGTGTGTTTGGTGTATGTGCGGAAAAGGAACATTTACTCAGCACTGAACTATTTCAGGAAGTAAATACCGAATACGTTTCATCTAACTTTATTGGGTGCAGTCAAACAAATCAATACTACTCATTGTTTATTATATTGCCGTAAGACCCGAACTAATGGTGAGTTTTGGGCATATTTATATGAGAAAAATCAGGTTAATTTATACGATAAATTGTCAGTGTGTGTGTTTTCTAGTTAGTAGAAATGGGAAAATTTCCGTGGTGTGTTCTGCGTGTTTACCTCGCCTCACGCTTAAAGTGCATGAAAAATTTGTTCGCTAATGACACGGCTTGTAATCTCCATTAGTTAAATGCTCTCAGTTGCCGATTCATACGCTGCAATGAAATAAAAAAAAAACAGGCTAAGTGCGAGTCGGACTCGCGCACCGAGGGTACAAACTGTCACTTGCCCTAACATTATTATATTAACCGGTTCCAGTTGAGTTAAGTTAGTACGTGAGATCTATAGAATTGCATATAAATGAGGAACAAAATTAACGCAACCGGGTTGTTCAAATAGGTTTTTTAATAATTAAAAAAAAATGCATAGTGAAATTTTGTGTATATATTCATGTTTGTTTATACTACAAATTGTGAAAATCTCAAAATTTTCGTTCACTTAAACTTCGGAGATAACGGGGGGTATGGTGTTTTTTTTTTCACATTTTCCTTAATAAAACAAAATCTAGTTACAAAAAAAAAAAATTGATTAAAAATGTACAAATTAAGCTCTTTCATATGATACTCTATTTGACCTATTAGCTAGACTTTTTATTTTTGCCCCCGTCATATTCCTCGTTTTTTTTAGAAAATAAAATTATATTTTAAAATTTTTCCTTTTCAATACATGTGGGCTGACCATGTTTATAAATATTCCTAATTTCAAATAGATAGCATACGTAGTGCTTGAGATACGGCGGTGTAATAGTCGAACAGACAGAAAGACAGTAAAAGTCGGTGCATAAGGGTTCCTTTCTTACCATGTTTGGTACGGAACCCTAAAAATACAAATTTATAAAGTCTCTCAATAGCTATTTAATTTATAAAATTGTATATTTATTTAACCGTACATTAATTAACGATTTGTGTAACATTATAGGACTTTTCGTCGATAGCTCGCATAATTCTAAGGCTAGCTTTTTTTTAATAATGAATAAAAGTAACCTTAAATTTAGGATTCCTCTTTCGCCCTCTTTTTTCGTTAGACGGCGGTCAATAACAGCAAGACTGTCAACAATGAAAATCTATTGTCAGAGATAATATATTTGAAATCTTGTTGCTTGCGAGTTCGAGAAATCTATTCCTTCGAATAGTTTTCGTATTAGCTTGTAAAATATCGCTCCATCCAAATTTAGAAGGTGTCAAATGTGAAGGGATAATATATATCAATTTAAAATAGACAAATTCGATTCTAAAATGTCCCAAGGGGACATAACGTCCCACGCATCATTTTGATAAGGGCCAAGAATTAAGATCAAGTGAATCGGAAAAGCATTAGAGTTAGTAAATCAAGGAACACTTCACCTGTTGGCGAACCTCCATTAGACTCTATCGTATCCAATTTCTCACGTACATAACTCGCTCTTTCTCGTTTATAGTGTCAAATTGTTTGGTTCGCCGTATAGAGCGCGCAATGGATGTTGTACAGAGAATAGTGTCGAAATGCGAGAGTGATTTAAGTAACGGTTGTCGACCAGACAGGCATAGCCTCACAAATAAATCAATCATTCAATAAACGGACCCCAACCGAGCGGGAATTTGTCATGAGTTCGGGTCTTATATTGGATTTATTGACATTGGAACTTAAGTTATAGAAATAGGGCTCAAAGTAACAGAATTTATTACGGAGTTCATTGCCGTTGTAATGTTTCTTTCATTGTTGAGTTAGGTTCGTCGACCATTTGGGCGATACGATAGCGAAGTGATTTAAATTACGAAGCTGCTTTGATCAATCATTTCAGCTATAGGATGTCCACTGCTTGACACAGACCTCCTGAATAGATTTCCACATGGGCCGGACAGAGGCTACCCACATCCAGCGAGTCCCCGCAACCCTAACCAGGTCGTCAACCACCTTGCGGGTGGCCTTCCCACGCCTGGCTTGCCGGTTTCCACCCGAGGAATTTGAAAAAATTCAAAATATTTCAATAAGTTAAATTTAAATTTAAATCTGCCAATTAATACGGAAAGGCATTTTAAATTACTAATTAGACAGCGATTTGACAGAGGTCTGACATGTAGTGTTACGTCACAACACTACGGCCATATAAACTCCATTTTAAATCAAACTTCGTCCGCAGACAAGAAAAATAATCATAACCCTGTATTTTTCTTTAGCATAATCGGGTAAAAAGTATAACCATCTGGAGATAACAAGCTACCCGTGTACCAAAAATAGTTGAAATCTTTTAAGCCGATTTAGCGTGATGAAGCCACAATGACACATACAAACATTTCATTTTTACAACTTTATAAGAGTAAAGCTGTTTTGCTAGAAATAGTTAGAATCAAATGTTTGATGGCTTATATAAATTTGAATCACCTTTTTACCTAGATTCCCATACCGATATTAAATCCGACTATTTACGCACAAAGACCGAAGATGTGTTTCTCATCCATGATACCTTTTCGCTGAGTACAGTAATATTAAAACAACAAAGTAAAATAAGATTTACTCTTATTTTTTCATTCCGTTGAAAGCTCGAGCTTTGTATGATCTTTCTTTAACAATGAAATATTCAGTTAATTTCATGAAGCAATATAATATTCTGTCAAAAGGATAACGGTCGGCTGTCTTTTGTTAACCCTATTGTCGCTGCTAGGATAAATTATGCTAAATCTTAAATGTTTATTAATGCATTTTTTTTTTAAATAGTCTTCATGAGATTGAATAATGATTGAATATAAGTTCGAACACTACCGAATCGTTACTAATATATCTAAGTATAAGTGTTTAAATTGGAAAGTTGAGAATATTGAAAAAAAACATAAGTGAAACCGTCTTGAAGGTCACTCAATGAATAAATATATATATATTTTATTTGTGGAGGTAAATGAACGCGACTTCGGGGAAACGGGCATATTTCAACCACTTTGGACCAAGGATGACTGGACAACCGCCGAAATAAAAAGAGTTATGACTTTTTCTCCTCATCCAACGAACGTGCCCACAACACATTCTGGTCATTTATGAAAAGTAGGCGCTATCACCGTTTTGTATTGTAAACAAACCATATCTGTTACTAAAAATCACTTATATTGTACGCAACACTCGAACATGTTAAGCCATCCTCTTTTGTCTTTACCCTTTGAAAATGCCCACTTTTGTTGCGCAAACAAACCCCTATTATCCGCAGATTTCTTACAAAAATGATAGGTAAATAGCAATATTTTGGGCAAACATCTTTATTTCCCTAAGCTTACATAGCGGAGACCCAGGGGTGCTTTTAAGGGAGCCCGGTCTGTCTTACAGTTCGTTACGGAGAGCCATCTGTTATTTTTGGCCATTACATATTTTAATGCCCCCAAAGGAGATTTCTTACACCGGTTAAGGTAGGTGTAGACGTGCGGGCGCGAGAGTGGCAATATATCGTCAGCCGACGAAAGGAATTCAGTCTATCATACAAAGAAGTAAGCACCTTAAAATTATTTTTATCTGACATTCTGCTCTAAGACAGATTGCACATACAAAGCAAAGCTAAGAGTATCCCAAGTAGCACACAAGCTGTAGTAGAGCTTATACAGCTCTTATAACGCTCAAATTAGCTGTATAATGGCCGTATAAAGGTGCATCCACATTTGTATCATTTGCCCGACCAGATCTTCGTTCCGTGGCATGATCGCGTGTCACGATCACGCGTTTGGACGTTGCGTCGATCCGATCGCTTGAAATCCATGTTGATACGCGTATCCACACACTTAGATCGGACCAGCAAGGCATGATCGGCGGCGCGCCGACAGTGAGCGTCCAAGCAGCGCGATACGCAGTCATGCTACGACACGGTGATCTAATACGGGCAAATGATACAAATGTGGACGCACCTTAAGCTCTTATAGCTTATGTGCTACCTGGGATAGATTCAGTAGGAGCCACCACCGATAGATGGTTTCCTGTGTTAAATGTAGGCCAAGCTTTAACATGATGGCAAATCTTCCATGATGGTTAGATCATGAGATATTTTTTACACGTGTAACGAAATGTTATTGAAATGCCACTAACAGGGATGGAAGTGGAAATCAATCGCAAAAGAGCGCCGTTCAGAATGTGCTCGCATACACTGGCCAAACTTTAACCTATTAGCAATATTTTTTGTTGTATATTGTAGCTATTATCTGTAGCAACACTGCTACAGAAAATAGCTACAATAAACTTACGGATAGACACGTGAGACGAAATGCAGCGCCAATCCCAAGTAAATGAGATAAGGGCAAGCAAATGATGATGATGAAGATAAAGCCTGAAAGCGCTAACCTGAAGGTGCTAACCCATAGTCGATAAGCTGAGACCAAATCGCCTACGGTGTATGGACATGTTGAACGGACGGATGAAAGCCACGTGACAAGAAGGCAGTGTGCATGTGTTGGGATGAAAAGAGAAGGGGTCATCATCATCATCATCGTGGACCATTTGAGCGATACGGTAGCGAAGCGATTTAAATTACAAAGCTGCTTAGATCAATCATCATTTCAGCCATAGGACGTCTACTGCTGGATACAGGCCTTTCAATATATTTCCACAAGGGCCGGATAGAGGCGACCCGCATCCATCGAGTCCCCGCAACTTTAACCAGGTCGTCCGACCACATTGCGAGTAGCCTTTCCAGGCTGCGCTTAGCCAATACCAGGTCTCCGCTCGAGAACCTTTCTGCCCCAACGGTCATCTTTTTCGAACTAGAATAGAGAATGGGTAGAACAATGAAAAGGTGGATGGATTGCGTGAGACAACATTGAATAGGAAGGATGTAAGTGATGAGACGTGATAGAGAGGTATAAAAGAAAAAAAAATTCTGCGCCGACCCCACATAAATGGGATAATAATATTTTCAAGTTATTGTAATGTCATTAATTTTTTTGCTCGAATTCGTATGTCTCAAAAAATTTTTTTAAGAAAGGCGAATTATCCGCGCGCGCAGGTCTGTGCAAACCTTAATAGTTTCCAACCCATTGGGCGACTAAAGTGAAACATTTAAACGCAATCTCGAGCGGTGATTTTCGCGGACGTTTTTTAACGTTCAACAACTTCCAATGATCATTATTTTAATTGAAAACTGCCGTTGAGATAGTTGTTTTTTTTTCGAGCGATTGTAAGATTAAGTCGCAGAAGAGTTTTTACTTTAAGTTAAAGCACTAGATGTAACTGCGCGTCAGAGGAGCGACGCGACAAAGTATTATTTAATATGGAATAAGCATGATGATGACTGGGTATGCAAAATCAAAATTCTAATTAGTCAGTTAGATAATAAAAAAAAATATTAGACGAGTTTTTTCCTTTTTGAAAATAATAAAAAATACTCGGATAAATCGCATTTAAGTTTAGGAGTGGGGGCTCGTGACGTCACTCCTAGGTAAAATTTGTACCGAGGAGTGACATCACGCGTCATTTTGACTGAATATATCGCGTTTCTTTTTTTTATTATGTAAAAAAAAATACGTGTCCAATATTTTTTATGAATCTACATGACGAACTTATTATTAAAATTGAGTCATCATCCCTATTGGATGAGATAGAACTACACTTAAGCTCGAAGGTTAAAGTCTACCCGGTTATTTGTTACCACAATGTATTTATTATGTTCGTACTTGAAACGACACTATCTGTAAGTAAAACAATAAAATATATATATATATATATTACAGGACAATTTTTACACAAATCGAACTAGTCCCATGGTAAGCTCAATAAGGCTTGTGTTATGGGTACTAGACGAACGATATATTTAATAGACATATATTACTTGTATACATAGAAAACAACCAAGACTCAGGAACAAATATTCATGCTCATCACACAAATATTTGACCTTACCGGGATTTGAACCCAGGACCTCAGCTTCGCAGGCAACGTTACTCCTACTGAGTTAAACCGGTCGTCAAACGAATAACAATAAAGTTTCCGATTGGCACTAATGGTTTGACTGGTGCTTAAGGGATAAATTTGCAAATCAGAATCAGAATTATTTGCTCGCCACCGTATGCTCAAATGTTGTGCAAATAAGATGATTTTTTATATATCCTAAAGTGTGGTCTGATGGTCTATCACTATCAGTTTGATAGTGTGTCCTGCTATAATACAGCTACAGAGCACACAATATATATATACTACTCAAAACAATATAGTGGCCACTTTTACGCGGAAAATTTCTGTTCAGTTTCTGTGGCTACAATAAACTAATCTCATCTCAATTAAAACAAATAAAACATTTGACTATTTAATTAATCGATTATTAGCAACAGAAAAATGAAAGCCATTTTAGCTGGAGAATATGAAAAATATTTTTTACCAACCAATATATATTTTCACGTTACGATCAAGATTTTTAGTGGCCCCTATATCGTTTTGAGCAGTATATATTTTTAAATTAAATTTCATTAAAAACAGCCGCCAAGCTGCAGTGGGACTCGGCGGACGTGTCTGACTTTTGAGCTTAACTAACCACTTAGTTGGTCCCACATAATTTTAAAAGAAGGGGTAATAATAGGGTCTATGAAGATGGCGGGACGAACTTGATTGCTTCCAGAAAAACTGGTGGGAGATTGTTCAATACCAGAATACGTGGAAGAATGAGAGGGAGGCTTTTACCCAACAGTAGGGCACTCTAGGCTCTAAAATAATAAATAATTTTATTATTAAAGGGAAGTATACTTTTAAAATATTTTTTAATGTTTTTATTATCCCGGAAAATTCAGTTTCCGAATAATAAAAAATACCCTAGCCACTCGGGCAAAACAAACTAAATAAACAAGTAGATTTTACCTTCCTTTTTAAGCAACTTGTTATTAAATCTATTCACAGCTAAGCGTGCGTACATATCTCGAGTAAACAAACTCACTCAACAATTCTGCTTACACTGTGAATAAGAAATTTCTACAATGGATGCTACAATACTAAATATTCAATTTAAATAGCAGTACATTTGTCTCAAAAGCTTTCCGAGTCGGATCATAAGGAATGCATAAGGTCGCAGGGAGATTTTTTTATCCTTAGCGAAATAAAGGCGGATCTCAAAGACTATACTTACTGAGTTACACCTTTATGGCACTAAAGGATAAAATTCATGGATATCAGGGCAAAGCAAATAACGCGTTCAGACTCGTTATTCCATTATGGCGCTCTGTCAACTGCTTATGGCTTAAGGTAAAGATTAATATGAGCAGGTATTATGTTTAAGTAAATATATTATGCCAATGTACGCGCTCTGTACAGAAATCGTTTTAATTTGAAAAACCAAGCAATATTTTGACAATAAGGAAACTTGTATTATCGTAACTCTGAACGCCAATTTTGAGGCAATCTGTCTCCTAAAATTAGTAAAAGTTAATAATTTTACAAAAACATTGTTATACATGGTGTCCCTAAAATCAACGCCGAAATTAAGAGGGGTGATAGAAGAGCTCATAAGGTACTAATTTGAGATTAAATAAATAGTTTATGGTTTTCGAGATATTGGCACTTTTAAAAAACTCGGGACTTTTTTCTTTGATCTAAATGTCTCCCATAAAACCTCGCTGATTTCTTATTTCAGATCGCGTATTTCAGATCATGGTTTTTGTATTGGCAGTGTCTTCTAGCGCTTTATATGTATAATTAAGGCAGCTGTCATAACTGCCGTATAGTAACCGCTACGTAAGCGCAAGGACCATAAAACAAGAGGACTGACCATCTCCATACAAAATGCCGATCCCCGATATGTACAACGCCATCTATGTATAAGAACTTTTTTTTTTCAATTATTCATCTTTACAAGCGTGACACAGTTATTAAACGTTACGATTTATTTATTACTAGCTTCTGCCCGTGACTTCGTCCGCCTTAATTTCGTTTATCGCGGATAAGGGTATTTTTCCGGGATTAAAAGTAGCTTATGTCCTTCCCCGGTACTCAAACTGTCTCCATTAAAAATCCAAATCGGTTCAGCGGTTTAAGCGTGAAGAGGTAACAGGCAGACAGACAGACAGACAGACAAACAGACACACTTTCGCATTTATAATATTAGTATGGATTAGAATGGATTAGCTGTTTGCGAACTACTTGTTACTATATATACTATGTTTCTTTATTCAATTATAACATAGTTATATGTTCATTTTTAAAGCACCGTCTAGTTTTTGCCAGAATATCTCCTTGCGATCGAAACATGATGCAAAGTATGGCACCTGTCAGTCCTCTTGTTGTAATGGTCCGTGGTAAGCGATATTTTGGTGGAAGCCCCTATAGCTAATGTGTATAGGGTCGCAGGGAAAGTTTTCTATACTGTGTAGAATAAAAGCGGACCACAAAGACTATTTAAGTGACTTTTTTTGTATATTGTGTAGAATAAAAGCGGATCTCAAAGACTATTTTAGTGACTTACGCCTTTATGCCACTGACGGTGAAAACTGAATCGCTCAGATCAAAGAAAATAACGCGATCAGACTTGTTATTCCATTATGGCGCTCTGTATGACGAGTATAATGTTAATATGAAACAAAAGTAAGGGACTTATTGACCTAGCGGGCGAAGCGTCTACGTTTCAGCTTGGGTAAATATGCTTTCGTATGTCTGTCTGTCTGGCGGACCTCCCGCTGTTCTCCTTTACTATGGTTTTATTTCGTCGATTTTGTTATTGGTTTTTTTTGGAACAGATATGAGGGTTGAAGGACTCGCGGGGTCTACAGCTCAAAGAGCCACTAGTGTGGCACTTTTAAGTCAAAAGAAACATATTTTTTTAATAAAAATTAAATATTATAAGTATCTGTTTCAATGGAAATCATAAAATTTTAAAAACTATTTTTATCATCGAAGCTGTGCAGAGATTGAGTTTCAAGCCAATTTAAGCACAGCACTGGGAATTATTGAAATACGTTGCATCATATTATAATACCAAATTGCAAATTTGCTATACAAATAAACAAAAACAGGAGAAGCTATCTAATCACGAATATCTTATCAAATACGTTACGATGCTTCAAGCAGACAGACGCACAGATATCTATATGTAAGTCTCAAAATATAACAGTCTTCTTATTGCATAAGGGCACAAAAATCAGGGAACGATTTCGAATCAAAACCTGGTCTTAGATTAATTTCTGGAAAGGCCGTAAGGTTCTATGTTAAATATTCCGTCTCTTTTAAAGTAAGTCTGAAAGCTTATGTGTGTAAAGAGCAACTAAATTTTTCATGTTAGGATTTGCGTACTGAAATAATAATAGATGGAAATAAAGTAACATGTAATATTTATTACAGCGCCATCTATGCGAATATACGAGAACTATCACAATAGCAATGCGTACTTGGAGCCAAACGTACGATGAGCTGAGACGTCCGGCGTGGTGCGCGTGGGTGCTACACTAGCGCCGCCAAGCGTCAGAATTATTTTTGTAGTTACACTTAAGTTTACGCGCCAACTTACATCGGATTTCGTTGTTGTAGAAATTGAGTTTTTTACCTGTAAACAAAAAAATATTAAATTAGGGAACATAAATTATACGTTAAATAATTAATTAGGTACACACTATTTGGAGAATTGTACGTCTATGCGAATGTGATTAATGTTGTAAGACAATAGGCAAAATTGATGGGCTGCTTTTGCCAGGGATAGGGCATGTAATAATTATGTCATAAAATACTTTTTTACTTGGATAAAGACCGAAAGAGGATTATGACTTTCGTTCTCTGCGGACAAAGTTGCTAGACTTGCCAGCACTGTCTAGTATAATAAATAAATATTAGCCTAGACTTTCGGATATTCTAATGTCATTTATTAACATTAGAGATGCTACCGGAAAAGCCATTTCCGTGCATTCCTTTTTCGGGGAGGCCTCAAGTTGTTCAGTGCGCAGTGAAGATGGAAGACTAAACAGTCATTTCCTGTACGCGTTGGCGGGAGAATATTAAACATATGCAATTATTACTATGCTGGACAGGCGTCAGTGAGTCATAAAACTGGACAACTGGACGATAGTTTACAATTCGTCGTTCGACCAGAGATAATCCTAAAAAGAAGAGAGAAAATAAAATTACAGAGAAAATCCTGTAATTCTATTTTCTCAAACTATATATCCTACTAGTAACACACACGCAAGACATAAAGATACAGCAGACTAAACTAATCCAATGTGATGTCGATCAAAGAAAAACCGGCCATGTCGGACGATGCTCAGTGTAGGGTTCCACAGCCATTTATAGAAAAATGCACTATACATGAAAACAATACGACATGAAAAAGGACACTAGAAAAAGAGCGTATCTCCACGGCACTTACATCATTTTGCTGAGAAGCGCAGTTTATGGACAAATAACTCAAAAATAATTTTCGTCGAATTATTCAGCTTTATCTTTGTAATTTTTTTCATATTTTTCGGACACAAGGTTATAAAATAGAGGAGTGGAGGGACACAATTTGTGCTACTTTTTTTAGACACCACAACCTAGTTTATACAAGAAGTGTCAAAATATTGATATGTGCAAAACATTGATATTTGTCAAGAAAAAAAAATCAGTTTTGCGTACTTATATGGATCATCCGCCCTAGAAATATTACTTTTTGCTATTTAGCTATCAAACTGGTTAAGGTAGCGATTTGTACAAGACACCCATACTTCTAATTTCATCAATCTTCAAGTGTTTGAGTAAAATGCCGGAGAGATGACGGACGGACATGACGAAACTATAAGGGTTCCGTTTTTGCCATTTTGGCAACGGAACTGTAAAAATTATAACTTCAGTCAAATCAAATGAGAGCAGAGTTGAAAGAATGAGTTTGAGTCGACTCGCTCGATGCAAGAAGCGCAGTTTTGCGCGGGTAAACACTCAGTGACCGCACATTGTACAATTTCCACACGTTGACACACGCGTAATATAACCAGAATAACCAAGCGTTGCATGTAATGAAGCTTCAGTGTCCTACAAAATATTCCCATTTCCCTAACTGTAAAATCAGTTCACAAGCTCAACACGTCAACAGTTCACGCATTTTTGCGGCGCAGATTGTGTACAGGGTCCACGTGGACACTAAGAGTATATATTATTATATATATGTATATATATATATATACTATACTAGAGAATGCCCGCAACTTCGTTCGCGGAGGAAAAAAGTCCTAACCCCCCTTTATTATTCAGCGTAGTCGGGTAAAAAGTATCCTATATCCATCTGGAGATACCCAGCTACCCTTGTACCAAAAAAAAATTTAAAGCCGTTTAGCCGACTTTGCGTGATGAAGCCGCAATGCAGACATTTCATTTCTACAACTTCATAATAGTACCTATAGGTGTGCATTTGCATCTAACGAAACCTAGGCATATTTCTGCAATATATTCAAGTTTTCTAACAGTAACATCAACTGAGAACCACGTTATACCGGTATTGTACATTATAAACTTTTCGAACACGTCTAATACGTCAATCGATGCAAGACAGAAAAACAACTTCAGTCGAATCAAATGAGAGTTGAGTGCGTGTGTGTCGATTCGCCCGGCCCGACGCAACGTAGCGCGCAGATTTACGGCAGTAAACAAACACGCCGTGGTCGCAGATTGTCGACAGTGTCCACACGGTAACACACGCAGGATATAACGATACACCGACTCACCAAGCGAGCATATAAAGTTATATACCTATATGCATTCAGCGCATAACCGCACTTAGGCCTGATTTCACCGTAATTAAGTTAGTAACGGCTGATTTCAACTATCAACGTTAACCATTTAACCACCGACGTAATCAGCCTAAGACCATTAATAACTAATAGAGAATAATGAAATCAGATCAGTCAAATAAAATTAAACAGAATGGCGCGCAGTTTGCGGTGAAACACCGTGCCGCTCAATACATACAAGCGTACATACAGAGTTACTAATATGTTTTGCATAAACGCATATTAACTTTAAATAGCTATTAGCTACGAAAATGACTTTGGGCTGTGGACGGATTTCAACTATTTTTTTGGTATACGTGTAGCTACCTAGCTACACGTATACCAAACACGTATACGTATACGTATACGTAGTTAAGCCGATTTGGCGTGAAGAAGCCACAACGACACACATAAACGAACGAAAAAAATTAATAATTTTAAAAACACTAGAAAAACACGCTTTACAAGACTTTTCCAATAAATCCAAACACAGCTATGATACGATATTCCATTATGAAGTTCCAGTTCATATCTTCCGGCTCCATCCTCAGATCAGTTCGACAGTACCATATTATTGTATTATCATCAGAACTACATACAGCTGCCAATTTTCATGACGCTACGATCCTTGGAAGATAGTTAAATTAGTTACCTTAGATTCCATTAAATAGTTAGTTAAAAACACTTCAGTGATCTTCAAATAGTCCGTTACAAAAGATTTTTTGAAAATATCTTCAATATACAAACATTAAATTTTTACAACTTTTTAATAGTGTAATTAAACGCATAATCCAATTCATGTTATCATGGAGTCGGATCAACCCATATAGTATTGCAAATAGATGGAAATTGTCAATTATAGTAAGTTGACAAATGATATCGTCAATTTTGTGATGCTCATACGAAATGTACCGAAAGATTGTCACAAAACTTCTTTTTTCTGACACATAAAACTCGATAACCATGAACCACACATGACCATTTGGTAGACCTTATTAACATTGGCATAAGGCCTACGATTGTCGCTTAAGTGTGTTGCTGTTTGTACTCTTGATTCTGAGCAAATCGTATTCAGAAAGTGCATAATTTATAACAACATAATTTATAACACATTCTGACCGAAATATCTCTTCTTTCTTTAGGTTTTAGCAAAGCTTCTAGCATTTTATGCACTTATCCCTGTACCTATATATCTATCTACATTGATAGCTATATGTATAATGACGGGCACTCAGACGCTGAATTGCATCGGCCAGCTCATTTGGCCCCACTGAGGCGTCTGTCTTTCTCACACGCGCCTGGTGCGAGCGAGACGGCCGCGAAAGATAACTACATCACACAATCTGAATGGAGGCCTACGGATATGTCATACGCGGATTCGTAAACTATGGAAGGAGTAGAAATAATTACGATGAAATGATCTAAATTAACTTGCAACGATAGAAAAAACAAATCATCTCGAAAATCGTTTCTTCAAGTTCCGAAAGCCATAAACGGGAATGCCACTTAGAATTCGGGTGGACCGCAGTGCGCAAGGCACAAATACTGATGAGTTGGGTTGAGCCGGCTCACCCGACCCAACTTGTACCCGACTGATCGAAACAAGTGCGAGTCAGACTCGCGCGCTGAGGGTTCCGTACAAAATATGCACTACAAACGGCCGTATCTATGAAAATTCAGTGCCAGCAGAGCCCTTCTCCTAAGCAAAATGTACGCGGTGTTCGATCATTTTATATTGGTTACTGACATAGACGGACGGACGGACGGACAGACAGACACTTCATTCGTGGAGGAGATAAAAATCATATCCTCCAGTTTGCTTCAATGTAGTCAGTTAAAAATAATACTACTGAGATCCGGGCAGCCATTTCGGCGAGATTAATCCGCAAAGATATTCTAAACGAGATACATACTTTTAAAAAATCTTCAAATATTGACCCAAGGATTTCATAAGCTTATAAATAGTATATGTAGAATATTTGCGGATGACCAAAATGAGCTGAGCACTTAACTTTGAATAGCGTAGTGTTAATGTATAGTTTAATAACAATGAAGCCGTTCCTGTAACTATACATCTGTGTTATATTCAAGAGCCCGCGGCGTCGGAAGTAGCATCGCGTAAAAGACGTAAATGGCTCCACCTGTATAATGGCACGATATGCGTGATTTTGCAGATAAATATAAATATAACACAGGGGACAATCTTACACATATCGACCTAGTTCCAAACTAAGCAAAGCTTGTACTATGGGTACTCGGCAACGATATACATAATGTATAGATAAAATATGATACTTAAATACATAGAAAACATCCATGACCCAGGAACAAAAAGTTGTGCTCATCACACAAACACTTGCTCTGGCTGATCAAGATCAAGTCCTTTCAACGAACTTCAATTCATGTATGCTGTGAATCAGTGCCAACTGCCGAGCTATCGATTATTACGAAGGAATTCTGGTCTCAAGGTTTTTTATTCCTGATTTCTTTTGCGGTACCTACTGAAGTAACATCCAGGAACCTCATCATGCGCCACCTATGTAAGTATTAAATTACATTTATGTTATATTTATTCGATATGAATGGTTCTTTATGGCCTCTATTTATAACCTCTAAGCCACTGTTGCCTGTAAGATACCTATTTAAAACATAACTGCAAGATTTTGTGGAATGGAGGGGCTGAAATGAGGACCACTTAACTTTCAACAATGTCCTTATATAGGGGAGACCGGGTAAGGTTGTCTGACGAGTCGGTCGTCACAGGAGTCATAATAGACAATGAAGCGGAAAATTGTAACTTTGACAGAGGAAAATACATCTTTTCTCAGTCCACTCGTGACCATGGAAAGCTTCCGAAACGTCGGAAACTAAAATTAGATAATATACGCAATATAATCCGTAAAATTGTTTTATTTCAATGAAGCGGTGTTGAAAGATCGCGAGAGCTATATCTCCCTCCTAGATCCTCTCACGATCTTTCGACACCGGTCGATGGACTTATTCGTTCGTTTAGTTTTCTGTTATTGTAAAGGTATTTTTTTGTCGGGGCCAGTCAAGAAAACTCCAAAGTCTGCAGCAAAAGTTTATTAACTTATATCCAAAGTTCCCCGGTTACAGACCCCGTGTAACTAACTTAAATTTATCTTATTTTCTACTTGGTGGGTCGTAATTGCATTTGGTCAATGGAACGGAACGCTACAGAATGTCACTGCACTGACCTCTAAACCGCAGTCTATACCTGGCAGGGCCAGACTGATCTACGGGCCCGTCGCCTGCCCGTCTCCCCTTGCCAGTGACGTCTCGTGCCCGCACTGGCCCGAGGTGACGAGACAGCAGCTGACTTCGCAGCCCGGCCTAGCTCCACGCTGAACCAACCGCTTAACCGCGGCACAGTGAATCCGCAATCCTACTTTTCAGCCCGCACGTGACACCTCCTACAATACAATAAACCACATCGTTAGGTACAATCTCTACAACACGCGTGCAGACAGCGCGTGGTCTAACAGGTTATCCTTCAAAGAAATTATGCAAATTGTACGCACCCGCGAAGAAAGTGGAACCAGTTTAATCACCGCTTGGTGTCCCAATGTCAATTCAGCGAGAGGCGTCCAAGAGTCCACACGACGATGCGTAGACGCACGCCACGCGCACACGTGCCAGCGACGTCACCCCGTCACGACTTCACACAACCACTATAACAAGATACAACACGAATGGCTAATACGAAAAGGCTCCGCATGGATTCCTTTATGATTTCCTTGGATGAAAGTTGAAACTTACCAAAAAACGTGAGAGCGAATCAAATCATGACCGCTTCGAGAAATCAGAAAAAAGGAATGCACCACAGACACCGATTTAGTGCTGTCATCCTTAACCTCTACAGCCAACCGATTTTGTCTATGACGAACAAACCCAATTAAATAAATATTACTGACGAATTCAGATTTACCAAAAAATGACCAAAACAATCTATTTGACGACTCCTGCCCTTTATTTAACTTTCAACTCTCTCAAAATATCCTGCCTGCACGACTGACATCAACGCCCACAAAAACTAAAACGCCCAACCGGTCGCGCGCGCAGTAACGCTACTCTACTCAAACGGCTTCAGAGCTGTCAGTTTGACAACTGTCCAATTGAAGATGTCATAATACTTAGGCTTGCAGCTAGATTCTAATGCTTTTCGTCTCGAAATAGTAACACAAAATAGAATTTGTGATGTGCTGCAGTCTATTCGCGTTCCGCGACGCAGTCGTTATACCTTTTTATCGTCAAAACACGTAAGTAAACAACCCATTTCGCATGAACAGTGCAAATCGCCGGCCCCAAAGTAAATCAAAATTCCAAACCACTTTACATTATTAATAATTAATTAAGAAAATCATTGTACCGAAGAGCGAATCCTCCTATTACAAGTAGGAACTTAAAAGGAGGATTCGTCAATTTTCGAAAACCTTTTTCTAATAATTAATGATTTTGATTTTGTTATGACCGTCGTGTGACAACCAACCCGTGACACAACCATCCCCGGTCTCCCCTACTTAATGTGTATAGTCCAAGCAGTCATCAAGCCGTTCCTGTAACTGTATATCCTGTGTCACATTCACGAGCCCGCGGCGTCGGAAGTAGCATCGTATAAAAGACGTGAATGGCTCCCCCTGTATAATGGCACGATATGCGCGATTCCACAGCTCAAGTGTTTAGCTCAACCTCGTCTTCCACATTCACCCTAGCATCTAACCGCATACTTCTACATATGTTTCTAAAGCCCATATAATATGCTATTTGACACCTTTTTTGTAGTATGTTATAGAACGACCGTCTTAATAATAGAAACATTGGTGAAAAAAACTACTCCGATCTGATAAAAAATCCCCACGAATCACGATAAAGCAATGTTAAAAGAAACATGTTTGGAATTTCCTTGCATAAAACAAGCTACACCTAAAGTATCGAACTCAAAATTTTACCATAGTTTTTAATTTTGATTGTTTTATCAGGATCTTATATAATTTTTACAAATTTTTAGTACTGCCAAATACCCTATGATTGGACGAAACCTGCGCTGTGGTTTTTTTTGATAGGTAATGAAAATAAGGTAAATAAAGAAATCGTAATATAATTCCAATTTTTTTTTACTAAGACTGGGACTGTTTTTAACAAATCGACCTAGTCCGAAACTAAGCAATGCTTGCTTGTCCTATGGGTAATATAGATAAATTATTTACTCTCTACGAGATCGAAACAGATTTGAGGAGACTTATAGACAAACCAAGGTCATCAACATAGCAAACAGGGTAAGCAAACTGAAGTGGCAATGGGCAGGGCACATAGTTCGAAGAAACGATGGCCGTTGGGGCAGAAAGATTCTCGAATGGAGATCGCGTGCACGCGCAGCGTGGAAAGGCCATCCGCAAGGTGGTCGAACGACCTGATTAGAGGTTGCGGGGACTAGGTGGATGCGGGTCGTCTCTATCCGGCCCATGTGGTTACTATTGAGGAGGCCTGTGTCCAGCAGTGGACGTCCTAGGGCTGAAATTAAGACGATGACGACATATGAAACATCCGAGACCCAACAAACATTCGGGCTGATCACACAAACGCTTGTCCTGGCCAGAATTCCAACCCGGGACTGCCCGCTTCAAAGGCCGTTGTGGAACCTACTGGCACAATTGGTGATAATTATAACCATGAGATCCTAAAAAAACTTATTGTATAGCATGATTATGATCTAAATAGATTAATATTTTATGTGTTATGCATGCTGCATGGAAGCATGTCAAAAACAAATTTGTATGCCCCACATAGCACCAAATAGTGAAACCAATAACTTTGTACGAGTAAGATAGATTTATTGTACCTGTGTTGGACAAATATAAATCTTTTGAATTTTTGATTTTTTGTAATACGTGTGTTGACTCGAAAATGTATAGCGCAGCCTCCCAAACGCTGCCCAACCGAGTGGCGACCACGCACCGCAAGATGCAGCATGGGTAGGCCCCCACAAGTTGGGCTGATGATCTGGTGAAGGTCACCGGAGTCCGTTGAATGCAGACAGCGCAGGACCAGTCATGATGGAACTCTTTGTGGAAGGCCTATGTCCAGCAAAGGACGTCATTTGGTTGATGATCATGATGTGTTGACCTCAGAGCAAAAAAAAGATAGACATGACATTACGAACAATTTTGTGAGGCCGTTTTATTGGCATGGTTTTGACAAATCAGACAACTTCCCACACATGATTTGATTGTATTTGTAACGCGTGAAATTGGGTTTGGCATGGTTTTTGTGGCCTCACTAGATTGTGTCATGGCTATCTTCTTTCTTGGTCTGAGGTGTTGACTCGGAAAGTTGTTGGAGTCGCGGGTTCTAATCTAATCCTGCCCGAAACATACATTTTTGCTTCAAATAAAACAGCCGCTCTCTATGACGCTCTTCGCCTTTCTTTATGTGATGAGAACAGAGTGTTAAAATAATCGTAATGGTTTGAAAATAGCTTAAAACACGCTTGAAGCCCTTAAATTAATATGTGACGTCCGTTAAGTCGAAGTACCGAACAAGATAAACTTTCGCCCAAACCAACTTCAAATACGCTGACGGCGCGTTATCGCAGTGACGTGACCCCTTCGTGATACTTTCCACACCGCTGCTCAAAAACGCTGACAGCGGCGCGTTTACGCGGCTGAATGTATAGAGAAATCGGTGCGCGTATAAGACACATCACCATGTATACGCATCATTAAGCTTTGGTGTGGGAGGCATTCTCAATAATCATGACGCATATGTCACACCGTCAGCATATTTTAAGAACCTCAATTAAATAACAACAAAACGCGCCACTCCCGTCCTGTTGTCATAATCTGTGAAAATCGTGCTGTGTTAAAACCAATAAAAGCATATAAATTAATTATTCACAATAAGCGTTTCATGTGACACTACATCTCTGTCCGCATTCAGAGCGCGCGTCGGAAGTAACAGTGTAGAAGACATAAATGGGTCCCCCTGTATAATGGCACAATATGCGATTTTACCGCCCAAGGTCTGCAATTGTTCCATTTACAGCGCTTCTTCAATTGGCCGACGCTTCCCGACTTGGACATTGTCATGCAAACTGGTCGGTGCTTTATATTCGAACACTTTTATTCAACCGTGCTCTGACACTGGACATGAATAAAAATCTTGTTTAAAACATTAGGTCAGGCGCCATTTTTTCTGTTGTTTTATTCAAAGTAATGGCAACCATTCTTACTTTCACGTAAAGTATACAATTATAACAATGACATTGAACGTCCTAATCGATCATAGGAATAGCTAGAGCTATTACACCTAACTTTCGCCAAAAACATGATATAGAGTGGTTACAACCGGGTAATATTTTATGACATAGGAGGCAAACGAGCAGACGTGTCGCCTGGTGGTAAGCGATCACCGTCGCCCATAGACACTTGCATCACCGGAGGAGTCACAAGTGCGTTGCTGGCCTTTCAGGTAGGAGTATGCTCTTTTCTTAACCAGATAACCAGAATCATGCGACACAAAATGCCTTTTAATGCGATGCAATAATAATTTCATGGATTTAGGATGGAAACTCAGTTCCCATACTATTATTACCACTAAAGATAAAAGTTTTACTATCGTTTTAAACGGTTTTATGATAACTAAATGGCTGTTGCATCTCATTTCAAAAATGAACGTTTTACTGAAGACTATAATTTCCTCGGTTTTAATTGTTTTAAAACTTGAAAGCGTTTGAAGTATTCTTTGATCAGTGGACATTCAAGAAACTCCTAACCAACGGATCCATAAAAGAAGCATTGATAGCCGGACTTCGTAGATCTAAGCTTCATGTAAACACTGTTCGTCTACATGGAAAATCGAAATTACTGTCAAGGGCAAAGATAAATATCCACACAAAGTTCCAAAATATGTATACACTAGAAGGCACCCGCAACTTCTTTCGCGGAGGAGAAAAAGCCATAATCCCTCTTTTTTTCTTTAGCGTAGTCGGATATAAAGTATCCTATAACCATCTAGAGATACCCAGCTACTCGTGTACCAAAAATAGTTGAAATCCGTTTAGCCGATTTTGCATCATGAAGCCGCAACGACACATACAAACATACAAAAAATCAAAAATATTTTTTTTTTTCGATTCAGTGACCTTTAAATACTCTGATCACTTATTTTTTTAAATTATCTTCAATGCACACACTTTTCATTTTTACATCTTTATAATATAATAGATGTATATTATATTGCCTGCTATTATTTTCCTGAGCCGCTTCTTTATCTATCAAAAAAAATTATGTCGTTCCGTTATTAAGTGAAAGAAAATACACCATCAATCATTCTACTACGCACATATGTATACGTTGGTGAGATCAAAGTCAAATCTTAAATGTATCTACGTTTTAGAAATTCATAAACTGCGCTCCTGTCCATGTGTTCTCGCAATTTTTGCAAACGCAAAATATAATAGGGGTAAAGCGTAAACCGGTAATAGACTAGTCAACGAAGACGTTTATTCTAAGAATTATTTTCCCTACTTGTTTGTTTTCGTTAGCCTGTAGGTTTGTCCCACTGCTGGGAAAAGGCCTCTCCCATAGATTTCCATGTTTCCCTATTTAATGCCTAGTCCGACCAGTTGCTGAGTCATGCGTCTAAGTCGTCTCGCCAGGTCCGCCTGGGCCCGCCTCGTTAACTTAAAAATATTACTCATAACTGACAATTTTTTTAACCGGCTTTTTTTCAGATAAAATCAGGGGGCACGGCAGTGTCCCCGCGTAGTCGAGCGCGAAGCAAACACTGCCGTACCATCCTTTACTGGAACCATTTCGCCGCATTTTCAGGCCCCTATTTGAGAACCTCTGGATAAGACCAGAACGCAGAAATTTTCGTCATCCAGTAAGATATAATCACATACTTAAAATCCAAAATTTCAGGTCTGTAGATCATTTAGTTACGAAGTTAAGCGAAAGCAAAGTTTCGCATTTATGACACTCACTCACTCACTCATGATCATCAGAATAGAACTAGTACTTCCCATAAACTCAGAGAGCAGAAATTTGGTACAGAGTTAGGGTTTAATGGCCACATAAAGGGAAAACTATCAAAGTAGGATAATCTAAGATCTGGAGTACCTGGTGACCCTGATTAGAAAACACAAGAGCTCAACCAAACTATTAGAGATCGGCCTCTACAAAAAATATTCAACTTGGTGGGCCGCTTCAATTGATGTCAAAAATCGAAGGTCAATGCCCACGTTTCTACCAAAAGAAGTGAAATCCCACCAAAAACATTCTGTAAAAAACTAGCCAAGTCTCGATGGAGCTACTTGTTTATCTCTAAAAGTAATGAAATCTAGACAAAGTCGTGCCAAGTGTAAGGTTCTTTACTGCGATTTGTTTACTCTTATAGTTCATGTTGTGTGACTTGGCCGCTAAACGGTACACAAGGGTACAAAACCAGGTGCTCCATGACTCCGTCCGACGTCCGACCGTCAACGATTGGTGCAATGGCGGCCTGCAAAACGGCCAAGTAACACAACATTAACTATAATAATAAAAAAATCGCAGTATATAACCTTAGACTTGACACGACTTTGTCTAGATTTCATTACTTTTTAGAGATAAACAAATAGCTCCATCGAGACTTGGCTAGTTTTTAATGTTTTTGGTGGGATTAAATAGACGATAAAATATTAAATACAAGCGCATTTTAAAATTTTCAAATTATAAAATGCGCTTGTATTTAATATTATACATAATCCATTAAAAAGTGTTCAATCTAAAAGAGCGTAGGTGACAAATAACAGCGTAGAAAATCTTACAGAAGAATCATTGCTTTTTACTTCGAAATAATATGACAAAGCGTTATATGATTTTAAAGTACGTTCTCTAGTTTTCGAATTTACTATGAATTTAATTGAATTAAAAACTGGCTACGTTTATAGTTGACAAGTGAAGAAAGTAACCTATATTTATCATCAGATCACACTAAAATCAAACAGCCTACGAATAATACTATGTCTCTGAAATTTTACAGGTCCTGCACCATATAAAACTTTTCTTTTGTTTAACCCAGTGGTTAGCTAGGTGAGAATGCCTTTTGGCATTACGTCTGCCATTTGAAAAATGTCGATTTTGTAATAAAGTTAAAAAAAGAATCAATAACTACCCACCTATTATTAAACGAAGACATTATTTCGACAAGTCGCACCGCATATTTAAACAAAATTCGCTTTTATGTTATTTTTTGTGGCATAAGAAAATTTCAACTTTACTTAAGGTACCTATTTCAAGACTTTTTCTGTATTTTCTTAAAGTCTCCATACAAAAATTATCTTCATCCCTCAGGGTACCCAAAGCACATAAATAATGCAAGTAGTGTGACGTCACATCCAGTCCCGCTTGTGAGCGGCACGCATTTGAATGGTTGTTATGCTCAGTTAAGTTTGTTTCTGACGTAATATCACGTCCTATTAAGTCGTGATGAATTGGGTAAGGTTGGATATAAATTCTGAAACATTCCTGAAGTTGACACTTTAGTGATATTAACTAGCGCCGCCCTAATCCTACGAATTAAATTTATGTAAACAACAACCATAGATAAAAAGTAGAAAGTGCCCGTAACTTTATTCGCGGAGTAAAAAAAAGTCATAACCCTATTTTTGCATCACCGTTGTTGAGTGAAATAAATCCTATTTATATAACCATCGTTGGATGTTTAGCTATCAAAATCAGCATCCCCGTAAAGCAACTTGATTTTTTAAATTTTATCATAGTGTAGATAATGGCGAATATAGATGATCAAATAAAACCACAGAACGAAAGTCACAATGTCCTGGTTAAGATAGGTTTTCGGGAAGACTCATGATTACTAGAAGGCGCCTGTGACTTCATTTACGCAGGAGAAAAAGTCATAACGCCTCTTTTTTCTTAAGCATAGTTGGATAAATGAATCCTAATAACCATTTGTGGATACAAGCCTACGCGTGTACCAAACATAGTTAAAATCCGTTTAGCTGTTATGAGGTGACGAAGCCACAGCGAAACATACAAACATTCGAAAAATCCAACAAAGTAAATTTTTCAATTTAGTGGCCTTCAAATATGGAATCACTTCTACTTTTGATTATATCTTACAACTTTATAACAATATTGATAATAGATATGCGTATATGTTTTTTTGGACGTGTCGTTGTGGTTTCATCGCGCCAATAAGGCTAATACACATTTCAACCATTTATGTAGCTGGGTATCCACAGATGGTTAGAAAATACTTTTTACCTGCAACGCTAAACTAAAAAAGAGCGTAATGTATTTTTCCTCCTCTACGAAAAAAAAGTTGCGTGCACCGTCTAGTTGTAAATAAAACGTGCGTTATTGTACTTTTTGTTTTACTGTATCGAGAATTCTAATAAGCATGCCCACGAGTTAACACTTTCGGAACCGACATTTTCGTAGCGCTACGCCCGTAGCTCCATAACATGGAAAAAACCGTATATAACGAAAAGCAGACGCAGCAGAGCGCCCGCCGAGCAGGTTCGCGGTCGTGAATGTGTTAAGCAGAATCGGTGCTAATTATATTGTTTCAACTATAACAATGCACTCGTAATAACAACAGTAGCATTGAGTTCAAAATGTTGCCAGCACGCATTGGAGAGCAAAGTTCGCGATAGCCAACGGGAGATGAGAAATGACGTTATATTTCAAACGCAGTGACTGTTGCTCCAGGTACCAAAAAATCACTGTGACATTTTATCACTATTTTATGTTATAGGGGCAAACGAGCAGACGGATCGCCTGATGGTAAGCGATCACCGTCGCCCATAGACACTTGCATCACCAGAGGAGTCACAAGTGCGTTGCCGGCCTTTCAGGGAGAGGGAGGACGTACTTCTCTCGCAGGATCACTGCGACTTTGTTACGTATGTGTGTATTTCAGGCTGCGTTAACGTTACTTACTGTAATACCGAGGCGAAACAAACAAGAGGACTCAATTGCCATACAAAAAACCGTTCCCCGATATTTAAAACACCATCTGTGCTTAAGAACTATAATTTGCGAACATTCTACTTTGTTAGCGTGACAGTGCTTAACTAAAGTAGAATGACCCTTTTTACAGTAGCTTTACAAACTTATTGTTATTGTAATAATGTTTCGTATCGTTCATGTTTAAATTTAAAGGGCTATCTAGTTTTAATACTGGATTGGATATTTGCAGCGGTTGAGAACCACAATGAGAAATCGGCAATAAACAGCACCACTTCTTGAATTGACCACTTCTGGCGGACAGTGCACGATTGAAAGTATAGCGATTGACAGTCCACATGTTTTATTCCTCTATGCTGTAATAAGTGTAGAAACTGATTGTTTCTTATTACATATTAAGTGATTGTATCACACTTGTCGGTGACATTAATAAATGAGTTTTGGTCGGAATAATTTCACACTTTTATCCAAAATGCAATAAAAAGAATAGATGACTGCAGTGTCCCGAAAGGCAGAACAAATAGCATTAGCGGCGGAAAAACGATTAACGAGATTTTGTAACGTCGTTGCTTTGTGACAATCACAAACTTAAAATCTAATCAAAAACAAAATTGTCTTAAAAGATTATTTATAGTGATACTTTTAGAAGGTCGATCACTGTGATTTCTTTATTGTACGTTACTTATCACCCAACTCTATAGCCAACTGAGTATTATTCTAGACCGAGTTGAGATTAGGGCATTAAACAGTTCTAGTATTATGAGCTAACATAAACTCAAACAATAGCTTTGAGCGAAGGAGTTACATCAAACGCGAAATCTTGTTATGTTTGCCTGTTTATGGCCTAATGCGTGGCATGATTGCATTGTGCAGGTTATTGCTCTGGATGTGACAATATACTGCAATACGATATATGTAATCAAAAGAGTTTCACGTTTACAAAATTATGTGGTCTGTCATAACTAGCCGGTTGTATGTTTTTAATTTAGGGTCTGTTCATTGGTAGCATAACCACGCCATAACGTCATCCACGTGTTCGAGCGATAGTTTATATCTACGGGTACTAATATAAATGAAATGGTTGTAAAAATTAAATGTCTGTAAATTTAAGATATTTAAAAAAATATATTGTAACGACTATTTGTCGGTCACTGACTTGAAAAATATTTTTTTGGACTTTTTGTATGTTTTTATGTGCCGTGCACGACTTGCTGGAGTCATGCTTTTTTTATACTACTAAGGTGGCAAACAAGCGTACGGCCTGCCTGATGTTGAGCCTGAGTGGCGAGAGAATAAGAAACTGAAATAGATAAGAAGAGATAGCTGACATATATGACAAGAATATTGTCTTTCGGCGTCTGAATGTTATTCCTTAAACTAGTAAGACACAAAGATAATGTTTCTAAACCAATTCTCGCTATTTAACAGAAACGATGACAGCAGTGATGTGCTCATAAAGATTATCTTATTATAGCACCATTTTAAGTAGATGTTAAAACTGTATTTCTACTAAGCTTTTAAATTTTACGTTTATGACAGTAATATACAGGTTTTATGTGACAGTTGTTGCTCAGTTTCTTCCAGAGTCTAGTAATGATTGCCAGAAATATGTGTATGAAGATTAGAGTAGGCTAGAAATTATCATTTTGTCCCCCAACGTATGTACGTTGTTGCCCACGGGCATGTGCCCGTGGGGTTTAAGGTGGGAAGTTACCGGGAGCATGACGTTGCAATAAACTGCAATTTAGATTAGAACATTTTATAAATGTATTCTGGTATTTCTTTTGCTATCTCCGCTACCCTCGTTATCCTAAAGATACAGTTTTTCAGTCATAAGCACCTAACTTTCTACCTATGTGGCTTATGTTAATGCTCAACTGTCGAATTTATTTCGGCTTTCTTCTTAACAGTGGTCTCCTCTTGGCAAATGCCGTAAAGTCAGACTGGTAAAAGTGCCCTTGCAGCCTACGTACCGAATAAATACCATTATTTCATTATAGTGTTTTTTTTGTGTTGTGCAAAAACGAATTGTTATATTTATTTATTTAATCTGATCCACTAAAACTTACCGTACAAAAGGCGAACTAAATGCCACAACACATTCTCTACCAGTCATAAGCGTGGCGCCAGGAAAATGACAAGGGAAGCCGTAGAGTATTCATTTACTTATATTTAAAGAAAAAGGTGGTTATAAGCCTTTTCTTGGGCAACCTGGTGGGAATCGGCTTATATGGACGCCACGCCACCGACCAGTCAACCTTAAACAAAGCAGAAAAGATGTATATTGTAATTGAGTGCAGAAAACCGAGCATTGAAATGCATCCTGTAAAGGGACAAATGGTCTCCCAAATACTCACATACTATCTTGGATTGTTACATTCCACGCAAATGCTTTAGAATCTTTACATGTAGCCGTTTTGATGTGACGAAGCCACAACGACACGAATCATACGAAAAATATAAAAATATATATATATTTTTCATTTCAATGACCAGCAAATAGTCCGTATCACGTTTTTTTAAATATATCTTTAATTTAAATAAAACAATTTAACGGACGATATCGCGTATATTATCTCACTAGCTTCTGCCCGCGACTTCATCCGCCTTAAATTCGTTTATCGCGGATAAGGGTATTTTTCCGGGATCAAAATAGCCTATGTCCTTCCCGGGACTCAAACTATCTCCATACAAAATTTCATGCGAATCGGTTCAGCGGTTTAAGCGTGAAGAGGTAACACACATTCAGACAGACAGACACACTTTCGCATTTATAATATTAGTATGGAAGTTTGGATTTGAGTTCCCGACGTTTCGGAACCTTTCAGCTTTCCATGGTCACGGGTTGACTCAACGTCACTCCGACAGTTGTTTTATTTAAAAGATGAGTAATAATCGCGTAAACAGAAGAAACTATTATATATCTTTAATGTACAGACATTTCATTTTTACAACTTAGACTATTAGAGGTAAGAAATACAATCGCCCCATAACTTTGTTACGTTTCGAATCAGCTCAGCCACTCATGTCTCTTTGGTGCTACAAGTATATTGAATTAGAATATTCAGTCTCGCAGAAAACAGTTTCCCGTGGGAACTATGGATCTATGTGTATATTTATGGTTTTGTTCCAGAGTTAGAGATTTGTCGTGGCAATTCTTCAACTTGTCACTTAACTAAATGACACACTCGTACACCGGCAATAGTACGCAAGAGCGTATGGAATATACATAGCATGCTATTGACGTAGGTATCAGAATGCGTATAGATTTTTATGAAAGCTTTGTTACCGTAACCAGGGTTTGTAACCGGTTACAAATAAACCGGTATTTATTTTGGTTAAGCCGGTTAAATATTTAGGTTACGTTCGAACGAATTGAGCAGAACTAATTTACTAAAATCGAACTAGTCCCATGGTAAGCTCAATAAGGCTTGTGTTATGGGTACTAGACGATGATATATTTATATACGTACAAAACATCCAAGACTCAGTAACAAATATTTATGCTCATGACAAAAATATTTACCCTTCCCGGGATTTCAGCTTCACAGGGAACGTTACTCCCGCTGAGCTAAACCGGTCATAAGACCTATACATGTCAACCCTATTTGCGTTGGGAGTCAAATATAAATCATACATACTCTATCGCAGTCCAAATTTAAACTTCATTCATATTTAACCAAGTTGAGTGCCATTCGGAGTAAGCGACGGAGATAATTGTCAATTTAACACTAAAAGCGTAGAGCAAATTTTTTACAGTAGCTATTTTTCGTCGCGGACTAGCAGCTTTCCACTGCATATCCTTTCATTTCATCGGAATCCGTACTCAAGCCTCGTTGGCACGGGCGAACTTGCTTGCACGGTCACTCACTAATATACAAACCTACTCGTTTAGTTTGTTTAAGGCTTACGAAAGGAAATAATATCCATCATTTAGCGTTAAGATCTGAATTTACTTCTTTATGAATTTGACATTTACAATTAAGGTACCATACTCGTATATTTTGTATCATATGTTTAACAGCTAAGCTTTTGCTAGTGAAGTAATTTCCATTCCTCTACTCTGAGCGTTTGACATCCCAATACGACGCGGTAGTACCCAGTAACTCTAATTAAAAAATCGTAAAATTTAGATCAAGTAATATAGATTCACGAAGTCATCGATAAAGAGCATATTAAAGTCAGCAACGCATTTAGATAAATAAACTAAAAGCTCCGCTTCATGTACTTTAGCAGTACCTAAATTGTTTGTAAAATTAAAATGATCCAAATGTCATCACTTCATCAGCATTATCAACTAATTGTAGCAGTTTCTAAGCATCTCTGTACCCAGTTTTCTTTTAAAATTATTTTGTCACTATTATTTTTCTTCCGCTTCTTCTAAAGTGTTCTTTATACAATTATTTCTCTATTCTACATATACATTAAAATACAAAAAACAGCGCAATAGTGTTGAGCCTAACTGCAGAGATGCAACCTTACGTGGTATTGAAACAACTTTAGCCACATCTACTCGTATCTTGAAAGGTGAGTGGTGTGGACTAGTCGAAACTGTTGCAAGTTGAGCAAACTGGAACAGTGTAAAGGCAGCAACACATTCCGAGAGATTTCCACGCCACCCTCATTAACTAAAGCGAACGGCTTGTCACGAACCTCAGTTGTAGGAAGCCTTCCCACGCAGCATATTCCAGTTCATGGTCGCCACACGAGAAACTTTCTGACACATAAGTCATCGGTTCTCCGAGCGCGAAGTTTCCCTCATTCAAGTGATCCGTAGCTTAACTAATTTGACTGACTGTTGTGTTTCTATCAGCTATCTTCTCAACAGCGGTCTCATGTTGGGAAATGCCGTTAGGCTCAGACTTGCAAAAGTGGCCTTGCGGCCTACTTACAGAATCATTATCGTCATCATCATCGTCACCATCATTATCATCATCATCATCATCATCATCATCATCATCATCATCATCATCATCATCATCATCATCATCATCATCATCATCATCATCATCAGCATCATCATCATCACCATCATCATCATCGTCATAAGCCTGGAGTCGTCCACTGCTGGACATAGACCTACCCCAATTCACACCGCCATACCCGTCCACAGCTCTGCGCATCCAACTGCTACCCGCCAGTCTCTTCAGGACGTCGGTCCGTCTGGCGGCGGGTCGTCCCACAGGGTGAGTTGTTCGAGGTCTCCACTCCAGACTCTCGTCTGCCTCATCGGGTCTCCCGACAAATACTTACAGAATAATGATCATTATTTCATAATAACTGTCTCCATGTGTTAAGTAACTTGAAAGACCTGGAACAGTGTAAAGGCAGCAACACATTCCGAGGGATTTCCACGCCGCCACTTCTTAATGGTGTCGCCCGTGTGGGGACCGGCTGCCTTCCTAACATATTGAATCTTCATTTAATATACCCTTTGATAAAATCCTAGAAGGGGAAATATGTACGTTTAACTTACCTGGAAATACTTATGCTCTGTTGTTGGGCATTTTTATTCGTGTTTTCGAGTGAAGACATAGCTTTTTCATGGAATGTAGCGTTTCATATTACGGATACGTCACGTTCTACATCATTAAAATATATGTATATACATATATATAGTATGAGGGTTTCAAAAAGGAGGCTGAGGATACAGATAGATGGAAATTCTCTTAAACATATTTTCATCGGTCAGTCTTACATTACTCAGACATCTTATTAACAGATAACTAACTACAATAAATAATACCTTGAAAATTAAACTAATAAGCTCATCACTGAAATAGCTATAGCCGGGATTCAAACCTGGAGCCGCTAACATAGGCCCTTATACTTCTCTGCTAAACGAGTCAGCGGTGTAGGCTATGGGTCATAAGTTGGGTTCTGTTTTTACAAAAATCACACGGTATATTGGGTTTGGCAAAAACTTGTTACACCAAACCTTCAATTATCCAAAGTCAATTAATCATCCCGTTAATTGGAGGATCGTATAACTAATTTGTATTTTTTGACCGAGCGAGCGAAGCGTCTCCGTTTCAGCTTACAAAAAAATGCTTTATATCTGTCTGTCCGGCGAATGTCTGGCTGATCCACTCTACAGGTCGCATTTCTCAACCGTTACTCGTGATTTTTTTGTGAGCAAGGTCTATAAGGTGCCCGCAACTTCGTTAGGGGAGGAAGAAAAGTCAAAAACCCTCTTCTTTCGTTTGCGTAGTCGGGTGAAAAGTATCCTATAAGCATCTAGAGATACCCAGGTACCCACCCGTACCCGTGTAACAAAAAAAGTTGAAATCCTTTTAGCTGATTTGGCATGATGAAGCCACCACGACACATACAAACATGTATTTTTTTTTGTTTCAGTATTTTTTGTTTGGATTTTTTTTGTATGTCTGTGTGTGTCGTTGTGGCTTTATCACGCCAAAACGGCTAAACAGATTTCAACTATTTCTGTTACACGGGTAGTTTACACACCCTCAGATGGTTATAGGATAATTTTTACTCAAGTACACTGAAGAAAAAAAGATGGTTATGATTTTTTGCGCCTCCGCTGACGAAGTAGCAGGCCTAGTATTTAATAATAGCCAAGACAATTCGAGCACTTAAACTTCTGAACTCGTTTCTGTCATGGGCTCCTGAAAGTGATTGTTTGCGAGACGATTGGCAACTGCATGTCGTACACAACTGAGGTTGTGTGATAGTTTCGTATGATATATTATGTATTATTCTTGTTAATTAATTTTATGTATCACAATGCAGCACTTTGGGGTTTACTAGAAAAAGAAAATAAAAATTAACCAGGGTACAAAATTAAAATTATATTGGTGAGTTACGTAGATAATAAAAAACATATTGGACACGTATTTTATGCTTTATCAATTTAGAAATAAAACTCAGATGAATCGCATCAAATTTTATGAGTGGGGACTCGTAACGTCATAACTAACGACATTTTTGGTGAATGTATCGCTATTATTTTTGAGATTACGTAAAAAAAAAGTACGCCTCCAATTTTTTTATTACTCTACATGGCGGACCAACAACTAAAATTTAGTCATCATCCTTAATACAATACGATACCAAAATACCACACCACTCGAACTCCAACCGTGCGTGTTCGCATCTTGCAAAGATAATAAAATAACATCCGTGATTCAAATTAGAAATCAGTTAATACAAATATCTGAGCGAACACACTAAGCAGGAAGTAAATATAAACAAACATACAAATTGTTATGTTGTAAATATATCTTCACAACCGTTCTGGTGGCATTTCGATAGAGAAAACGCCATTACGAAGCCCAACTAACCAGAAAATCAGCGGTGGGTCTGGCACCTGCCACATTGTTCTCCTACGCGGTCGATAATACACTATATCCCACAACCAATCCGACGTATATATCACTGAAATGTATACAACATACAATCTATCAGTTCTAAGGACAAGGGCTGTAGGTTTAGTGACAATTGGTTGGATGTGTTGCTGTGGATGTGTCGATTTTACGACTTTTTGGTTTTGAGGTGTAAATGAAAGTGAGTGCATCAGTCGGAAAATGTTTGTCCCATTTGGGACTATAATAAGTGACTTTTACACGATAAATGAATAGTTTTTTGAATTATGTTCTTGCTTTTAGTTATTGTAGAATGACAATATTAAGTAAAACACCGGCCAAGAGCATATTGGACCATGCTCAGTGTAGGGTTCCGCAGCCGTTTATACAAAAAAATGCAGTACAGATGAAAAAATACGACATGAAAAAAAAAACACTAACAAAAGAGCGTTGCTCCACGTCAATTATATATGACTATATGGAGTGACCACCCTATAAATATTTTTTTGATAAATATCATACTAAGTAGCGGCTTACACAAGACACCTATGCTTTAAATTTCATCAATATACATCATATAGTTTTTGAGTAAAATACCTCTGACATACGGAAGGATGGACGGATGGACGGACATGACAAAACTGTAAGGGTTCCGTTTGTGCCGTTTTGGCTACGGAACCCTAAAAATTGAGTTCTGAAAGAATGTTGGAATTTATTGGGATGTTTAATTTGATCGCTTAATCTGGGAATTTCCTTTTGTTTCATCGTATGAGAATGTATCTAACCAAGTATTTTAAGGAAACAACAATTTTTTTGGGTTCCGTAGCCAAAATAGCAAAAACGGAACCCTTAACCTGGTAATTAGTTTGATATTTAAATCACAAAAATAATATTTATCGGGGGGGCTCGATTTACGTACCTAACCAAGACAGGCACAAATTTCGACAGTTCTTTTAAAACCATTTTGAGGTTTCTAAATACATTTTTAATTTAGTTAATATTGTTGGAAATAATCTCCCTTTATTTTCCAAACCTCATGTGTAAATAATATGAAAAAATCATAATAAATACTTTCAACGAAAAGTAATTTCCACATGATCGGACATACCGTGTTTAAGTTATTGCCAAAAAACTACGCTTCTCAGCGTAAAATTTTAAACAAAAAAATAAAACCAACTCCAAAAAAAACTAAAAAGTAAAAAATAACGCCATAATTCAGTTTCTTCAAATTACTTACAAGTAACCGTTTGTATACTCAATCTATACAGCATATACAATTAATCTTATTTTGGCGTCGGTGCCATATAAAGAATGTGTAAAATATTGAAAATTAACGATTTTAGTAAGTTGTGACACGATGGCACCGACTCCAAAATAACATTAATTGTATATACTGTATAGATTAAGTATACAAACGGTTACTTGTAAGTAATTTGAAGAAACTGAATTATGGCGTTATTTTTTACTTTTTAGTTTTTTTTGGAGTCGGTTTTATTTTTTTGTTTAAAATTTTATTTATTTTACACTTTTTAGTTAATCGTTACTTAAAAGTGTATCTCGTGACGATTCGAACAAGCCCAAACACGGCAAGGATACATCATTTTATTATATAGATCTGGTGCCTACCTTCCGGCTCCATCATCAAATCAATTCGATGGTACCATTCTCATCAGGAACATTTAAATTTGTGACTATGAAGTTGCTTAGCTAAATTAATCAAGATATTTTGTCGCCACCCGTAAATCATTTATCATTGAGGAGTTCCGATGGCATTCTGTGGTCTTCTGCATCAGTTCCACTTCACTAATTTACACTTTCTGAATGCAAATGCTTATTATGTTTCTTATAATATCAAAATCGCTATATGTATGCCTACAATATTTGAGGAGTTCCTTCAATTCCTCATGGATTCCATCATCAGATCTTCACCAAAATTAAATGGGACCAACTAGAAAGTACCTTCTATAAAACCAAAAAAAAAATTTTGAAATCGGTCAAATAGTCTCGGAGTAATCGGTGAACATCCAAAAAAAAAAAACATTCCGTCGAATTGAGAACCTCCTCCTTTTTTTGGAAGTCGGTTAAAAAAAACGCAGGTGTCGTGGAACTACGTTATTTTGCTAGTTCTCTTTTACATATCGTATTTTTTTCATCTGTAGTGCATTTTAGTGAACGATTGCGGAACTCTAAATTGAGCATGGTCCGACATACTCTTGGCTGGTTTATGTTTGTAATTCTTGTCACAGTATAAATAAACTTTTTCATTTTGTTTTGAATACAGGGCCAGGATTACCGTCTAGTTACTTCAATTTTCTCCGAGACCTCACAATATGACGTGTCTGATTGAGTAAAATCCCTCCCACGCACGGAGTGGAATTCGGCGAGACTGACGTTTACTATGATTATTTGCAATGATTCATCGCCATTGAGTACATGAAATTATGTGCATTACAAATCTAAAGAGACTTATGCGGGCACTTTATATACGAAACAGCAAATCCATACTTATATTATAAATGCGGAAGTGTGTTTGTCTGTCTGTCTGTTACCTCTTCACGCTTAAACCGCTGAACCGAATTGGATGAAATTTAGTATGGAGATAGTTTAAGTCCCGGGGAAGGACATAGACTATTTTGATCCCGGAAAAATACCCTTATCCGTGATAAACGAATTTAAGGCGGATGAAGTACATGGTACTATTTTTTTGTTTTTTTTTTTTCTTACATATATCATGATAATAATCACAATATTTGCAATTTTTGTTAGTGGATCTCTGTATGGTGCATCCGACTCTTTAGGCGTTTAGCGCTTCACAGTTCTGCACTAGGCGGTGCTAAACGGCTTAAGAGTCGGATGCACCATACAGAGATCCATAAGCAAGAACAGATGACAAAATTCGTCGACTACTGGTATGGACGATTAGCTCAGTTGGTTAGAGCGTACTGCCCCGGTCTGGCTCAAGGCACTGGTTCAAGTTCAGTATCGTCGAAATTTTTTTTTCATTTGTTTCTGATCCTTGTTTATCATGGTATTATTTGTTTATCCTCAATCTATCTTCTTATGTCTATACTATTATAAAGTTCTATAAATTAAATGTTTGTACATTGAAGAAATTTTCAAAAAAATGATTGTATTTTGTAACGCCATTTGCAGCTCACTATATCGAAATTTATTTTTAGTTTGATTTTTCGTATGTTTGTATGTGTCGTTGTGGCTTCATCACGCCAATCCAGCTTAAGGTGCGTCCACATTTGTATCATTTGCCCGTATCAGATTATCGTCGCTTGGCATGATCGCGTGTCACGATCACGCGTTTTGTCGTTGCGCCGATCCGAATCGCTCGAAATCCATTTGCTACGCGTATCACACACTTATATCGGAAGAGTGCGGCATGATCGGCGCGCCGACAGTGAGCGTCCAAGCAGCGCGATACGCAGTCATGCCACGGCACGGTGATCGGATACGAGCAAATGATACAAGTGTGGACGCACCTTTAATGGATTTAAACTTGATTTTTGGTACACGGGTAGCTGGGCATCCGCAGATGATTACAGGATGGGTACGTTTTATTCGACTACGCTCACGATAAAAAAGATGGTCGTCTAGTTTTTAATATATACTTAGGGCCAGCAGTCAGGCAGCAGCAATTTAACTCCGAGATAGATTTTAACTCCTGCATATGTGAGATCCATACCAGAACTGTCAGATTAACTTTTGGTGTAAGCCCGCCTTAATAAATAACAATACTTAAGTACATAGAAAACGTCCAAGATCCAAAAATTAACATTCGTGCCAATCACACGAATACTCCCTGGCCGGAATTCGAACTTGGGACTGACAGCTTCGTAACCCGCTGTGCATACTGTATAGTCGGGTTTTGCTCGAATAATGACCAAGTTGGCTGAGAACATTAATTTCGTGTATAAGAATGGTACTGCTTTCGATTTTAAGTCGAAGGAATCCGAAATTCTGAGAAGTCCCTCTTGCACTTACCCCATTTACCTAACCGTCTAAGAGAGACAAGAGACGAATGTATACATTAAGCTTAGAGCATTTAACTACTGAAGAGGGGCAAGGTAAACACGTACAGCACACGACGGAAATATTCTTATTGCACACAAAGAAAATAAAACACTTGCGAACAAAAAATCTTCCACATACAGACAATTTATTGTATAAACCGACCCGCGGGTACTTTGGCAGAGGGGAATATATCCGTATGGCATCTCCAGTTATTAAATTTAGAGACCTTTAGCGACTATCACGACTTAATAAACTTACAGATTGCCTTATAGTTAAATCTTACAAGACTTTAGCGTCCTCGACACGACTGAACTCCAGGGATTTCGCAAAAGCTTTCAACCACATTCTTTATAGCGTGTGTTAAACCCAGTACGATAAATCATAGACAATCAACCGCAGTAACGTGTGACAGGCGTTCTAAACGCCATTCTATTTGTACATTTATATTGCGGAAACTATAAAAATCTGGATAATCGTAAAAGCGAAGTTGGGCTCGCGCCAATCTCGCGCCGACAATGAAAAATAATTCGACAGACGCCTGTTCGGCTCATGTTGAACGATGGTAAGTCGGGCATATGTTCGGTGTACATTACGGGTTTGATGTATGGTCAGGTGCAGAGAAACATGACCCGCCTGCCATACATGCTTATAAGACAGAGGAGTCACTATGAACTGCAGCTGACTGTGCACGTACCGGTTTAGATGAAGATAAAAGAAAAAGATGCTAGGCACTCAAAAGTGGGCAACCAAATAGCCTAGTAAGGTACAGCTGTTGCTGATCTTCGGCCGTCCCGCCATCTTCAGCCATGACCGATGTCATAGAATAAAAATTAGCACATATACAGAAAACTCTCTCTTTTATGGAAATCTCCAAGAGCAATACAGCGAGCAATTTTCGTAACCATTGCGGCGCCAAAACGTTCGCTTATTAGGCACGAAACGCGTGAATGGTATGAACGGTAGGCATTTTTTGTCAAAAGACAAAATAGAGTAATGTTTTCATTTCGGCGACGGACCACATTTATATTTTAGTACACTTGCTGGCGCTAACATATCTTTCCCTATTTGCTTTCATATAAAGTTGAAACCCTACACGAATACATAGGTAGATTGCAATGATATATCATAAAAAGAGGTAGATAGGTATACGGGCTCCGAAAATGGCATAAGTACCAAAATTACGCCAATTGACAAACCTTAACTCAGTCTCGCGCACAGAGTACTTTGTTATATATTGGATTATGCGTCAAATAAACAAAAATGCCGTCATGCATAATGAGATTTTGCACTAATTCATCAATAAAAGCGTCTAAAAACATTTATGATTAGTGTGTTATTGCAATATTATCAGATTTATGTGTGCGTTAAGCCTGGCCATTTTTACTCGTGGATTATCGTGTAGGTAACATATCTACCTCTTTTTATATTATATTATTGGTAAATTTAAGGATTTTTTTAAAAATTTTGTTTGTATATATAACAGGTATAAAATAATTGCGGCAGTGTGCAAGCAAAAAATCAGATTGCTGTAGGAGTCATCTCGCTCTGCATTATGACTAGGCTGTGCGACAGCAAACACCGGGTTATTTCCATAAGCCATTTTGATTTTTATTTACTTCTTACACTGAAAGAGGCGAATCCTAAAAATCTTTTGAACTAGTAACTGGTACGAATAGGTACAAAACTTTGAAGTAAGATGTATATCGCGCATTTTGATGTTTATCAACATTACTCATTAAAATAAATTGTCTTTTAAGACCATAGCCGTGAATTGGAATTGGTACCGAAGAAATTAAGAAATTTGATTAACTCTTTCAGTGATTAATAGAAAAAATATGTTCATATCATCAACCTCTTTACGGCCACGGGTTTTACAGCTCACCTGCATATGCTAAATGCTAAAACTTCGGGCCCGGTAGTAGGTACAATTAGCTAGCTTTTTTGTTACATGTGTGCAATCGCCCCCATCCCTCACCCCTTAGATTTTTTTATTATTTAACTATCAAACTAAGTACCGGCTTACACAAGACGCCTATAAAAACAATCATTAATTTTTGAGTATAATGCCTGTGACATACGGACGGACGGACATGACGAAACTATAAGGGTTGTTAAAAATGCAAGACTAACTATGAACAATAGACGCTGCTTGATGCGCAGTTCCTTAAGTTAACTATCTACCGTCCCAAAGAGAGAAAAAGATTTTAAGCAGTATCTTGGGTTCATCAGAAACTTGTGATGCCAAGATACTGTTACACATAGGTACGTTATAAAAGGCCATACTGCGATGATGCTCAAGTCTTTTCTGAGTAAAAAGGCATTCCTTCGCGTCGTCTCTTCGGTAATGTTCAGTTACGTGACACAAGTTGAAGTCTACGCATAAAAAAATACAAATAAAAGCTGTTTCAGGGTACGCCATCTTTTTTTACTAACAGTGAGTGTGAACTACGATCATCTTAAGTACGGTAGAAGTTATTTTAAATTTTAATATATCATTGTAATTTTTAAAATGATACCGTTACCGTGAATTTGTTTTGCATTTATATATATATCTGTTGTGAAGCGTTATTTACACCTCGAAAAAATGAAGAATGACCCTTTGGCGTTACAACGCGTAGTGGACATCGAATTGCTTTCACAATTATAAATCTACGAACATTGCCAGATGTCAATGAGTAGTTTTAACTCCGAAACAGTTTATTGCGTGTTGTTCTAACTGCTTCAACTGTTGCAACAGCTTTTTGACAGCTACAAGCCAGACTTATTGTGGCGTATTAATTCTAGGCGTGGTTACTACAAGCTATGTTATTTTTTTAACAAGCACAGCTATAGGTTACTTGTATCCAATCCAAGGAGACTATTAATGGAGAAGAACATGATTTTTACAAGATATTATTTAACTAGCAATGTAAGTGTAGTACGGGTCAAATCTTGCAAGGTAAAGTTGACCCACTTGATGGTGGAGCCGGAAGGTGGTCATAGGAACTCTGTAATAAAATAATGCAATCCTTACCGAGTTTGGGCTCTTTAGAATTGCCTCGGTGAGTAGTTAATGGATATTCAAAGAAAAGTACAGTCGGCAATAAAAGCTTGTCATAAAACTGAAATTTTAGACAGGAAGTTATGACTCGCGTAACGTAAGTAAAAGTTAGAAGTATATCAGTATGTCTGTGTATCTGTGTCTTTGTGTATGTGCGTGTCTGTTTGTGGCATCGTAGCTGTTTAACGCATATACCTATTTTAATTTGATCTTCGGTGTTAAAAACGTGACTTTATCAAGAATGCGTGTAAGCTGTAGTTAAAGAAAATCGGTTCAGAAGCTTTTCATAAGTTCACCGACTGCCAATGAATTAGCCAATCATGTTACGACAAGAGGTACTAATTTAAATTCCATTATGTAGAAAAAGAATCCACATATCTTAATAATATCTAAGAATTCGTGATGAAAATGTTTACTCACCTCTGTTGTCAGCCAAAAGAGGAAAAATATCTATTTTTAACAAGACGCTGATATTACCTGGAATGAAATAAAATACATATTTAGTACGAGTATATAAACATTTGAAGACACAGCATATGCGTAATATTAGGGCAAATCTCTTGTCAATAGTATATTTAAGTAAACTTTAAGCAACAGCAATCTCTCAACCACTAGAGATCATCTACCGAACAAATATTACATGCAATTGGAGCGGGAGACGAGGTCAACACGTACAACTGGACCCATTGTTGGGAAGATTTGCGTCGATCTAGATTTCTTATGGGTCCCGACTGTTCAAAATCGCTATGTTCCATATTAGAATTTATTATTTGTTATATTATGAGTATCGATCATGAATCATGAAAGATTTCCATTATAACTTAACAAATTTCTGGGCCACTGGACTTGTTTTTTTCTTTTTAGTTTTTTACGCAGTCGGGTTTTAATTAAAGTTTTTACATAATAGATCTTTTATATTATAAAAACAACGAAAACAAAATAGGAAATAAATGAATCTATAACTAACTTAATACTAACTCAAAACTAAATACTATTATAAAAACAAAACCCCGTCTAAAAGTTCGCCTTGCGGCATGGTCCCCATCACGCTGGCGGCGTTACCTCTCTGAATTGCGAGAGAAACTCGTTGCGAGAGGTAGCCGCCAGCGCGACGGTCTCCCGTGGCGTCGATCAGCCTCGCCGACAGGGCCCCCATAAACTTCTTTATGTCGGCTGACCAGGGACCCAAAGTTTCTAACGCAAGCGCCACAAACTCATAGTCTTTAAGTAAAGATGAGTATTTGCGGCGCTTGAGAACCTGAGCCTGGTCAGCCGCAGCGCCGGCCTGCGAGCGGGTTGCCTTGATATGAGACTGTGCGAACGTGTCGACACAAGTAGCGTCCCATATCAAGGCTCTACCCAACCTCCACGGCACCAACTTTGCTCCGTCGGGACGCTTGCCGTCATCTCTTGCCAAACCAGTAGGCTCTAGGACGAGAGGTATCGACGCAGTGGCAAGCGACCGACGGACCAAATCGTTCAAAGTGCCGTGTCGGTATAGCCGACCAGCGCTTTTGGAACATGAAAGACCATGTCGCCCATGTCGACGCTCTTTCCACAGATGCAGGTGTGGGAGACGCAAATTCTGGACCCAAGCCTCAAGCATATTGCTATTCTTAAACAGCTTGGATCCAGAACAGTGCCTATTTGACGAGATGGGAGCGCATGCAGCCAGCGGCCTGCTTCTGGAACTGATACCGCCAGAAGGCGGGCACGTTCTGAGTCGTCCGGACTATTCTCAAAGCGTGATGCGTGAACTGCCTTGAGGCGAGGGGCATCCCACACTTGTTGAACATGTCTTGTGACTGGGATGTCCGATCCAGGGCACGAGCCACACCATGCTTCTCTCGCCTCCCTCAGGCTCGCCACCTCATCGTCGACCTTCTGAGTATTGTTTAAAACGATGCCGACGAGAGATAGCGAGCAATAAGCAGAGGACAGGAAAGCAGGTATGGCTACGCTAGCCGACTTTCGAACACCCAGCCCCCTGAACCTTATAGGGAGAACCGCTTGAGACCAGGATCTTAAGTCAAAATTAATATTTAGAATTTTGGACAGTGTTGTCTGAAGGGAGTTATCAATGGATGACAAAATGGCCGGAAATTTCCAAATATGGCAACTGCGTAATAAATACATAAATTTAGGAGTAAAGAGTAAAGTCGGGTTTTTTGTTTTTTTAATTATATATTTTTTAGGATTTCTGTCATAGAAACTACCACATCGCATCAACATTTTAATTTTATTTAAGTACACTCAACATCTCAATTGGCGTATATAGATTGTTATGTAAGCTAGGTTTAAATATTTCATGGGAACTTGAAGTTTAATACAAACCAGGTTTAGCGACCTATTGTGTTGGGTTATTACTGACTAGCATGCGACGTAAAAAACAGTGGCGGAGTTATGCAAATAGTTTGAGTCCAGTCCAGAGCAAATAATAATGCGATGCAAATTAAGGGTTTCAAGTTTCCTTATCGAAGTGAACAAGGCGCGTGAGAATAAAATAATCATAAATAAGAAATCAATGATATTATTATGTTTATTTAGTGCATAAAGAGTAAAGACACAAAAGCTGGCTATGTGTGAGACGAACTTGCTCACGAAGGGTTCCGTAACACCGTACGCAAAAAAAGGTGACAAGACACTTCATTTAAGGTTTTTTTTATTATATTGTATGTATATGTACCCCACGAAGGCTTCCTCTCTATTTCTCTATTCTCATCAGAGGTGTGTATGTTCCTACACGCGCGAAACACGTTTAAGTCATCCCACCATCTCTTCGGTCTGCCGTTACATCGATAACATTTTTGAGTGGGTAATTTGGTCTAAGGTCATCTGGACCAATTGCGTCTATGGGGTAAATGCGACTATTGATGACGTCTTACAAACGACTAACACTTTACATAGACCCTCCCTCTCTTTGCATTAGTAACAGTGCCAAGCATTAAGCAAGTTATGGGTAGTCACTTCACAGTGTTCGCATACCGTCAAATGTTAAAAGACGCATTTGCCCAAAGTTGACCTCATTGATTTTGGAGTTTTATTATTTTTGAATATTTTATTTCATTATCCACGTAAAACAAACGCATAATACTGTAAGCTAGGGTTTACAAACCTGGTTTAGCATATTTAGCGAGCTATTGTGTTGGGTTATTAGGGTTCAGCATGCAACCACTACCCAACCTACTACTGTTATTTACGAATAACAGTGGGGGAGTTATGGTAATGCTTCAGGACCAGTGCAAAATTATGTAACACGATGAAAATTAAGCTTTCGTTGTTTCGTGAAAAAAAATGCAAGAACATGAATCAAATCAAATCCATCAAATCAAAATATGCTTTATTCAAGTAGGCCTAGGTACAAGCACTTTCGAACTGTCAGTTACATTGAGAGAAGTCTTTGCTGGGAGACATACAATATGATCCAACATTTGTTGCAAGGATTAGGGAAAACCCAGAAAAAAAAACATCCTTACTAAATATTATAAATGTGAAAGTAATTTTGTCTGTATGTTACCTTTTGACGCTTAGGACGCTGAACCAATCGAGATAAAATTTGGTAAGGAGATAGTTTGTGTAAGACTCTAGAAAAGACATAGAATATTTGTTATCCCGGCAAAATACAATAGTTGGCCACGAGGCAAAAGCGCGGGAAAACCTCTGTTAATAATAAAAAAAATCATAAAGACATAAAAAACGACCAAGTGAGAGCCGGCCTCAAGCCTGAAGAATTACATACCCTATATGTGTTTTTACACACAATACACGGTACTTAATGTTAGTCCAAAGTAAATCCGAAAGTATGAAGTATATTTGTAAGTTGCTACAAATATAATAAACAATTTGTGGGCGGGTCAGCGTCAAAAATGGTATGAGCAAATAGTGCTAGAAATAAAAGCAATGAAGCTCCGGTAGCGGGTAGAGTTTACCCGGTTTTAACTACTCTATATTATTTTTCTTAGGCGAACTTTAGATATCAGCTCTACTTTTTCTGACCACTGTTTATGTATCAAAGTCAAGTAGCAAGTAGGTACAAGCATTTATTTGTTTCAGACGGGGTACTAACATTTTCACCGCCTAGTTTTAGCTAACGTGATAAACCATTACTTACTATTAATATACCCACGATGAATTCAGGTTATGACATAAACAAGAAGGCGGGGGCTGTCACTTCTTCACGTCATAGTTAACACACGTATTCACTATAATTAATAGACATGAGAAGCGATCTGAATAACAAAGGCCAACATAACGCAGGGCTGCCAAAACCGTTTTACGAACACGCATTAAACTCGTTGAAAAACGATTTAAATTGGATATCTAACACCTGTCGCTTGGCCGTTGTTTTAAAAACCCTATAGATGTCGCTACCGAATAGCAATTAAAAAAGTGATAAACACGCTATCCTGTTTTGAACGTCGATTATATTGTGCAATGTGCATCGATAAAAAACTGTTGTGTTTTGTTTTATTGAAATTAATATCTGTTGACTAGATAAAGCTTGTGAATGCTAAAATGGAAAACTATTAGAATAAAATACGTATTGCAATTTGCAACTATACAAACATTATGCCACTGGTGATGCTTTTATGTTATTGAATGATTTTTTTTTATCTAAACCTTTCAATCAAATTGTGTTAATTATTTTCTGTGTTGACAGCTAGTTGCAGAGTGTATTAGCCTAGTCGGTAGCAGTATGCAGATAGTAATTTATGTTACATTGTAGCAATATTACCTAATACTTTGAATAGCTGTGTCAGGACAAATGTTTGTGTGATGAGCACGAATGTTTGTTCCTGGGTCTTGGATGTTTTCTATGTATTTAAGTACCTATAATATTTTTATCTTTATTATGTATACCGTCGCCTAGTACCCAAAGTACAAGCTTTGCTTAGTTTGGGACTAGGTCGATTTGTGTAAGATTGTCTCCGTGTTATTGATTTATTTATATTTAAGCCCCTGTACATTCTACATGTCCATACATGTAGGATGTATGCGTACTTTGACAAGACCATTACCATCACAATAACGGTAAAATCAAATTAGTTGTACTTAACAATAAATACACTGTATAATCAAATAACTGCGGGAGAATTTCAAAATCAAAATTCAAAGTATTCAACTTTTTCTAGCTGTCCACAAATGGTTGAAGTTTTTTATTTTCTTTTACTAAAGCTAGCCCACGATTTCATTCGTCTGAAATTCCTTTAACTTCCCGCGGATAAAAGTATTTTTCCGGGATAAAAAGTAGTCAATGTCTTCCCCGGGAATCAAACTATCTCCGTATCAAATTTCATCTAAATCGATTCAGCGGTTTAAGCGTGAAGGTAACACAAAGACAGGCAGACAGACAGACACACTTTTGCATTTATAATATTAATATGGATTAGGCACACTAAACGGACAACATTCATTTTATAGGGATTTTGTAGAATATACGAATCAGAAGTTATAGAAATGTAATCAATATTACAATTTTTAAATCTCACTAGAATCCAACTGTAAATCTTCTTTAAACCTTAAGAAATCTATAACTCCAAAGCATTTTTAAATTTTAAAAGAGTATTAGAATACCTATTTAAGCCTTCAATGCTTAAATAAAAATGTAAGCCAATGTCGCGGCTTACTATTAGATAATACGATACTCTGCGATGAAAAGCAATATTGTATTTTATTCCCGTGCTCCACTTTTAACTTTATGCAAAGTACAATATGAGCACACATATGCGACATACAAGGTCATAACTCAAATATACCTACACTGATAAATCAACTCTAACTCATCACAGATAGGGTTGTCAAAAAAATAATGCTGTTTTTAAATAAGTCACTTTTATTAAGCGAGGAGCTTCTTTAAGTAAACCCGGTACCGGTACTAACTGTGCTCTCAAATGAAAGGTTACTGGAATCCCACGGCAAGACAAACACGAGCGGAGGTATTTGCTCGGAAACTGTTTATTTCCCGCACCGACTAAGCCCATGCATTGGGGTTTATTAAATAAAATTGCTAAGTAATGGTGCAATAAATAAAGAAAAAAGATTTATGGGGAAGGATTTTTGTGTGTTATGAATTAGAAGAAAGTGCGTATTAGTCTGACACTATTGTTACTGTGCTTGTAAAGACAGTCCTCTCAATAGTTTCAAATTTGTCTCACAATCACAATCGTTGATAGACGACACATATAGAAATTGATTTTTAACCTAGGTAGGTCGAGTGGTTGTACCTTGTTTTTTCGAAAAACTTTTCTTAATACTTCATTTTGTCGAAATATCTTCGGAAGCATTTTTCTCTGAAACCATTAATAATTTGAGATACTTATAAAACAAACGTAACCGAACGGCTTCTACATGATGATCTTTTCAATAATCATAAAAATTTTATGGATTCAGCGGAAAAACATGTCAATGAAATAAATAAAATATGAAATAAAGCATTCTAGAAAACGTTTGTCGATGAAACGGAAAGATACCAAGTAGAGTAATGAGAGAACGAATTATAATCATAGCATACAGTGAAGTACCTAATCATAGCATCTCTCGAAACATTGATATTAAATTATTATGCAAGCTGATATAGAGACCCCTGAAAATAGGTACATCTTCTGACATCCCTACACACCGGAGACGCGACTGCCACAAAACTGAGTGTCTTAATTTAATACAGGTTAGTAAAATTTTGCCAGTTTTATTTACCTTTAAACAGCAATCTTTTCCAGGTAGGTATTGAGTAGCGACCAATGTCTTATGGTCCTACTATTACTAGAGTCGCGACCGGCAGCAAACCGGGAACCTAAACATTCATTTAAATCAATTTGGTCCATATAAACTTATTGCCAAATAGCTCTTACAGACAAATACTAGGAAATGTGATGACCAATGGCGTACGACCAATATAGGCATGCAAATACTACCTCTCTAAACGGACAGCGGTCCATAAAGGGATCAAGCCATTGCCTTCCCTTAGCTTGTTAACAAAACATGTCATGAGCCAACGCTGATCTTAAACAACTCTAAGCGTACTCTGACTGACTCCCGACATATCGCATTGACAATAAAAGCAAGACTTATTATGTGAGCCATTATAGACCCCAAATTACATGCCCGAGTGATAACCCTGCAATCGATGCTGCCCGATTTCCTAACTCAAAATAATCTCGTTGTATTGCGATACACACACAATCATATTATTCTAGCCGATATGGACCCTAAATATCACGCCCGAGTGGCAACCCTACAATAACCGGAGACGCGACCAACCAAAAACCAAGTGCCTGAGTTGCTAACTCAAAATACATCTCGTTGTATTGCGATACACACACAATATTATTATGCTAGCCGATATGGACCCCAAATATCACGCCCGAGTGACAGCCCTGCAATCACCGGAGACGCGACCGGCACAAAACCGAGTGCCTTAATTTAATATAAGTCAATTTGGGCCAATTTAATTTCGCGTCCATGCCCGGCACTACATTATCAATCAGCCGTCCCTCTCTTTCGCCTGCTTTGCATATGTCACTGTCTCATCCGACGTTTACAACTCATTTTGCGGTGATGTTAATGTAATATTACGATACGTCAGAAGTTTTTAATATAGATATGGCGTTTTTTGTGGGAGCGGTTTTGTTTAAGCATATTTTCAACTTTATGCACAGTTATTAGTTGCATTTAACTAACAGTTTTTGCACAAAGTTTTAAAATGGTTTTACACTTTTTTATGAAAAAAGTTTTGAATACCTACTTTTCGTGAGTGTTTCATAATTAATTAGTCCTGAAAAAACTAATCATGCTTGTCCATAGCCCAGTATTTAGCCTATCATTTCATTCCCATGGCCCAGTTAGGCCCTGTACATTTCATCATCATCATCATCATCATCATCATCATCATCATCATCATCATCATCATCATCATCATATTCATCATCATTTCAGCCATAGGACGTCCACTACTGGACATCCTCCTCCAGCCTCCTCAACAGATTTCCGCATGGGCCGGATGGAGACGACCCGCATCCAGCGACTCCCCGAACCCTAAGCAGGTCGTCCGACCACCTTGCAGGTGGCCTTCCCACCCTGCGCTTGCAGGTACGCGGTACCTCAGTGCTTGAATACGAAAGTCTTCAACCAGTGCGTATTACTGGTGATGACCTACGGAGCTTAGACGTAGTCTCTAACTATGGGCCTCTTAAGGAAGCTCAGAGTCACTCAGCGAGTTATGGAAAGGGCTATGCTCGGAATCTCTCTACGGGATCGAATCAGAAATGAGGAGATTCGTAGACGAACCAAGGCCACCGACATAGCAAAAAGGTAAACAAACCTGTATATTTATATACCATAAATCCACAACAGTTCTTGCATCTAGCGGCTGCCGTCTCGACTTGGGTCCCATGACACGGGCAGGAACAGCATCCGCGCAATATATACCCCTTAAATTTCATTAAATCCTCGAAAGGTCTCATTCCCCGTGAGCGTCATTGTCCCGTGAGCGGGTGTGACATACAGAGTGTTAATAAGTACATATTATTGAATATAAAAGTTCGCATTAACCCAGGTGTCAGCGTCAATATTTTTTCGACTTTTTCTCACCGTTAGCTTTTGCAAGGCAATTTTTTCTCAAATTGCTTAGGCGTAGGGGCTCTTTCAACTCTGGATTTTCATAGATACAGCCGTTTGTAGCGTATATTTTGTACGGAACCATCGGTGCACGAGTCCGACTCGCACTTGGCCGGGTTTTATTTTTACACAGGCTGAAACGTGGACGCTTCGCTCCTCACGCGCGCTAGGTCAATAAAATAACGCATATAGACAAGAATGGACAGGATTTAACGTTAAATTACGCTCACAAGCAATGAAATATATATAAACTACCAATAAATAACAAACAACAATAGATAGTTGCGCAAACGTAATCACCATTTAATGCTAAGAAAATTTGCCCTATCTGTTGTTAATCTGTCCGCCATTTTGCATTATGTGCTCATATCAAAATGACATATCTGTATAAGGATTCTATTATCAGTTATGACCTTCTGTTTGTAGATGGCAGTGTAATTGAGGCACAATTGCATATGCAGATTGCACAGAACGCACGATTGCGAGAATCTGTATACCGCGTTTCGAGGCGGATGCTTGAAGTATTTATTGTCAAGTTAACATTTTTTACTGAGTGCTCGCTAGTGAAAGGGTAACACACCTGACGCGTAATCAGGAAGTACCAGGTTTGAGTCCTGGTGTGACCACGTGCGGGAGCAATTGTATTTTTCTTTTGGCTTTGATTTGCATCTACATCACAATTTCTAACTCAGTTCAAATTATACATTTTCCGCTGATTTCAAATAAAGAAACACATTTTTCCCCTCTCCGAAATTTGATCCCAGGACCGCCCACTTCATATTTCGTAGGCAGCTTCAGTGATATTTACTCATAGTGATATTTAGCTAAAGCTTTACAATTTTAGGTGTAAAAAACTAATATGCGTTTGAAGTTCACCGCATTAAAAGTATATACTCGTAATATCTTTACGGCTTCATCACGCTAAAACGGTTGGAAGGATTTCAACAATATTCGGTGCACGAACTAGTGCTGGGCATAGGATACTTTCTACCCGATTACGCTGAAGCCAAAACGGGGGTTATGGCTATTCCTCCTCCGCAGACGAAGTTACGGTTACCTTCAAATTTTATGTTAAGCTTAATCATCGTTTAAGTTTCCACTTTAACATAAACTGTCAATTGACATTATTACAGCTGTCAAGTAAAAAATAATAATGAAAATATATATATCGAGCAACAAAGACTCATATTCTTAGCAACTTATATTTGTTATTATAATAATATTTTTAAAATTTAAATAAAGTATAAAAGGCCTTCAAATTAAAATACATAAGAATTTATATTACTTAAATTTAAAATTGTACAATTTAATTAATATTTAAAATTAAATTACATTATATTAAGTTAAATTCATTTTCAATTATTATAAAAGGCTAACAGTGAAGGCATTGTTTACAAAGTTTACTCGAGTAATGTTCAGTCGCAAATACGGCATGAATGTTGATGAAGCGGCAGTTGTATGCCAGGACCGTAGCAAGTGGAAGGAGGCGTGATTTCATGTATGTATGTATGCAAATACGGCATCAATGACATTTATCAACAAGTTCGTTTAAAAATGACAAGGCTCCGACTGTACTAAACAATTTCACGAGTAGACTGTACGACGAAATAGGAGATGGAAAGAAAATGTCGCTGCGCCGAGCTGATTGGCGATCTCATTAAACTCAGGAAGAAACAGCCACGTTTACCTCCGAGCAACGTTACTGCTAAAAAAAGACATATAAACATTGTTAAAGCCATGCACTTAAGACCTTCTAACTCAGCCATGCTTCTGTCTTATAAATGTATGAAAGCCTTTTTCACTTTTATTATTCGTTCCACAAATAAAAAGGTCAGAAAAATATTTATTTGCTTAAGGAATCGTTCGGAATCCCGGTGTGATGGACACGATAAATTTTAGGGAAAGTTTTGAATCTTAATTTACTTTCCTGTTTTTGGGGCTGGGAATCCTTGGGTGTCTATTTCAATTGTCTTGAATTAAATTACTTATCAATTGTGTAAACGATTCGTTAACGACTTATTCGTAAATACGCGCTAGGATTTGAATGCTCTGAAAAATAACATATAAAACAAGTGTCTCGGCGAGCTATAGACCTAGTGAGTCTTTCAACCCTCATATATCGGCCATTTTTAACCGACTACCAAAAAAAGGAGGAGGTTCTCAATTCGACGGAATGTTTTGTTTTTTTTTTTTTATGGCTGTTCACCGATTACTCAAAGACTATTTGACTGATTATATTTATTTATTTTTTGGTTTTATAGAAGGTACTTTCTAGTTGGTCCCATTTAATTTTGGTGAAGATCTGATGATGGAATCCATGAGGAATTAATTGAAGGAACTCCTCAAATATTGTAGGCATACATTATAGCGATTTTGGTATTATAAGAAACATAATAAGCATTTGCATTCAGAAAGTGTACATTGGTGAAGTGGAACTGATGCAGAAGACCACAGAATGCCATCGGAACTGCTCACTGATAAATGATTTACGGGTGGCGACAAAATATCTTGATTAATTTAGCTAAGCAACTTCATAGTCACAAATTTAAATGTTCCTGATGAGAATGGTACCATCGAATTGATTTGATGATGGAGCCGGAAGGTAGGCACCAGATCTATGTAATAAAATAATGTATCCTTGCCGTGTTTGGGCTTGTTCGAATCGTCACGAGATACACTTTTAAGTAACGAGTAACTAAAAAGTGTAAAATAAATAAACTTTTAAACAAAAAAATAAAACCGACTCCAAAAAAACTAAAAAGTAAAAAATAACGCCATAATTCAGTTTCTTCAAATTACTTACAAGTAACCGTTTGTATACTTAATCTATACAGTATATACAATTAATGTTATTTTGGAGTCGGTGCCATCGTGTCACAACTTACTAAAATCGTCAATTTTCAATATTTTACACATTCTTTATATGGCACCGACACCAAAATAAGATTAATTGTATATACTGTATAGATTAAGTATACAAACGGTTACTTGTAAGTAATTTGAATAAACTGAATTATGGCGTTATTTTTTACTTTTTAGATTTTTTGGAGTCGGTTTTATTTTTTTGTTTAAAAGTTTATGATAAGAATGCAAAAACAGAGTCGACAAAAAAATCATTTAATTACCGAACTTGTTCACAAAATTTTACTAGAATCCGTTAAGAAATGGGGCCTGTAGAGAACAGCTGAACATCCGCTCTGGACAGACAGACGTAAGAAAGCATTTACGCCTCAGTAAAAAAAGGAGCACGATACACGAAAAACGCGGCATTCTAGAACTAAGCATGCAACGCGTTTATTTAATTGACATGAACCAGAAACGATATGGTGAGGATACTGGGCTGATGCAAACAGGAAACCCACATTACATACGAAAAAAGTTGAAATACTAACTACTTTATATGGCTTTTGTCTCCCTGTTACTTCCTTATGGATAAGAATTAGATATATTGCATAGTCCAAGAGAACATACGTATTATAGTTACTAAAACTAGCCATTATAGCAATCAGTTAGGTTTAATTATCTTGATTTGTATGTCGCACCCGCTTACGCGATAATGGTGTTCCGGATATTTGAGAGGCGTGCGTGGGGCCGAAGCCAACACGTAGAGGACCTTCCGACAACTTAATGAAATGCAAGGGGTACACCCGCGGATGCTGTCCATGCCCGTGTCATTATAATTATTAGCTCATATAATAATTATATCAAACGCTATTGAAGTACCGAAATAAAATGGCATGACATCCGATTTTTTTTGATTTAATGTTGCCAAAATACTGAATTTCTCGTAGAATTTTCAGCATTATTAGGTCAGCTCCCGTACCGATCACAATTTTACGCCATCCATTTATATTGTGCCATATTTTTCCTTGATTTATTCAATCCAACTCCCTGCTCACCGTTCCGATTGGGAATGTGTTTTGACACTCAATTTATTTGTGTTACCACGCCAAAGTACTGTTTATAATCCGTATAATGACTTCTTTTAAACACCCTTACAATCACCGACAGGCCTATATAAAATAAACTTTTAAACAAAAAATAAAACCGATTCCAAAAAAAACTAAAAAGTAAAAAATAACGCCATAATTCAGTTTCTTCAAATTACTTACAAGTAACCGTTTGTATACTCAATCTATACAGTATATACAATTAATCTTATTTCGGCGTCGGTGCCATATAAAGTGTGTGTAAAATATTGAAAATTGACGATTTTAGTAAGTTGTGACACGATGGCACTGACTCCAAAATAACATTAATTGTATATACTGTATAGATTGAGTATACAAACGGTTACTTGTAAGTAATTTGAAGAAACTGAATTATGGCGTTATTTTTTACTTTTTAGTTTTTTTTGGAGTAAGTTTTATTTTTTGTTTAAAAGTATATTTATTTTACACTTTTTAGTTAATCGTTACTTAAAATTGTATCTCGTGACGATTCGAACAAGCCCAAACACGGCTAGGATACATTATTTTATTACATAGATCTGGTGCCTACCTTCCAGCTCCATCATCAAATCAATTCGATGGTACCATTCTCATCAGGAACATTTAAATTTGTGACTATGAAGTTGCTTAGCTAAATTAATCAAGAAATTTTGTCGCCACCCGTAAATCATTTATCATTGAGGAGTGCCGATGGCATTCTGTGGTCTTCTGCATCAGTTTCACTTCACCAATTTACACTTTCTGAATGCAAATGCTTATTATGTTTCTTATAATACCAAAATCGCTATATGTATGCTTACAATATTTGAGGAGTTTCTTCAATTCCTCATGGATTCCATCATCAGATCTTCACCAAAATTCAATGGGACCAACTAGAAAGTACCTTCTATAAAACCAAAAAAAAAATTGAAATCAGTCAAATAGTCTTTGAGTAATCGGTGAACATCCATAAAAAAAAAAAAAAAAAACATTCCGTCGAATTGAGAACCCCCTCCTTTTTTTTGGAAGTCGGTTAAAAAGCAAAGCGTATGCGTACCTGAGTCATTCTCATTACTGTGGTTTTTTTTTTAAGCATGTGCTTTAATAAAATAATAGTATTATTTATTTTGTATATAATATTCCACCTACGATTAATCATAGTTGTTGAAATTCGTAACATTTTCAAAAAATCAGTCAATATAGTTTCTGGGCGCTCATAGATAACAAACATACATCTTAAAGGTTTTTAACAGTTGATTTCATTCTATCAAGATTTATGTTGAGCACTGATGCTCTATAAAATGTAGTGATCTAGAACGTATTGAATTTATAGCGGTTTTAAGTTTAACAAGTCTAGAATTACAACAGCCGCTATATCAATTAACATTAGGTCCTTTTGGACCGAAGTTAACCAACTAACTAACTGACAATGACTGTGCGAGAAAAAAAATATGTAAAATGTAAGGAAGTTTTACATTATTACTCATGCGTACGAAATCAATCGCTTTAAAATGTTCATATATTTCTTACATCTTTACTCAGTTGAGGTTTGATTTTGTGCCTAAATCCTAAAGAGAAAACTAAACACCAGGCTAACACAACACCTAAAAAGTTAGGCGTTTTCTTTTAGTCACTGTACTGGTTACCCTAACCGTGACATGCTTGCTCTCTTTCTTAATTCACAAGTCACGTAAATAGATGAAACGTAACACATACGTCCATAATAATTCAGAAGTAGAAGATATGTCTTCATGTCACCGGGAATTATTAATTTTTCAACCATTTTACAAGTGGAGTTTTAGTTATTCTGAAGCCATAAAATGTCGTTATCAATTAGGGTATCCGTGTGATAAATCGTTATAATTAATCGTGTATGTGTTGTATAATAGCATGTAGAAGATATTTAGGATATTATTCGCTATACGATGAGATTTTATATTAGGTCAGCGTGGGGTTGTCTCAAGAAGTTGTGCGAAGGGGATTTTCCAGGGCAAAGTATATGATGGAGGCCCTGAAGCACTGCATATGTTTTTTTTTAGTTTTAGATATATATAGAACCTAACTAGAAGGTGCCCGCAACTTAGTTCACGTAAGAGAAAAAAGTCATAAACCTCTTTTGCACTTCAGTGTAGTTGAGTAAATTGTATGTGTCGTTGTGGCTTCATCACGCCAAAACGACTGAACGGTTTTCAACTATTTTTGGTACACGGGTAGCTGAACATCCACACATGGTTATAGGGTACTTTTTACTTGACTACTCTGAAGCCAAAAAAAGAGGGTTATGACTTTTTCCTCTTCCACGAACGCAGTTGCGCGCACCTTCTAGTTTTTAATAAAAATGGCCCTAAAAGGTGTCCAACGAGGTAGCTCAACACAATGGCGACCTACAGAGTACAGACAAGCATTTGTCGAGAACGATTTTCTATGACAAAACCTGCTCTCCTTGTGATCATTTTCAGATATGATTTTGTCACCAGCTAGTGTACGGCAGGTAGTGGTCGGTAAACTTTTTAGACGTTGAGCCAGATGCCGGAAAAATATAGATTTTTCGGAAGCTCAAAGAGCCGCAGATTTCTGTTTCAGGTTTATCATTGTATAAGGAATTTTAATAGGATTTTTTTAAGGGGAACTTGAAGAGCCACGAGTGACCCTTCAAAGAGGCGCGAGCCTCGGTTTGCCGACCCCTGCGATAGGTCTTTTAAAGCATTATGATGAATTTAAAAGACCCGTCGCTACACCAGCTGGCCATAGTTTTGTACCATAATGGCATCATAGTTTTATACGTTAAGTGTTATTATCAATATTTTTGGTCGAATTCGACTGTTTCAAAAAATCTTTAGATACGGATTCGCCAAAAACTATTTTTTAAAACCCTTTATTCTGAACTAAAAAGTGCCCGCAACTTCGTTCACGGAGGAGAAAAAATGATTACTTCTCTTTTTTTCTATAGCGTAGTTGGGTAAAAAGTATCCTATAACCATCTGTGGATTCCTAGCTACCCATGTGCCAAAAATAGTTGAAATGCGTTTAGCCGAACATACAATAACATACCCACATACAATCTCAATAAAAAAAAACGATTTTGTGACCTCCGAATAGTCCGTACGAATATTTTTTTAAGAATATCTTCAATGTCCAGACATTCCAATTTTATAATAGTACTAGCTTCTGCCCGCAACTTCGTCCGCCTTAAATTCGTTTATCGCGGATAAGGGACTCAAACTATCCCCATACCAAATTTCATTTAAATCGGTTCAGCGGTTTAAGCGTGAAGAGTTAACAGACAGAGAGACAGACAGACAGACAGACACACTTTCGCATTTATAATATTAAGTATGGATAGATTAATCATAAAACGCTATATACAACAAATCATTGTTTATTGCATCAAAATCTAATTCAATAGAAAATCCCATCCCTCACAATGTCCGTTCAAACACATTCGCAATTCAAACACATGTGATTTATCAGGCGCTGTTGGCAAATTATGTCATTTATTTCAACCGCATTTCAACATGCTCAGTGTTGTTATGGTAATTATTCTAATGAGTATGCGCCTATTTAAATTGATACAGACCTACCGAAGGTAAATTAGGCGTACGCAAATGATGGTATTGATTCCAGCGTTGACCGTTTACTGAATGTTTTTATCCGACTACGAACAAAATAAAAAAGGTTTTAAAGGTTACAAATCTTTTTTACGAATATACTCATACGTATATTCTATGAATGAGGATTGGTCTTATCGGTGATCCGATAAAAAAGCCTCTGACACATCTAGGTAAATGATAACTTTAAACTATTGTTTCAATTTTCTAGAACTATATAGCTAAGGATATTCTCGCTGAAGGTAACTTAAAAAAAAACCGAATGTCTCGTTCAAGCGCTACGGTGTCCGGCTGATATACACATACACACTTTGGACTTATAACACACCTTTTGTTTCAATTATCTTTGTTTAGAAATACGTATTTATGTATACTATTATAAAGTTATAAAAATTAAATTTAATGTCTTTAGAATATATAAAAAAAAAAATTGTAACGGACTATTTTTTTGTTTTTTTTTTTTATGTTTGAATGTTCGTATCTGTCATTGTGGCGTCATCGCGCCAAATCGGCTAAACGGATTACAACTATTTTTGATACACGGGTAGTTGGGTATCTGCAGATGGTTATAGGATACTTTTTAACTACGCTGAAGAAAAAAAGAGGGGTTATGAGTTTATCCCCTCCGCAAACGACGTTGCGGGCATCTTCTAGTAACTAAATAAATACACATTTATTATTATATTGCATGTACATAAGGTCAATTGAGATAATTGCGTCAATGGGATAAATGCGTCTTTTGATGATTTGATGACGTCTTAGAAACGGAACACTTTACATCGACCCTCGCTCTCATTGCATTAGAAACAGTGCCAAAGATTAAGCGGGGAAGTAAGGGTAGTTATAAAGTGTTCGGATACCGTCAAATGTTTATAAGACATATTTGCCCCATAGACGCATTTGGCTCAGTTTGACCTTACCTAAAAAAACACGTCGTTTTTTAATAGTTGTATTTTTGTTTGGTTCTGTTTACGCTTCACCTATTTGTATGGCAACATATGCAATGTACAGACATTTTCATTTGTACAACTAATAAATAGTATAAAAGTCCCAACAAACGTAACAGCAACATATTTACGGTTTCGGGGAAAAGCAAAAATATCATCAGGCCGGATTCAACACTAGGGAGCAAAGTTTCAATTTATACTCCAGTTGGGATTACCGACCTACGCTATTACTGTCCTCTGGAACAGAATATGTTTTCCAAGTATCTCTATATTTCACTTTTATGTTTCTATTCGTAAAAACAGTGACGCCTATAAATAATTGCGACGTGTACTTCATCCCGAGGGATGAAGAGGTGCGGTGTTTTGTATGAAAATGAATATCCAAATATGTATATGTATATCCAAATTTTGTGTTTGAAGTTTGTTATTTATCATACCAGCCAAAAGACATCATCCAAACTTAGAGCATTTAACAACTTGAGATGCCATACGAATACATTCCCCTCTGCCAAAGTAATCGCGAAATCTCCGGTTACTTTATACGGTAAATTCTCAGTGTGCGGGTGTTTTTTTGTTTGTAGGTGATTTTTTTTCATCGTGTGCATTTATATTAATAGGAATATTTCCGTAGTGTGATGTAAGTACGTGTTTACCTCATCCCCCGCTAAAAATGCATGAAAAATTTGTTCGGTAATGACACGGCTTGTCATGTCCATTATTTAAATGCTCTAAGCAGCCAAAAGACATCAGACAGTCCATTGCTGCTATTTTAAAACTAAGTCAATTAGAATTATGTAATTACAATGATAAATAAGCGAAAATTATGCGTGCGCGTTATGCGTCTTTCCTGTGGACAGTCCCAAAGTTAAGGGCTTTAAATTATAATTTTCCACGCAGGACCTATACGATAAAAAAAGAAGTATGTGTACCCAAGCCTTTAACTATCGTATTGTCCATAGGAAAACGGCTATATTCTAAAATATGTATGACCCAGCTCTTCTCTTCTTCAAAGTCGGTCCCTGCCGATTAATATTTTCGATGGTAGCTCTCCACTTCTCCCTGTCAGTTGCTTTGTGGAGCGCGCTATGTAAGTGTCGTATCCAGTTGGTCGGATAACTGATCGCACCATCGTATTGGGCTTCTTGCCCAGACCCAGCACCTATATGATAAATAATATAATACGCTATTTCGTCTATTAAAAAACATAATTCACTTTTCTGTAGAAAAAATGGATCGTCAATTTAGCGCGCTTATTCCCCTCTCCTCACCCCGAACCCTCCCACTCCTAATATCTCTAATTCATTACACCAAAAGAAAAACTCTATAACATCTTAACGCCTAACATAATAACCCCGCCATCAATGCTAAAGGTAACCACTAACATTACCCTTAATAACTTTGGCAGGCTTTCGTTTTCACTTACAAAGTAATTTTCGCCCAATTAGCTCCCAGAATACGTTCGGCGCGCGTCACTGAGCAAGGAGATTGCTTCCTGGAGTTCTCCTCTATTCTTACGAATCATCTGATTGGAATTGTCGCGACCTGTTCGATTTAGGGATAAACTGGGATTTTGTACTCGCACGCACGTATTTCGAAGGATTTTTCAAGCTTTACTTTTCTGAAAATTCTATACAACCAATTTTAAACTTCGTTGCAATAGAAATACTCTAAATCATACTTATGCATACTGCTATAAAATTATAGAATTACAGGTGTCATAATTGCCTTGAATCTGAACAGCGCGATAGAGTTTTTTATTTATTTGATAACCGCACTTATGCCTCCGTCTTGTCGTGTTGTGATCGTCATTACAGCTAATGACAATTACAGCACGACAAAACGGGGCCTAATCGCGTATAAATATGATTTATTTAAATATTGTGACAACAAGTGAAAATCGTGTAAATATAAACCAATTTGAAATGAAGATTGATTCTATATTTTGAGGACTGTGTTTTTGTTAATCTCAAAATCTCACGACAAGAGTTTTATAGCTAATTTATTTAAGTAATCGATCTGAAGCAACCTGTTTCGCATATCCGTCTTCTTCAAGTAATACTCAGAAGCAGGAAAGGAAAGTCGATCGAGCATAAAACAACGGACGTGGAAAGAGAAGAGGAAGCCAGCGTCACTACAGATTCTGCAATGAAGTGGCGCGCTGAATGTATAGCCATTGTCGATAATAGGGCGATCAAATATATAGACAGACTGACATATAGCCTACACAGAATAAATAAAAGTGCAAAAGGATTTTTTTTTAATCGTAGCAAAAGCCGCATGTAAATAGGGCAAAAAAATTGTAGTGTGTTCAAAAAATGAACGGTCGTGGATTACGCATGATGAGCGTCAACATATACGAACATTAATGAACGGCCACAGTGCTAAGGTAACCGGTAGGTAAGATACGCAGCGTAATCGCGGAGTGCGCTACGCCTGCCTAATAGAGAGGCCCCATTAGTGCGGTGCGTTGCGTTGCGTCGCATAGTTTTTAGGGTTCGGTAGACAAAATGTTCTTCACACTCGCACACTGCAATAGATTGACACAATTATCTACGAACAGCTTGGGCACATCATATTGGAGCTTAATCGCGTATAAATATGATTTATTAAATAAATTTTATTTAATTACTTTTCGTTGGTCGTTCTTCGACGTTGCGCACGTTCGTCGCGATACTTCTATAGTCTCAAAGGAACGGAAGAGGCGGGTATCAACATATTCTCTTGCATTTATGGATATCTATTAAATTAAATAAATATTTTCGCCTGGCACTCATACCACGCGGGCACATAACCCTCCTCTCGTCGCCCTCAGACAATGAGAGTGTCACGAAAACTTGTCAAGCTATAGTTGAATTTGTGTAAGTATAAAGGTGCGTCCACACTTGTATCATTAGCTCGTATCCTATCACCATGGCGTGGCATGACTGCGTATCGCGCTGCTTGGACGTTCACTGTCGGCGCGGCGATCACGCCGTGCTTGTCTGATCTAAGTGTATGATACTCGTAGCAACATGGATTTCGAGCGATCGGATCTGCGCAACGTCCAAACGCGTGATCGTGACACGCGATCATGCCACGGGACGAAGATCTGATCGGGCAAATGATACAAATGTGGACGCACCTTAAGGCTCCCTATCCACGTGAGCTGTGCTAAATTAACCAATCACATTCCGTAGAATCTAATTTGCTTGGGAGTTTGTAGGTAGCCTAATGGTCCCCTAATATTTTTTATTATTCATGAGTAACATGAATCTATTCCCCATCCTAGTTAACCTCAATCTTATCAACAGCATTTACATGAAGCGAGCTCATAAAAATCAAGTTACATAGTCCCATTACTATTTATGCCTTGATTTGTGTTTCTGTGTAAATGAGTTCGATTGTACGAGGGTGTGTGACACTGACCGTTAAGTGATAATGAAGCGACCCATCATTAGTCAAATAACTCGGGAGTTTTCCTTGATACCTATGTAAAAAGTTTTTCTGCCACAAGCTATTTCATAATTTATTCACACTTATTTTTGAGTTCCGTAACTTAAACGGAAATAATCTGAAACCGAAAGTCACGAGTCCGTTTTATAAATAGTATTTCCGTCCGAATGTTACATTGTCAGGCGTTATAGAAAAACGTTTGTAACAAATTTAGACTTGTCTGATATAAAGGTTTTAGTTTTGAGAGTTACATCATTTCTCGGACGAAATATGTTAGTACAAACTGATGTACTTGTCTATATAACCACCACTAAGCCGCGTGACGTAGCATTATCCGACTGTTAGGGATAACCTATATATACTCTTATAAAGTTGTAAGAATTAAATGTCTGTAAATTGAAGATAGATATTTTTAAAAGAATGATTGTAACGGACTATTTGGAAGATGGATTTTATCTTATGTGTCGCTGTGGCTTCATCAGGCCAAAACTGTTGAACAGATTTAAACAATATGGTACATGCATGAATTTTTTATTGCTTTTTTTAACAAAATATGAAAATACCGTGAAAACGATTTCAAAAAGTGAAATGAAAATTAAAATCGGCCAAGAAATACACATGATATAGGCATTTTAAACTGCTAATTAGACGGCGATTTGACAGAGAGGTCCGACATGTACTGTTACGTCATAGTTCACTCCGGCCACATAAACTCCATATTAAAATCCGTTATTTTTATAGTTATTTAAAAAATATTATTGTCTACTGTTTGTTACATGAATGAGCTTTTAATAAAGCAAAAATAAAAAATCATGCATATTCCCTATTTTAGGTACACCGGTAGCTAGGTGCCCACAGATGGTTATAGGATACTTTTTACAAGACTACGTTGAAGAAAAACAAGAGGGGTTAAACCTTTTTCTCCTCCGCGTACGAAGTTGCGGGCAGCTTCTAGTATTATCTAATTATTAAAAAAAAAAAAACAAAAAACCCGCCTCAATAAAAAAAACTAAAAAGAAACAAACAAGTCCAGTGCCCCTACAAATTTGTTAAGTTATAATGGAAATCTTTCATTTTATTTATGATCAATACTCACAATATAACAAATAATAAATTCTAATATGGAACATAGCGATTTTGAACACTCGGGACCCATAAGAAATCTAAATCGAAGCAAATCTTCCCAACAATGGGTCCCGACTGTTAAAAATAGCTATGTTCCATATTAGAGTTTATTATTTGTTATATTGTGAGTATCGATCATGAATCATGAAAGATTTCCATTACAACTTAACAAATTTCTAGGGCACTGGGCTTGTTTGTTTCTTTTTAGTTTTTTTACGCAGTCGGGTTTTTCGTTTTTTTTAATAATTATTTTTTATTTTATAGTTTTTAGTTAAAATTATAAAAGTCAGACAATTTCTCAATCTTTATCGTGGGGGTTATTGAGAAGCTTGCACAGATTTATTACAATGCAAATAAATGAAAATTTAGTGAGAACGGCTTGCTAACCGACTTTAAATCGTTATATTTCCTAACTGGTAATTCAAAATTAAAAATGATAAAAAAAAGCTAATAATGATTTTTAAATCCCTATTCAATGATACCCCACTCGATATAGTACGTCGATTTTCATTTTTTTATTTTTCACAATATGGCGTCTCATTATCGCCATTTTGAGTTTTTATCATTGTCATGTCTTCAGTGACATTCGGACAGTTAAGACAAATCGATTGACGTAAGAATCATCAAAATCGGTCCACGCGTTTGGTCTCTAGAGTGCCAGATAGGAACAAACATACATACATTCATACAAACATGCATACATACATACATACATAGACTGATAAACACATTACCACTCCTTTGCGTCGCGCAGTCGGGTAAAAAGAGGTACTATTTAACGCATGACAAAGATTCGCGCAGTTGTGCTAACTCTAGATACACCCACACAATAAAGTAATACATTTTGTAATGAATCCTTTCTCGTTATTAGTGATTCCAAGCGTAATAAAAGTTGACTGGCGCACCCGTCATTTCTATTCCACGGTGCGATATTTTTCTCGACATTGTATACAAAACAGACATTTGACTAGCATTTATCAGTGTCCAAACCCACCAACAGCTACGGTTTTAATCCTCACAACAACCAAGATCTAGAACAAAAACATCTTAAAAAATTTGGAAGTCAAGAAATCATAAGTCCTTTCTTTTCTGGGCGCGTGACGTCGCACACGCAGCTGTTCGGATTAATTTCGTCTACCGATTTAAAAAATGTGGAATGGTTTTGTTACTCTATAATTACATATCCGACGAAACGCGAACGGGTTTTTAATAATAAATCACTAGGCGGTCGCGCTTCCGAATTCGCCATTTTGTCACATAATCTCGCCCGTTTTTAGACCGTGTCTAATTGTATCAAATGCTAATGTGTCGCATCTAATTTGTTCTAAATCATATTAATAGTGATCTGGCAAAGCAACAATTCCGATCTTGTGTCCATTTTTATAACATTAATGAATTCAGCTTCTCATAAAGAGACTATGTATAAAAGGACCAGTAGGGATTGAGCATTAGGAACGGCAGATATGACAGTAAAAGTCCGGCAATATCTGCTGAGTGTCAAAACACCCTATACAAAATGGGCATACGCAATGACATTATACGTTAAAGGGCAGGTTGTATTTTAAAAATAAGTCTTTCATTTTTGGCCGTCAAAAACTTTGTTTAAGTACAGTTTTTTTTTAAAGATATCCATTTGTACATTATATCAACACTAGCTTCTGCCCGTGACTCCGTTCGCCTTAATTTAGTTTATCGCGGATAAGGATTTTTTCCGAGATAAAAAGTAGCGTCTATGTCCTTCCCCGGGATTTAAACTCTCTATCCCAAATTTCATCCAAATCGGTTCAGCGGTTTAAGCGTGAAGAGATGGCACACAGACACACTGTCGCATTTATAATATTAGTATTGATTATTCTATTTAAATAATTATTTACAGTCTTAAGTGTATTAAAAGTAGTCAGGTATGATTAATTATTACTCGTATATTATAATTAAAATAATAGTAAATAGTACATCATTTGTACGGATATCAATCGTTTGAATTAAAATAAAATACACGATGATAAAAACCAACTGCGCTTGAATCAAATTAGTATACTACTCAAAACTATATAGGGCCCACTGTTGCGCGGAGAATTTTTGTTCAGTTTTTGTGGTTACAATAAACTAAATAATCTCATCTCAATTAAAACGAATCAAACAATTAACTATTTAATAAATCGATTATTAGGTAAACAAAAACAAAAGCCATTTTAGCTGCAGAGTATGTAAAATAAATTTTACTAACTACTAATGACCCCTATTTTTTCAGCAGTATATATATATCGAAAATCCCACATTTAGGTGATTGAAAAATATGAAATTATGTAATACAAATTGGACGGAAATGAGGGTTTACTAAAATGGTAATATCACCAGTTGGCCCCACCGTGACTTAAGGTCTAATTGACAAGAAGTAAAATCTTGTGCTGTGATTGGTGGATGTTGACACTTCTTGTCAGTTAGACCTTACGTCATAGTGGCACCAACTGGTGATATTCCCATTTGAGAAAACCCTCATTAAACATTGACAAATAAAATGACAAATAAATGAGTTTATAACCAACATTCGATACCTAACTGCTATGACGAACGGTCGAATCACGTGTTCTTTATCCATACCGGCGACCGGTTACGTTATCCAGGACCTAACCCCTAAATTGGTCCATCTAGTGGAGGGCCGTCTCATGCTGCGTATGTCGCTTCGTGGTCTCCATTTGAGAAGCTTTACACCTCATCAGCCATCTAATCTTCGCTCTATATGCCCGTCAATGTCATTTTAACTTGCTTTCTTGAACAAGCATTGACGTATTATAAACAAAGATCATAAACAAATGAAAAATTTTTTCGACGATACTGGACTTGAACCAGTGCCTTGAGCCAGACCGGGGCAGCACGCTCTACCATCTGAGCAAATCGTCCACAAAATAAATAAATTGCAAAAAAGTAAATTGCAAAAATTGTGATTATTATCATGATATTTGTAAAACAAAAAGTAAAGCATTGACGTAGTTGATCGATGATCGATCAGATCGATGCAACTGTTTTGTATATCTAGAAATAGAAATACTAATAAGATTTAATCTCATGTTTAGACCCAGTTTTGTATACTTACTGGCTATTGACGTGACTGTACTGACTATTAACACAGCATTAATATCGCAACTGGATCAGATCATACATATCCAACTATACTGTCCAACAATTCAAACAAATATGCTCCTTCAGTATATAGAAATAGGTCTGTTGTGACTACTACAGATGAAGGAAAAGTTAATGTAGGTTGCTCAACCATCGTAATGTGTATAATGCTCGAATTTGCTGCCTTGTTTATGACTTGGCATCGCCTCCGTCGTTATTCGTTCTGTAACAGTATAATTTCAATATGCATCCAATAATTGTACTGTAATCGAGAAATGCCGAAGAACATAAGGAGTTTACTTTTAGTTGTTCCCATTTGCTTCTAGGATGCGTCGGATCTCGACCCATTTAAATTCCTCCGGTCATATGGACTGCATAACGATGCGAGCGGAGATGTTTTTGTATGTATTGATGCAAAATTCTATGCAGTTAAATTATTTATCAGTAACGTACGAGGAATTTTCGTGATTATTTACATCACAAAACGTAATACAATGACTTTGAAAGCTTAGGGAACGATCGACGTTGCAAATAGTAATGATACGTTTTTAGGACTTTTTCTGCAAAGATTATCCTCGTTTCGTAATCAAACGTCTACTATGCTATTCATTCAAACGGAACGAATTATTTCACTATTTCTAATATGAATAACTAAAAAGGCACATATTACTTTTAAATGCTTTTAGGTTGTGTTTTGTTTATGTTTAATTAAATTTACATCCCTAGCGTTAGCTAGGCTCTAGGCGGTGGCACCTTAGGTTTGTTTATATTTTGAATTAGCATCAAAACCCTAGCGTTAAAGCCTATGCACACCACGTTAAACGCAACGCGACGCGTTTTAGGGACACACATTGACAGCGTTTCTAATTCATTAGAGCTGCATACTTACTCGCGTTTGTATTGATACTTATTGATGAAAAGACGCGTCGAATGGCGCGTTTAAAAAACGCGGTGTGCATAGGCTCTAACGCTAGTTTTGATGCTAATACAAAATATAAACAAACCTAAGGTGTCACCGCTGCAACGGCGTATAGATCCCAAATTAAATGGCAAGGGCTGCAGAGGAACCTACTAACGATGCGAGAGTGGTATATCATGATTTAATTAATCACTAGAGGGCGCCTTCTAACTTTATTCGCGGAGGAGAAAAAGTCATGACCCCTCTTTTTTTCTTTACCATAGTCAGGTAAGAAGTATTCTATAACCATCTGGACATACCCAGTTACCCGTGTACCAAAAATATATTGAAATCCGTTTAGCCGATTTAGCGTGATGAAGCCACAACGACACTTAACGATGCTTAACTCAGTCTGTTCCAGAGGTAAAGGAGCGGTATGGGAGGGGTGACAAGTGACGCGATATGACGTTTCCTAATTGTAACTGTCTCGCTATACATCTGTATGTCACTTGTCGCCCCTCAGGAACAAACTCAGTTATGCGTTAGGCATATAGTACCTAAACATCGCGGAGGACGTAATTAAGAGTGGTTAAAACCACCAAAAAATAATGAATTATTTTAATTGAATGCGGGATTTCCCGGACGACTTATAATCTATACTATTATAAAGTTGTAAAAATGAAATCTCTGTACATTAAAGATATTTTCGAAAAATTGATTGTTACCAAGTATTTCGAGGTCACTAAATCGAAAAATATTTTTTTTGGATTTTATGTATGTTTGTATGTGTCGTTGTGGCTTCATCACTCGAAATCGGCTAAACGGATTTCAACTATTTTTAGTACACGGGTAGCTGGGTATCTCTAGATACCCAGCTACCTAGCTGGGTATCTCCAGATAGGATACTTTTTATCCGACTACGTTGAAGAAACAATGAAGGGTTATGACTTTTTCTCCTCCGCGAACGAAGTTGCGGGCGCCTTTTGGTACTTAATACTAATAAATTAACACTCGTTATCAGTCCTATGATAAAATAGATGAAGTATGTCAGATGATGGATGCGAGAAATATTGATATTCTGTGCGAGAATGAAACAAGGCGAAAGGGTTATGACAGCACAAAATGAAGAGATTAATGAATGTTGATGAAGCGGCAGTTGTATGCCAGGATCGTAACAAGTGGAAGGAGGTAGTCTCTGCCTACCCCGTAATAGGAAAAACGCGTGATTGTATGTATGAATATATGTATGTTATCAGTCCTACGAGTATGCCCGACAGACTTATTGTAAGTGCACTTGTAAGTTGTCAACATATTTGAATTTTCTGCATTAGACAATTTTTATTCATAAATAATCTGACCTTGACAGTGATTAATTACTAATCCGGGAAATCCAGCATTCAATAAAAATCATTCATTATTTTCGGTGGTTATATCCACTTTATGTAAATAACTCTATTCCGACTTATGACCATAACGCGTGAAACTGCGTTAAACTTGTGGTTAAGCGGTGGATAATGATGGTAAAACAAAATATCGCATTCATCATTTCAGCCATAGGACGTCCACTGTTGGACACAGGCCTACTCAATAGATTTCCACATGGGCCGGATAGAGGCGACCCAAATCCGGCGAGTCCCCACAACCCTAACCAGGTCGTCCGACTACCTCACGGGCCCCAACCGCCATCGGTTCTTCGAACTATATGTGCACTGCCTATTGTCATTTATATTCAATTTTAAATTCAATTTTAACTATATCGTACTATATAATACTCTACTCCCGTCTCAGCCTCCGTATTCTAAAATAGCCCATCAAATTCCGCTGCTAAGTATTTTACGGCGTCGTATGGCGCAGAACAATAGTTTACATTCAGCTTCCGACCCCGTGTCACTGCCTCGTAACTGACATCCATGCGGCTTGCATTTGGCAATCGATCAAAGAGCTAAAATCGGACTTTGTTGATTTGAACGTCAATCACAACCAAGTCTATTGTTCATGTCGGTGTTTTGCTTTGGCTTTTTACGAGCTACAACGTGTTTTGAAATCGGAATGAAATTAATTTCGTGTAGGGTTTCATAATGTGGAATATTGTCAACTGTTTTTTTTTTAGTATTCAATATTTTTCCTCAAATATCGTGTTACCGATTTCAAATTACCGTTAACTTTGTGTTTGTTTTCACATGCCAGAATATTTAGCTCAGTTATTTCATACAGTAACTATCAGAAAATGTTTCATTCGCTACTTCAGAGTTCATGAGAAATACCTAATCATTCAATCAATCATCTTGACAATGAATAATAACTGGCCCATTACGAATCATTCTCGCGCATCGCGAATAAATCATGGTCTACTAAAGTATAATATTCACATAATTGCTATGAAAAAGTATGGACTATTAACTTTATTAACTACAAATTATCACTTTAATTGCAGAACAGACAAACGGACAGGCGTAGGGATAGGCTAGAAATCAACTAGTAACTAACTCAAATCAATATATAAATAAATCTAGTAATACCCAGAAGTTTCTAAATTATAGGTACAGTTACAAAGTTGTACATGCATTCAGTAAGATAAACCGTGCAACACTTCACAGCTCCAGTCTTTCCTGAAAACAAATCCCGAACGCTCCAAATCCTTTCCAATCGCGAACTTAAAACTGATGAAAGAACGTAAAGCGAACAGATAAAAAAAGCACTGAAATCCGCAAGGAAATCTTAGCAGCAACAAGAGCAGCTAGAGTGTTCGGAGCCGGGGATCTTGTATTTACAGAAGGTAGTAATCCTCTTAGCGCAGTGGACGGTGTTTACACTATAACTAATACTGGGCGAGGTGTGGAATTAATGAACAGACTATAATGCTTCTGAGCTGTTTGAAATGGATGCAGCGGATATGAAATAGGAGCGGATTGCTTTTGGATACATTCTGAATAAGCGAAAATTGGGAAATTGAGGAGCATTCTCCGGTGCTATTGACACTTGGACACGATTGCTTTTATTGACTATAGATACAACTATAAGCACTCTTTTAGTGTTAAGCATTTGTTAATAAGTTCCTCTAAAAAAAAAACATTTTTGGACGAGCTTTTATTGCCGACTGTATTGTTCTTTGAACATCCATCAACTACTCACAGAGACGATTCTAAAGAGCCCAAACTACTTCAAGTTTCGAGCTAACAAACGCGCACTGATGCGAGCTCGCTAACAGTAAAAAGGTTCCAAAAAAATCGACGATGTCACAACTCTCCTCGGTCTCCCCTTTCGTACTATTGCCACCGAACTTACAAAAGTATAATAATATTTTCTTCTGTTTCCGCCAATATTACTCACTGAAATAAAACAATTTAACGGATTATATCGTGTATATTATCTCATTGTACTTCCCGACGAATAAAATAATCAAGCCCTTCTGGCACATGTGTAACTGTCTTTATAGCTTAGGCCCATCTGGCATGTATGTACACCTTTATACTTTATACAATCATTTATGTATTTAATCTTAGCTGTACAAAAGAAACAGTTATTGCACAAATGGAAGACTAAATGCCATAGAGTATTCTCTAGCAGTCGACCTTGGGACATAGCAGATAACTTATAGACAACTTACAAACGAATGTTTGTTCCTTAGTCAAGACCCGAAGATTATAACATCTAAGAAAACATCCAAGAAAAGAAAGAAAATTGGTAAATGATCTATGTAGTATTACATTTTACTGTTATAAGTATGTATATCGTCGTAAAGCTTACTTAGATAAATACTCAGGTACTCTTCACGATAACAAGGCACTATAACCAAGAAAAGCAACGCAAAAACGACAAACCTTATTAGCGTGGAACGCTCGTATAGAATTGACTAAGTTAAACGCCCCGCATTCAAATGTTCCCTGGAAAGTTAGAGCCGGCTCACAATGGATGCACTCCAGTGTCTTGTATGCAATTTGCCATTGTCGTAACAAACGAAAAGCGCACCGTGAGTCTACCGGGTAGCAGTATACAGGCTGTGGGCACTGCACGAGCGGAGCGGGTCGGCATTACAATATTGTGGTATTCAAATGTTATTGGGAAAGCTGGAACTTACATAAACTAACTCTTTTCTCTCTTCAATTTAAGAGCTACGCTCTTGTCAGTTTAGCAATCGCCAGCCGTTTCTTTCTTGGGCTTTCTCCTTCACTTCTTGGTAAGACATGACTTTAACCTTTCTTTTGTTTGCTCAAAGTAATTTTGTCTTAGCCTTCCCTTACCTCGCTATTCCTCGATTTTTCCTTCTATGATAGTTTGAGGAAAAAGTCATGTCTTAGCAGATGGCCTATCCTAAGCAGTACTAGCCCAGAGCTCCACAAAATCATGATCCGCCCTTGGTGGTTATAGCACTAGCGGAGTGGGTAGCAGATATTATCCAGTATAAGAATCAGTACCAGCCTCTCAATGGGTACACTCCGGTGTCTTGTCTGCAATTTGCCATTGGCACGTGCGAAGTAGCTGAAAAGTATTGTCATCCGTGAAATCTTTTCATTTTAATGTTATGATAAAACTGATTATCATTATATGTTAAAAACTCCCTTTCGTTGATTCATCTATTTCTTCACTGATATTTCTTCACATCTTGCTCTACCGTGAGAAGATAAATCCTCGTTAAGAAACAACAAATGATTGTAAGGGTATGTAAAGACCACCAAAAATTAAAAACTGTATGATTTTGGACGAATCGAAATACTTATTAGCTGGAAAAAAGTGGCTGTCAGCGGTTGGAAATAAAAAACTTAGGACCGAGCTCTGTGGCATGCCATGGGAGAGACCTATGTCCAGCAGTGGACGGAGATGGGCTGATGATTATGATACTTATTAGCGAGTAGAGAGCGAATGCTCAAAACTTCATTCCACACATGGTCATTTTACATTTTTTTTTATTATAAGGTTTGATTTCTATTCATTGGTACGGTAGCTAAGTGAAGCTCTTTTATAGATAGCGTTGCATTTTTTGGATGACAAATCCTATAAAATAAGTCACTGCACCCGCTAATCGCCAACAAGACTGCAGCCTGAAGCTTGAGCAATATATTTCACGTCATCACAATGCTATAGTTGTTGCTAAATTAGCTGCTTGAGTGATTTACGGCCAATATTCTGCGGTGAAGAAACTGCTTCGCTAGACATTTGTCATTCCCTAATTTCGCTGTAAACTGCAATATAAATAATAAAAATATTTAATCATTCATAAATTTGTCCTTTCGCTTACAATTAAACATGTAGGGAGATATAAAGTTATGCTGCAGACTAGCGGGTCTATTATGGTTGCATCCTTCATGCCATGGAAAAAACAGAAGGTTGAGAATGTCGAGACGAGTGCATAATTAAATTGTCGCCGGCAATATTTCCGGGCGGGTGCAACCTTCAAGCCATCAAGAAAAGAGCGTACTCCTGAAAGGCCGGCAACGCACTTGTGACTCCTCCGGTATTGCAGGTGTCTATGGGCGAGGGTAATCGTTTACCATCAGGCGATCCCTCTGGTCGTTTGCTACCTATAACATAAAATAAAAAAGTCGCTATTTAGGGGCTGCCCTAAGAACGCCAGCATGATCGTAGTTCATTAAGAAATGACATAGAAAAAAAGTACTAATATGTAAGTTTTATTAATACGACGAAACAGTCTCCTTATTTATTATCATCGTATCAGTCTTAAGACGTTTACGGCTAAAGGCCTCCCTCAAGGATCTCGACAATGACAATGACCTAATGGCCGCCCTCTTTGGTCCTTACTGCCCGACTGACTTTGTCCATCTTGTTGGGGGCCACGCTTCGTCGTCTTGTACGCGGTTGCCCCACAAAAACCTTTCTGCCACAGCGGCCACCGCTGATTTATACAGGGACTGTAGTTACGTTAGAAATTTAACATAAAACTGGGTATTTAAGGAAATTAAACTGCATTTCTACAAAAAATATCATAAAATACCAATTACCCGCAGCTTTCGGGATAAAAATATTTTATGTCCTTTCCAGGGTCTCCAACTGTAGACATACATAACATTTAAATTGGTTTATTGATTTAAGCGCGAAAAAGTAAAATACAGACAGATTCTCTCGCTTTTAGAAGGTGGGCACTTCGTTCGCGGAGGAGAAAAAGTTAATACCCCTATTTTTCCTTTAGCGTAGTGGGGTAAAATGTATCCAATAACCATCTATAGACACCCAGCTATCCGTGTACCAAAAATATAGGAAATCCGTTCAGACGATTTGCCGTGATGAAGCCACAACGACACATACAAACATACAAAAAAAATCGATTCAGTGACATCCAAATAGTCCGTTACAACCATTTTTGAATATATCTTCAACGTACAGACATTTCATTTTTACAACTTTGTAATAGTATAGAAGTATGGATTAACCTGGCTTGGCAAATCTGGTGGTCAAAAGTATAATACGAAAGACCAAAAGCGGTGGGGAATGTTCGTAATACTTTTCGTAGTCAAAAGCAATTTGATTACCGTCATTGAGCGTCGGACAAGGGAGGTCTTGTCGAGACTGTCAATTTACCCGCTAACTTTCCCATTTAACTTTCGGAACCCTAACTTTTTTCTGAACATTCTTCCCCGGAGTTTGTATTGTCGGGGTTTCGGTGTAAAAATCGAATTTGGACGATTTGATCTTTACCCTGTTATCAAAACGTGATTTGCTATATGTTTGAATGGATTTAAATGAAACTTATATTATAAGCAGAGTACAGTCAGTGTCAAATAGACCGTAGCATCCAACCGCCAAATATATCGCTACACATCTTTTTCTATAGCCACTAAGACGGCTGACGATTTATTTGCCGCTTTGACTGTTACACACTTTTTGACGCTGACTGTACCTACTGCTCGACATGTTTTGACCCATTACGTGACCTTGTCCACTCGTAACTCGTGACTAAGGTCTTCATAATGTACCGTTTACTACATGAGCAGGGTTCAGTGAGATATTTGCCTAAAGTTTGGTGGCGTCTATATTGAACGGTATGGAGCCGGACTAAATTTAATTTTCTTATAAACTTCCCGGGATTTCTTAGTTTAGTAACAAGACCAAAACGCATGTTTTATTATTTTCTTACGTGACATATACCTTAAAATTAAATCAATTCTCACCGCGGTTACGACAAATACTTACATACGTTATTACATTACCTACATTTACATAACAACTTACGTGCTTACCAAAATAGTAAAAAATCCTGTTCATGAGCAACCGCTACTCGTAATATCTTTATGATTCGTTCAATACTTTTTTTATTGTTATCACTTGTTATTAGTAAGCAATGTAAAATTCTTCTTTTATCAGCCACATAAAATCCATTCACATAAGCTAAGATCAATATTTTCACGAGCTCAATATTTTGCTTCGACAAACATCTCCGTGAAAACAAGTCTTGTTTACGTTTGCCAACATTGTGGAAAGTTGGACAAATAATGGTTCCCGTTTAAACTTAGCCCAAAAGATTTAACCGGGGAAGTTCCTTTCTCGGAGTAGTCTATTAGTGAAGCTCTAGACTTGATTTGCTCTGTTTGCCTGGAGTTAGTCTAGATTTGTTTCGCGGTGACCTGTCTAAAGCAGTTTTAAGTTTTAATATGTTAGATGAACTTTGTTCGGCGTTCAAAAGCTATAATCTAGAAAATTTAATACAGCGTTCTGCTTAGTGGTTCGAGCGAGGAAATCGGAAGGTCGCTAGTTCGAAGGTCGATGATTCGCTTGTACTTAGTGTTTCTAGAACATAACCAATGCCCGTAAGGTGAAAAAACTACATTGTGGCAACTGAATGTGTGCTCTTTACTTTTTTTTAACCTGACCTTGAGCTGGGTCAATCTCTGTCTGTCTGGAATAGATTCAATGGGACTACAAACCCACCAACTGGAATGTCATGCTCGAAAAGAAGAATCAGTTAAGAGTAAAACAATGCGCAAGGCACAAAAAGTAAGCAGGTGAGTTAAAACCGGTTTAAACCGACATACGGCGTAGGAGAGAGAGCGAATGAATCTGACACTGAGACACTAACTGTATATAGCCGCTTATCGCTCTGGTATCCCAGTATTAAATCCCGGCAAACTTCTTGAGCCAGAGGTAAACCTGCGTGCCAGAATGTAAATCGGTAACTGCGCAGTCAAAGCAATACTCAAGAAGTTCAACTTTAACACGCAGTTCAGCAGCTCTGTACTTTCACCAGGAGAGTATTCCGAATTTAATGAAAATTTAACAGGCTCCTTGGGAATACACCAAGACTATACTAAGCTTTTGACCTCGAGGACCCTGTGATGACTTGGAGAAGAGGGATAAATACCTCAAAGTTTGTTTTCTTTTTCAGTATTTGACTTATATTTCTTATAATAAGCACATTTTGGGTACCATATTGCATGACAAAATTAAAGAACATTAAATTTACAAAAATTTCGTTGATGAACCAGATTTTCAGGCCTAATATTAACGGAGATAGTCAAGACTTAGGATAGTTTTCCTAGTTCCAAACAACCTGTAAAAGTTTCATGAAATTTAGAATACTTTCCAGCTACCCTGACCTTCTTTTTCGATATTTCGATTCAGGTTTTACGGCGATCAGAATAGATGACAATCGCTTTATTTCAGGTAATGAGAAAAAAAAAACGATACAATGAGTTCATACCTAATTGCCATTCTTCTTCTTTCGGTGCCATCTCCAAACCGAGGTTGGCAATCATTCTTTCAATGCGTACTTTATAAATTTTTCAGGATAAGTAGCATATCTCACTCGCCAGCCTCTATTTTATCTTAATGCATATCACGCCAATCCTTCACCACGTTATCGCGTGATTGAAGGAAAAATTAACAAACCCTAGGATAGAGAAGAGCAAAACCGATTAGCGTATCCCAAAATATCTATACGTATTAAATATCAGCCAATTTGCTTTTAGGTCTAGTGCATTCTATTTGCCGAGCGCGTGACATTGTTAGCATGATGCATGGGGTGTCACATGCCAAAATGTTGCGAGCGTCGTTAGGATTTACAGGCAGAGGAATGATCGGCGACGAGACGGTTACTGAACATGAGTATTCACCGTCTAATTTTGAAGAGAGCTTAGTAACTGTGAAATGCGTTGCCATTTGTCTACGTTCGTGATAATCGACAGTGACATAATATATTTTTTAATACAGTTGCTCAAAAAGTGCTAAGTGGCTGTTTAGCGTGCGGAAAGTTGGTTTTCGCGAACTTTTCACTTTTCCATTTTTTTTTAATGTATACTTGTTCCAACTCATGACTACCTATTGAATATTGAAAAACCGTTCTTAATAAATTATCTTAATGGAACGGAATAGCTGCCGAAACGCCAGTCAAAGAAGAGGCGTTTTTTCTTACTGCAAGCATGTTTTAAGTTTCGAATTCCCTACTTGTTGCTTTTCTTATTTTTCGCAACTGTATTTAAAAACGTCGTTCGATACACGTGCGGAAATGTCATTCTTTGTTCATCCCGAGTCTCGGTACTCGTGAAGTTGACATACTTTCCGCACTAGCATCGAAATGTACTATTGTGTACCAAGTCAGGAATTAATTTTCGTGCAACTTTACCGCCCTAGGTCGGTAAAGCCCGAAATATTTATTTAAAAAAAATCAGCAGTATTGCTTTGGGTAGTGCATTCTATTTCCCGTAACAGATTGTTAGCATGATGCATGAAGTGTCACATGCCAAAATGTTGCACGCATCGTTAGGATTTACAGGCAGAGGAGAGATTGGCGACGAGACGAGGCATGTAAATGAGTATTCGCCGTCTAAATTTGAACAGGTTAAATAACAATACAATTGTTTAAAACATGCGCAGAACTGTTTATGTAAATCGGTGACGACAGGCCGCAAAATAATGCATCTTGAGTTCTCTATCCGGTTTCGCTAGTGAATTTGATCTTGGCCCGCATGGCAAAAGTATAGGAAGTGTTTATTTTTACAAGATAACAATGAGGCTGATGTCATTTTGTTACAATTAATTACATCTTATATATTCTTCTCCTTGTATAATTGCCAGGAGAGTGCTCATGTCTATATTTAAGCTATCCTCGAAAAGTAGGTTGACCCATGTCTTCGTTGCTACGTTATACTTAAACACATTTTGGCATGTATACAAGAAGAATATATTAAGATGTAATTCAGTGTAACAAAATGTATTTTTCTCCCCAACGACGTATATTAATCGAGTCTAAACTAAGTAACCAAACCAACAGTTATGTTTCCAACTGTTTTTAACGTGGATATTGAACATCACATAATTTTATTGCGATAATGGTACTAAGTCCAAAAAAAATTAAATTGCTGCGCTCACTTGGTTTAGTTCCTACGTACAATATCTTTGTATGTATTTCTCAATAAAAAAAAAGTTTTTAACAAAGATGTGCTTTTTATGCTGATATCCAACCTCATTTCGTTTAATATTCTACTAAGGAGCGTTAATATTTCTATGTGAACTAAGGACGAGTTGGAGGAATTTTTAATTACGCTAAGAATTTTTCGAAGTTTTGATTGCTCTTCAACTCGGGAAACTTTCGCTTTCCAGCCCGAAGTATTAAGACTTTTTGTAAGGCGATGTTTACAGGGAAAGCCGTACAACAAACAAGTATCGTGGTACGGAAGGGATGAAAGTTGACCGATACGTATCTTTGCTTACGGAAAATACAAAAATATATTAAGTACAAGAAGGTGCTCGTAACTTTGGAGGAAGCAAAAGCCATAAGCCTCTTTTTTGCTTTAGCGTAGTTAGTTAAAAAGTATCGCATATCCACCCATGGATGCTTAGCAGAGACTCAGAGACCGTCAGGAAAATTGCAAGGGAAGCCGAAGCGTATTCATTTACTCATATTTAACTAAAAGGAGGTTGCCTTTCCTTGGGCAACCCGGTGGGAATCGGCTTATATGGAGGCCACGCCACTCATGCTTAGCTACGGATCTTTATCGGAATCCCTAACGTCATATATCCTAATGTATCATTTGCCATTCCGCATTTTTTTCAGAAACTGTAAACTTCTCAGGAATGTTACAAAACAAACCTAACCTAACTTAGTCTAATCTATACGACGATCTTTTAAAAAATCCTGAAACATTTACGGTTTCTGAAAAAAATGCGTTATGGTAAATGATACATTTGGCAAACGATACATTAGGACGAACGACATTAGGGTTTCCGAAGGAGACCCTCTTAGCTACCCGTGCATCAAAAATAAGTATTTGAAATCTGTTAAGTCATTTTAGCGTGATGAAGCCGAAAGACAGACACAAAGAAAAAAAAATATGTGGGACTACACAAATTGACCTAGTCCTAAACTAAGCAAAGCTTGTACAATGGGACCATGGGTACTACGCGACGATGTAGGTAATATATAGATAAATTATAATACTTCAATACATAGGAAACATCTAAGACCCAGGAACAAACATTTGTGCTCATCACACAAACACTAGCCCTGGCCGGGATTCGAACCGGGGACCGCCAGCTTCGTAGCCCAGAAGAAAGTATAAATAAAGAAAGTAAATACATTAATAGTCCGTTTCACTATTTTGTTAACTATCTTAAATGTACGGATATTTCATTTTTACAATTGTCTAAAGCGTGTTTGTTAGTTGTCCTTTTACAAATCAATGAAACAGCGGTGATTTTTTTAATGAATGCAGTCAAAATATGGGTCAGATACTGATATAAGTAGAATAATCTTCCCCTTTTGTCCCAAAAATGAATACTTTCTCGACGTATAAGCAAATAATGTCTATTAGATACTATATTTTAAATGTTTAATGTACAAGATGCGAATAAGTTTGACACTACCATATGTTCTATTACCGTCTTATACATATTTAGATGTAGTATTGATTTCATAATATCTATACTGTTATAAAGTTGTAAACATGAAGTCTGAACATTAAAGATATTTTCAAAAGAATAATTGTAATGGACTATTTGGAGGTCACTGAATCGAAAAATATATTTGTGAATGTTTGTGTTTGTCGTTGTTCATCACGCCAAAAACTGATTGCAACTAGTTTTGGTACACGTGTAGCTGGGTATCCACATCCACAGATGACTATAAGATATTTATTACCCGACGAAGCTGACGAAAAAAGAGGGGTTATGACTTTTACTCCTCCGCGAACAAAGTATCGGGCGTCTTCTAGTTCTTAACGAATTACACAATTTCAATTATCTTACAACCCCATAATTTCAGTACATTACATAGAATAACTTAACAATATAATAATTTTTCGGTTCGTGCGATGCCACCCCAACATCAAAAAATCCGTAATTATACGTCGTAGCGCAGGTAGCAATATCTATGGAAAATAATATGGTATACTAGATAATTGGTCGTTTTAATAGGGACATTCATTGTATTCAAATAAAAATAAAATTGTGATGCGAAACGGTAGTTTTTATAGTATAGGTAGTGAAGACACGTTTGGCTCCGTGGGTTGCATAACGGCCTACGAAGCTGGCGGTCCCGGGTTAGAATCCCAGCTAGGGCAAGTATTTGTGTGATGAGCATGAATAGTTCTTCCTGGGCCTTGGATGTTTTCTATGTATTAAAATCCATATCCATACTTAATATTATAAATGCGAAAATGTGTCTGTTTGTCTGTCTGTTACCTCTTCACGCTTAAACCGCTGAACCGATTTGGATGAAATTTGGTATGGAGATAGTTTGAGTCCCGGGGAAGGACATAGGCTACTTTTTATCCCGGAAAAATACCCTTATACACGATAAACGAATTTAATGCGGACGAAGTCGCGGGCAAAAGCTTGTGTATCTATATGTTATGTATACCGTCGTCTAGTACCCATGGTCCAAGCTTTGCTTAGTTTGGACTGTGTCGATTTGTGTAAGAATATCCCTGTGTTATTTTATTACTATAGAACTCCTAAAATATATATATAATACTAGCTTCTACCCGCGACTTCGTCCGCCTTAAATTCGTTTATCGCGGATAAGTGTATTTTTCCGGGATTAAAAGTAGCCTTTGTCCTTCCCCGGGACTCAAACTATCTCCATACCAAATTTCATCCAAATCGGTTGAGCGGTTTAAGCGTGAAGAAGTAACAGACAGACAGACAGACAGACAGACAGACAAACAGACAGACACACTTTCGCATTTATAATATTAGTATAGATGAGTTCGATACCTTGTGTGTAGCTTGTTTTCTCAGCCTTTAAAGTAAGTCCACGATTAAAGTATGAACACAATAAAAACTAATTGAATAATTCATAAAATGTATAGTAACTTTTGGTACGTAACCGTTTCGATAAACGCAAGTTCTAACAGTGCTGTAAAACAAAGTTATTAATTTACCCGTTCAAGGTCGTCACACATCCCTAGGCTGTGCAAAAAATGCTCTATTATAGTATGGAGCATTTTTTGGGAAAATCCAAAAATATGCTTTAACCTTGTTGTATCTTGGCAGTTTTTATAAGATCATAGTAGTTTTTCACCAATATTTTTATTTTGTAAGGCCGTTCTGCAACATACCACCTCCTCCGCGAACGAAGTTGCTGTATCTTCTAATTGAGATATAATTCAGTCAGGAAATTAATATAAATAGTAACAATAGTTTTGTGAATGAGTCGAGTGATTTAAATATCGAATCTTATTAGGATTTAAAATAAATGCATGCAAAGGAACGAATTGTAGGTGTCATAGGTTTAAACATTAGCAAGAAATAACTCTTCTTTAGAAGCTGATTCTGAACTGTGGGTAGATCAAGCCAGGCCTCCTTATCAGTAATCAGTAGCGGGAGCGCAAATTAACAAACGAAAATGCTATACGCGGCCATTTAAAGTTGGGGTGGGATGTAGTACGCAAGGCACGAGGACTGCGGAGGTTAAATCAGGCTCGAATGCACATTTTTAAAACCAGCAACAATTATTTCCGAACGGTCTTCAATAACATTAACCCGCCTTTAGTTTCGTAAACAAAAGACAAAAACAAATGACTTGGAAACTGACTTCAACTAAATAGCCTCTATTCATATACACACAATGGAGGTCAAAAGTCCAACCGTTCACTATTTAATTCTATTCCAACCAAAATCGTTTAACAAAAGCGAACAAAATTTTGTTTGCCACCTAATTTACTGGACGAACCCAATTCCGCCCAACAGCAACAATCGACGCAAAAACCTATCAAAACTTGAGAAAATTCAATAACGCCACTTTGAAACTTTGTTAAAGGAAGGAGGAATATTCTTATGAAAAAATCCCAATTTGTGTCGCCGGTAAAATAAAAAACAAAGTGAATAAAAATGATAAAACCTGCCAAGCGCGAGTCGGGTCACGCAAAACGAAGGATTCCTTATTGTCGCGTTCATGGGTCAATAAACTTTTTTCTGTACATCTTTGCCATGGTTACTCCTCCTGAGTCACTCTTTAGAACTAAGATCTTACACGACATAAATGCAACAAAACATTTTTTTTAGCCAATATATGTCTATTTTTCAAGGGCCCACCTCGTCAATACCCTAGATTATTAGCGTTTTTCTAAGTAACTTCAGTTACTATTGTCTCCTGACTCCTGAGTTACGGGACAGAATGACATGAAGAATAAGATGATCAACCCTCACATCAATGCAAATCCTTTAAATATACATTGCTTAAAAAATATAACGCAGCAGACTTATCTTAACAAGAAACTCAAGGCCAGGTTTTCAAATATAATTCTAAAACTGTTTGACCTATGCTATTTAAAACCGTTCATTTACGGTAAGTTTTTTTTACCTGTGACATATTTCTCGACGAAGCCGTTTTGCAATTTCTTTATGCATGGCATTTCTTTTGTCTTTCGCAGCGATTACTTACCAAAGTTCCAATGTTTAAGAAAAAACTTGCTTAGAAGTGTTAATAGATATTACCTCCAAAGAGCAGTCAAACGGTACCTCACCGAAAACGCCATTTTATTTCCTTCGCTACTTACAAGTTTAATTTCGTTCAATTTTTATCATATTTACTAGTTTATTATTTATTCACTTATATGTTATTGAAATGAAAATCTCACTCACATGTATGTCATTCTACCCGTGCATATTTTTTTCTATCAATTCCACTACAAAACATACGTCATTTATTAAATGTTATTTCAATAAACCGTGTAAACCAACTAAAATACCTGCAAGATTCGGACGCCACGACAAAACTATAAGGGTTCCGATTTTGCCATTTTTACTACGGAACTCTAAAATCGGGGCCCGCAACGCTGACAGGGCCCAGTTTGCCTTGCAACGATCTACCGCGGATATTATTTAACAATTGTTAGTTTCTTTTCTCATTTTCTCTTAAGTTATTTTCTCGAAGACAATGCCTTCGCTTTGCTACTTTTCTCGACCTGTTTTGTGATGGATAATGCATAAGTATGGTCGCGTTTAACGGTAGTTTGCACCTACTATCATTGTCAGAGGGTTATTATACAAATGGATATAACAGTTTGAAAAGTATTGCTCAAGATTGGAATTCGTGGCAGGAGCGTATGTAGGCCCTCTGCACCTCTGGGGAGCCTTAGGAGAACAACGAGAATAACATCAATTGGATGAAAACAAAAAGGCTGATACGTTATTAACAGATTTCGGTGACCAGTGTGCAATTCGCAGCACGCTTTAGAACTGTAATAAGTAATCCATCTAGGGCTGTTATGAGCGATTCCTTAGAATCTACTTCGAATTCCAATATTACCTTCCAATATTTCCTTCTCTAGGGTAATTTTGACCTAGGGATTCCAATCACAAGCACACCCACAAAGTGCCACAAATAACAATATAATTACCCAATTACCCACGTCTGGCAATTACACGCTCACAAATATGTAAGGTGACATATTTTCAGTCATGCAGCCGCATGACAAAGTAATATTGGCGACGAAACAATAATTATTTGAGGGTCTATTCAGACGTACCACAACCGCATGACTACCGCAGCCAAACCGCAACGACAACCACGTCGTCGGGCGATTAATTTTATAAAAATAAATAGTTTTATTCACACGGACCACATTTCGCCGTCAAACGCAAACGTGTGGACGATACGGACCACAACGAAACGACAACGCAACCACTAGCGACACGCTCTATAGCAGACGGCTTCGCCGCAAGCTCAACGTTGCATTCACAGAATGACGTGCAAGGACACTGCTAAACTGTCTATCTCACTAGCCACAACGTCACCACATTGAAACCAAAAGCGTCAAACAACATCGACGTTTTGCAGTTACCACAACCCAACTGTAAAAGCTGCAGCTATACTATTCACACGTAACCACTGTTTCACCACATTTTTCCGCGCGTTGTAGTGTGTTTGTGGTCCATGTTAATAGACAATTCCATATATTTATCAATCTGTCATTGATGCGAGTTTTTATAAATAGGGATGTGTTATTATGAATTTAGGTGGAAAATCATTCATGAGAGTAAAATCTAATACACCCAGAGATGAACATTACTTTTATCAAAAATGTTTTTTATATTCCTCGTTTTCGTAGTTTTCAATGGAGCTACGTCATACGAAGCGGCTCGCAGCGGGTGGACACTAAAAACTCAAGTTCAGTGGCATGCCATGGGAGAGGCCTATGTTCTGCAGCGGACGGATATGACGGCGACGATGATACTGTTCACGATATAAGAAACATATATAGTATATTAACACACATATTTATTACATAAGCTACATCTCCTTATATACTTACTAGTTGTTGTCTGCGACTCCTTCCGCGTAGAGAAGCAATTTATAGCTTACAAAGTTTAACCCCCTTTTTCGTCCCTAAAAGGGATGATAAGGTACATAACTGGAAAGTTTCATAAAAATTCGTCCAGTATAGTTTTTGAGATTAAGTGGAACGTACATACATACTTTCACGTTTATAATATAGATAGGGTATTATAAATGCGGAAGTAATTTGTCTGTCAATTACCTCTTCAACCGCTGAACTAATTTAAATTAAATTTGGTATGGAGATAGTTTGGGACTTGAGAAAGGATACGGTGTAGTTTTTATCGCGGAAAAATCCACGGTTTAAAGGATAGATACAATAGTAAGCCACGCGTCGAGCCCGCGGGAAAATCCCAGTTATTTATACTGTTCAAACGATCGCTATAAAACTGCGGCCCTGTGTATATTTAAACATAAGACAGCAATAATAAAATGATAGCCCAGTTTTCTACAGATAAACTTAAATGAACTATAAAATAAAATACAGCCATCAACATGAATTGAAAACACCAGATGTTTATAATGAAGTTTTTAGTAGTTATTCTAACGAATAAAATGTCTGTATTATTTCTGAGTCACGTAAATATGTTTATTAATATAACTTTTTAGTAGCCTCAGCAGAATAACTATGCTTTGCAATCCATCCGGGTTTCCTCGTATTTGTCCTAGTTTTGGAGTCCGGGGGCCGTCGAGGGGTTTTTTTTAAAGTGTCCGGGTAAAATCAAGACACTTTGGTTTAGGTGAACCGAAAAACTTAAATTAAATCCAACACGTACGGGAAAATTTAGAGTTACTCAAAATATTCGAGGGCTTTAAAGTTTTTGTCTACGTTCGGCGATAATCAAGATGACATCCTTAACCGCACATAGCGCACATGACAACAAAATATGTCTAAGATTAAAAGCCGAGTGCACGCTTGCGTGACGTGTGCGTACGCAGCGGTGTGTCATCTCATACGAGGACTCGTACTTTACAACGCGCACGACACGCGCCCGTCTACGTGCACGTCACGCACACGCATCCGTTGTGACTCGGGTCTTAAGGAAGCAATAAGATCGAACTCGCTCCTCAATTCGAGAACAAGGATTTCTCGATTTCCTACGAAGTCCTAAATGCGAAACCATTAGTTAGTACTCACTTGCTCGCTGTCTGAAACAATGGAATCAAACGGTAGTACCTGAAAACAATAAATCATTGTTAATTGTGATGTTGACTTGCATTTGTTTTGTAAATAATAGGTCTAAGGATTGCGATATTTTACCCGACTGAAGTAAAAAGAAGGAATATGACACAGATAACTTGTTGTTTCAAACAAATACATTTAAAACGATCCGATTTTGAACAATTGCAAGCGAAAGTACTTGCGGCTTTTCTAGCGGGTAAAATTAAATCCGTTTTCACGCACTTACTTGAACTGACGGGTCAGACGGCTAACTCATTATTATTTATTAGGTAATTTAAAAAGGCATGTTTTTATAACGAGACATCAAAAATCTACGATACGTTAACTGGTATGTAGACGATTAAAAAACATAGTACTTGTATTATACACAAAGCATACTTCTTAGTTCCGTTCACATTCGGATAAATAATAAAAAAAAAATACTTGATTGAATCGAAAATTAAAATTATGTAGGTAGTTACATACGACGCAACCACAAGTATGAAGGATGTTTTGACTAAATTAGTATAATGAAACGAAAAACTCCAGTAAACCCGGCCAGTTAGAATTCCGACAATAAAACAAAACTAGGGTGCGTTCAAAATGTCTTTCCCATACTTCCAACTTACCCCAACGCACTTAATAGACATATTTTTAAGGAGTTTTCGAAGATCCTAGTAGGTACTCAAACGGATAAATCAGTGGTCAGAAAACACGGCCAGTTTGCAATAAAACAAAACATGAGTATCGATTATCGAAAACAGCGGCTCCGCTCCAAGCATTAATCAAGTCACGGTGATGCGGTGGTAGAAATTTTAATTTCTATTGTATTTCTGGTCGTATGGTTCGTAAAAAATCAAGAACCACAGGTTATTAGAACTATGATGATGATGATAAATACCAACACATTACTAGGCAGTAAAAGATGCCGGCCACGTTTGTAGCAATAAAACAAAACCAATGAACATGTGACACAAACATAGGTTTATAATAAGGACTATTTACACATGATGTAAGGAATTTTCGAACACCTTCACATTCAGAGAAATTAAAGGCCAGAAAAACCCGATCAGCTACAAAACTAATGAACATATGCGACACAATTCCAAAATATTACCTATACGAATATGTAGGTTAATTGTAGAGTAAAAGTATAACGGTGTAAAAATAAAATAAGAACTGCACGTCATTTCAAGGAGTTTTCGAACAAATGACTGATCAGAAAACACGGCCAGTTTGCAATAAAACAAAACTCATGAACGACACAAGAATGAGTATCGATTATCGAAAACAGCGGCTCCACTCCGAGCATTAATCAAATCACGGCGATGCGGTTTAATGGCACTAATTACAGCTCGCGATCACCTACGCTACAGATAAACTGGCGCAGATGTTGCGCGATACTCAATTATCGTGCTTTTGGGGTTCCGTACCCCAAAAGGGAAAAAACTGGACTGGATAAGTCTATTAACGGTTCAAACGCTGCCCTCATTATTTACCGTTCTATTTCAGTTCGGATTACTTTCGTGGTGTTTTCTAAAAATCCAGGTATTCTAAAAAATAACCGAAAATCCATGCAGTTAAATGGCACTAATTACAGCTCGCGATCACCTACGCTACAGATAAACTAGCGCAGATGTTGCACGATAATCAATTATACTTCCGTAACTGGAGAACAAGCGAGATCGGGTAATTATATTAGCGGTTCGCTTTCTTTTATCTGGTCTCATTATTTACTATTTCTATTTAATTTCGAATTGCTTTCGAGGAATTTTCAAGACATACAGGCATGAAAAAATAATACCGAAAATCGATGCGGTTTAATGGCACTAATTACTGTTCGCGATCACCTACGCTACAGATAAACTGGTCCAAGTGCGATACTCAATTATCGTGTCTTTTGGGTTCCGTAACTCAAAAGGGTTCCATAGGAAAAAAAACAACCCTTTTTTTGGTCTCACAACAATCAGTGCCGTGACTTAGTTCCTTGTATCCAATAAACTATGGAACGAAACAAAACAAATTTTGTTATACACAAAGATCAGAAACAAATGAAAAAAATTTTCGACGATACTGGACTTGAACCAGTGCCTTGAGCCAGACCGGGGCAGCACGCTCTACCATCTGAGCTAATCGTCCACACCAGTAGTCGACGAATTTTGTCATCTGCTCTTGCTTATGGATCTCTGTATAGTGCATCCGACTCTTTAGCCACTCCGCCCTCCGCTCGCCGGCTCTTTAGCTTTTGTGATCCACTAATAAATTGCAAAAATTGTGATTATTATCATGATATTTGTAAAACAAAAAGTAAAACAAATTTTGGTCACCAAAGAAAATCAGCTCCGCGAATTAGTAGCATAATGCTTGAATGAATGAATTAATGATTTATTCGATGTATGTGGGAGATGGGTTACATTTGCAGGTTGAGTTACATAACACAGAATCACCAGACCCTACCTTTACAGGCGTACATACATGTTGGCATATACATAATTTCATTACATAATTTACTATCTTCGATCTTAAAAAATTACAGTAAACTACACTATTTTCCTAAATTCAGTTTAATATCAGTCTCAACTTGTCATGGTTAACATAATATTCATAATTAATAATAGTTAGCAATTATCATTAAAGAAATCATTGATACTGTAATAACATTTTTTTGCAAGCCATGTCTTCATAGATTGTTTAAAATTACACATATTTTTTAATTTAAAATCATTAGGAATTTTATTATAAAATTGAGATACACATATTATACGAATTTTTAGAAGTTAGTCTCAATCTTGCAGCGGGCTTGTGCAGTTTGTGTCTATATTGAGATCGGACTTTTCGTGCGCTGAGCTGCTGTACATCTGTAAATTCGTCTTTGTATTTATGAACAAATGCAGAAGTTTCCATAATGTATAGACATGGAACAGTGAGAATGCAGTTATCTATGATGTGCTGCCGACACGACTTTGTTTGATTAATGCCAAATATGCCTCTAAATTTTGTACAATAAATATTCTTTATATCTTTCCAATTACCCCATAGAATTACACCATACCGTAGAGTAGAATTTACATACCCATTATAGGCAATGCTTGAGTCAAGGCTTGAGTTTTTAGTAAAACAATGTTTCTAAGATATTTTTTAGTCAATTGAAATCCTTGATTTTACAACTCCTGCTTCCCTATTCATATTGTTTGGGCGTGTTATTATTATTCACACATCATTGATAATTCAAGTTTTTCGAAATTGTCTTCTTTCCACTTTGAGTGGTGTTTTTCTATAACCGAATATATTTGCTAAACAATTACAGTGTTTAATTTGTTCTACGTTAGATAAAACATCTGTAATATCTAATATGCATTAACACTGCGGCTGCCTAAAGCGGAGAACGGTGATCACTCGTTATCGTCATACTTCAATTCAGTCATCCGATTATTATATCGATGAGAATGCTCGGTATAGCGGACATCCTTGTTTTGACAACGATATCTTCTTCCCATTTATTTATTTACAAATAATTACACAGCTAAAAGTAAAAACTAAATCACTGTGAATTAAAATATGTATAAAATGCAGAATGATATAATATGTTTTTTTTTTCGATAATCAAAACATAATAATTGCTACTTCTTTGGTAATTGCAGTGTTCAATTTGTTCTAAGTTAGATAAAACATCTGTAATATGCATTAACACTGCGGCTGCCTAATGCGGATATCGCTGATCACTCGTCATGCGATCATGCATGTGGAGTATACGCTCGGTTTGTGCATCAAACCAGTCATCCAATTATAAGGTCGATGAGAATGTTCAGTATAGCGGACATCCTTGTTTTGACAACGAAATCTTCTTCTTTACAAAAGGTAGAATGAATTTCTTTCTAAAATTGAATATAATTGCTACTTCGTTGGTAATTGCAGTGTTCAATTTGTTTTAAGTTAGATAAAACATCTGTAATTTGCATTAACACTGCGGCTGCCTAATGCGGATAACGCTAATCACTCGTCATGCGGGCGCGGACCTGCTAGGTTTGTGCATCAATCAAGTGACCCGATAATTAAGTACCTGGAAATATTCGGAATAACGGACATCCTTGTCCTTGTCTTGACTGCGAAACCTTTTTTCCGTATCGCCGTGTTCTTTTTTAAAATTGTAAACGAATATAGTTGTTACTTCGTCGATAATTCCAGTGTTCAATTTGTTCTAAGTTAGCAAAAATATCCATAGCATGCATTAACAATGCGGCTGCTTAATGCGGATAACACTAATCACACTCGTCATGCGGGCGCGGACGTGCCTGGTTTGTGCATCAATCAAGTCATCCGATTATGATGTCAATGAGAATGTTCGGTATAATGGACGTCCTTCAATTGACAACTTAAACATCTTATTCCATATGGTCGAGTCTTTTCTGTTTCGTTATTCGAATATAATTGCTACCTCGTCGATAATTTCAGTGTTTTATTTATTCTTAGTTCACAGAAACGGATAACTATTTTTGGCGCATGGGTAGTGGCGTATCCACAGATGGTTATAAGATACTTTTACAAAAGAAGATTATGACTTTTTTCCGTTCCGTGAACGTTGCGGGCACCTTTTAGTACTATTATAAAGTTGTATAAATGAAATGTCTGTACATTAAAGATACTTAAAAAACTATTGTAACGGACTATTTGAACGTCACTGAATCGAATATTTTTTACTTTTTAATTTTGTGTATGTTTATGGCCTTATAACGCCAAAGCGGCTGAACGCATAGCAAGTATTTTTGGCACACGAGTAACTGGGAATACGCAGACGGTTATCAGATACTAAGAGGGGTTAGGACCTTTTCTCATTTGTGTGTGTCTGTCTGCCTGTCTGTCTGTCTGTTACCTCTTCACGCTTAAACCACTGAACATATTTGAATGAAATTTGTTATGGAGATAGTTTGAGTTCCGGGGAAGGACATAAACTACTTTTTATCCCGGAAAAATACCCTTATCCGCGAAAAACGAATTTAAGGCGGACGAAGTCGCGGGCCGAAGCTTTGTTGCATATAAATTTTATACAAAATGTACCCGTTAACATTGGTCTCGTTTGCACAATCAACCACACTGGTGCGGTCTTTGCTCATTAAGATAAAATCCCGAAAACATTTTACGCAGTATTAAAAGTACTATAAAGTTTAAAGAGCAAAGTGACCACAAATATGCAGTCAAAGCTTTTGGTTGCGTCACACTTAATGGATTGGCTATCAATTTAAATTGTGGAGCTTCCGCCGCAATAGTACTAGGGGTTGAATAAAATGTTTTTCGGTATGTTTACAGAGGCAACGAAAATACAGTTGTGCCTTGTTTTATTGAAAAACTTTTTAATCGAATACTTCATTTCATTGACATATCATTTCACTTTGGAACCATATGCAGGAATATTTTGAGATCTATTTAACTGACATTATTGTTTTATCAAATATTTAACTACTAGAATAATAAAATTGACAATTGCGTAGCTCTGAATTAATTAATAATATTTAACCTAATTGATAATTCCAAATTGACATATTAGGTAAAATTTAATATAATTTGATTATGATTGTATGATTAGAGTGTAAGTTATTTAACATTTGCATGCCAGAATTGTTGGCGAGATATGCGTGCCTTATTTTGAAATGTATACCATCACATCCAATGTCATGTCTCAAGCAAAATAAATATTCATTTCCGTTACAAAGGTTGTGCCATATTATATAGAAAAGACGAAATGAAGTATTCAAAAACGTTTATTTGAATACTTCATTTCGTCGACATATCATTTCATCGAAAGCATTTTTCTCTGAAACTGTTAATAATTTGGGATTGATAGAAAACAAACCTAACCCAAGCTAACGGCTTCTATATGATGATCTATTCAAAAATCATGAAAATTGTATGGTTTCATAAGCGTATAACTAAGTTTTTTATGCTTGAAAAACAAAGTCAATTTCCAGATTCACGTAATAAAATAAATAAATAAATTGTTTTAGCAGGTTTTAAGTATATCAATTAAAAAATATTTTTGAATGCGAATTTCATAATAAGATCATGCACATGAGTGGTTTAAGGCCTTATTGTGTACACTTGCATACTCTACTCTACAGAGGCGTGGCGTCAGGAAAATTAAAAGCCGAAGCGTATTCATTTACTCATATTTCATAAAAAAAATGGTTATAAAACTTTCCTTGGGTAACCCGGTGGGAATCGGCTTATATGGACGCCATGCCACTGCTACTCTATCTACATCCATGTATTTAATTCTCTTTTATGTATTTCATGCTCCAGCCAGCTCAAGAGCCAGGAACCATGTTCACTGGGAGATAACCCGGCGCGCCGGCATCGTATATCATGCAGTTATGATAATGTGAACATTAAGTCTTGAAAAGTCGTTACCTACGGTTTTAGAACACATTAAAGAGGATTTACAATACGGGTGTACATACACAAAATTAGTATACAGTATTTTGTAATAGGTCAGTCACAAGACGTCCACAGCGTACACGGCCTTTCCAAATGCCGCCAATGTCCAGACTGAGATTGGTCAAATATAATGATTCTACACATGTAACACAAAAACGCAAGTCAAATTCAATCCTGTACAAGAATGGCGTAAAATGTGCCCGTGCGCAGACGTCGATGTTATCGCGAGAAGCGGAACGGGCGATAAAGAAACGCGAGCAAAATCGACTGCTTACGTCCCCAAAGTCGTATAACGCTACCGTCGGGTGGAAAAGTAAGTTTTATTTCGCAAGGGAAACAGATGGTTTTTCAATATGTTCATGGAATTATATACGAGTGTAAGCATGGGAAAGGTGGTATAATGGCAAAGCAGTTTGCTATGTTTAGACTGATCGACTTGTAGGTTCAAGAAACCTTACATACAATTATTCTCGCCATATCGAAAATAAATAAGAATGACAAACTAGTCCAATTATAAAGTTGTAAAAATGACATGTACATTGAAGATATTTTCAAACAATAGGGATTATTAGAATGTGACTCAACCAAAAAAAGTGTAGTATTTTTTTTACATGTTTGTATGTCGTTGTGGCTTCATCACATCAAAACGGTTAAACGGATTTCAACTTTTTTTGGTACATGGGTAGCTGGGCACCCACAGATGGTTATAGTATACTTTTAAAAAGAGGGTTTTGTGTTTTTTCTTTTCCGCTGACGAAGTTGCGGGCACATTCTAGTAATAAACATTTTATGAAATTACTAGAGGGCGCCCGCAACTTCTTTCGCGGAGAAGAAATAGTCAGAACCCTTCTTTTTTCGTGAGCGCAGTTGGCTACAAAGTATCCTATAACAATTTGTGGATGCTCAGCTACCCGAGTGCCAAAAATAATTGAAATCTGCTTAACCGATTTGGCGCGATGAAGCCACAACAACACATACAAACAAACATATTGCTTATTAAATTTAAAAAAAAAATATTGCTTTTCAAGTCTGTGACCTCCAAATAGTCCGTTCTATTCATCTTTTTGAAAATATCTTCAATGTACACACATTTCATTTAAACATATTTAAATAATATAGATGATATTATTAATGAGCGTAGCATAAACTTAAATACAATGTTAAGCTGCGAACTTCCTACGCTAATAAGCTGTCAACAATGTTATTTAATATTAAAAGTTTGATTCTATGCCAATGCGCTTACTGTCGACGTAGAAGCTTTTAATAAGGTAGGACACCATTTTCCACTAATTTATTCGACTAACCGAATAATTGCATTAGCTCCCGAGACTTCTCTGTACGAGAATATTTTCTCAGCAAGATATTCTTTGACTGTTTCGTTGAAGCCGTTAGCGTAGGTATTCCCGTATCTTCACAAGTTTATAATTAGCTTTTAAACGTTGAATATTCAATATTTAGTTGACGACCGGTTTGGCTCAGCGGGAGTAACGTTGCCTGCGAAGCTGAAGGTCCTGGGTTCAAATCCCGGTAAGGGCAAATATTTGTGTGATGAGCATATATATTTGTTCCTGAGTCTAGAATACATCCATGTATTCTATGTAAGTAAATATATCTATTCAATATATCATCGATTAGTATCCGTACCCCAATGCCTTATTAAGCTTACCGTGGGACTAGTTCATTTTTTGTATAATTGTCCCGTAATATTTATTTGTTACTTACTTAATAATTTTATTCCATACTAGCATTTACTCCTGACTTTGCCCGCGTTATTGATAACCGTTTAGCTCACGGTGTAATGATTAATTTCCCATACAAACTTTCATCCCCCTTTTTATCCCTTTAAGGAATGATTTGTGGGATGAAAATTATCCTATGTCTTTTCCAGGGTCTTAAACTGTCTCTATACCAAATTTCATTTAAATTGGTTCAGCGCTTTCAGTGTAAAAAGGTAACAGACAATTTCTTTCACATTTATAATATTAGTACGCGGTTACCACATCACGAAAATACCTGCCAGTGCCTGTACTTTATTGTGATTTAACGGCGACGTCAAAAATTTGCCAATTAAATTGAAGCATAATATTTTATTTTAAATACAGTTTACATGCTTTGCACGTCCGTTCCTAAGCATACGAAAGGTTAATCTCATTCCCTAAGCTTTAGCACCCTAGGTGGTGTTAAAACGAGTACTTAATAATATTATTATTTTTTAATTTCATTTGCAGGTACATGTACGGTCGTACCAAAAGCTTTTTCCTTGGTGTACCCCTTCTCTTACATCCCTTTACATGCATAGATACCCTTCTTGTCACATGATTTCATCCCTCCGCATAACATGTCTATATCACTGTCTCTCAGTTTATCGACTACGGGTGCTACTTTCAGACTTCCTCTTATCATACTTTCACTCATCCATCTCAACATTCTCATCTTCTTCCGTCCGTCATCTTTGCAGCCCAGCATTACGATGCATACATGATGACAGGCCTTACAACGGTCTGGTAGATTTTGCCCTTCAATCGAAGGGGCATTCGCATATAACTCCCGAAACCTGTCGCCATTTTATCTATCCTGCTCTGATTCGGTTATTAATTTCACGGTCAATATCACCATCGAAATATGATTGACCCTATCGGAAATCGGATCATTTCGTGGGTTACTTGAAGTATGAGAGTGGTTATATTTGAAGATTTACTTTAGTAAAACTATATAGGCGAGCAATGGCAAAGTTTGCCCGCGACAAACCTATTCTGTGTGAGTTCGGAATTAATGTTGTAACGCCGGTAACTAACGCGAGTGAACTTGGGGAAACTTGATACGCTAATATAGTTAAACTATTATTGTCGCGTAAGGGAAGTGGTCGTTTAAATCAGTGTAAATATGTTGAAATGTGATATTAAGGTAAAAGTTTGTTTATGGCTATTGGTTGACGCAAAAACGCAGGTCCTTACAGATAAGCAAAACATTATGCATGCAGATCATACTACGGGCCAACTAAGTGATAAACACTAATAACTCGAAATGGCTTCAACAGCTCACATTAACTACCACGTGCCGTTACACCTGAACAATCTGAACTCGTCCAGGGCAACTGAAACTCTTGATAACCTCAAAGTTCATCAGGCAATACTTCTCTGAGCGAGCCCTTTGAGTGCTTCGGGGCGAGTCGCAAATTCATCACCTCAAAAATGGTCAGCTCATGGCTAGAAAATAAAAAACGAAACAATAAAAAAAGAAAACCATAAATGTACTTCTTAGTTGATCTAGAGCAATGTCTGTCAGGTCGTTGTTTAGATTCTTTGGGAAGGCCTATTATCTACCAGCAGATGTCTTGCCATTGATGTAATTCTTGTATGAAGATAAAACAGTTGTTTTATGAACTTTAATGTGGAATGTTGAAGTTTGCCCGCGACAAGCCCTCGGCTGGTATTTTGTGTGAGTTCGGAATTAATGTTGTAACGCCGGTGTCTGACCCGAGTGAATTTTGGGAAACTTGATACGCTAATAGAGTTAAATTATTATTGTCGCGTTAGGGAAGTGTTCGTGTCAATCAGTGTAAATATGATGAAATGTGATATTAAAGTAATAGTCTGTTAATGGCTACTAGTTGACGCCAAAACGCAGTTCCTTACAGATAAGCAAAACATAAAGCATGAGGATCAAACAACGGGACTTATGTAAGTAAGTCTCAGCTGCATTGGCGTGGCGTTAATAGAACCCGATTTTCATCGGCTTGCCTGATTTAGGGCCTTTGAGTACTTTATTTTAGTGATTTCAAAAAAAACAAAAGAGAAAATATACTCCGGCTTTACCAACAACATATTTGACGCCACGCCACTGGTAAGTCTACCTACACGCACATTGTAATTTGTTGAAATATAACCGTTTTTTAGCAGTAAATGTTTTAATATTTTTAGCTTCATATTTTAGGTTTGTATAGTGTCATGTTTGCCTTACAAAAGTAATGTGATATTTTTAGAATGTTTTGCTGAGCGCACTGCTTTCATTCACAAACCTTTTGAGTAATTTTAGACACCTAATTGCTCTTAAGCAAATTTATCGACTGGTCGTTATGGAGATTCTTGAGCAAGTATCCACAAATCTTGCCGTTGGTGTTATTTTTGTATAAATATGCCAGATATTTTATTAAGTTTAATGTGAAATTTTGAAGCCTACCCGCGATGAGCCCGCCGGCGGTGTGTTGCGGCTGCTGTGTTGTGTGTGAATTCAGAATTAATGTTGCAACGCCAGTGGCTGACGCAAGTGAACTTGGGGAAACTTGATACGCGAATAGAGACTTAAACTATTATTTCCGCGCTAGTCAAGTGATCGTATAAACCAGTGTAAATAGGATGATGTATAATATTGAAATAATACTTGCCATTTCTGGCTACTGTCGACCTGAAGAGACTGGCCGGAAGCGGTTGGATATCAGAAGTGAGGTAGAGTGAATTGGGTAAGGCCTGTGTTCAGCAGTGGACGACTCTGGGCTGACGATGATGATTATGATAATGATGATGATGATGACGACTACAACTTGAAGCAGATATGTACCGAGTTCCGACTGCGCGACTGAAGCTGTTAAGGCACATGAAAATCTTTACCGATTTTCTTTATATGAGTGAATAGATAAACATAATACCATTTTTTACTTGAAATGAAATTAAGCGTCATCTTTACTCCTAAACGCATTTGAGTCTAATGGTAGTATAGAACTCTTTGAATGTGCAAGTGCACCCAAGACATGCCTGAGCACTCTGGCTAAGAAAATGTGCGGCAAGTGGTCTTAAACTACTGACACAGGAAAGCAATTTCATATTCTGTAAGCAAGTGCAATATTTTTAAGTAATGACATAACATCCTTCCTTCTCAATCGTATAGTTTTGACAGAGTGGCCGTGGTTTAATGGTGATGTATCTACTGAGGACCCTGCGATGTGGTTACGGTGGTTTTGAACGTTACGGGAAAATTGGACTGTGGTGACCGTAACGATCACGATCAATGGCATGACCATATATATTTTATTCAAAATACATTGAAACATTTTAGACGACAACAAAGAAACTACATGAAAACGGTTCGACAGCTGACGCTAAAGACAAACAAATGAAATCCAATTATCGCCCCACAGCCACGATTACAAGCGGCTTATCGGGAAGCGTTTTAAAAACAATTTTTAATCGTCGATTGTTCCGGCCCTCGGAGACTGCCTGCGTCACGCCATTGTTCATGCCTCTCGACACTGAAATGAAAATCCGCGTCTTTCATGCAACTCGCAAGTACATTGCTCGTATTGTTCCCAACTCGAAACTTAGAATCGAAAACCCGCAAGAAATGTATACTGTCAGCGTTTGCACCCGACTCTCGCGGTAGAGGGTTTCTGCGAATGAAACTTGGCGAAATACGTAAGTGAAAAAAAGCAAGAATAGTTGGTGTCAGATACAACGACAGTTCGCGGTACGAGACTGAAACTTTGGATGCCACTAGAGACTCGAAGTGTTGCTAAGTTACGGCTTACGAGAATAAAAATTATACATAAGATATACAAACTTACATCAGATTTCGATTATGCGTAGGTACGAGACCAATACAGAACAACGACGCCGTTATTTAAGGAGCTTACGATATTCGAATTTATATATGTGTCATCTTATAAGACAATATTGACAAAGTGAATGTACAAAAATATTACTTTCCTCGAAACAAGTAAATTTCTCATCCCGCGTATTTCCGGAAAACTTACCTAATATTATATGAAAATCCCGAATACACGGCACCATAAAGAATAAAGGAACTTTGGACGGCATTCACTCGAGCAACGTCGTTAGTTTTCAATGAATTGTGAAAACGTGACGCTGAAACGGAACTTATTCACCAAAAATGCTCATAAGGTCGACTCGAGAAGTGTTATTCTAAATTGCAACGTCCCAAAGGGTCAAAGAGTCCTTTTTAAAGTATAGCTCTTGCCTGCACATGTGTCTTTTCGAGTAAAACGCGAGTTCATGACGTGAGAAGCGTTAAATGGTTTGATGGTTTTATTGTCCCGTGGAATTCGGGTCATGAGAGTGACAGGATTGGGTTTAAAATCGTTTGTACCCGTTGCCTGCCTTTATTTTTATTCAATATACGGCGATGGCGGTGCTCAGTGTGGTGTGAAGTGAGATTTACGACGATAGTAAAACAGTTGCGTTTCGCGGCCGGTTTGGACGTACTCTATATGCGTGGTGGCACACTGGAGTCGCGGGGAATCTTAATTGTGCTCCATTGAGAGATTCTTGAGCGTCTTTATTTTTGAATAGGACTTGTTGCTTCGTGGCTGAAGGTTAGCTGGATTTCAGGTGCATCGCGTTTGTTGAGCAACGGTTCTTGGCAGTTGTACACTTTTGTTATATTTACACTGAACTACCGATGCGCCAAATCGTAAACATGTTTGAGATTAAGATAATGGAAATGAGGACGCTTTGATGCAGTCTGTGAGTCGAAATAAACCATTGTAGTGTCTTAAATTGGATTGCATCTCTGTTATTACACTGGAACTTTGCTATTGAATTGTACCCGCTGAGGCTTACCTAAATCTTTAGGAACGGGGACCACGAAACGGAAGATGCAGCGTGAAAGGTCCTTTCGTAAGATAGAAACCCTACTCCATTAATCACATGTAATATATATAATATGAGCTAAATGATTATTATTTTCACGATCACAGAAAGGACGGAACCGTATTTAATAAAGAAAATGTCGATGAAATTTGAGACGAGAATAATTCTGATTCCGATCTCGGTAACTGCTCCCCCGCTTTACGGGCACTTTGAAGTATCCAGCTTATTCTAATATCCCTTAAACGAAAACAAATTGGTAAGGCAAATCTTAACATCGGCCGGCATGAAATAAACAACTCTGATTTAATTCCTGGAATTTTGTCCTTGATAATCTGGGATTAATAAAAAAATCTTCTATGATATAAATATACCTGCGACGAAGATCATATCGGTATTTAATCTTTTCAATCTTATAGGATAGGTACAGTCACTGCGTAGAAAATAAACCCCTCTGCCACAGATACTATTTTATGGCACTCATTATTCTTTGTCCGTCACTCACTACACTGAACGAAACAGAAAAAAAAAATTGTTTTGAATTTACTCGTAGCGCTCGCGTCATGCATGCTTGTAGTAACATTATCGATAACGTTAGGTAATTTATCAATTATCACAGTTACATTTAAAAAACTATCCCAAAACATGCTGCCCGAAAATAACTTGGCATCGCTAAGCACAGGAGTTGGGCACTTTAGAGATGATGTGGGAGACGGCAATCGTAAACCTCCCAACAGCCAATTATTTGTTACAAACTTACTCTACGAGGTAGGTCGAAACCTACCTCATACCATAAGAGAGCGCGAGAGGGAGTAAGACCAAAAACGAAATAATGGAGAAATTTAATTCAAGTTCTTCACACACATGGTAACATAAGAGAAGAAGAGAGGACTAGAGGACAAAAAGAAAAATCTCTTATTTTAGTTAATCTTAATGTTTAGCTGCTGCTTTTACTTCGGGACCCACGGATGCTACAGCCGAAACAGTCTCGGAGTATTTTTTAAGCAAGAATGTCTATCTTCTTCATCACATCACAATTTTATTCATAATAGTATTAACTAGCTCTAATTGCCGTTTCGTTTAAGCACTGTATCACTCAGTCTGTCCAGGATATTTTGTACATCTTGACGATAGATTGAAGTTTGGAAAACTCAAGCATCTTGTACCGGATGACCCCACAATTATAGTATTATATAGATTTAATATAAGACCTGAAATACCTAAATAGCTTAATGTACCGGATGACCCCATAATTATAGTATTATATAGATTTAATATAAGACCTGAAATACCTAAATAGCTTAATGTACCGGATGACCTCATAATTATAGTATTATATAGATTTAATATAAGACCCGAAATACCTAAATAGCTTATAAGCTAATAAAAATATAAATTGTTCTATAACTTCATTTCATACCTTTCCATCTAACCCCGATGGAAAGCTATGAAATCATTACTTTGACTAAACAGACAAAGGAATAAAATTCTTATCTAATCAAATATCAATTGTATAAAGCCCATAAGGCAACACATTGCATAGAAAACTGATGTATGTAAACTTTCCATACGAACTACGCAACATTTCACAACTATTGCCTAACGTCGCATAAAGACAGTAATTTTCCATGGAAATCTAAAATGTTGCATAACAAATGTTAAATTAATAATAAAATTACCCCCTCCCTAACCAATATACGTCTCGAGTATAAAAGCCAAAGCTAATTCAATTGACAATAACCCCACTATGTGTGACATACGAATGAACACATAAATATAGAAATAGTCCCCGTACTATTCAGTCGTCGTTACTACTAAGTTATCGGTACTTCTTACAAGCCATTGGAAATACTTACAAGAAATAATCGTCAAGTGAATTAGCTTCAGTCAGATAGATATCATAGTTAAAATAGGAAGCCTAAGTATTGGTTTAGGAACGGGATTTCGATATAAACTGTGACTTCTTATTCTCCACTTCACCTACACTGCTCTTAAAGCTATCGAAAGGGGTTCAGACTGCTTTTACAGTCCTCAGTCTGCACACATCTTCCTGCTAACCTGTATGAAGTATCCATGTCTCTATGTACAGAAGAACAGTATAAGTAACAACTTGAAGATATGCACGACTCGTGAATCAGTTAGCTCAAAATCCAGCGCATTACGCTCTCAGGTATTGGGCACGCAGCCCAAGTGGCAGGATGCTTGAGTAATTAATTCTTAGTCAGGAGATCGATCAACAGACTGATCGGCCGACGGGCTGGAATTTAATTAAGGGGATCATTGATTTCATTACGCCTTGTAAACAGACTACCAGCCGCTTATAAATTGTGCTCCACGGTAAAAAGTTATAGTTTCCGATAAATACTTTTATATAGATATCAAGAGATCTATAAAGTTGTAATATTTACATGAAATTTAATTGAACGGAAACAATAAAGATTAATGGACTAATTATCTATATACATTACAAGATCACTACTTAATCAGCGTACAATTGCAGTAAAGTTTACAGTTATACTCTTTTAACTCTTCTAACATATCAAGGAAAGTATTCGAGGTGGATGTAAGATGTTGAGATCGAATATAGTACGTCTCAACTGACGGTTGAGATGACTTGTGTAGTGTAATTTACCAATTGTGTTGTAATTAATATATCTTTAAAACTGATGCTGGCAAAAGTGCCAAATTGCCATTTCTCTTAATATATAATATATATGTAAGATGTTTTCTTGAAGTATTAGTTCATATAATATTTCTTATGCGCAACAGAACAAGGAAAGTACTTCAAATTTTTGTCAACTTTTCTATTCCAGAAAGATGCAACATGCAAAAATTAAGTTCAAATACATAGATTTTAGTCAGACGAGCTAAGTCGCGAGTATGGACTAAGAAACAATAACTTATACACTAAAAAACATATATATTACTTGAGAAGCCTCTTGAACAAGTAGCTACCTTTATTGGAAAAATATTTATCTCTTAAATGCACCAATTTTTTCAACTTTGTCAATATAAATGTGGGTGTCTAAAATGTCAATTGGGTTACAAATAAAATAATCCTTACAACGTAACCATACAACCAGTAATTTTAGTCATTAGCAATGTGACGACAAAGCTCAAGCGGAGCGCTATCGGACGAGATATTAATAGTACCGCATCAATCAAGACTGATGACAAACTGTTTCGATGGAATCATCACTGTTGGTAAACATTGAAGCTACCGGATATTGTTAGGGTTTGTAAATATTATGATTCATGCAATCGACTGATAAATTAGAAATGGGTACTGTTTTATTTATTGGCTCTACGATAAAAAGCTGGTATACCTCAAGGGTCTATTTTAGGCCCGTACATAGTTGAGTCCAACCGAAGTTAAGCAAATTACTCATTATCGCATAGCAAAACGGGGATTAATCGCGTACAAGTAATTATACCTTGCGTAGGCGTTTCGAACGTCGTGTTAAGTCCATAGTCTCGTAGGAACGAATTAAATATGTCTTGTTTATAAGTGATTAAGTCATTTTTATACTTTTTTTATAATGAGTCAAAATTGTTAAGTTTAAATAAATCATACCGAATATTGCCAGGCCGTTTGTAAATATGGTTCATCGAATCGGCCGATAATTTTGAGCCGTCGTTGTAATATATTTTTTAATCCTTTGTCTGTACGAGTAAATACAGGTGTACCTCAAGGGTCTATTTTAGGCCCTGAAACGTTTCTCCTGCGTACTCACTACAAAAGGATGTATTACGGCATTAGGGCATTCTCTACCAGTCAACCTTGAGGCAAAGCAGATATATTGTGGGCGGTGCAACTAATTTACAGACATAATTTAGGAAGATAAATACTTAGATACATACATATTCATATAATATATATAATATATACCTATATATATAAATAAATTCATTTGTACTTTACAAATGATACTACTTGTTGGACTATGTACATCAGTTGTTTAGGATATATAAGCCTGTAACACACTGATACAGAGACGAGCAGCGTCACCGTCACAATAGAGTTCCGTTTGTCTATGGCACCTCTAAATCACTCTAACATTATCTTGTTACTAGACAACTGGCACATGGCATTATCAAATTATCATAATTAACGTTGATGATATACCAACACAACAATTATGTAGTTATATACTTACAGCAATATTCGGGCGTCAAACGCGTTGGTTAAATATGACGTTTGCGTTGTTCATTAACATTAAGAATAATTCGAGATGGACTCGCGTACGATGGGTTTCGAACCCTTAATATGACCCCCAAATGGTCAAAGGGCCAGGACAGCGCCTGAACCGAATAAACAATGCTAAGTAACCCGTATACATACAAATCTACAAAGTAACACTTCTTAACCATCAACAACGGCATTATCATGATCATCGATTACGTCATCATCATCGCCATGATAAACGCCATGATAAATGTTTATGTATATTATGTATAGTTTGTATACTATTTAACTTGCTTGTCTCGCCCTTGTAATTATTATTTTGTACAATTCTGATACCGATATCCCGCACCAATAATTTATCTGTTCAGCCTAATGGTTGACTGGTAGAGAATGCCTTTATGGCATTAAGTCCGCCATTTGTACTTTCTTGTATTGTGCAATAATGTTTAAATAAATAAATAAACACAAAAATGGCGGCATGGATCAGGAGGAAAGCATGAAGTCTTACCATCTCTAAACTTAATAATTAATACCTACATTTCTACTACAAAAACTCATATAGTTATTAACATTACCGCACGGAAGTCACACGCCACTGTCACTAGCCATTATAACTTTGAAGCGCCTTTGTTTTTTATTAGCATCATCATCGTAATCATCATCTTCTTCATCTTCATGATAAACACATAATTGCAAAATGGTAGCATCGATCAGGGCAAAATCAGCATGAGGTCACTTGGTGACTCGTACCATCACTAAACTATAACTTATTCAATTCTACAAAGTAACCCGTATAATTAATAGCATTAACGCATCGATGTCACATGCCACAGTCACCATCAATTAAAACTTTATTGCACGCTTGTTGACGGTCATATAAACGTCCCTAAACAATTGAATGTGGCCATCAATAACTTATGCGCAGCATATGCGACTGCTTTGATTAAAACGAATGAGATTATCGTGATCGTCTTGGGACCACATTAGTTAACGTATATAGTATCACAACAGGACAAGAACGCTTGTAAATATGATTTATTTAATCAACTGGCGTTGGTTTGTTGATTGTAATGAGACGTTTCGGACGCAGCATTACGTCTCGCTCTTGGGTAGTTAGAAGAAAGAGTCTTTTCAGACTATTGCGACGAAATAATTGAACGCGATTAAACCTATATTGATATGTTGTGACAAAATCTGAAAGTCAAGTAGGTTGAAAGTAATGAAACAAATTTAAAAATAGGCGCTTTGGAAGCTTGATTGAAATAAATATTATTTTGTTGATAACAATAAGTTTCTATCGACAATAATGTTTCTGACAAGCTTGAACACCCGTCAACTACTTCATTGAGACGGAAATCTCTCATTCAAAGTGTTTCATTCATGTTTATTTTTAGTTATGAACTAACAAACTCTTGTCTAAGGAATTTCTTAACTTTTGGCGCACTTTTTGGCCACAACATGCTGACGGGACTTCGTATTCTCCTTTTGCTCTGCCTAGTTTATTCCCATTTCATTTGGGGCGGCTCTCCTCGTCATTTTTCGCCAGGCTTTCTTTAGGCCATTATTGATGACTGACATCCAGGTCATAGGGGGTCTTCCTCGTTTTTTTGAACCGCTGTTGATGTTCAGGACTTCTTAGGCTATGGTGACGGCACTACTTATTTAAAACCTAAAAAATTAAAATGTGTAACCTGGTTTAATGGTACCTGGTATATTTGGAAAACAATCAAAACACGTGCGATAATATTCCCATTTCCGACAATATTTGCGTTTTGATGGAAATTTCCTGCCTCGCACGACTGAACTGTGGAATAAATTGTCGCCGGCAGTATTTCCGGACCGATGCGACCTTCAAACCTTCAAGAAAAGAGCGTACCCCAACCTGAAAGGCTAGTAAGGCACTTGTGACTGCTCTGGTGTTGCAGGTGTGTATGGGCGACGGTGATCGCTTACCATCAGGCGATCCGTCTGCTCGTTTGCCACCTATAACATAAAAAAACGTGTTTTTGTCTCGCGGTAAATACTGTAAGCTGTAAGACACAAGGTGAACTATAGAATACTCCAGATATCCATTAAGTAAAAAGGGTTATCTGGTGACAAAAAAAAAATAGATTCCATTACAACCATACAGTCGAATTCATTAATTTATGCGTATTCCCAAGGCTTCAAAAATAAATGTATACGTACGCTCGGCCAAGAAATTGGTTTACCACTTTTAGACCCTATTTGATGTCTATTTAAGGTTCAAAAGTGGTAGACTAATTTCCTGACCGACTGTACATAGACGGGTCAACATATATATTATTTGACAGTACGGTACTCTTTTCGGTGATTGTAATTTTTCAGAATTCAAATCGTTTTGTTTAGATTGATGTTTATAAATAATTAAAAAAAAAGTGTTGAAATAATTTTGAAAATCTTAGTTCAGATATATATAGTTTTAAGTTGTTAACAGCTTATTATTAAGAGGAATATTCAGATAAATAACACAGGCGAAACGTATATTTTTGACTGTTAAATCTGTACCGATGGCCCATCTATGTACATTTATTTTTGAAGCCTTGGGAATGCTCGTATATTTATTAACTCGACTGTACATAAAAATACTCAATGTAGAGGAACAAAAGCAGAATGCTCACTTTATTTGCTGGTACCCAACAAATCTTTTACACAACGCTGCGTGGATACACGGTTCTATTCTAAAACAGCACGAATTCCAGTTATTTGCTCAACCTACAATAGTAAACTTTAAAACGCCAAAGGGTTGGAAAGAAATGAAAACCAAGGAAATAAAAAATACATGTCTATAACGTTCGTTCCCAAATTCCGTAACCAAAAACGTAGAACTTCCACGCAGCATTTATAAAACGTTTTGAACTTCAACCGTAAAATTTATTGCAAGAAAACCGGCCAAGAGCGTGTCGGACCTTGCTCATTGTAGGGTTTCGCAGCCAATACTACAAAATAATGCTCTACAGATGAAAATTAAACGATGTTAAAAAGTGCACCAACCAAAGAGCGTATCTTCACGGCACTTACGTAGTTTTGTTGACGAGCGCCGTTTTGTCGGCAATAACTCAAAAACAGTATATCCGATCATATTGGAAGTAGTATTCGTTGAAAGTTTTTGTTCACCGCTACCTTCGCATTTTATTTCACACGTTTTAGACGTTTATAAGATAAAGCGGAGCCATTATTTCCGAAAATATGCACTTAATCATGCTTTTTTTAGAAACTTTGTAATCTTCTTACAAGAATTGTCGAAATATGTGCTAAAAGTTGATGCTTGGTTAAAAAATAAAACTTTTGTTACCCCCCCTTGAAATATTATTAAACTATGTAGCGGCTTATAAAAGACTACTATACTCCAAATTTCATCACTCATCAGTATACATCTCATCTTAGTTTTGAAGTAAAATGCCTGTATGTCATATATACGGACGGACGGACAATACGGACGTGGCGAAACTATAAGGGTTCCGTTTTTGCCATTTTTGCTACGGAACCCTAAAAACGATTAGATTTTTAGATATGACCACTTTATATGATAACATATGGCTCAGCTAGTTCTACAACGGCCTACGAAGCTGGCGGTCCCGGGTACGAACCGGCCAGGGTAAATATTTGTATGATGAGCATAAATATTTGTTCCTGAGTCTTGGAAATTTTCTATGTATATAAGTTAATATATCTATTAAATATATTGTCATTTAGTATCCATATCACAAGCCATATTAAGCTTACCGTAGGACTAGTTGTAGGGCAAGTGTTTGTGATGAATTGAGCACAAATGTTTGTTCCTGGGTTTTGCATGTTTTTGTATGTATTTCAGTATTATGTTTTTCTATTATATGCATTATGTATATCATCGTTAGTATACCCATAGTACAAGCTTTACTTAGTTTGGGTCTAGTCCCAAATCGACCAAGGACCTAAGATTATCCCTTATATTTTTTCATTTTATTTGGTTTCGTACTCGTGTATCACAATAATTATGTTGTGACGTTGCAATGTGAAGTTACTACTTAAAATAAAAATACTTAGGGTAAGAGGCTTCCAGTTTAGTTTTTAGGGATGGTAGGCAAAGTGGTTCTAAGAGAAATGGAACACACCAACAAAAGCGATAAAAGAAGTGTCTTTAACACTAAAACCTAATCCTAAAGTTAGTCACTGTAAACATCATCAGCTGTTGGTCTGTCTTGTCTGTCTTGTTCAAACGTGCTCCGAGAAACTCGCCACTTGACTCGATACTTTCGGAGCATTTGTACCATCTATTTACTAAATTATTTAGTAAGCTCAAAACTACTTAGGTGCAAATTGCGGAAACTTTCCAAAATGCTTACAAAAGGTCTTTGTAACAGGTAAGTTAACACTAGACTTAAGACCTTTTTATACATTTAAAAATGCTTGAAAAAGGTCTTATAAAGATGTAAGTTAACACCAGATCTTTTTTAAGCATTTTAGAAAGGTTCCACAATTTGCACATCAGTACTCAAACAGTTTTTTTGGGGATATTTTAAAGACGTACAGTCTCTTCATAAAAACACCGCCGAGTAAGAGGAAAATCTGCATATTTCTATATCTGAACTATTATAAAGTTGTAAAATTGAAGATATATTCAAAAAAATAAAAGATACAGACTATTTGTAGGTCACAGAATCGATTTTTTATTTAATTCTTTGTTTGTTTGTATGGGTCGTTGTCGCTTCAATACGAACATATCTTTGGTACACGAGTAGCTAGACATCAACATATGGTTAAGGGATACTTTTTACTCGACGCTGAGGAAAAAGGAGGGTAATGATTTTTTTCTCCTCTGTAGGCGAAGTGGCGGGAACCTTTCAGTCTTAAAAGTCCGAATCCATAAAACGCCTATTCAAACACCACAAACAGTAGCCGCATTCGGTATCTTAGGTACATCCAGTTTTATCTGCATTTGAACTAGATATAATCCTGTACCCAGCGAGACTGGACTTTCAACAAAACTTCGTGATTTCGTTCACGTGTTACAAATAAATGATGGGCTTAATAAATCGTGGTTCAATTCCCGGCGGAGCATTACGGTGGAACCAACCGGAAGCATCGCCCGTACACTATGTTTATTACACCAATTCTCAGAGGAAAAAGACCAGAACAATCCTCTAACATCAAGCACCTAATACTTTCTTCTTTCGAGGTGTTATGCACTAACATTTAGCGCCGCGAAACCAAAAGGGATTTAAGATGTTTGTGCGTTTTATTCTCTTGTGCCGTTTTGGTTCTGCGTGGTAGTGTTGGGAGAGGCTCAATTGGTTTATATTGGCTATGACGCAGGCGCAAGCAATATGGACTGAGTTTTAATCAATGGATCGCGTCTTGTATGAGCATACTGATGTTATTGAAGTAGTTTATTTGTAACAAACTGCTCTGCGGGCCTGTTTACTGACAATTATTTAATACACTAGTATTTCTTTGCAACAAACTTATTTACTTGTTTTTCTCGAAACGTACATTATTCCAGTACAAAAAAACTAGTAACCGTTGTTAGTCCCCATCTCACATTCTTTACAAATATTTTTTTTAAATAAAAAAAGAGCCGACTTCAAAATAAACTAAAAAGCCATAAATAATCTTTTATGTACGGTACGGATCACATTTGAATCACCTTTTGAAGTCGGTGCCAAACCATTCATTTATTACAATTAAGAACCGCGGCGGCGAGCCTTTAGTTATTATCTACCTACATATATATTTAGTCATAGTAATTCGTATTTTTGTTGAATAAAGAACTTTATTTACTTCAGGTTTGGCACCAACTTTAAAAGGTGATTCAAATGTGATCCGTACCGTACATAAAAGATTATTTATGACTTTTTAGTTTATTTCGAAGTCGGTTCTTTTTTTATTTAAAAATTTAATTTTTTGCTTTCTAGTGATGGATTTTAGTAGTGATATAAAGTATTTTTTAGAGCCCAGAATGGGAAGATTGAGAAGGTACTAGGGCACACCGAAATGATCGGGAATTTAAAAAACTATGTGCACTATATACATAAATTATATTTTATTGTTTTTCGAAGTATTCTCCGTTACATTCAATGCACTTTTGCATTCTTTTAAACCAGTCATTAAAACAATAATTCCAGTTTGAAGTAGGCATTGCCAAAATGGCCGATTTATAGGCTTCCACAGCGGCTTCTGGGTTCTCAAACCGCTGACCACGCAATAAATCTTTAATTCTAGGGAACGTAAAAAAATCATTTGGACTCAGGTCAGGGCTGTATGGAGGATGGGACATCAACTCAACGTTTTCGTCGTTCAAACATTTAGTTGTTTTGTGGGCGGTGTGGGAGCTCGCATTGTCGTGGTGTAAGATGACGCGGCGTCTCGGGTTCCCTTGGCGAAGTTCGGCCAGCACCTCCGGCAAACAAACTGTGATATACCAATCAGCGGTAACGGTTCTTTGTTCTTCTAGAGGAATTGTGGCAACATGCCCCTTTTTTGAGACGAACGAAGCCACCATCTTCTTCGACACGCTTCGAGAACGCACAACTTTCGTTGGTTTGACCTCGTCATCGAAGACCCATACTGCCGACTGGTGCTTTCTTTCAGGCTCATAAGAATAAATCCAGGATTCGTCACCCGAGACCATATTATAAACGGCTTTTGAGTTTCCTAAATTGTAGCATTTCAGAATAGATCGGCACCAATCAACACGAGCCGCCTTTTGCTCTTCAGACAAATTATGGGGTACCCATCGGGAAATCAATTTTCTGACACCCAACTCACCATGCAAAATAGTGTGAATTGCAGTCATTCCAATGCCTATGGTTGCCCGAATCTGCTCGTATGTCACATGTCTATCTTCTTTTAGTAGTTTTTCCACAGCCGCGATGTTTTCAGGCGAAACCGCCGTTTTCGGCCGACCTGATGAAGGTACGGTGCCAAGAGAGGCACGACCCCGTCGAAACTCAGCATACCACCGATATATTGTCGTCTGACTAGGTGCTTCAATTTCGTATATAGTAACAAGCTCATTGCGACATTCATCTGGAGATAAGCCACGACGAAAGTTATGGTAAATAATTGCACGAAAATTTTCACGCGTCAGCTCCATTTTGTTCATCGAGTTGTCAATTTAAAAATGGAATTAAAAAAATATATCGTTCTTTTTTTTAATTGTAAAAACGGCATCGTGATTGTAAGTCGCCAGTATGCATGTGACAAAAAAGGATTTAATGTAACTCAGTTTAAAGTACTCTATTCCCGATCATTTCGGTGTGCCCCTCGTACTTTGCACGCATCTCGAGTCTTTGGAAGTAAGACATGTAAAAGTTGGTTAGTTCATTGTACCTTCCATCATCAGCTCAGCATGAAATGATGACAACCAGAGGAAAACAACTGATAACTTTAGAAAAATATATACAAAACATTGTTAGTGCCTTTAATATTTGAGGGTTTCTCTCGATATCCCTGCTATTCCATCATCTAATCCTGACTTGGTGATAAGGAGACTACTTCAGGGACACACTATAAAGAATACGACTAACACTCTTAACGTACCTACCTATAAAGGATGATTTTTTTAAGAATTAAGTATCCTTTAACTCTTAACCATTAAGAAGTTGTACCTTCCGTGATCAGCTCATCATGATGAGATGATGACTACCATACGCAAATACTTAAATAGGTTAAGAAAATATATGAAAAACGTTATTTATAAGTGCCTATAAAATTTGAGGATTGCCCTAGATTTCCCTGGGATCCCATCATCAGATCCCAACTTGGTGGCAATGGGACCACCATGGGAGTATATCCTTTCAAATAAAAAATAAAAAATTAAAATCGGTCCACAATTGGCGGAATAATCGGTGAACATAAATAAAAAAATATTACAAACTATCGAACATATAACTTCCTCCTTTTTTGGAAGTTGGTTAAAAACACGGCATCCCTTGCTTTGATATTATATGAAAGAATGACAAAACTTATCGGTTTATATCTACATACTTTAGCATTTATAATACTTGTCCATACAAGTACTTAAGGACTAGATGTGTCTCTTTTTTATGTTAAAGGGGGCAAACGAGCAGACGGATCGCCTTTGGTAAGCGATCGTCGCCCATAGACGCCAGCAATGCCAGAGGAGTCACAAATGCATTACCGGCCTTTCAGGTGGGAGTACGCTTTTTTCTTGAAGGCTTAAAGCTCGCATCGAGGTGTGTCTGCAGAAATTTGTATTCATAAATAATGCATGAATGCTGACTGTACTGTAATGTTATTAGCCCCATCAAGTTAGGTGCCATTGATGATGCTCTTTTACTACTAAATATCTAATTAAATGTAATCTAACCTAGCAAAATTGTTTTAACATGCATGCATTAACAAGGCATCGACAAAAATATTGTTAAACAAATCATGTACATAAATAGAGAACTCTATTGATTGAAAAATAGATTAACTAAGGATAGACGGAGAAGATTCAAGAACGTCTTAAACTACAATCCAAAAATAGAAAGGGTGACCTTTTAGAATAAACTTAGAAACAAATCCAACAAATCGATAGAAACTTAAAGCAATTAACATCGTTTGAACGCAATAGAAAACTAAATTGGACTCTTAGACTAATAAAAGTAAGTATAGAGTAGCAATAGAATTTAAAGTTGAGCAATAACACTCAACGTCTCTTGTATTGTATAGAATTGCTCAATGGGAGAAGGTTATAAGAATATACGGAGTCCATTCACCGATACTGCCTTTTGAGTTTGCTATTGTAGTGGACCCGACCCTTTAACAATTGTGTGGAGACTATTTTTTTGCCTTCTTTCACCCTATTTCCGAATTCTTCGACGACTTTTAAGGTGAGTAATATCCGATTTTTAGCTTAGAGCATTTAATTTATAGGGGATGACAAGCCGTGTCATTACTGAGCAAATTAGGGGGTTGAGGTTAACACATACCTACAGCACACTACGGAAATATTCCTATTTCTTAAAACGCACACAGTTAAATAATACTACAAATAAAAAACTGGCCAAGTGTAGGTACGACTCGCGCACCCAGGGACCCGTACAAAATTTTACTTACCATAACATTAGTATACAACTCGGTTCCGGTTGAGTTAAGTTTGCACCTGATATCTATAGCATGACATACAAATGAAGTGCAAACTCAACGCAACCGGGTTGTCCAAATATGTCTTTTGAAAAAGACTATATTTTTTATGATTTTATTACAAATGTATAGTTTTCAAATTTTTGTATGTATTTTTAGTATGTCACGATATTATTTGCCAAATTTCATAGTTCTATGTCAACGGGAAGTATCCTATCATTTTGATTTCCTTGAGAGTGTCGAAATATACGTTTTTTTCGGCATAAATGGCCGTATCTTTTTATGCCGCATCGTATATTTTTTCACAGCTTCAAGGGACCATAGACCTGAGTACATGGTGTTAATTTCAACTCGATACCTCTACGCGTTCTTGGGATAAAGGGTCTTGACAGACGGACAGACGGACGACAAAGTGATCCTATAAGAGTTCCGTTTTTTCCGATTGAGGTACGGAACCCTACAAACACCCAGATACTGACAATTTACCGTATAAGCTCACCGGAGATTTCGCGTTTACTTTGCCAGTAGTTATTCGTATGGCATTTAAAGTAGTTAAATGCTCTATGATTGTTAGTGTTTTAATATATGTCAGAGGAATATTTGTTTGTAATAGACTTCAAATATGAGGAAGTGCACGAGACATCTGCGTGTTTATATATTATGCTTTTTACGTTTGTTACGCAATATCCGCCAATTTTATTGTTGACTGTTCTTGTTACCTATTGTTGATATTTGTACGGCATACCCACGGCATCGTTCTAGTCTAAATCAAATCAAATCAAATCATCATTTATTCACAGAATACATGGTAAGTACATAAGGTGGTATAATTATAAAACATTTTGATACTTAATATATTCGGCCTTTACGGCATGTGAAAATTTGTAAAACTTATTTTTTTCCCTAGCTGGCTATAGCATGCATTCTTAACGATTATTGAATACATTTATACATTCACATAGCTTTAAGCTGTTAGCATGTCAAGAAATTGAATTGAATTTGTACATTTATAATCTATATTCAAGAATAACATGCACATAGTAAAAATGTCATCATAAGAATTTTTGGTTTAGTTTTATTTTTTCCTTAAAAAAATCTCTAAGAGAGTAATAGGCTCTGTCTATGAGTTCCTTTTTCAATTTTACTTTAAATATGTTTACATCCTATTTTTTCTATTCTTCCGGCAAATAATTATATATTTTAGAGGCCGTTCCTAGTAAGCTATTTCGTAGTAATGCTGTTTTGCCAGGTATTGTTTTGATATTGAATTTGTGACGCATGGTTTTAGACTCCATCGACTTTAGTTGAAACATATTGGGGTTTGATTTAACAAAGACTGCTACTTCGTAAATGTAAAGACTTGTCAGTGTCAAAATCTTTAGTTGTATGAAGTAAGGCTTACAACTATCGGTTTCTCTGAGGTTACAGATGGCACGGATACATTTTTTTTGTGCACCAAAAACAAGATTTTTGTTTGTGGAATTACCCCAAAAAATAACATCATATTCTAATTTGAAAAATCCGACCATGTGCGAGTCGGACTCGCGCACCTAGGGTCCCATACAAAATATACGCTAAAAACAGCTGTATTTATGAATATCCAGAGTAAGCAGAGCCCTACTCCTAATTAAAATGTACTCGATGTGGGGTCATATTATATTGGTTATTGACATAGACGGAGAGACATGAAAAAGTAAGATTTTCATATTTATTTTGTGGGTCGTGCTATAAGACTTACCCTTCATACCAAATTTCAAATTTCAAGGCCAACTGGTAGTACCCTACAGGTTTTCCATTGACGGCAATTTGTATGGAAACACCTTTTTAATGACTGTATCTTTGAGTTGCGATGACTTAGAAACTTTATTCTTTTACAGCTTCAAGGGACTCAGACATAAATATTACATGTTAATTTCAACTTGATACCTCCATGCATCCTGAGAAAAAGGGTCTTGACAGACAGACGGACAACAAAGTGATCCTATAAGGGTTCTGTTCTCTCCTTTTGAGGTACGCAAACCTAAAAAAAAAGATTATGACGATTAAGAGTATGCATATTTTTATGTTTTTAACAAAGGAGCTAGTTTGAATTCCTGCCAAGCCAAATATGCCACGGAGACAATGTGAGTTGTTGAAAATTCCTTACTCCAAAATTAGAGTTATTCCGGTCTGATCCCCAAAACTGATACCCTGTTTATTATTATTCCATTTTTATTCGGGTCTGATCCACTAAAAAAATTGCTATTCCATAGCTAGTTCCATCATTCAAAATCATATTTATTTGTGTCAAATTTAGTATGTGAATTTAGTATGACTTACAGGAAAAATATAAATATTATAATTATACAATTATCTGCATTAAAAAGAACAGCAAATAAGTGTGTTGGTAGAAATATAATTAAATTTCACTATATTAACAAGGTAATATTTCTCTTACTTATATTTCTATCTTTTATTTAATTATATATTAGTAGTAATACTTAAAAATAATCACAGCAATCAAATAGTTATTTTTGCTAAATTATAATTAAGTTATCACAGACAATCATATTGATTTTTACATGTAATGGAACATTTTTATAATCGTTTCTTATGGATATTGACTTTTGATTTTGGTCTTACTTAAAATAATTACTTAACAATGCAATGCAAAAAGCATCATAGTTATTAAATATTTACATTATGATTATCATGTACTTATTCATATTGTATATAATATTTAACATATTTCCATTTGTGAAGTGTATATTTCTGCACTACTTTAAATATAAACATTTACATAACACAGTAATAATCAAAAAATATTTTTTTTATACAAAACATATTAATATAAAAAGACTTAACTAAGATGAAAACTTTTCTAAACAGTGGCCAACTGTAATTTCTCCGGCCAAAAGTTGGTTTGTAACATGTTGAAACCATTTATCGTTCATAATTTATTTTGTTTGTCGACGCTTTGGATTTGGTGTTTCTGCATTGCATTGATTAAGACGAACAATCTGTAAATTTGCGTCCTCTTTTAAAGCTTTTAAAACTTGATAAAGGTTGGGTCTTTTTGGTACAGTGCTGTTTAGTTTTTTATGCCAGGATTCCACTGCATTTGTTGTGCGATGGCGTTGATTGTTAGTACACCAAGTGTCAACGAAGCGTTCGTCATCAAGCCACTGTGTTACCATGTAGTCCATCCGTCTGAAATATATTCTCTAGGTAGCAGCGGCAATAAAGCACAAAGGGCCACATGCTTTCGGAACCGTTTGTCTTTGGTTAAATTTAAACCTTTTGCTTTCTTCGAGACCTTTCACTTCAATAGTTGGGAAGATAGTTGATATGGCATTTATTGCTGCTTGCTCAAAATCTGTCATATATTTTTGTGGTTCCCATTCTGGCATATAGTCCTTTAACAATTGAAAAAGTATTTTGTACGTTTCTTCATTTTTTTTATTTAATAATGCATATATCAGCGGCATTATATAAATACAACAACTAACATAAAAATTAAGCCTTGTATAGATGGAATTATTTGAAGTGTCCGAAAGTTTATGAGAATTATTATTACAATTTCAACTTTCTAGCTGAGACATTAAGGTTGTGGTATAATTGTGATGCAATCGGACAGCTTAAATGATTTCAAGTATAATTATATATAACTAAACATTTATATAGAAACGCCGAAAAGACAGTGAAACCGCAAATATAATAGAGTAAAAAACAAAAATGTTTATAGTTATGCACTTACCTTTCCTTCTAGCACTGTCCGTTTCACCACATTACAAGTCAACACTACACAAGTAAGATGACAACTAATACTGATAAATCCTATTTGGAGTTAATAAGACAAGGTGGACGGACACTGCCCGTCGCTGAGTGGTTACTTTGGGAATTCCCAAAACAATGCCCTTATCGTTGCAGGTAAAAAATATTATTCAAGGTCACGTTTGTTGTGGCATTACTGGTCAATGTTTAAATATTTAATAAAAATGTTTTATACATACATATATTAAATGGTTATATTATATTAACATTAAAGTTACAAACGAATTTTGTTAGTGATGTTACCAAATTGTAGCTAGGGTATCAGTCCGGAATAAATATATTTATTTCTGATCCCCTGCGCAGGGGATCCACCCGGAATATAAAATAAAACGGATCCCCCAGTGGATCAGATTTGGGGATCAGACCGGAATAACCCCAAAATTGAGGTAGATCTAGAATAAGAACGGAAGTAAGCTACATAAATACAGAGTGCATTATCGCGTTTACTTAGTAATGGTCAGAGTATACCCTGTTCAGACTTAGCAGTCGTAGTAAAAGATTGCAGGCAATTGTAATTCAGCAAGCGTCACATCGGGAGCGGACGAACACCAATTGTTAAAGAACATTTTACTTTTCAAAGGGACTTATATTTACATAAAACAACTTCCAAAATGGCTCTTATAGTTACATAAATGTGGTACACTTTGGCAAGAGCACGGGAATAAAAATAAAACTTTTTGGACGATTGAGTCCTCAAGTTGAAAGAATCCGCGCCTATAAAAAGGGCATATATCTTTCAAAAGTAACTTGCAACTTCAACCCTAAATCTCGATAGTTTAGAATCATTTTTGCAAGAATAACAATATGTGGCAAAACCTTTTTGATATTGCTCCTCAATTGTTGGAATCGGCCCCCGGTTAACACTTATGGTTCCACATGTTTCGATTGATTTCGAACTCCTTTTTATGACGCGATTATTCAAAAGGGTGTGAAGGACCAGACTTTGCTAAGTGAGTTGTTTTATCGAACTACATACGAAAGTTACTCATCTGTTTTCGAAATTGATATAGGTACTTACTTAGCCGATCCACTTTTCGTCCCACACTTTGTTGTCCCCCGTACTTGCAAACAAGTTTAATGTCCGTATAATCACAGAGCAGACTTATGCGATATATCACTCTACGTGGTGAAAATGTTTCTGCTAAACTAGTTATCTTTCCCTTGCGTTATCGGATGAAATAAGAACGAAGCCCTTAGCATTTTTAAATACCAAACTTACACTGTTCCGTGTTCATTATAATGATTTGAATCCCCTTTCTACTTCCGATCAAGTGAAAGACTTGTCGTCCTCTAAATTCTATACGGTTGTGATTCCGCGTTGGATAGAAACCGGTGGAGGCAGATCATCCTCTCCGGGTGCAACCCCGATGCTGACCACGATCCTCAGACATGAGGGACCGACCCCAGAGAGAGAGATAATCCTCTGTATTATGCAACAAGAATAATGCACAACACACAATTCACTGCATCGAAACAAGAACACCGTTTTCGCACACCCTGTTTGTATTTAGGATTCCAATTTATTAGTAAGTGCGGTAAAGGAAAAAATAAAATAAATACACATTAAAAAGTTTCGAGATCGCTTTCAACTCGCCACCAATTTTTCCCGTTAGAAATTTGTCAATAATCTCCATTTATTGAGCCGTCTATATTTCACTGGGGGAGAAATCCGAAACTTCACGGACGTAATTGTAGGGGCGAACGGTAATAAAACAATTAAACACGGAATCTAATCGTACCTTTACAGCTTTGGCAATTATTTTGAGACGGTTTTTTTGTTCGTTATTGATTTATAGAGCACGTGACGGTTAAGAATCAGAAAACAGTTTAAGGTTGGTAGCAAATTTGAATATTGGCAAAGATATGATGATCTTGAAAAGAAAGCCCACACGTTTATCCATAGATGAACCAATCAACAGCAATAGACAGGTATGAAACACAAATGTCAATTATCATAATACGAATAATCTAATAAGGCTTTCGAAAATCACGACAGACAGAAGATAAAGAGCATAAAGACGAATCATAAAATCACAATCTTCAGTCTTGAAGTAACGCATAGAGGGAAAAGATAGGGAGTACGGAGTATATTCACAAGCACTTCGCCAATGCAAGTAGATGGAAACCAATCGTATTTTCCAAGATTAAGACATCCGAAAAGACCTTCAGTGTGAAATACCGACTACATGGAGACATCAGACATGTGTATTCAAGGAACCCAAATAATTATTTATTTTTTATTTTTTGTAGCGAATACTTTTGAAGTTAAACGGGATGTAAAGGATGCATGCGACGATGTTCCTTAGACAAAATTGTGACAGACACAATGCACAAGAACTGCAGCACAATTTCCGTACATCCGCCTTAGTAACAGTGTTACTGTATGATTCTTTATGTTTTTGATTGTTACTTGACACCTACGTTCTTTTAAAATGAGGAATTTTTGTTGTGGATTCTTTTATATTATTTTCCAAGAACACGTCCGACTGGATCATCAGTCGCAGTAACGCCCACAGAGAACATATTCACAAACCCTATGCCTTAGTCAATCAAAACCTAGATTGCTCTTAAGCCCGCACCAATTCCACACCTATAACGTCAGCCGCCATCTGCATTATTAATGAATCCTGTTTATAGTAGGTATAGATTATAGCACAGAGTTGAGGTCACGCACACAACCTCATGTCATGTATTGACAGCGAGATTTTGAAATCAGTGTATTTTTTACACTCCGATAACTTTAGCAGCAAACTGCAAGATCGATTAAAAGTTTATTTTTACCAAAACTCGTTATTTTTTTTATTTTGTATGCAAAAACATAATTAACATTATTATTTAGTTTGCCGTACCCGATGCCATGGTATAATCAGTATAGAATAATTTGTACTTCAAATGGCATGTATTGATCGCGATAACCGGAAAAGATAAACAAAATCATAAGAATACTTAAATCACATTCACTCAATATTTACACACTACCTTTTTGCCATTAGTAGGTACTCTAAGTAGCTGATGTAATTATTCACCTGAACTTATGTCACAGAATAAATTATATTTAGTACGATCGGCCTAGTAATTGGTCCACCACTTTTGACCTCATCCGCATTATATGGAATCGAAAAGTTGTAGACCAATTTCTCGGCTGACTATACACGCACAGAAGTCTATATCTCTTTTGATCTTAGCGAAAGTCGCACGTAACGGCGTGCGAGCGAGAGAGCGAGCTATTTTGCTTCCCATGCGGCGCTCAAAAATTTAACGTTAGTTGTTACGCACGATGTGTGTCAATCTAAACTAACGGTCAGTCGTGTGCACAGAGTTTTTGGCCAAAGTAGGCAGTTTTTCTGTGCCAATATACATCATATACCCATGGTCGTTCAGGTTTCAGGGTAGGCAGTTTCTCTGTGCCTGTATGAATCGCACGTTACTGCCAACGCCCTCAAGATTGACGGCAGTAGGTACCATCTTTTTGCTGTGCTTTAAACGGGAAGGCTCTTCATGATAGAATCAGAAATGAGGATATCCGCAGAAAAACTAGTAACCGAGATAGCTCCCACGATTGCATCGTTGAAGTGGCAATGGGCGGGCCATTTAGCCCGGAGAACGGATGGCCGTTGGGGCAGTAAAGTCCTGGAGTGGCGACCACTCACAGGAAAGCGCAGCGTAGGACGGCCCCGGACTAGGTGGATGGTTTGCGCAGGATCGCACCCTGCGGCGAGCTATAGAGGAGGAATATGTTCAGCAGTGGATGTCCATGGCTGATAGATACATGAAAATATGAAATTCGAAGTTCGTATTCTGTCGTCGCTCTCGAGCTAGGCAATATTTGATCCCAAGTTCGGATTTCGAATTTCGTAGCTCTAGCTTCGTGTGTTGAACGGCAGAATGAAATAGATGTACTTATAACATAAGTAGACAGGCGATATGGGTATACGGAGTCCCTAGCGATACATCCCATTACGTCGGAGGTCGTTCTCATTGACTCAATTGACTATGCTTGAGCTACGATTCGTTCGTCGCTTGTGTAAAATAGGTCAATTAGATACGAAATGTTGGTATTTGAATGTTGCGACGTACAATTATTGTTTTATTTACTTTTAATTGTATACGGGTCATTTATTTATAGACATAAAAGTTTTTGTGGCCAAAATGACAATAGGCATGATTGTCGTATGAAAATCAAAATGCTAATAAGTCCGTCAGTTGGTTAATAAAAATATATTGGACACATATTGTTTGCTTTTACAAAATTATACATAAAATACTAAAATAAATCTAAAGTAAGTACAAAAACCGAGGTTAAAAAAAACTTTAATTGTTTTTTGCGTTTAGTTAATCCATGGTGAATGCCAATAGTAACAGAAAAAAAAGAACAATAATTATTGTGTCCAAATCATAATAAAGTTTATTAAGTCTTAATGATCTTCTGGGACTGATAAATATTTTGTAGCAAAGGTATGTTTTTTTTAATGTTGTGCGTTTAGGAATTGCCGATTCAACTAAAAGAAATAATGCATATATTTATTTTAACTATTGCTATGGGTTTTCTTTTTATTTATTTTCATTACTATATTTCATGTAGAACCAAATATACAATTCGGACCCAAAACTTTTAACTTTAATATCCTTGAAAAAAAAAATAAGGCGGGAACGTGAATTTCATTTTGTCAAAGATTTTCTGTCGTGTTATTTATACGAAAATAAGTTACATAAACATGTGTCAAATTTCCCCGCATATTTGGAGAAAAGCAGTTGCAGGAATGTAATTTCGTGGATTCGTATCTATTGAAAGACTCGGCTACGCCTCGTCCTTCAAAACCGTACTCATCCACGAAATGACTTTTCCCGGCCTCTGCAGTAATATACTATTCCATCCATAGGGTGCAAAGTATTTTATTGTTACGATTAATAGCCACAGAGTCGAAAATAATTGAGGTAATGGTGATGATGACGGTGATGGTGATGATGATGGTGATGGTGATGATGACGATGATGATGATGATGATAATGATGATGATACCTACTCGTAGAAAAAGTATTGTATACAATAGTTTTAGCCGTTTTGACAAGATGAGGCCACAACGACACATACAAAAAATAAAAATATTTTCCGACTCCGTAACTTCCATATAGTCTGTTAAAAACATTATATTGGAAATATCTTCCATGTCATCATCGCCATCATTTCAGCCATAGGACGTCCACTGCTGGACACAGGCCTCCTCAACAGATTTTCATATGGGCGGGATAGAGGCAACCCGCATCCAGCGAGCCCCCGCACTAAGTCGTCACCTTCCAACACTGCGCTGGTCAGCACGCGGTCTCCACTGGAGAACCTTTCTGCCCCATCGGCCATCGGTTTTTCGAATTATGTGCCCTGCTCATTGCCACTTCAGTTTCCTTACCCTGATTACTATTTCGGTGACCTTGGTGATCTTAAATGTACAGTACGTACAGAAATTCAACTTTTACAACTTTATAATAGTATACATGTAAGGAAGAGGGAATTCTCTTATCTAGGAACGAAAATGTTAAACAGAGACGGCGAGATTTAAACACTTAATGTCTATCTCGTTTCACAACGCGCAATTATAACTGGCACCGTCGTCAGAATTAACTGTAATTATAATTGTTGAACATCATGACTAACTGTTTCTCACGGCAATAGAAAGGTATTCCTCAATAGAGTCCTTTCCGAAGGAAAATATCACGATATTGAATGCTTTGGTTAACATTTAACGTCAAGAATGTGAATAGCACAATATGGAATAGTCGAGAAAAAAATCCTCCCAATGGTAAGACATGTAGGAAAATTATCGTAAATATTTTGTATTTTTTTATTATTATTATTTCGACGTCATTATTAAGTATACACGTGCCGGACACGGGCAGACCGACGGAAACTAGAAAGGTTTCATATTGACTACGGAACACTATATAAGCAAATTTGCGTATTCGGCCATCACTTATCATGTCGGAAAATTATCCAAAATATTGTAACGGACTATTTCAAAATCAGCGAATCGATTTTTTTTTGTGTGTTTGTATGTGTCGTTGTGGCTTACAGATTTCGATCATTTAACAGATATACGCTGTCGAAAAAAATTACTTTTAACGACTTTAGACTATTTCCGCAAACGATATTACGGGCGTCTGCCTTTTAGTCTATAGAGTAAAAGTTGTACAAATGAAATGTCTGTACATTGAAGATATTATGAAAAAAAAATTTGTAACGGACTATTAAATAATTATTTTGGATGCTTTGAATGTGTGTATATGTCGTGGTGGCTTCATCACGCCAAATCGGCTAAACAGACTTAACTATTTTTGGTACACACGTAGCTTGGGTATCCAGAGATAGTCATAGGATACTATTTACCCGACTATGCTGTCGAAAAAAAGGGTTAATGCTTTTTTCCCTCTGCAAACGTTGCGGGCGCCTTCTAGTGAATATCAAAATTACGAATACATGAAATAACTTCACACACATTCTCAACAATATTGTGGCGAAATCATTTGTCATGTTTCCTAGTTTTCCCTAGCGTGACGTTTGGCCCGGGCCGGACCCACGACCTTCACGGAAAAGCACGTCTATGCCTCCTCGAAAATTATTTCCGAGGGCCGAAAGTGGGGACTTCACGCACCGTTTACTGTTCTTCAATTATGTGATTTTCCTTAAGTGGTCACAGTCCTTTTCGCCCCCGGGAAGTTATTGAAAAGTTGCAGAGTTTTTCTGTTACCAAAGCCAGGTTAAGTGCATTGTGGCCTCGATCACTTTTTAGAGAGCGGTTGATTTATTAATTGGAGTTTTTCGTAGTTGCTATCGTAAAACTGTGCTTTTGCGTGGCTTATTTTTAGTAGTGATTTACTGACGAAGCTCTCAGTACTCGACTTCTACTCGTTTAAGTACCATACAGATTGCTATTGTCGAAAAAAACTGTTTAAGTACTTTCTATTCTTTATAATTCGTCATCGGATCTATATCGGAATCCCTAAAACGTCGTATGTCCTAATGTATCGTTTGTCCTAACGCATTTTTTTATGAAACTAAACTTCTCAGGATTGTTATAAAACAAACCTGATCTAACCTAATCTATACGATGATCTTTTAAAGAAACTTGAAGAATTTACGGTTTCTGAAATAAATGCGTTATGACAAATGATACATTAGGAGAAACGGCATTAGAGATTCCGACTCTTGCCACAGTGGTCGTGGTTACGGCAATGGTTTCCGCATTTGGGTTCTCATCCTCGTCTTTCTTCTGGCAGCCAGCAGCTCTCGCAATGCGTCACCTATTCGCACGGTTGTCTTTGAAATCAGGTATGCGAAGTAACCTTATTGGATATACTTATTAATAACGTGTGCCAATGAAAAATCTTGACTGTTTAAGCCTGACACTGTCTTAGAAAGCATCTCATTTTTATTATGATTAAATATGACCTTCCCGTAACTCGTATGGATCTCACGGAAAGAGCAATCACTTCATTCCAGGTTAACGCACTCATCATCCAATATTTGCTGAGGATACGAACGCAACCGATGAAAATCCATGCAAAATACACGCGTAAGGCGAACGCGAGTGTAGGCAATAATGTCGTAGCAGAACTGTTTACATACTGTTTTAAAACGGCTTAAGGGTGTTGGAAAATAGAATACTTAGGTCGTTTTAAGGGAACACGATCGTGGGTGTCACGTACGAACGGCGTCGACTCAATGATACGTGATCAATTGAACAATTGCTACCCCTCCCCTCACCCTCCATACGATATGGCACCGTCATATGCTTCCGATTTCATGAGCATTTTGACTTATCTCATTTTGATACCAGTCAAATTTAAAGCTTTGATAAACTTATGCGTCATTTTAAGATAGGGGAACTCACAAACTTAAACAATGAGCTATAAAAACCAAAGCTGTGTGCCAAATTTGAATAAAACTTATATTGAGAGAGGGCGGAACTGCTTACGACTACTTAAACCACGAAATAAGTACGGCGAGCATACAATCCTCTTTGCGAGCCTTAAACCCGACCCAGACGTATTGTATCATTTCAAAGGGGCATTATCGATGCTAGCATATTATAAGGGGATATAAAATTCAATTCAACTAGGTTACTGCGGTTTTAACATCAAAGATAGTTGCTAACACAAAAGCACAAAGCGAGATAATGAAAGGGACGAGCCGTTTCGAAGCGGAACCCTAAACAGAGCAATGGGCCGCGATATGAAGAATGTTCCCGTCCGCGGAAAGTTTCCCTCGTTACAATCTACCCCACTAATGACACCAAACGGACCTTTTTGCGCGATACTCGGCCATTCGTCTTCCGACGGCCGACGTGTGCGAACCACGCTTGGAACAATCCAACATCAACCTGAGAGATGGTATTTGTACGTTCGCTTGAACCTCCCACTCAATATTTAATGAAATTTTCGAGACTTTCCGACAAATTAGACAGTGCGTTGAAATTATTGGCCCTTCGATCACAGAGCTATTTGGACTTTGGACAATCAAAAATTTTAAATGACTTTCCTCGATCGGCGAGAGGCGTAATTTTTTTCTTCTAATTCCATTTTAGGATGGAATTACTCTTAAATGAATATTCATTCGTCGCGGAATCGTTTAGAGATAATAGATTGAGGTTCACATTAAAGGTTCGATGAATTATGGATGTTCGTTTCGTATGCGCGAATGCGATGGGCAGGACTGTTCGCTTGAAAATGATTGATTGTGGGAAGGGTTTATAAGTACTTACAATCTGCTATTGTGATGCCCAGTCACGAATCGCATTCATTACCTGGAAAAAATATAAAATCATTGTTATGCTGTGACCATTAAAAATTATCTTACACCTATTATTGTTACAATGAGACTTCTCATTGTATGTTCTGCCCAAATATTTGCCCTTACTGGGCAAATATTTGAACCCAGGACCTTCAGCTTCGCAGGCAACGTTACTCCCGCTGAGCCAAACCGGTCGTCAACGTTTTAACTAGAGCTTCATTCGCGGAGGAGAAAAGTCATTACCCCTATTTTTCCTTTAGCGTAGTCGGGTTACTTTTTTAATAAAACATCTGTAGATGCCCAGCTACCCGTGTACCAAAAATAGTTGTAATCCGTTCAGCCGTTTTGGCGTGATGAAGCCACATCTACACAAACTAACATACAAAAAATCTAAAAATAGCATTTTTCGATAGGGGTCATCCCCTACATAGTCAGTTACAATCTTTTTTTAGGGTTCTGTAGCCAAAATGGCAAAAAGGAACCCTTATAGTTTCGTCATATCTGTCCGTCTGTCCATCCGTATGTCACAGGCATTTTACTCAAAAACTACCGAATTTATATTGATGAAATTTGGAGTATAGATGTGTCGTATATATAGTTAAATAATAAAAAATAATATTTCTAGAAGGGCACTCCATACATGTAACCAAAACTGAAAAATCAGCAAATATCAATCCGTGGCACATACTATTTCTACAGTACTTTTAAAATCATTTTGAGGTTGCTAATTAGTTTTTTTGATTTATTTATTTTCAGAAATAATCGCTCCGAAAGATGCATAAATTGTGTCCCCCACGCCCTCTATTTTCGAAACTTCACGTCAAAACTATGAAAGAAATCACAAAAATAAAGCTTGATAAATTTCAACTCAATCTCTCAACTTTCAATGGAAATTGTTTCAACATCATCGGATATACCGTTTTTGAGTTATTGCCGAAAAAAATGGCGATTCCAAAAGGTCGGAAGTGCCCTGGAGATGCGCTCTTTTGCTAGTGCACTTTTTATCTGTAGTGCATTTTTTCGTATGGACGGCTACGGAACCCTACACTGAACATGGTCCGACATGCTTTTGGCCAGTTTTTATGTGTAAGTAATGTACAGACGTTTTATTTTTACAACTTTATAATTGCATGGATGATACCAATCGACCCGGTTCTACGTATGACGTTTATTTTATCACCGAAAAGAATCACGTGGTGATGTTTAAATTTATATTGGACACAAATTTAATTCCATAATTTTGCGTTGCAATAAAAGAATGACAAGAAAAGCCCTTTCAGGCCCAATGTGATATTCCTACGTCTGTGTAAAACAGTAATTATGAAATGGCATCTTCTCTATTAAATAAACATAAAAATTTAAAATGTTCAAGAAAATCCCATTTCAACAATAAAAAACTCTAGCTGCAGTTACTAACAATATCCAACGAAGAATAGAATACTTCGTTTTATTAAATAAAACTTGATACTTGGTACAAGTAACAGCAAGACAATAATCTCCCGTGGGAACGCAGAAAAATGTAGCTTATTAACTGGCAATGAGAAAGGTATATAGACCACGCCATTGTAGAAACTAGAACTTTTCAATCGTGAACAACTTCATAATTCAGCCCCGCGGGACGAAAACACAAACTTTCGCCACTAGGTTTGGAAGTTTACTATGTAAGAAGTTATTACACAAACGGAGACAAACAAAATGGCCGGCCGAGCACGCGATTCCCCAGTGACACTCTGACCCGTAGTGTAGTATTTAAATTGTTTCGTACTGTTGCTGTGGAGTCACCGTAAAGTCGACGAATAAAAGGCGCGTCCCAACTTTCCGAAACCTTTACCTTTAGAGTCACTTAAACGCTAGTTTGGTATTTCACGATTTCCGAATCCCCAGCTTGTAAATATACAGGGTGAAATCAGAGACATGATCAGAATTACTTTTTTGGGCATTGAATCTGATAGCCCTGTAGTTACATGAAAAGATACACGTCTTTTTGCTCTATTATATTATATATCTACTATAGTCATTTAACAGCTAGTTTGGTATTTCACGGTTTCAGAATCCCCAGCTTAAAACAAAATAGTATTCTGGGTAAAATCGGTTAGGAATTCAAACAAAATCCTTGGAAGGAAGGAGGAAGGAAATGTTGGTGTAAAAGATTACAGCCTCGTTATTGATACTTACCGATTGTAAAAACAAAATATTATTCAATTAAGCGCGATCAGCCTCAAACGCCACTCGACGTTACCTCATCATCGTCCATTTCAACAGTATTATATATTAAGTTAAGTGGTGTATAACCTTCACGAAAATAAAACAAAACAATTGCAGTGCAAAATATTTCTGACGTCGTCACCAAATCCACTCTGTAGATATAAGAAAACATACATTCTTGGTGCGATTTGCCTTAGCAGGAGTTTACGCAGAAGAGTTACATTTCTCGCTCCGCTAGTGGAAATATCATAAACGTAAACAAGGTGCACCGTTGCACTACTAACATTTTAAGTAAGCTTTTAGCTGCGGCTTTGCCATTTATATTAAGTACCGTCTATCCTAATCTTAAGACTTGGTCTATCTGTGTATTACATCTCCGTTTATTGGTTAGCGTGTGTTTGTGTAGCAAATATCTTCACAGACCTTCACATTTATAATGTTATAGTGTGCGGTAATTTTATAGTACTATATGTTAATTTATACAATATTTATTGCATACAGTTAAGTTTATCGTACAAAAGGAAGATTTAATGCCATAAAGGCAAGACTATATATGAGCTATGTATACAGGGTAACATCTGAGAAATTGGAATTAGATAAGAACAACTCGGTATTGATAGAAATCATAAACTAATGGTAGCATATCAAGTTTATGCATTAGTGTTAAGAACTATTACAAAAGTAAATCGCGATTGAGTTGAAATTTGGAACACATGTAATTTAGTAACCAAACATTTTTTTAAATTTAGTTATACAAATTTAGTAATGACGGATGTGTAACGTATTTACGTTAAATTAAATAAATAATTACTTGGTGAACACTTTTGGGGTGTAAATTAGAAAACAAAATAAATTACAAAGTCTATCATGTTAATAAATCAAACAAAAGGGCTCGTTAAGGGAATTTTTTATTTATTTTTTAATAAATATTTATGATTTTTTTTTAAGAATTTGAGCAAAAATTTACCATTTCCCCTTTTCTGCGAAACTATCGGGCCTAAGATCGTGAAAAAATTACAGAAAATAGTTATTTACCTGGATTACAGGAAAATCTATAAAAAGACAATAGTATATAGGAAATTTCAAAATATTTATATTTGTCAGTTAACAAAAAAATACCCCACACTTTGCTTAAGAGCAGGGTTCCGCTAAACACGTACATTTTATAGATACGGCAGTTTCTATCGTATATTTTGACAACTCAAGTCCCTTGATAGACAAGCTATTTACATTCCCATAAATTTGTAACGAACGGTGCGCGAGTCTAAATCGCAGTTGCCAGGGTCTTGTTTAATAATAACAATTTCTTAAAGCTACTGAAAAAATTCTATTTTTAATTCACAAATGTAGTTTTAAATTAGCATAGCAATAAGATCTCAAGCATAACTCACGAATAGGATTACATTAGCCGCTCAAACAATAACTGGAATGGCGTCATGTTTATTTTGGTCCAGATATCTCCATGCCTATACGCTCATGCATATACAGGGTGTTTTTATAAGTGCGTCATTATGAGGTAATCCTAACTACAGCAAGCTTTACATTATTTTCTGGATACCGTTTATGTGTAATTTATAAAAACATTCAAACACTCTGATTGTAGATTGATATATTAATAGTGTCTACATGTACAATAATATTGTACTGAAAATTATTTTATGTGTGATTCGAGTCTGTGAGTGTGTTTCGTGTATTTTTTTTTGTAATCGACCAGTATTAATATACTAAGCTTGCGCAGAGTCAAATATTTTATCATTTAAGTTAAACACTTATTGATATTAAAGAAAAATAATTCAACTTTCATTTATAAAAAATCGTACATAAATTGTATACCAATAGCTACCCTAAAAAACCTATAACAATATTTATATATAATACTGGTACTATCATCATCAGCCGATTAATGTCCTCTGCTGAACGTAGGCCTCTCCTAAACTGTCACAGCAACAATAATACTGCAAGAAATTAGAGCCAAGGGTGTGCCAATGAAAAAAATTAAGCTATACAAGCCTTATAAATTATAGTTTACAATAGTGACTTCATCTTACGGAAACAGGCCCCACTTTTCTAGTCGGCACAAAGCACAATGGACAAGTGCTCAGGGCCGCTCAATTGATGGGACCACCTAATGATAATCCTCGATTATAATCATAGGGCCCTATTAAAAATAAATAAATATCAGGGACAATCTTACACAAATCGACCCCATCCCAAACTAAGCAAAGCTTGTACTATGGCTACTAGGCGACGATATACATAACATATAGATAAATTATAATATTTAAATACATAGAAAGCATCCAAGACCAAGGAACAAACATTCGCGCTCATCACACAAACACTTGCCCTGGCCGGGATTCGAACCTGCACCGCTGGCTTTGTAGGCCATTGTGCAACCCACTAAGCCAAACGTGTCGTCAAATTAATTATAAGTGCCCAGGGCCTCCATTAGGTCAAAGATGGTCCTATCTCCTGTCCGAAACACGTCCACTTCTTGCTAGGTATAGGCCCCGTCCAAACTGTCACAATATCACAATACGTATAATATGCCATATTTTATTTTCCAAATTAAAATCCTCCCTGTATATATAAATAGGTACGAGCTAAGCTAGAACTCTATAGGCTCAGTGACTTACAACCCGACAGTATAGCTGTATAGACGGTCAGTTAGGCGTATAATAGGAGCGCATCTCTGGATCAAATCCTCGGCGCGAGCGCGTGTCGTTGGTTGATAAGGCGATGGGCCAGTAAATGGACCTAGAAGTTAGGGACAAATACAGTATGACTACGAAAACGTGAGCACTTTAATATTTCGTCGTAAACTTCAGACAAAAAACTATAATAGTAATGGATACGGTTTTAAAAATGAATATGTGTTTATACCCTTTAACGTTTATGTTCATATAATTGATTTAAGTAACAGTAATTTTGTTTGCGAAAATATCTTACACAGAAGACTCTGGTTCTGTTATTTAGTTACAAAACTATGTTATGTTATATATTTTGCTTTATATACTAGACGCTGCCTGCCACTTCGTTTGTGGAGGAAAAAAAAATCGTTAACCCTAATTTTTTTGGCAGCGTGATCGGTTAAAAAGTATCGTATAACTATCTACGGATACCTAGCATGGCTTCACAGCGACTTATATGTGTATAGTTATAAAAAAAATCCTCCAAATAGTCCGTTACAAATATTATTTTGAAAATATTTACGATGTACATCGAAGTACAGACATTTCATTATTACATTATAATAGTATAGATGTGCAACAGAGCAACGTATCGATGCGACTTCACGCATGTTATCTCCACGCTTACATTTATCTTCAAATTGAAGTGAAAAGTGAAATGGCTATTTTTGTCCAGGAAAAACTCTAGTGAAACCGCAAGAAAAACCAAGTCAATAATTTCTTTAAAAGATTGTTGTAAATAACTACTTACCAACTTCGTAGACGACGTCGAACCATCACATAATCAGAATGTAACTATGAATATTCAATTATAAACCGAAAACATACAAACAATATGCATAAAAACAACGGAAAAATAAGTAATGCGATTTAAAACACAAACAACGCCATTCATCGAAACGTGTGTCTACAAAGAAAACAATGCTATTGAACTTTTTTAAAGTGAATTAAAGACATGAACAGAGGGAACTTCGCACCTCAATGTCAGCCACGTAAGTGACCAGCAACGAGTCACGCCTGTCGTGTTTGTTGTTGACTTAACCGAGTATACATTATTATACCTCTGCATAACTTGTATACGTACTGGTTCTACATGGGAACATGCCCGGGCATGTATGATACTCTGGACACTAGCTTATAGGCAAATTAATGCAAGGTCCACAAGCTCAAAATTGCTTAGTGAGCTATGGAGATGTTTTTTTTGTCTTGAGTTGTCTAAATCTCAGTTTGGTCAAGGTGCGACGACTTCCGAGGTGTGAATTAGTCCGAAGAGCGAGGCACCGATGAACAAAGGTTAAGCCTGGCAACCAGAAGAGTTGTCAGGACTTGGAAGAAACCGTATGAGTTTACATTTTAGATAAAAACGAAAACGATGAAATTAGTGTATGTGGAAGGTGTTATGTTAGGTAGGTGGGGAGTGGGAGGTCTAAGAGGACCATCTTTCTCCCTAAAGTACGTTTGAGGGCCGAATCGTTCCCGATGGAGCTTATCGAGAGAGCTATGCTCGGTGTTTCTTTGAGGGATCGTATCAGGTATGAGATGATCCATCACAGAACCAAAGTGACAGACATAGCCCAAATTAGCAAACTGAAATGGCAGTGGGCTGGTCAACCGTTGAAGTAGACGTGTTCTCGAGTAGAGACCTCGTCTCGGCAAAAATAGCGAAGGACGTCCTCAGGAAAGGTGGAGCGATGATAGTAGCAGGGTAGCTAGCGGCGGCTGAAAGAGAGTCGCTGAGGATCGTGCTCAATTGCGCACCTTTGGCGGGACCTATGTCCAGCACCAGCAGTGGACTGCAACAGGTTGATGATAATGATGATGAATTCAAGAGGTGCTTATTATAGTAGTACTAAACAATAAAAGACGTACTAGTAATCCAACAAACTCACTATCGCGATCAGTTCAGAAAGAAAGCAAATCATTTGTAAAGTTTCTAACTATGATGAAGACCAAGATAATCTACGAGGTTTTCGACATTCCAATGGCAGCATAGCTCGCATCTTTGCAACAGAATATCCAAATGTAAATGTGTTCCACGGAATTGATTCACCGAATCAGGATTACACACCGATGTGCGCAGCACTTTAACGATACAACAACCTTAAAAAATTTAACAGTAAATTTGCTGCAATCATCGTTACGTCCACTGTTACTCCATTCTCCGAAACAGGAAACTCATTGAGGTTGAAGATACTGCGATACCTTAGGATTAAACAACAAAAGACAGAATAGCATCCAAAAAACTCACTTTGGCTATCAGGCCAGAAAGAAAGCTAAAATTTTGTAAAGTTTCTCACCATGACTAAGATCAAGAAAATGGTAGTGGTAGTGGCTATCGATATTCCAATGGCAGTGTAGCTGGCATCTTTGCAACAGAATATCCTAGTGTAAATGTGTTCCACGGAATTGATTCACCGAATCAGGATTAGACCGTATACACCGACGTGCGCGGCACTTTGGCGGTGCAACATCCCTTGAATTTTTAATAGAAAGTTTGCAGCGATCTCCCGGCTGGCGGGTTTTAGCGAAACTTGCGCGTTTTACAATTCCAGGTACTAACCTAATTCACTAAGCGCGGAAATGGACAGTGTAAGCTCAAACGCAAGTTCGCATTTTTTTAAACTTTATTTCGACTAATTTTGTGGTGGCCACAAAGCAAACATAAAAAATATAGATATATGTTTCATGTTGTTTTTTTGTCCCAAGATTGAGGAGACAATAGTAATAGAGTTACTTAGAAAAATGCTAATAATCTTAGCTATTAACATGCTGATGATACTGATGAGACATACTTATTCTTGCTGTAACAATTTGTTAACTGATTTTTATATCTTTTAGTTGAGGTCTTTGGGTGTCGTACAAAAGTGTAGTCCTCGAATTTTATTACTGTTTTACCTGACTGTGCGCTACACTTGCCACGGTAGGGATTCGAACCCGGGACCACCAGCTTCGCAGGCCGCAGTGCAACCAACTGAGCCGAACGTGTCGTCAAACCGGCACTTTTACGTATATTGTTAAGTTACTACAGTAACTTGGATTGAATTTAAGTTAGGGTCGACTATGAAGTTTGTATCGTGACTCGGACGTTATCTGACAGGTACAGGCCCCCTTGGGACTCGTGACAAATCCTGCGTTTTAAATACTAAATCCAGTCAAAGCGTTTGCCTATGTTCTAAAAATTCTTTATTCATAAAAATAATGTATTTAGAAGCGATAATGATGGGTAACAATGTACCGTAGTTTAATCCCTCATTATTACGATTCACTATGCGTTTTTCTAGAAATTTCCTGCCTTGCACGACTGAACTGTGGAAGAAATTGCCGGCTGCAGTATTTCCGGACCGATGCGACCTTCAAGCCTTCAATAAAGGGCGCACTCCCACCTGAAAGGCCGGCGACGCACTTGTGACTCCTCTAGTGACGCTTGTCTATGGGCGACGGTGATCGCTTACCATCAGGCGACCCGTCTGCTTCTATGTCATAAAAGAAATCGGCAAAGTTCAAACATCAAACAAAGTCACAACACCACAAATTGGACTGACGATATGGGCACTATCGCAATAAACTTATGTTCAGAGGACACGAACGGTTGTTCAGGAGATACTCGGGAGGGGCCTGTGTCTTGCAGTAAATTCAAACAAATTTGACAAATTACATGAGATTTGACTGTCACCGAAAACCAATATTAGACACCTATTGTAATATTAATATGCACACACTATGAATATTGGAATAAACCACAGTTCTTTAAATATGGAAATTTCATTGTAACAAAAGTATCATTACAACTCACAAAGATGTGATCTAGGGCCCGTTTCACAAAAGCTTGTAACTTGAATTACAAGCTTACTTCTAATTGTTAAAAAGATAACTTCTACTTGGAATACAAGTTACAAGTTTTTGCGAAACGGCCCCCAGGCATTCGAATCAAAGTATCAAAATATTTTGTCACTTAACTGCGAAAACACGTAAATAAATATTATCTTGTTATTAGACACAAGTAGGTCGCTCTCACTTTGATGTTGGCAGAGTTTTAATAACTTATCCATGGTTACCGCGAAAGATACAACTTTTTGATCAACTTTATAATAGCCACTTGGAGTCTAGCTCGTTTCTTTGATCATAAGTTTAAAAATATCTTCGCAAAACAATATTTTATCCGTGATTTGAATAGATCAAGATACCCCACAAAATGTTATAAGTAAATAAAACGGGAAAGCAACCACAGAAGGAAGTTTTAATTAATAGAGAAGTTGCATTATTTTTTTCAATTATACCAATCGATCAGGATTCTTATAACTAAGAAATCTATATACGATACTAATTGACACTAACAAAACTAAACACTAGGAACGTTAAAATAGAGATTCAAGTAAACGGCTGGGCGTTAAAACACCGCATACAAATCGAGCGGCTGCTGGTAGCATTTTTTTCTTTTTTGCCGTTAAAAATTGCATTTAATTGTAAAGTTGTCAGAATGTTTTTCCTGATTGAACCTTAAAGAAATAACAAAGTAACATTTCATTTTCTAGTGGAAAAGAAAAAACTGCCATTTTGCGTTGAAATATCTCCTCGTAAAGAAGATAAGAGACGTTGTTTTTCATTTTATCTCCTTTTTAAATTTAATCACACAATTCTGCGTTTGTTTAATATAGAAATTACGAAAACTAACCGCTTCTATGTACCTCGTTTCTTCTCCAGAATAGATTAGATTTAGATTAATTTATTAACTTATTTTTTATCGCTTTTCTTAACAAAATATAAAAATAGCGTAAAAGCGATTACAAAAAGTGAAATTGAAACTAAAATCGGCAAAGAAATACATTTTAAACTAGTAATTAGACAGTGATTTGACAGAGAGGTCCGACATGTACTGTTACGTCATAGTGCACTCCGGCCATATATACTCGATATTAAATAAAAGTAAACTAGGTAGGTATAAATGAGTTTTAAGTTACAGGGCACCACCGAAAGTCAGCGTTACGGCTTACCGTGGCATAAAGCTGAGTGATGGTCATCCCTCCCTCAGCGTGGTCAATTGTTTTTGTTATTTGTATTTGTATTTGTTGTTTATGCTTGTGTTAGTAAATATGTTTCTTTCTTTCTTTCTTTCTAAATTCTGTTTGGCTAGAAAAAGATAGAATAAAATGTTTCATGGCTTATATCTTGGTCATTTTTATACTTTAACGTTTTTTTTTGTCTACTGTTTGTTACATGAATGAGCGAGATTAATAAAGCAAAAATAAAAAATCATGCATATTCCCTATTATTGTATTTCATAGTGAATTTATTTAGAGCTAGCATTTTGACGCGGTTTGACCGCGGCAGCGGTAATAATGTATCCTATGTGTTTCTGAGCCATCTGTGTACCAAATTGCCTTTAAATCCATTGGATAGTTTACGCGTTATTAACACACATATGTAATAGTTATCACTATAAAAAACTTTAGCATTTAACAATATTAATGGGATTAAGCTTTAAACCACTTTTAATAATGTTTCTTTAGTTTACAATATATCACGTACATATATCACTGTTTTAACAATCTTCCTAATTAGTTATGACCGGTGCCGCCGCTTCGCTACGCGTCGGCACATCATTGCTGTCTAGGAGTAAAATGTAGTAAGAGTCAGTGCCGGATTTATACTTTCCGTGAGTAAAGGCAGGCGCGGTTCACTCGGCGAATATTTCGTGCAGCTACATGTACCTCCCTGCCGGCAGACTCAGTTATGAGGCAGTTAATCGCCAGGGCGTTACCAGTCGAGGCCCAAACTAAAATACAGACCTTCAGTTAGGTGATTTAAAAGGCCTATAGACCTTCAAAAGCACCACCAACGTTATGGAGCCAAAACGTACATCCGAGAAATCGGCCGTCAGCTGACTTAAGATCCGAATAAAAACACCTAGCCATCACTAGCATGTCATCCGTTTTCTCGCAAAGTCCTGACAAGACAACCCTCTGGTTGTTAGTCATATACCTTCATTTTTATCTGTTCCCTCCTACAAGCTACATCCTACCACTAGCATCTCATCCGATCTCAAAGTACTGGCAATCCAGTGGTTGTTAGGCATAACCTTAGTTTTCATCTGCCTCCTTTTATCTCTTTCTAGCTCCTCTAAACTGGTCCATCGGCCGCTTCTCCTTGAAAGTGGACAATTTTTGAGAGAAAAGGGAGCAACTAAAAAAAAACAGTTATGAGGCCTGTAAATAATAGCTAGGTAGTATATAAGATAATAGCTAGGTAGATTTAAGTATTGCTTATGTTTTAATTCGAGTAAAGACTCACTTTTAGTTTTTTTTTTACATTTTATTGTTCATATTATTTACGTGTTTAGATATAAAATTTATTGATTGTTACCTTTTTATTAATGTTGATTGTCTGTAATATTTCGTGTACTTATTTAAATAAAGAGATGCTCATTTTTACACATAACAATAACACTGCAATACACACATATCCTATACTCTTCACACACATCTTCCATCTTGTCTCTCGTTCCCCCTTCCCCCTGGCACTTCTCATACCATGATTATATCAAATTTGCCTGCCCGGTGGGCGGAAATCCCACTAATTGCGCCCCACATAAATTTACTCTAAACCGATCCTTTCCCTAGTAAAATCAGCTCCACCACCGCTGCGAGCACCCGCTCGCGCGGCCCACGCCAGCAGCCCCCGCGCCGCGGCGTGAATCTCCCGCCTACCCGGCGCACTCACCGGCCCAGCCGCACCCTGGTCGGTGCCCTAGCCGTGTTGTCCGTACCCGGTCCCGCTAAAACGGATGCCCCGGGGAAAGACACGCGGCGAAGGGCTCAAGAAGCCGACTAGGCCCCACTAGCTGCAAGCCTCAGCGAGCGCTACTCGCGAGGCCCCCCACACTCTCTCTGCCAGCCGCCGCGAGCCCCTGCTCGCGCGGCCCGCTCCAGCCTTACTGCCCTCCTCAAAATGAGCCCGTCATCACGGGTCGCGACCCCGCCACAGCTCAAGGTGCCGCAAGGCAGTACGGGCCCCCCTGGACCCCTCCACGGGGGTGTACGAGAAGACGACGGATTGATTGAGTAAAATCAGTCACCTGCCACTTGCCACCATTCGTCCCACGCTCCACACTACACACCGCATCGCTGCTGAAACCTGAAAATAGTCTTCTTATTTCTTCTTGTGATCTGCCGACACCCTGCTGCACCATCTACAGTCCACTGCATGGACCCTATACGGACCCGTCCGTAAAAAGGCCGTTCGGTATTATATACATTTGCGGAATACTTGCTCGTTCTCTCGCTCGCGCATGGTTCGCTGTCTCGCTCAATTACGCTAAGATCAAAAATGTGAGTCTTTTGTATTTGTACTATTATTTGTTTTGTGATATAAGCCACTCAGTTTGTACCGCCTCCATCCGTCTTTGTAAAACGAGCGAGTGCCTGATATATGCCTCTAAGCCGCGGATTTAGGGCCCAAAGAGAGTACTAGTTTCACAGGCGTATGTTATTTTCGTAGATCAAGGATATATATAGAGCTGATCAACTGCTACTAAATTACAATATTGCCTTTGTATTATTAAGGCACAAGTTCGTAGCCGACCGCAGACAGCAGCAGCAGGCGACGTGTTGCCGCGACACTACTTCTTTCAATGAATTTTTACCTTCCGTAGCCTGACAGCACGTCGCCTGCTGCTGCTGTCTGCGGTCGGCTACGAACTTGTACCATTAGACTGTAATTTTTCTTTTTTGTTTCTGATTCTTAACTATCGGTATATATTAAATTCAACAATTGAAGGATAAACGACTGAAGTGCAAGTGCAAAAGATTCCTCCAGCATCCAGAAATTTGTTAAGCACGAGGGACTTTGGTTTTTATACTTACTCAGAATATAAAATATAAATACACTAATATGGTTGCCTCTTGTTGAATTGAGTTTAAAGCGGTTAAAGTCCTTAACTAGTACTAACTTTACTTCAGATAAGTTCATGCATTTAGACAAACTGAGTAATAACTTGTACCTATATCCTCCTCAAACGATGCCACGGCAATATTAACGTCAATAACACGGCAGCGGTGAGCGCCACCACATCAACTCTCTAAGTAATAAAGTATCTTATCAATTTCAACGGACGTTTATTTAGCGAAACAATAGAAGACGATATGACGAAAATTTTCAATTAAATAAAACAAAACCGGCTCAGCGCTCCTTTGGTTATTGTGCGCGGATGGCTGTGGCGTGGCGTGGCGTTGAAAGGCGAGGCGTGGCGTGGCGTGGCGTGGCGGACGTCCGGCGCTCGGCTGGCGCGGGATGGCTGGTAAGAATGGCGGGAATGCCGCGAGCGCCATTACGTTGCGGAGATTACGGGAACTGATAGCGCGCTCTACTCTACACATGTGCACGGTAATTATGTGTTTGATTTAGAATCACGTTCCGATGCATATGTTACAGCATTCTAGATACAGTACGGTTTACATCCTATCTACACTATACTGGTACACTGAAACTGTCAATCAGGATTGATACGTTTTAGCCGTCTTTCCGAATAAGAAAAGGAAAAGCAACTGTCACAATTAAGTTAAAACTTCATTATGAAAATGATTACACTAACATGGCAGACACATTAGATAGGTACGATCCATTTGAACTGCGCAAAAGTTAGTAAGTCGGATAATATTCTAATACAGATTAATGTGATTAACGTGACTTCAAAAAGCTATAGAGACTTCATATCATATTCACTTAAGTTCCTGAATGATATTATAAGTTGCAACTTTGAATTGATTCACAATGTCAGTCATACCAAATGCGCAGCTCATATGCAATTGAATACTAAACATTAAAACTTCATCTTCAATATAAATAGTAACTAAACTGCCCTCCTAATACAAAAAGTGATATATTCAACAAAAAGACACATCACTTACGTCCTTGCGAGTAAGGACGGCATGCGTGTCCCACATTTTACGGCTCGCCATCCTGCAAACGAATACATAATGCTGACAATCACGTGACAGCAAGCACAACTCTATCTCCCCTAGTTTCCTGCAACTTACACATAACTTCGCAACTTTATATTTGCTATTGCGATAACGGCACAACCTCTTAAGGCGCAGAAAATAGGGTGAAAAATCAAACTGATCCCGTCAGTTTAACAAAGGGGGAGTCGATCCGAGGGAACGTTATTTTGGTCTGTAGATGCATACACGGGCGTTTGAAATTTTAATCGTTACATTCACCCTGCCTTAATGGTGCTCTAGGGACTCTGCTCGTGATGCGAACATAAGTAACACGAGATATGTCGCAGGACTAATGGTGTCGTTTTGAGCTAATTGCTGCTGCTTTGTGACGTCACGTTTACAAGTGTTTAGTGGCACTGTGGATTAGGAAAAGATGTATTTCAAGCCAGCCGCCAGATCATTTAAATAGCATGCAGCGTTGTGTGACATTAGTTTTGATTCGTTTAAATAGTTGCCACATTATTTGGTTAAACTTAGTAACGTAGTATCGCAGCAAACTCTCACGACTGTTTGTCTGTTAAGTTTGCCATTCTAATAAGTGTTTGATACGGTGAATGAAAAAAAAAAATCGTCAATACAATAAAGACTACTTCTCTACAGGGGACAGGCCCAAATGTAACGTAATTTGGTTATATAGAAAGAAAAATAAATAAAGAAGATTTGAGTAAAGTGGAAGAAAGTAGGTATGTGTATTGTACATTTGTACAATATTAATGAGAGAGCGAATATCTAGAATAGGCCTATTGAAATTGTATTGCTGCAAGTAAATTATGTTATTTCAATCAAAACTTGACTTATTTCAATCGCAAAACTGTTACGAAGATAAATAGTTATCTTCCATAACAGAGAAAAGTGTAACTCCATCGACAAATACATTAAATAATCCTAAGTATGAAAGAGATAACAAATAGCTATTACAATTTAATACATATACTTTATGCACCGTTATATATACTTGAAGCCCATTTCAAAGGTAATTAAATTCGCGCCATTTCGGAATATAAAGCCAAAAAGATAGTTGAAGATGAGAAGCTTAGAAATACTGTCTAAAGGCACGGTGAAAGTCGATCCTAATGGAAATTGTTTACGGGAAATTGTTTTACTGGAGAACGTTTCAATATAAAACGTAATTAGGAATCCTTCAGAACTTGAGAAGAAAGTATTGTATCACAACATATTATCAAGCTATTCTCGTCTTAGTTGAAGACATTAAAGTCAATAGTCATTACGAAAAGATTCTGTCATATGTATTTGAAAAACTAATACTATCTGTACCTATATATGTATAACTAGAAGGCGCTCTTAACTTCGTTCGCGGAGGAAGAAAAAATCATAACCCTCTTTTTTGCTACAGCGCAGTCGGGTAAAAATTACATTATAACCATTTTATCTAATTTTTCAAATCTGTTTAGCCGTTTTGACGCGATGAACTAAATACAACGAAATAAGATTTGATTCGGTGACCTTCGACATGTCCATTTTACTCTTTTTTTTAATATTTTTAATGTAGACATTTCTTTTTTAAAACTTAACCCTTTGAACGCTTTCTTATTTGAATGACGTTGTCAGTCACACGCCAAGCAATTATTATTACGATGATTTTCGACACCTTAAGGTGTTCTTGGCTTTCAAAGGGTTAATAATACCGATCATTTCAAAAAGTCAGAAACCCTGGGAAAACGATATGTATTTGGCCAATGTCTATATGATTTTTGAATGAATGTGAGAAAACTGGAATATCATGAACAATTGACAAAAACCGAAAAAAGTCTAGATTTACTCGTATAAACACAACTATGTAGACAATGACTTAATGGCTATCAACTAAAAAGAAAAATTAACAGTTAATTAAGTAAACAAAAGTTAAAAGTACGTCATAGTGACGATGCAGTTTTCGCTACAGAAGCTTGGGGGCGCAAAACGCTAATCATTTAATTGACTTGTATTTTTTTTCACTGATTATCTACAGAACTCAAGAGATAAAATTCTGCTACCTAGATTTTAAACATACGGTAGTGTTTTGGGTAAATGCGCAAAGCAAAAAGGCACACCAGTTGGGTAAAGAATACACGAAATATTTCGGGGCATTTTCGACTCCCGCGTTACTAAACTTTTAGATGCATATCACATCGTGCATTTTCTTTCTGATATCACTTAATTATAAATACTAGAAGATTTCTCAGCTACTCCTGCACCAAAAATACTTGAAATCTGTTTAGCCGTTTTAGCGTAAAGAAGTCACAACGGCACATACAGATGTCTGTATACAGTTGTCGTGTGTTTGTATGTACAAAACATCCAAAAACATTTGGTTTTCGATTTAGCAACCTTCAAATTGTCCGTACCATTTTTTTTTATCTTCAATGTACAGACATCCCATAATAACAACGTTATAATCATATATTTATACTATATATGCTGATTTGAAACTTTGTGATGAGTTTAACAGCCTTACATTGACGGTAATTTTTACTTGTGTCATTTCAGTAGTATCGTTTTTGATACTACTTGTACCTAAGGATTATAATCCATATAACACCAGGTCTGAGACAGATCTGCCAGGCTTCTTGCCGTTGTAATCGAATCCTAGACTCATAGCAACTGCTCCAAATCGGAAATCTCATCCTTGACTTTGAAGTTCTGAAATTGATACATGACAGACCAGTATAATTTGATCTTCAGTTTGAAACAGTGATATGTTGTGAAATGGCTCTACTGTAATGGTGAATATATGAGGCTGAAACAACGAAGTTGTGTTAAGTATGAAAAAACTCGGTCTACTCAAAATTAACAATTCAAATGTGACCATTCCACCACACGCATATACCCGCAGTCTCGCAAGTTCATTAGGCGAAAAAATGCTTAATAACTGGCCGTGGTAGGTAATATGAACGTGTTACCACGCAGCACCTAAACTGCTTTAAAATTTAAATCTTGTTTACATTCACCCCTAGAGCCCTGTCAATTTCGCCGCGTATCCTATCCCACATGGGGTTAAATTGAATTAGATATAAATAGCGCTTTAGATGTATACAACTCCGCTAGTTTCGCAAATGTTAATTAGAGTTAATCCTTCATTAGGACTCCGACAAACCAAGATAAAAACGTTTTCGTACGCGATTAAAGGCAGCATTGATAAACGTTTGTGCAACTATTATAAATTTGTAAAAATGAAATGTCTGTACATTTAAGATATTTCAAAAAATTGTTACGGTCTATTTGGAGGTCACTGAAATTACATTGTTTGTCTGCACGTGTCGTTGTGGCATCATCGCACCATATTGGCTAAACAGATCTCAACTATATTTGGTACACGGGCAGCTATCCACAGATGGTAATAGGATACTTTTTACCCAACTACGCTGAAGAGGTGTTACGACTTTTCCTCCTGCACGAACGAAGCAAACCCACCTTCTCGTAACAATAAGCATTATTGTAAAACTGTTACCGCCATGACCTCGCTAGTACAATTAAAAAAAGAAGTTTGATTTTCTATAACAATAAATTTGGGGGCACTATCATTAGCAGCTCAAGTCAATAGTGATGATGTACATTCGAACCATGAAGACTTTAAAGCCTTGTCATAACTTGACACACTTCGACGACACGTTTGGCTCAGTGGGTTGCACAACGGCCTCCGAAGCTGGCGGTCCCGGGTTCGAATCCCGGCCAGGGCAAGTGTTTGTGTGATGAGCACGAATGTTTGTTCCTGCGTCTTGGATGTTTTCTAAGTATTTAAGTATTATAATTTATCTATATATCATGTATATCGTCGCCTAGTACCCATAGTGCAAGCTTTGCTTAGTTTGGGACTAGGACGATTTGTGTATGAGTTACGGTCTGTTATATTATTTTTTTTTACTATAATTTTCTAGGTTCCATGTATAAGTTTCACTAAGGTATGTTCAAAATTTTCATAAGCCAGTTAAATCTAACTCGGAACAAGCATCGTAATTTTCGTTAAAAAGTCCCACCCCAAATCGTAGCTGGCACAAACGTTCCCATTCCCAAACACATTAGACAAAAAAGTTAAACAAGAACTGTCTCCAAAAACAAGTTATAACCGTCCCGTTTTAAACATAAAGTTATTTTTAGTCGCCCCCTTTACAATTGTTAAAATAGAACGTCCGAGACCCAGTAATTTGAAATCCAATAACTGAAGTCACAGGGGGGATGGTTTAACCTATATTTCAATTTTATTTTAAGGGTAATGACACAAGACAGGGGTGGGCCCAGCCTGGTTTCTTTTAGAGATTGTTAACAGCGTTTTATTTCCTGTCGACGACTTTGAAACGTCGAAAGCTGTCGAAGACAGACATACGTTAACAATAATATCTCCCCGGTTGTTTACTTTTAGAGCACTTATAGAAAATTAAATTTGAAATATTTCTTTACTTCGTAAAATGCTTAACAGCGATAACTGACTACACTTCCTTAACTGTTAGAGTCTCAAAGCATAGAATAGGTAGTTATATACATACTTATATTCATATATTATATTACATATATCATATTCATACATCTGTGAATAGAGCTATGAGATTTAGAAACTAAATATGCATCGTAAATCTTTGAGTCATTAAATATTTTATTCAAGTACCTGAACTGCTAAGCCCGTCACACACGGAGCTATAATATATATTAATATACCAAAACATAATAGCAACGCATCTTCTTGTTATTCAACATATAAAATAAATCGTAACATAGGGAGGTAATCGATAACTGATTCGTATAAAAAAACCATCGATTTCGGTTAAAACTTGGTGTTTCCCATACTAAAAATAATCGATTGCATTCCCTCCTTACTAAATATAATATTATATATATATATTATGGCTGAGTGTGGGGGGTGGGCAATTAGTATGGAAAAATTTACAGAATGATATTTTACATTTTTCTCTTCCGCGAACGAAGTTGCGGGAACCATCTAGTAAATAAATAAAATAATAATACAGTTTACATACTTGTCATGCATCGTCCTATAGAATATAAGTAAAAAACTTTTAAGTAAAGCCCCTTTTGTATGTAGTAGTGTACAAAAATTGATATGGAACTTATGTCATTTTTCTAATATGGAACGTCAAATTGCCTATACGGATACGCTAGTAGGCTACTACTACATATAACAGGTGACTTACTAAAAATTTTCACCTATTAGCGTAGCTCGACGGAATACTGACAAATTGTAGTTGAAGCACGCACACACAAGCACATGGGCGGGTGTACAGACGTTGTCAAGCTCATGTAGTAAATATTAATAAATGATATTCAAAAACATATTTGGGTTCGTCGCCATAATATGTTTGTATGCTTACTCAGTACTAACCAATGTAAATAAAACCGTGAATATTTTTCATAATAAGTCTCTCAATTCCCACCATATACCTGGTAGTCAGAATAATTATCACTTTCCGTCACTCCTAATGGGTCGGCCATCGAGCGAGGACGGCCCCATTGTCAAAGATAACAATTATAAATCTCCCGTCCTCATGATTAGCATACATTTCCATACCTATGGAGAGCTCTTTGAGCGAGTTACGCCAAGATCATTTCGATGATTTCATGATTTAGGTAAATGGTAGGCATTTAAAATCATTAGTGGAATAGGTAATATATTTACTGTCAAAACGAAAATATTTTAGTTATAGCCCATAATAATGATGGATTATAAAAATACTGTAAATTTCAATTTACCATGAGAAAATGTCCACGTTTTTGGGGGACAATCATCATCATCAGTTTATAACAGTCCACTCCTGAACTTAGGCCTCTAAAACCATGTTTATACACAGCCAGTGCGCTGTTGCCAGTCCTATAGACAAGACTAGCGTGAAAAGCAGACGGGCGCTCTATTCACGCTCGAGCTGGCAGCCAGCGCCGGCTTGACTTGAAAAACTGTTTATACGAGGTCAGTACTAAGTCAGCGCTGGCTGCCAGTTTTAGTGGTACTTTGACTTCGTGTCTTCTACTTCGTGTCTTCTACTTCGTGTCGTGTTCTTCATTGCTGAAGGTCTAAGTCCCCGAGGAATCAGCTTATCTCTTTCCCGCCATCTGTGTAAACCATACTTAGCGTTACATACCCACTGGCCTATTCCTACCGGTGACCTATCATTCCTTCTCACATTCTCTTCTACCTCTTCTTATTTTCACTTCACACTCCGTCCATCAGTCTGGTCTGGTCTCGTATATTACTCTGCAAAGTTTAAATTCTAGAACCAATGGTTAATCAAGTCCTTTATGTAAGAGGCTTCATTGAACACTGTCTTACTAACTTTTTAAGGCTTGTCAATTACTTATACATTACGAATAACTTTAATCAATTCAGCACATGGAAAAACATGAGATGATTTAGAAAATTATGCACCTAGCCGCACTTTGCACTTAAGGTTACCTAATATTCTTTGTGTACGAAAATATCAAGCAACGTACGGAAAGTTGCGATAGCTCAGTTGGTCAAAACACTTCTGCGTTAAAAAAGAGGTTGCAGGTTCAAATGACATGCATTTGATTTTTTTCCTTTTCAATCAAACTCTGTGTATATTAATTCAAATAAAAATTGTGACATTTCCACATATATAAAAAAATAATCAATAGTTGTATCGACTCAGTTTCTTCATTAAACTAATGGGTCATTTTAGTCAGTCAATACAATACAATAACTCTTTCAGCAAGGAGTGGTAAACAATAGGTTAACTTATTGGTAAACAGCGAGCAGTGCGTCGTCATATTTTAAGACAGATTACTATTTACCTAAATAGTTACTTGAAAAGCAAGATTCTGTTGAAATAGATAAAATAATATACTGCTCGAGAAACCAGATTAATTTCTTCTGTTTCCGCGATTATTACCCATTTCTTTACCTTAAGCTTTCCAGCTTTCCATGGTCACCATGGAAAACTGGAAAGCTTCCGAAACGTCGGGAACTAAAATGAGATAATATACGCGATATAATCCGTTAAATTGTTTTATTTCAATCAGATTATTGTTTAACTTTATATTAAGGTAGATCATAAGATATTTGACATAACTGAAGAGAGAGCTAATAAGAATCAAGGCGTAGCTTTTCATTAACTAAAAGGATTTATCAAAGTTTTAATAAAATTAGAGACTAATGAAAACTTTAGGAATTGTGAAAATTCTGCGCATCACAAAGGTTTAATACTTCAAACGAGAAAATATGTTGAAATTTTAGCAGGAGATAACAGAGTATATTGAGGTAATAGGTGTACGAAATTTCTAAGAATTGCACACCAATGATGTACGCGTCAACTTCGTTCGCGAAGAAAATAAGTCAGAACCCTCTTATTTTGCTTCAGCGTATTCGTGTAAATTATCCTATGAACATCCCAAGATGTGTAGCTATCCTTGTACCAAAAAAAAGCTACACCAAAAAGATAACTTTAAAACGTAAAAAAATAACCACATACTTAATTCAGTTTCTTCAATTTACTTAAGGGGCTCCAAGCGTAAATGCATTTGATCATGGTTTTTGTTTTGTATCTAGTCCCTGGAATGGCAAAAGTAACTCTCGAAATATGGATTATATGATAGTTCAGTATCTATTTCACACTTTTTTGCATTCGAAAATTAGAATTATTTTCAATGTATTTTATGGTGGGTTTTTACAGAGAGGTCTATAAAAATAAAGATATCGTATCTAGTCTCTCAATAAATCTTTGATAGACTCAAAACTTATGCCTAATTGTTCATTATGAAAAAAACTAACTTGCTACGCTACGTTTTCTTTAAAAAGCGTGTATTTTTTTAAGAAAAGTGGACTGGTTATTCGTCGTAAAAATAACAAAGTTTGATGGCATTTATCTGGGTTTCGGTGATTCTTGAAGATAAACTGAAACAGTATATTGGTAAAGACGGCCGCTGTCAACATGATGAGACATAAAGAACACGGAAAAGCAAAGTGCTAGAGATCGAAGGTCATACAGAGCTGCAAGCCCCTTAACGGGTAATCGTTTTTCTACTCAATCTATACAGTATACACAATTAATGTTATTCTGACGTCATATATACACAATTTTGTGTTATCGATTAAGAACTTGGGTTATGATATCGTTTTTATTACTTGACTAGCTTTTTAATTATAGAAATCTACTCAAATAGTTCACGGATGAGAGCAGAGTTGTCACCGACCGTTGCGTCGCTTCACACCCAATCTGGACTTTGCAGATGTGTGGTGCTTCAGTTCAAACGTTTTAGGGAGGAGTTTTATAATATATTTAACAGTATTCATACGAGTACGTCTAGCAATAACTCGGTATTTTATAAATAGTAGGTTACATAGAAGCTCCTTCGCTTTCTTGCATTGATCTTGAATTTTGCGGATTAATGACCTGATTGACCTGATGAATGTTGTGATTGACCGCTTCACACCCAATATCTGAACTCAACAGAGGTTTTAAGGTGAAATTTTAGAATAAATTTCACTGTATTCTTTGTTACATTTAGCAACAACAACCTACCTTTTATCAATAGTAGGTTGGTTATATGTACAAGAAACTCCTTTACTTTTTTGCATTGTACAAAATATTATAAATTTGTAAAAGAAATTCAAGAGAAAGATTGTGAACGTCACTTAAACGACTTTTTTTGGATTGTTTGTATGTATCTTTGTGGCTTCATCATGCCAAATCGACTAAGCGATTGCAACTACTTTTAATACAATAAATTTGGTAGCTGCGTATCCACAGATGGTTATAAGATACTTCTTAGCCAACAACGCAGAAGAAAAATAAGAGTTTATGACTTTTTCTCCTCCGCGAACGACGCAAATGCACATTATAGTATAACTATAAGCATTATTGTAAAACTGTTACCGCCTTGACCTCGCTCCTCGCTAGTACAAAATTAGTTTAATCTACTCATAGTTTACGGATGAGAGCAGATCAGTCATCGTCCGGTGCGTCGCTTCACACCCAATCTGGACTCAACAGATGTGTGGCGTTCCAGTCAAAACGTTTAAGAAAGCTATTAATGTATAGATTGTACAGGTTTTTTATGCTACCGTCACTCAATAGTACCCAAAGTTATTATAGTTTTCGCAAAGCAGGCTATTATTGACTGTTGCATTACTGCACATCAAATTGTCGTACTAGTGTGAAAGCATAAGTTAATACTCGTAATAAAAAATCTGATGGTATTAATTCATAATGATCTTAGTATTGGCCTTTACACTTTAATTTGTTCGTCTTTTGTTTTTGGTCGTCAATGGTGTGTTGGGCCTATTATGGCGTGACTACGGATAAATAAGATTAACCATAGTCACAATAGTGTGGCAATTTGGCGTAACTACGGATCAGTTGGGCAAATTCTTATTAGATACCGTACACAAAGGTTATTTATTTATTTAAACTTTAGTGCACAAATGAAAAGTAAGTACGAATGGCGGACATAATGCCAAATGGCATTCTTTACCTGACAAACTATAGGTCCAAACATTTGGGAAAAACAAGCGACACACAAATAATACAAACGTAATTACTTACAGGTTCTGCTGTATATGATACGATATATATATTTTACATATAAATAATAAACACAAAATATATACCAGCTACTGCATGGAAAACAGACGCTACGCGGCGTCTTATCAGCAGATCTATGCCTACGCAGCATCCGCTTGAAAACTACCTTGCTTGGGGCATGTCTGATAGAAAGAGGGAGCGAATTCCACAGACGGCTTGCCTGAACGCCGAAAGAATTTGACATGAAACCGGTAAGGTGAGAAGGAATTAAAAGTTTGAAAATTCGGGAGGAACATATCCACTGTTCTATTGTATTTTTAACGAGGTTGCCAACCTTAATAATCTGATGAACCTTCTTACTCGTATAGTTTAAAAATAAATGATCAATGTAAGCCCGTGGATCAAACTAACCTCCATCTGTATATAGCGCATGAGAAAAAAATGTCCGGAAACTATTCTAGTGTTAGTTTTACAGCTTTCTTACTTTTTACAGATATTACCATGACCTCCAACCCATCCATAGTACCAGTAGGAATTAGTTCATCTATTAATAGCTCTCGAGTGAAAGACGAGTTGTCATCGACCGGTGCGTCTCTTAACACCTAATTTCAACAGCTGTCTGGCGTTCCAGTTAAAACATTTAAGAGTCCCCAGCAAGCTCGGTTCTCTATACAAACGCAGTTACGCTCTCATTTTAAAACGACTAGCTCGTTTGCTCTGAAACTTTGTACTTAGAATAACTTAAGATGTATGCAGGCCTGTAATTAGTTAATATAGCTTCAGATACCATACTAAAAAAAATACAGTGAATTTAAATTTTTCATACAAGACTTGTTTTTGCCGTATTTCGTTTGTTTTATAAACTGGAGCCATAAAAACTAATTACAAGCCTGGATATACCTTATGGCATTGTATATGTCATTGCAAAGTTTCGTTACAATCCAACACGTAGTTTTAAAATAAGAACGAAACTCCGTTTGTACGGGAAGGTGAAATTCGGGCGAGCTTGCGGGGGACTCTTAAAGAGGGCTAGAATCAACAGCTAAAGGTTTTAAAAATGCTCTTACGTGACGTGCTTTTAATTATCGAGATGCACTTTATAGCATACTGATGTCTAAACAACATTACTAGAAGGTTTCGTTGTGATCCGTTCCGTAGTTTTGAAATTAAGAGGAACGTACATACATCGGCACAGCTTATACGTTTATAATATCATTCTTAGAATATATTAGGATTAGGATATTGAATAATAAAACTTCGGTCTGCCTCTATCCACTTAAACGCAATGCCCTCCAGGGTTCTACATATGGTACCTACATATCCATACTATTCCTGTGTATAAAGGATCATATATATGCAATTATAAAATGAAATTAAATGAACTATCGCCCTTGTAACATTTTTTTTTATTCTATAGTCTGTCCTTTCTATCATAACTATGATACGCTTTGTCGCGGGACAAAGATTATCTCACAAGTGGCGGAGAGTTGTGCTGAGACCGGCAAGTCTTTAAAAGATGTTAAACAAAAACCCACACAACTCGTGTCATTCCGCCAATTAAGGTTAACTTTTGGATCGCTTTAAATGTTTTGTAAGACATGCTGTTAACAACATTTAATGCAAATAAAGCTTGGAAGCTTTAAAGGCCAAATCGGCTAAACCGATTTCAATTATTTTTGGTACACGGGTAGCTGGGTTACACATGGTTAAAGCATACTTCTTAACCAACACCGCTGTTTAAAAAAATAGGGGTCATGACTTTTTCTCCTCCGTGAACCAAGCAGTTTTTTTATGCATTGTGTTCAGTTAAGTGTATTATATGTATATTTTGTACTTGGTGTTAGTTGATCTATCTCCCTTATTCTTCACCCACTTTCTAAAAAGAGAGATCCCTTATATAGGGATAAGTTCACCTGTACTTTGGTATATTTTTTATATTGATTCCACTGGTGGTTATTGTGTACAATAAAAAGTAACTATAATATGTAAGTATATATGTTTTCATACATACATACAAACTATTTGTAACAATGGTAATTTAGTCCAAGTTAATAGTTGAGTGACGAGTTGTCATCAATCATCGCGTCGCTTCACACCTAATCTGTTCTGAATAGCTTTGTGAATGTGACGCTTCATCGAGTTCATATGTTTTTTTAGCCGGCGGTACAGATAAAGACCTAAATTGGTTTAATTTTACACGATTGACACTCATTATCACAATACAACAGAACGTCGAAGAATTACCAACGAAAAGTAATTTAAATATATCATATTTATATATATGCGCTTCAGCCCCGTTTTTTTGTTCTGTGATCGGGAACTAAATAGGTTGTAAAAGAACATTTTTCTATGGAAAGTTATAGTAAGACTTCTCGATAAAAAAAATAGTGAAAAAACTAATTCAATCCCATTAAACTCCCCGAGATATAACAATGTTAAGCAGTTTTGGACTTTCCCAAAAAACGCTTCGTACTAAATCCTCTATAAACTAGCTTAGTGACGTCACACAGTTCGTACCTACCTTGTATGGGGAATTTAAGAACTTTGTTCTGCAGCTATATCAAAACTTGCACTTATCGAAACGGTTTCATAACAAAATTAACATTCATTTTACGGGTTATTGGGTATTATTAGTTATTCATATCTTCATACTTTAAAAATCGACTTTCCCACCCAACATTAAGTGCTCGTAAAAAAGTTACACGTAAGATATTCGTACTCACAATTTTAACGTAATTTCTTATTTTGCTTGTGTTATCGGGATCTTATAATATTTTTTTAAACATTTTGAGATCTTGCAACATTTCTATTGCAGAAATAATGATCTTTATTCTGAACGTAGGCCGCAAGGGCACTTTTACAAGTGTGACTCTACGGCGTTTCCCAAGAGGAGACCACTGAGGAGAAGAAAACCGAAACAAACTCAACAGTCAGTATTTTTTTCGAAACTATTCTTATCCATTACAATATTTGTACCAAGCCTATCCTAAGTATAAGTTTTTAAGTATAAACTCAATGCGTAACTGTCCAAGAAAACCTATAAAAATATAATAAAAGAAAAAAGCAAAATATATATATTTTTCAAAACACTTACGCACATTTGATTTCCCATCTTATAAGAACCGTGTCCCAATATCTGTTTTCTATTACATGACCAAACAGGAAAAAAATGCATACGCCACTTGTTATATGCTAAATGACCTTGCTGTCCCAGACCAGAACTGGTTTAAGACTAAACTAGACTTGGTTCACGGTCGACTCGCAAACTGTCATCGACTGTTTCGCTTCTCACCCAATCTGGATCCAACAGCTGTTCGCTTTAACGCTTAAGAGACCTATTAATGCTATAATAGCTTAAATGTTCATAAGTTTCTCTGGATTAGGGACTTGAAATGGCGGTTTAACTATTTCAAACTGAAATACGCATAACTTTGATGGTGTTTTAGTTTTATATCGATTTCTTTGAATGGTTTATTATGTAAATTAAGATTTTTTAATGTTCCACACGGAGATAAAAGTTAGAAGGTACTAAAGTCCATTAATTTTGGTAATTTCATAGATAAATAGGGAATAAGCGTAAATTTTTATTTTTGCATTATTAAAAGCTCATTCATGTAACAACCCGTAGAAAAAAATATTGTTTCTAATAATTATAAAAATAACCAAGATATAAGCCATCAAACATTTCATTCTATCTCTTTCTAGCAAAACAGAATTTAATATGGAGTTTATATGGCCAGAGTGTACTATGACGTAATAGTACACGTCGGACCTCTCTGTCAAATCGCTGGCTAATTAGTAGTTTAAAATGCCTATATCATGTGTTTTTCTTGGGCGATTTTAATTTCACTTTTTGAAATTGTTTTTTAAGGTATTTTGATACGTTGTTAAGAAAAAGGATAATTAAAATTCATGCATATTCCCCCTATTGCCTTTGGAGTATGCATCGCTACAAATTTCCTGACAAAAAAAATCTGCCGTTTTTCGAGGGGGGCGAGGTAGCACACATATAAACAATCTAACTACAAATGCACTTTTTCCTCTCGTTACTACGCAATCACACTAAAACAATACTGTGGTATTGCACGTTTGGTACACTAAGTTAAATTATCACACTAATGCAGTAAAAACTATATGCGGACACAATTTTAAACTATCGATGTAGGCGTAATCGAACCGATTAATTTGGCTTTCAAGTGTGTGGAGAATATCGTATCGATATATTTTTCTAGACGCCATAGATAGCGAAACTTGGTACTCGTGGAATACTTTCACAAATATATCAAAATATCCTACTGGATTACAAAGTTAAGTAAATTATTACACTATAAATAACGTTACTGCTGCTACTACGAGTATATACATTTTACATAGAATATCTCTAACTAACTTTATATTAGGATGGTTCCTTGAAAAGAGGAGACAAAACATTTTACCTATTCACATGTACATGTAATATTGTCTTTAGTTATCGCGAAAGTTTACACTCATAAAATAAAACAAATAAGAATATTATATATAATATTTTGAAACAGGTATTTTTTTTCCTCCGTTACTTGTTGCCCACGAACGCCGTAAAATGTTTATAAATTATATGTTTATATAGGCATTCGTAATAGGAATAAATATCTCAAATAATATTTCATTTCACATCCATATTGTATCGTAAAGAATAACATTCACATCACTAGTTTAGTTTAGCGCACACTGCAGCATGTAAACAGGAGCAATAAATATTTAACCTTAATTACTTATAAATAAGATTATTTATTAGAATAAAGGTAGATCCTTCTCCCATACTTAATTCGCTAAAACTGATATTTGCTTGTAATTTCATACAAAATTTAAGGCTACTAGCCCTTATTAACCTTAAATACGGGGGTCAAACTTGCTCGAATCTGTTAAAATGAAATAAGAATTGTATGTGATATTTTTCAAACTGATTTTGTAATCGATTCCTAGATGCCTCATTTTCTTGAAAACGTTTTATGTATTAATATGTTGTAATATGATATAATAAAAGCAATAATGTGACATTATATTCCTTCCTTTCATGCTTGATGTATTTGAACGCTTTTTGCACCCATAACACAGCACATGCAGGCATTTTGAAGGAGCTTGTCACGCATAAATAACGATTACAAGACTGCCAATAATCGTTCAAGTATATAATATCAATTGAAGTAGTTTTTATAAAACGGTTGCTACATTGTACCTATGTCTTTGGTAGAGGCGAAATGACACGAAGGCGTCTCCATTTACTAAATACTCCAAGCCTATTGATTTATAATGTGGATAATAAAATTTAAATGGTTTTTAAGTTTAATAAGAAAAGAGCTAGAAATTAATATTTTCCATTGCTCAATTCCTTCTGTGAGGCGAAAATTAGTAACAAGTTGCTTTGAATGTGACTCTTCCGATTTGTCTTTTAGTTTTCATCACCTGCTTGATTTGCTGCACGTTTGCTAAAAGCTGTTTACGATCATTTTATTATTCAACCAGTTAACAGTAATTAACCAGTACGTTTCCTATGTTTAATGGACGGTATTTAGTGCATACGTATGTAACGTAACGTTTGTGCGTATTGTTTAACTTAATGTTAAATTGAAATAAAACAATTTCACGGATTATATCGCGTATATTATCTCATTTTAGTTCCCGACGTTTCGGAAGCTTTCCAGCTTTCCATGGTTACGGGTGGACTGAGATAATATACGCGATATAATCCGTTAAATTGTTTTATTTCAATGAGTAATAATCGCGGAAACAGAAGAAAATATTAATGTTAAATACTAACATGGTAATGTCGGGAACTAAAATGAGATAATATACGCGATATAATCCGTTAAATTGTTTTACTAACATAGTGCTAAATATAAGTGAGATTCTGTAATTGACTCTCTAGGTTATATTACTATTTAAGACAATATTACCAAAATAGTTTAAGCTGTTGGTTATCCATGTAAGGAAATAAATAAATCATTTAAATAAAACAATTTTGACGGATTATATCGCGTTTATATTTTCGTTTCGGTTTTAATAAGCCAACGTATGGCTCTGTATTGAGTACCATAAAATTGAAAGTCGTATGTTTATCCGAATTTACGTACCTTATAATCGTATTTGGTTATGAACCCGTTAACTTATCAGGATTATAACAAAACAAACCTATCCTAATGGGTTGTGAGGATTACCTTTTCAAAGATCATCCAGAATTATGTAAAATGATTTTGTGACCAACATTATATAATGACTTTCAATGATTATAGTAAACAAAGGGATCTGCCATAATCATTTGGAGCAGTTGTTAGATTGTTATAGATGGATGATATTATAGAAAATCTGTCGCTCCGTCCGCCTGTAAAACGTAGGTATATTGCTTGTCCTTTTTCGCAAATATCATATGAGGAACGATTATTCTAGAAACTTCAAATGTACGACTTAAAGCAGTTGTCTTCAAGCAAGATGTCCAAGTCGCATTCCTCGCGTATTTTATCTGACCGTGCTTATCCTAATTACTACACTACTTCACGAGACGCTCTTCAAGTGAATCACTGCTAGTAATTACGCACATTCTCTAGAAAAATAACAGTCAGTGTCATACTACTCCATTTAAACATTACAACCTCTTTCTTTCGCACACTGCCCGATCACTATTACAAACAAATAAAAAAACCGGTCAAGTGGAAATCTGACTTGCGCACCGAAGGTTCCGTACAAACTTTCCCTTATTCCAACTTAACTTGCCGCTTGAGTTAAGTTTGCCTCCGGTATTTATGGCCTCACATACAAATGAGGGGCAAACTTAACCAAACTGGGCTATTCAAAAATGATTTTTGGTCATTAAAAAAAAAGTAAGACAGACTGATATATGGTTTTAATTTTCGTGTAATATTCCAGATAATTCCAGATTTTTCACTTGGTAAACTTCGGAGATATTTTTACAATAGATACAAAGCATTGTACCTATTGGAAAAGAAATATGTGTTGTAACTGTTTATAAATATTCCAAATTTGAAATAGTTATAAGTAGTTTTTGAGATATGGCGCTTCAATAGTCGGACAAACAGACAGAGTGGCATCATAAGGGTTCCTTTTTTACCATTTTTGGTACGAAACCCCGGAAAAGGACAGCAAGGTCGTACGTCGCTTTATAGACATGTTACCATTTCTTCCAGACAATCCGGTCATTATTAGCCGATAATTTATCGAACGTTAAATTGCACCGAATCGGCTAACGTTACCTAATTGTCGACGGGGTCCTATTTCCGAAGCGGCAGCCAGCGTGCGTAATTTGCCCGAGCCCTACCCGGACCGCAAAACCATTTCCAAGGAGCCCACAGGCCAAGTTTCAACGTACACTCTTTTACACTTACTTGAACTTTTCACTTGAAACCACTTCGTGTTACGCTTTTTTCTTAAGTTATTTTTGTGACAGTGTTGGAAGACAGAGACTTTTCACGCCTTTTTGTTTGTTTTTTTTTGTCGGTGAATCTTATCCTTAGCTATACTGTAAATATGAAAGTAGGTTTGTTAGTTTATTGGTATCCTCTTTTATATAACAACCATATGATGGTCGACATGTCTTCTCCTACTTATAGGCATCTTTTAAATATGTGACTGTTTTTGGGAAAAGGTCCCACTTTGTCGATATGGAGTTATGAGTAGTTCCTAATACTACAGATCATACGCTATCTTTTGGTGAAAGATATATGTCTCTGGTGCTATAGTTATTTTTTTTTTATTCTTCAAATTTGCAAAAGTCAAAAAGCGACAATTGAGAAAACGTTGGTTAAAGTTTGGGACGGCAAAAAACCCACTTGTACTTTGAAGTTATGGAGTGGTTAGTATCAAATGAATTGGCATACTTTAAGGATTTCAAATTAGTCAAAATCATGTATGTCACCTTAGTATTTTGTATGTTACGGAGGCTTGAACATAAAAAGAGAACGAAAATATGTCAATCCTGAATATGGGTTTATTTTCTATATTTATGACACGACCTGCACCTTTGCCTTTCACCTTTGCAAATTTGAAGAATTAAAAAAAAATACTTTAGCACTTAGAGACATAATTTTTTCACCGAAAGATAGCTTTTATGCTTTGTTATATTACAAACTACTCATAACTCCATATCGACAAAGTAGAAATGTTTCCACATAACAGGCACAAATATGATATTGACGATTTTTTTCGGTATTCGACAAAGTGGGACGCTGGGCACTAAACTTTGAGGCCTTAAAAAGGTGCTTAAATTGGTCATTTATGGATCGACATCAAAATCATAGGTTATTACAGTATGTTTTATCAATTTTCATTGAAAGTCGATTTTCGGTAGGTTTTGCCATATTTCACTAAACTGCCCGTAACTGCGAAACTAGAATCGACAAAGTGGGACGTTTTACTAAACTCCCTCACATATGATGTACCAAATGCATGGTTCTCGTAAGACAAAAATAGTTTGCGTCACAAAGGAATATCCTTGTATATATCTACCTAAGTATATATTTACCTATCATCGCAAAAGAAATGTTCCACTTAGTATAACAAAGCGATACAAATAAATCTATTTTCAACTAAACTTAGACTTGAAATACAGACTCGCTAACATTCCTAACCTAAATTATACAACAGTAATAACCTACAGACGGACAGAACGCGTTTATATGCTATACAAACACGCGGCCATGTCAGACAGAAGTATGTACCTAGGTATTCATTTGGTCAGACACCACGCCCGAGACATTACGGATGCGTTCCAGCGCGTTCACCTGTGATCGAGGTGAAGGTCGCGAACAAAACGCAATCGTCGCAACGAAACGAAACGCAAAATGACCAAGCGAATTTACTGGCTATTTCCACGCGGCGCTCGACAAATTAAAAAGAAAATAAATTGCAGCACAGCCGGCCAGTATTTAAAATATTGACGCTTTGGTCAGCAGGAACAATACGTCACTGTAGAGGTTGTAAAAAGACAATAGGTACGGTATTTTACTATCGACAGTTATTTTTGAGCATTTATAAAAAAATGCCATATTGACGACAGCAGTTTGGTTGTCTTTAATTTACGCGTATTCGGCGTATTAGGTATTACATTTTCTCGTTTTTTGTTACAGTGAAACTTTATGACTACCTATTACATAAAAAAATACAATTAAAAGTTGTTCATAACATAACAAAATACGAAAGATATTGGCGACGTTGTAACATAACATCTCTTGTATAAAATGTAAATACATGACATAAGTCGCGTACCCAATGTTCTTTATGAACTTAAAGATAGATATTTCGTGGTATTTACATATAAGAACGAAAACATTATATAATATTGAAATTTAAAATTTGAATAAATTCTCAAGACACGTTTGAACGTTCCTGTCCCACCGGCCATCTTCCGACCATTTGACCGGTTTTGGGCTCGGACAAGTCTAGTCTCCAACTGTGGAAGGTATTAGCTAACGCTAAAACACACTGAACATACGCCTTTTTGAGTTAAAAGGGCATCATTGGAATGTCGACTTTACTGGATTTTTCCCTACTTTGTCGGTCTTGGAGATAACCAATAAACGAGCTTTTACGACATCTTCGCCCGTTAGAATGTAACATACATCATAATATGCCATTAGCCAAACCCTACGAATGAATATTTATGATGGTTATGAAATGGAGCTTAAAATCTAATATTTTGTATTGCGTAATGTGCACTTCTCACTTATAAGATACATGGGTTTAGGTTAACATGTGCATTTTGTTGAAAGATCGATGTTGCAGGTTTTTGGAAGATGATTCCGAAGTTATTCAATGTTTCGTGAACCATTCACACAAATAGTATTCAGCAAGAAAAGGATAGCAATAACACGATGCAAACTTCGAGTTTTGAATTTAGGAAAAGATCTTCATATATCACAGCACATTTTTAGGGTTCCATAGCCAAAATGGGAAAAACGGAACTCTTAGTTTCGTCATGTCCATCCGACCTGTCAGTCCAAGGAATATGAAAAAAATTACAATGATATATTTTAAGCTCAATGAAAATTATTTCCGACATAATCGGATATACCGTTTTGAGTTCTTGGCGAAAAACTGCACTTCTCAGCAAAATGAGACAAGTGCCGTGGAGATACGCTCTTTTGCTAGTGCGCTTTTTCATATCGTATTTTTTTCATGTTTAGTGCATTTTTTGTACGAACGGCTGCGGAACCTGTTCACAGAGCATGGTCCGACATCCTCTTGGCTGGTTTCCTCTCATATTTCCGCTCACTGCTATGGTGAGACCAGAAATATGAGAAGGTACATCAAATTTATTCCTTAATATTTTAGAAAAAATATATTTTCCCAGAATGCTACGCGGAACTATTGACATTAAAAAGCATCCTAATTTCAATAGAGAAGATGGATTGTCACTACCACCAGCTTGGGATCCTGTAATTCATCTCATCAAGGAACAAGCGAGACACAGGACTGCAAAACCTTAATTTCCGAACGGTGTAAAATATCTTATCTGTTTAAAAGTAGTTTAATAGTCTCTGTTTTTAAATATTATAATTAGTAATGAGGTAGCCTGGGAGATTTTCTTTGCAGCGTTTCTTTTCTCCTCAGTACGCCTCATTTGTGAAATGCTGCTTGGAAAATTATTAAAATAAAATAATTAAGCCCTTCTGGCACATGTGTAACTGTCTTTACAGCTTAGGCCCATCTGGCATGTATGTACACCTTTATTTGTGTTTTTTCAAAAATGGGTAGTTTGCACAAATTGTAACTTTGACAGAGGAAAATACATCTTTTCTCAGTCCACCCGTGACCATGGAGAGCTGGAAAGCTTCCGAAACGTCGGGAACTAAAATGAGATAATATACGCGATATAATCCGTTAAATTGTTTTATTTCAATACTTATTCCTTGTTTACAATCTCAATGGAAAGTTGAAAGTGGAAGTCTCAGTCGGTGAATACAAACTTCCCTTCATATTAACAGGATCATGTAGTAGACATCTGTAACTAGATCTTCCATTTTTTCATCCTCTCAGTCACAGCTATCGTAGCACAGAAAACCATTACCTGTAACAAACAAACAACATTTCATGTAATCTTTATTTCCGTTAACAAACCACTAACAAAGATGATAAAGATCTCGAACCACCCCAATTAGCCTTATCCACCCCAAATCGAATCGACCCCACACTGGCCGTACATTTAACGCGCCCGTAGACAAACTGTGGTTACAGATAGCAAAAATAACAGATATTAATGCAACTATTTGCTGTTTATGTGTGGATCTGTACTTTACATTAGCCATACGGACGCGCTGTAACCGAAGTTTGGTCACTGATCATTACTAGATCTAGATCTAATTTAGGTATAACTAGTTATATTATGACACTTTAGATTTAATGAAGACGATCAGAAAAGCCCCTACACTGTTTGTTTTTAAAAACGTTTAAAGCAGTATCTACTGGCTCAACAACCAACTGATGGATTTGTCACGACCGTAACGTTAAGAGCTAATTGCAACTTATATAATACGTCTTAAAGATAGGCTGGTCTAAGTACTTATATATATATCAGGGTTATTGTGTTTATTTTGTCCATATTAATTTAATTTAATGTATTTATTATCTCCATACACATTCACACAGGCGCGCACACATAAATCAGTAGGTACACAGCGCACATACAGATATAGTACGCTTGTCTTACACATGTCCTGCTTTGGATTCACGGAAGATCAGCGTCATGGCACTCATGAGTGCTCTGACATATGCTGAATGGACTCCATTTTTGTAGACACAAATATAATTGATTATAGCTCCTAGGTTTAGCTTTAAGTCTAGGTTAAGTCTATACATGTCACTTTTCCAATGTACCATTATTGTTGTTAACAAAATAAATGTATCTTCTTCTTCTTGTAATGAAATATCTTAGAAGCAATATGTGCAGTCATGTCTGAAAATATGTATCCACTCCGGAACTTATCTGTGGGGGACCAAGGTTCATAGTCGTATACATATTTTCAGACGTGACTGTAGGTACTCTAAGAGTAGCAAATTTTATTTTTATTTTTTTAGTTTACTAGCTTCTACCCGCGACTTCGTCCGGCTTAAATTCGTTTATCGCGGATAAGGGTATTTTTATAATATTATGTGATAAAAAGTTGTCCTTCCCCGGGACTCAAACTATCTCCATATCAATTTCATCCAAATCGGTTCAGCGGTTTAAGCGTGAAGAGGTAACAGACAGACACTCTTTCGCATTTATAATATTATACTAGCTTCTGCCCGCGACTTCGTCCGCCTTAAATTCGTTTATCGCTGATAAGGCTATTTTTCTGGGATAAAAGGTAGCCTATGTCCTTCCCCGGGACTCAAACTATCTCTCCATACCAAATTTCATCCAAATCGGTTCAGCGGTTTAAGCGTGAAGAGGTAACAGACAGACAGACAGACAGACACACTTTCGCATTTATAATATTAGTATGGATTCATCATAAAGAATCTTAAGTGGTATATACAAAATTGTATTTCGCCAAACTGAGGACAGTTTGTTGGCGGATCAATTTTACTTTGCTGTTCATAATATCCCAATCTAAAATGTATAGTGTAAAATAACGGATTAAAACGTTAACATTGATATATTGTATTTACATAAAAATATATATATTCGCTCTATCATAACAAACGATCCGTTACGTTACATGGTTTGTCTGTTTTATTTTGACAACATTAAACCCTAAAATGTGTCATAAAAATGTTGAGCCATGACGAAGATTACCGTGTACTTATTAAAAAAATCCCTGTAAATTCCTCGTGATTAATAGAGCGGTTATTACCACTCTGAGCGCTATTTTTTAAACTTTAAATCTCTTCCCGCTCCCCGTGCCTGAACAAAGGTACCAATTAAGCTTCATAATCGCTAGCACCCTTATAATTAATACTGCAGAAATTAAACTCCTGCAATACCACCGGCAAGAACCAAAAGGACAATCTTGTATGAACTCGATATGTCGCTTACAACCTTTTTTGTTTATATCACAAAATAAGCGTACAGACTACACAAAAAATACACAATCGTAGCTTTGTGCTCTACCGAACATTAATTAAGAAGAAAAGGACGTGAAGTTTTAGAAGATCGTAACGCGAAACGTGGATAGTGAGCCTTATCCCCCTTGGGCTTAAATAGTATTTTTATTGCACTTGAGACGATATTGAACGGCAAGTATGGTCCGCGCGAGCACATTTGTGGCTTTCGGAAAGATTGGCATTGGAGCCAATACATTTTTTTACTTTTTTATCCAGTGAGGAATGTGCAGAGTTGAGCCGTTGTGATTTATGTAACCAAAGTAAGGGTACAAATACAACATATTACTGTATAGTAGGTTCTATAAAATGTTGTGAAATATAATATTTCTACTTTGATTTTCGCATATTACCTATATGCGAAAACGAAATGTCATTAAAAGTATTTTTCAAACAAGTGAAACGTAACTATTTAAAGGTCACTGATTTTTTTTGTATGTTTTTTTTTTGATGTAACGAGTGGCAAAAGGGCAGACGAGCCACCTGATGGAATGTAGTCATCGTCGCCTATGGATATGTGCAACACCGGAGGAATCGCCCATATTTTGCCAACCTTTGAGAGCCCTGTTAACTCGCTTCTTGAAGAATCCCATGTTATAGCGCTCTGGAAATACCTCAGGGGGAAGGTTATTCCACAACTGTATTATTTACGTATGTATGTGTCTTTGCGGTTTCATCACACCTAAACGGCTAAACTGTACTGACGTAAGTAGGGGGATATCCACAGATGGTTTAAATTTAAAAGAAATGAATCTTATTTTGCTTGAGACATGACATGACATAAAATGGTAAAAATTTAAAACAGAGTAAGCATTATCTAGCCAACAAATCTGGCATGCAAGAATTACACAACTTACGATCTAATTACACTATATTAAATTCCATTACAATAATTATTCATATTCATATTCATTTATTCCATTGTAATCATGTTCATTGGTTAGTCGTGTTACAATTCGCTTCGTAGGTACATGATACCCTGATAGGGTATACAATTTTGGGTTATTATATAATAAAAGAAGAACTTAATGCTACAAAGTAAAAAATTAATAAATTAAATTACATTAATTACATTACATAATTTCAATTAAATTATTTCAGTTAGGAATTGTCAAATAAATTTAGTTTTTTTTTTAAGTCGGTTAGTATTCATTAAGAGCTGTAAAAATGTCAATTAGATTCTAGTAATTAAAAAGTTATTATAGTGTTCGTCAATTAATAAGATCCCAAATCAAAATATTCCTCTGCAAAGAGTAAAAACCATGTTAGACAGAATTGCAGTTTCTTTACGAATAATTTAAAGGGTAGCTCTTGAATATTCTCAGGTAACTTATTAAATATTTTTATTGCAATTAAATAACAATTCCTGTAGCAAACTTCTGTGTGGTAGTTAGTTGTATGCACAAGTTTGGGTATCTTCTAATTGTAGTAAATTTTCAATTTGTTTTTTTTGGTGTTTACAAATTAAGATGGCGAATGAAAGAACAATATAGTATTTTTTGTACGTGGCCCAGAAAACTACAGTCTGAATGATTTTAGGCGCGTGCTTTCTTGTTGATATTTAGTTTTAAATATTTAAACACATGAGACTAATCACGGAAAAGCTAAAAACGATCTAGTGTTACATGTACAAGCCCAGCGATAGCTAGCGCCCAGGCGCTAACGAGGGTAAAAGTGCCTATTTCCGCCTCGTAATGACCGCCCTGACGACCTAGCGTCCAAACGTTGCCTACATTTAAATTTTCACTGTTATTTTGCGTCAGATAGCTTTTAAATTTTAGAATGAAGTTTATATTTTTAATCAACTGTAGCTTGCAAAAGTCGGGATCGTATGAATAAAAAATCTTTATAAGTGAAATACAATGGAAAATAACAGTGTAATATTACGTAAAAATGCCTTTGAGAAAATTACAAAAAAAACGGTCACTAAGCGTTTTCAAAATGATTATATGATTTAGGTATTTCATGCGTTCAAGATTTTAATGCAATTATTAATTATTAAGAAGGTGCACGCAACTAGGTTCACGAAGGAGAAAAATTCATAACCCCTCTTTTCTTCTTCAGCGTAGTCGGGTAAAAAGTATCCAATAACCCACCTGGAGGATACCCAGCTACCCGTGTACCAAAAATAGTTGAAATCTGTTAAGCCGATTTGGCGTGATGAAGCCACAACAACACATACAAACATACAAAAAATAAATGTTTGATTCAGTAACCTCCAATAGTCCGTTACAATTATTTTTTGAAAATATCTTCAATGTACAGACATTTCATTTTTACAACTTTATAATCGTATAGATAAGTGCATAAAATTTAGGCTTATGTTTGAACCAAAATTTGAAATGGTAATTAAATCAAAGGAAATAAAAATAATATATTATTAATCCAACATTTGCCATTGCTTTCCTCTTTAGTACAGCGTCTCGTTGTTGAAGAATTTACAACAACCATTAAAATTACAACGTTCAAATAATATTAAATTTAATGTGTAATTTGAATATGATGTATGTGAAGAATGTATCTTAAAAAGATCTTGTTACAAAAAATGGAAATTAACGAAAAACAGAGGATCGGAGGGTCCCCTGTCGTGGCGTGGAGATTTATTTAAAGCCCCTATTGCCGAAACAATGCTTTATGTGGAACGGAGAACTACGGAATGGAAAAAAACACACACAAATGAATAGCTTTTATTTATAAAGGCCTTTTTTGTAAGTTCGTAAAAATAATTTGGCAATGATTAAATCTTTTTGACATTAGCTCTTAGGAAAAAAAAATCGGAGTATTTTTCAGGTTCCCTTTCAAAATAATTGACCATGTATGTATTCGGTTATTAAACATTGCTTACCTTACGCGGATAATATTTATAATTTATTGCAAATATGACTCCAAGATATATATATTTTTCATTTTTTGGATATAAGTATTACGCTTTTACTACCATCTTACAATGCTTGGCATTCTTAAAATTTTAATATTTTATATGTTAAAAAAATACACTTATTTTTTATTTTATTTTACCCAATCTGAAAAAAATGTTGACAAGCCAGTACGAGTGTTTTGCCAATGCTATTTTTTTCTATCTACGAGTAGGTACTTATACCTCCGCTCTTTGCATCTTTGATTCCAATTATCTATGACAGACGGACATGCGGAAACTGTAGGGTTCTGTTTTTGCCTATGGAATCCTTAAAAATGTACGTGCCTGACCAAATACCGATCACAATCACGATTATTTCACGCCAAATTGCTGAAGCCCTTCAAAAGTATGAGAACATTTTCTTTTCGTTCCACTTTTTCATATTATATTTACTTTTACTGTTATTACTTATATATTGACATACATATACGTAATATACGTTAGACGCTAAAATATATTTTGAGTTATGACAGCAACATAAAACAAGTTTGTATGTTCTGAACACAAGGTAGACAATATTTTAGTAAGGTGTGTAAGAATGTTTGGATCGTATTGTATGGCTTTTCTATCAGTTACTGCGGCTTTCAATTGTTATCCATTACGATCACGCAGCAGGCGACCTAATATAGATATTATTATGTCGATCAATGCGAATCACCCCAATGAGTGATATTCTTTATTAATAACCATTATCATCAGCTTCAACGTCAATACGGTTCGTCATAAACCATCAATTTAGTCTAACTTTGTTCACGCAGGCAAACAAATGCACCCTCTTTCTTAATTAATAAATATTACGGGACAATTTTGTACACGAATCGAACTAGTCCCATGATAAGGTCAATAAGGCTTGTGTTGTTGTTTTGTTTCAGCGTAGTCGGGTAGAAAGTAATCTACTACTCCCATGAGATGTCATGAGGTGACGACGATATCCGACCCAGAGATCGCATAATGGTGGAGAAAGTTATCAATGTCTCATGTAAACGGTTTTAAATAAGATCATGGCACCGCGCACTGTTAAGATGTTTGTTGGAATAGTGAACCCGGTAAGGATTTCTATAATAATATAGACGAGTTACTAAGGTCAGAATCAGATAATAGACCAACGTGGAAACAGCCCGCCTTGTTTACTTCAGCTATTTCCATAGTATTATGTCTTACGGTGGATCTGGGGTAAAGCAGCAGACGTGTTACGTACAGTAATCGTTATTTACTTACATCTTCAAGCCAGTGGCGTAGCTATCTAAGGGCTAGACGGTGCCGTGCACCGGGGCCCCCCATATTTTAAGAGCCCTTAGTCCCTGACCAACAGAAACTCGAACTGACATGGGGACCCAATCTTATCTGTTGCACCGGGGTCCTTGGCTACCTACGCCACTGTTTCAAGCTATGCGGGAGTGCTGTTTACCTATTCTTGTTATCTATAAATGAGAAGTCTTGACCAGAACCTTGAACAAAAAAACTGAAATTTTGCATACTTACTGGTATATGACCACGACTGGACCGTCTGAGATGCTTTAATTTTTTTTTAATACTTCTAACTATTAAATTTTATCGAAAATGTTTCGCAAATTTTGTACTTCCGAAAGATACCCAACAAGAACTTACATAAAAGCTTGTCAAAATACAACACCGTCAACACACCGCACTTCAAGTGAAGTAGCTACACGATAACATTCGGACCCTCAAGTTTGCGCCGTTTCAGCCCGGTCCTTGACCCCCGAAGTTACCAACTTCGGTACCTTAGAGAATTAAACCACTAGATAGCAAGCCGTATCACACTGAAATTTAAGCATAACAAGAAAGCAAAGAGGCTAACGGAATCGATGATGAAGTTGTGTCAAATAATGTAGAATCAAACCAAAAAAATCCATCCAAGTGCGAGTCGGACTCGCATACCATGGGTTCCGAACAAGATTAAAGGGCCCTGTGTAAATATTTCGTCGATCACGAGAATCGCGGTCTCAAAATATACGCTATAAACGGCCGTATCTAAGAAAATTCCTAATACTAAATTCAATATGACAGTTAATTCACCATCGGGTGAATGAATGAATAGTGCTGCCTTCAATACTCTGTAAAAAACATGTACAAACTAGGTTTATTAAGGATTATATCGCGTATATTAATCTCATTTGAGTTTCGAACGCTTTTTAGCTTTCATCGAAACATCGGGAACTCAAATGAGATAATATACGCGTTATAATCCGTTTAAATTGTTTTATTTAAATGAGTGATAAGTGATAATCGCGGAAACAAAAGAAAATAATATTATTATTACCATTTTGAGTATTTGTTTCTTATATTTAGTAAATACGCGTATTGTGTACGGAATCCTCGGTGCGCGAGTACGACTTGCACTTAGCCGGTTCTAATATACTTTAGCAGAGGGGACTGCGTATCTCTAGTGTTCCTCGAAGTTAAGTACCTTCGGGTACTTGAAATAATAAAGTTGGACCAACATTTTCTGATATGGCTGCGGACTTCTTTGCCTCATGAGCCGTGGGAATTTCAAACAAGTTTAATCTTGGAGAGGAGATATCGGATATGACGATAACTTACAAGTGTTATAAAGTAGAGATTCGATTTTGTTGTAAAACGCTTCAAGTTTTGTTGCTTAAAAATTGCGTTATAAGAATCGTTCAGTCTTTATACGTTTATATCTTAGCTATTTTTTGGTGACATTACTCGTATAAATGCAACAGTGTGTTTGTTGGTTCACCTATCACGAGATAAATAGGTAAGACTAACGTATTTTTTAAATATATATAAAATAGAGCCAGGAGATTAATATCTTTTTAACCCGAAAAAATGCATAGTTCCCGAAGAATGCAAATCTTAGTATATTAGAAAAAATATTATTATTGGTACAGTGCGAATTAACTTCTGTATTACGCATTTTGGGACCCTACCTAAAAACTATCCTGTTATTTTTAAACAAATTGAGGGTCTAATTGTGTTTATTTTGGTTCATTATGTTTTGGCTATCGGATTTATCGGTTGGCCTGACTTCCAAGGGGCATTATTCAGCATTTCTCAAAATACACAAAGATTATAGGAAGCTTATTTCCTTTAAATAATTCGGATAAAGCTCATGACCATAATTCAAATAAAAAAATCACTTACCTAGGTACTAAAAAAGTAAGCAAGATTTTATGGCCTATGTAAACATTTTGGAAAATGTTAAAATATATATTTAACGTGTTTTGACGACCGGTTTGGCTCAGCGGAAGTAACGTTGCCTGCGAAGCTGGAGGTCCTGGGTTCAAATCCCGGTAAGGGCAAATATTTGTGAGATGAGCATAAATATTTGTTCCTGCGTCTTGGATGTTTTCTGTGTATATAAGTTAATAATGTCTATTAAATATATCGTCGTCTAGTACCCATAAAGCCATCCTTATTGAGCTTACCATGGAACTAGTTCGATTTGTGTAAAATTCTGCTGTAATATTTATTTTTATTTATTAAAGTGTAAGTAAAATAATAAAGATTTCGATTTTTTTTTATTTGAAACGACGGCATACAATTATGCTATTCTCGGTAAGTTTTCTCACGTATATCTCTAAATAGAAACGGATTTGAAGACCTCCTTAGTTTATATTTAGGGCATTAAAAGGGTATATGTTTAAGCACAAAGTCCGACATTATCGTCAACGCATAGACCCTTTTCTTAAGGTGAGCACTTTTATATGCCTATCAAACCTTATGGGCACAATAAAACACGATTGTTTCCCATTAACGTGGGTGCCGGCCTTTTTTGGATTGAAAAAAGAATACAGATCGTCGAATTTGACAGCTAAGTGCTGTACCAACGGTCTTTAACGCGGATGTCTCATTACAACTATCGCTTTTTGATGTATTACCATCAATGACCGTTTCGTTTTGATAATGTCCAAAAGTATCGCAAATATCAGTCCAAAAATTGATTAAATAAAAAAGAGAGCGTTTAGGTTCATTTCGTCCACATTCCCATATCGTTCACATTCCTACTTCGTCCACAATCCCACTTCGTCAACATTCGTAGTTTAACTACGCTAACTAATAGATTAGATTATATTAGATATATTTATTTCTCTTTGAAAATTACACAATATCTTACATGTCCTAGAAAATAGAATGAATTTACAAAAAGATCGTCAGTTACATAGAATTATAAATATTATAGTAATATAAACAAAAACACACAATAAAAACAAGGGAAAATAATATGTCATAGTCGAAAAATATTCATTACAATCTAGGTTAACCTAATCAACGCGCGTACACAACAATACGCGTTAAGTAAAATCAGAAGTAAATAAAACCAAAAATAAAATGAAAATAAAATACAAATTTTATTATTTCATATGTTTGGTGGTGACCTACATGGTTGTTTGCCAGTGCGTTAAGGCTGGGAATGTGGACGAAATGGGAATGCGGACGAAATGGGAATATGGACGAATGTTGACGAAATTTGAATGTTGACAATATAGCAAGTGTACGAATTGGGAATTGATTGTGGGCGAAATGGGATTTCTGACGAAATGAACCTAAACGAAAGCGAGCATTAAAGAATATGTCCATCCGGCTGGACATTATCAAATTAAGGGTTAATACATTTTTTTGGAACTGTTTAAATTCAGTGGGGCTAAAATTATGGCAGTTATTGTACTTTGGTCAAATTGAGGGTTTAGCTAGTGCGTCATTCTACAATTTTGCAAGTAGCTTTGTCCCAGACTAAAGTAGTTTTCCGCACAATTTACACAACCAACAAAAATTATAAGTTCTTGTTTGTTGTTATTTATGTATATCAATTGATCATTCAGTCAGCAAAAAACCATAGCTAACGTATGAAATTTTCGAAATAATGCATGGTAACAGGTGTACTTGTAGCTCCATACAAAAAGTAACAGAGTGATCTGCGCTAAATTTAATAATGATTCATCATCCCTTTCATTTGACATGGGAAACAAAAGAGATGTCGCCATTGCAAATTATATGTATATATCTTTGTGAAGACAATTTTTTAATCATTGAATAAAAACTCGGAACCATTGAATTTGACAGTAACGACTTGAGGCGACTTAGAGTCTAGTAAATGTCTGCGGATCTTGAAAAATGTAAGGCAATGAAAAAATAAGTAAATTGATGTATTTTTCCCTTTTATCAAGTTTAATAATAAAACTTAGAAATTAATTTTCGTATTCGTACCTATTATGGAAAACATTGCCATACTTTTATACTCTACAAACATGCATGCAAACTTTAAACCCATATTTACGCATAACAAACGTTAACAGTACGAGAAACTATCACGTTACAATCATGCGATAAAACTGCTCATAACCGTTTTTTTTAAAGCTGGCAATCCTTCAATTAAACTCATATAAAACAGAATCGTTAAGTACAATACAATGTCCAGTGTGTAGTACATTATGTCCATCCATCCGGCGAACCTTCGTCAATGCTTTCGTCCGAGGAACAAATAAATGCTGTCAAGCGACAGCCGGAAAACCCCTACTTTAATTAAAAGTAAATGCTTTTTATTTGCCTAGGTACGTTTTCGTTGAGTGAATTAGCATGTTCCGCATTCCGCTTTTAAAGCATCTAAAAATATACGTAAGCGTTTGTTTATGATGCCAATTTGCACAAGATTTTATTATTACAAGCTTTTTTTAACTTGCAACTGTCGTATGTAAGTTGTGGCTTCAAAATTTGCAAGCCATTTTTAGGGTTCCGTAGCCAAAGGGTAAAATGGGAAATTATTACTAAGACTCCGCTGTCTGTCTGTCCGCCTGTCACCAGGCTGTGTGTCTCATGAACCGTGATAGGAAGACAGTTAAAATTTTCACAGATGATGTATTTCTCTTGCCGCCATAACAGCAAATACTTACAACAGTATAATTTTACGTCTGTCTGTATATATCGTAACAAATTTAAAATGATCGAACACCGTGTACATTTTGCTTAGGAGTAGACCTCTGGTAACATTAGATTTTTATAGATACGGCCGTTTGTAGCGTATATCTTGTACGGAACCCTCGGTGCGCGAGTCCGACTTGCGCTTGGCCGGTTTTTCAACCACTTCCTGATATCTGATTAAGCTGAAATTCGGCTTACTTATGTAAATTCGGTGATAATGCTAGATTAAGGTACCATAAAGCTGTGCTGATTATCGAGTCGGTAGGAGGCTACAGGATCTCTGTAAGAAAATAACGCAATCCTCCCAAGATTGGACCCTTTAGAATCGTCTTGGTGATTAGTTGGTGGATGTCTAAAGAAAAGTACACTATAAAAGGTTCTCGCAAAAATGTGAGAGACTTATTATATCTAAGATAACGTTTCGGTTATTCAGGATCTATCTTAGATTTTTCATCAGCTATTTTAATCCTCGAATTTTAGTGTGCTAAATAACCAAGAAAAACAATGTCAAGCCCAAAATTCGACGTGCTCTCTTGGTTATTAAAGGCTGATTACGCGTAATCAGCTTTTTAATCAGACATTAACGGCTAACTGTATAAAGAACTGTTTCTAAAGTACCGTCAACTGGGGTTACTTTTATTCACGGGGTAACATTAAACACTAGATTTTAACTATAATATAACAGGAATAAATATACTTTGAACGCGTTCAGAACCAAACTCCTGATAGCTTAAAAAGTCAATTAATGTCATCCTATGAATCAATGTACCTAACCCCTAGTCGACGGTACTACTTTCTTTTGTAATTGTGTGTTCGGGTGTGATATAATGAAAAATAATATACTATTATAAAGTTGTAAAATGAAATTTCTGTACTGGCGACTATTTAGAGGTCACTGCATAGATAAATATATTTAGTTTTTTTTATTGTATGTTTGTACGTTCTTGGGCTTCATCACGCAAAATAGACTAAACGGATTTCAACTATTTTTGGTACACAGGTAGCTGAGTATCCATGGATGGTTATAGGATACTTTTTATCCGACTACGCTGAAGAGAAAAAAGGGGTTATGTTTTTTTTTCTTTCGCAATCGAAGTTGGCACCTTCTAGTATGACATATACACGTCTTGTTAAGGTCGGGATTTAGAACATTATTAGGTAATAGCTCTTAAACATTCATACAGAGTACCTTCTAGTATAATTCAAAAGTTTTCCATAATCGTTTTTACATATTCATCGAAATGTCGCGGTGCGTTTCAGGCGATGTCTGAAGGAATTTGAATAACAAATGGGTGACATCTGCATGTTTCTAGAGAGATTTCACGATTCCCTCCCGTCCACCGTACTGGGGATAAACGGAATAAGTCTCTACCAGCTTCAAATCTACTTGTTACCTTCTTAATCCATGTGACATTATGCCTTGGTGAAAACAATACCATCCAGAGGCCAGTGCTGGGAGTTCTCTTGCAAAAAATAAAGCTTAATCCACTTATGGCAATCATCTATTGACGATGTCGATCATGTACTCGTAGCTTCACTGCTGGCCACGTTAATTTGTTTTTCTTTTTGCATTCGACTTATCTTCTGAAGTCGACGATGGGGCTACTCTGAAGTTCGAAGCTATTCAAGTGCGACTAACTGAGATGTATCTTCGTATATCTGCCTCTTGCTCTGGTATTTAACACGTTAGACGCCGGCAACGATCTTACGCTATGCCGGCCGAAATTAAATTTTGATCACAAACGTTGTGGCACTCAAACATAAAATCACGCATGCGTTTCACCGGCATAGGTGTAAGAATGTTTTAATCACTGGCAACAAACGTGTCAAGCAAATATTAGAATGAGCGAGCACAATACGAACTTCGAATTTAGAACTTCGGAGTAGTTTCTTTGGTTTGAATGATAATGCATATTTGTTCGTGGCTTCCATCCATCTTCTCGATATAAATTGTCTTTGTCAGTCTATCTTCACTCGTTTACAAATTTCTCAATTATTGGCCAAAACTGTCTCTTCTATTGTACTCTTTTCCGTCATCAAGGTTTTTCACTGCCTATGAGCAATGTTTGTACAGGGCTTCAGAATAAGCAGTTTCTCCATGCCTGTATGGGGAGCCATGGTCGTTCAGGGTAGGCAGTGCCATCGTGCCTACATACCGCATGCCGCTACTCTTACAAACTGTTATTATTCAAAGTAAAGTTGCTAGATTACGTAATAATGATCGGAATGATTTAAAGATCCACTCCACAACATCCTGAGTGTCAATACACTCCCGCTTACGTCACCGGTCGGCCCCGAACGTCTCTTGAATAACAATCACCTCGGTCTACCAGTTAGAATGATAATTAAATTTTCCACATTTACAACCGATACCATGACGAAATAATTTTGTCAGTCGTTAGACGGAATTCATAGGTAATGTGAGGACATGTTCAAGGTAATACATAAATGTAGATATGAAAATTCTGGTTCGTCGGTTTTTCAAGCGGCAACTGAGATTCGGATTTTCTTATTTCTATACTATTATAAAATTGTAAGACATTGAACAAATAAGTGAAAAAGGCTATGTGGGGGTCTCTGAATGTAAAACATTTTTTTGACTGACGAAAGAAAAGATAATAGGTCGCGTATATTTTTTATCATAATTTTTCTTTTTGCTTTTAAAGTGCATGTATGCATATAATGCTTTTGTGGCCACATAATATCAAAATGGATATAATACTAATATTTTTGGTACAGCGACAGTTGGACATGTACATTATTATTGATATTTAAAGGATACTTATTTACCGACAACGGTAAAGAAAAACAAAGGGTTATACAACTTTTCTCTTCCCGCGGACGAATTTGTGAGCTTTTTCTAAATTTTCTGTAAAGGTAGAAACGGGTCTCGAAAAAAGTAAAGGTACACACTTTATAAATAAGCATCATATAATTTTGGTGTGTTGACATTTGCAAATAAAGGCCTTACTTTAGTATTGGTGAGAAAGCATTGCATACCGTGTGGACTAAACATAATTGTGAAATATTGCCAACGTTTACGGGTATGGCTTTCCATGGATATTATTATAAAACGTAGTCTGGCCAGGAGCTCGTTTACAACCGAAACAACTTAAGAACCCGCGGATTCCGTGCACTCTTACTACATTTTTCGAACAGCAGACAGATCCCCAGACGCCTATGAATTTTCTCCGCATAATACGTATGTTCCCGAACCGTAAGGAATCCGTTGGCCCGATAAAATAGACGTAACACTCCTAACAACCTTGAGAACATTTTTCATACAAATTGCCGCCTCTTATATTCTCGTATACGAACGCCGCCCTCGAAGAAATCGGCGAATACATCTATCCTAGATGTGTCTAGGCAACATACTGATCGAATATCTTGGTCTCGAGATATCGAAGGATTTTAGATAGCAGCACCCAGTTATCTGAAATGCTGATGCCTATGATGACATTCGAGACTGTTATGTGGTTTCTTATAAGTCTTGTCCCACTAAGTGACTCAGAATCGCTCAAAGTGCTGTGGAGAAAGCTGATAAAGCTATGTTTAGAGTTTACCTCAAGTCACCCACATTTTTTAAAACGTATTTGGCAAACGGACAGACGAGCCACCCGTTGGAAAGTGGTCATCGTCGCCCATGAATATGTGCACCACCGGAGGAATCGTCCTTAGCTCTCAGAGGAAGCTCGTTGAAGTAGTACTGGGCTGGACAATGGCCGATGGGGTGTAAAGTTCCTCGATTCAAGATGACGCACCAGACGACGCAGTCTCTTCCACAAGGTGGTGAATGGTACCAGAAGATGGATTCAGACATAGTTAAGTTCGCTGGAAGCCTCTCTACACGATCGCCGATCATCGGCGAGCAAATGAGACCCTGTTATACGTTAAAAAGAGCACCATATATTTCCATCTCGTTCTAACGTATTGCTGCGTCCCGCATGGTCGCTGATGATCGGCGATCATATAGAGGGGCCATTAAGAACATGAAATCACAGATGGAAAACTATATCATTACCAAACTATGTTCGCATGTACTTTTAGTGGGAGGCGAGGTGCACACGAGCAGCATACTCGTACTACGGAAATATGACACATGATTCCAGTTTCTACAAAAATACACGATAAAAAAAAACATGTAAACAAAAATGTATCACATAAACTGACATGACCCTCCCGTTCCGTGTGCGACTGCAATGTTGTTTGCGAATGGGATAGAGGCTGATGAACATATGGAACAGAATGCTAGAAAGAGAGCAAAATAGACACCTAGTAGCTGTGAGTTAATTAGTCTTTAGATACTTTTGAATCACTGTAAAGATTTTGTTTTTAAACTGTTATGCTGCATTATCTGTGATTCGTTTAATAAATAAATGACATTCTGTTGAAATATAATGGTGGCCATTTTGTTTGCTGTATTATGTTTTATTTTGTACCATTATGTTAGAGATATAGTAGATCAATGTAAAGTTATTGTACACTACGAATGAAATGTTAGCAGATGTGTTTTACTGAGCCACTGGGGTGTATCAACTATCAGGAGGTTAGCGGGCAACTTGGTGTAGGAGCATAGCTAACTCATGATTGAACTCACGGTTGAAATATAACGCTGTTGTATATGTTTATTTTTGAGCTGCTTCCATACGGAATCTAATCTAGGTTTTTATATAGAGTTCGTATGTTTTTACAATCGAATATATAATCAAATAATGTTTTACTGAGCCGCTGCTTTTCTTTGTCAGTTGGAGCGTGATGGATAGAATGCGCACGACCTTTCTTTAAGAAAACCTTTGCTTTTATGTACAGCAGTGAACGTTTACGGGTTGAAATGACGATAATATATTTTTGTTCCAAGCTCTGTTGCCCAAGTGCGGTTTACCAGTTTGTCGCAAGAGTCCCATTTGCAACATTACGGCTAGATGGGACGGCAAATTGCTCATTTATCTGCGACACTGCGAAATTAAACGTTGTTAAGAATGTGAAGCCGGTTCATTAACAATTGATGGAGTTGGGGTTATCTTATTTACACGTCATAATTGGTTCATATATCATAGTCATATTGTAAGTTCTGTATATTTTCTTTATTATTGAAAAATTATAATCACAATTTTCAGTGTAGAAAATTCTCAGAAAAATCTCAATCAACAATGAAAGTTATATATTGATCCTACCTTTATTCTTTTTTTCCTGGACTTGAGTGTTCTCTTTGCGCAATCTCTACTACCTTAAAGTGGTCTGGAAGAGATCACCTCTTAACGATCAGAACGCCGGTAGATTTAAGTGTCTCATGTTATTTTTTTTGGGTATGTAAAAAAGAGTATTAGATTGTATATTCCTTGAAAAAATAACAGCGCTATATCTCGAACAATGCAGGGACTAATTGACAACATTTTTTTTTTTTTCGATTTCCCTAAATCAAAACCATTTGGAGAAAAATGCCTCTAGAACGCAAAAAATATTTTTGTAGATTGTGTTTTACAATACTTTTGCCAAAAACTACCAAAATAGCTAAAACGGAAACTGACGTCACGCAGCTAATCTAATATTGCCACTATAAAAATAAGTCTTCTTCCGGTTATCCGTTTGACATCTTTGGACGCATGACACTATTGACAGTCATTTCACTCGAATATCGTCTTGTACTTTTCGTATGTTTCCTGCCTTTGATTTCGAGCTTTTCAGCGACTCGGCATTGCCACGGGTCCGACGGACACCTGCTCTCTCTATAATGACGACTCGTAAGCCCGTTGGGCAATTTCTTTAACAACGACTCCACTTCACAACTTTGATTTCACTCATATACTGCTCGGTTCCTTTAATTTTCTATTTTCGGCTATTAAGGCCGGACATGCGAAACGCGGAGGGATTTGTGCGAGCTGACAACACAAATAATTAGCCTCGAAAGGAGACTGTGTATATTGATGATGGAGTTTATGCAAAGCCCGCATAAGTATAATTTCTTCTCTCATCAGAGGTGCCAAAACTTCACAGTCTTACCGGACGTCTTATGTTGCAAATGCTATGGGCTACGTAGATATAAAGCGTCTTAACGATATATTTTTTGTTAAATGCCGCATAACGCCGGAGCACATGGTGCCCATCGAAATGTACCAAGTACCTATCTACACAAATAGATATAAGAGTATAGGCGATATACCTACGAGTGTTGTTCATACAAGTTTTCTTAAAACAATATCTTATGCGTGGCATTTCCTACATAATAATTGAATTAATCACACCACTGCGTATCGTTTTAAAGTTTTGACGTTTATCTTGACGCCGTGACAACTGCCGTCATTGTAAAACTGTTTGAGTGCACTAAAATGACAAAGTTCGCATTACATTTTGTTGTTATTTCAAACGTTTTTTTTAAGTGTGTGAAACAGAGCTGTGACGTCATTTTGCTGCTAGTTAGACGTTTGTTACATACGCCCTTTTTCATCAAATTAATAATATTCATGGATTTTTGCAATAAAAAATAACTTTTCCGCATATACAAAAAATACGTGTATGTTAAAATTTTGCCTTCTTTCGAGTTCGACAATAAAAAGAATCATTCAAAAATATGAAATATTATCAATTGCAGCTGATAGATACAAAAATAGTAACAAAAATAGTAACAAAATAGTAAGAAAAATATGTTACCGCCTAACGCTATTGTATTATGTATTATTATTTTAGTTAACATAAACATATACTTACGAAACATGCAAAATTGTTAGTCTAGCCTGGTCTGACAGTGGGTGAAAATCGTGGTTAAAAGTAGTTTTTCCTAAAACCTAACTTTTTAATTTCTTTCAAAATCGAACAATAAAGCCAAGAAAATAGCGGTCGCCGGCTTAAAAAATTCCAGCTCGACTGAAATCGTCGTATTTTAAATTCCTTTTTAGAGACGGTCTCTGTCCCTTCTTATCCGCGTGGAGAGTGGTGACGTCACAATGGCCGCGGCGGCGCCCGCCCTGAAAACGTTAATTGCGCGACACGGAGCTTGTCGACTATAGACATGGATATAACACATCATTACCTTGGGCTGAGATGGGGAATGTGCGTTGCATGGCCTTAAGAACTTTTGATTGTATGGATTCCGTGATATCAATTTTTTACTTTACTAAATATAAGCGAATGAAATTGTGCGTTGTTATCGTTTGGACTTTGATTATCATCATCATTTTAACTTAGGTCTCCCCAAAATATGTCTAAGACGAACAATCACATGCCTTCTGCATTAATCGCTTTTTGGCATTTGGATTGCGCAGTTAAAAGAAAAATGTGAAGTATAAATTCTGTATATTATAATAAGCACGAGTTGTCCCTTTTCTTCCACTGACCCCGGTTCAAAGCTACCTCTGACTAGTTCTAAAAGGAGAGGTCTAATTCGTCCTGCCATCGGCGGTGAAGTCTGCCGCGTTTCCTTTTCGAGGCTTTGGGCTTCCACTAAATGGTTGTCTTAGCCCACAACTCGTTCAATTTGGCCGCATAAAATAGAAATAATACGTGAAAAGCATATTGCTCAGAACAAAATATTCATATTTTCGAACTTCACGAACGAATTTATTCCTCAAAGTTTCTTATAACACTAACACACACACACACATAATAATAGGCCTTGTCATCTATTACAGATGATTTAAGCAGCATCGCGATCGCGACAACACTTGCGCTCGTGACTTTATAGTCGTATTCGGGACTATAACACTATAATGCGACTAAATGCCTTCTTATAGAGCATTTAAAAGCAAGTAATAAGTATTTAAGTAGGTACTATATATACTTTCTGTATAAAATCATAAATAAAGCTTGCACAAGAAATAAAATGAGATAAAGGAAAAAATGAGAATCAAACCAAGTCCAAATAATGTTAAATGCTGAGGCAAATACACAACGTAGTCTCCTAATGAGAGCTAAACAAACGGCAAAGCGGTCCAATATGTACTCAACACGACAGCCGCGGCCAACAACAAATATGCAACGTATAAAACGATCGGAACCTCAGAAAATCCTTCTAATGCACCCACAGCTAAAGAAGAATCTTATAACAGTCATATAGAACTCACAGTTGCAAAGCTGGCAACGAATAAGGAGAGGAACGCAACAGATCCCTGCGAATATGTTCGCACCGAGTTAGTAACGCTCTCAATTCATTTTGTGAACTGAATATATTACGCTATAACCAAAGATAAAGAACCTTATAACATCTGCATAAGGGCGCACACCAAAGAAGAGAGAAGCCGTCGAATGAGGGGGAATTCTTCCAACCTTAGCAACCGATAGCAGCCTCTATACCAATACGTTTGAAGTCCAAAATCAGAAGCGGGATGATATATTTTTACAAATCCCAAATTGTGATCATATAGCTACGTGCGCTATAAATATATTCAGTTTATTGAAATCTTACACTGTCATAAGAATTCGTAAATTCACCACGGAGACTCTCTACATCTCCAATAAACTTACGAGGAAAGGTACTGTCTGACTCCGATTTGACATAATTTTAAAAAAAATTTTAGCTATTCAAACTCAACCTATTCAGAGAAATTGTCCTCCAAAGTACTCAAAAGTGACCAAACCCTCTAACTTCTGTAGAGTTTTGTTAAAGCAAATTGTTAGTTAATTACTGTATGTTGGACAATATAAAAAAATTATAAACCGGTGTTTTGTTATTTCGGCTCAAACTTATATAAAAAAAGTACCCATCATAGTTTCATACTTCTAATCATTTCACTCACTTCACTTTTTCAAACTAACAAAATAACCAAAGTGAAGTGAGAACGATGAAAAGTATGAAACTTTGAAGGGTATATTTTGTACGGAACCCTCGGTGCACCAGTCCAACTCACACTTGGCCGGTTTTTGTTTTTATCTATGTATGTAAAGTCTCCTACTGCCAACCAGTACGTGTTTTACGTCCGTTCCCATAACCATTACAGCAAAATTGATTTCAATTTTATGGTTTCTGGTCCCTTGAATCCAATCACTGTTATCGCTGCTGTGCAGTTAAATAATAATGAATCCACGCAATTTAGATGCGGACTTCTGTGAAATTTATTACTGAGATTAAATAAGAATTAAAATATGAGTTTAGAACACGATATAGATCATATAATTTTGCATCTAGACGGGTATGCACGCTCAACTTAAAAAAAAATAGGACACAACATGCCATTGTAGTTATCTTTTGATTTGCAATGGGTAGGTATAGCGAACTAGAGACAAGAACCCAATAACTGGCTCCAACCAACCATGATTCATAGCACTATGCTATGACGGAAAACAGGGGTTTAAAGATTGAGACGTTTGCCTTAAACATATTTCTGTTTGTATTCTCTTCATCATCATCATCATCATTTCAGCCATATAACGTCCACTGCTGGACACAGGCCTCCTCAATAGATTTCCTCATGGGCCGGTTACATCCAGCGAGTCCCCTCAACCCTAACCAGGTCCAAGGCTTTCCTACGCTGCGCTTGCCGGTACGCGGTCTCCATTCGAGAACCTTTCTGCTCCAGCGGCCATCGGGTCTTCGAACTATCTGCTTTGCCCATTGCCACTTTAGTTTGCTTACCTGTTCGCTACGTCGGTAACATTGGTTCGTCTACGAATATCCTCATTTCTGATTCGATCTCGTAGAGAAATTCCGAGTATAGCCCTTTCCACAACTCGCAAAGTGACTGAGCATCCTTAAGAGCTTCCTTATTGTCTTATCATGGTAATTAAGGAGCTCCAAGAGAAAATGTACGATTTTTCATGATTTCCGGTGTGTATCTAGTCCCTGGAATAGTGAAAATAACTTTCCAAACAATATAGTATATATGTTAGTACAGTATACATTTATCACTTTCTCGCATTCAGAAATTTGATTTCATATTTATGTATTCAATTATATTTTTTTACAGAAATGCCTATAAAAATAAAAATTGCGTATGGTCTCTCATTATGAAAACACCTAACATGCTAAGCAAGTATTTTCCTTAAAAACAACGTGTATTTAAAAATAAACGTCGCAAAAACTGTATTTTCGACGTAAGAATAACAAAGTTTGATGGCGTTTACCAGGGTTTCGGTGACTCGTGAAGATAAACTGAAACAGTAGGTATATTGGTAAAGACGGTCGTTGGTCACACGATGAGACACATACAACATAGAAAAGTTAAGAGCTACGGATCGAAGGTCATTCAGAGCTGGGGGCCCCTTAAGTCCGAAAATATTATTTCTAAAAGCATCTTCTGTAACTTACTTATCCGCTCAAGGAAAATTTTAACGATGTGCCTACCTTACAAAGTTTGGCTTTGGTTAATAATTACATCAGAACTACGCTTTCGAAACAACGACTTTTCGGGATGATGTACAGTAACTACTCGTTCTATCACTTTTCCTATCCAAGATAAACTCAGAAATACTGAACGAATCTAATATTCAATTTTAAAAAGCACTTAATATTTATATGTTGAAAACATGCATCTATTATTGTTTTTCAAGCGGGCACGACTTGACAACTCTAAAGATCCACATATCGCTTTCCTTTATCGAAATAGGGGCAATTGTGTACATAATACTAGACCCAACTCAGCCAGTTAAGTAATTATTCTAATAGTAGTCAACGTGCAAGTCTGTACTGGCAGCCTGTCCTGCCTTGAGAAACAAAACACGTGCGTTTGCGCTGCGGCCAATAAAAGTTTTTATAACGTTGTTTTTATTGCTAATTCCGTGGCCTTGCCTATTCACGTAGTATGTTGAACAAACTTAAGAACTAGGAAATCGTACTGCCTTATAAATAAAGTTGTAAGACACCTCTTACTCGACAGCTATCGTTTTCTTTCAAAACTTCTCAAATGTGATAGCCGAACCTCAAGTGTATGTTACTAACACAACCAAACGTCTCGCGTTTTTTATTGCCTTATAAATAACATTATCACAAGCGCGTTCCAGACTTCCGACATTATCTCTTAAAAATTCTTTATTTTTTGCATTAAAAGCAAACTTATAAGTACTGGAGCTTCAGTCCTGTCTCGAATATAATCTGACTCGTATTCTCGTACTAACTATTCTGAACAGTGGCGAAGCGTCCATAGAACCCTATTTCCACCGGCTTCTCCAATATTTACTGTATACAAAAAAGGACAACAGGACATACAGGATTTCAAAAAGGTATAAGCTATCTTTATTTCGGCTTTACCACGGAAATATCTTGACACCACGCCACTGATTCGTAATCAATTAATAATAGATGAGTAAAATTTGACAATATGCATGACGGACCACTAAATTTTGGCTTCTGATCTGCAACACGTACTTACCCGACATGTAAATAGTTACCTAAGAACTAGATATTTTTGAATTGCACGCATCGCCACCCTATAAACTCATTTCTAATAACGGCACGGTTCACCTAAAAATTAGGCCACGTCAGCACACCAAAAACAACGGTATGCAGAAATTTAATCTTCCGACTAATTTAATTAAAGTCAAGTACCCGAGGTGAGTGTGGAAATCGATAATCGAATTTACAGTTCGGATTAGCGATGGCGATAATTGGGGAAATATTTACTGGTTGTCCTAAAATACAGTATCAAGCGGAAATCTGCAGAAAGCGAAATGCGGTAGATCACATCATAGATTACCTGAATTTGTTTCAGTAATTTTCCGTGATTGTCACTGACTCCTCATTTGTGACTTTATTGAGTTTGTGTCCTATGTCTTCTGGGCATTGCAGATAGTGTGTATAATACACCACCATTTCGTAATTTTTAGGGACGGTGTGTAGAGTCAGTGGTCATAACTCGCCACGCCACTGGTTGTCTGACTCGACACAGGATTTTTGACCAAGATAAGCAGTTTAAATGTTTGATCACATGGGTAGGTAGTGTCTCTGTGCCTATAATGAGCCATGGTCGACCAGGGTAGGCAGTTCCTCTGTGCCTATATGGACCCAACGCCCCAACTCGCTTTGAAACAACAATCTGTAGGTATAGGAACTGATTGGTGAAGTAAAAGACAGCCATGTTTACTGTGCGCAACACCACTGAGGTAATAGACGTTTCTAGATGTCTCTGATTTAGGTAAGCCTAAAACGACACAATAAAAAAAGAAAACATTAAATGTTTCTTATTTATTTTCTAAGAACTCCAACATAAATCTAATTTTGGAGGAGGACATAGAAGAGCTACCTCGAATTCAAAGGATTTGTATGAACGAAACGCCAACTCCACACAAGCTCCCTTAAGTAGCTCTGAGAACTGGTCGCTTAATACTTTAGAAATTTGTAGACCGGACAATCTCGTCGAACAAATATCTGATGCGCTATGGAAAACTACTGGCATAATTGGAATAGACGTATGTGTGTCGAGTCTAAGTACACTTAGGACTTTTAAGAATCAGGGTACACACGACAGGCCATGCGGCCGATACTAGAAGGTTGTATGCATATTAGAGTTCACAGTGATTCCGCCGTAGGCCATAAATCGAAAAAAGTCATGAGCGTATCCTGGACTAAAAAGTAAGTAAAATGATTCACCGATAGACAATCTTCTAAATACTATATATAGCACAGCAATAAAGTACTATTATCATTTACTTTTGTGCAACGAAAGTGAACGCATCTCGACCCTAATTAGTAGTGTGTTTTTGTCGCCGCAACTTAATCACTTTGTTATTGTGTACTATTATTATTATTTGCGTGTGTCCACGTGGTATTATTATGGAAATCCAAGAAGAGGGTATGTACTTTATTTTTCAATTATGTTTTATATATAAATATGCGTGCTTATATTTTAAAATAATTTTCTAGTAGAGGTCTGTCGTTTACGATTAATTTTTAAGAAGTATGATTTCATTGAGAGTTATACTCTGATGCCGAGGTTTGCCGCACTTGACACATATATTATGTTATAGATGGAAGTGTCCTTAATAAGGGCTGTAACTTTCATCGACCTTTTTTGACCTCTTCTTAGGTAAAAGGGGTTTCAAAGAACAAGAGTAGGGTAGCCGAAAAAAATCCGATTTTTAAAAAATGTTTTTATCTTTGTTTTAGGTACATTTTTAAGGTGTTCTGTTTCGAAACGTAGTGTTTTTGATATTTGGCACTCTGGACAAGGAACTGATACAGAAAAATTTCAACATGTTTTTACTACACTGACGGAAACATCAATTATTTCGGATAACATCGAAAATATTGGCATAGAGAATTTAAGGGTTAAAATAAGGAATTTATGTAAACGAATTGCATGTTATTGGAAAAAAACAAGATGTACAAAGTCTATATTTCTACATAAATATGCAGAGTGGCTTAATGATGTAGAATACATTGATGTGATCCAAAGTATCGAGCAGCGTATTTCTCAGCAGAATGATAACGTCGACCCCTCCCCTTCCACTTCTCGTGGCCGTCCGAGGAAAAACTTTAATGAAAGTAGTAAACGCACTAAAAGAAGGAGACTGGCGGAACTATCTAATTTTGACGAGTCTGCTGTAAATACACTGCTCAATGCTTCTGCTGATTCCAGCTTAACTTCTACAAAAGTCGACGAAAACAAAGTTTTGTCACTTATTGCAGAAGGTAAGATTTCTAGAAAGCAATATCTATTAATTAAGAATTTTATACATAATAATATACTGAAAGATTGTATGCCTTCCTATCAACGCATTGTAAAGGCTAAAAAGAGATGTTACCCTACAACTGTAGCCGTTACTGAATCATCAGCCGAAGTCGAACTTCAGAGTTTGTTAGATCACACTGCCACTCGGATTCTTGAGTCTCAAAAAGATATTTTAGATAAAATACCTGACCAGTCTTTAAATAAAATATCTTTGGTTGGGAAATGGGGATTTGATGGTAGTACAGGACATAGCGAATACAAACAAACTTTCTCAGATTCTTCTCTTGTGGATAGTAGCTTGTTTGTTACTTCATATGTACCGCTTCAACTTATTTTAAACCCGGATAATAAGGAAAACTCAATCATTTTGTGGAAAAATCCTCGTCCTTCTTCAACTCGATACTGCAGACCTATTCGCTTTCAGTTTTTTAAGGAAACAACTGCAGTATCAGTTTAAGAGGAGACTTATTTCAAACAGAAAATAAGTAACTTGCAACCGACTATCTTCAAGACAAATGCATGCGAATACACAATTAATCATAGCTTACAACTTACTATGGTCGATGGTAAGGTGTGTAATGCACTTAGTGATGTTTCTTCAACTAGATGTTATATATGTAAAGCTTTACCAAGTGAGATGAATCAAATTGATGTATGTTTGTGCAAAGCAACTGACGAAAGTAAATATGAATATGGCATGTCTCCACTTCACGCATTGATCCGATTTTTTGAATATTTCATTCATCTCGCTTACAAGTTAGAGGTTAAGAAATGGCAAGCTAGGTCTGATAGCGATAAACGACTTGTAGCTGAAAAAAAAAACTTATACAATCGCAATTTAGGGAAAAGTTAGGTCTTATTATCGATAAACCCAAAAGTGGCGGAAGCGGGACATCGAACGATGGCAACACTGCTAGGCGGTTCTTCTCAAGCTCAGATATTTCAGCTGAAATTACGGGTATTAAGAAGGATCTCCTAGATCGTTGTTGGACTGTACTTCAGTGTATCAATTCGGGATATAACATTGATGCGACAAAATTCAGAGATTTCGCTTTAGAAACTGCACGGCAATTAGTTGCCGAATATCCATGGTACTATTTGCCTGCTTCTGTCCACAAAATTTTGATTCATGGTGCTGACATTATCAATCACGGCCTACTGTCTATAGGAGAACTGTCTGAAGAAGCAGCTGAAGCGAGTAACAAATACTATAAAGCATTTCGACTAGATCACACACGAAAAATGAACCGCGTTTTGACTAATACTGATTTGATTAATCGACTTCTTCTTCACTCAGATCCCCTAATATCAAGTTTGAGAAGGTTACCTGTTAAAAAAAAAAGTTCTTTGTCTAAATCTGTATTGGACTTGTTGTGTGTAAATAGTAAGTAGGTAATATTGAATGTATAAATAGTAAGTAATCGCTTTGTTTTAATATAACCTTATTTGTATATATGTAAATAGTCTTGAAATAAATATTTTTATTATTTATGTAGTATGCTGTTTCATTTATGTTTTCATTAATTACAATTTTTTTTTATCTAATGGCTTTATGTTTAAAATAATAACGTTTTATAAAATGGTTTTGACTACAGATATTTTTTTAATAAAAATAGTCACACAAGTTTATTATAAATGTCTAAAAATGTTATTAATGATATATTTCATGCTTGTATAATAACCCTTTATAGTTTAAAATCGAAAAAATGGCTTTTTTTGGAGTTGAGGTATTTATGGCCGCCCTTGTACGGGAGCGGAATCACCGTGGAGTTGTGGTGGATTTAAGACCTTTTAAAACGGCGGTGTGCATCGACTCAGTGATCATAAAGCGTGCGATACCGCATCCGACCTAGTCCTGTCAAGCGATGTTCCGCATTTGTCGTCCGATCTAACTCATATCTACGGTTTTTATATCAAAAGCACTGATAACTACGAGAATAGATAGAACTGATGATCAACAAGTGGCACTCAACTGTTTATTTTCAAATTCTTAGTGTAAGGCGTATTGAAGTAGTTTCGAATTGGGGTACCTATATCGTCTATTTCCTCATAATTCCAGCTTTAAAGACGCGATGTCAACCCGCACCATATTTGAGCCATCCAATGCTCATGTTTTAAACACTTAACGGCATTGGAGAGCTTTTTGAATTTGATTTATGATGAGTTTTTTTTTATTTTCGATATTACACCGCATATGAAATAGTCAGAAATAATCCCACTGCACTTAATGCAAAAGATGATCTCAAAGGCGCTAGACTGACCTGATAAAGTATTAAGCAATAAGTACTGAATATATGTGCTGGAATTATGGTGAATTAATATTGTTTGATATGTATGTTACCACGGCTACTTCCCCAGTGGTATACGATAAAGAAAAAGAGACTTAGAAAATAAAATCAACACTGCCTTGAATGCAGCGTTATACTGGTGCAAGTAAGCGTAATAGAAGACTCCTGAAAGATGGTAGGGTATCATGATTCTAAGGTTCTATGCAAAGGATAACTCTGACTGAACTTAACTGCGTTCATGTGGATAAACATTGGGAGAGTGAAAGAGTCATGAGAGAATGACAAAGAAGAATAACCAAGTTCAGGCATGTAGGATATGTAAGATAACTGTAGAAGCTTTAATAACAACGGCTTAGTGAAATAGGCGAAATTAAGTCCGTAAATGGGTTGACTGCAAGGGCAAGGGTCATTCTTGTAGCAAAATTATCATTGAAAAAACAAAGAACGAAAGAAACCAAGAGATAAACTTTATTTCAGCGCATTACATGTAAACTACTACAATGTTATACGAAAATGGCGCTAAGAATGGACACCACTGCGTAGTGCCACAGCACCGTGGCGCTGATTTTCAGTTGTGCCCAAAAGAAACATTAATATTAAGCTTTATTGCTAAGCAACAAGACACTACGCTATTAAAAGTATTCGTTTCTTCGAATTATTGGTACGGACGATAAAATCTCTGATTTATAGCTTGTTATTTTTCCAATAATTACCAAACGATTAAGGTCAAGTATGAGTACGAAAACTGCGGAAGAGCTGAAACATATTTAAGACACTCGAAGTTCATCTGCTGTACGTTTTTATTTATTCAATATGTATATTAACTGTCGATCGATATGACGATCGGTTTAGCTTGCCTGCGAGGTTGGCGGACCTGGGTTCAAATCCCGGTAAGAGCAAATATTTGTCTGATGAACATAAACATTTGTTACTAAGTTTTGGATGTTTTTTTTATGTATATAAGTAAAAATATCGTCGTCTAGTACTCATAAAACAAACTTTATTCAGCTTACCATGGGACTATTGTTTTCTATGTCTTGATGTAATTAGAATTTGGTAAAACTTTTGAATGACCTCTATTTTAATGGCTCTTGTGAGTTGTATTGCCATTTCCACCGCTTTTAGTATCCCGGGCGCATAATCAGTAATTTCACTATAGATTGAATTACCGTTTTAGTTAGATAACCCTTTAGAAGATTCTAGAAATGCAAGTAGGTATACGATAAAACAACTCTAAACGGTAATACGAACGTACAGTGAAATTGGTAATTAATAAAGGAAGCTGTAAGCGATTGAAACTACACGCCTTGTCACATACACGTGTTTGCCAACTATTAGTACGTAATACATTATTTTCAAAAATCGACATCTTGGGATTGAATTGAAGCAGCAGATAGCTTAATTGTGTAATTTTTACGGAACCTCGATTTTAGCTTGAGTTTAGCATCGCTATTAGTTAACCACTCCCATTACTTTTTACTTAAATGGGGTTGCCTTCTACTTGATATAGGATGTGCTGAGATTTTACACGCCACGCGTCTGGCAGGCGGTGAGCCAACTCGTGCCAGCCGGCGGGAACGCCACTGGGAACATATTGCGTCTTGCACATCGAGTCCGAATAAATCAATGCTCAGAACACGTTTAGCCAAAACTCTGAAATTCAATGTTGAAGAATTAAGATACAATCTATCTTAGAAGCTATCTATCTAAAAATGTGATCAAATGACATGTTTCCATGTGATGGGCGAGCCAACAATGCCAGGCGGCAGGAACAAAACTGATGGGAACATATTGCGTCTTGCACTTCCGAGTACAATACGAATAAGTTAATAGTTTAAAAAACACTAGAAAAACACGCTATACAAGACTTTTTTTAAGAAATCCAAACTCAGCTATGATGCGATGTTCCATCATGAAGTTCCAGTTCATATCTTCCGGCTCCATCATCAGATCAGTTCGACAGTACCATGTTATTGTATTGTCATCTGAACTAAATACAGCTGCCAATTTTCATGACGCTAAGATCCTTGGAAGGTGGTTAAATTAGTTACGTTAGATTCCATTACATAGTTACATACAGGTCGACCTAATAAAAGCGTGTTAATAAATCAATGCGTACGTATAGTCAAGACTCTACAATTCAATATTGAAAATACAAGCTATCCTTATATTTATATTGCCAGTCCTGGTAGATAATGTGTTCAAATGATGTTTCCATGAGGTGGGCGAGCAAGCTCATGCCAAACGGCGGGGACGCAACTGAGTATAAACCAATATAATAAACCAAGTCACATAGAGTTTTTAGCAATTATCAATAATGCCGTAGCTATCCTTCGTTAGCTTTGGCTGGCTGGCGACGCTCCTGATATAGCGTGTATCGAGATAGCAATGAATCTGGCAGGACTCCACGTGAAGGATCGAGCCAGCACTACCACTGATGGGAAACTATTGCGTCTTGCCCTGCCATCGTGAATAAATCAATGCCCAGAATACGTTTAGCCAAGACTCGGATAGTTAAAGGACCACCACATTGAAGCTACATGTTGGGTACACGAAGTGACGCATCGCTTGTGTAATACGTTCATGCAATGCATCGCGTAATTGCTCCATCGACGTATTTTAAGCTTCGCTGTGATCATATTAGTAATGCAGAAGCTACTACAATCCATCTTACCTTCTAGGTTACCTGATCTGCATTATTGCGTCTTAAACTCTGAGTACCAATAAATTAAAGCAATTTAGCCAAAACTGCTTGCTCTGATTTTTTACAATTTAATAACTTCGATCCACTGCTAAAAAGTTTCCAGAGGGCTAAAAGTTTCAACAAAACCAGTTAAATTCAAACTTGAAAAAGGGATGAATTCTCCTTTTCCCAAATTAGATATGGAGTAATGATATATCCTATAGTGCAGAACTTTTCGTATAACAAGTATACTAACGTTCATCTTCTATTTTTAAGGTAAAAGCATGAAACATCCACATTTTCTAAAGAATCTTGTGGCAATTTACCAGCTCCTGCCATCTATTTCAGTTTGTAAGCTGTTTGAATTGTGGGACAGTGCAAAATTCAAATAGCTTCTGTCTGTTCTGAAGATTCAAAATCGAGACAAACGGAGAAAAACTTACCTATCCTTAGTCTTTTATAAATAAAATAAACATTTCGTTAATTTATCCTACTTTCGCACCATAATGGAGGAACATCGTCGTGATAACACAGAAATATGTCGGTACTAGAGATTGACATAGGTTATTTTTTTTTGAAGATATTAATGTTAGCCACGGAGGCGAAAACCCGGAACGAATTAAGCATACTGAGGTCTAATGTTGTATGAACAAAAGAAATGACAGCCAATAAAAAACGTCAAATAAAAACTTTCGGCCGACTGATCTACCTAATGCTGAGCCTTCTACGTGTCTCAGACAAGAAACACCATTCTGCTTTTAACCATACTGTCACAAATGCTAAATTTATTCAACAGGTCTTCAGCTAGCATCTGAATAATTTAAGCCCCCAGCCCAAGTTGGACCAAAAACGCAAAAATAGTAACAGATTACGAGCCGTGAAGTATATAATCTCTGCAGATTTTCTTTTCGGAGACATTTGTGAAGCGTTGTGAATGAGCTTTTTCACTTAGGCCTGTGACTGCGGTATTTTTATCATTCAAATATCCTTTTATACTTTCTTTGCCGACGATACTTTGTTGATTTGTTGCTTGTCCATTTTTTTTTAAAATAATGATAAACGGGGTTTTTGCGTAGAAAATATATTTATATTTGCGTAGGCTGGAGTGGCAAAGGTGCTTATTCTTGTAGAATTTTGCATGATTCTGAGATAAAAGGCTGTCTTTCTCTGCGTCGATTCCATCTTTGCAAAACATCTGATTCATTGGTCCATTGCTCTCTGACAGAAGTCACCAACAAATCACTAAACACAATTTTGCACTTATGATATTACTAGCTTCTGCCCGCGACGTCGTCCGCCTTAAATTCGTTTATCGCGGATAAGGGTATTTTTCCGGGATAAAAAGTAGCCTATGTCCTTCCCCGGGACTAAAACTATCTCCATACCAAATTTCATCCAAATCGGTTCAGCGGTTTAAGCGTGAAGAGGTAACAGACAGACAGACAGACAGACAGACAGACAGACAGACAGACAGACAGACAGACAGACTTTCGCATTTATAATATTAATATGGATACTTGGGTTTTCTCGTGGCTTCCCCCGCGTTGCGTATCTTGTTTATTTAGTCTTTGTCGCTCTCCAGCCTCTGTTATATTTAAATGAAAAAAAAAAAAACTCGTCAATCCGTTGCCCTGTTGTCACGTGAAAGAAACAAATCAACCAACACATTTATGATATTAGTAAGGGCAGTAACGGCCTGACCCACATACGTATGACTAATTATAATAAACACTCAAGTACGATTCTTTTGACAAAATATTTTTTAATAGAGTATTTTTTTCACAAAACCTAGTACCCTCTCTATATTTACTTACTGATCAGTTCCTTCCATATGACGTTCGTGATAAAGTCATTATATATTTCTTCCCATGCTCAGAACTATATTCCTCTACCAATTTTCCTCAAATAAGTTGAGGATTCAGCCTCGGGCGAAAGTTAAACCAGTTCGGCACTTTATAAGTAATGGAAGGTGCCGCAACTTCGTCGGCGGAGGGGAAAAAAATAATAAACGTTTTTTTTTCTTCAGCGTAGTCGGATAAACAGTATCCTATAACCATCTGTAGATGACCAGCTACCTGTATCAAAAATAGTTGAGACCCGTTTAGGCGGGACAAAGATACTTCAATTAGTTTTGGTCACGGGTAGCTGGGTATGGGTATCCGCAGATAGTTATAGCATACTATTTACCCGACTACGCTGTAGAAAAAAAAGGGTTATGACTTTTTCTCCTCCGCGAACGAAGTTGCGGGCTTCTAAGCCATTTTAATGTTGTTTAATTGCTTCCGTACGATCATTATGATAAAAGTTACTATTATGACTTATCAAACGTTGCGAATTCACTTAACGGTATCTAATTCTATTACATTGTTGAACAAAGTCTGCGCAGCGAGTTTCACTGTCGCTCTAATGTCGTACATGCGTCTATTTGCTTCGCAAGTGTTGATTCGTTGTAGCAATTTAGTCGTCAATTTGTATCCATTAACGAACTGAGCAAGGCTCAATGGGTACGCAACTAGGATTTAACGTCTTAGTTCTGTAGCCCTCGCCGACATTTTCGCAACATTCCCGGACAAATTCCTGCGAAAAGTTTGCCGCGTCGCCTAAATGGGATATCGATTCCCTTATACCTTACACGGAGTTTATCAATATGAGGGAGTTTTGGAATTATTACGTTATGATGTAATACTTCGAGATCTCATGTGACGGTGCTAATATTTTGCTGTATTTCACGGTTTTGTACATCTACGTGTATAGTTACTAAGTACTATAAAATCATCCATACTATTATAAAGTTGTAAATTGAAATTGTCTGTCTGTACATTGAACAAAGGAGAGTGGGCTAATTGGCCTATTGACCGTTTAAAAACCGTTGTACAGAACAGAAATCCTAGAACAGTAAAAAAATACTTATTGATGCAGTGTTTTTATTTTGCCATAACTTGTTTCACACAGCGATTTAAGATTTCCCACCATAGAAAAAGTTGTAGAATATGAAAAAACCTTTCAAAGGACACATGGCTTGCCATTATTGGTTTTTAGGCCAGTGTCCATACAAAACTGCCCACCCTCCTTTTCAAAAATATCATCTCGTTGTTTAGATTATTCTTTTCCATATCATCTTTCACACAATCTAACCATTTTTTCTTCGGTCTTCCGCTTATTCTATAACCTTCCACATTCATACTCAACGCTTTACTCGTCACATGACGTTCATCCCTTCTCGTAACATGCCCATACCATGCTAGGCGGTTAACTCGTACTTTATCTGCATTAGGTGCTACTTTCCGACTTCTTCTCACATACTCATTCCTTAATTGTCCATTCTCGTCACGCCGCATATTATTCCCATTTCGGCCACTTGCAATCATTTCATCCGTGCTCTTTGCAGTCCAAAACTCTGATCCATAATTCCATATAAATTTTGCCCTTTGAGGGTCGCATACTGTTCCTGTGACTCCTCGCCATTTCATCCATCCGGCGCTAATTCGGGTTTTCACATCCCGGTCAATGCCTCGCTCTGTATTTGTGAACCGAAATCAACGTGACTATCTATACTTTACGTTCGAGCTGAAGGTACTTTTCCTGCTAAAACATATTTAGTACTAGAAGGCAACTTCGTTCGCGGAGGAAAAAAAGTACAAACCCCATTTTTTTAGTAGTCGGGTAAAAAATATCCTATAACTATCTGGAGATACCCAGCTACCATAGTTGAAATCCGTTTAGCCGATTTAGCGTGATGAAGCCAGCACGACACATACAAACATTTTATTTTTACAATTTAATAAAAATATAGATTTAATTTATAGTATAGATAGATATTACGTGCAATTTAAGTCATTAAGTCTATAATATATTCGCAATTCACACTAATTCCTGAGAAAAGTTTATCGCTCGTAGCCTTAATGGGATATCGATTCCGTATACCTACGAGTAACACGGAGTTTGTCAATACGAGGATTATTACGTTACTATGTGATACTTTGAGGTTTCATGAGACGGTACTATTTTAGAATATAAGAAGAAGGTGCCCGCAACTTCGTTCATAACCCCTCTTTTTTCTTCAGGGTATTCAGATAATAAGTATCAATTAACGAACTGGAGATACCCAGCTCCCCGTGTAACCACACCCAACGTCATATACGACTATTACAACAACATATACAAACATACAAAAAATAAACAAAAAAAAGGATTTTTCGTTATTTTTTTTTATTTAATCTTTAATTCCCCTAGGTATGTATTTGCCGCGTGGCAGTATACTTCTGTTATGTACTATTAAAAATATGTAAAACGGAACATTCACGATATATCTAATGATAAAAAAATAAGTGAAACGGGCCGGGCGGGTGAAGACCAAAGCCCATTACAGATCAATGTTAATGATAATTGTCGGTATGCGCAATATTTGCATACGTTTGCTAACTAAATAAGTATTGAACTGGCATTCACAACAATAATTATTTACACCAAGCGAATATTTGAGATGGACATCGTTGTATGTTTTAGCTCCTCCAAATTCATCCGTTTTTGCAGCGATGTTACGACTTACAACTCTACTTACAAGTCGATTCAACCGAGTTGGGGCTGAAGTTGAGTTTCCCTCAATTCGACTTGAGTTTCGTTCGAAAATTTGATCAGATTGCTAAAAAAATATGACCGCCAAGGTAAAAATCTTGGGCCAGTGGGGCAGAAACGTTAATTGATTGGTTATTACAGCTTGAAATTTATAAATTCTGATCAGATTGACAAAATCAATCCGCCTTCTGTATGAACCCAAGTCAAAAATAATAAGAAATACTTGAAGTCAAACTGGCTTGGAAATATATTTATTTGTGAGCGTATCGTCGATAGATGGAAAAAAATATGAACATTTAAAAACAAAGATAATTTGTTTCGAAGCGAGTACTGCCAGATGGAAGGTTCCGATGACCTTTAACGTCATCAGCCGCCGCCATGATATTAGTGCGGCGCGGGCACATAGCACCATCGGATATTAACACCCGTTAATTAGCAGAGAATGTAATATTTTCTTCTGTTTCCGCGATTATTAATCATTTAAATAGAACAATTTTAACGGATTATATCGCGTATATTGTCATTTGAGTAATCATATATAGCATAATCCGTTATAATTGTTTTATTAAGTAGAGAATGCCTTATGACATCAAGTCTTATAGGTATTTCGGCTTTGTGATCCAAGAAGGATCTTGGCCTCAGATAACTACTATTATTAGCCCGATACTGAACTGTTTTCCGGCCAATGTTGCCTTGAAGCTTACGCAGATCCGCCTTAAAATTATGATTATTTATTATTTAAGAGTAGTCATCCACTGGTCCCAGTCTTAAATAAACTTCAAAAATAATATCATAGGCTTGAAGAATTGACCTCAATGTTACAAACTGCTAGCCAATGGCATGGCCACATCGCTACACGCAATGATATTAGCAGCGCGCGCGATACATGCCGTAATAGGATTTTAATTATATTACGGTGCCCGGAACTTCGTCAGCGAAGGAGAAAACCAAACATAACCCTTTTTTTCTTCAGCGTAGTCGAATAAAAGGTAACCTTTAACCATTTGTAGATATCCAGCTAGCCGTGTTCTGAAAATAGATGAAATCCGTCAAGCCGTTTTGGCGTGATGAAGCTTCAACGACACATAGGTGACCTTTAAAGTCTGTATGACTAATTTTTTTTTATTTTCTCCAATGTACAGACATTTCATTTTTCCAACTTTATAATAGTATAGATAACGTTCATAGGACGCTAACAAATTCTGTTAGAACATTATAATTGGCCAATTTATTGAGTTTTTATTTATTTACCGTATAAAAACTAGTTTTCCACTGCGTCTGATACTAATTGTCTGACTGATATTAATTGGCTTTTTGGATTTAGCGTAAATAAAAAAAAGACGAGTGTAGCATAGCAAGTACTCTCTGATCATGGTACAATAGATCAATGTATGTTCTTGACGTGACAGTTCGCTTCAGGGGCGCTGGATGACGTCATTAAGTGCTACCCGCCCATCACTGGATCATGACGTAATCGTGTTCCATCGCTGGGAACATAATCATGATCATCATCAGCGTATATATGGGTCAAGCCCAAAAAGTTGGCCCATCTTTAGCCACCATAAACATACAAATCTGATGAAACTGAAATGTTCCGCTGTGCCACGAAAATGCTCAATACAGTTGTATGGTTAAATGTCCGTCGCACAAAGGAAACTTTCATAGAAAAATTAAGTACACGAGTTAACGTACCCAAGTTTTTCAACTCCACCCATAGGTCCCACTGCTGGGCACAGGCCACATGGATGAGAGGGAATGGGGCTGTAGTCTCCACGCTCGCCCAGTTCAGACCGGAGATTTCACAAACACCCTTGGATTTCTTCACAAATTTATGCAAGTTTTCTCACGATGTTTTCCTTCACCGAAAAGTTAGCAGTAAATATCAAATGATATTCCGTACATAAATTCCAAGAAACTCATTCGGCTACGAGCTTAACTTAGGGAAGAGATTCGTCATCATTTAAGCCATAGAACGTCCACTGCTGGACACAGGCCTCCTCAATAGATTACCATATGGGCTGGATAGAGGTGACCCGCATCCAGCGAGTCCCCGCAACCATAACCAAGTCGTCCGACCACCTTGCGGGCCACCTTCCCACGCTGCGCTTGCCGGTACGCGGTATCCAGTCGAGAACCTTTCTGCCCCGACGGCCATCATCAGTTCTTCAAACGATGTGCCCTGCTCATTGCCACTTTAGTTTGCTTACCCTGTTTGCTATGTCGGTGACCTTGGTTTGTCTACGAATCTCCTCATTTCTGACTCGATCTCGTAGAGAGATTCCGAGTAATACCCTTTCCATAGCTCGCTGAGTGACTCTGAGCTTCCTTAAGAGGCTAATAGTTAGATACCACGTCTCGGCTCCGTAGGCCATCATAGGGAAGAGATTACCTTGTATTACATATATGAAGTGACTCTGATGAAATGTTCCGACCTTAATGTCCAGTTATCGGCACTATCGGTGCCAAACTTTAACAAAACTTGGCAAGCGGATATAAAAGAGTACTTACAGCCATGAAAATATTAATATCCTTATACCCCAGTATTGCAAATCAGAGATTCCGATATAGAATCAAATTGAGCAGTAATCTGCCAATAACATTCTTATTTTTCTTGGTTGTATGTTCTGTTTTATGTCAGTTTTACAAGTTTTATTAAAGTTTTGCACCGATAGTGACGATCACTTTTAATGTCACAAGCCGCCGGCCATGGCGCGGAGATATCGCTTCGCGCAATGATCTCAGCATCATCGCGTCATCCGCTATTTGCACCCGTGAGAATTCACGATATATGTCGTAATAGGGTTTTAATTATAACTCAATATTACGTTGCCATGATGCAAAAAGTTAATGTTTATATATGTATCTATTTATTTATACTGTAGGGGGCAAACGAGCAGACGGATTGATTGGATAGAAATGGTAAGTGATCTTCGCCGCCCTTATAGATACCTGCAACCAGGGCTTGTAACCGGTTACAAATAAACCGGTAGTTATTTAGGTTATACCGGTTAATTATTTAGGTTACGTTCGGGCTAATTGATTTGGGATCTTTATTTCGAACCACTCTCTAACTGGTTACTCCGTTTTGGGATACGGGATTAATGACCGCTGTCGTGCCGATAGATGGCGCAACGACAGTGCGCAAGAAAACCAATCCTGTCTAAGCGAGCGGCTATTCACCCTCGACTCCGCTCACACAGAGAACCCGCTCTCTAACCAGTAAATGTATTTCGCACCCTGTTTTGCGGTCCGAGATATTAACCGGTTAGAGCAATGTTCTTGCGAGCGTAACCTTTACTATGGGTTAGGTTAGAGCCACTCTCTGTGAGTGTGGCTCTAACCGGTACGGAATATAAACCGGGTTACAAGCCCTGCTTGCAACACCAGAGGAGTTACAAGTACGTTACCAGCATATGTGAAGAGATACAGATGTTGAGGAGATAATTTAATGTAATATCAATTATTTTTGGGCGATTACACTTACAAATTTACTGAGCCGTGCTTAATTTTACGTGTACACAATCAATTTCCACTCGATCTGACTATGGAAGTGGGTGAAAATCACTTGATAACTCAAATAAGAAACTTGACAACATAAAAGCTTCGAAATTAGGTACGTCTTGGTAACCAAGATGTTCAGAGTTTCCTTGCGAAGAGGGAAATGAAGAGATCCTTAGAAGAACCAGGGTGACTGACATAGCCAGGAGGAAAGCAAAACTTAAGTGGCAACGGTCAGGGCACATAGCTTGTAGAACCGACGGCCGCTGGGGCCATCGAGTTCTGGGGCAACCGCGCCGAGATGCAGCGTGGGGCCCCCACAAGATGGATTGATTACCTGTTGAAGGTAGCTGGAGTCCGCAGGATGCGGGCGGTGCAGGATCGGTCTTTATTGCGTTCTTTGGATAGGCCTATGACCAGCAGTCTACGTTTTTTGGCTGATGATAATAATGATGAACCAAGACGAGGCCAAAGGTCCGTTGGTAACACTGCCTGTGCCCGATTTAGAAGGTAATATTTAGACAAATTGACAATTTTCGAATAAAAAAAAATGATTTTGTTAGGTACGTGTTGTTACGACGACGACCATGCATTTTGTCTGTAAATTAATGTTTATTTTATAAACAAAGTTTATGGAATTAAAACAATTTAAACTGATTAGATCGCGTATATTTTCTCATTTGAGTTTGAATTGTGACTTGACGGAGCAAAAAAATGTGTACAGCTTCCGAAACGTCAGGAACTCTAATGGGATAATATACGCGATAGAATGCGATTAAAAAGTTTTATTTAAGTGATTTATAATCGCGGTAACAGAATAGAGCGATTAAAGTTTATGCAAATAAAACATCGTTTTTTTAATTTGAAACTGTAAATATGTTTGATACAAAAGACTTAGATGCACATTTTGGTATAGGCTTTATCTGATAACGCCCACCTTGACATAAAACTATAGTACACAATGAGGAGGAACACCAAACTCCCTTATAACTCTTCTAAGAAACAAAACAAACCCGTAAATACTTTCGATTAGTAGAATCAAAATTGCTATGAACTCTCTTAACCTTGCCTCAACCTCGACAGCGTTCGTGGTAATAAGCAAGGCTGTCCTTTGTTACGAGCATGATACATTTGTCTGGTATAAAGACTACTTATTTACTTGAGATATACATTAGGGCACCTTTCTAGTCCAGAAAGGTGCCCGCTACTTCATTGGCGGAGGTGGAAAAAGTCAGAATGATATTTTCTTTGTCTTAGTCGGGTAAACGTAACCCAACGTATTCCTAAAGTTGAGAACTACAAAGATATTACGATCACGAGACGGTGCTATTCGCAATGTTTATAAATTTTAAGAGATTTAAATAAATATCAAATAAATATCAGGGACAATCTTACACAAATCGACCTAGTCCCAAACTAAGCAAAGCTTGTACTATGGGTACTAGGCGACGATATACATAATAAATAGATAAATTATAATACTTAAATACATAGAAAACATCCAAGACCCAGGAACAAATAATCGTGCTCATCACACAAACACTTGCCCTGGCCGGGATTCGAACCCAGGACCGTCAGCTTCGTAGGCCGTTGTACAACCCACTGAGCCAAACGTGTCGTCATTTGTAGATCGCGCTGTTAACATTTTTCGTGGAAATCATCATCCCTGTAAAAAAATGTGCAATACTTACCTGAGTTAACATGAGAGGTGAGATCTTACTTAAACAGTACATACATAGTAAGTTGATAGTACATAAGCAACAGTCACAAAAGTAAACATTGACCGAATGCAATGTTTAACATGAAGTATAATTATAATTTCGCATAATTTTTCTTCAGCATAAAAAAACAGAGTTGGTTAAATTCTACAATAAATATAAAGCCATACAAATTCATGAACGTATTCTAATTTCAGTTACTTCAGTTCTAATAATATTTACTACGGAACCAACAAACCTGAATCGACCCACATAAAAAAACAAGGGAACAATTTTACACAAATCTGACGAATCCAATGGTACCTCATTAAGAGATTAACCATAATTTTACATTTATTGAAACACTAGCAAATCCCAGTTTACTTTTGGGAGAAATTATCTATAAAGCAAAAGTATGAAAAACAAAAATTCAACATCACAAAATTTTGCCCAATAAACAAACTTGAAGATAACTCTGATCTCAGAGTCACGAATTTCACAAGTGCGAGTTGGACTCGTGCATCGAGGGTTCCGTATAAAGTATACGCTAAAAACGGCTGTACCTAATAAAAAATCAACGTTATTAGAACCCACCTAAGCAATACGTACGCAATATCCCCATATTGCCCCCTTATATTAAGACTGTACCTATCTTTGGATTGCGTTGACTTAGAAGTTTGATTGTTTTACAGCTTCAAGGGACCATTTCATCTTTTTGATGTTAATCTCAACTTGATACGCGCCTCCACGCGTTCCTAAGAAAAAAAGGTCTTGATAGACAGACAGATGGACGAGAAAGTGATCCTATAAGGGTTCCGTTTTTATCTTGAGGTACGGAATTCTAAAAACATCAACACTTATATAATCGCATGAGATGACACGAATATTCGATCAAACGATAAAATCGTCAATAGTTATCGTCGATTTGACATATTGACAGATGCAATTTATAACCGTGTGGAGTTAATACGCCACCAAACTTATATCTTCGGGCGGACAGATGGAAAACTAACAATTATTTTTAAACAAAAAGGGAGTTAGAGCCAATTTTACCATGCTCTGTTATTTTTTTAAGGCAGATTAAAGGCTGACTAAGCCTGTAAGTCATGACAGTTTATATAGGAAATCTCGGAAACGCGGGCGAAGCCGTGGTAAAATCTTGAGTGGGATGCGCGATCAAATCCTGTTTTTTGTGATAATGCATGAAAATCGTTTAAATCTGAATAAAATAACAACAATATGAATGAGGGTTGTACCTAGTTTTATCGATATTTTTACTTAATTACGTCGACATATCATTTCATAGAAAGCATTTTTCTCTGAAACCGAAAACAAACCTAACCCAACTCCAACGGATTCTACCATGATATTTAAAAAGTTTTGGTGAAATGAAATACTATGAAATCAAGCATTTTAAGACATTTTTGTGAATGAAATGGAAGGACGCCATGAATGAGAAGTACTTGTCCGTCGATGCTAGCGATATTGCCGACCGCTGAAACATATAAGTTGGTACTGTATCTTTAGATGGTTGATAGCGGTGAGAGAACAAGATAAGAGTGTTTGCATCAAATATAAAAAACCTATCAGATTATCGCACACTTATTTACATAAAGGCCCTTTTAGTAAAATTGTGCGATATAAATTCAGCTATATAGAGATAGGTGTTGCGGTTGAAATCAACAGTAAACTTGTTTTAAACGCTCACAGAATAAAATAGGAGTTTTAGTTACTTTTATTGGTGTGATAATCGTTTGTTTTAGTATCATAAAACCAATGATTGTATTTTAAATTGCAAAATAAATACAATCACGTCTATAATTTTGTATGCTTATAGTTTCGACTCGTACCTACTATAATATGACCCCTAAGCACGTATAAACTATTTGTCTTCATAGGTCGGTTTCATTTACTTAAGTCAGTTTTCACAGCCTGCTTGACGGACCAATATATTGTGACTTGTGATCTGGTATATGTACTACTACTTCAAGTATCCATATTGGGTCTAACTGAAGGCAGTCTTCTGCCAAATTTATGAAACAGATCCCTGAATAGTTAGACAAAAAAACCTTTTTTTTCAATGATCCGAAAACATCCAGAAATGTTTGCAGTTTTAGAGACACCACGACAATTATAATCTGTACTATTATGAAGTTGTAAAAATGAAATGTCTGTACATTGAAGATATTTTCACAAAAAATATTATAATAGACTAATTGGAGGTCACAGAATCGAAAAAATCATTTTGGATTTTTTTGTATGTTGGTAATGATATGTGTCATTGTGGCTAAATCACGCCAAATTGTCTAATCAGATTTCAACTATTTTTGGTACACGGGTAGCCCATCCACAGATGGCTATAGGATACTTTCAACACGACTAAGCTGTCGATAAAAAGAGGGGTTATGTCTTTTTTTCCTCAGCAAACCAACTTGTTGTTCCTTGACAGTTGAAACCTTCTACTATATGAAAAAACTGTCACTAATAAAGCCTTAAAACATTTACAAAAACATTGAAATACTTCAAACCTCTTTTAGTGTTTGACATATTCCTGTCCCTAATCTAATCTGCATACTGATTCCTAGTAATAATACTAACATCCGCACCGGAACCTATCCCTTTGTGGCTGTTTAGGGAGGCTAATAAAGTGCATGTGCCTAGTCAGCCATAACACTGCACATTGCGCCTGCAAGTCCTATAACATAACCATACTAACCAAATATTTCGACAAGCTTAAGTCTGTGTGTGCACAGGAAGACCCTACACGTGAGTACGTAGCCTGTTATGTAACGTGAACAGGGGAAGCCTATCCGACTACAGCGAAACTAAGGAGGGTGATGATTTTTATTAAGACAGTAATCTCAATGACCGTGACATATCGTTTTTTTTTTTTGATGCAGGAATAGAAGGGCTTCAAATACCGGTATTTAATAAATAAATATATATTAAAGAACCAATTTTACATAAATCGAACTGTCTCATTGTAAGCTCAACAAGGCTAGTGTTATGAGTACTAGACGACGATATGTTTAATAGACATTATTTATATACATAGAAAACATCCGAGATTCAGGAACATATCTTTATGATTCTCACACGTATATTTTATAAACCTGAATTCTGGTATTTCCCTTGCAGAAATACCGATATCAACAATAATTAGAAAAAAAAGTGTTTTACAGATTAGAACGAAATGCCGGTATTTTATAAATCTAAATCCATGTATTTCCCTTCCCGAAAAACCAGTTCTTCGCAAAAAACAGTTTTTCAGGCTCTAAATAATTAAATAAGATGATTAAATTTTATAAGAACGATTTGTGATATGGCCGATTTAGTTATTATTAATTACAAAATCTAGAACTTTCAAACTTTAAGCTCCAAAATTTATTAAGTACGGATAAAATTATCTGTAATCCTCTGAGAAGTGTTAAGTCTCTAAGCAGCTAAGTGGCAATCTATTTATTTTAACGTTTAAACATGGCTGAACTAATTTTTTAATCTTTTTAACGGTGAAATAATCGATTTTTGGCCGATATCCAAATTTTTTCTAACAATATTTTTGCGGCTGGCAGCAGTAATCACTGAATGATATTTGATTCCCAGAAGAAAATTAATTCTAATTATAGAGCATTAGAGCCCGATGTAGTGACACAAATGTTTGTTTTCACAGTTCTGTCCGTCTCAAAGTAAATAAATCTTTTAATGATCTATGTAACTTGAATACAGCTTTCTTTACACATACAGGTAAAATGTATCCATTTTACACATTTATAATTTAAAAAATGCAAGAGTTTTGAATGAATATAAAGTTATTCAGATTTTACTAATGACTAACATAATTTTATTACCTAACTAGAAGGTGCCCTGTACTGTACACTTCGTTGGAGTAGGAGAAAAATTCATAACCCCTATTTTTTCATGAGCGTAGTCGGGTAAAACGTATCCTAGAACCATTTGGAGATACCCAGCTACCCGTTTACCAAAAATCGTTGAAATATGTTTATCTCATTTGGCGTGATAAGGCCACAGCCACAACGACACATACAAACATACAAAAATGTAAAAAAAAATATATTTCGATTCAGTGACCTCCAAATAGACCGTTTCAATATTTTTTTGGAAATATCTTTAATGTACAGACATTTCATTTTTACAACTTCCGTTCGTCAATACAAGGTGCCAGCAACTTCGTCAACGGAGAAGAAAAACATCTTAATCTTGTTTTCTCTTCAGCTTACTCGAGAAAAAAAATCCTATAACCATCTGTGGATATCCAGCTACCCGGGTACCTACCAAAAGTAGTTGAAATCCATTTAGCCGATTTGGCGCGATGAAGCTAGCCGCAACAACGCATACATTTTTTTTTGTGTTTAATGTCCGTTCCGATATAGATCCCTGTACTTACATGGAAAATACTTACAAAAAAAACTATTGTAACGGACATTAAAACACAAAAAAAAAATGTATGCGTTGTTGCGGCTAGCTTCATCGCGCCAAATCGGCTAAATGGAGTTCAACTACTTTTGGTACCCGGGTAGATGGATATCCACAGATGGTTATAGGATTTTTTTTCTGGATCTATATCGGAATCCCTTACGTCTTTTGTCCTAATGTATCATTTGCCATAACGCATTTTTTTAGGATACTGTAAACTTTTCAGGATTGTTATAAAACAAAACTAACCTAATCTATACGACGATCTTTTAAATATTTACGGTTTCTGAAAAAAATGCGTTATGGCAAATGATACATTAGGACAAACGATCATTAGGACAAACGATACATTAGGACAAACGACATTAGGGATTCCGAAGGAGACCCAAGTACAGACATTTCATTTTACAACTTTATAATAGTAGGTATATTTTTACCTATCCTTCTTTTGTATGTACGCAGATGTAGCTGGTTTTCGGAGTATAGTACCTGTAACAAAAAACAACTAAATTAAACATGTGGAAACCAACTCAAACTTCTCCACGATAGTTTAAAATAAACCACGAATTTAAATGTACCTACTTCACAGATTCTCCTTATTGCAAACGCTTATCGCTTACGCATAAGTTAATATTCAAGCCGGTACCAGCGAAGGTCACGAGCACAATAAAATCAAAACGTCGTATGCGCATTCGACTGTAGAATATTTTTACGTCTTCTTGCTTTCGCAAGCGCTACGTCACAAGGAGCCGTCATATTCGGACATTAACCGATACGCTCCACGATTCACAAGCCGGAGTCTCCCCTTTCAAATGACAATAATTTACACTCATGCTCAAAAAAGTGTATGCGTCGTTAAATTTGAATGAACATACGCCCTTTTCTAACTGCCATAATCATTGACATGTTTCAAACTATTTATGATCCGCTGAGAGCTTCAGTACGAATTAGAGATTATATACTAGATTTAACCAATTCACTTATATTTACGAGTCATCAATTCTCGTTCGGTGAAATTTTAGTATAAAAAGTTTGGAAGTTATTTCACTGATATCTTTGAGTGTCACTTGATTTATTTAAGATATTTGGCAGCAGAAGGCCGGCTAGGAGCTGTTTACTTTTCGCATACCAAGTGTCTTTGATCACTCTGCATGAAAATAATCGGATTCGACACACATTCATCTCATTCATCCTCTTATCCGAAACGCTCCGGTCCGAATTAATCAGTGACGAACTATTTTAACTGAGTTAAAAAGATTGGCTGCATAATTTATGTCTGCCGTATTTCCAACAATTATGAGCCGATTTTATTTATCATTGTTCTCATTCGAGATATATCAGATATAATTTGATCATTTTTATAAACGACTGCACAAAAAGGGAGTGTAATATGATTTCAGACTTATTTCTAATAGAAGCAGTATGTTTTCCTTGTTCGAGTAGCCAACTGCGGTAATACCTCTTCTCCTTTTCTTCACACACTTCATACACAACGGCCTACGAAGCTGGTGGTCCCGGGTTCGAATCCTGGCCAGGGCAAGTGTTTGTGTGATGAGCACGAATGTTTGTTCCTGGGTCTTGGATGTTTATATGTATTTAAGTATTATAATTTATCTATATATTATGTATATCGCCGTCTAGTACCCATAGTACAAGCTTTGTTTAGTTTGGGACTAGGTCGATTTGGGTAAGATTTTCCCTGATATTTATGTATTATTATTTATTTATTTATACATTATTGTTCCTTTACTGTTCAGGCAATTCGACTCTGGAACGAACTCCCACTCGCTATCAGACAAGCACAAAGCAAACTTGACTTCGAGCACATGTTGCGCAAGCACTTCTTTAGTAAGCTCCAAGATTCGCTCTCTCTCTCGGTATGCTGTTTTGCACAAGGTACATAAAGTAATATGTATGTAGATATATTCTATTGTGTATTTGTGTAAGTTTATGTACGTATATATTATAAATATATCTGTGAATTATATTTCTCTTAATTTTTTCCGAGTTTACAGGCCCTGCATCCATATAACTGTTTCTGTTTAACCCAATGGTTGACTGATAGAGAATGCCTTTTGGCATTACGTCCGCCATTTGTACATTTTTCGATGGTGCAATAAAGTTTAAATGAATAAATAAATACATTCTCGACGAAAGTCTCTTCAGGTCCAGTAAGTACAAAATCTGACGAGCTAGCTAAATAAAACAACATTAAGCAATACAACCAAGCAAAAAATATTCGGAATTGTCACGGTGTCACCTAGGGTGTGGAAATTTTAGCATTTAACCACTAAAAATGGTAAACCGCATCATTACCGAAGAAATGTTTCTTACATTTTTAGCGTAGGGCGAGTCAATCATCAAGTATATAGTTAGTAGCATCCCTTGTGCCTTATATGTCGTCATGTATCTCTAAACCTATAACAATAAAGATGTGTTCCGATATATTTGGCACTTTGGATGCTACAGACCATTTGATGCTGACTGTTCAACACACTACGGAAATATTCCTATTTGTACAAATGTACAGAATAAAAAAAAACACCTACAAACAAAAAAACACCCACACACTGAAAATTTATTGGTACTTTGGCAGAAGGGAATCTATCCGTATGATGTCTCCAATGGTTTAATATTCTAAGTTGTGGAACGATTGTTCCAGATAGCAGGATTACGAATTCCGTAATTGCAAACTTCAATGGCTGCTGAAACACTAAAATTAGAATCCCCGTTAAAACATTCAATACTGTATAAGCAGTTGCAAAGTCATCAAGCAAGTTACCGCTAACTGCCAGATCACACTGTTTAACTATTTACGAAAAGTTCCAAACCTTTTTAAGATAAGCACTGCTCGAAAAATTTTTTAAGCCTCGTTTAAGGTATAAAACGTTGGGAGGATCCATCCAGTGATCCGAATAAGCTGTTAAGCACCGATCTAGACGAGAGCCAAGTATCAGCTAGTTGGTAACTAATTTACGCCTTCGCCCGGGACGGTGAGAACCCGTGATCGCGCTAGTTTGGCCAATTATAACTTTACACCCACGACTTTATCATTACACCCTCATTATTAGTAAAGACTCTAATCAGAACCCGAAATTAAGCTAAGACTTTAACGCCTTCTTGACGTAACTAATGAAGGTTTGATATTATTCAGCGTTTAAAGGTCTTTACCGGCATAATCTTTTTAGTTTTTTTTGTAGTAGGTGTAACTCGAGGAAAGAGACATGATTTGGCTAAGAAGGATGTCAGCGATGAGATGATGGATGACACAGGAGTAGGAGTATGCTGCGCCGATCCCAATATAATAGGGATGTTGACTGAACTTAAACAAAATATATGCGAAATTTTATGATAATAAATCCAAAAAAATATATTTTAGTTCAGTTGGGTGGGAAAGTCCAATTCTTAAGTATAAAAATATTAATAACTAATAATGCTATTAACAGAATAACCCGTGAAATGTATGGTAACTTTATTATGAAACCGTTTCGATAAACGCAAATTTTAAGTTCTTAAAATCCCTATACAAGCCTACGAAATTACAACATCAAACGTTCCTAGATACAGCCTAGGTACTACTATGCAGGTACGTACTATGGAGCATTTTCTGAGAAAATCCAAAAATGTGATTTTAACATTGTTCTATCTCGGGGAGTTTTTATGAGAGTGAAGTGGTTTTTTCACTAGTAATTCTATAATCAAACGGTCGTTCTATAACACCACTAAAAAAAGTTTACTAAAGTTTTCAACATCCCTATTTACCTTTAAGCAGAGGGTGAATTTAACATTCTTCAGCAGGCGATCCGCTTGGTAAGTTTTCGTAGTTGGACGACAGCTCCAGATGTTTATAATGACGAAGCATCTTAGAGAGGGAGAGAGAAAGAGATAAAGCGATAGAAGATAGAACAGAAATTGAGGTAATTATGACTCCTCTCCACTGATATGATACTGTCGACAATAATACTAGATAAATCCAACATCAGTAACGCTACATCATAAATACGCAAATTTTCGTTGAAGAATACCATTTATTAAGCCAGAAATATTTCTGACATCAATTAAACAATGATTTACGCGTCATTATTTTAATTTTGTTTGTTTCTGAGCATTATTTGATCTGCGTTTTCAATCACAATTTAAGCATTCAAGGTTCGAAATATATTGGTTGGCCCCTGGTTCTCAGATTGCGCCTAAATAAGAGAATTCAATACCAATTTTCTCGTCATGTGTTTATTTTCCCATAATGATTGACGAATGTGTGATTTATAGGTTTTGTCCGTCCCTATATCATAATCATCTATCAAATAATGAGCTAAAGTAGCATTGATTGATCGATGAAGGATGACGACATTTCTGATATGTATCGACATTATTTTTGATTATTTCTTTGTTATAATTCACATGGATGGATGGGATTTTCTTTCTTAATTATCGAAAGGAATAAATATGACAGATACTCGTACAAACATACGACGACCGGTTTGGCTCAGCGGGAGTTACGTTGCCTGCGAAGCTGAGGGTCCTGGGTTCAAATCCAGGTAAGGGCAAATATTTGTGTGTTGAGCATAAATATTTGTTCCTGAGTCTTGGATCATGGCTTCTGCAGAATCATTCCACCTGTACCTATGTGTAAATAGTTAAACTTCAATATTTCCCTATCATTATTTAGAGTCCAGTCCAGTTCCTAACTTAATTGGTAAACTAACATATAATCCCAAAATATACTTACCACCAGCTATTTTTTTTCATTATTCTTCAGTAGGGTAACTCAACTTAGCTGACGTTGACACATAAAACATGACTAATATTTTCAGAGTATGTCCTAAATGGAATAGAGCCAGGTATGTCCCAAAAGTACGTCCAAGACGAGACCACCGTGGAATGGGCAGCAGTAGCATCCTCTTAGAACGATGTACGAGTAAATTACTGAGATCGCCAACCCACCTGACCAGTGTGGTGATAACGATATTACTCCCCAATCTTGGTGAGGCCTTCGTCCAGCAGTCCTTAAGCTGATGATGAATATGTTCAGGGCTAATTATCAATGCCTCATACTGCAGGGTTTCAAAAGTCGTACTGAAACTCCTTCTACCGTCGTTGGACGCTTGTAACTCTAGACTTGGAAAAAAACCTAGCCAAGTGCGAATTGAGATTATTATTATAGACAGACAAAAAAAAACGATTTTCAGATTTATTTCGTGGGTTGTGCTATAAGAGTTGCCTTCATGCCAAATTTCAAGTTTCTAAGACAAGTGGAAGTACCCTACAGGTTATCGGCATTTTTCATAGAAATACTACTTTTTATGACTGTATCTTTCGATTGCGGTGAATTAGAAGCTTGGTTTTTTACAGCTTCAAGGGATCACAAACATAATAATTTGATGTTAATTTCAACTTGATACTTCTACGCGTTACTGAGAAACAGGGTCTTTACTGACAAACAAACAAATGGACGGATAGACTGACAACAAAGTCATCCTATAAGGGTTCCGTTTTTTCCTTTTGAGGTATGGAACCCTAATAATCTATAAAATGGGTAAATGATTAAGCATAGATGATAAAGTCAAACATCACGCATGAGTAACTCTTCACAATTAATTCATCGACGTCCGAGAAAATGTGGGGTAACATGACAGATATAACGTTTTACCTACTGGACTAGGATGTCAAGTTCACAATAAGCTTCAATAATGGGAGAATGACGTGCATGGACAGAATATTCGCAGAACTCGCGTGTAAAGGTTGGGGGGCTCGGAAAAGATCTTCCTGTTATTTTTGAAGTACCTAAGCTATAGCTTAGTACGGATGTAAACATTACAGAGGAATGTTGAAAAAAGAAAAATGATACGAGCGGTATTTGTAATCACATCTCCGACAGTTACTATTTTTCAGCTTTTCAGCAGACGTTTCTTGATAAATAAAAAAATGATAATTTCGGATGCGGAACAAATGTAAAACTGCTACTTTCTGCCACACGAATGCAAGGTTGAAACGACCACCATGTTACCAGAATAAATGGCAGACCTTAACAACAGTTTCCAAGATTCCCAAGCCAAGTTTCCCAATCGAAGTGGCCATATTTTTCAAACTTTTGGAATACTCGATGGGCATTCTTCCGTGCCGATGCTTACATTATGCAAATGTTATAATTTATCAGGTATCTCTCTTTGTACCGAGGTCCCGATCAAGTTAAGGGAACACGTGCATCCTATAACATTTCGCACCAGCGATTAAAGAGTATCAGCGTATGTTTTTAGAAGACAATTACCGATAATTGTGTAAATGAAGTGTGAGCTGGTGGCAAATGTTGGAGAACTGATGAGGTGATTGATGGAACTGGGGGCCGTTTCATAAACGCTTGTAACTTGTATTTCAAGAGGAAGTCCTTTTTAATTCATATTGTTAGAAAGAGACTTTCGCTTGAAACACAAGCTACAAGCTTTTGAGAAACGAGCCCCTGATCGTATTAAGAGACCGTATTAATAGACCAGGCCAATGAAATGTTGGCAAGCTACATACACGAAGAGCAGATGATCTTAAGAGGTGACCTGAGAGTAATTGGATAAGGGTCAATCAGGATCAAGTCAAGTTGGTATATGGCCTTGATGATCAAAGCAGTGTACGATTTTTAGCTGATGGATTTTTTTTTATGTTATAGGGTGCAAACGAGTAGACGGGTCGTCTGATGGCAAGCGATCACCGTCGCCCATTGACACCTGTAACACCAGAGAAGTCACAAGTACATTGCCGGCCTTTCAGGTTCTAGTACGCTTTTTTCTTGAAGATTTGAAGTTTACTTTGTGATTATACTGACGTGCTCGTAGAAGTGGTAAGGTAATAATGCTCCAACACGCATACTTAAAAACGCGCATTATTAGATACTTCGGTGGTATTGCTGCTACAATTATCGTTGAAGATTTGCGTAGTTTAGCCAGCAAAGTATTACTATATTCATAAGACCAATGGAAATAGGAGTTCAACTCAACATAAGATATATTTGTAACCCGAATATACTTGCTTGAGACAAAGTTAGCAACTTATTACTTAAATGTTACGAGTACGTTTTGTATAAATAATAGCGCTATTATTTCTCGATTGTGATATTCTCTTCAAAGTAAGTGAAATCAAATACGGCTTAAAGAACTCGAATATTCCAATAATTTTACACAAATTTGCTCTTTTAGTTTATTAAAGTGTTACTTTTACTGAGGTATGTAGGCAATGTTTCTTTTTGATTTAATCTCGATACGAGTCTGTTAGCTTATTCAATGCCCTCGGTAAAAAAGGAGGGTATCCAGTACGTATAATCATCTGTGTCCTTATTCCACTTACTTATTAAAAAATCTTAGTTCTCCCTGTTTTTCCACTATTTTATCAGAAAAAAATTAATGTCATAAACTGAGGTCGGAATAGGTAGTGCCTATTCACCTAAACTTCGCGGGAGAACTTAATTAAGAGTGGTTATGACCACCAAAATAATTTTTGATTTTTACTAATTAATCAGAGTCAGATTATCCACGAATAACAATTCTCTAATGCAATAAAATCAAATACGTTGACAACTGGACATACAATAGGTCCGTCGAACATACTCGTAGGACTGATCCCGTCGGTGAATTTATGTGTAGTAAGTAATAAAAATTATTCTTTATTCTTAGCGGTTCTTAGTTAAATGGGCACCAGAGGTCGGAACACGAGCTCTAGTCATAAACTCAACTTAAGCCCGAATATAGAATGCTTACTAAAAAATATGTGTTTATACTTTTTATCCACATATCTATCACAGTCAGCCCAATTGCTGCATTCTAACTGCTTTTAAAAGCTAAATGCAGTCTTTTCCAAGTCAGCTATCAGTTTATTTATTCCTGTCATAGGTAAATTACGTATTTTTTAATAGCCTTCATCGTTCATCTCTCGCCAGAGCGAGCCATATTAGACTGGGAATTTCTCGCTATAAAAGATAATCTATCATTGCTGAGACTTCATTACCCTTGACATCGTAAAAATGTACCAGAAATTCTTTCCGAGGAAGCGAAACTAGCAAATCCTATTAGCGCTCGGAAAGCCAACAGAACCCCGTCACAATCTTGCGGCAGCTAGTAAGGGATTACGTGTAAGAGCTCACTAATTACATAGATAACCTCTAGAACGATCCTCCGATCCTATACAAACAATCTAACACTGTCATCCAACAAGCTTGCCATGAGCCCTCTATTGATACTCAAATGTTGGTTCTTAATTAAGGTGGAAAGCTAAGCGGTTTTATAACTGGGGAAATAGCTCGAGATAATGAACGTTCTGAAGCGCTACATAATGGTATTAGAAGAGTTAAAAAGTCAAATCGGTAGAGCAAGGCAACTGACCGCCATTTTTCATGCAATACCTACAGTCTCATATCTCTCACCTAATTAAAAGAAAATTGGCTGTCTGTAAAGTCGGTTTACGCACGATAATTTTACGTGATAACGTGGAAGAGAGATAGGTGCGTCACAAGCCGAACGCTAAGCCGATCGTGCCTCTCTATCGTCTGTGCCGCGCTTTCGCTTTCACCACGCTCGGCTCAGGCGGAACGTGACAATGAGTGGAACGTGACAATGAGTCATGCTTTTTCGTGCGTGCAGCCAGCGTTCATCGATTTATAAGACACTAGCTTCTGCCCGCGACTTCGTCCGCCTTAAATTCGTTTATCGCGGATAAGGGTATTTTTCCGGGATAAAAAGTAGCCTATGTCCTTCCCTGGGACTCAAACTATATCCATACCAAATTTCATCAAAATCGGTTCAGCGGTTTAAGCGTGAAGAGGTAACAGACAGACAGACAGACAGACAGACAGACACACTTTCGCATTTATAATATTAAGTATGGATTATCACATCACTATTGAACTCCAAGCGTCATTTTCGCGCCGTCACATGACAAAAATATAGTATTTTGTCGATTAACAACGAGTCTTGGGATCAGTAAGCCTGTTTCAGTTGAATTTCTCGTGGCATAGTTAAGGTACATTGTCTCTTTTTTTCTTCCAGAAATTGATTCATAAACAGTCATAAATAAATAGTTATTGGTGTTGATGCATGAGTCGATTACGTGTCGCGTCTGCTATGATTCTATGAAAGATGATCCTTATAGTTTCAACATAATTAAATCACATCGTACCAAAACTCCCAATCAATTTCCATCAGCAGCTTGACTTTATTTAACTAAGGTGCCTTATTTATGAAACGATAAGTACTTAACTGGCTTCGCTTGTCACTGACAGGAGTAATTTATTACTGCTCCCCCTCCTACTTCCCTCCCCTCTCCTACAAGTTGATGTTGTGTGCTTGATTCGTAATGTTATAACATTTCGATAGAATACTTACCTTACATACACAATGTAGTCACACGTATATTTATTTATCTAGATGATATATATGCTAATATATTACTATTTATTATTAAGGGTTTATGTGTATGTATATGCTACTTTAGCTTTTATTAGTTTTAATGACATTGTGCATATTAACTTGTTGGGTTGTCTATCTGCGTTGATGTTTATTCTTGTCTCTAATCGGGATAAGTTTGCCTTTGTACAAATGTGTTACTTTACTTTCTTTGTTTTATTGTATTTATGTACAATAAAGTGTTTACAATACAATACTCATAATAGGGATCATGACCATTTTTTTATTATTAATCCCTGTTGATGCATCTTAAGGCTCTATTGTACTGTTTCTGTTGCTGGTGTGCAATAAACAATTGTTGTATTGTATTGTAGATAAAAAAAATGAAGACATATTTTCCGTTTTTACGTCATCAATCAACAATATTGCTTTCCGTCGAAATACATTGAGGCAAAATATCGCGTGACGTCACACCTAGGTACATTTTATAATTGTGATATGACGCCACCAGTCCCCACTACTAAACTTTAATGCGATTACTCTGAATATATTCTTTAAATTTGAAAAGTCACTAGAAACATCACGTGATTAATGGACGGACCCTAATATAATAAAAATGTGTTACGTTATCTTTGAAATCAAATTGAAAATCCACGTCCTGTTTAACTTTCTAAGTTACCTTACTCAGGTAGACTGTGTTTAGGTCATATATGGATAAGACATGTGTCGAAAGTTTTAGAAATATCCAATACCTGCGGGTGAAAATTAATACATATTCAGTTCAGACGCAGCTGAATGTTGTTTAGTAAGGAAAGTATTGTGACAAGTCAATATGATATTCATAAAGAAAGATAGCAGAATATATTTCTATGAATTAACTATTTCCTATTTTGATTGAGACAGAACCAGCCATTTTTTTTCAAAACGTGTTACGCTAACCGGTTTGAATTCCTCATAATATGCCAAATCCGTGATATTTAATGACGAACCGAATTTATAATCATATTTTATTAATAATATGTTAATGCAAACGTAATATACAAGGTTTACCTAATATTGCCCCTAAATAGCGCTTTTAGAAATAACAATCACCGAATTCCGCTTTCACGTCAAAAACATCATTTTCGTATATACCAATTCAGTCAGGAAAACATTTTATTGCCGGGCAGAATTTCTGCAGTAAGCCGATACTTTATGTCCGCAAAGCTGACTATTATTTACACACAATACAAAAGGTATCTGTATGTACGTCTTTGTGGCACTCCGATGAAGTTTTAAAAGTGTGCAACTCTACCACGTCTCGCGGAGATAGGCGTAGGGTTACCAACCGTCTGAATTAAATCACATAATATTCAATAATAAAAAAATATTGGTTGTCTGTAAAGTCGATTTACGGGCGATAATTTTACGTCATAACGGCATAAGAAAATATTGATAAAAATTGCACACTTTTACGAATTGACAAGCCGAACACTTAGGCCGATCGTGCCTCTATCGCTTGTTTCGCGCTCTCGCTTGCACGCTCGGCTCAGGCGGAACGTGACAGCGGAACGTGGCAACGAGTCACGCTTATTCGTGCCTGCAGCCGGCGATCGATTTATAAGACTAACATTGCTCAATGTTAGTCAAAAGTTAATGTAAAATTAATGATGAAAATTATGTAAAATTTCTTTTAACCTTTTGAGCGCCCAGCGTATTGACGGGAAACTGTGCGCCACACGCCAACCAATAAAGCAGTTGTATGATACCGTATAGCGGGAAATGACGTCATGGCGTCTGAGGCACAATTTTCCGTTGACGTGATTTGCCGTGTTTAGCGCTCAAAGGATTAACGTGTTTTTTTGTGTGTAAAATTACATATTTTTTAAGTGTTCGTATCAATTTTGAGATGTATACTGACATTTAATACTTCTATAGGCGTGCCGCGTAACTGCGACGTTGCCTGCGTTGAGAGGCGCAAGACGTGGGCGACAAAGGGGTTGGATGGGAAGGCGAGCGCAGGTCGCAGGACGCACCGCCACGCCTCTCATGAAATCACGTATACGGTATACAAGTAGACCAGAGATGGGCATTCAAGAATAAATGATCATTCAAACTAACGCGCCGCAAGAATAAATCAGCGCGCCGTCATTCAAGAATAGCTTTTTCTGACTAACCTGTTTAAGAATAATTCACACCAGAAAAAATTGAGTGAGACTTATTTAGTCGTCATTGAATTAAATCAATTTATGATTGATTATTTTAAATAAAATAGTTTGACTTTATGATTTTTTTGTTTGTAAAAACTATACCTACTTGTAATAGTTGTAGTATCGATATGTTTAGTCTGTTAATTTTTTGAATTATGCCTTACATACCGTTTTATATTACGAATGTAAAAGCCTTTTTTTTTTCGTTTTTATTTATACTTATGTGTAATATTATATGTATGTAATATTTATTTACCTCAGGATCAATTAGATAGGGTACCACCAAATGGTCCTGATGATGGACCCTGGGGGTACATAACGGAACTCAAGAATGGATCAACATAGACGAATGCTTTTTAGCTTAATGGACTTAGAATGAGGAGCATTTAGATAGGGTACCATCAAATGGTCCTGATGATGGACCCTGGGGGTACCTAACGGAACTCAAGAATGGATCAACATAGACGAATGCTTTTTAGCTTAATGGACTTAGAATGAGGAGCATTTAGATAGGGTACCATCAAATGGTCCTGATGATCGACCCTGGGGGTACCTAACGGAACTCAGGATTGTAACAACATACTGGAGCTCATTGTAAGTCTATTAAGCTAAAAAAGCACTCGTCTATGTTGATCCAATTCTGAATTAGTTAGTACTGTATTCTTGATCCGGTCAGTTCGTTTCACGCCCAAAATACTACGCTCCATGGCTGTTTGGCAAACCTTGAGGGTCGATTTCTGAACTTGTGTCAAAGACCAAGTCTGTGCTCTATAGGTCAAGATTGGAAGATGTCCATGAGTTTCCGTTTTAATGAAATCGGAAGGTTTCCCTTCATATGTTCATATGTTGTTCCAGACATTCTCGGTGCGTCTCGCGACCTCCTTTTCTTGTCGAGCCTGGAAGGAAACTATTTGGCCCAGATACAAATACTCATGGACATATTCCATTCTTCCTCCGTCCACTTCTACTCTTTTTTTCGAGCTGTTGGTCATGAGTTTAGTCTGTGACATGTTCATCATTAATCCAACCTCAAGGCTTGCCCTGCTCAGGTCTTGTAGCATGATGCCAAGTTCCGTAGCCGATGATGAGAACAGGACGATGTCATCAGCGAAACGCAGCTTTGTTAATCGCTTCCCGCCAAAAACGGTGCCTTTACCCTCCCACCCAGTAGCAAGTTTCCTGAATACCTGCTCGAGGGTACTGTTGAATAATTTGGGCGACAGCGGATCCCTTTGCTTGACGCCCTTTTGTATATTAAACGATGGTCCGGAAGATTGTAGTTTAATACTGGCGGTGCTTGAGGAATAGATATTGCGGATGAGGTGAATGTATGTAGATTCTATGCCGTGGTCCTGCAGTGCGGAGAATATGGATGAGTGTGTAATACTGTCAAAGGCTTTAGAATAATCGACAAAGGCTCGGTAAAGAGGGATGTTATATTCACTATACTTTTCAATGATTTAATTTAAAGTCTGCAGATGATCCGTGATAGAAAGCCCAGGTCGAAAACCCGCTTTTTCAGGAGGCTGGTTACTGTCCAATTGACCAGCAATGCGACTCTCTATTACTTTAATAAAGGCTTTATATAGGTGTGAAACAAGGCTGATAGGTCTATAATTATGAATATCAGATTTATCACTTTTTTTATGTAATAAAATAATGTTGGAATGACAAGTTTTTGGGGAATGTGCCTGATTTTAAAATGTAATTAAAATTATTTGTAATATGTGGTAAAAGTGTAGGTTTTCCTATTTTCAGTACTTCTGCCGTGATTCCATCCTCACCGGGGCTTTTACTGTATTTCATCTTAGAGAGCGCAACATGAACCTCGTAACCAGTAATGGGTGGAATAGAATCAGGACACGAGTAATCGTTGAAAAACGTGGGTCTTAAATTGCTGTCAGAATATAACTGTTTGTAAAAAATTGTGCAAATGTTCATTATCTTCTCTCTACTTCCTTGTTTCACACCTTTATCATCTCGAATGGACGTTATCCAGGTTTTGTCCTTTGATATGCCTTGTTTAGCTCTCCGTTTAACTTTTCTGTCGATTAGTTTGTATTCCGCACCAGTAACATTTACTCGGTGTTGTTCTCTTTGTCTTAATAGGTCTAAGCTATGCATTGATAATTTCTGCAATTTAAGATTTTGTTTTCTGATTTTATTGTTTGTTACTCTGATACTCTTTTCTAGTTTTGAATATTCTGCATCTACATTGTCTAAGTCAGTGTCGTATTCCAGTGCATAGAATGCATTACTTAGCACTAAATTTAATTGGTCTTTATTCAATAAAAGAGTATATTTGTCCAGTTTCTTGATTTTGCTAATTATTTTGTACTGACGGTAAATTTTGGAATTAAATTTCAATTGAATACGAATAGGCCTATGGTCTGAACTGTACTGTATTCTATTAATTACTTCAACCTTCTGGACTATTTGTTTGCTAGCGGTAGAGGTGAGAGCCAAATCTATTTCGTTTTTGGTTTCGGCGTTAGGTGAAATCCAAGTCCACCTGTGGTGTGGTTTTTTGTAGTAAAAAGAGTTAGAAAGACAAAGGTAATAAATGTTAAAGAATAAATCTTATTTGAATTTTTTTGAATGAGAATAACGTTTGGCCGTTTATTCTTAGTCTTATTCAAACTAATATTTGCCCAACTCTGAAGTAGACCTAGCGCAAGTGTAACATTCGACTACCTCAGGAGTCCATGACCTTGCGCACTGCGTCACTAAATGTCATTCCCGTTTGTGGCTTTCCACTCTCCCCACTAAAACCGATTACTGGTAAGTAGGTGTTTTTTACATACATAATTTCTATTTCTAAGACAGTTTCTGGAAATCAGTAGTATACAGTTTGACTGGAGGCACGAGTCTCTATCTATACTAATATATCTCTCTATATATACTGTACTGTATAGTACAGTAAATTTATATACAATATTAATATATCAGCATATATATTAAATCATGAATACTTCGCAGGCAACGCTACTCCCGCTAAGCTAAACCGGTATTTTACTAGATGATATCCGCAACTTTGTTCGCGGAGGAGGAAAAGGACTTATATAACTCTCTTTTTACTCCTCAGTAAAAAGTATCCTATAATCACCTGTGAATGACCAACAGCTACCCGTGTACTAAATAATGGTTGAAATCCATATCCGGGTGCGACGACCGTGTCCGGCTTGCTCCCAAGTAACTTTAGTGGAACTCTGTTACTTGCCCCTCTATAGTATTGTGATCGCTTAGCACTATTAATCGCGCGATAAACGCGATCAACTTAAGACCGTTGGTGAAGATAGCTGAAAGCGGATAAATACAATAAGCATGCGATCGTTTTATGCTGATGATTGAGACAGATTGGAATGATGATAAACAGTGACCTGCGGTTCATATAGGCACAAAGGCACTGCCTACCCTGGACGACCATGGCTCCATATAGGCACAGAGAAAATGCCTACCCTGAACGACTACGGCTTCAAATAGGCACATCGAAAGTTTGACTAAAACCAGCCAAGAGCATGGACCATGCTCAGTGTAAGGTTCCGCAGCCGACCATACAAAAAAATGCACTGCAGATGAAGAAAATACGATATGAAAAAGGGCATAAGCAAAAGAGCGTATATCTCCACGGCACTTAAGCCGTTTTGCTGAGAAGCGCAGTTTTACGGCAATAACTCAAAAACAGTATGTCCGATCATATTGAAAACAATTTTCGCTGAAAGTATTTAAGTTTTATTTTTATATTTTTTTTAACATACCGATTATTTCCGAAAATATTCGAAATATCTTTTTTTATCTAAAAATGTTTTTCGAAGAATTGTCGAAATATGAGCCACGCGTATTATTTTTTCAGTTTTCGGATACATGGAGTGATTAGTGAGTTAATTTTCCCACATTCAAAACACAGAAACGCAAAATGTGTGTTCCACGTTAAATGATCATCAATTTTAAGCCATGTCTGAAGATTACTGGTCGCTGTTCATCTTTAAGCGAATGAAATGTAGTCTCTCTTTATTAATAATTTATTTTGTTTTATCATAAAACACAAGCTAAACTTGATTGATGATAAATTGACGAGACTCAGACGTAATTACGAGATTTAGAAGTCTATTTTGTAGCAGAATATAATAATTTTGTATCGTCAAAGTAATCCGATTACAGCTCTTCAAAACATTGTAGCCTAGGCGCCTAATCCAAGATAGTTTTCCTTACACGAAATTACAATTTGCGATAAAAATATGTAAGATCAACCAGGAAAATTGCAACTATGGGCCAAATACGTCTTTAAAAAAAAATTAAAGTCTGTAAACTTTGAAACTGTATCAGTAGTTTCAAAGTGTTCAGATTTTATTTTATTTTTTTTATTTTGCGGTACGAGTAAAAAAAACCGGTCAAGTACGAGTCAGACTCACGCACCCAGGGTTCCGTACAAAATATACGCTACAAAAGGCCTTAATTTATGAAAATCCAGTGCCCTACTCCTAAGCAAAATGTACGTGGTGTTAGATCATTCTAAATTGGTTACTGACATAGACAGACGGACATGAAATTATGCTGTTTATAGTACCAATTTGTTGTTATAGCGGCAACAGAAACACCACGGTTCATGAGATACAGCCTGATGACAGACGGACAGCGGAGTTTTAGTAATAGGGTCCCGTTATACCCTTTGGGTACGGTACCCTAAAAAAGAGCAGTGTTAGTTGGAAAATGACACGATTTTGTATTTGTCTCAATATGTCAATATTGTCAATGTCTTCTGACAGAAATATTAATTGAACAATTTCTGAATTGAGGGTTTCATAAAGTTTCGCTATGGTAACCCTAACACGCGTCTTGAGCGCGGCGCGTAATGCGCTCGATAATATATTCAGATCGCATTTATTCTTACAGCATAGGCACTAAAATGATGTTCAGATAGACAATCCCCAAAGCTAGTCTATTGGAAACGTGGCGGACTGAAGGTAAGGGGGAAAATGTAATGGCACATGGCTCAAACAAAACGTTATTAGTGATCCAATTGGGAACTATTGTCTGAAGGCGTGCATTTTTTTTTCGAATATGCTCGTTATGCGGACTCAGAATCTACGAATGGTTTAATGTCATGGGATATTGTTTTATTTTTTATATTTATTCATTTGTGATACGAAAATTGACTGTATAAATAATTTACTTTGGTCTGTATACATTACAAGAAAAAAATCTAAATTGGATGTCAATGTCATGTTGTTGTCAATAAATGTATACCTACATATACTTACAGCGATAGTCGTGAACAAATATCTCATCGAGATTCTTACCATAAATGTATACCTACATATACTTACAGCGATAGTCGTGAACAAATGTCTCATCGAGGTTCTGGGTCCATCTAACGTATGGCGTAAATTATGTCAATATAACTTCTGGAAGAAATAATGTTCCCAATATCAACCCGTCAAGTTTCAAATAAACGTGGATATGAATTCTATCAAAGTCATTACATACATAAAATGTTGAAGTTAAGGCCTGATTTTACCATGCTCTGTTAGTTATAATTACTAACGATTGATTACGTTTTTGAATATCGTTCATTTGACGGGTGTCAACCGTTAATATTTACGTTTACTTTACAATGAAAACAAAGAATACAATTTAAAAAATTAAATATTTTTCAAAACCGTAATTCAATTGCATTCGGAAATTCAAATCAATTGAACTCAATTATGCGCCCAATACGACCCGCTAGCTGACTCACCCATCCCATACATAGAATCGCGGGGAGGAAGCACTTCGGCCATTCATTTTATTCCCAGTAGTGAATAGGTATTATAGGGGCTCTTTCATCCTTCAACCCGCATTCATCGTGCATAAGTGTACGCTGCCCATTAATCCAATACACTACCATATAAAAATATGAAGGGAGTTCTACTTGATTTAAGTTCATTCGCCATATTGCTTACGACCTAATAAAAAAAACTTTTCATCTATACGAAATTGTAAAAATGTGTTTAAAATATTATTTGGAAGTCTTCGAAAAGATTTTTTTTTGTCTTACTTTGTACAAGTAGCTGTGGCTTCATCACGCCAAATCGGCTGGTACACTGGTAGCTGGGTATCCATAGATGGTTATAGGATACTTTTTACCCAAGTACGCTGAAGAAAATCAGAGGAGTAATGACTTCTCCTGGGACGAAGTCAACATCTTCTGGTACATTAATAAATTATGTACCCAACGGCTATTGCAGTCAGACTTTGTATCTAGCTGAACCAAACATTGACAGATAGTCACACTTTCAAGACAGACACACTCCACCGAGATACCGGTGCCACCGCCGGTGGGAGCATCCACCACGATAAGCCATTTGCTATCATCCCACGGATTTCTAATTGAGTCCAGATAGGAATAATAATATACTTGCCCTGCTAAGAAGAGAGACTAATTATGTAGCTAGGTAACAGCTGCTCTTTATCTGCAATAGCAGAGTTCACTGCTAATCGGGGGCTGATCCACTAAACCGGTGAAGATTTGTATGAAGGGACAGTTTCCAGGAAAGCATTCCCCCACTACACGAAGGACCTCAGAGGGCGATCACGGGGTCGTTTGCCGCTCTCCCGGAGTGGAGGTCCTCGGTGAGGGTACATCGGATGCATGAGGTGTCGCCCCGCGTACGTCTGACGTGGTAAAGCCTTTTTCCATCTACTAGGGAGAAGGCTTCGGCTGTCAGCGGCAGGGGGTGTTTGCAATCCCGTGTCACCCTACCATTGACGAAGAGCGCATCCCAAGGAATTTTAATCGGTAGGTCAACGCTTCTCAGTGAACATGCCCACTTTTCCTTCCCGTGGAGAAGGGATCCAATGAAGAATTCTCTTTATAAAAATAAAAGTGACTTCTGATCCCGCGTGCTGCAGCAACTACTAATGACACGCGGTATCATCACCACAACACAACTGTAACAGCAATCAAGTTGCCGTTTATCAGTAGGTACCCACAAAAAAAACACCAATTCAGTCACAAATCCAAACACAAGTTCAGCTTGTTTGATTACATAATACTAACGAATAAGCAAACTTTCTTGGAAGCTGAATCGAGTCTTTTGTTGGATGTTGGAAACCTATGAAAAATGTTATGGAAACAAGTTTTGTTATGAAAAATAATACCAGTTAACTGACCAAGGAAATGGATATCAATATTATTCTACCTACGTACATTACTTTTTCGCATAAAATTTCCTTGATTTGATCGCAAAGACAGCGGATATATAATCCGAAACCCCTAGAGAGGTAGGCTGAACCACATAATAAAATAATGTCCCAATCTATAGAAGGCTCTCTCCGGAGCGCGTGAGAGCGAGAGATGTACGTATGCACTGTGTAGGTGTTCGCTGAACTTACTTATAAGATACATTGCTATCCTTACTTCGTTCATTTTACATTTAATGTTTCAGCCGGTGACGATGTTAGTGATGTGTACTTTATGATTTATTGTTCTTTCTTCACATATGGTCTTACCGGAAGATCAGCGCTGGCTCCCGAGCCGGCATTATGCTGAGGTGGAACCATTTCGGGGCAGTTTTAGTTTTTTTGTATGTATTTTTTTTTTTTGCTATGCTACCGAATAATTTTATTTTCTTTATTTCTTTCTTCTTTCATTTGCCAACTTGAACAGAAGAACTAGTGGTATTGTACACAAGATTATCCATAGATTAAAAACTTCTGCTACCTGATCAGTCAAAAGTTAAGGGGTGTCTTATACTAATCTGCCGAGGTTATCGGTGATTCTTTAGCAGATCTCAGAATAACAAGTGATTGTATGGCATTGAATACAGTGCTTGTTTTTCATAGTGGGAGTAATTTACACATGAATAAATCAAGTGTTGTTTTCGTCTAGATGCGACTATATTACGAAAATAACATGTGCGCATTGAAGGTTAGTAGCTGACTCCAGTACTTCTAGGCGTAATAGTACGCCACAATGTTGTGCGAAAAATGTTACCTGTCCCCCATATATTCAGTATAGTGCGAGATAAAGGTGATGCTGAGTGATAAGCAATGTCTCGGCCAGATACTGCCCGGGTATACTACTGAATGATTCGTAGTATTTATCATCTCGTATGACTGCTAGTTTTTTATACTGGATTTACAATCCTTGCTAGATGTTTATTTTAAAGTTATCCAGCCAATCCTTTTCTGCTGTAGAAAGCTTATGTAGTTCTGATAGACCGCCTGGGAAATAATGGAGTGGGTATTCTTCGATGACATTATACTTGCGCATGCGCTACTTCCGAAGACATCAACTGCCCAGCTACCGACCTTCGTGAAGGAGGAGCTCTGGCCGAAGGGTGTCGCGACCGTGACACCCTTCGGCCAGACACCCAGGTGACACCCAGAAGTCATGTCACACGTCGCCAATGGTTTTATATATTATAAAGATATCTATGGGCAACCGATGCCTGATATAAATGAATTTCATTTTTTATCGGAGGCAGTGGGTGTTAACACACCGCGTCTTAACCCACTGGCTGAAAACACTAACTCGCCTGCTCGTGCTTTGGCTTCCGCACGGAAAACCGCCAATTTGAGGAGCGCAAGGTATAGAGCGAGTAGCATCGGCAGGCGAAATGACCGGAGGGGCTACTCTGAATATCGATATTCGAATTTCGTATCGAGCCATCCCTCTCGCTCTCATGTTAAACTGTATTTGAGTGAGCGAGATGGCGCGCTACGAACTTGAATATCGAATTTCAGTAGCGTCTCAGTTCACACTCGCGTCACCCATTTCCATGCTAGCTTTTCTGCTCACTGCGACTACGTTATACGTGAGACATCGCACCATAACGCAAACATGACGCAAAAACGCCTTTAAACGAGCAACGTTGCGTTAACTTTAAGTAATAGGTAAGGTAAAACCAATTTCCCTTTTTCTTAAAAATTGAAACGCAGTTTCGTTTTTGTTGTAATTTCACTAGATGAGCTGATGAAAATTAAATTGTGAGGATGCGATTTGAAACAGAGACGAAGCTTACGCAACGATAGTACCTTAATGGCATTCGGCTCAATCTGAGTGCATCGTCAAAATGACGCAACTTTAACGCAAGATGTTTACTATTGCGGGCTTATTATGAGAGTCATCAGGTAAAACTACCAGTTGATGAAGCAACCAAGCTAGGTCAAATGTCAGGGAACAGCGAGATTCTATTACATACATACAAGATGATGTCCGCAAGTTTGATCGCACAGGAGGAAAAAGACATCTAACTCTTTTTTTCTTGAGCGTAGTCGGGTAGAAATGATTCTAGAACTATCTGTGGATGATCAGCTACCCGTGTACTACTAATGATAAAAATCCATCCAGCCGTTTTGAAGTAATGTGCATACAAAAACTCATCGACCTTCAAATAATCCGCTTCACTTTTCTTTATACATCTGCAATGTACATACAGACATTTCATTTTTAGAACCTTGTAATAGTACATATATCCACGTTAAAGAACCTTCTCATCTACATGAACCGTCATTCCAACGTTTTCTCAGTGACTTATAAAAGGAGCTAAAACAATTCAGCTGAAGAATGCTGTTTGTCTCACGTGAAACCAATATCTATCGGACGTTTTCCGTCCTAGTGCCGTAAAACTGACACTTGTTGAGAGAGGACAAGTTCGGATAAGCTATAAAACAGAATACTATCGCCATGATAGTGGAATTGATGGATATTCGCCGTGGGAGTAAAGGGTCGGACAAGTATTGCTTCTGTCTAGATATTGACCTCGCGCGGACAATTACAATCAATCATTAGTTCCGCTTATATATTATTAGGTTAACGTCGAGTTAGGTGGCCTACGTTTATAAAATAGGTATTAATTTTCTTCGCATGCCTGAATATCATGATATAGGAGCGACTTTCATTATAGTTAGTACTAGAAGGTTTGTTCGCGGGGAGAAAGAGTCTGTCAAGGCCCTCGCCTTTGGTGTGTCTTCGGCCGGAGTGGAACATCAAAGGACCCGTAGGACTCACAGCTTTGGCTTGCCATCGTTGGCTGTCCAGGAGCGTTATAGCTATATGGTCCAGGGGTGGGAGTGTTAAAGAGCATAACGCTTTGCGTACCCTAGGAGAAGCGCAGCGCACCTCTCGACACCCCAGAGCTCTCACGTCGGTGTTGGTTCCCGGAGTCTTTCTGGCGGCAACTAAGGGGGCCCCATCATTAGAATTAGCGGACATATCGCTTGTCAATCAAGGTGAAATAAAAATAGATACTAGTAAAATGACTAGGCCCCATAACTCGTGATTTGCGGAAGTTGAGACTAAATAATAATCCGTTTATTTTTAAAAAATGGACCAACATACATATTATTAGTTAATAAATTATAAAATAATGTTGCTGTTTTATAGAGAAGGTATACGAGTACGAGTATAATAAATGTACTAACATTCACATGTTAAAGACGATTCTCGACGAAACGGAGGTCAAAACCTGTCCGACACGTGTTCAAAACCAACAAGGGGACCAAACAGATCCATGGGTTATTTCAGAATGTAATAAAAATAGTAGTTTCGATAGCTTAACAACCGGATCCAGGGCACCCAAAACGGACAGACAGATTTAAAACCTGACGTCATCGATTAATGAGGATGCCCCGGATTTTTTAATTTAAATGTGCGCGTGCGACTTTTCAAACGATAAATAAACAGCGCTTGTACAGCTGTATTTGATTTAGATTGATGTTTTAATGGCTTTCATTTCGTTTCACTTCGTGTTGTGTATAAACGTCACGGTTTTGGTTACTGGTTTGTCATTACAATAACATCGACACATGTAACTAGCATAGCAACTAGTAGAAAAAGAAAGAAATATTTATTCGGATTTCGGAGGCATACAACGATTATAAAAAATATAAAATGAAAAAAACAAGAAATTAAAAGATGAATAAGTATTATGCCCGGAAAAGTCGCACCACAGCATAATGCTAGCTCGAATGCCAGAGATAGAGCTTAAAGGTTATTTCAAGGGTCTATTTATTACAGTTCAAGAGTTAGAATTCTCTAACTCTGTTGAATTGCTCTATCTGCCTAGCTCTAGCCTTCGGTGCTATGCGGAAGCTCGGCCTTCAGCCTCGTGGTCGTTAACGCTCCACTGGCTGTAGCCCAGTGCCAGGCAGAAAGTGAGATAGCAGAAAGAAGGGGTCCGTTGACACCTTTTTGGGTAACGGCCCCCTAAAGATGTCGATTGTGATCAAGCATTTCCAGATCCAATTCAGTGCGTGATTATTTTTTGTGACGAGCACCAATCAAAGCAGTAAACCTACAAATATTTGCATTTACGACTTATTAGAGAATTACTGCATCATAAAAAAAACTGTTTACAAGATTTTCACATTTTCTTACTTAATTCATCATCAGCAGAAAGTCGGACCGGTCTGCGACCACTCGGCCGTTCCATTTACGCCCATTTCACAACACAATCCTCTCCCATTCTCTCCACAAGCCCGAGCTAGCATTGTCTTCTTGACGCCTTGGTCTCTCATATTATTTATTTATTTATTATTCAAAAAAGTAACTCAGCATTACAGAAAAAACCAGGGCACTGTGAACAACAATAAAACAAAAACAAATAGAAAAACTTCAAACCCTTCGGCCAGAAGTCTGCACTTGCAATAGTGTCCTGCAGCGGCCGCGGCACGCGCACCACAAACGAGCTGAAGTGCACGTAGTGACGGGACTGCAGCTGGTGCATCCTCAGCGAGAAGCCAGTCTTCTAGCGGACGAACTTCACACGTCATCAGCCACGGCGGAGTGATGCAAGCGCGACATGTAGAGCGCCTTACTCGGTGTAGCAACCCGAAGACCAGAACCAACCGACTCGGCAATGCCACACAATTATATTAGGCTCGCGCACTAGGTCTTCTACCCCCATCCTCTCCTTGGGTCGGTCCCAGAATTTTCCGCGAGATCTTCCTTTCCATTATTAACATAATATACATAAGATCTACATCGGGCCTACAAATGGGTCAATATTAATGGTGCCTATTTGTTTAGGAGCGTTCTAAACTTTAAAGCTCTTAGACTACAAATGCGTAAGCACAACATGGCATGTTTGCCTTAACCTTCTTATTGCTAAGATTAAAAAAGAAGCGTTAAACTCGTGTATGGTGCTATTCAATTTGGGATTAAGTCTCTGTACAGTCGACTACAATTCATCTATTTTTTGTTCACGGTGGTACTTTATAGTTTTTTGCGGCATTTTGTATGGATGTCGTAAGAACGTACTTCGTACTACCGGACGCAAACTTTAAAATGTCCTTTTTGCAGAGACCTTTAGGTTTAGGTAGGTAACTTCTTTACGTCTTTGTTTTTTTATTTATGATCCAATTGATTTCCTATATAAGTAGGTCGCAAGGGCACTTTTACAAGTCTGACTCTACGGCATTTCCCAAGAGGAGACCACTGTTGAGAAGAAAGCTAATAGGTAGTCTTCTTCGTCTTAAATATTTCTTTCTAAGTATAAACTCAAAGCTTAGCCCTCCAAGAAAACATATCAAAAGTTATAAAAGTAAATTCAAATGGTTTATTCTGTAAGTAAGCCACAAGGGCAAATATAAGTATATAATATAAATGCGAGTGTGTTTGTTGCTTTGCGAAAGTTTTCTAACGGGTTAGATTTCATCCGGTTATTGTATATATATCGTACGTCGATTTTATTTTATATACTTGATTTTATTTTATTTAGTCTTTAGTCTTGATACAATTTATTTGAACAAATCCAGGCATGTATGAGAATTGGCTAATCGTTAGCGTAATCATACTTGACATTTCTAAGTGCCCTTGTTGAGTGTTTAATGTGAATGAGTACCTAATAACTAACCGACTAAAGTTATTTGTAGATTAAATAGCGAGTCATAAGACTTGGACTCTTAAATCTATGTAAATGACCCCGTTTAAGGTTGTATATCCATCAGAGCTATGCGAGGTAAAGTGTGACCAACACCGCTGTACCGTGCCTTAGGTATGTGAGTGGCGAGAGGTGGGGGGGGTGGGGGGCAGAGCAGCCGCGTCATTCCGCCGTCGTCCTACCGCTTTACTTTATCTCTAAAACCACATTAAGCTAATAACTGAAATTTCATAAGACCTCTTTAGAAAACTACCGCCGACGCTGCCCTTTTTGTGTATTATGACTAAGGTCCTCGGTATGGACCGAAACATGTCAAGCAGTACTCTGCTTTTATGACGTGAGTAACGGCTAGTGAAATCTAAATATTCATACGAAGCATTTCATAGACTCGCCCTGATAATAGTTTTCATTTAATTTCGCATATTCTACTTTTCATTACGAGCTTTGAGCGAGCGTTTGATGCTGAAACAAATATAATAACTTCAAGGAGAGTTTTGGAAACTATTCAATATTAAATATATTGACGAGAACTTTTCGGTTATAGATTTTACAGAGGGATTAAGTTCATGCAAAATTGAAAATGCTTTACTAAATTTTGTGCATCTGTTATTAAACCAATGTTCGTAAGGTGTATTAAGAAAATATGTTACAAATAAAGTAGTAGAATCAACGTGGTATGTGTCTTGTCTACACTAAGAGGTTGTGTTAATTTTCTTGTGGTTTGAATTTGTACAAATTGTTACGTTAGATCAGGGTTGAAAGGGGGCGATGGGTACCCTCGCCTTGTCATAGCGGTGGGGCTTATTAATCGTGGTAAAAGTCTCCCACGGTGAAGCTATGAGGTACCCAGGGCCGGCTTGTTTGGCTGGCTGGCTGGCCAGAGGAGGACGCTCCAAGCAGGCTGTGAAAGTCCGCTTGTGACGCGGCGTAGGTGGACTGCAAAGGGAGGGTCGGCCTGTGCTCTACCTTCTTAGCCGAGGTGGGATCGTAGGGGGAGAGGCGTGATGGTATGACGGTGCGCCCTCTCCCTACCCCTTGCGACCTTGGCGGGGCCGTATCTCTATTGCGGTGTTGGTTGGGGGGAGTATTACAATGCGTCGTTCTCCCTATCCTTTGCGGCTGTGGTGATGTCGACGATGGAACCACAGAGCTTTTTCGCTGCGTGCCGAGAAGGAGGACGCACTAACTGGTGTGATGAGAGTGGCCAAACACCGGCGGGGTTGCGCTTGTGTGCGAGCGCGCCGGTAGCCCTGCTATTAGGCGGTGAGGTATCTCATATGATTTTAGACGGTGGTCAGGGAGGTTCCCGAGAGTGCATCATACCCGTCCTGGCTTCCCCGGTCACGCGGGATGCGCAAAAGCATTTCCCCGCGTAGAAAAGGGCTACTGTACGAAACCATAGATAAAGAAAGTTTAAGATACGCAACCATCATAGTATTCAATTTTGTTAATTTTTATGTTTCTTATTAAATAACGTTAAAAAAAATCTTAGTCCTTTGGCGTCGATTTGTATTTCTAAACTTTGACACATCGGTGACGAACGACTTAAGGCACCTATATTTCCCGTCCCACTTTTGAGACTGAAACTCTTTAATAAGGAGTAAAAAAAAAACCGAATCCACTTAAATTAAAAGGTAGCTAGTACTAACTGTAACTCCTGAAATAATAAATAAATTTTATCTAGAAGTTCGATTTGAAACCATTCGTGATAACAAAGTGTCTAATTAATTTTAAAGTACCTAATTAATTTTATACCGACTGATCTGAAGCCATCGTGGTAGGTTTCGTATTAAAACTCCACAAATACCTAGCAATCGCGTTTTTGGCTCCGGATCCAACCAAGTTCCAAAGCTAGACAATGTGAATCGCGCAGATTACCCTCTCCTGTGTGAGATTACAGCTGGGCATAAAATATTCATTTAATCCCTTGTAGCTTTACAAGTACTCTTGGTGTTTCATCTGTCGAAAAGAGGCAAGGAGTCTGGAAAATATCGCCGTGTTGCGACGTAATAAGTGGATCTACTTTGTAGAATTGTAAACATTTTTCAGTGTAGAAATTGTTATAACAGTAGGTTATAACTGTTTATAGGTGGTAGAGTTTAACTGTTTGTCGCCACCTACTCAATTAAAATTATTGTCATATAAACACTGGTACCCAAAGTTTGTCTAATTAATTATAACTTTCATGTTTCTGTATTTATATGTATTCGAGGTGTGCAATAAAGAGTATTTGTATTGTATTGTTATCGATATCCAAGCGCTTATATGCTTAGGTATGGATCCGTGGAGTAGATTTAAACCGTATGTTAAAATTTAATACTGTTTCAATTTGATTTGCCTTTTTGCGTCGAACGATACGAAGAGAATTAAAAGTAGCTTCATCATGTTAGCGGAAAGACATCCCCTCCTGGACATCTACAGGCCGAGGCCTCCTTCAAGGATCTCCAGAAGGACCGATCGCACGTTGCCCTCGTTTTCTTGCGATCTTGCTTAGTCCAGCGGATCACAAGCTCGTAGAATCTTATGTTTAAGTAGATGGGTTCAAATTGCTAGAATGCCGGCAGCTTCCTCTGAAAATTGGCAAATAAGGCTCTTAACCATTTGAGCAATGCACAGAAAAAACCTTTTGATTATACCGGGCGACCCTAAAACCGACGCCAAAATGAAGATTGGTGATAGAACAGCTTATTAGCTACCATATTACGTAAATTAGACCTTGATAAAATGTTCTTAGTTTTCGAGATGTTGGCACTTTTAAGAAACGAAACATTACAAATTCGTTTTTAAGTGCCAATATCTTGAAAATCGTGATTTTTTTATTAAGGCCAAATTTACTTAATATGGTGGCTTATGTTCTATCACCCCTTTTCATTTTGGCGGTGGTTTTAGAGACAACCTGTATAATACTGCCGTTCAAGTTAGAATAATGACATAACATGACGGACGATATCAGGGACAAATTCTAATAGGATTACCAACTAATGTCTAGAAACTATTGACTTCTTATAAAAATCAATTAAATTGTAAACTAAGTACCAACATTTAAATAAAACAATTTAACGGATTATATAGCGTATATATCTCTTTTGACCCGTCAACCCGTGACTATGGAAGGCTGAAAAGCTTCCGAAACGTCGGGAACTCAAATGAGATAATATAGGTACGCGATGTAATCCGTTAAACTTTTTTATTTAAATGAGTAATAATCGCGGAAACAGAAGAAAATATTAAGTACCAACAGCCGAATGTAAAAATATGGGTGGACTAATGCTTCTCAAAAATAAGTCCCACCGCTCTGCAAAATAAAGTTGTGGTACAGTCAGCGTCAAATTTGCGATATTTTTGACACTTTGGATGCTACACAGACTACTTGAGCATCCAATGTGCCAAAAATATCTTAACACATTTTTATTGTTATCGGCAATGGGCATAAAGTTGTGTGCCGATATATTTAGCGTTTAGGATACATATTTTTGCACTTGAATGTACATCAAACACATAAAACCAAACAACGCCATTATGTTTATTGCAAAAAGAGAAATAAAAAAGTTACATTTACAATATCGAGAAGTGTTTAGGTAGAGGTCCCTTGAAAATACTTATTAAACTAATTTTAAAATACGAGGCAATAACGAAAGTGCTTACATATACCTAGGTACACTTACCTACATTTAAATAGGTATATACATGTAGGTATGATAACAATAAACATTGACAATCGCATCACCAACATTGGTAAGAAAGAATAGAGCCCTGTAAAAACAAATCACCATTAGATAAGTAGGCAGGCGTATAGGTCTTATAGGCGTAAGTATTTTGTTCCTGAGTCTTGGGTGTTTTCTATGTACTTACCTATATGGGGAGATATATCTATGTACGTAAATATATCGTCGTCTAGTACCCATAACACAAGCCTTACTGAGCTTACCAGGGACTAGTTAGATTTGTGTAAAATTGTCCCGTAATATTTATTTATTTATAGGTAGGTACGGTAGGTACTTACTCAGTTAAATAAACGGACGTAAACTCAGCTGTTGAGGAGCGTTCATAACTCATAAAAATGTAGTACAAAACCGACCGATAATAACACATAATTACCTGAAACTCTTCAAACAATGTTTAAGCAGATAAGATGAAACCAAACAAATGTCAGTTTTTTAGGCTACCAGGCGTTTGGAAGTTAATCCAACACAGGTCACCCGTAACCTTGACCTCGTATATACATACAAAAAAACTTCAAAAACTACTGAAAAGTTATCGTTAACTTTATAATGTCCTCAGGGTCGAGTTCGCTTCCGTACAGAGTCGAGTCGAATTTCTCGAGACATGTCGTCCACGTGCAAGAGAGAGACGCCTGATCGCAGGATCCACGATGACGTCATGCCAATAGACCCATCCAAAGACTAAGCAACTGGTTGGCCGACAAAAAATAAACAGAGGTCGCGGTCGGCACGGCGCGCCGGCACCGCATACGAAAACGAATGCATTCGACGGCAAGACTTTTTGTTACGCACCTGCGTTGTATTCACATTCACACCTCACCTTTGTATAGAAGTTCAGTGCGCGCGCAGGTAACACCAAATTCCCACAGGTGAACGTTAATCTCGATTTTCAAATTTTTCTCGTTCCGATTGTCGCACTAGGGTCGAGTCGTGCCGCGCGAGTTAGCGACCGCACGACACTTCACTGAACACGGCAACACGGTTTGTTTATAAAATTATGTGCCTCTATTATTAATTTTAGAGACCCGAACTGCGCATGTCTGTGCAACACGCGCGTCGTTCGAAAGGTTATGTTGTAAGTTGTAACTTCTTCGCAGTCCGCACTTTCCGAGAAGAATCCGATTGGAACAAATCCGTGCGAACTTTAGCAACACTGAACTCCGAGCACTGGTTCCCACGAACACACTAAGTATAGGCTTGTGAATCTTATAATTCGGTAAACTTTACATTTACACTATCACATGCGATCGCCGGCTCTGGCTCTACCTGCGAAGGCCGTGTGCGCATATAAACACTTTTTGAAACTCTTAAACCGGTAACAATTCGGCACGTGACACCGTCAAAATAAAACGCCGGTAAACACTTTTAACACTGGCAACTCACTCGCGGGCGCGTATCATGTTTACAGCGTCTCGGGGTGCAAGCGACAAATTAAATGAATAGAAAAGAAAATAAATGAAGAATGATAAACTTGCGGGCTGCAAAGCCGAGCGTTCGTCACTCGTGCTGAGCGCTGTACTAACGCGAGAGGCCGCGCGACCCGCCGCCGCCGCTCCTTCCCCGCGCGCGCCTGCCCGCGCCCACAGCCGTATGGAAAAAATGTATAAGCAACGTTAAAAATCTCGAGTGCTCGAGGGTGGATCAGGGATCAAAACGGCCCGTGGTATCTGCAGGTCCGTGTCCTGTGTTTGTTTAGGTAGTTTTTGCGGCGAGGGGGAGGTAAGTATTCAATTAACACGTGCGTAGGCACGCCGCCCGCTAAGCGATTCAATGAGCAAATCGCGGTCTTCCAATAGTTAGGTATATCTCTAATTTCCAACATCACACCCTATTTGTGTGGTTTCAATAGAACCTGCATTTATGAAGGTGGAATGATAAGGGTAGGCTTCATTATCTTCAATTGTGTACTTATTGAATTATAAATATATGTACTATAGGTAACTGTATCTAGTTTATTTCTTAAAGAATTACTCGTAATACCGTTTTAAAGACAAAAAATACCTGGTTTCTTGGTTCCTAATTAAGGTTAAGGTTAATGTTTAATTCAAAAATCTAGCTACACCTATAGTTTCATAATAACTAGGTACCTACGTACGCTTAATTATTTTCATAAAACTAGGTATGTACCTAATGAATTTAACGCAATACACATTCCTGTCTGCCTTTTACAACACTCGTCATGCATGACCTCGTAACTCATTACGTCTAAAAGCTTTTATACCATACAAACTTTCTTTTTACAATACCAACTTTTGGAGGGTTAAAAAGTTCGTCTATTATTATAAAATTTAAGAATGACCCCCAGGACCTTGCATGGACAGAATATAGTCCGGAAATTACAGGTTTTTCACTATCCCGCCAAATGCACCATTCCAAATTCCAAGAATATACGTAAAATATTTTTCGCCTCAGCAGCTCAAACATGCGGGTTAAGATGCGTGCTATCAGTGTTCAAAATGAGATTTTCGAGCGTGAGGCAAAGTAACTTTATATATTTTTTTAATTAGAATGGCGCGAGTTGTGATTATAGGTGCTGGGACTATGACCGAATTCGAAATATTTGAACTTCGAAGCTTTTGCCCCTTTCATATCCGTCTAAAGAAAGCGAGTGACAAGAACATTCCAATTCTATTTCGATGTTCGAATTAGACACCGAAAAAAGAACTAAACCCATGGAGTATAGAACTACAGAAGTTTATAAGCTCTTTATGTCCAAAGAGGCCGTCACAAGTGCGTAAGATAAATTAGCATAATAAAGCCAAAATACGGAACCCTAAAAATCCACAACAATGCAAGGAAAATAATTTTAAACACGATTGAATATTTACATCAGAAGTAGAACGGAAGATGGAGTATATTTCGATAAAAATGTTTTGCGGTGCAATGTTAGGAGGTTGCTACTCAAGCGCCATTGCGGACAGATTTGGAACTATTATTTACCCTTTTAATTTTAAAACATCTTGAAACAATGGCGATTTTTTTTGTAATCGAATTAATAAATCATTTTCTTTTGAACGTGAAATATAGTTATTTTATATACTTATTGTAATAATAAAACGATGTTTATCAAATTTAATGTGTATAACAATATTCATTTTACTAAAAGCATATCTAAAATATTTTTGTAATATAGGAATCAAATTCTTGTTATTTATATCTTCTGCTATTACACAACAAATTGATTGTTTCGTAAATTTAAAACATAAATGATTATTAAAACTACAAAAAAAAGAAAAACAATATACACGTAATTTACTTTGTAAACAACAATTAATGATTTTGATTAATTTGCTTATGTTTAGTACTGTATGCTAAGTACATGTTTCTTTTAAAAATAGAGGGAATCAAGTTATTAATACTAACTTCATCAGTTAACTTAAAATATAATTTTGTATGACGTGTAACAATAAACACACACAACGATTGGAAGTACAACTACAATTATGTATAATATATGTTCTCACTGCTGAGGTGAAAAGTTGTATGTGCCTATCGAGACCAAAGTTATTTGCATTTCGTACCGTTTGAAACACTCGCTACGCTCAGGATTTAAAAATCGGCACTCACAGCAAACAACAACTTTGCTCTCTTGTTGCACAAATAACTATTTCCACGCACGCAGATCCCAACCCTCTAAGTTCATTTCTATCCTCATGAATGACAGCAATTGGGAAGTTGACTGTCTGTCTGTTACCTCTTCACGCTTAAACCGCTGAACCGATTTGGATGAAATTTGGTATGGAGGTAGTTTGAGTCCCGGGGAAGGACATAGGCTACTTTATATCCCAGAAAAAACCCTTATCCGCAATAAACGAATTTAAGGCGGATGAAGTCGCGGGCAGAAGCTAGTAAATAATAATACCATTGAATAACTCATGATAGTGGTAACTTTTGTTATGAAACCGTTTTAATAAACGCAAGTTTGAACATAGCTGCAGAACAAAGTTCCTAAATTCCCCATACAAGGTAGGAACGTGTGACATCACACATTCCTAGGCTTTAGTGTGAAGCATTTTTTGGGAAAATTAAAAAATCGTACATTACTGCAGACGCCGGGAAAGAAGGGCTTGCCGGGTGAGTAGGTATAGACGGATAGTGATACGAAGCCGGCAAGCACTTTTCACGGCCACAGGCATGTATAGTGCTTTTCTCAAACATATGCAATAAAATAAAAAAATACACCACTCACAAAATTACACTACAAAAGTTTTTTTCAATTTTCCGTCCAATCCCTCCATAGTGTTTTTTTTTTACGGAAGTCGTCCGTATTTCGCGTGTGTAGTGTTCGAGTAAACCCTATTAGGGCCATTATAAACAACCTGATAATAAGAAACTTGATTTCTATAATAAATAAAATAAATGCAGAGGATTTTAAATATTGTCTATGGTATTAACGCGGATATTTTTAATCCGATAGCCATTCAGCCAAGGAGGAAATTAGAAAAATATAATTCAGCTATTTAGCCTGTTCATGAACACAGACGCCATATTTACACTAAAATTAAAAAAAAAATACTTCCCGGCCTAGGCCTTAAATTTTGTACGAAATTCCTTTACAGTTCTCTCAAGTTGTTCCGCCCGAAACGTGATACTTTGAAGCCGTTTTAATAACGACATTTCATTGCATGTTTGAGATGTGATTTTGATTTGATTTGATTTGATTTGACATGTTTGAGAAAAAATATTTTAACATTGTTGTATCTCAGTAAGTTTTTATTAGATTGAAGTAGTTTCACAAATGTTGCTATTATTGAGAGCTCATCCTATAACGTACCACAGAAAAAAAAGTTGTCAAAAATGATTAACATCCCAATTGAGTACTTTCAAGTAGTCAACATAAAAGATGTCGCGCTTGCAGTTAAATGTTATTTCTGAAAAAACGTAGAAAATATCAATGAATACTTATTTTTAACTTTTGGCGATTTTAAAATAATCAAAAACTAAATATAGGGAGGCAATTTGACCGTATAGAATTATGACGTCATAAACCTTTTTTCCTTTCAAACTTCATACTTTCTGACCGTTTTGACAGTTCATAAAAAGGAATCTGTCAGTCAAGTTCCCTATTGAAAGGTATTATAACCTTAGCGGCATCTATGAGAACACGTATTACACCTGTACTGTAATTAAAAAGAAAGTAATGTGGTGTTAGTTTTCCCACATTAAAAACACAGAAACACAAAAAAACATAAAAATTCCAATTGAGTTCAGAAAGCTCATGAATTACTATGTGAAAAAGAATTTGCCAACCGAACCCAAACTACAAAATCCTACGTAAACATAGCAATTAGAAGGTACTTTATGACAAAAGCCTTAAATCCCTCACACAAAGTCTCGGACAAAACTTGCATTGTTACAACATGTTATGAATAAAATTCGTCATAGACAATATAGACCCACAAAACCCTCAAGGGGACCCAATACGGATATTAACCAGAAACTAACATGTCTAACCAGAAATAGGAGTAAGTACCTTAAATACTATGGACTTTAAGCCCTTTTACTTTAGAAGTAACTATAAATTATAAATGAAAAGGGGCATTACTATCTTAAAGTTTTTGGAAAGTTAAGCTCTTTTAGCTCCAATGCGTTGGAGCTGACCGCGAATGTGGTTGGATCATTTTTAATTTAAAAGCCGCGGCTGATACCAGTAAAGTGGGCTTAAAACCGTCAAACTGATTGCGTTATTGCAGCGGTTACTGTTAACTGTAACACGGATCATTATCATCATCATCATATCAGCGCAAAGACGTCCATTGCTGGACAAAGGCCTTCCGTATGGATCGCCACAATTCAATTCAATTCAATTTATTTCAATAACAATATACATTGTGTTTGAATACATACTTAATAATAATAACTAAGAGACATATATTGCAGTTATATCAGGAACTAATGAAATAATGCTACGCTACTTAACTACTAGCAATTTATATTTTTACAACGCCCGGTTGTGCGGCAGGCAGGGTAGGGGTCGTTTTAAAGTGTAAGAATTTTATATAGATACTAGCTTCTGTCCGCGACTTCGTCCGCCTTAAATTCGTTTATCGCGGATAAGGGTATTTTTCCGGGATAAAAGTAACCTATGTCCTTCCCCGGGACTCAAACTATCTCCATACCAAATTTTATCCATATCGGTTCAGCGGTTTAAGCGTGAAGAGGTAACAGACAGACAGACAGACAGACAGACACACTTTCACATTTATAATATTAAGTATGGAATGGATACTAGTATGTGCCCGCAAACTCATTCGCAGAGGAGAAAAAGTCATAACCTCTCTTTTTTGCTGCAGCGTAGTCGGGTAAAAAGTATCGTATAACCATCTGGAGATACCCAGCTATCTGTGTACCAAAAATAGTTGAAATCCGTTTAGCCGATTTGGTATGATGAAGCCACAACGACACACACACAAACACAAATCAACAAAAAATGACCTGTGTAGGTCACTGAATGGAAATATATTTTACAGTCCGTTACAATCATTCTTTTTAGAACTTTTTAATATTATACATAACATACTTTCAAATTACATCGGTAATTTGAAAGTATGTCATGTAAAAGATGTTTGTAACCGGTTGCACTAGAACAGGGGTCTTCAAACTGTTTGACTCAAGGTCCACACTGCACTTAATATAAATTCCTACGGGCCAAGACTTTGGTTTCATGGCTAGTCATGGGGTAATACATAGCTGAGTAGTCTTAGTCTTCCGGGGGTACCTAGTGTACCTAGATAACGCATAAGAAACGCACTTGGTGTCGATTATGTTCATGAGTGGCTATGATTATGACCAATTACCGTCAGTTCGTGGGCTCTCCCGCTTCCTTTCCGCGGGCAGGATTAGAAGAGCTCGCGGGCCGGACTTGGCCCGCGGGCCGCAGTTTGGCAGCCCCTGGACTAGTACACACATTTACCATTTGAACGTTGGCGGCTTCACGCGGGCCGCCTTAAAACGGTGTTGTAATTCACATTCAAAGTAGGATTATCTTGAACAACATAACATGACAACATAACATGACAACAACATGTATGATTTAAAACATCGGCCAATGGCGAGTCGGACTCGCGCCTCGACCAAGGGTTCCGGACAAAATATACGCTACAAATGGCCGTATCTATAAGAAAATCCAGTTTTAGCAGAGCCCTACTCCTATAAGCAAAATGTACGCGGTGCTCGATCATTTTATATTGGTTACTGATATAGACAGACAGACATAAACAAATAGTTTATCTGATTTATTTTGTTGATTGCGCTCTAAGAGTTTTCTTCATACCAAATTTCAAGTTTCTAAAGAAAAGTTTCAAGTTTTCAAGTTTCTAGGACAACTGGAAACTGTACCTTATTGGGTTCAGTTCACGGTATTTTTTAAGGAAATATTTTTTTTAATGGCTGTTAGTATATTTCGACTGCGTATTGAGTTGGAAGTTTTTTCACAGCTTCAAAGGACCTCAGACTTGAGTATAACTACATTTAAAGGTGCGTCCACATTTATATCATTTGCCCGATCAGATCTTCGTCGCGTGGCATGATCGCGTGTCACGATCACGCGTTTGGACGTTGCGCCGATCCGATCGCTCGAAATCCATGTTGCTACGCGTATCATACACTTAGATCGGACAAGCGCGGCGTGATCGCCGCGCCGACGGTGAGCGTCCAAGCAGCGCGATACGCAGTCATGCCACCCCACGGTGATCGGATACGAGCAAATGATACAAGCGTGGACGCACCTTATAACCGGATGAAACTTACATTTATGTGCTTACATCTGCAGTTGTAAAACCGGCTAAGAGGGTTCACGCTTGTAATTAGCTTGAGTCGCGGTCGCCGCCGGTCACGGTTTGGATAGATAAAGGTACATTAGAGCTTGCAATCTCGGTGTTGGTTTGTATGGGCAGTGTCAAAAATTCCGTATTTTCCGATACTGGCCAACCAATAGGGAATATGCATGAATCTTTATTTTTGCATTATTAAAAGCTCATTCATGTACATGTAGTAGAAAAAAATATTTTTCTGTTAACTATAAAAATAACCAAGATATCAGCCATCAAACATTTCATTCTATCTCTTTCTAGCAAAACAGAATTTAATATGAAATTATGGAGTTTATATGGCCGGAGTTTACTATGACGTATGTACATGTCAGACCTTTCTGTCAAATCACTGGCTAATTAAGTAGTTTAAAATGCCTATATCATGCGTATTTTTGGCCGATTTTAATTTTTATTTCACTCTTTGAAATAGTTTTTAATGTATTTTGATATTTTGTTAAAAAAGCGATAGTAAAATTCATGCATATTCCCTATTTCGGAATTGCAAGCTCTAATTTACATACATACATTTCGATATGAAACTGCTTAAAAAATTTTACGAGAATCGATTGAGAAATGCGCCGTAGAGATAGGGTTGCCATCCGTTCCGATATATCTCTCCTATCCCGACATCCCGAGAAGACCCAATTTTGTCCAGATTTCGCGAGTCACTGCTGCCGCAAGTTCCATGTAATTTCGTTTGACGTTTTAAATAAATAAAAAATACATTATAAAAATATTTTTATAATCGCAGCCTGAAATCGCAGGTATTTGTGACCCGAGGCGCAAGTGAGGTTTGTAAATATGCGATAGAGGGCTTTCTTTTTTACTTCCCGCGGCGACTACACAATTTTACGTCTTTATCTGGCAATAATGTGAGTTTTATCGCACGCTACGCGCTATCGTGCGGTAAAACTCAAATTATGGGCAGATGTGACGTAAAATTGTTTTATTTAAATGAGTGATAATCGCGGAAACAGAAGAACATATTATAAACTATATTCCTATCCTAGGTCATTTAACCATAAAGTCCATGCCGAGATTTTTATAAATGTGTTTATTAACTCGGACATTTATGCAGTTTAGTACCTTCTTGGTTTTAAATAAATTTCAAAGTCGTTACTATTCGGGAACAAGCAGGACGTTTTTTGTTTTTTAGCGCGCTTCTGACCCTCAAATTCGTTTACAGCGTCTAGACTATTTAGCGTCCGCAGCGGCAGATCATTAAATCTCAACATCAACACGCCGTCAAACAAAGGAATGTTAAACTTTTATGTGGCCAAGGTAATGGTGTCGTATATCTCTCTCGTTAACGTTACTTGTGTTCTAATTAACTGTTCCCCAATTAAGCCTCTTTTGGAGCGACGGAACGTAGAAATTAAAAATGTTCTAAAAAGTTCGGCAACCCTACCGTCGGAGGCTTGGCAGCGATGGATGGCAGCCGATGATTTCAAGCATTACGGACTTGTTGGTTTTAGACTAGGGTTGTCAAGTCTAGAAGTTTAGTGGAGTTTTAGCGACGACGCGAACAAAATTCTTATGGTTTATATTTTACTAGCTTCTGCCCGCGACTTCGTCCGCCTTAAATTCGTTTATCGCGGATAAGCGTATTTTTCTGGGATAAAAAGTAGCCTACGTCCTTTCCCGGGACTCCAACTATCTCCATACCAAATTTCATCCATTATGGATTCGATTTTTTAAGCCTACACATAATATACTATTTACAACTTATTATCTACTCTCGACACGTACATTACATCCTTAATATACTCTTGAAAAGAGGTAGTTTCGGCTTCTCCTGGTATTTACCCATTCCCAGGTAGCACACAAGCTGTTTAAGAGCTTATACTGCCATTAAACAGCCAGTTTGAGCATTATAAGGGCTGTATAAGCTTTACTACAGCTTGTGTGCTGAGATTTCAAAACCCTGCTGGAAGTTTTTACTTGGCAAAAAAAAACGTTGTCTGCTTTTATAACACTCTTATTATAGTCTGTAGTAGACTTCAAGACCATTGATGATGACGATTTATGCTACCTTTCGTTTGTTCCTTCCAAACTATAAAATTACCAGCGAAAGGCTATTAAATAAAACATATTCGTATTTATATACTATATTAAGTTCCGTTTCGTTGTGTTGTGGCAATGAATAGCTGAAAGTGCGATAGACCCATCGTTATTTTTAGATTAATTACATATTAAAAGGAATCTTTACGCCTTTTAAGCTGTCTAGATTTAAGAGTATGAAATATAATTAAATATATTTTTTTTTTCTGTAAGCAGGCCGCATGAGCACTTTAACAGACTCTGCTATATTTCCCAAGAAGAGAGCACTGTTGAGAAGAAAGCAGAAACAAACTGAACAGTCAGTTATGTGCTATGAGCTGAACCAGTCATTATTAGGAAGCTCTTTTATTTTGTACCGGTAATAGGGAATATGCATGAATTTTAATTTTTGCTTTATTAAAAGCTCATTCATGTAACAAACAGTAGACAAAAATAATTTTTCGAATAACTATAAAAATAACCAAGATATAAGCCATCAAACTTTTCATTCTATCTCTTTCGATTTCCGATTTAAATTTTAATTTCACATTTTGAAATCGTTTTTACGGTATTTTGATATTTAGTTAAGAAAAGCGATCAAAAAGTTTTATGCATTAACCCTATTGACAATGTTACATATTTTTAACCGAGGTTTTTTTTCAATTAAATCAAATGCAGGATCAAAAATAAGTATAACCACATTTTTTTTAATAGTCCGATTTAAAATTAAAAAATAATAATTTCAAGAGTTGCTCATTTTACAAGACCGTATGTGACAAGTAAAGCGTGAGGGACAAAATGAGGAGCAGTAGGTTAGCGTGGTATGGGCATGTAATGAGCGTCATATTGGTGGAAGAATGTTAGGGATGAATGTCCAAGGAGGAAGAGCGATCGGTAGACCAAAAAACGATGGATGGATTGTGTGAGAGAGGACATGAGAAGGAAAGTAAGCGCTGAAATATAATAATAGATTTGAATAGAAGAAGAAAACATGTTGTGCCGATCGTACATAAGTGGAATAACGGCAGGGAATAGATGATGATTTGACAAGTAAAGCGTGGGTGACAGCCACAGCGTAGAAAATTGTACAGAAGCACTATTACTAAGGTGGACATAGTATAGAAATTGTACTGCTGTTCTTCTTGAGGTGTGTCCACATTTGTATCATTTGCCCGTATCAGATCATCGTCGCGTGGCATGATCGCGTGTCACGATCACGCGTTTGGACGTTGCGCCGATCCGATCGCTCGAAATCCATTTGCTACGCGTATCACACACTTATATCGGAAGAGTGCAGCATGACCGGCGCGCCGACAGTGAGCGTCCAAGCAGCGCGATACGCAGTCATGCCACGGCACGGTGATCGGATACGAGCAAATGATACAAGTGTGGACGCACCTTTGTGTGCTGTGACTGTGTCTTATCTACTTAGTGACGCCACTTAGAGAGTCTTGTGCTTCCTACACATCTTTTCGAATATCTTCAAAACTAGTAGCAATAAAAAAAGTGTGCTGATCCATTAAATAGCAGATAGTTAAAGTATCTGAGGGGCTAGCATAATTGGCAACAACTTTGCTATTTGCGAGACCCCGCGTTACCCATCTCTCTTGCACTAGTCGCACTATAATTAAAGGAAAGAGATAGATAGTATTTCTCACGCGACAAAGAGTCACAGTTGTACTGGAAGGACAAAACAGGTAATTGACCAATTAAAGCAATTGTTTAAATATACGAGTACTCGTATGATAAATGTATCGATATACTTGCAATGTGAAACATGACCATATTTCAGTCTAAGAATGAAACTATTGGTAGACGGCATGTCGCACAAGTTTATTACATTTTGAATCGCCATTATTCTATGTACTATCTATACTAGTAGTAAAACCCGGCCAAGTGCGAGTCAGACTCGCGCACCGAGGGTTCCGTACAAAATATACGCTACAAACGGCCGTATTTATGAAAATCCAGTGTTAGCAGAGCCCCTTAGAACTCCTAAGCAGAATCTACTCGGTGTTGGATCATTTTATATTAGTTATTGACATAGACAGATATAAAATTATACTATTTTTAGTATCGTTTGTTATAGCGGCAACAGAAATACATCATTTGTGTAAATTTCAACTGTCTACCTATCACGGTTGTTGAGATACAGACGGACAGACAGCGGAGTCTTAGTAATAGGGTCCCGTTTTACCCTTTGTGTACGAAACCCTAGAAATGAAATTTATGTATATTAAACAAATGAAATTTATGTATACTTATTTTGCGTTGCGGCCTCCCGGCTGTAGCACATGCTGAGCTTTACACCTTTTTGCTTGCACACTGCCGCAATTATTTTACACCTTTTGTTTTGTTTTATATATGTGTGTATGCAAATAAATTATTTCTTTATTTTACAAAAAATAAGTGAAACGGTCTAATTGAATGACACTGAAACGAAAAATATGTTTTCTACTAGTGAAGTATAAATCTGTGAATAAGAAGTCCGGAAATCATACTAAAAAGGCATACTTTTTAGATTGGACCATCACTCTTTACTTTACTCTATGGTTTATATTATATGTCACTGAACTATAATACCTATATTATAGAACTCCAAAGGTATATTAGGTACCATACAAATGAAAAACCGGAATACTTCCAGCGTAGAAACTTGAAATTTACCAAAGATAAAATTACCCCATACCGCGTAAAATTTGCTTAGGAGTAGGGCTAACACTGGATTTTCATAGATACGGCCGTGTTTAGCTTTTATTTTGCACGAAACCCTCGGTGCGCGAGTCCAACTCACACTTGGCTGGTTTTTTAAAATACGATTCCGCTCCAGAAATTTACAGCTAAATTTGTGTAATTATAAATTTGTAACATTCCGCGAAGTTTGGTTAGTGGTCACTGGAATAATTTACAAGCAACGTTTCAACGAATATTTGGAGCAATCCACAAATCAGACATCGACCTACTCGACGGCATAGCCTGCCTAGAAAGTTCGTCAAATGAAATTGTTTTTTCGCTTTTATTCCAAAATATCCTATTTCCGATGGCAGTAGTTGGTGTGAAAAAAAATAGTAACTACAATACAATGCAATAACTCTTTATTGCACACCTCACAAAAATGGAGTACAGAAAACAGAACATTCAAGGACAGGAAAGTACCTAAACTGGGATGAATTTTATAAAAAATGGCAATGGGGCTGTTTAGACTTCGAATAAAAGCACCGTTATGCCTAGGTAGCTAGATAAAATCATGTTAACAATCTGGCAATTATAAATAACATTTTCAACACTTTGGCTGATTGGCCAATTAGCCTTTGCGCGCGCATAGACAAATGCAGCGCCCGCAACGCACCATTTTGATTAGATTTGACATGTTTAATATTTACAACTATTTAATATTAAAGTATGATTATTTTTAAAAAATTACAATAATTTGTAAATAGTGTCAAGCAATTTAAAATATAATAATTATGTAGGTATGTACTGATGACGGAGTAATATAAAACTTACAGACTACAAGATTGTTTACCCCAGTAGGTATAACCTAGGCGAAATTTTAAGTATAAGGTCCGCTTCTTTTTTTTATTTTTTCCTTGTGTTGAAAAACGTCATATGAAACTCGTGCGCATTGGTCATTATACTCTCGGCTTTATACAACCCTCGTCTTGTTATATAAAGTTCGCAGTTTCTAGGGTTCTGCATTAAAAAGGTACAACAGAAACCGTTACGGTCCCACTCTGTCTGTCTGTTTTAATTGTTCAGCCCAAGGACGTCCACTGCTGGACAAAGACCTATACCAATCGGTAATTCAATTCCGGCAGATTTCTTGATACCTCTTCTTCTTCTTCCTTGCTGTATATCCCATTTTATTTGGGGTCAGCCCTCCTTGTACGCTTACGCCACAAGATACGGTTTTATGTTGTCTCGGTGTCGACATCTATCACTTCCAGGTCCTTCTTGATATTTCGACTCCAAGTCATGGGAGGTCGGCCCGGACCTCGCTTCCCGTCCGCTATACTCATAACCGTTCTTGTCATGTGGTTCTCGCTTCTCCTCATGACATGGCCGTACCGTCTCAGTCGGTTTTCACGCAGTTTCTCTTCGATTTTCGCGATTTTGAATGTTCCCCGTATGTAGTCATTTCTAACCTTGTCCATTCTCGTCACTCCTGATTTCTTGATACCTATACTGCAAAATATCATCCATAGTTTCTTGGGCGTCGTAAATAGCTTAATTCTAATAATAGACACTCTGTAACCACCTCTTAAAGAAACCTAACATATACAGGGTGGAAAAAATCTATGGGCCCTAGAGATAGAAACTTCCTTAAGGTGCGTAAGAATGTTTTAAATAGTAAAATGAGATTTCTAAAGGATTTAAAGGTGCGTCCACACTTGTATCATTTGCCCGATCAGATCTTCGTCCCGTAGCATGATCGCGTGTCACGATCACGCGTTTGGACGTTGCGCTGATCCGATCGCTCGAAATCCATGTTGCTACGCGTATCACACACTTATGCCGGTTGCACACCTCCGCCGCGAAACTGTAGTAGCGAAACCGCAGAACGATTCGCCCAGGTTGTCCTATGTAAGGCGCGCGGAACTCTAGCGAACTTGCCCGTTCTAACGCGGAGATTTAACTATAGCGCTGTCTCTGTCGCGGACTGATCCGCCGATCTGCTCTGATGCCGGCTACATCTCCGCGTTCGTTTTGCCTTTTTGCTTGTTTCGCATTTAATTTCGCGCGCGATCTGTCGCAATCGACAAATTTGGGAGGCGAAACGTGTAATTTTATTAAAAGGTCAGTTGAATTTACTGAAAAATTTATCGAGGAGGTCCGCAATAGACCTATAATTTATTTATTAAGTCATCCTGACTATATAAATAACTCGTGACTTTCTTTGCATAATCTGTTTTCTCCTATCTTTTTCTCTTTTCATTAATTTCATGCACCCAGATTCTTCGTCTTATCAAAGTTAATTACCAGAGCAAAATCTCTTCTTCCTCTGACGATGACGACATTTCACTAAGCTTGCCGCTAACGTGCTGGCGGTTTCGCTTACAGCGAACGCGGCGTTAGATCGGACAACTGCGGCGTCATCGCCGCGCCGACTGTGAGCGTCCAAGCAGCGCGATACGCAGTCATGCCACGCCACGGTGATCGGATACAAGCAAATGATACAAGTGTGGACGCACCTTTAAATCCTTTAGATATCTCATTTTACTATTTGAAATATTCTTTTAATTTTCCTAACATCAATAATTGCATTCACAGAATTTGTGAAAAGCTTACCGGAACCGGGAATCGAAGTAATTAAAAGTACAAAAAATATGAAATACTATGTTGAAATCTGTTAACCCGTTTTGGCGTGATGAAGCCACAACGACAGATACAAACATACAGAATATTAAAAAAAAAATCGATCAGTTACCTACAAATAATTCGTTACAATCATTTTTCAAAAATATGTTCAATGTAACATTTTGACAACTTTATAATTGTATAGATAACTGTGTAAAAGTCTATACTGTAATCTAAAAGTCCGATAGATTTCTCAATATTCTGCAAAATATCATCGATAGTCTCTGGGGCTGCATAAATAGTCTTCATTAGAAGCCTCTCACACTGCAATTTCAATAAAACGCAACTACACATGAACTCCCGTGCAGTTATTACGTTTTGCCATTGGAAACGTTATGGGATACCGATCATGGAATATGACGCCGGCGCCATATTGCAAGCAATAAAAATGTCTCGAATGCTTATTAGTACGAGTGTGTATCGATTTTCTGCTATGTTTCACGTCTGTTACGGTTGACTACTTTTATCTTCTATAAATATATATTTCTATAATACATAGGAGAGGTAGACGACAGGCGGTCTATGGCTAAACTGCTATCTCTTCTAAATACTCGATATCTATACTATTATAGTTGTAAACATGAGATGTTTGTCCTTTTTGAGGTCACTGAATAGTATTTTTTTGTATGTTTGTATGTGTCGTTGTATCTGGATGCACGGTGGTACCCCCGCAAAGTTGAGTAAAAAAGCGGCACGGCCGTACCATCCTATTCTCGAATCAGTTCAGGACATTTTCGCCCCCCCCCGTAAATAACTTCGCTGTGGATAAGAAGCTGAATTTTCATTAACCAAGCAGGCATTGTATTGGGATTTATATCGGAATCCCTAACGTCGTCTGTCCTAATGTATCGTTTGTCATAATGCATTTTTTTATGAAACTGTAAACTTTTCAGGATTGTTATAGAACAAACTTAACCTAACCTAACCTAATCTATACGATGATCTTTAAAAAAATCGTGAAGAATTTAAGGTTTCCTAAAAAACGCGTTATGGCAAACGATACATCAGGATTAGGACAAACTCCATTAGGGATTTTGAAGGAGACCGATTGGTATAAACATGGTATATTTTAAATTTCATTCAGTTTGAAGCAGTAGCTTAAGAATTATAACTTGGCAAAGTTTCTTAAGTGTGTGTGTCACTTACTGACCGATCATGAAAAGTCTACCCGTGACCATGGAAAGCTGAAAAGCTTCCGAAACGTCGGGAACTCAAATGAGATAATATACGCGATATAATCCGTTAAATTGTTTTATTTAAATGAGTAATAATCGCGAAAACAGAAGAAAATATCCATCCTAATATTATAAATGCGAAAGTGTGTGACAGACACACATATATGTCTGTTACCTCTTCACGCTTAAACCGCTGAACCGATTTAGATGAAATTTTGTATGGAGATAGTTTGAATGCCGGGGAAGGACATAAGCTACCTTTTATCCCGGAAAAATACACTTATCCGCGATAAACGAATTTAAGGCGGACGAAGTCGCGGGCAGAAGCTAGTTATTTGTAATCCATCCATACTTTATATTATAAATGCGAAAGTGTATCTGTCTGTCTGACTGTCTGTCTGTTACCGCTTCACGCTTAAACCGCTGCACCGATTTGTGTGAAATTTGGTGTGGCGATAGTTTGAGTCCCATGCAGTGTAGCCCTCCATAAAGTATTAGTGTCCAGGATTCTCAGCAGGAATACAAAGTAACGGATATATAAGACTGTTATAAGACCCATCGTGATGTATGGCTGTGAGACCTGGTCACTAACACTGAAAGAAGAACGTCAGCTCCTGGTAGCGGAGAGAAAAGTTTTCCGTAAGATCCTGGGACCTGTCAAGAGAGATCATGGCACCTGGAGGATTCGAAGGAATGCAGAAATGGAGGAGTTGGTGGCTGCACCTAATATCATCGGCGAAACAAAATCCCATAGACTTCGCTGGTTTGGCCACCTGCTAAGAATGGATGAAGATCGGGCTGCCAAGAGGGTATACATGGCACGAACGTCTGGTCGCCGTCCGGTGGGTCGGCCCAGGTATCGCTGGGGGGATAGTGTGAAGGCAGATCTGTGACAGCTTCAAGCAGATAATTGGCAGGAAACTGCGCAGGAAACTGCACAGGATCGGGACAAGTGGCGTGCTCTCGTTTCGGAGGCCAAGAACCATTTTGGTTCACAGAGCCATAATAGTCAGTTAGTTAGTTAGATAGTTTGAGTCTCGGGGAAGGCCATAGGCTACTTTTTATCCCGGAAAATTACCCTTATCCGCGATAAACGAATTTAAGGCGGACAAAGTCGCGGGCAGAAGCAAGTATTTAATATATTTGGTAAATATGGGTGGCATATTACCCATTTATTCTCAATCACGTGAAAAGTGAATTCGTTCTGCGGAGAACGAATTGCAGATGTCAACCGTGTCATGTAAATTCGTAATTGTATGTAAATTGCAAATCTGACTTTATGATTTCTTTTTAATTTGCAATGGATGGTTGGGCTAGTGTTAACGAAAAATAGCCATTTACAAACATGTACACAGAACATGATGACCATTTGACTGTGAGAAGATTTTAGCGCTAAAGAAGAAAAATAAACCTTAATTGTTGCAGATAGGATATTCAGCTACATTAAGCCCGGAAGAGATACAACACTTCAATGCCCAAATAATCTTGGAATTCCTAGACTCAATAGGCCTCAGAAGTGAACTCTAATATACGGCTGCCACACTACGATCGAATCTGGTGGAAGCGGCACACAGAAGGCCTACAAATCAACAATAATAATTGCTAAATTAAGTTGTTTTTTTTAAGTAAGTACAGCATTCAAAGATTTTCTAAAAGTTTCTTGCCGCCAGTAATTTAACATTATTCTAAAAATCTAAAAAAAAAAACAAATATTATACGTAGTAACTTTATTTAAAAATACTAATTTACTTAAGAGAAAATATTTTTTATTGTATATTTTTTTAGATTGGCATCATTAAAATACCGATTGGTGTTTTTTTCACATTTGGTCGGTCGATTCCCAGACGAAGGAAGCAATTTTTATAAGGAATATGTATGTCGTGGCCACATCTTCGAATTGATCTCTTCACGGGGCGGGGCTCCTATTTCTACTCTGAAGGACGCAAAGCAACGAATTCGGGCGATAGTTTTTATAGTTATATATAGCTTAGATAGTTTTTTATATGATATCCAGGCTCTGAAGATGGAGCTGGATGGTGGACAATGACAATGGTGGTCCAATTTTGTAAAGAGAAAAAAAAGTACATTCAATCGCCACATCGCTAATTTTGATCTCCTAACAAGTAATAATCATTCTCCCAAATTATAATTAATTAGAAGATAATTGAATTTTAAATGTTTTAAAAAAAATTGAATGAATTGTCAGCGGAATGTTTAATGTTCATCATACATATGCATTTCGGCAAACACATCCAAGAGGTTATATATAATAAGCAATTTTAGACTTAATCTCTTTAGTATTATTAGTATACGAAAATACCAATTTAGCAAGAATTTGTGACAAAGTAACTCAGTTCACAAACCATGTTGATCAGATTGTGAAGTGCATTAAACATTGTTCTTGATATTCTAAAATACTAACTGAATTGTATAAAAAACAAATCATTGTATAAGTTGAATTTTCCTCGTTCTCTCGTTTTTTTGTGTGCTCTTGAGTCCAGGCGGATTTTAGTTTTGCTGATAAAGTAACATGCAAATCAAATGCAGCATCATACGCCCTCTGACAAACTATGCGACAAGTCATGTTTCACAAACAGCCTGTATATTGTAAAAACGTCCTCTTGCTTCGCCGGCTACGAGCATAATGGCGGCAGAAATATATATTTTGGTATCTTTGTCGTGTGAGGGGCTTAGCTATACTGTAAGATTGAAATAAAACAATTTAACGGATTATATCGCGTATATTATCTCATTTTAGTTCCCGACGTTTCGGAAGCTTTCCAGCTTTCCATGGTCACGGGAGGACCATGGAAAGCTGGAAATGGTCATGGTCCTCCCGTGACCATGGAAAGCTGGAAAGCTTCCGAAACGTCGGGAACTAAAATGAGATAATATACGCGATATAATCCGTTAAATTGTTTTATTTCAATGAGTAATAATCGCGGAAACAGAAGAAAATATTAAGCTAATACTGTAAGATATCTTTCGGTATATTAGTATATTTTATCGCTCCGTCTGTGACGGGCTTAAGAGACTTAGACCGAAATCTGATCAGGTTCAAAGTTCAGATTCAGAATTGAATGAGAGATTCATTAAATGAGCGTGTGTAGGAGTGTGGAATTTTAAATAATTTTTAATTTGCTGTCGAAAAAATAAATCTAAAAAGCTGCGCATAGCCAGACAGTTTGTAAGCAACGAGTCGTAATGCGCCTAGTTACAGAAAGTTCCTTTGTTTTTTGCGAAATAGTGTCTAGGTGACAATAAATTGTGCTCACATGCGCATATTTTAATGCAGTTTTCACAAAAAAATACGCATGCAAATACAACAAACCACCACCAGACAGTATAATCCTCGACAAGTGTTTCGCCTCTCTACGAGGCATCATCAGGAGATGCAGGAGATGTTGACGGTCCGGTGTCCACCCGAGAATTGGAATGTCCGAAAGGGTCGGCATAACATTAAGTTGTTGATTAATGAACAAACCTCATCTGCTGTATATAATTACTTTCAACTGTTCAAATGCACTAAGACGTAATCCTTTTCCGCAAACATGTATGGTGTTAAGAGATTGATTATCTGAAAAAACTACGACCTGTTTGTCCCACATATACTCTCCAATCCGTACTGGGCCAACGTGGAGACTACACTCCATGCCCTCTCATCCATGAGAGGAGGCCTGTGCTCAGAACGTGTATAAGCTGATGATGATGGTGATCTGTCGATGCGTGATATGATAGGCAAGAACTCGAAGATCTCCTTGGCCATTTGTACTTCCTCCGTTTACAACATAACTACTGATCTCCATTTCTCCTGAGTTTCGCTGTACAGGTTCACAATTCTACAGATTTTCATCTTTATTTGCAGGAATAAAATGGTATTTTGTCTGGTTATTGCACAAAGCGAATTAAACAATATCATATTAATATAATCTAATTACCGATGCATGCTCTACTGATCACAAACTTATTTCAATACGTTTATTGATCAAAAAGCGACGGCACGTTTTACAAAGTAGCTAAAAACAGTAGTTCAAAACGTTAAAGTAATTTAAGCCCAACTTCACCATGTCCGATTAGCGTTAGCGGCTGATTACCGCAGCTAATAGAAATTTCTGATTCGATCACGCAAGGAGACTCCGAGAAGCGATTAAATGCAACCGAGCAAGATGTAAAATTGGCAGCCAAGACTCACAAGCTCATGACGCTTTCGCTGTAAAAAAGTTATCAGATCCCAAGAAAAGCCAAGCCCTCGAGCTCTGACGTTACTGACCCTACACCTTATCTTAAAAAGAATGACTTCAACTGGCTTGAAGCCCCTAAGCCCTGATTTTACTAACCCTACACCTTGGTTTCAAAAGTATGGCTTGGCCGTTTCATACATCAGTATATGTCTTCAATATAGTGATAATACTATTAATTTGAATTCCTCTGTACGAAACGGACAGGCCATATGTGACCATGGAAAGCTAATAAACTAAACAAAATTAAAAAAAATTAAAACCCCCGACCTGAATACCTTGGAGACGAGTGCTCCGATTTTCATCAAACAAAGCTAAGAACACTCGAGATAAAATTATCTATGACACAAAAAAACTGCACTCAAATCGGTCCATCTGTATGGGCGCTACGATACCACAGACAGATACACGGGTACACAGAGTCACAGACACGTTAAACTTATAACACCCCTCTTTTTTGTCGGGGGTTAAAAAGCTTCCGAAACGTCGGGAACTCTAATGAGATAATATACGCGATATACATATAGCCGCGTGGTGTAATATAACACTCTGATCTGGCTAATAAGTAATAAACTAACGAAATGCATTTAAAAAATATATGTTTTTGTAAAGCGAAATCAAGCAACGTCTTTCGTCCTTACATCCAAACTGACATACGTAGGTCACTCGATAAGTTTTGAGATGCTCGAAGTTCGAAAATGGAACGCACCTGAATTATATGTTTAGAAGAAGCAAATTTATTTAAAAATGGAACACAATTTGCCGATTCGCTCCAATTTATAAAATGAATATGTTACATTTTCATTTTTCTAAAACGGTTTACGCGTTTTTTCTTTGTAACTTAACCCCTCTTTTCTTATCAGCGTAGTTGGGTAAAATGTATCGTAACCATCTGTGGATACCCAGCTAACAGTATGCCAAAAATAGTTGAACTACATTTGGCCAATTTAGTGGGATGACGCTACAAACACATGCAAACATACAAAAAATATTTTTGGTTCATTGACCTCCCAATAGTCCGGTACAATCATTTTTTTAAATATCTTCAATGTACAGACATTTATTTTTTTAAAACTTAATATTATGTATAGAAGATGAGATAAGGTTAGGTCCGTGTAGTAAGTAAAATATATTCAGATGAATCTGACACAGATCAGGAGTTTAATATAAGGAGAAAGGAAAATAAAATCTGTTATACCAAAGAATACCTCCAAAAACTTCGGATCGGAACAGTTTGAGAATATCGGGTCTAAATAATTTATAGGCTTCCATACTCGAACGCGATTGTTGAAGAGTTACGCACACTAACTTACGAATTTACAGTAGAATTCGAACGGAATGAATTAGGTAGTAAAGAGTTCGCAACAATTTTGTTAAATTACTCACTTCTGTAATTAGTATTATTTTATCACTTTCGCTGTTCTGAAGAACGAGGAGTATTGACAGTGCGAGTTGTTTGTTATTTTAGTCTTCAGTCAGACCTGCTGTTCAGAGCTTTTCGTTTTTTTTTTTAACATTAACATTTCTAATTACAAGAACATTTTAGTGTGTAAATAAATATATCTGTTCATCTTGTATTGATTTGTCGTATTTTGTATGTAAATCATTACAGTTGTTGCATTTTAGAAATGGTAGAAAAAAAATGCTTTAAATGATGAATATATAAACATATTTGCTCGTATGTACACATAAAACACTTTAATGTTTACATAATAACATGTTACAAAACAAACATATGGCGGACAATACAAGTTAAATAGTGAAGCTATTAAACAAAGTACATCCCCACTATCTGGATGCTTGGCATCCTAAAAATAAACGGGCATTAAGCTAATTTTTACCACGTACTTGCAAGTTATGGAATGACCTTCCCCTTGAGGTGTTTCCAGAGCGCTATAACATAGGATTCTTCAAGAAGCTAGTTAAAAGGGGCACTCAAAGGTTCGCAAAGTATGGGCGACTCCTTTCCATCAGGTGGCTCGTCTGCCCGTTTGCCACTCAATACATAAAAAAGCTATCGCTAATCTCTATAAGGAATCACTTCAGGTGTATCAAGAGTGTGGAAACGAAAAAATCATGTCGTACATATTCGGATATATTTATCTATTAACTGCTTACTTTGAAACAGCCCGTTTTATATAACAAATCGATCACTTATAATAATGTTTAGACTCTTTACAGAGGCAGAAATCTCCTAGAGTGACAGAAAATGCAGTTCAAAAAATTATATGTACCATGAATAATAAATATAACGCGAAAACTCACACACGCTCATATATGTTAATATGATTATGTTATTATTTTATAGTGATATATGTATGGATTATTAAAAAAGTGTTGTTTTAAAAATATCATTTAATAGATAAATATACCACGTCATGTCAAATATACACTTTATTGTTATGCAGTTACCCTCCATGTAATGTATCAAAATCGTATTTTTTTTATAATAAGTATTTGAAGCCAGTATGAAACGTTTTTCTCTCCTACAAACTTTATTCGGCCAAAACAAAACAGTCGCCAAAAGCAAAGTCGTGAAACGTCACTCAACCTGAAAAGTAAAATAAAACGAAAAACATTTTCTTTTGTAATTAGATAGTACTCAAACTCGACGAAAATACTTTAGAAGCTCGGATCGAGATATCGTCGGAATTGAAATGTCATCGCAAAGGCGGGGTCACGAATACACAAGTGTTCGAGTATTTTGCAGTATAAAGGGACCTTTAGAGAGCTTGTGCTGAAAAAATGGGAGAAAGGAAGTTAAGGGGATTAAAAAAACTTATGGATCGACACGTTCGGCTAAGTTGATTGCACACTGGCGGTCCCGAGTTTGAATCGGATGTGTTAGCACGAATGTTTGTTTCTGGGTTTAGGATGTTTTCTATGTATTTTAATTTATCATCAGAGAAGAAGCGCGAAAGCAGCAACTAAAGAAGGAGATGACTCACCATGACCATAACCACTCAGTCAAGAGTAAACGACTACGAAGAAGAAGAATTTATCATATTATGTTTATCATCGCTTCTTACCCATAAGTACCTACTAAAGCTTTGCTTAGTTAGGAACTAGGTCAATTTAGGTAAGATTGTCCCTGATATTTATTTATCTCTTCGCGAGGCGCCTCAATGGTCGTATACGTCCTCGTATAATCACGTAGGTAATAAAATTACATTAAGTGGAATTGGGCCTGGAACGTCCGATGCTTGCATTCAGAAAGGTGGGGGCCCTGTGAGACTATGATGATTGTGTTATCACGCTTTAAATGAATGATAACGCATTTGTTTGCCAATTATTTATCGCACGACAAACAAGACCATCAGCACAGCTGATTTTTTAATGTAATAAGTTGCAAACGGACAGACGAGCCACTTAATGAAGAGGTCATCGCTCCCATAGACATATGCCACATCGGAGTAGTCGCCCAAGGCCAACCCCGTTGTTAAGATGTTTATTCTTTCGTCTGACTGCTGCACGCTCTATTTTATCTAATACTGCGAGTATCAAGAAACACGAAGTGGGCTATGAGTTGTCAGCACACGTTTCGAGAGACCTGACTACGGAACAAGTTATTACGATGCGAAATAAGATTCCTCAATCGTAATTATTGTATATCATTTTAGTATTCACGGTTTTTTCCTTCAGCTTAATAAACGAAATTCTGTAACTACAGTGTCCTAAATTCCTTTGCCTGTACCCAAAAGTTACCCGGCCAGGGTCTGAAATTCACACAGCATCACTCATCGTATCTGCTTCCTTTTTAAATTCTACAATCTGTGGTAGCTTGGTTTCGCTTTCTATATTAGTCCAATGCGGAGGTTCGCTGAGCCACTAATAGAAGTAGCTTAGGGCTAAACAGAGACGCATAAAACCTTATCTATATAACTGTCACTCATTTTATTTATCAACAACGATTAAGCCACAGTCATTCACTCCACAGTTCCTCAAAGCTCACAATAAACTTAGTGAGACGGGCTGGAGATTAAAAATCGAGCGACTCGCAGACACAATGAAAATGTTTTTTCACAGGCCCCTTTTCACAGCGAGCTTTGTTTGTGAAACGAAGTTCGCAGTTTTTCCCTCCACACACGCCCCATCGCTATTCTATAGGGGAAATATTGCGTAATGAATATAGCGTGTTTTCAGCACTATTGATACAGCCGGAGTGCATTGGGACGTTAATTTGGCCAATGATAACGGGTCATGAAGCGCGCTTGTTCAATCGAAACATGTGCTGAATTGGCGCAGTCAGGTGGGATTGTTAGCTTCGTGTGAAATTTTTGTTTATTACTACAACTATTAAAATCAGTAGGTAATTAATATTTTCTTCTGTTTCCGCGATTATTACTCATTTAGATAAAACAATTTAACGGATTATATCGAAACTAGTGAAAAACTGAAACTATGGAAAACTGAAAAGCTTCCGAAACGTCGGGAACTCAAATGAGATAATATACGCGATATAATCCGTTAAATTGTTTTATTTAAATCAGTAACTGTTAAGTTGTATTTCTTAAAAGTGATTTATAAATGATCTTTAATAAAACCAAACAGTGTCGCGATATTTCTGCTGGTGTGTAATGATGTATTCAGTTTTTGTTACGATTTTCCCCTCTTCTCTTTGTAGAATGCTTAGTTCATGCAGTAAGTATAGTGCCGTCTTTACCTCGCCACCTGTAGCCAAGGAGCTGTTTTAGCTTTTGTGTGTAACCGTCTGAGACAAAATACACAATAGCTGTGAGTTGGCTTTAAAATCCGTTTTCTTGACAGTTGTTGTTCTGTTCTGAAACTAGGTGCAAGCAAAAAACTATTTTCGCAATGCATACGAGTATATGCCATTTAGTTATTAGTTACTAGTTTAGAAATTCAAAGAAGTGATAGTACTTTTCAATTACTACAGAATACTTACGTTAATAAAAAATAAAACAAATGCAGTCGTTTCTTCAACAGCCAAATATAGGCGTCCCTGTTGTAAACATTCCAATAGATTTTTATTCCAACCATTATAATGTGACCCTTGGCACGCGTCTGGGCACTTCTGATCGCCATACAGTTCCAGAAACCGCATAGACCACGAGGGGTCTTCACCATTGGTTTACATGTATAAGGGTATCTGATTCTATCCATGTGACGATCCTTGCATTATTCATAGCGTTTGAGACAAAGATGCTGTGAATACGTCCCCAAAACGCTAGTCATGCATTGATCACCACTGAGGGGAATTGTTTATATAAACAACAAGACTCGGGTTTTTGTGCTTTGTTCCATTTGACACAAAAAGTGGGCAATTTCCCGAATCATAGATTAAAGTATTTTGTTCTGAACGTCGTAAAAGACGTCAACAAACCTTCCGCAATAAAAATTAAACCTAATCTTTCAAGCAATTTTCTTCGGGTTTCACGTCTTTTAGAGCAACAATTTCCAGTGAAATGTGTCGTTTGCAGCGTTGAAACAATAAACAGGACTACCCACGAATTTGCCGGCCAACATAACCTGGTTATAAAATAATTCAGACGCCCATTTCACCCCGGTTGCAAGATTCAGAGCAATAAGGTGTAAATAAATTAACAATTGCGCTTAGCATAATAGCTCTTATGAGGACTGTTGAGAGTCAAACTCATTTCTTAAAACGCATAAGGCCGGAGTGAATTATGAATAAAACATTGAGTTTGGACGGGCGGCTATCTGTCTTGCGTAGTGAGGCGGTTCAGGGATGCTGCTTAAAAGAAGAAAGGACTAACAGCGTATCAATTTCCCAAACCCTTTCGACGTTTCTCTGTTGGTCTTCGGATGGGTGCTTGGTATTGTTCTACAGCTCTACACGTATGTTATTGTACGCTTTGCAGTACTTTCTTGATGCCATTTCGCTCCCTTACGGGTCGTTTAAAAGTCACTTGTGTATTGTTCGTGTGCCTTTGTAATTTACCTGCCTAAAGAAAACCGAAATTGTCTTGCTTTTGAATTAAGGAAATTAGACAATAAATGGACGCAGGAAACATGGTTTAATTCATAGATTCAGGCGTTACTTTGCAGAATTCCATAATAAATTAATGGATTATAGTTCCTTTGCTCTTTCGCGAAATAGTTCTTGGTTAGATGTGACAAAAAATTGTGCTCACATGCGCATATTTTCATGCAGTTTCCACACAAAAACACGCATGCATATACAAAAACCACCTCCAGACAGTATAATCCTCTCCATCAGTCATCAGTTAATAAAAGAGGGTTATACTGTCTGTAGGACCACCTACAGACAGTACCTATAACTATAATCCTCACGCATGCAAATACAACAACCCATTGTTGCTTAATATTTGCATACGTATTTTTTTGTGGAAACTGCATGTCAATTTGCGCATGTGATCACTTATAATCCATTAATTAAATATTGTTTGTCCTTACAATTTGATTAATTTGCGAGAGGACAGCATAAAATATGTACATAAAAAATATTATGGTATATGGCAGCCATTACAAGCTACGACAAGGGATCTTGATGGAGCTGGTTGCAACATTAACTGCACCAAGATCCGTTGATCTGCTGCAATCTGCAACCTTAGTCAAATCAGGATCTAAATTGACCGTGTAATGGCTGTCAACCGACAGCTGTTTGATGACGAAATATAACTTAAAATAAGGTTTCTACAAAATATAGCTCCATATTTTTTTCTTATTTATTTTATTCTTAGGAGCTATGCTTTTTAGTTTCGATTTTTTTTTTGTCGATCGACATAATTTTTCAAATATGTAGAAGAAATTAGAATTTGGGATAATATTTCTAGTTTACCTCGAGAATTCGATGATGAAATTCTGTTTAAATATGGTGAAGACCGCAATCCCAACCCCTTGCAGTAATCCTAATTTGAACTATAAAGTGTATTTCTTGTATATACTTTAATTTGTAAGAATCACATGGATTTTCGATTCTCCACATACAACTTATGTGAATATGTAACTTATGTGTATACAAAAAAGTTTATTTGTGAGTTAAAGTGTCCGGATGACATTTAGTTATATTTTTGTAGGGCTAAGTAAAGTAGAAAGTTTTTAATTCAGTTTAAAATTGATTTTCCTAGATTGCCTCTTCAACGAAAATTATAGTTGTTTTAGGCAAAATTAACATACTTACTTTGTAATGATTATGAGAAATCTGACGTAAAATAAAATCTTCAAAAACAGCCATAATTTTTTTTAATGTTATTAAACGTACACCGCAAAAGCATTTTAAGTAACGTACGCTTCACGGTCCGCATGACCCGACCGCGGCGCCATTACAAATAGAATTACAGAGGCGCCGCCAACTGAAACAAATACGTGGGATCGAATCCAGTCCGATTTGTAAACCAAAATAAATTCTCTTAACATTGATTTTCAGTGTTCCAAATGCATTTTGTACCCTGCATGAACACAAATAATTTTATTTGGGAGTTAAAGGTGTGGACAGCATTTAAATTTGTTTTTATAGGGCCAATTGACCCCTTCTAGTGTTACTAAGTTATCCTAGCAGATTTTAAGTATACATGATACTTCTACACTTATAACATTATTGTATAGTGTTATTTGGGGATAAACGGTCACTCCTATCTTTTATGTAGCAACTTGTAACCTGTGGTATGATTTCATCCAGTCCGGCACAGACGCTCTCAGTGGGCTCTGTTCTTCTGCTGTCTGTTGCTCACGGCAGCAGCTGGTAACAGCTTTGCTACAGACGTCTTTACACACTTCGGGAATAAGCTGCCCGCCTTGAATCTTACCGCCTACTGTTTGGACTTGACTTGCCCTATTCCATAGCGCGGTTTTGGAACATGATCTGGAAACGCACAATAAATATTACTGTTGCCTTAAACACAGTATTTTACCATGAAAAATCTAATCACCAAAAAAATGCTGTCCAAAACACAGCCATAAAAAAATGTCTTTAAACGTACACCGCAAAAGCATTTTAAGTAACGTACGCTTCACGGTCCGCATGACCCGACCGCGGCGCCATTACAAATAGAATTACAGTCGCGCCGCCAACTCAAACATGCGCATTGAATCCACTCCGGTTTGGTTTGTAAACTAAAATAAATTCTCTTAAAATTGATTTTCGATGCTCAAAATGCACTGTAGGAATACAAATCATTTTATTTGCGAATTAAATGTCTGTGTTTAATTTTGTTTTTATAGCGTTAGGCGATGTACTGTTTGGACTTGACTTGCTTTTCTTTCCAGCTTTTGAACATGATCCGGAGACAAACAACATTTAATGCCAAAACGAGGGCGGTGGAGCTCAAGGTAACTTATGAGATGGTCGGGTTTGTGAAGATGATTGTTGGATATAACATGCAATAGAATAACTAGTAGGAGGAAAGTAAGGAGTGGCTTTTTAGGAGTCAGTAAGAAGCAAGTAAGGAGAGACTCATTAGTAGTCAGTAAGAAGAAAGAAAGCAGTGACTTCTTAGGAGTCAGTAAAAAGCAAGTTAGGATTAACTTCTTAGGAATCAGTAAGAAGCAAGTAACTCTAAGTTGTTAGAGACTGAGTTAGAGTGTAGACTCCTAAGGGAGTCAGTCAATAAGAAGCAAGTAAGGATTGACTCCTTAGGAGTCAGTAAGAAGCAAGAAAGGAGAGACTCAATAGAAGTCAGTAAGAAAAAAGAAAGGAGTGACTCCTTAGAAGTCAGTAAAAAGCAAGTAAGGAATGACTCCTTAGGAGTCATTAAGAAGCAAGTAAGGAGTGACTCCTTAGGAGTCAGTCAGCAAATAAGGAGTGACTCCTTAGGAGTCAGTAAGAAGCAAGTAAGGAGTGACCTCCTTAGGAGTCAGTAAGGAGCAAGTAAAGAGTGACTCCTTAGAAATCAGGAAGAAGCAAGTAACTCTATGAAGAGATTGTAAACTCTGAAGGGAGTCAATAAGAAGCAAGTAAGGAGTAACTCATTAGAGGTCAGTAAGAAGCAAGTAAAGTGTAACTCTAAAGAGTTAGAGACTGAGAGTGTAGACTCCGAAGGTAGTCAGCAGGGGCGTATTTAGATATTTTGCGCCCTGGGCCAATAAGTTTTGCCGCCCCAGAAGTTTAGTAAAGTGCCCAAGTGCGAGTCGAGGACTCGCACACCGAGGGTTGCTACGCCGCCCCTGGCTGTTTGCCGCCCCGGGCCATGGCCCCCTTGGCCCTAGGGTAAATACGCCCCTGGTACTCAGTAAGAAGCAAGTAAGGAGTCATGTTGAGTTGGTTGAGCAGACAAATTGCTTAATTCAATAAAAAAAAATATATTTAAAAATTATACCTTAATCAAGTGTGGAATGACGATCTTGATATGCACCACTAGTTTTTTCCTGATCATGGACATTGCAACACATTAATTTCATTGTCTATTTTGTGAGGAAGTGTCCTTACCTATATTGTCAATGTCCAGAAGTGTTTGTTCGGACGTCATCATGGTTTGCGTAGAAATACTTTTAGATCTCCAAAAAACACTGACCCGTACAAAGCTGCCATACCCTACCCTCTTTATCAGTGTGGAATTGAAAGAATTTGTTCATTGATTAGATAAATTTGCTGTATTCGTATACCGCGGGGCCGTGGGGACCGGGAAATTTACTACTGCGCATCGCTGCCTTATTTACGATTAAATAAAACACGACTATTGGCTCTTTCATGAAATGTTACACTATGAAATATCTATACTGTACTGTACTAAATAGTTGTAAAAATAAGATGTCTGTATCTATACATTGAATACAGATAATTTGGTAATAAGAGTATCTATCTTAAGAGCGTGTGTGCTGCTATGAAAAAAAACAACGGGTAGCACTCCGGGACTGCCGCCGGAAGTGAAAACTTGAATATTAACGTTGCCGTTGTGCATTTATTAGGTGCGTCCAGATTTGTATCATTTGCCCGTATCAGATCATCGTCGCGTGGCATGATCGCGTGTGATAATCACGCGTTTGGACGTTGCGCCGATCGGATCGCTCGAAATCCATTTTGCTACGCGTATCACACGATATCGGACGAGTACGGCATGATCGGCGCGCCGACTGTAAGCGTCCAAGCAGCGCGATACGCAGTCATGCCACGGCACGATGATCGGATACGAGCAAATGATACAAGTGTGGACGCATCTTTAGGTGCGTTGTCAATGACATTTCAATAGTTTTTCGATCATGTCACGTGATATGTCGCGAGTTTAACATTTTTTCCCATCACAGCGCCTCTAAAGAAGTTTTCTCTTCAAAATTTGTAAAAATGTAATGTCTGTACAGTAAAGATATATTCAAAAAATATGTGATATGGATTATTTAAAGGTCACTGAATCAAACAGTATTGTTTTTGATGTTTTGTATGTTTGTATGTGTCATTGTGGCTTCATCACGTCTAAACGGCTAAACAGATTTCAAAAAAAAAAACGGGTAGCTCGTCATCCGCAGATGGTTATAGGATAGATTATGATCTCTTCCTCCTCCGCAAATGACGCAGACGCCTTCTAGTTTCCAATAAATTCAACAAATATTGGAGCATATTCAAGCTCAATAGTTTTTGTAAATGCATCAAGATATATTCCTTGATGCATTTACAAAATCTATTATTTTACATATACAATCAATTAATATTTTATCAACGCCTGATTATAATCAACCTTACATGTTCAGGGCAGCCAACCTTTGCCAACATTACTGTCACATCCATATCCATACTATTAATATTATAAATACGAAAGTGTGTCTGTCTGTCTGTCTGTCTGACTGTTACCTCTTTACGCTTAAACCGCTGAACCGATTTGGATGAAATTTGGTATGGAGATAGTTTGAGTCCCGGGGAAGGACGTAGGCTACTTTTTATCCCGGAAAAATAAATCTTTGCATCCAGGAAAATTGATACATTGTGAACATTTACATAAATAAAATAATTATCTCCTTTTTAAGTTTTTCTTTGAATAATAAACAGGATTCCTTTAAAAATGCGTTCCTTGTGACTTACCAGTATGATTTGATTCGCACCATCAACAATAACAACAAAAAAACTTGCAAAATGTATAACATTGTTTACCGAGATTTTGACCAGGTTCGATTCCCGGTTATGTATGAGTTAAAAGAAAATATTGAATGCCATTATTATTACAACTAAAATCGACGCCATGATTCCTAAGAACAGATTTTGCTATCTCTCATAGTTTCTGTCTTCTCCATTCGGACCCTTTTGGATTGATCACCCTGTATGTAAAACGTTACAATTATGTACAGTTGACTACAAGAATATGTATCTACTTTTGGACATTATCTATCACAACGCAAACGGTGAAAATGTGAATATATCTCTTTATAGTCGACTGTACGGCTACCAACTATAGCACCCATACATTGCATGCCAGAGTGCATATCTCTCTCTTTTTCCCTTCATCCGTATAATGGAAGGAAAGTATTTGTATTAGGGTCGATTTCACCAAAATTTAATTTACACGATAATGGCTACCCCAGTATAACTTTACTCTAACGCAGTGGTTCTTAACCTGTGGTCCGCGGACCACTGGTGGTCCCTGGAGGCATTCCAAGTGGTCCGTGAAGCTATCATAAAAAATAAGTAACGTGACGTGATGAGTCGAGTCGCCACCACTCGAACCGCGCGCGGCACGAGTCCGAAGGCGATACGCGGTGAACGAGTGCGGGGAGGGGGTCGGCGTGGCAAGCAATTTTAATTATAAACAAAGATCAGAAACAAATGAAAAAATTTTTCGACGATACTGGACTTGAACCAGTGCCTTGAGCCAGACCGGGGCAGCACGCTCTACCATCTGAGCTAATCGTCCAAAAAAAGTAAAGCAATTTTAAGTTTTTGTGAAATAATAAGTAAATAAGTGCTAGTCGTAAAATTATGCGTATTTTTATATAGATAGATCAAATAACCCTTTATTTATTTATATTTAGGTACCTTATATTACCAATAAACTAACTGGGTGGTCCTTGGCAAGACATATATATGGGAAAGTGGTCCCTCATGACTAAAAGGTTAAGAACCACTGCTCTAACGATTTATTCGATGGTTAACTTCAACTTACTCTCGAATAAGTTACTCGGTAACGTTGAACGAATGAATGTAATGAAATGGTACTACCCAAGTAAGTATCGTGCTTGGGCAATGATGCTGTATATTTTTTAGTTTGGGTAATACATTAATTTGGAAACAAGTAAGGAATCGTCATGGATTTTAGTCCAGTATAGAGATTTTATCTTTAGCTTAAATATTGGTGAAACGTAAAATGAGTTTACTTGCGAGTAATTAATGATTTATTATTGGAATAAAACTTATATTACGTTGGTGAAAGTGACCTTTACTTTACTCAAGTATATGTTGAACCATTGTTTCGGAAACGATCGGTTTAAAACTAGCAAACATTTATGATTATTTCACGTCGTAATTCCTAATCTACCAGTACCCTTTACACTAACCAATTTAACATTTCATGGAAAGCAGGCAGTTAACTATTTACGCCAATCGCTGGAATACATCAGCATGAAATTTATTGTGTTATAAAATTTACCGAAATTACCGCCATAAATAAGGTACCCGTGTGAATAGTTAGGCCTCCGAATCCCACACCTCCGTGACATTTGGTTTACCTTCATCAAATGTAATGTAACTAACTTTTGCTGCGTATTGCTCAGCGCCATTTTGACTGATACATTAAAATAATTCTGAAATTTCCCGATAGATGGCGCTGTAGTGCTGTACTGCTGTGCCGCTGTACTGAAAGCATGCTGTCTAAACTACTTTAGGCCATTATTTTTACTGGATTATTTTAAGGTCTAAGTGAATGTTTAAAGAACCTAATATTAAGTGTATTATGTAGTGTGTCTAAGTAACTAAATTTAGGTCATTCAACTTCACAACACCACAATTTTACTTTATGTAACTTTCGGAGCAATTATTTTAGAAACTGTCCATTTAACCAAAAGTTTTTTAGAAGAACTGTCGAAATATGTACCTCACGATGTTTTCTGAAAAAAAAAACCGCTTTTGTTACATGTATGGAGTGATATTTATATTATAGAAATATTTATTTTTCATATTTAACTACAAAACTAAGTAGTGACTAATAGACGACACCTATCTGTACTCCAAATTTCATCGATATACATTTATGGTTTTTGAGTAAAATGCCTATGATATACAGACGGACGGACATGATGAAACTATAAGGGTTCCGTTTTTGCCGTTTTGGCTACGGCACCCTAAAAAGAACCTAATAATGCTTTACATCAAGTTTCTTAACAATAAATCTATTACATTTATATCAAGATCAAAAGTTATCAAGACTCCATGATCGCCAAGATTACCTGGAGATTGGACTTTATTTTACACACCATAAAATACAATGAAAAGTCTTTGCAAGGTTCGAATACATGCAGAAAAAGCATTTTTGCAATGAATTTACGATCGTAACGTGAAATCGTGCTAAAGTTTCATGTACGCGGATAGAGTAAGTACCTAGGAGATATTATTTATTTATGTTCCAAGTACTCTACCCCTTCTGTCCCTTTAGTTATTTTATTCTTTTATTTTATTTTCATTTAATATTACAAGCGTGGGTTTTTAAAGTACATTTAAGAGCAAAGGTAAAAACATACAACATAACACACCGAAAGTTTCAAAAATATGTACCTACACACCAAGTAAATTGTTATAGTAATAATATTGCTAACAAGGATTTGGTTATATTATTAACTAGCTGTGCCCGCGGCTCCGCCCGCGTGGAATTCGGTATGTGTCAGTAAGTGGCTACTTCACCCCTCTCCCCTGGTGGCGTAACTTGAAGTAAGGTCCAGATAAAATATTATACAATTACCACTAAATAAAACTACACTCCAAAATCAATAGTTTTTCGCCCTTATTCAAATTTTTGACGTGATTTAAAAGACATAGAGTATATTAATACTTAGTAAGTGTATATCGGACGATACAGTACCACTTTTCTATTTTAATGTCCTTAACTGTACCTATCCAAATCAAGTCCATGGCAAATATCATCCAAAACGATTCTCCAGTCAAATCAGTCTAAGCATGAAAAGTTAAAAACACATAGAAATCCATACTTCACACACTTTCGAATTTAGGTCTAATATTATTTAGAAGTAAGATTAGAGGAAAGGTGAATATAATTAATTGATAGATTCAGGAGTTACTTTGCGGAATTCCATACTAGATCGATGGATTATAGTTCCTTTGCTGTTCCGCGAACTAGTGTGTTTGTTAGATGTGACAATAAATTGTGCTCACAAGCGCATGTTTTCATGCAGTTTCCATAAAAAAATACGCATGCAAATACAACAAACCAACACCAAACAGTATAACCCTCGACACGTGTTTCGCCTCTCTACGAGGCATCATCAGGAGATGCAGGAGATGTTGACGGTCCGGCGAAAACTCCCGAGAAAAATGCATTTTTCTCGGGTGATCGCATGTGATGAGATGCATGTGATGAATCTTTTATGTACGGTACGGATCACATTTGAAGCACCTTTTGAAGTCGTTGTCAAACCTGATGTAAATAAAGTTGTTTATTCAGCAATAATACGAATTACTATGACTAAATATATATGTAGGTAGATAATAACTAAAGGCTCGCCGCTGCGGTTCTTAATAGTAATAAATTAATGGTTTGACACCGACTTCAAAAGGTGACTCAAATGTGATCCGTACCGTACATAAAAGATTATATAGGCCCACCAACACCTTTTCATCTTTTTATTTTTTTCTAAGCCACAAATAATCTGTATTTTTTTTCTGACAATAAGGAGGCTTATTCCTACCTATAAACAAAATTTCAAGATCTTTTGAAAATTTTCATTCATTCCCCATTGTGTGTGCTGGGAGTCCTGAAGCGCTCAATGAGTTTAGGAACTCCGTCGGGTATATTGTGACGTTGCCTTCATCCATGACAGTGTTAATGGAATTATATTTCGGATTTTATTCAAAGGCTATACTTTATTACTAGGCAGCAATACGCAGTATTGTGCCATCTTCGTCACACGTTTAAAGTCAAAAACCCAAAGACTACAAATTCTACCCTTCCACCTGGCAACCCAGCCGGCTAGATGGTTTCATTACGTCTTTTTGTGTCATCGGGTTCACACGTATGTAGAACAAAACTTATTAAATTTGTTGCTAAACGGGAGAGAAATAACATTGCTTATAGGTAACGTAGGTAGTGAGTGATAGTAATTAAGACTACATGCATTGGATGGTGAGAATATTTTTTTAATAGTGCTGTTTTTTCGACATCGATTTCGTCCATATTTCGTCAGTTTGCGTGTAAGTGATAAGATAAATGTTTTTTATTCACACACAAATTCGATTATGATTCGTGCAAGAAAAGTACGTACCTACTCATCACGACTACTCATCTGATTTACAATAAATAAGTAAATCGTTACATAATCGTTAAGTCGTTCAAATATTTGGTTACAGGAATAATGCACAATAATATATTATAATATTTCTGTTTTTATGTTGCATAGATGCAAGAGGCCATAGATGCAAAAGGACAATGATGTAGGTACATATAAATATTGTATCTTTCAAAGGTAAAATACCGTACCAATTAAAAGACTCTACAAATATTACTTACAAATATAATTCAATAGTAAACTAATGACAATAGGGAATATGCATGATTTTTAATTTTTGCTTTATTAAAGGCTTCTTCATGTAAGTAACAGTAGTCAAAAAGAATTTTTCGAATTACTATAAAAATACCCAAGATATAAGCCATCAAACATTTTATTCTATCTCTTTCTAGCAAACAGAATTTAATATGGAGTTTATATGACCGTAGTAGACTGTGACGTAACAGTCTATGTCGGACCTCACTGTCAAATCGCTATCTAATTAGTAGTTTAAAATGCTTATACCATACGTATTTTTTAGCCGATTTTAATTTTAATTTCACTTTTTGGAACAGTTTTTACGGTATTTTGATATTTCGTTAAGAAAAGCGATGAAAAAATTTCATGCGTGTTCCCTATTGTTATTAGGTGTTGCAGGCAGGTATAGATTTTTAGCTTCCATCTATCGTATTGGATCATATAAAGCGTCTCTATTTCTTAGCTATACCTATTTGCTTGATCATTTATTTATTTTTATTTATTTAAACTTTATTGCACAATACAAACTGTTAGAACTGGCGGACTTAATGCCTTAAGGCATTCTCTACCAGTCAACTATAGGGCCAAATAGAAACTAGTAGTTAGTGCAGGATCATTATTGTTGAGAATACAAAAAAAAAAGTAAAGAAAAGAGACAACAAGTCAATATGGGGATATATACGTATCAATATTTATATACATACACACATATTATATAAAAGTTCAAATAGATAAACGCAATACGATTATAAAATATATGTACCCTTACACCTGCAAAACATCACACAGACAATCAATCTTGAGATTTATTAAAGAGATGATTGCGCAACATGCGCTTGAAAGAGAGAATGCTCTGAGCTTGCCTTATAGAGAGAGGAAGATCGTTCTATAAACGAATTGCTTGAACAGAGAAGGATTTGGACATAAAACTAGTGCTGAGAGAAGGAAGAGAGAGTTTGAGACTGCGAGCAGAGCGCAGCTTACATCCAGGACGGGCAGTTACAAATGTAAACATAGATTTAAGATAATCCGGTGTGTTTGGATTACATAAAATGTTGAAAAGGGTACAAAGAATTTTTAAGGACCTGCGTTCGCGAATGGGAAGCCATTTTAACTGACGGCGATACTCAGATACGTGGTCATATTTCCGGAGGTTGAAAATAAATCGAATGCAGTTGTTGATTAGCCGAACCAGCTTGCTCAGAGACTCCTGGGTAATATTGGAGTAGCACACATCAGCCTATTAGAGTAGCACAGATCATGTCTTTCTTTCAAAATTATTGTTTTATGAAGGTAACATTTTTTTTATTGAAGTTTTTAAATGGATTTTAATACACTCCGATTGAAACGAGCATTACTTATCTGTCAATATATCCTAACAATGTTTCTTTGCATTTTTATCGTTAGCTTCATCCATCATCATTAAAACGAATTTGTGATAAATTTCAATGGAAATTCTTTTGTTTAATAGAAAAATTGGTCCGAAATTAGTTTTATCATATGATTGTATAAGAATATTACATAATCTAAACAGATTAATTAAATCTGTTTAGGTACTAAGTAATCTGACATGTTTTTTGCTACTAGCGTAATCGCAATAGGCTGTTCAATAGAAACTCTTAATAGTATTGCCTTTAACGTTATGTTCCGTTAATAGCAGTTGTTCGGTACAATATGCACCTAACACGTGACGCGCCCCTGCGTACGTATGCGTTTTAGCTACATTGAGGTCAACACTAATTTCAATTTATTAATTTAATGCAATTACAGATACCGTCGCGACCGGGTGCATTCGAACACAGTTTTATAACATTTTAACATTTAGAAACATTTTAAACTAACTTAGCCTTTAGTGTGTTTAGCAGTAGTTTTTTTAGACATTAAACATTTTCTTCTCTTCTCCGGACTTTTAACATTTACTCACAACCCTCGCCCACCACAGCAGTAGAGATTTACACATAGAAGAAAGAAAGATCTGAACATGCACATGAAGAAACACATGCACAGGAAAACGTGCGAGGTGTTAGGCTTTGTATTGATCTTCGAATCGATATGTTACATATTTATTGTCATAAAAATATTATTTAGTTCCTAATTCACAAGTGACACAAAGTACAAGTTGAAAAGCAAAGAAGAATGTAACCGAGGTTTTGAAACTTTGCATTTTACATCAATTAGTCCTCGGATCGATTAATTTTTATTATTAATTATTTCTATCTTATGTTTGCATATTAATTACAGATAAACCGTGCATGTTAACGGTTTATTGTTATTATTAATTTATTTTATTTTTACGCCCAAATGTTGGTGTGATTACATTACAAGGCTCTGAACATCTGCCTAGTAATAAAGTATAGATAGCCTTTGGATAAAATCCGAAATATAATTAACAATCAAACGAACTTACCTTAGTAAAGTCTGATTCCAATTATATGAGGATTTTATCCAAAGGCTATAACGGCCCATCCCTCCCAGTCCCAGCTCCAAAAATAAATATAAATTAACAGCCATTGTGGTCGATAACACAAAAAGTATACTCTAAAATAATGAAACCATCTAGCGACAGGGTTGCCAGGTGGAGGTGGCAGAAATTTGTAGTCTTTGGATTTCTAACTTTAAACGTGTGACGAAGATGGCACAATACTGCGTATTGCTGCCTAGTAATAAAGTAAAACCTTTGGATAAAATCCTCATATAATTGGAATCAAACTTCACTAAGGTAAGTTCGTTTGATTGTTGATTATATATTGCTTGATCACCTTCGATTTCCGCCAATACGCGCATTAACAGCTCTCTTACAAACCCAAGAGTTCTCACGTCGTGTCACCTAACTCAGGTCTCCCTATACGCTCCGAATGTGGTCTTCATCGGACGGAATGATCCTGCATAACGTTTCTGGTAATCGAACCAGGGCGTTGGTTTCCTCCAGAAGTCCTTTCGACAACCTGAAGCAGTACCTGGGCGAATTCCTGCACATGTGAGCCTCCTCCTTGTTGATACCACCGAGCCACTTATCTCGTATTTTGTTGTATTATTAAATCAATTATTCAATTAAATTTGTCGATATCCGTACCCCCTCTTCTAAACTCAGAGTTAATTTGGCAAAATGCTTCCTCAGTAGCTTAAATTATATCATAAGATATTTTTTTGCGCCACCTAGTAGTTTAGCAGGGTACTCGATAGTTCGTAGGCTCGAGAAACAGCTAGAGTTGGTTTGAGAAAAGTTTGCACCTCGTTCCTAAGTAGCGCGATAAGATTCAGGTGCAAACTTAAAGGGCTACCCCCCCTTTTAGGGGTTGAATTTTTATAGCCTATAACCTGGCCGAGGATTTTCTCGACAGATTCGTAAAGTTTGCATCAAAATCTGTTCAGCCGTTTTCACGTGATGCGCGTACATATAAACAGACAAACAGATAAACAGACAAAAATTCTAAAAACTGTTGGAACGTGTTCTGTTATCAATTCTAAGTATCCCCAGCCAACTTTTTTTCGAATATCTTCCATGTACAGACTTTCGACCCTCTTCAGCTTTATTATATGTATAGATGACATTTTGTCATGACTCATGAAATTATGTTTTCAAACTCTTTTCAGTTTTTCTTACACCTGATCGTTTTAACTTTAGAAACGAATATACTAAAAAGGTGTTCCAAATGCCATTACCATTAAAGATCATCATATTTTAAACCGACTTCAAAAAAAGGAGGGGGTTCTCAATTCAGTCGTATTTTTTTTTTTTTGTTTGTCACCTCAGAACTCCGTCATTTACACGACAATTTCTACGTCATTTACACGTCATTCACCTCTGAGGTCTCTACCAGTGTTTTTTAATTCGCGGACCGCAAGTCGATTTAGAAAATTATTTTTCGGTTAAGAGTACAAATCTCCAAGTTGGTCCAATAAAATTTTGGTGAAGATCTGATGATGAGATCGATGAGGAATCGAAGGAATTCCTCAAATGTTTTGGGCACATCTAAGGCGATTTTGGTGTTTATTAAAGTAGAACAAGCATTTACACTCGAACATCATCATTTGGTGAAGAAAAACTGATGATGAAGACACAAGCCACCAGTCACTCATTAGGGCTCAACCAGTGTTATTTAATTCACTAATCGCAATATAATTCTTTATCATATTTTGCTTAGAGGCAGAAGTTGGTTTAGATCAGGGTAGCAAAGTGGAGCTGATAGTGGAGAATCAGAGAACTCCTCAACGGTTAAGGGCCCTGATTCTGAAATACCAACGTTCAGCTACACGTCGTGAGCAATTGAAATTAGAATGCATTGTGGCTGTAAGTGCCGTATAAAAGTCGTAGAAGTCATAAAAGTCGTGTATTATGTGTGGCTTCGATCGTCAGAAGGAAGATTTCGTAGTCTTGTAATTTCCGTTAACGATCTCTCATCATGTGGTCGAATTAATAATTTGTTGGCAAAAACTAACAACGCAATACCTTCCAAAGTTTTGACACGGCTTAGTGCAACATATATTTGCCCTTTAGCCAAATTCTTTTTATGAAGGCCTATCACAGCTTTCTCGAGGTTGGTACCTTGTAGCTTATGAACAGTAACAGCCCAACTTAATATTAAAGGTAACATACGACGCTCCACATCTCCGTATCCCCTTGACGCTTGAAAGGTAGTACATGATCGAGGTATGGGTATGCAACCGTCACTAATCTTTTAACCCAAGACCAACAGTTTCATCGTCAAATTTTACGTACACGGCTTCCGGGAGCTCCCCGTCCTCCAGCTGATCTCGTCTTAGGGCCGGTCATTTTTACTTTATTGTGCCCATAGCTCCATTCACTAGTCTATCAGAGACGGAAATATTCCGTCTAAACATCACTCGAGATTCTACGCCAATTTGAGTTGCGAGATAATTATTTAAATATTATGGGTCAGTTGAGACTGTTAGTCGTATTCTTTTTTAACTAAGCTGCTGCTGGACTTAACAATTTTGACCTAGCCAATTCTTATAATTTAGATTTGATTTACAATAGTCTTATCTACAATTGTTCTTATTTATTTACAATAGGGTTTCCTTAATCTTCTCATTTTGGGCTCTAAAATACTTTATATGACTAAAATCTATCACTAAAAAGCAAAAAATAAAATATAAAATATATATAAAAAGAACGGACTTCAAAATAAACTAAAAAGCAAAAAATTATCCTTTATGTACGGATAACATTTGAATCACCTTTTGAAGTCGGTGCCAAACCTGAAGTAAAGTTCAACAAAAATACGAATTACTAAGTATAACTAAATTTAGGTAATAACTAAAGGCTCGCCGCCGCGGTTCTTGCGTGCCATTTGTGTTAATAGAAATAAATGAATGGTTTGGCACCGACTTTAAAAGGTGATTCAAATGTGATCCCTACCGTACTTACATAACAGATTATTTTTGGCTTTTAAGTTTATTTTGAAGTCGGTTCTTTTTTATATAAAAAAAAATATTTTAAGAAAGATTTGCACTAGCTCATGCACGTGACATACCAAAGCAAAATATTGTTCTACACAACTTTTTATGAGGTTCAAGTTCAAACGTACAAATAATCAAAGTGCGATAGATTAAAAAAAACTGGCCAAATGCGAGTCGGACTCTATAAATGGCCGTATCTATATGAAAATCCAGTGTTAGCTTAAGCCCTACTCCTAAGCAAAATGTGCGCGGTGCTTGATCATTTTATATTGGCTACTGATATAGACAGACAGACATAAAAATATTTTTTCAGATTTATTTTGTTGATTGTGCTTTAAGAGCTTCCTTCATACCAAATTTCAAGTTTCTAGAACAACTGGAAGTACCGTATAAATTTCAAAAAGTGTCGAAATATACGTTTTTTGCGGCATAAACGGCCGTATCTTTTTTACGTAAACTTAGAAGTTTGATATTCACAGTTTCAAGAAACTGTAAACTTGAGTATATAGTTTTAATTTTAACTGGATACCTCCCTCCACACGTTCCTGAGGTAAAAGGGTCTTGACAGATAGACAGATGGACAGACGGACAGAAAAACAGGCGGACGGAGAACAGAGTGATCCTGTAATATAAGGGTTCCGTTTTTTCCTTTTGAGGTTCCGTACCTCAACCCTCAAAATGGTAATTATTAAACAACCTATGTGGTAATATTAAAAAAAAAACATTTTTAAACACTCTACAGGAACCCTTACAACCATTTCATAGGTTAATTTAATTCACATCATAGCTTGCGCGGTGCAGGCGGCATGTAAGCTATATTTTTTTCGTAGAATCAATGATGCACTACATTGTTCTGTTCCGTGCTTGCAGGGTACGCACAGAGAGCTAGAATAGACACAACAGAACATAAATAATAAACTACCCATAAATATTATGTGAGCTTATAAATTTGATGGCGCAGTCGGTAGGCCAAATATGTTTGTAAATAATTGAGCACCAATATAGGATAAAATTGAGTAATTCCGTTACAATTGAACTTGAATTGGTGTCTGTTCTTACGTTACCTACTCATATAAGTATAAAATATAAATTGAAATATGTGCTTGTGCTTTCTTAGTTTCTTTCCTTAGTTTCCTATCGGATCGAATCAGTTAGTAAGGCAACGTGTACATTCATCTCGTATTTATTTATTTATTTAATCTTTATTGCACAAAGGAAAACCTTAACGTAAAAAAGGCGTACTTAATAACATAGGACATTCTCTACCAGTCTACCCTGAGGCACAGCAGATAAAATGTGGGCGGTGCAACTAATTTTCAGAAATATTTTTTAAAGATAAATACTTAGATACATACATATTCATATAACATACTTATATACATGAATAAATTCAGATTAGAAACATGATAGGATTCTATATTGATTGTAAAAAACTACAGTGACTGTCTGACATCAATTTGATTTCACATTTTGATTGAAAACAAAAGTGGGAAAACAAGAAAAAGTAAAACTAGCGTGATAATGATTTATGTATTACCTTACCAATTACGTTGTGTATCATTGAAGTTTGATCGCCTACGGTATTAAAATTCACTTTAATATAGAAGCTTCATGAATGTAGGTACATTATTAATTTGCAAGATACAGAGGATTTTGTCATTGACCCGTATTGGACTGCGGATGTAGAGGATTTTCACTAAAACGTGTACCCCCACTTGCTGAAACTAATTCGGACATATTATATGGGACAGTATAATCGTTTTGTTTTTCTTTTGTTCAAAATGGAGTACTGAACTCTAAGTATGGTCTAGAATACGTAATAAATAGGTAAGCAAATAACATTGCCGCATAGGGGCCTTCCAACGCAGGAAAATGAAATGAAAATACCTATTACTCATAAATACAAAAGAGACCAGTTAGATACAGTTCCAGTTTTTTTAACGCAATTTTTTTTTGCTTTAGATATATTGTTTACATAGAAAGCTTTTTAACAGTCAAACAAACATTTCAAGTGCATCCCTTTTCCATTCCTACCCAATTAATCATAATAACGTTTACTACAAGCCTTTGTTCCTCGGCGGAACCACTTTGCATGAAATCCGCCTCTAAGTGAATTCAATTCGAAATTATTAGTGAGCAAAAAATAAAGACGTTTAAGAGATTCGCTTTCAGACTTCATTTAACTTTGAAATAACGACCAAGAATATGCGGGATTTCCTTTATTTTAAGTACCTTGTTTATTCACTGAACAACGAGCAGATTTTGATATCGGTTAGTCATTTTTATGTGAAGACTCTTTTAACTTACACGTACAGATTCCGTAAAAAATCAAGTGCCTTACGTTTCAAAAGTTAGAGCTCTGTCACAGATTTTTATGTATTTAATTTAAGTATTAAAGTGTATCTATATATTATGTACATCGTCGCCTGGCACATGCGCTCATTTTCATGTAGTTTACACAAAAAAATACGCATGCCACTATCAGCCAGTATAATCCTCGACACGTGTTTCGCCTCTCTACGAGGCATCATCAGGAGATGCAGGAGATGTTGATGGTCCGGCGCGTCCACCCGAGAGAAGTGAAATGTCCAAAACGATCGGCCCTACATAACATGAATATGAACATACAGATAGACAGACAACGGAAGCTTAGTAATAGGATTTCGTTGATACGGTCGGCCAAGAAATTGGTATCACTTTTCAACTCTTCTATAATGTGTATAAAGTTTGAGAAGTGGTAGACCAATTATTTGGCCAACTGTACGCCTAAAAATAGACGTGTGCGCCAGTTTTAAAATTCGCACCGTAAGCGTATTGTACAAATAGAGATTCAATAACCTCGCAGTAACCTTCAGTGCAGGTTTAAATATGACAATTATGAAAAATAGTCAAAAAACGTGCAACTTTTGAAGCTTTGAACTGACGAAGTTGCACTTTTATGACCTGAATGCAGCCTCACCTCACCTTATTAAGGATGTAAATAAATGTATGTTGCTTTACGTTTCCTATTATTAAAGTTTCCTATCGTATGAAAAATGGGAAAAAGGATCCATAACCACCCACGTGCTGATTTTGGTTTAGAAAGAAAGAAATAAATACTTTTAAATTAAACTTTATAAATAAAACTGCGTATTTTTATGACGGTGCCCCCAAGTACTCTAAGTACATAGTTAACTCTAAAAATATATTTTTCATGACATTTTTGTGAATCCAAAGTTCATCAATGTACATCGTGTAGTTTTTGGGTAAAATGCCTGTGACATACGGACGGACAAACGGATGGACGGACGAACATCACGAAACTATAAGGGTCCCGTTTTTGTCAATTTAGCTACGGAACCCAAAAAAAACAAAACCTGTACACCCGTTCACAAGTTAGGGTGCCTCAGACAGATACGCAGACACATGGTTATATAGACAAACACATACACATAGGCACTCCGATACAACACTTATACATATAAAATCCCTCTTTTCGTTGGGGTAAAAAAATAGATTATCTTACATCCAATGAAAAAAAAAAACAACAGCACTATAGTATTCAATTTATTCAGTCATTAATATCTCGTCAATCACAATACGTTAGGTCAGGTGCGTGCAGTGCGACGACTCAGATTTATCACCGTTAATTAATAACCAACTACGCGGTTAATCAAAATAAGTATGAAGTGGTCGTTTGGCAAATTGACAATAATTGTTATAGAATTGACGACGACTATTACTGAGCGATATATCAAACTTCGCGAGGACACCATTAGGGAGGAACATAAAGCATTAAACCACTTCAGATTGCATCGGGCATATTATTCGCTGTGTGCGAAGTACTAGGTGTAATATAATCGATCGCAGCGCTCATTAGTGACCAAAAGCAAAACTAATGTTGGCGCTGTTATCTGTCATATCTCAAAGTAATTCGTTTAGACTTGATTACCTAATTTGAATAAACCTGGTCCTTAAAATAATACGCATTTCGATCTGAAAACGATATTTAATTTGTCACTAGCGATACAGGAACAATTAAATATCTTAATTATTGAATGAAACCATAAAAGTAGCTTTAGCTTCTTGTTTTACAGTAAAACTATAATTAAAAATTAAGTAAACAAACCCTGATATATTCAAAATAAAACACACTTTTTGAATCAATTTTACTCACCCCATTTGATTTGAATGACGAAAATTGATTTGACAACCCTTTCTCCACCCAAATTACGGTATCACAGTAATTTTGGAAATCAATTAATAGATAATTTTGGATTATCATAACATTTTGTCACAACGTCGTGATTAAATGTCAATACGTCAGAGCCAACAAAGTTGTGGACGCTAGGTGGAGCTGAAAACGCGCACGGAGCCAATAGAGTATAGAGGACTATTTAACAGACAAAAACGCATGGTCCAAAATAGAAACCAAATAATTACTTTTACCGGGACACGGTTCTTATAAGGTGGCATATCAAACGTACTTAAGTTGTTTTAAATAAAAAAAACATATTTAGATTTTTTTGTTCTATTATTATTATTATTTTTTTTTTTTTAAAGTTTTGATATGTTTTCTTGCAGAACTAAATACGCATTGAGTTTATACTTAAAATATATATTTAGGATAGGCTAAGTACAAATATTGTAATAGATATAAGACTTATTTCGAAAAAAATACTGACTGTTGAGTTTGTTTCGACTTTCTTCTCAACAGTGGTCTCCTCTTGGGAAACTCCGTAGAGTCAGAATTGTAAAAATGCCCTTGCGGCCTGCTTACAGAATATTATTTCGTTATATCATTAGATACATTCCCCTCTGCCAAAGTATATGACGAATGTCGGGTCAGTTTATACGATAAATTGTTAGTGTGTGTGTGTTTCTTGCGTTTGTAGGTTTGTTTTATCGTGTGCGTTTGTAGAAGTTGGAATTTTTCCTTGTGATGTAATACGTGTTCTCGTCTCCCGTTAAAAGTGGTTGAAAAAATTGTTCTGCAATTAAGCGCTCTAAGGGCTGTGACTTTGGGATGTTAATAGACAGTCAGCATTATTGTTAATCAGAATTTTTTTTAAGAGTTAAAATATTTTTCATTGTTACATATTACAAGGTGCCCGCAACCTCGTTCGCGGAGGAAAAAGTCATAACCCCTCTTTTCTTCTTTAGCATAGTCGGGTAAAAAGTATCCTTTAACCATCTGGGGATACCTAGCTTCCCGTGTACCAAAAATTGTGGAAATCTGTTAAGCCGGTTTAGCGTGATGAAGCCATCACGACATAAACAAATATACAATTTTTTTTATTCAGTGACATCCAAATAGATCATTACAATTGTTTTTTGAAAATAGCTTCAATGTACAGAAATTTCATTTTACAACTTCATAATAGTATAAATGAAAAATTACCAATATGAAGGGGGGCAAAAATATTAAGTCTAGCTACTAAATCAAGTAGGAAGGCCTTTATTAGCACATTCTCAAAACAATATGTGGTTGAAAAAAAAACGGGTATTGACTTTTTCACCTCCACGAACGAAGTTGCAGACGCCTTCTAGTAGAAAAGAAAACATATTTTAAAATTTTTCATTTGCAATACACTTGGGCTTTTCATGTTTCTAACTATTCCAAATTTGAACTAGATAGTGGACAGACAGAGTCGCATCATACGAGTAAGGGTTCCTTTTTTACACGTTTTTTGCGGAACCCTAAAAACGGCCCATTTCAAGCAATATAAGCCAGGTGAATACTGCTTCCCGACTTCAAGGGGATCTATTAACTTGAATATTTCAACGATAAATGATAGGAGAACTTGGATAGGTATTGCAATTAAACAAAGTTACGCGAGAACTTACTCCAAAGCTAATTGATCGAATCTATTATTCAATGGCGGAACTTTCAGAGGTGTTGCGTTTCACTGACAGTTGATATTGAGCTTTTAAAAGTCGATTTAGGTTATGAAACGGTACGGAAAGTAAATAAAAGAAGCCTTATATCACGTGAAATTAAATGCTATCTTTAGTGATGCTGGCAAACGAAACGTAAACAGGCATTTTTAGGGTCCCGTAGCCAAAGTGGCAAACATGGAATGCTTATAGTTTCGTCATGTCTGTCCGTCTGTGTGTGACAGGCATTTTACTCCTAAACTACATGATGTATATTGATGAAATTTGGAGTATAAGGTGCCTTGTATAAGCAGTTACTTTGTTTGATAGTTAAATAATAAAAATATATATTTTTAGGGGTTGGGGGGGGGGGGAGGGGGTCCACTGATGCAAAAGAAAAAAAATTGAATACGCAGGGGTGTCCCCGATAAACGGCTTTTTTTCGGTATTCTTTGCGTAAGTAGTTTTCGGTACATTTTGAATCGCAATATTTTTTTAAACCGTAACAGGTGTAGTCTTGAGGTAGATCAGAGCTATAAAGAAAAAATACGACATTAAGGTCGGTTCATCCGTTTAGAAATTACTATGCCACTGATAGATACACACTGACGCCAGACTTCAAAGACTCCGAATACTATCAATACCTCGTTCTGCAATCGCCATTTTAATTTTGAAGGTTAATTTTGTTTTATTGCCGTGGCCACGTCGTATTTCTTTGCTGCTTGGCGCTTAAAAGGTTGAGAAGTGAGTCACAATTAGTGTAATATTTTAATAAATTAAGGATGTACGGCAAGAAAAGTATATTTTTTACCAAATTTTGACATTAATTTGGGTTTATATCTTCAGAATATGCGTCAGGAAAGTGATAATGGGGTGATCGCCTGTAGAAGTACCCAATTTCATTTCACATAATACACACAAATATCCACAGAATGTTAAACTTATTACTTAGGTACACCACTCTTTTATCTTGGGGAGCTTAAAAATAATCATATCCGAAACCAGTCGCGCTATATCCTCCTGAAGCCGAGAGTGATTTATGCATTTTTGAATTTCGAACCTTTTTGAATTTTATGAGAGTTCAAAACTCGATTTTATTTTGTCCTCGCACGAGGACTCAGGAGGATAAAAGGTGCTTACAAATTAGATGATAATATTTTCAGATCTGATAGTACTCATCCATAGAAGTAGACTTAAGTATAAAACTAATTTAAAGTTTATATTAGTTTTTCGAGAAAATTAGGAAAATAATTGTGCCACGTAATAACACCCTGTTAATGAGATTATCAAAATTCAGTGATTAAGACTCAATAATTATGAAAAGTTATCTTTTAACATATTTCTCGCCAATCTTAATAAATGTCATTGATCACAAACTAGGTCGCTCACTTGACAGAAAGTGATAACCACCTTGTCAGTTAATGGCACAGAATGATAATATTTGCGCAGAATTTTTATTTTATTATTTTGTTCGGAAAATGAAAAAAAAATGTAATTTAAATAAAACAATTTAACGGATTATATCGCGTATATTATCTCATTTGAGTTCCCGACGTTTCGGAAGCTTTTCAGCTTTCCAAGGTGACAATCATTCGTAGGCCAATGTACACATTTTTATAATAAGCTACCAGATGATGCTTTAAAATTACCATTTATAGGTTCCAAAAAGTACTTGAAAGTCTGTAATGACAAAGGCACATTATAGGGTAGAACAGACAAAAATGCATGGCCCAAAAGAGAAACCAAATATTTACTTTTACCGAACACGGTTCTTTTAAGGTGGCATATCAAACGTATGTAAGTTGGTTTAAATAAAAATAATTATTTTGCTTTTGTGTATAAAACACTGTTTAATTTTTACTTTTATAAGTTTTGATTTGTTTTCTTGAAGAACTACGCATTGAGTTTATACTCAAAACATTTATTTACGATAGGCTAAGTACAAATATTGTAATAGATATAAGAGTTATTTCGAAAAAAATACTGACTGTTGAGTTTGTTTCGGCTTTCTTCTCCTCAGTGGTCTCCTCTTGGGAAACATCTTAGAGAATAAAGATCATTATTTCATGTCATTATTATTTCACGGGTGGACTGAGAAAATATATGTTATGCTCCATCAAAGATACAATTTGTGCAAACTACCCACTTTGAAAAGACAAATAAAGATGTAGATACATGCCAGATGGGCCTAATCTGTAAAGACAGTTTACACATGTGCCAGAAGGGCTTAATTATTTTATTTTAATAATTTACTAAGCAGCATTTTACAAACGAGGCGTACTGAGGAGAAAAGAAACGCTGCGAAGAAAAGCTCCCAGACTACATCATTAATAATCATAATATTAAAAAAAAAACATAGACTATTAAACTACTTTTTAACAGATAAGATAGTTTTACACCGTTCGGAAATTAAGGTTTTGCAGTCCTGTGTCTCGCTTGTTCCTTGATGAGATGTACAGGATCCCAAGCTGGTGGTAGCGACAACCCAACTTCTCTATTGAAAATAGGATGCTTTTTAATCTCAATAGCCTCGCGTAGCATTCTGGGAAAATATATTTTCTCTTTGGCAATCCGTCAAATCGTTTTATTTAAATGGGTAATAATCGCGGAAACAAGAAAATATTACAAAAATGTCATATAAAAAGTTTCCTTAATTCCTATTTAAAGTAAACTATTTTGATGTAAGTTAACATATCTTAAAGTATTGGCATCTAATTTATAAGCACCTTATTTGTAAACTATAATTCCCAGAAAGGTTGTTTTAAATAACACGAACGTAAGTACAAAACTATCACGTCCCGTTTCCATTTAGTTCCGTATTTACAGCACGGTACAACACGATCAACTTCGGCAGATATTTCAAGAAAGTCGTAAGTGCGTTAGAATTTGAATAGCACATGCGCTTTTTATTATTCCAGGTAAGGAACTTTGTTCGTAATGAATGTTCGATATAGAGTTGATCCGGCGCGCGTCCGGTTTGTTGCCGGCCGCTGCATTCTGGAATATTTTCCATTACCTGAACTTTAGTAGACAAAAGTGTTATATCTTCTAAATTACACGGGCTCTTGTTTCCTTTTGTATGTGCTTTGGTTTCTATTCTGATCGTTCTTGCGCTGATGCTGTCGGTATAACCGATATGTATTTAGATCAGCGTAACGTAACCGTCTGTGTTGTACTTATGGACTAGAATTATTACCGTGCTCTTATTCTGAGGATATATTATTATGATGTAATAAAAACGCGCAGCAGACTGTATTTAACATATACTTCTCTTTTTCCTTGCAAGTTTGCCTTAATTTTCCGAAAATAAAATGTAATAATTTACTGGACGTAGCTCGAGATTCATAGGTGTCCGGAAATGGCAGTTGAACAGAGCCCCTTACCGACAGGTAAGACCTCTGACTACTCTTCCTACATGGCTACTTCTGACGTAATGCCGGAATACTCTAAGTCCTGCCACCAAGCGATCTTAAGTTGTGTCCACATTTGTATCATTTGCCCGATCAGATCTTCGCCCCGTGGCATGATCGCGTTCACGGTCACGCGTTTGGACTTTGCGCCGATCCGATCGCTTGAAATCCATGTTGCTACGCGTATCACACACTTAGATCGGACAAGTGCGGCGTGATCGCCGCGCCAACACAGTGAGCGTCCAAGCAGCGCGATACGCAGTCATGCCACGCCACTGTGATCGGATACGAGCAAATGATACAAGTGTGGACGCACCTCAAGATCGCTTGGTGGCAGGACTTACCTATGGACACCGCGGTTTTCAACCGTGCCATAGACGCGCATTTGTTTCGATACAATAGTTCTATGGAACGAAAAACTTGGTGCGCGTTGGCAGTGCGTTTTTGGTTCCTAAAAAACGCGGTGTCCGTATGCCCTTAGCTAGGAGGGTGGTGATAAAGCGTAGCTGAAGCTGCGTACCTACCTAGGATAGTTACCTAATTAGTAATTACACTGAACTCAAGATAAGAAGCTAATCCTGACACATGTCTCTAGTGTTGCAACATGTCGAGAAATATTATCGATAAAATTAAGTGTGAGAAGACTGCGTTCACTTAGATTTTGACGAAGTATTTAACTGGTGATATTTATGAAGGCCTTCCCCAAGGTTCTGCATAACGACCGGTCGTGCGCCACCCTTATCCAACAGGTTCCCGCGATCCTCACCTAACCATTATTCAAATAGTCTTATTATAATGGCATGTATTAAATGACAGATATAAAAGTTGAGTCTATTGTCCTACTTCTATCATTTTTAAGCATGAGTCGTAAAAAAAAATTGAACTTGAAAATGAAACGAATACCTATTATTTGTATTAAATTGATATATTGTGTAATTTTTATAATTCATACAGACAGGTAAAAAGTCTTTGAAATATTAATCGTTACACTTTTTGTCACTCGCAATGGCACCAAATAAAAATATCATTGTGTAGCTACCGTCAACATTTATAAGTTTTGATATGTTTTTTTTTAGAACTAAGTTTTGAGTTAACACTTACTTATTTACTACTCTGGCTCAGTGACTTGAAGAGGATCTTAGCCACTGACCGAAGAGACACCATTCTTCTCTGTTTTGCGCCATTCCCCGCCAGTTGGGGGTATTTAGTGCGCACAGATCCTTTTGCACTTCGTCTTACCAGCGGTATCTGGGCCGACCGACCGGGCGTCTTCCACTCGATCGCCCCTGATACGCTCTCTTTACGGCCCGATCGTCTCCCATCCTCTCCAGGTGACCCAGCCAGCGGAGTCGTGTGGCTTTGATCTCGCCAATAATATTAGGTATAGCCACCAGGTCTTCCAACTCACTGTTTTTCCTCCTCCAGCTACCATCCTCATTATTGGTCCCAGAATCTTTCACTAGATTTTCTTTTCCGCTAAGCTTATTTTCTTGCTTCAATAGTTGAGTTAATACTTATAAAGGTTTATTTAAGAGAGGCTAAGCACTTATATTGTAATAGATAAGAGTTATTTAGACAAAATGACTGCCTGTTGAGTTTGTTTCGGCTTTTTCTGCTCAACAGTGGTCTCCTCTTGGGAAATGCCGTAGAGTTAGATTTTTTAAAGTGCTCTTGCGGCCTACTTACAGAATAAAGATCATTATTTTTCATAAAGATCATTATTTCAATAATCGAAACTTGATGGTTGAAAAATGTGTCAGAATTCAAGTCAATTCAATTTTTTATGAGAAACAATATAAATTTTGTTTGAAATATTAAATACTAGCTTCTGCCCGCGACCTCGTCCGCCTTAAATTCGTTTATCGCGGATTAGGGTATTTTTTCGGGATAAAAAGTAACCTATGTCCTTCCCCGGGGTTATCTATTGTTTGCCCGACATACATATGCAAAAATATTTATTTGGCCCGAATGCTTCATTTACTAGATAAGTTATTTGACATACTCTTGTATTCTCGAATATTAGATACCAGAATGCATCGAATGTGCAATAATATTATTTAATAGAATATTCAAACGTCATACTAAATATTGTTTCTTTCCGAATTCATCCTGGCTATGCATATGCTATCCGCAGGCGCTCGAAAATTTTTCAGTATTGCGGTGTGGGTAAGTATTTTTAACACGTTGGTGGGTATGCAGTGGACTTTGCAACCTGCAACTGATATTTATTGTCGCTTGTTTACATACTCGAGCAATAGTTCGCTATTTTTAAGTATTTTGACGCTCCGCTCGCTTCGCTCGCTCCGCTGTACTTGGTCACAATACAAACCTAACCTAACCTACAGTTTTCGGTTTTGGACCCACTTTCCACTTTGTCGTAGTTGCAAGCAAATCATGCAAGCAAGCAATCATGCAAGCAAGCAAAGATGCAAGCAAGCACGAAAGCATTTTGACGCTCCGCTTGCTTCGCTCGCTCCGCTATACTTGGTCACAATGCAAACCTAACCTAACCTACAGTTTTCGGTTTTGGACCCATTTTGTCGCAGTTGCATTGCAAGCAAAGCATGCAAGCATTTTGACGCTCCGCTATACTTGATCACAATACAAACCTAACCTAACCTACAGTTTTCGATTTTGGACCCATTTTCTATTTTGTCCAATTTGAATAATTACGATGGATGGCAAATGACATTATGGCATGTCATTGTTATGGATTACAATGATTATGGAAAATTAGATAATTGAAATTGATATGACGGGAAACAAAGATTCTGGCATATGATTAATATGGTAAAAAATGAGTATGGCATACGAAATTATGAGACACAACTTTATGGCCGTTGATTAGTAGTGCAGATGATATTCGGGCAAATGAAATTCGGGCAAGTAAGAGTATACCGTTCCCCGGAACTCAAACTATCTCCATACCAAAATTCATCCAAATCGGTTCAGCGGTTTGAGCGTGAAGAGGCAGACTGACAGACACACTTTCGCATTTATAATATTATGGATTTAAGGAAGATATAGGTAGGATAATTACATTACATTATACAGTTAAAATTACATACTTAACAAATAAAAATAAATAATCGGAGGATCGCAACAAAATTAATTAAAATCTAAATGTCTCATTACACACATTGCATTTTTAATAATTGGTTATTTATTACGTTAAATTACTCATACTTGTAATATGTCCATGAACAATTATTAATAATCATTAAGAAATTAATTTACATACATTAAATTAAACGCCTTCCTGAAAAAATACTACTGAAAAAATGATCTTCTTATCTTGAGATCAGTGTAATGAATTTGGCTCTGCCACTGCGCTGGCTTAACACAAAAATATTTTTTCTCAGTTGGCTATATGCTTGTCCCTATGGTCCCGTATGTTGTGTTCTTATGTAATTAGTTCATTATTAAATAAGTTTTTCTATATAAATTATCCATTTAGATGGGATTTTAAATAATGTAATTAATTAATATACTGGAATTTCGCTTCGAATAATCCTTGCGAGTTCAACCTTAGGATTACGCTAATTATAAAACGATGTAATTGACTATGTCCCCACGTCATTAGTTAGCTATGCCTAGCTACTAGAAGGACTTCGTTTGCGGAGGAGGAAAAATCATAACCTCTCTTTTTTCCTTCAGCGTAGTCGGGTTAAAAGTATCCTATAACTATCTGGAGATACCGTGCTACCCGTGTACCAAAAATAATTGAAATCCGCTTAGCCAATTTTGCGTGATGAAGCCACAACGACACATAAAAAATGTAACGATATATATTTTTTAAATATCTTCAATGTACAGACATTTCATTTTTACAACTTTTATAATAGTAGCGATGTTATAGGGGGCAAACGAGCAGACGGATCGCCGGATGGTAAGCGAACACCGTCGCCCTGCAACACCGAGGAGTCACAAGTGCGTTGCCGGTCTTTCGGTGGAAGTGCGCTCTTTTCTTGAAGCCTTGAAGGTCGCGTCGATCCGGAAATACGAGTACTGCAGGCGACAATTTATTCCACAGTTCAGTCGTGCGAGGCAGAAAAACGAAACTGGTGAACGGAATAACAGCACATCAATATTTTACAATATATTCACATGCAGATTATAAAAACGGCAAGTTTTTTAGCAAACTATGCCGGCGCCCCACTTGTTCAAACTACAAAGTTAACGCATTGGAGACAAATTGTGCACAAACACTACAAACAGGCACGAACGCAACACAATCAGCACTGAAGTACGGATGTTGAAACGACGTATATTTACAGTAATATTGAAGTCACTCACGACCTTTCAGATTAATAGAATATAGACCTATACCAATGGAGTATTGCTGTCAAAATAACATATGTTTATATGGCCATTTCAGTCACTTACGATCTTTTAGGTTAACAGAATACAAACGTACAGTTCTGGCGTATTGCTTTTAAAAGAGCTTATGATTGTATAGACATGGAAGTCGCTTAAGCCCTTAGAGATTGGTGAAGTACAAACCTACAAGCCAGTGTGGCTAAATAACAAACGCGTTCGGATACGTGTACGAAAATATCTAATTCGTTTGAATATATTAGTCCTATTTATTTTAAATATTATAAGCATTAACACAAATAATTCATGATACGTGTGTTTGATGTGTTCGTAATTATATGTGTAATAAAATATTTGTAAAGAACTCGACCTTGCGCAGCATAGAGAGGATTGGAAAAAGACAGGGGAGGCGTATGCCTAACAGTGGCACACAATAATAGGCAAAAAACATGTATCATGTTTTCTTATTGAAGTTAAACACAAAATATAAATCACACTATAAAAACTAATCTATATAGGGTGCCACCGGCAGCGGGGCAGGACTGAATCTATGACGATACTTCATTATGTATTTTTCTGATTTGGCTCTTAACTTACATTGTTGGAGACCACCGCCGATCGAGTTAGTTGTTATAGGTAACTGGTACTTATAGGTGCTTACCTATAAATACCAGTTACCTATAGCAACTTAAAAAAATATAATGGCAGTTTGCTTCTGACTGATATGTGTATATTCTGGTACGAGTAAATATGTGTCTTCTTGAAGCAATGAATCATTTTATATTTATTTTATTTATTAAGTATTGTTTTATTTTCGTAATAAAAGTTATTATGATTTAAATCAATAGGTTCACTAAAATTATGTCCAAATTCACTGGTAAGGTTTGACCCAATCATGTTATTATAATCTGACATCGAAATATTATAAAAACATTTATATTGATTTTAAATTTTTTAAATAAAAAATTTAAATTCTTTATAATGTTTTTTTTGATAACCTTTTGATGTTTCCTTTCATGGTCATGCTTTTAAAACAATTTCTGTGTTAGTATATCTTTGGCACATGAAAAGCACTTTTTGGCAATGAACAATTCACAAAAAATAATTGCTTGCAAACTTCGGTAATACGTAAGTGAACAAAAGTAAAAACTATCTTATTATGTATCTACATCGTATTTTATTGAAATAATCGTAATTAATAATATAAATACTATTTAATGTATAAGTGTAATAATATGACATGTATTGTAATTTGTGCAGTCAATAAATTATAGTATGAGTATCCTAGAGGTCTGTAGAACTAAAAGATATCACTTTGGTTCAAAAAATCTCCATTTAAATCTGATCTAATACATATATAAAATGAAATTATGAAAATGCGAATGATTTTTACAGTTATACTTACAATCTTCTAAAGTAGGTATTTAGGCTAGTACGCCATACAAATAGTTCGCAAAAAACCAATGATCGTATCGTTTCATGTTAGAATGTTTTACTTTATAGAAAGCAAATTGGGTTTGCCAAACTTTTTTACAAAGCTTAACTATAGATTGAGAATTATGTACTTGAAGAAATTTATATTCCTTTAATGAAAGCAGCATAACCACTCACTTACTTTCGGTAACTAGAGCTACCAACTTTGATAACCTACAAATTGCTTCCGGTAGCCAGAGCTACCAGATGACCTTTATACAATTCTTGATTTTTAATCTGTGAAGGGCAGTTTCGGAGCGGTTTAAACTATGACCAAAACATACCCAAATAAGATGGCAACGCAGAAAAAAATTGGCAGCCAACATGATAGAACAAACATATTTTTAAATAGCTGTCGTTCTCAACGTTGTGAAAAAGTAAAGTTGCGTAAAAGTGCACAGTGTTTTAAAAATGCCGTCAGTATTCAAATTTATATTTTACTATTAAAGATAGACATAAAACGATTCAGTATCTATCCAACTATCAGATTATAGCTATATTTCGGTACCAATGAATATACAATCTCACTTCAAAGTAGTTAAGACAGAGATTTTTTCGGTGACTTGCGATTGCAATGGCCAACATTTTTAAGAATAAAGAATATTTCTCGTAATTATCTAGTCATTAAAATAGTTTAAGTATTAAGTTTCATAAATAAATATTAAATCATTAACATCTATGACTTATTTACACAGGATTAGCGAATAAAACAAGTAACGGTCCATGTAATACGGGTACGGGTGGTGGGTAGCTGTAGCTACCAAAAGCAATTTAGCGAATTACTCGCTTTGACGTTGTAAGGCATGGGAGCACACCTGAAGCGCTGCGATCGCGTTTGGTACATTTTGTGATTTGTTCATAATAACAGGTAAAGGCTCGAACATAAAGTAAATGAAAAGTAGCTAAAAACATTTGCAAATATTACGTTGTTTATATTAAACTATTTATGGACCGTAACACTTAAAATAACGTATGCTCAATTTCTAAAACACTGCATAGACTTGGCGGCGCCCGTTGTGTTCGACCCTAACGGGGCGCCATGTTCGGCAGTTGCCCCGGTAACATGGCACGTTATTAGTTTTTTGCGTAACGGCTTTGTTTATTTACCTTAAAATCAGTGTGATGCTATGTATTAATGGTTTTCTTTGTGTTATTGTGTGTGTCGTGTGATATTGTGGTATTGAGTTTTTAGTTCGGCTGAAAACCAAACATTCGTTGGTACGTACATAATTTTTGTTATTTAGACTCCTAGAACCGTAATTAACGTTATTATTGCAAAATATATCCATTATAATTTATGATTACTAGTTGCTTGCTCTAATTAGAAGTATATTTTGGTTCTTGAGTTTTTAAATTAGCCACAAATAAATCACGAATCAAAGAAAAAAAATCGCCCCGTCTTGCGTCAGATATCTAAAAATGAAATGATGTTTACTATACAATTTTATTTGAACAGTTATACAATATTTGGCATTAAATGAAAGAACAACTAATCTACTTTTTTTTGCATGGTAACAAAAAGGATATTATCGTTTTAGTTTTTTTTCTAAAAATCTATTTCTGCTTGAATTCGTTAACTTTATCAGTGTGTCAGTTTTACGCATTTTTTATAATTATTTTCAATATGGTAAACCATAAAATAAGTAATACCATCAGATTCTTTGTTTCATTGGCTTTTTTTGTGTAAAAAGAACATAGCAAATGATTTAGTACAAACCAAGTTATGAATTTTTCAATAAAACACGGCATCTCGCAGAAATTTGCACAAAAAGACAGAGCAATATAGGCCACCATTTTTAAAATCCAAAAGCAAGTGAGTGGATAACAGAAAAAAATAATAATAAATATTAAATAGCTTTAAACCGGTGCGAAGTATGCACAAGGAGTCTTTAATAAATTAACTGTGTTTTACCTCTTTATTTTCTCTTTACTTTCATATAAACACACGTTGTATAAATAATATATAACAGTGTGCTGAGTATCCGAACGCAGCCCAAAGTTTAGCGAAGGTAACCGCCACTGTAAGACGGGCTTATAATTCCATTTGTTCCACACTGAGCCCGGGTCCGCAACTTCCAGTCGTAACATTAATTGAAATGTGTTTTGTTTGATATATTTACCCATTGCTTGTCAAGTTGCTTGAGCTATGTACATACAAACTGTAACAATAGTTTTATTTCTGGAAAAATCTGGAAATATGTGCCACACATTTATATTTCCTGATTTTCTTTTTCAGTTTCGGCTACACGTATGGAGTGCCCCCATAGATTTACTTTATATAATTATTTAACTTTCAAACTTAGTAGCGGCTTACACGCTACCTATACTCCAAATGTCATCAATGTACATCTTGTAGTTTTTTAGTAAAATGCCTGTGAACATACGGAAGGACGGACATGCCGAAACTATAAGGGTTCCGTTTATGTCGTTTTGGGTACGGAGCCCTAAAAATGGACGACGAGTGCCCGCAAACTTCGTCCGCCGAGGAGAAAGAGAACCCTCTTTTTTTATTTAGCGTAGTCGGGTAAAAAGTATCCTATAACCATCTGGAGATACCTAGCTACCCGTGTACCAAAAATAGTTGAAATCCTTTTAGGCCATTTCACGTGATGAAGCCACAACGACAGGTACAAAAAATCTAAAACAAATATTTTTCGATTCAATGCCCTCCAAATAGTCCGTATCACTTAATTTTTTGAAAATATCTTCAATGTACAGACATTTCATTTTTTCAACTTCATAATAGCATAGAAGAATGATGATAGGTCACTATCGTTATTAAAAGCAAGTGACTACTCACTTTTATAATAACAATAACAAACATAATTATAAAGTAATATACAATAGCGTACTATTTTACTTTATTTTACCCTAGAAGAGAGAAGGGTCACAAGCATCTTTGTTGCTACACCTTAGTCGGATTAAAAGTATTCTATCATTATCTGTGGTACCCAGCTGACCGTGTGCCAAAAATAGTTGAAGTCTGATTATCATTTTAGGCGTGATAAATTGATAATGGTACAAAGAAACAACATACATACAAAAATTTAGATATCACGTTTCAATTCCTATTTTTATGAAAATATCTCTAATGTTATGGGCAGCGAAATTGAATGCTAGGTTATGGTTGAAATCTATACCTACATGCAATTTTGTTGCCCATTGTAAAGAAATCTCATTTTAACAGTATTCTAATGCATACATTTTCTGCATGGTTGCTTGTTAATCATTATATTTATAATATTGTTTTAATTTTGTTTACAAATCTCGAGAATGATAGAGTTAAAGTGCATATAATACAAACATGTATGTATGTATGGTTTTGTCCTTGTTTAAAACAAGGACAATTCGATGATCGAATACTTCATTTCGTCGATATATCATTTCATCAAAAGCATTTTTCTCTGAAACCATTAAAAATTTAACGGCTTCTACATGATGATCTTTTCAAAAATCATGAAAATGTGATGGTTTCAGGAGGAAAAGTCGTTGATGTAATGAGAATTTTATGAAATAAAGCATTCTAGGAATTTGTCGATGAAATGGAAGGGCACGTATTACGCATCCCGTCACATTCACTATTCGCCTCAAGTACCGACAAGTGTTATTTCATACTCGACAGAAGCGGTGACGTCATAAAGCACGTTTGCTACCAATTTCACGAGCAATATCACTGAATTATTCCGCGTGGTGCCAACAATAGAAAAGGCTCCGCTATTCGAGTAGGGATGGTATTATCGAAATTTATTTTCGTGTTAATAGGCGGTTTTTGTTGACGTCACCTACTTTACTTTATTAAGTTGATAAAGATGTAATCAGCCAGCCTCAAAATAGTACCCCCATACAATTTTGCGTCGCCGCGACCGAAAAGTTCGTAACTTTTTTGGCCGAAACTGAACCTTTGCCCGAAACATGTTTTTTTGTCGAAACTTGCCGAAACCAAACCTTTGTGTACCTAACTCTTAACTATTAAGGAGTTGTACCTTCCGTCATCAGCTCAGCATGATGAGATGATGACTACCATATGCTAATACTTAAATAGCTTAAGAAAATATATGAAAAACGTTATAAGTGCCTATAAAATTTGAGGGTTGCCCTTGATTTCCCTGGGATCCCATCATCAGATCACAACTTGGTGGCAATGGGACCACCTTGGGAGTATATCCTTTCAAATAAAAAAAGAATGTTTAAAATCGGTCCACAATTGGTGGAGTAATCGGTGAGCATACATAAAAAAAAATACAAACTATCGAACATATTACCTTCTCCTTTTTTAGAAGTCGGCTTAAAATTAAATGTAATCACAATGAAATGAAACATTGAAGATATTTCAAGATAATGATTGTAACGGACTAGTAGGAGGTCACTGGATCAAAAATATTTTTTGGATATTTTGTTGTTTATGTGTCGTTCTGGCTTCATCACGCCAAATCGGCTAAACGGATTTCAACTACTTATTTGTGGTACAAGGGTAACTGGGTATCCACAGATGGTTATAAGGCTTCCACGAAAAAAAGTTGCCATTGAAATCGAAGCCTTCACTGTCGTCTCCCAGTAGGTCTAGGTCGTTCAAAACGCAATTAGATTGCCAACAGAGTATTTTAATATTTTCTTCTGTTTACGCTATTATTAGTCATTGAAATAAAACAATTTAACGGATTACATCGCGTATATTATCTCATTTTAGTTCCCTACGTTTCGGATGCTTTACAGCTGTCCACCCGTGACCATGGAAAGCTGAAAAGCTTCCGAAACGTCGGGAACTAAAATGAGATAATATACGCGATATAATCCGGCAAATTGTTTTATTTGAAACAGAGTATTTTTGTTATGGGTAAGAATCTAAAATCCATACATTTTTCCTTACGAGTTGTGAAATTCCTATACATAATGCCAGTTAAGGCTTAGAGCTAAAATGATTGCAGACAATGGTGTGTACTTCTAACGTGACTTAAAACAATCTATATCCTGATAGAAAAAAAAAGATCCTCTGTGACGCAAACGTGAAAATTACAAAATCTAAGACTAAAATCCAGAGATTTCGAAAGTAAGCCCAAAAATGGATAGCATCTGATATAAATATCGATAACGGCACTCAAAACGAAAGGTGAAGAGTCCTTCTTTTTAAATAATAAAAATAAGACATTTTATATACTTTTTTTCGTGAACAAGCCTTAGGATACTTAAATTTACCCGTCTATGCCGTCAAAAAAAAAGAGGGGTTATGACTTTTTCTTTTTCTTCTCTAGTAATATTCGTAGAGTAGGTAATGCAACCTTCTCAGGGCGGATAATGAAATAAAGCATTTATCTTGAATATTTAATATAGAGTGATTTTAGGGTACCCTTCTCAAACAGGAAAGCTTTTTAGTTGTGCTACGTCGTATGTCTATTAGTATATTATGTCTCGTTATTTATTCTGGGGGTAATTGAAACTACGTCGCTGTAAAATCTCTTCTGTCTACTTACACACAAAAACTGTAAACTAAAGAAAAGGTGTTTTTAGGATTCCGTACCAGAAAGGTAAAAATTAACCCTATATGGTGTGACTTTGTCTGTCTACCCGTCCGACATTTACTTTAACCATTTGAAATTAGGAATAGTTATAAACATTCCTAGGCCAAGTGTATTGCAAATTAAATATTTATTTTTATTTTCAATCGTACTGCCCGATGTAAACGGGGCTTAATTTTTTAAGTCTAGCTACTAAATAGTTCAAGTAGAGAAGATATCAAATGACTTGATTTGCAAGGAAAATGTGAAAAAAATACCATTCCCTTATCCCCGAAGTTTACCGAGCGTTTTCTTTCTAATGTATAGTATAATAAAGTTGTTAAAATGAAATATCTGTACAATAAAGTTATTTTTCAAATACATAGTAAGTAATACTACTGATGTGCTAATTGCGGAAACTTTCCAAAATGTTTAAAAAAAGGTTTTAAGTCTAGTGTTAATTTACATGTTTATAAGACTATTTTAGCATTTTTTAGTATATAAAAGGTCTTAAGTCTAGTGTTTACTTACCTGTTTAAAACACTTTTTAGGCATTTTGGAAAGTTTCCGCTATTTGCACATGAGTAAGTGACACGGACTATTTGAAGTCAACGATTCGATAAATACTTTCTTGGATTTTTTTGTATGTGTCGTGGTGGCTTTATCGCGTCAAAATGGCTCAAGGGATTTGCGCTATTTTTAGTACACGGGTAGCTTAATATCCACAGATGGTAAAAAAATACATTTATCCGACTACGCTGATGAAATAAAAAAGGTTATGATTTTTTCGTCCTAACTGACGAAGTGACACAGAATGGCGCAATCTTATTTAGGGTAACCCTCAAAAGTTATTGGGAAAGGTATTGAGAGAGAGATAAGATTCTTATGACAGCAGCCACAGAACCCTACAATAAGATTGATCGATACATGCACTGGCCGATTTTCAATATACGATGCCATAAAATAGGTCAGATATTTTCAATAAATTACGATGCAATAAACTGCAGGTGTACGTATTTTATAATATTAGACATAAAACGGACCATAGAACTACTTTTATGGTTCCTGATAAAGTCATAAAATTCATAGCTAATGTAATTATTTTTAATAAAAAAAAAAAATACGTACCGTATTAAAATCCTTCCAGTCCGTCACGTATAAAAAAACTAGCTTCTGCCCGCGACTTCGTCCGCCTTAAATTCGTTTATCGCGAATAAGGGTATTTATCCGGGATAAAAAGTAGCCTATGTCCTTCCCCGGGACTCAAACTATCTCCATACCAAATTTCATCCAAATCGGTTCAGCGGTTTAAGCGTGAAGAGGTAACAGACAGACAGACAGACAGACACACTTTCGCATTTATATATTATTATTTCGATATGTATCTACTTCACACGAAATACAAAGGCATAAGTAGCATACGGACGAATATTTAAATGCGTATATATAATGGACACAAACAGCATGGGACAGTTGGAAACAGATAAACATTGGAAAAAGTTCCGATAATGCAATAAAACTTTTAATTAACTTTCTATCTAGCATTATTTATGGATGCAGCTCGTCTGTTTGTAATAAAAAGTTTCATTCAGCTGAAATTATTTAAATGGTAGTACACTGGATGTGATAAATAAATATCGAAATCACAATCAAAGTTGAAACATTATCATAAACTACAAAGTTATAAAAATCGAATTATACCTTTATGGTACTTTACGATTTATAAATGTGTGCGTACTCTACTTAGTTACTACTTAGTAGTAGACTATTGTACGAACGTACCCCGTGAACGAAGGATCCGAATTCTCAGTTATTTTATAGCCACAGATGGTTCTTAAATTTCTTTTATTCTCTGCTTTGATGCCTGCAATATATGTACTTGTATTTCATGTAAAATGTACATGTTTTCAATGGCCCACTTGGCTCTCATGTTCATGCGTATCTGAGTAATGTATAGATATATTTGTAACCACAACAACATTATCAACCTTTTCACCAATTCCGAAGAGCCCAATCGAATAACTGGTAAATATTTAAAATCCGAGGTATCCCCAAATCCTACTCAATTCGGGTTCCCGGCCATAAAGAATTCATGTTCAAAGTTAATTTCGTCCGAACACATGTATCCTTTAACGACACCAAAGTAATTATTCAGCCAGCTCCGCCATTGTGTTTTATTATTATTGCTAAGTATTGTTATTACTTTAGCGTTTCATAAAACCGCTATAAACGACGCAGTGGTGCTGGAAAAAATAATAACGAGGCTTTAGTGTTGTAGCCAATTATCGTAAAACGAGATACTTGGATAGTTAAAGAAATTTAACGTCGATTTGGCGTTGTGACGTCAACGTGGCTGATTTCAACAATATTTTACACTAGAAGGCGGCCGCAACTTTCATGGAGAAGGAAAAAATCATAACACATTTTACTTTCGCGTAATCGGATTAAAAGTATCCTATAACTATTTGCGGTTGGCCAGTTATCCGTGTATCAAAAATAAATCTGTTAAGCCGTTTTAATAAAAAAAAACAGCCAAGTGCGAGTCGGACTCGCCCATGAAGGGTTCCGCAGCCGTTTATACAAAAAAATCCACGACACATGAAAAAAATACGATATAAAAAAAATACTACCGAAAGAGCGTATCTCCCCGGCACTTACGTCTTTTTGCTGAGAAGCGCAGTTTTTTGGCAATAACTTAAAAACGGTATGTCCAATCATATTGAAAAAAAATTCCTTGGAAGTATTTATTTTAAGTTTTATATTTGTAATTTTTTTCTTATTTTTTGAACATACCGTTTATAAAATAGAGTGGGGGGGGGAGGCATTTCGGAAAATATTCTCAATATAAAAAAAAAAAAATAGGATTATCAAAGTGTTTTTAAAAGAAGTGTGCCACACCGAAATATGTGCCACTCAATGATATTTGCTAAAAAAATTTTTTTTTCAGTTTCGATTACATGTATAGAGTGCCCCCCCTAGAAATATATATTTGTTTTATTAAACTATCAAACTAATTAGCGGTTTACACACAACACCTATGCTACAAATTTTATCAATGTACATCTTATATTTTTTGAGTAAAATGCCTGAGACATACGGACGGACAGACAGACAGACAGACCCTAAAAACAAGTCTATAGTTCCATCTTTCTATCAGTGGTCGGTTGTGAGCGGTCCGTTATTCGTTACGTCATCGTCAGTCACGAATCCGTTTTGTATGCATAGATTAAGTAAAGGCTGCTAAACAGATGGACTAACTGTCTAAAACGTGGGTAAATTAGCTAACTAAAATAGCGCGGTGACCTAAAGTGTGTCCTAGCTTGCGACACTTACGCAACGTGTCTCGATTTTGGACTATCTCTAGCTATACATAAACACCGACGATCCTCAATTTCTTCTGGACTGCATCGCTCCAGTCCAGCGGTAATGTAGGGCACCCAAGCTGTCTACGACCAGTCGTCTATACAGATAAAAAAAGCGGCCAAATGCGAGTCGGACTCGCCCATGAAGTTCCGCAGCCGTTTATATAAAAAAATGCACTACAGATGAAAAAAAAACACTAACAAAAGAGCGTATCTCCCCGGCACTTACGTCCTTTTGGTGAGAAGCGCAGTTTTTTGGCAATAACTTAAAAATGGTACGTCCGATCATGTTGAAAATAATTTTCGTTGGAAGTTAAGATTTATATTTTATAAGCTATTAAGATTTATATTTGCAATTTTTTTTATATTTTTCGAACTTACCGTTTAGAAAATAGATGTGGGGGACACAATTCTTGCTACTTTCGTAGCGAATATTTCGGAAAATATTCACTAAACCAATTTTTTTATTTAGAAACCTCAATGTGTTTCTAGAAGTACTGTTGAAATATGTGCCACACCTTGATATTTGCTGAATTTTTTTTTCCAGTTTCGGTTACATGTATGGAGTGCCCCCCTAGAAATAAATATATTTTTTTTTTAACTGTCAAACTAAGTAGCGGTTAACACACGACACCTATGCTCCAAATTTCATCAATGTAGATCTTATACTTTTTGAGTACAATGCCTGTGACATACGGACGGACAGACATACAGACAGACAGACAAACAGACAGACAGACATGACGAATCTATAAGGCTTCCGTTTTTGCCATTTTGGCTACGGAACCCTAAAAACCGGCAAAGTGCGAGTCGGACTTGCGTACTGAGGGTTCGGTACTAAATATACGCTAAAAACGGCCGTATCAAAATCCAGTCTGAAAATCCATGTTAGCAGAGCCCTACTCCTAAGCAAAATGTACGAAGTATGGGGTCAATTTATATTGGTTAGAGTCATTTTACATAAACAGACAGAGATAAAAAAAATGTATTTATACCAAAGCTGTATGCAAAATTTTAAACAACATCAGAACAATTCTTCTAAAAGGGAATATGCTTATTTTTTTCTTTTTGCTTTATTAAAAACTCATTCATGTAACAAACAGTGGAGAAAAATAATTTTTCGAATTACTATAAAAATAACCAAGATATAAGCCATCAAACATTTCATTCTATCTGTTTCTAGCAAAACAGAATTTAATATGGTGTTTATATGGCCGTATAATGTACTATGAATAACAGTACTATCAGCCACATACTTAACTGGCCTTTGGTAGACATTATTTACATTGATATAACGCCTACAGACGGTTACTTAACCGTGGTGCTGTTTGTACTTGTCGGACCTCTTAGTCAAATCGCTGTTTAATTAGTAGTTAGAAAAGCCGATATCATGCGTATCTCTCGGCCGATTTTAATTTAAATTTCACTTTTGAAATCATTTTTACGGTATTTTGATATTTTGTTAAGAAAAAGGATAAACAACTTTCATGCATGTACCCGAATGTCAAACAATGGAGAAAAATATTTTTTCGAATAACTATAAAAATAACCAAGATACAAGCTATCAAACATTTCATTCCATCTCTTTCTAGCAAAACAGAATTTAATATGGAGTTTATATGTGGATTTCACCATTAACTATGTTACTTTTCTATGTTACAGAAACATTCGTTTATCCATATGAAGAAGAAAATAACACTAATATATTTTTATTTGAATTTTAGATTTTTTTTTAAGAAAAGAAAATAATACTTTTTGTATGTTGATGTTTTGATGACATATTTTGCTGGATTATGTGTATACATAATTACTAGAACTAATATGTACTTACCTTTTACACTGGAAAACTCGGTTATCATCAATTATTTCCATTTCGCCATACTAGCGGTCCATAAAATGACTGGACAATACGTCGTCCAGCGCAGTCTGAACGCCTTGGTCTCCTTTACAATATTGGGTGTTTTACTCCATCCTCTAACTTTTATCCTCTATTTATATCGTTTACTTGATTGTTCCCACAAGAACTTTCTTGCCACCACAAAACAAATTACCGAACAAATTTTGCATGCATTTCAGCGGGGTGTGAGGTAAACACGTACAGCACACTACGAAAATATTCCTATTTCTTCAAACCCAAACATTAAAAGAAATCACCTACGAACAAAAAAAAAACCTACCCACTGACAACTTATAAACAAACCGGAGATCGCGTTTACTTTGGCGAAGTTAAATGTTCTAAGACACTAATAGTTTACTTTCCTCCATCAAGGTATTTTGGTACATGAATGAAACATCCGCGGATGGTTTAAAAATACTTTTTCACTTCTCCTCCTCAAAAAGTACGTAAAGTAAAAAGTAATTAGCTACGCGAAGCGAGACTAAAATAGTACATTTAGCCCCGAGGGTTTAAAAGAAAGCCATATAATCCCATACAAATTTCTATGACACTGAAAAAAAAAACTTGCGGCCAGCTACATACTCCTTACGAATAATTAAAAACAAACAAAACAACCTGATCAGATTGGCCAAACTATCTGATAGAATTGCTCAAACTGTACTATTAGTTATTCATGAAATATACAATTTTATTGTTAAGTCTTTTTTATTTTCTCGCAGTTGAAGTGAAAAGCAGAGTGTTTAACACGTGGCTAAAAGCCGTTATGACACACTTCGTGTCTTAATGGCTTATTTTAGCCCCTTGTCAAATAATCTACTACTAACCCTACCACGCTGAATAAAAAAATACTTATATTTGTCCCTTGCGAACGAAGTTAATCTGGCTTGTCGTATCGACTTAACGCGCCAATAATGTGCTTCTTTAATATCTTTACGTTTAAAATTCAGCCCAAATCCCACCGCGAGACTTTTTAAAGGATTTTCGGCACAAAGGTGAGATTAGGTACATGTACTTCGATGTAGGTACAGGTGGGTGAGCATTCGAGCAGAGAAGCAGAATAACTACTCGTGATTTCTCAGGAGATGGCTCGTGAATGGCGTTCGGCCTGCGAGCTCAAGTGCTCGCTAGTAAGGAGAGGCACTCTTTGACTCTGCTTAAGGACCAATTGGCTGCTTTATTAAGTGTGAAAATGATTAGGTTAGTAAAGTTTAGAAAGGAATAATGTAAGTGATGTCACACAACAACTTAAGAGTTGGTTTATTCAAGTAGGCCTAGTTACAAGCACTTTCGAAATGTCAGTTACATGAGAGTGAATGTTTGCTGGGAGAAATAAAATATGATCCAACATTTGCTGCAAGGATTAGGGAAACCCAGAAAAACCTAATCAGATCATTTAACTTAAGTGTAATATTATTGATAAAATCATCATTTTTAAAATTAAAATAATCAATAAGATAAATCCCAAAAGGATTGTCAATAAAAAATAAATAATCTAGAATGTGTCAAGAATAAAATTCTAAATGTCAGAGTATATAAAACAATTAAGATTAAAATAATAATAATACCTTAGGTATTCGTTAAAATAATTATTCATATACCTACATGACGCTATAATTTACATTAATCCCACGCGGCTTCATCATTCATGTAGTCTTGTTTGCTATAATAAGCTTTAGAAAATAATTTTCGTTTCACAATATTTTTGAATTTACCAATACACAACTCACTTATGCTGCTAGGAAGTTTATTATAAAATCTCACACAGTTACCCATGAATGATCTCCTTATTTTAAGGAGCCTAGTAGCAGGCACTGCAAGCTTATGCTTATTTCTAGTATTAATATTATGTATATCACAGTTCTTCTTAAAGTCGGTAATATTTTTATGTACATACATAATATTCTCATAAATGTATTGACAATGCACTGTCATTATATTAATGTCCTTAAACTTATCTCTAAGCGACTCTCTATAGTTCATTTTATATATCGCACGAACAGCCCGCTTCTGCAGAACAAATATAGTATTAATGTCGGAAGCACTGCCCCATAGTAAGATGCCATACGACATAATACTGTGGAAATAACTGAAATACACTAATCGAGCCGTTATCACGTCTGTTAATTGACGAATCTTACTTACTGCAAAAGCTGCAGAACTCAGTCTATTCGAGAGATTAGCAATATTGGAGCTAAGAATCTAATGTTATACCGAGAAAGACTGTACTATTAACTAGTTCCAATTCCTCACCTTTAACCATAACGCTTGCTTGCTCGTGTTTTACGTTACTCGTGACAAACTTAACACATTTAGTCTTTTTCTCATTCAACAATAAATTATTTACATTAAACCAATTTACTACTTCACAGATAGCATTGTTTACGTCATTGTAGGATCGTTGATTTCGTACGACTTTGAAAATTAGAGACGTATCATCTGCAAACAAAACTATCTCATGGTGGGTCTTTACGAGGTGTGGCAAGTCGTTTATATAGATAAGGAACATGAAAGGTCCCAATATTGATCCCTGCGGCACACCCATTTAGACTAATGACCCCGGTGAACGCTTTCCATTCACGTCAACCCTTTGTATTCTACCATTTAAATAAGACTCTAATAAATTTAGTGCTGATCCTTTAACTCCGTAGTGGTGTAGCTTCCTGATCAGTGTCTCATGATTAACGCGATCGAAGGCCTTAGATAAATCACAGAAGATGCCTAAAGCATCTCGCGATTCCTCCCAGGCATCGAAAATGTGTTTTACGAGCTCAACTCCGGCGTTGGATGTCGAGCGACCCCGCGTAAAACCGAATTGCTTACTATGCATCAAATTATTCAAATTAAAATGTTTTAACAATTGATATAGAATTAGCTTTTCAAAAATTTTATTAAATGTAGGTAGTACAGATATTGGTCTAAAGTTAGTGGGGTCAGAGGTACTATCTGATTTAAATAAAGGAGTTATTTTGCTATGTTTCATCAGATCAGGAAACTCACCGCAGTCAACACTGTTATTGAATATATCTGCCAAGTCAGGCGCTATTACTTCTATTAGGGATTTGACAGCATGGACTGAGACCCCCCATAGGTCATTGGTTTTTTTGACATTAATTGATTTAAATGCCTTTATTACATCTGAAGGACTGACATGTTCAAAAGAAAAGTCCTTACTACATTCTTGGACGTTTTCTTTTAACAACACGGCAGACGAAGGTGATGAATTTAAACACTTTGTTGTGGATACTGGTACATCGGTGAAGAAATTTTCAAATTCTGTTGCTACATCTAAACTAGAATCTATAATTTGCTTCACTAAAATGCTTCACTTCACACCAAACTAAAACATACAAAAGAATTTTTTTTATATTATTTCTTTGCAGCGTTTCTTTTCTGCTCAGTACGCCTCATTTGTGAAATGCTGCTTGGTAAATTATTAAAATAAAATAATTAAGCCCTTCTGGTACATGTGTAACTGTCTTCACAGCTTAGGCCCATCTGGCATGTATATACACCTTTATTTGTGTTTTTTAAAAAATGGGTAGTTTGCACAAATTGTAAGTTTGACAGAGGAAAATACATCTTTTCTCAGTCCACCCGTGACCATGGAGAGCTGGAAAGCTTCCGAAACGTCGGGAACTAAAATGAGATAATATACGCGATATAATCCGTTAAATTGTTTTATTTCAATACAAAAGAAAAACAAAAAAATGCTAGACCACAGGCGGTCTTAATTGCTAAAGAGTGATCTCAACGAGGCAACGTTTGGGTGTCATCTTATGCACTTTTGAAGATATTATTCCGTTTGTTGTACTGAAATAATACACTGCATTAATGTGAATACTTACATTCATCTTACTATAATTCAGTCTAAAACTCGACCAAGACATTTTTAAAGGGTATTCGAGGTTTATTAGCATTTGAACTGAGGAGCAGAGTAACCACTCGTTTTTTCTCAGGAGGTAGCTCGTAAATGGCCTGCGAGCTCAAGTGCTCGCTAGTAAGCAGAGGCACTCTTTGACTCTGCTTGAGGACCAATTGACTACTTTATTAAGTGTGAAAATGATTAGGTTAGGAAAGTTTAGAAAGGAATAATGTAAGTGATGTCACACAACAACTTAAGAGTTGGTAAATATGCTTCACTTCACACCAAACTAAACATACAAAAGAAAAACAAAAAAATGGCAGTGTGGTCTACCGGCGGTCTTAATTGCTAAAGAGCGATCAAAACAAGGCAACTTTTGGGTGTCATCTCATGCACTTTTGAAGATATTATTCCGTTTGTTTTAGTGAAACAATACACTGCAATAAAGTGAATCCTTACATTATTCTTACCATAATTCAGTCTAAAACTCGACCAAGAGATTTTTAAAGGGTATTCGAGGTTGATTAGCATTTGAACAGAGGAGCAGAATAGCCACTCGTGATTACTCAGGAGATGGCTTGTGAATGGCGATCGGTTTTCGAGCTCAACCACTCACTAGTTATTTCTGCTTAAATTGACTATTTGCCGTAATTGCCTACTTCTTATGGTGTGTTAAGACTCTGTTGTCATATGTCGTTGCAATTGCTAACGTATTTTCTGTTTCTATATATTACCTTCTGTAATACAATCGCATTTACTACTAATTGGTATTATTTGCCACAAAAACTGTTTTTTCTGTACTAAGTAAGTGGGGTGGACTGAAAACCAGCACCAGCGCTGCGTGCACAGTGCAGGGCAGTAGCTCTGCGCCGAGCCGCATCAAACGCTGAGACCTCCCCTATTGTCACACAGTTTATTCTGTTTTTAAGTTGTTAGCAGTACGTTGGGGGTGTTTATATCATTTTTTAAATGTACGTATGCTGTGTGGCAATAAATTCTATTCCATATATAAGTCAAATTTCTCGAGACTTTAGCCAAATAACCGGGTGCCTGCCGCAGCTAACGGGGCGTCCTTGCCTTCTAAGGCAAGTAGTACGGGATCCTGATAAGGAAAAGTCGTCCCGCACTGATGTGGATAAGGAGGAATTCAAATGGTGGAAAAGGAATCGCAAAGGATGAGCAAGGCGCGCAGCCTCACAAAACTCTTTGTAGCTTTGCCGAGCCGGTTGGTTCTGGTCTTCGGATTGCTACACCGAGTAAGGCGCTCTACGTGTCGCGCTTGCATCACTCCGCCGTGGCTGATGACGTGGTGTAGTTTATCCGCCAAAAGACTGGCTTGTGCTCATCACACGAATAAAAGCCCTTACCAGGATTTGAACCCGGGACCATCGGCGTCATAGGCAGGGCCACTAGTATCACTACCCGTACCCACTAGACAAACACCCGAAGCTCCGGAATTACCGACTTTGGCGCACATTGAGATGGCTGTTTATGAGAACGGGGGTAAACTGGGCCCAATTTTGTCTTTCGTTTATGGGCAGTTGTCAGCATTCCCACCTACTAGTGTTGAGCAGGAGAGGGTGTTTTCCGCAGCTGGGATGCTGTGCAACCGCCTTAGAACTTGTTTTAACGACTCGACACTAGACTCGTTGGTGTTTTTAAGACATCACTTTTTGAAGAAACGTATTCCTGAATAAAAATTGTTCATAAAAAGATGAAGAAAAAATTACATAGCAGTGTTACCCATAAATTTATTTTCGTTAAAAATTTGCGTAGCAGTGTACGCATAAACTTATTTTTGTTACAAAAATGTGTAGCAGTGTAAGCATAAACCTGTTATTGTAAAAAAATATTGCAAAGACTTTGATTTTGATTAAAAAGACTAATTAATTATCTCTAATATGGTCGTATTTTTCTTCTTGTCATAGTAGTAAAAAAAAAAACGATCCAAAATCCGGATTTTATCCGAAGTTCGGATTTAGGCCTAGCCATTTTCCGAAAATCCGGATTTCCCAAAGGGGGGCCGGATTTGCAATCCCTAGTGCTGTTTGTACTTGTCGAACCTCTCAGTCAAATTGCTGTTTAATTAGTATTTTGAAAAGCCGATATCATGCGTATGTCTCGGCCGATTTTAATTTTAATTTCACTTTTGACAATTTGAAATCATTTTTACGGTATTTTGATATTTTGTTAAGAAAAAGGATAAACAACTTTCATGCATGTACCCGAATGTTGGACTTTGAAGTAGAATATAATATTTAAATGAATTTGAATATACACCTCTCCACAGTTGTCGCGTAGCCATGCGAGCCCCAATTTCTTTGTAAACCCCCACGTATTAAAGGTACCTCTATCAGACAGCTAATTTTAGGGCAAATTTGCCAAATTTAATTACGCTAATGAAATAAATTGCTTTTATCTGGGCCCTGTGTGCTATTCAACGCGGCAATCATTTCAAGGAAATTCTCTTACATTTTAATTTCGAATATATGTGGAGTAGGCAGATTAGGTACAGTCAAGTTCTTAAATATATGAACATTCCCAAGGCTTCGGAAGTAAACGTTCATATTAGAAGGGGAACATACATACATGCCATACATACATACAACGATACAGATTTCACAGTCAACATATTATGTACAAGTACGTTTCATCTTTTATATTTATCTGAGAAAGTCTCTCAATAATATGTAAGCAACTGAAAAGTAATAAATATGTATACTAAGATTTTTCAAGATTATGTTAACAAGGTACCTGCTAATACCCTTCTATTTACATTTATTTTTGAAGCTTTAGATATTCTCATATATTTAAGAACTCGACTGTCTATTCGTACCCTCTGTTAGGAGTAATGTTTCCCTAAGTAGCTGGAGTTAACTTACGATAGGTATGAAAGTAGAACAATTTTAATGGATTCTATCGCGTATATCTCTTTAGAAATGAAATATAATAATTAATAGTTTTTAAAATAAAATAATGAAACCCTCCACACACACATGTGTAAAGTTGTATTTACGCCCATCTTGCATGTAGTTTACACGAATTGCAACAATACAATACAATACAACAAACCTTTATTCCACACCAACAAGAGAAACAGTACAATGGAGCCTTAACATATACTATGGTCAATAATAGGCGGTCTTATCGCTAAAAAGCGATCTCTTCCAGCCATCCTTGTAACTTTGTCAGAGAAAAGTATATTTTTTCTCAGTCTACCCTGACTCTGTCAACACGGGATAGTGGAAAGTAGTCGGCAATTTGCATAATTTTTATTAGCAGGACTCAATATATCCAAGTCTTAAATTATTGTACAGGTCCACAGAAATCCGTATGACCCCTCTAGTCTAGTGACTATTTTATTTTACTTACTCTTTGGGAACCGTCTATTTCGGGGACGAGTACCCTTTGCCAGTCTCCGGGCTACATTTTATCAGTAAATGCCAAAAAGCACGCCGATTGTTGTTGCGCTATTTTCGTCGTTTAAAATATAATAAGTATATTTTGTCAAATCTAATAAAGGACTGTGTTAATGGTAATATTTTCAAACAAAGTAACCGATATACGACAAATTAATTTGGGTATCTTGCGTATTATTACACTTTTGTGTATTTTAATAAACTAAATTCATAATTCAATGCCATACTATTTTTTTAAAGTATCTCAATAAAATAAATTAATTTAAATTAACAGCTGTCACGTAATTTTAATTAATAGCTGGGACTAGTCTGAAATTGAGGATACACCATAGCCAGAGTTCAGATTCTTGGAGTCGTTACTCGCAATTATGTGGACCTCACTATCTATCTATCTATCGCAGCCCTTGGTTTATCCGCCTTAGGACATAGGCCTCCTCCATAGCCTTCCATGAGTTTCTGTCCCTTGCCACTTGCATTCAATTTGAAACCGTGTAGTGCCTAATCATAAATTGAAAATATTTTTACTAGGACATCAGCAACAATTTAGTAGTTATAATAATAAATGTAACTTAAAAGGTTCCTTTCCTGTCTTCTGCCTATAGTTCGGCGTCTCTAGTGGGTATTATTCTTAACCTCCCTCAGAGGCCCGTCATAGAGATTGCCAGCTTGGTGGATGCTGAAAAGGCTTGGTGTGACTCGTGCCCGGGAGCGGATACCCCTTCCATAAAACATGTTCAGAGAGTTTGGGATACTCCTAGTCTCCAGGCGATGCATGCCTCTCTCATCAAAAATAGTCAGGATGATTCAGAACGTGCCCGACTTCTAGCTACCTCCGCGTATGAGTCGGGTCACTGGTTAAACGCTCTGCCTTCGCGCAACGTAGGCACAGTCCTGGACCCAGGCTACTTAAGGATTGCAATTTGTTTAAGGCTTGGGTCCAGGATATGTGTGCCTCACACTTGCGTCTGCGGAAAAGGTGTGGATCAGCTGGGTCGTCATGGTCTGTCATGTTACAGAAGCGCTGGTCGCATGTTCCGCCACGGCACCATAAATGATCTCCTACGTCGGGCGCTTGCCACTGCCTCCATCTCTTCCATTCTTTAGCCGTCTGGTATGGTCAGAGACGATGGTAAGCGGCCTGATGGCGTAACTTTGGTGCCGCGGAAACTCGGGCGGGCCCTGTTTTGGGACGCTACGTGTGTAGACACGTTCGTTCTGTCCCACATACAGGCCACCCGAGCCCAGGCCGGCGCCGCGGCTGATCAGGCCCAGACCCTCAAGCGCCGCAAATATTCCACATTACTTCAAAATTCCGAGTTTGCGGCCCTTGCAGTGGAGACCTTAGGGCCATGGTCAGCAGACATGAAAAACTTCATGAAGACCCTGTCGACGCAGTTGAGCCGCACCTCCGGTGATCCCAGAGCTGGCGCTTACCTCTCCCAGAGCTTTCCTTAGCCATTCAGAGAGGTAACGCCGCCAGCATAATGGGAACCATGCCGCAGGTGGAACTGCTGGACGGGGTGTTCTTTTTATAACTCCTTTTAATTTTAGTGTGTTTAGTGGTTTTAATTTACTTTATAATTTAGTTTAGGATTTTATATATTGTTAGAATGTTAATTAATTCATTATTTTCTTGTAATATTTATGTAATATGCATCATTAATATGAATTACACTTAAAATATATTTTTTATGATTATGCGTTCGATATAACTAGCTACATAAAATTAGCAGTTGTCATTGACATTTTTATAATGAAGACGTTCAGTATTCTTGTTAAAAAAATATACCTTAGTTGATTTCCTTTTCCTTAAGAAAAAGAAATTAAGACATTGACTTTATTTTGATGAAATTATTTCATAAATATATTCACCATACGAATTATAACATTGTGTATTAGAAGTCATGTCCTCATTATTGCAAACAATGATTCCAAGGATCCGATCTCTGACCACAACACAGACTAAGCGCATGAAATCACAGTCTCATAATTAACTGAAGCCAAAAGGATTGTGATTTCAAACACCGACTTTATTTTACCTACCTACCATGCTTTATAAGCCCACGGTGACCAGTGACCAGCTTATTTAATTAGGCATCCAGCAAATGAGTCCGTTTACTCAGCGCACTGTATTCAAATTTGCCGGATCTGTTTTCCGTTGGCTTAGCCCGGATCATAGACTCCGGTCTGCGGCAGACGTGCTTTGAGCAGAAACTAATTGCAAGAAAGGCAATAACACGGAACTAAAGTTTGCTGAGGGGCTAAATGCCAGAGAATTAGGTTTCTCACAGCTATGCATATGTTGTACGCAATTAGCACCATCAAAATGCTCTTAGACTATTGACTAAACTAATTGAAGAAACATCTTACTCGTGGTTCGGCTGAAGTGCAGCCTCAAATTTCATGTAACGAAATAGTGTACCTCGCGAAATTTACTGTAGCTAAACTAACATACTTACGACATTATGTTATGATGGTATGCTTTTTCCTAACGGACGTATGGCATTTGTTTTGCGCGCATATACGCAGTCGGTGTGAGCGGAGCGGGAGCGAGGGCCCAATTTTGAGGCTAGCGCTTAGTTAGAGTCAGACTCAGACGCTTGAACTCATAACTCGTGTTCTACGTGTAGTATCGAACTGATTTTAATTTCATTACTTAGCTAATTAACTATTAAATACCTAGTTACTTTGCAACACAAATAATAGCCACTCGGCGCACATTGCTTCATGTGCACGGTGCAGCTTACACTTTCCTAGCCAACTCAAGCAGTTGCAATGCCACGAAGAAACTTATGAAATTTAAACAACACGATCGTCGTAAAGAATGATAATATTGACATTCGCGGTAAGTCAGACATGCGTCCTCTTCACGTTTTTCCCATATACTTACTCGTTACTGTTGTACCTGTCAGTTTGGTCACGTGGTCAGGGCTCGGAAAACGTTTCTCCTGGCATACCGCTTTCGGTCATTGTCCCGCGAACGAAAAGCATTTCGTTTCGGTTTTCGGTTACCGGTTAAACAACTGTTCAATCGAGATACCGGTTTAAGTTTCGGTGTTATTGTTACTTTACTGCTATACATACATATATGCCAACGGGCATGAAATACTCTATTTTGTAAAAATTAAAGTCACCATTTTGCTTGTTCGGTCGGTATAAACGGTTATCTCTCGGTGGAATATAATCTGTGACAAAAGTCCTATCTAGTGGCTGAACATTGAGGATTCGGCCCCCTGGATTAAAGCCAAGGAAGATGTTTGCCTTACCCCTGAATAACTAGACGGTGCCAGTATTCCATTTGCGATAATGCCGAAATTCGTGGACATCTGCAATACATGCCCGGCGTTGCTATGTAAGCTTTGTAAATTGGAAAATGTAAGCCACATCACATGGGTGAACGTTGCGTGAACCTTGGAGTATTTAGTAAATGGAGTACGCATCGCTACAAATTTCCTAACAAAGAATTCTGCCGTTTTTTGAGGGGGGCGAGGTAGCACACATATAAACAATCTAACTACAAATGCATTTTTTCCTCTCGTTACTACGCACCCACACTAAAACAATACCACAACACTAAGTTAAATTATCACACTAATGCAGTAAAAACTATATGCGGACACAATTTCAAACTATCGGTGTAGGCATAATCGAACCGATTCATTAGGCTTTCAAGTGTCTGGAGAATATCGTATCGATATATTTTTCTAGACGTCATAGATAGCGCTACTTGGTACTCGTGGAATACTTTCACAAATATATCAAAATATCCTACTGGATTACAAAGTTAAGTAAATTATTGCAGTATAAATAACGTTACTGCTGCTACTACTACGAGTATATACATTTTACATAGAATATCTCTAACGAACTTTATATTAGGATGGTTCTTGGAAAAGAGGAGACAAAACATTTTACCTATTCCCATGTACATGTAATATTGTCTTTGGTTATCGGGACAGTTCACACTCATAAAATAAAACAAATAAGAATAAAACAATTTAACGGATTATATCGCGTATATTATCTCATTTTAGTTCCCGACGTTTCGGAAGCTTTCCAGCTTTCCATGGTCACGGGAGGACTGAGAAAATCGGACAACAAGTCAATCGGACAAGGGACAGAAAGTCATGGAAGGCTATGGAGGAGGCCTATGTCCTAAGGCGGATAAACCAAGGGCTGCGATAGATAGATAGATAGTGAGGTCCACATAATTGCGAGTAACGACTCCAAGAATCTGAACTCTGGCTATGGTGTATCCTCAATTTCAGACTAGTCCCAGCTATTAATTAAAATTACGTGACAGCTATTAATTTAAATTAATTTATTTTATTGCCATACTTTTAAAAAATAGTATGGCATTGAATTATGAATTTAGTTTATTAAAATACACAAAAGTGTGACCATGGAAAGCTGGAAAGCTTCCGAAACGTCGGGAACTAAAATGAGATAATATACGCGATATAATCCGTTAAATTGTTTTATTTCAATGAGTAATAATCGCGGAAACAGAAGAAAATATTAAATAAGAATAACATTTTGCAACAGGTTTTTTTTTTCCTCTGTTACTCGTTGACCACGAACGCTGTAAAATATTTATAAATTATATGTTTATGTAGGCATTCATAATAGGAATAAATATATTGAATAATATTTAATTTCACATCGATATTGTATTGTAAAGAACAACATTCACATCACTAGTTTAGTTTAGCGCACACTGCAGCATGTAAACAGGAGCAATAAATATTCAACCTTAACTACTTATAAATAAGATTAATTATTAGACAAAGGTAGATCCTTCTCCCATACTTAAATCGCTAAAACTGATATTTGGTTGTAATTGTACAGGCACACGCTGAATAAGGGTCCCCTTATGGAAACAAAATACAAATCTGGTGATTTGTATTGGTATTGGTAAATTAGGTAAGTTGGTAAGTAAATTGTTCAGCGTGCGTCTGCACAGACTGCGTAGATTTGATTATGCCAAGGGAGCCTACTGCCCTAAGTCCCTAACCTAACCTTAACTTACGACTTTTACCAGCTTATCTGTTACCAGGAGACCTAAGGTAACAGATGGATTCCTACGGGGAGGAATAGGGTCTTTGGAATGGTGATTTTTTCAATGCCGATCTTCCAGACTCAGAATGATCGATTAAGGCTTGAAGATAGTCTTTGCCACAGTGAGAGGAACTTAGTCTAAAGGTTGGGTGGGACTATACGCTCAGAGAGTAGCCCTGAGCACGCATAGGTTCGGGTATGGGAAGGTAGTGAAACACCAACGGGCAATTGGTATCTAATTTATTTCTAATTCTTACGCTATATATACAAATAACACCTAACAGCACACGACTACACATTCATCTAGTGTACTGTACGTGTAAACTGCAGACGATGCGTGAACCAGCTATTTTTCTGCATATTTCTCTTAATTTTGTTTACTTGCATCTAGGTCGCTAGCCTTGCTCATTGACGCTGATGCAAGTATATTTTCTTTTCTCTGAACAGTAATTTCATACAAAATTTAAAGGCTTGTAAACCTTATTAACCTTAAATATGGGCTCGGGGGTTGCTCGGATCTGTCAAAATGAAATACGAATTGTATGAGATATTTTTCAGACTGATTTTATAATCGATTCCAAGATGCCTGATTTTCTTGAAAACGCTTTATGTATTGATATGTGGAAACATGATATAATAAAAGCAAAAATATGAAATGTTATTCCTTCCTTTTATGCTTGATGTATTTGAACGCTTTTTGCACCCATAACACAGCACATGCAGGCATTTTGAAGGAGCTTGTCACGCTTAAATAACGATTACAATACTGCCAACGATTTACTAAATACTCCAAGGCGTGAACGGATGTCACCGATCTTTTTATTTTCACTAGACTGACTGCTGTCAACTTATTTTTGTACTTATTTGATAATCGCCATTTTGGCGCTGTATGCAATGGTAGGGAGATGCGAGTGTCCAAGGAACTAAAATTAGTGATGTCCGCAAGTCGACATTTGTAACTAATATATCGATGGTTCGTTGGTTGTCTGTGGGTGGGGGTGACTAGAGATACTCTTATAAAGTTCATCATACACGGCGACATCTAACTGACACATATTGTTTGTGTCAAGTGTGAAAGCACTAGTAATACAACTTGCAGAAGGGAACGCCTCAATTTTCGTTAGCATGGAATAAATAAGGCGACATGAAAGTGATTTAAACAGGCCAGTATCGATAAAGAAGACTGTATTTCAAATAACGCTGTATTTAAAAATTTACTTATGAATTACGTTACCTCCTTTTAATTACTTTCAAAATAAGATAGTAATATAAAACGGTGCCCGCGTGGAATCCAAAAGATTTTAACCACGCAATCCTTAGGTCATTAGGGGCAAAAAAATGACCCCAGTCAAATAAAAAAAAAACTTAGCCGGTTTTGAAGATATTATAAATTTTTCTTGTAAAATATTGTGATTACTAAAGAGCATTGCTCTCTACTGATCGCGACGCTGCCACGTATGTTGCCAAATTTTCCGTCGCGATGGACAGACTTCAAAGTATCGGTTACCATTTACTAAAGTCATCGTTTTTTGGGAGAATAATTGTTAACATTTTATTAAAAGGGATAATTTTAATGTAGAAGCGAAAATAATTTTATTCGCCTGTACAGAAATTGTAAAACTGGATTTTCAATCAAAACTGTATTTGACTTGGGTTCATATAGGTGACATTTGTAACTCCTAAAAACCTCAGGAATGCTTGATGAAAATTGTGAAACCTTTCGGATTCCTCGCGGGCACCGCTCATGAAAATGACTGAAATTTTTACGTGTACTAAGCAATATGCATGAATTTTTATTTTTGATTTATTAAAAGCTTACCTCCGTGGATGGAGTTTTTGCACCACAATTAGCCACCTTTGTTAAAAACCTCGGGGAAGCACTCGTATCTCGCAGGGACAGATCCGTGTTTTGCGTTTTAGGCTGGCTGAGAGCTCGTATAATAATTTCGATAATTAGAGCGACCAGCATGTGCATTCGGGGCACCCGCCACAAATGGAAGCCAGCAGCAAAGTTTCTTGGTTTCTACTATGGTCGGCCGCCCTTCCACACTCCAACTGACAGACTGATATACTCTTATCTCATTATTACAATATTTTATGTTTTCTCTGTGATTTAAAAGATTAAATAAATTCTTATTATTTGATAAAAAAAATTAAAAGCTTATTTATATAACAAACAGTAGCGAAAAATATTTTTTCGAAAACGTATAAAAATAACCAACATATAAGCCATCAAACATTTCATTCTATCTGAGTTCTAGCAAAACAGACTTTAATATGCAGTTTATAATGGCCGTAATGTACTTTGACGTAAAAGAACATGTCGGAAACCTCTGTCAAATCGCTGTCTAATGAGTAGTTTAAAATGCCTATATCATCAATTATAATTTTAATTTCACTTTTTGAAATCGGTTTTACGGTATTTTGATATTTTATTACGAATAGCGATAAATAACCGTGCATTTATCCTATTTTCACCGACCTTGGATTGAATCGTTTAAATTTGGTATTTTTTTGCAGTTTGACACGTGTATCTCGCTTATAAGAATAGATAACGCACCAGTGAAAGCAAAGACGCTGTGACACGTATAATTATTGCAGTAAGTCAGCAGAGCCGGGAGCATGGGAGCTTCACAGTGTATGAGCTTTCTAATTGCAAGTTAATCCGAGCTTAACATTAAGCTCCCGAGGTTAGGAGCAAAAATATGTTGCAAAACAGTATAGAGATTGACTTTGAAAATCGGCTAATAAGCTTAGCCAAAACTTAAACATTTTTTAGGAAATTAAAATATTTTTTGTTTATAATTCCCGGATACAATCGACTCAAAAAAAGGAAAACCAATTGAAATATAAAGTCAGTCAGTTTTATTATAGTTATAGAAAATAATAAAACGGGTCCTTGACTTTTTTTCCTAATAATAGGTAGTATTTCATAAATCTATACTTAATGTAAAGTTGTACAAATAAAATGGTTGTACATCCATATCCATATTAATATGATAAATGCGAAAGTGTGTCTGTCTGTCTGTGACCTCTTAACGATTAAGCCGCTGAACCGATTTGGATGAAATTTGGTACGGAGATAATTTGAGTCCCGGGGAAGGACATAGGCTACTTTTTATTTCAGGAAAATATCTTTATCCGCGATAAACGAATTTAAGGCGGACTAAATCGCGGGCAGACGCTAGTTGAAGATGTTTTCAAAAAAATAAGTGATACGGACTATTTGAAGGTCACTTTACTTTTTATGTTTCTATCTGTCTTTCCAGTTTCATCACGTCAAACGTTCCAGAGGTCGAATCCCGGCAACCACCTTGTCGGGATTCGACCTCTGACACCATGAAAAATGCACCTGGTTCCATTCAGAGGGCAGCCCATATGGCCCTTGACCTTGCCAAGTGGAGGGACATTACTGTTGGTTACAATCCACAGCCATCAGGGACCGACTATGAAGAAAAAGAATTAAACGATATTGAAGTATTCTCTCAAACATTATTTCCTTACAAACTGCTATTACTTAACGAAAACTTATTCATCGAGGCTAGTAATATAGATGTAAATAGATATTGTTGAAGCTGTATTCCATATTCTTTACGTGTGTTTGCCTACGCACACATGCATGTTGTATAAACTAAGTATAAGTAAGTATTTACCAACATACATTAGTCCACAATAAATCGTCAAACTAGAAGCACATCTTGAATTCTCAAAACTGCAAGATCCGAAACCTTATTACATTCACCAGATATATAAGTAATTTAATTATAAAATTTATGTTTTGTTTATATTTTTTAATGTGAAAACATCACACAATATTTTTAAAATACAATATTGATATTAAGATCTAAGTAGAAAGAAAAAATAATTGCGATCCACTGCAGTCTAAGCCGGAATCAAACCAGGTTCTCTGTTATACCGGAACTGCGTCCTAATTCATTAGACTGTCAGACCGCTTGTGATTCACAACGAATTAATCCTCTACCTTCGGTAACGATACGATTCAAGTTTATTTTATTAATAATCATTATTCGAGACATGTGATTGTCTAAATATCTAATTGTTTTCGTAATTCATATTTTGCTTCTAATATTACAAAATTAAAATAATTATACGTTAGCTAAAATAGTCTCAGGTGCCTATGTAAAATTCGTGAAAGCGTTCGACCGGATAAATTATATATAATAAACAAAGTGAGCTCAAAATTTGGCTAACTTGTTTTAATTATACACAAATTTAATCCTTATTACGATAATAATAAATAATCTTCGTATTATTAGAATGTTCAGGCGCTCTTTGTTCAGCACGATATTGTACGAATGAAAGTTTTAATAGGGCCAAAGTTAAGGGAAAATTGAATGAAACATGAAGCTCGGATTTTGGTTATTTCAGCGAGTTTCTAAGGTAACAATGTCATTAATATCCTCCAATGTTTTAAACCGCCTTGTTGTGTTTAACTTTTAGTATTACTTAACGTCTATGGAGTGTAGAAAACTACCCAAGTAACAAAATTTGGTACTATAAAAGTCCTGGGAACGTTTTTGGTTGTGCTAAATAGTGTTAATGATTAGCACTATAACGGTGTTGTTAATGTTTACAGAACCCCAAAGAGGCCCTAGTTTTATCACTGATTTATTCTATAAACATTACATAAAGGCTCACCCGGTGATAAATCAGCTCTGTAGTTGAAGTATAAAAGTGTCGTAAAACGCTTTTTGGTACTAATATAGTATTGTCTGCAACGTTTATGTCACAGTTTGCAACTATAGAAGTAACCAAAACATGTTTATAGTGCTATTTTGCACCATAAACGATTCCAGTGCTCTTTTTTATCACACCTGCTCCTGCGCTATTTTGTTAACATATATCGCTAAGTCATTTATGTTTTATTTCTTTCGCCATTTTTGCTTAAGTGACATATGTTATGTAGGTAATAAAAGGACGTACTAAATAACATTCGTAGACCGTAACTTAGTCGGTACTTTCACTTGCGAAAATAATTGTATTGATAAAATCGTTATGCTGATTTCAAATTTGACAATGCCCCTTCATTATTTACGTGTTTTAATTAAATTTTAATTAATGAAATAAGGACTTGTCCAGGCTGCGGCTGCTATAGTACATATAGGCTCCAGCCGTGCTGCTAATGTGCTATCACGTCAGAAAACAGCAGCCATATTTTAACAGATTAGGGTTCCATTGTCCAAATATAAAATAGTGAAGTCAAAATATATTTATTTGAATGGAGTTATATTAAATGCACAATGGGGCATAATTTGAGATGTGGTAAATGTGTTACCACACCAATTCTAAATCTGTTGGCTTTCCTTCTCCGGAATATATCCCTATCACAAAAGGAGGTAGCTAGGGCATTTCATAAATATAACACAAAATTGGCCATATCCGTTGTTTTGAGCTGTGATAAAGGGGTAGTGTCCTCACTCTCATATTCGTCATCATTATTACTGGTTTGACAAGAAATAACTTTATTGCTACAGCCCTATTGTGGTACAAAACAAATATTTTGTGCAGAACCACGTGCTATATTTATTGGACCCGCTTGACCAGTATGAAACCTTTTATGAAATACTAGTGATATATTTGATACTGAAAAGCTAGTATAGATCTAAGTAGTCATATAATTATTATTTTTAGTGCTATTATGTCACGCTTTAGTCTCGTAACAGTAACACAAACTCACTTATAGAAGATATTATGCTATTTAGAATTTAAATTATTTAGTAACTTTACCAGGTAACTTATAGTACTATTTGATACTATAAAAGAGTTTTAATTACTTTTACAGAACTCTAGCTCCATAGCGGTGTTGAGGGAGCTTTTAAGAAGCTAAAACGTTACGTAATAGGTGTGCAAAGTCCTTTTATAGTGCAGATTGATTCTGTAATAGTGTTTTCGGTACTGCTACAATACTAGTACTATAAAAGTTATTTTGACGCATTATTAGTGCAACATAGGTACATAAGAGTGTCAGTAAAGTCGTCTATATTATTATATAGAACTATAATTGCTTTTTGTATATCTATTACAGTGCAACACTTTAAAGATTCAATTGTATGGTTCTTTAAGCATTCTAAGAGCTACATTATAGAACTTAAATGCTCTTTAATCTTATAGAACCATAACGCTCTGTTAAAAACCTTTATAGTACAAGCAGTCACAATGGTTACCATTATAGGCCTACTATGTCACTGTTTGGTGATATAATGCCTTAGTTATAGAACCTTTTGTTACTTGAGTAAGGAGGTAATCTATCAAACTAGATTATGCCCGCAACTATACTTTAGTCAGGATCTATATCGAAATCCTTAACGTCATTTATCCTAATATATCGTTTGTCATAATGTATCGTTTGTCATAACGCATTTTTTTTACTTTTCATTATTGTTATAAAACAAACCTAACCCAATACGACGATCTTTTAAAAAATCCTGAAAAATTTACGGTTTCTGAAAAAAATGCGTTATGACAAACGATACATTAAGACAAACAATATTTTTTTATTTGACTAATTTGAAGAAAAAAGAAGGATTATAACTTTATCTCCTCCGCGAACGTATACTCTATTCATCCTTACTTGTCCTAAATATTAAACAACATTTTAATCTAAAAGTACACCTTTTTGTCTTAAACTCCCATTTTCTCGTAAATAAAGCTACAGGAATTAATATTTTTAGTGCCACGTTGCCAATTTCATACATTAAATTTATTTCCGTGCGAGAAAACAGCTGGTATGGGCATTAAATGCATAATTTTAGGTTAGAATGATGTTTACTATTAAGGACAAGTAAGGATGAATAGAGTATACGTTCGCGGAGGAGATAAAGTTATAATCCTTCTTTTTTCTTCAAATTAGTCAAATAAAAAAATATCTAATATTAACCATCTGTGGATACGTTGGCCAGCCTATGGGTCGTCGACCGGTCGGCCGACCAAGATACAGATGGAGAGATGACGTGGCCAAGGACCTACGCGCTCTGAATGCGGAAAACTGAGAGGAGATCGCTCAAAACAGGGCGCGCTGGCGCCATCTCGTATCGGAGGCCAAGATCCAATTCGGGTCGTTGTGCCAGCGGAGTCAATAAGTCAGTAAGTAGACACCCAGTTACCGTATACCAAAACCAGTTGAAATCTGTTTAGGTGATTTGGCGTGATGAAACCACAACGATACATACAAACATACAAAATCCACGCTGACAATAGTCCGTATCACTTATTTTTACAAGGTAATTATGTATGTTCGGGTGGAATATGTATGTTCGGGTGTAATTTTATAAACATTATAAACATTTATTTATTTACCTTCACAAATTCTGTTTACAGTAATTACATTTAAATATAAGTTAGAAATCATTTTGAATCTGCGAGAGGTGTTTCTGTGCCGTACAACAGTGATCCTGATTCCTACACTAGGCGCAGCCTGTCCCGTAGGAATAGTCACCAAACAATTGGCGCGAGTTTATTAACAGGTGTTTTTTTGTGTCAAAAAAGACCTTATACATTATAAAACTTGTACTAAAAAAACATAGTGAGTAAAACAATTTAACGGATTATATCGCGTATATTATCTCATTTTAGTTCCCGGCGTTTCGGAAGCTTTCCAGCTTTCCATGGTCACGGGTGGACTGAGAAAAGATGTAGTTTCCTCTGTCAAAGTTACAATTTGTGCAAACTACCCATTTTTGAAAAAAAACACAAATAAAGGTGTACATACATGCCAGATGGGCCTAAGCTGTAAAGACAGTTACACATGTGCCAGAAGGGCTTAATTATTTTATTCTAATAATTTACCAAGCAGCATTTCACAAATGAGGCGTACTGTGGAGAAAAGAAACGCTGCAAAGAAAAACTCCCAGGCTACCTCATTACTAATTATAATATTTAAAAAACAGAGACTATTAAATTACTTTTAAACAGATAAGATATTTTAAACCGTTCGGAAATTAAGGTTTTGCAGTCCTGTGTCTCGCTTGTTCCTTAATGAGATGTATTACAGGATCCCAAGCTGGTGGTAGTGACAATCCATCTTCTCTATTGAAATTAGGATGCTTTTTAATCTCAATAGCCTCGCGTAGCATTCTGGGAAAATATCTTTTTTCTTTGGCAAGGATAGAAGGTTTATCAAACTTAGTTGAGTGGTTTGGTTTGTCAATGACATGGTCACAGACTGCAGACCTATTACACCGACGATGCTTGACATCTGCAATGTGCTCCTTCACCCGGGTTGATACACTGCGTTTCGTTTAAGGAAAATACATCTTTTTTCAGTCCACCCGTGACCATGGAAAGCTGGAAAGCTTCCGAAACGTCGGGAACTAAAATGAGATAATATACGCGATATAATCCGTTAAATTGTTTTATTTCAATGAGTAATAATCGCGGAAACAAAAGAAAATAAAAATAGTGAGGTTTGGTTTATTGTTGGCGCATGTGTGTGTAAATGCTAGTATGTGTATTTGTGTGTCTTACAAGTTTAATTTGACCTACTTCCCGATTTCCAATCGAGCTTAAATTTGGCATACTTATGTAAGTTTGATGACAATGTAATATTATTATGATACCGTCAAGCTGATCTGATGATGGAGCAGGAAGGTGGTCACAGGAACTCTGTAAAAAATAATGCAATCCTACCGAATTTGGGGTCTCTACAATCGTCTCGGTGAGTAGTTTATGGATATTCAAAGAAAAGTACAGTCGGCAATAAGAGCTTGTCACAAAAATGGTTTTTTTTGACAGAAACTTATTTTAAAATATCTTCGATATACAGACATTTAATTTTTACAACTTTATCCATACTAATATTATAAATGCGAAAGTGTGTCTGTCTGTCTGTCTGTCTGTCTGTCTGTTACCTCTTCACGCTTAAACCGCTGAACCGATTTGGATGAAATTTGGTATGGAGATAGTTTGAGTCCCGGGACATAGGCTACTTTTTATCCCGGAAAAATACCCTTATCCGCGATAAACGAATTTAGGGCGGACGAAGTCGCGGGTAGAAGCTAGTAATAGTATAAAAGTGTATATAGTATAGTAGCAAGTGCGTAAAACAAATTACCATAATAATACCAAACAACTCTAAAAATATGCAAAAAAAAAACATTTTGAACACGATTGAATTTTAACATCAGATGAAGAACAAACGGTTGAGTAGTATTTCGATAAAAGTGTTTTATAATTGGTTGTTGACTTCATACTATCTTGCTAGTCTAGCGCCATTCTGGACGGATTTGGAACTATTACTTACTGCTTCCCGCTGGACAGTTTTTCATTTGTTTTCTTATATAAGATTGGCCTCCTTACTTTTTCTATACTCCATGCTAAAGACTTTTGCGAGAAACGCTAGTTGCATGGTTGTATTATGCGAAGTTGAATGTGAATTTCCATAATTCTATTATTTCAATCAATGAAAAGCCAAGAAGTCGTATAAACCTCTCGCTTACTTTTGGTAACTAGATTTCCATAATTGATAGATTCAGGCGTTTGCGGACTTCCTTATTTGGTTAATGGTTGCTTTGCTTTACCGCGAAATAATGTCTTGTTTAGATGTGACTATAAATTGTGTTCACATGCGCATATTTCTAAGCAGTTTCAACAAAAAAAAAACGACTGAAAATACAACAAACAACCACCAGAAAGTATAACCCTCGCCACTGTAGTTTTCAAATCTATTTTGCCACCTTTCCGAACCTGACCACACTGTTTTAGGTATAATAGGGAATATTCATGAATTTTAGTTTTTGCTTTAATTAAAGCTCATTCATGTAACAAACAGTAAACAAAAATATTTTTTCGAATAACTGTAAAAATAACCAAGATATAAGCCATCAAACATTTCATTCTATCTCTTTCTAGCAAAACAGAATTTAATATGGAGTTTATATCGCCGGAGTGCACCATGACGTAACAGTGCATATCGGACCTCTCTGTCTAATTAGTACGCCTAAAAAATGCCTATATCTTGCGTATTACTTGGCCGATTTAAATTTCAATTTCACATTTTGAAATAGTTTTGACTGTATTTTGATATTTAGTTACAAAAGCGATAAAAAAAATTCATACATGTACCCTATTTCCATACATCGTTAAAAAGAAGGCACCGAGGGGCATCATTCAAGTAATATTAAAAGTATACTACTCCGTCTCATACCATAACCACAGTGTGAACTGTACCCGTACAAAACGATCTGAAAATGTCATAAGTCCAAATGCGCATCCAGTATGGAGAAGTGACTCCGCAGTGGACGCATGGACTCCTGGCAAACAATTGCGCGACCCACCATTGGAGGCACCCGGGTAGAGAACGTGATAATACAGAGTAAGGCGTCTTGATAACGAGACGGGTTTCCGCACGGTTTTAGACCGTGTCTACGTCCGGTCGTCAGTTAGGTATGTGACACTATGAAGGTTTGTTAACGACACCGGCTCACGGTTTTAAAACGTGTCTAAGTCCAGTCGAAAGTTTTGTTAACGACACAGGCACCGGCCCGGCCCGGCATGGTAGAAACCGTCCGTCGGGCCGATTATGAAAAATAAACGCATTACATATTCCCTATTGATAAAATATTTTAGGATCAAAAACCATAAATCGTTTTAAGTACCTAGATGGTATGATAGACGTGTGTGATGCACTCAATTATTCAAACCAATGGATTATAATCTCGATCGCCATTATCTGCTTCCTATAATTATACCTATCGATTTCCTTTGAGCATAGTTGCCGCATTCGATTTAGATTAACTGCTTTAATCTAAATTACGGACTATTGTTGGGATCTGTGATCAATTAGACATGTGGTAACTAGCGACATCTACTGAGAAAAGTATAGACGAGCAACTAACTCTGGTGGGCAATAAAACATCCAAGACACAGGAAAAAATATTTATGCGCATTACACAAATGTATTCCCTTACCGGGATTTAAACCCATCAGGAACTTCGCAAGCAGCGGCCGTCCGCTGGGCTAAAGCGGCATTTTTTGTCATAAATCTCGGAAAAATAACCAGTATACGTTTTTTCGTAAATTGCTACGATATGATCAGAGTATAACATTTATTCCGTGAGGCGAAGTTTGACAGCGAGGTGTTTTATTTGAGTGTGATACTTTATTCGGTACTGTATACAGGGCATTTACTGTAATTCAATGTATCGAACCATTGTAATTCGACATAATCCGTGTGTCCTCGTACTAGTTTAATAAAATCTTATATACACGGGCTGTTGTATATAGTGTGGCACTTAATTTAAGTTTAGTTATACTGCTTCTGTCTGTGAATTTTTGGGATTGGCTTTTTTTTACTATCTTAATTCTATTTAAGTTATGTAAAGCTGTTGGTTCTCCAAATAAATATAAATATAACCCTAACCTAGTTACTGCCCAGTGTACTTTGTAGTAGTTAGTAGTGTTACATATTAAGCTTACATTTTGTGTTACTAACCCGCTATCCAACACCAAAAGAGCTTAAGTTGTTATTAAACCAATATAATTCACTGTCTGTATGTAATAACATTGCAAGCCGTTGCGATTCGTCTAGACGGGCACCGAGACAGTTGAACAGATGTAAACACATCTTCACTTCTTCGGAGCGGTCATTTATCTTCGTCATAGTTTTGTTACCGGACCGCGACATTATACAGGGTGGAATCTAAATCGTGGATCTAATAGAGAATTATGGAATACGGTAATTGCGCTCGCAATCGGCTGTCGACAGTCATACAACTTTTGTACACACTATTGTTGGGAAAAATATAATAATCATCACTATATTTGGCTGATAGGTTAAATCACCTACTTTTTCCGAAAGCAATCGTTTTGATATAAAATTTATAAGAAAAAATACTTATTTGTATATAGTTCTTAATGCAACGAATTGTTTGTTTGTATGTGTAGTTGCAGCTTCATCACGCCAAATTGGCTAAATGGATTTCAATTATTTGTGGTACACGGGTAGCTGGGTATCTTCTGATAGTTACAGGATACTTTTGGCCAACTACGCTGAAGAAAAAAAAGAGGGGTTATGGTTATGACTTTATCGTGCGTGCACCGTTTATTAGTATGGACATCACCCCGTAGTTGATGTTCATGATCCATCATAAGAATGATTTCTTAGACATATTACATGACAGTTAGTTCAAAGGAGTTTTGGCAATTCGTTGAACTTTGATTTATTTTCGATGTCAGTTTGTTAGTTGATGAGTATCGTAGATCAGACAGTATGAGAAAATTAAATAAATCAGGGGAAATAATTCGTGTAGTTTTCAAAATTAGTAGAGGTGTTCCGATAAACCTCTTTAAGTACTCGGGTGTAAGGGCTCTGCTGACGTCAGGGTCTTGGTTGAGATGTCACTTTTTTTTCAGATATTTCCTCTTATCTCGAAAACCTTCACTAATATTTGCACAGTTTCTTTCACAGTGAATTTAGTACAAATTTGATTACATACATTTTTACTCATGGTATGATAGTTTTAGATAAAAAGAGTGCCGAATCTAATAAAACCTACAAAAGTTGGGGTAATGTGCTATCAGCCCCACAGCCACTTTTAGGAGGTATCATAACACCTCAACAATATCAGAACACCTCGAGAAATCCCTGTACCAATTTTTAAAACTACACAGATTATTTCCTCTGATTGACTTAATTTGAGTTTATAATTTTGGAAGTAAATGGTGACTGAATTTTATGCGTATGTAAATGAAGGAAACTAAATGATTTAAGCAGTTTTTTTTTATATTACGATAGTGAACAAGAAGCGCACCACAACTTGTTTGATAGTAAGCGGTTACTACATTTGGATGCTTGTTACGCGCGTGTTGGCCAGCTGCCGACCTTTTAACGCTTACGCTGCTTTTCGTAGCGCTACGCACTGTCCTACATACGAAGAAACCCATGGTATCAGCTACACGTCTACAGGGAGAGCGCCCGCTAGGCGGGTTCCTGACAGTGAATGTGTTAAAGAGCCGTTTCTTTTTTATATTATCTAATATTTATCAAATAATTGCTCTGACACCTTCATAATGATTCAAAAGTGTTTGAAGCTAGGCCTACCAGAGTAAAGGCAATTTTGACTTTGACTTTCTTTGGGCAATATTTCTCGTCAATACTATAGGGTAATACTGCTTGCTTTCACTATCTCAATATTAGCACATTAGTGCTGACATTGGCGAGTCTTGACGAGCATGGCTGCAATGTTGACCTTAACATCGTCCGTTACTGGACCATACGCAGCAAACTATGTTACCCGTGCTCGTGTAAACGCAAAATCTTGAACAATCTATTATCAGCATTAATAGGCAATATGCAAGAATATTTAGTTTTGCTTTATTAAAAGCGCATTCATTTAACAAACAGTAATATACAGTATAACAGTAAACAGTAATAGTAATAGGATTTTTTTTTTCGAATAACTATAAAAAAAAACAAGATATAAGCCATCAAACATTTAATTCTATCTCTTTCTAGCAAAACAGAATTTAATATGGATTTTATATGGCTGGAGTGCACTATGACGTAACAGTTTATGTCGGAACTCTCTGTCAAATCACTGGCTAATTAGTAGTTTAAAATGCCTATATCATGCGTATTTCTTGGCCGATTTTTAATTTAATTTCATTTTTGAAATCGTTTTTACGGTTTTTTGATATTTGGTGAAATAAAGAAAATCATGCATCTACGCTATTGATTGCCGGCATCAATTGAGCAACATATTGCAATTGTAACTTGCAATTAGTGGACAATAGATGGAACATGTAAGTAGTCATCATCATCATCATCATTTCAGCTATAGGACGTCCACTGTTGAACACAGGCCTCCTCAATAGATTTCCATATGGGACGGACAGAGGCGACCTGCATCGCAATCGAGAACCTTTCTGCCCCAACGGCCATCGGTTCCTCGAACTATGTGCCCTGCCCATTACCAATTTAGTTTGCTTGCTGTTTGCTAGGTAAGTAAAGGTAAGCTGCCGCACTTTGCCGTAAAAATATTGCTCGTCTAAACGCCCCTTAAGTGCGTATTTACTACCTTTCTTTCAGTCAGCCTTATACCGCTACTAACGTAGGGCTGCCGAGGGCCATCTCTAGGTCCATCTCGAGAATTTCCCGATCCATTTTGCTCAATTCAGAGGACTTTGATAAATCAGCCGGTACAATATTGTCACAGAGACAAATTATGACTTTGACTGGCGGAGTGACCCGAGTTTTTTTGTTTATAAAGGTTTTTATTTAGGACAAAAGTATAGGGTTGCCGACGGTCTACTCTGGGTGTATTTGTGAGTGTTCGCCGCTCCATTTGAGCCTGACCGGCGCATGCGTACACTCCAACATGTCATTTGTCATCCCAGACGACTGTCTGACAGATTTCAATTATCCGCCCTCGGCCAAACGGATGCGGCTGGGTCCGTTTCGTTCAGCACCGTTATGTTATTCGATTAATATTTCGGGTAACAATCCCTTACAGGTTATAGGTTAGCAAGAATATAAACTATATAATGTTAACTGTATTTTTGAGCGTGTCTAAAGTTTAGGCGTGTTTTAGCAACCCAGTGTGTACCTACTGTCAATAGAATTCTTGCGACATGGCGGAGCGTTGTATACAACTATAGATTTGCCGACCGGTTTGGCTCAGTGGGAGTAACGTTGCCTGCGAAGCTGAGGTCCTGGGTTCAAATTCCGGTAAGGACAAATATTTGTGTGATGAGCATAAATATTTGTTCCTGAGTCTTGTGATGTTTTCTATGTATATAAGTAATATATCTATTAAATATATCGTCGTCTAGTATCCATAACACAAGCCTTATTGAGCTTACCATGGGACTAGCTCGATTTGTGTTTAATTGTCCCGTAATATTTATTATTATTTATTTATTTTAAGCCCATTGCTTCACAATTACCTGAAATCTCATCAATCATTTATTGATTAATGATCCAATAGATTAAATTTGAATACTAGAAGAAAAAAAATCTTAACCCTCTTTTTTACTTCAGCGTAGTCGGGTGAAAAGTATCCTATAACCATCTGTGCACCCGTGTACCAAAAATAGATGAAATCCGTTTAGCCGATTTGACGTGATGAAGCTGATAAAATCGATTCAGGACCTTCAAATAGTCCGTTGCACCATTGTTTTGGAAATATCCTCAATTTACAGACATTTCATTTTTACAACTTTATTTATAATAGTATGGATATTGCTGGCGAATATTAGCCTCTTGCCCACGAGGGGTACTTTATGGATAAACTCTTAGAAAGTTTCAGATTAAATTACTTAGCTTACATATTTTTGTTTCTGATGTCCTTCCCATAGGAAGGAGGATGTTACTGGTCAGTTAAGTGTGTGGCTAATGTCGTTGGTAAAGGTTAGTTCAGTACTACTTTCAACTTGATGCCTCACCTTCCTTAACACTTTCGCTGCAAAGCTTTTCGTAGTACTACGCAATTTCTTCTAGATGCGGGGAAATGCTTGGTATCGCCTACGCGTCTACGAGCGCCCGCTAGGCGGGTTCCTGGCAGTGAATGTGTAAAAATAAATACATTTATGTTTCTACACACAGTCGATCAACTAAGTGATCCTTTTAGTGTAAAATTTTTACCGACTGCTACGAAGCCGCAGAAACACTACAACCTAAAATTAACACTCTATTTGAACCAGCAGTAAATAAAATTCAAAACACTAAACCTTTTCAAAACGTAAAACACGTAGGAGCTGGAAAATCCTCCCGAGTCTTATTTATTTTGCCATTGACAAATTGGAGTAGTGCCTAAGTGAGCTCCCGCCGAAGGCAGCAGCGTTTTCATTCCAGATATATTTTGTATTTTCATCTAAGATACATTTTGTAATTTGTTGCGAGCGACAGAACGGCACAAAGGGGTCAATTTCAGCCGATCAGAGTGTGTTTAAAATGTAATTCTCTTAGAGCACTGTTGATACAACTGTTCTGATGTCTTTATAACTCGCGAAGTAATAAGGGTCGGGCCGCGGAGCGTTTCGACCGCCACAACTTTTATGTAACAAGTTACTATTTATGTATAAAATGACAGACGCATCAGAGTTTTAGGCATGAGGCAACATTTTCTATTTCTATATTTTTCTATCGTATTTACATGTATGATGTAAAAAATTCGTTACATAAAAGTGCAGTGGTTGAAACGCTCCGCGGTCAGACCCTAATCAACATGTTTAAACTATGTTTAAGAGTTCGGAATTCTCCTATTTTATACAACGACAGAAAATGTATAAGCAAGATACGTTTGCAACGCAGGCGAAGCCGCGGAGAAAAATCTAGTTTATAATAATACGAGCAGCCGCCTGCAACTTCTTCCGCCTTAGATTCGTTTATCGCGGATAAAAGGTATTTTTCTGGGATAAAAAGTAGCTTATTTCTTTCCCCAAAACTTGATATTTTACTGATTTAAATGTGAAGCATAATACCAAGATTTCAAGTTCCTAGTGTAAAAAAATATTTTTGGGACGAAAAAGGGGATGAAATTTTTTATGGACAGCCATACAAATATTCATGCCCTTTTTCGTCGACGGACGCCAGACGCCATGTTTACATTAAAATTAAAAAAAATACTTCCCGGCCTAGGCCTTCAATTTTCTATGAAATTTCTTTACAGTTCTCTCAGGTTGTTCCGCTCGAAACGGGATACTTTGAAGCCTGTTTTAACGCACGTAATGACGATATTTCATTGCATGTTTGACAAAAAAAAATTGAAAATTGAGTATTAAATAATTCTAACCAACAGCGTTGCCAGTCGATGGGGAGCAAGTTGATATAAATGGAGGGTAAAGAAAGTATGAATTATGGGTACCGCTAGAGTACATGAATATCTAGGGGGAGAGGGGCAGCTGCCACTTCCTACCCCCCCCCCCCCCCCTTGATTCTTACCGAAGTCAGAAAAGTCTAAAACGTATTTATCTTATAAGCATTTTATAGTTTAAAAAGCGACGTACGGTGCCATTAGGAATATAAGACTGGGTCACAACGTCTGGGTGTCGATTTGACAAGTCTGTAGAAATTTTACGACCCACGTTACCCTGAAACCAAATCCCATCGGATTAATGTTTGTCTGTCTTGAGCCAAACTGGCGCTAGCCGTTGCCACGTGTCTTAATTACAGAAATCATTCTAATGTTCAAAATTAAAAGAGACTATCCTTTCTTAAAACGTATATCTTTTCAATCTTTGTCTTCTAAGCGATACATCTGGCGAGGCATCAAACATTTAAGAAAGAACTCGTAAAAAGAACGTTAGTCTGTTCCGATTTGTAGCACTTTACCTAAATTTTGTAATTTTTTAATAGTATTTTATGCGACAGTTGTATAAGAAGGGCCAAAAACCGCGAGTGGCAAGTTGCGAGCCGCAGCCGCATATCGCAAAGGAAGAACAAGCGTTTTTTTACGTGTAATTATTATTAAAATATTTTTTTTACGTGAAATTATTAATAAAATAAATTTTATGAAACGTTGTAACGTTGCATGATGTTTAGGCTTAAAGATTTTAAAGTATTGTTTATGATTAAAGCTCGTCACAGACGGAGGGATAATATATATTAAGATATGTTATATTAAGGTATCTTACGATATATTTTACTATTTGTCACAGTCCTCACACGCAGCGATAATATATATTATAGCTGGGTATCTTAAGATATCGTAAGATATCTTACGATATATTTGAGTGTATTTTACCGCAACTACAGAATGCTATTTTTTGACGTGCGATTGGGTTGAAATTTATTTATCTTCGATGAAAATGCATCAATATGGTACCAAGGAGCTGGCCTGATGATGGAATCCGAAGGTAGACGGTGACATTGAGGATATGAACTCCTAAAGTACCTAAACAAGATAAACACAATAATAATATTTCGGATTATTTCGTCTGTCTTAGCAAGCTCTCTAGTCCTATATGATATCCAGGATCTGAAGATGGAGCTGGACGGTGGACAATGACAATAGGGTGGTCCATTTTTGTAAAGAGAAACAAAAGTACATTCAATCGCCACATCGCTAATTTTGATCTCCTATCAAGTAATAATCATTGTCCCAAATTATAATTAATTGGAAGATGATTTACAGGTCGCTCTTATCGAATGAATTGTGAGCAGAATTTATAATGTTCATCATACGTAATGTATTTCGGCAAACACAACCAAGAGGTTATAATAAGCAATTTTAGACTTCATCTCTTTAAATAGTATACGATAATACCAATTTAGCAAGAATTTGTGACAAAGTAACTCAGTTCAAAAACCAGGTTGATCAGATTGTGAAGTGCATTAAACATTGTTCTTGATATTCTAAAATACTAACTTAATTGAATTATATAAAAGACAGATCATGGTATAAGTTGAATTTTCCTCGTTCTCTCGTTTTTTTGTGTGCTCTTGTGTCCAGACGAATTTAAGTTTTGCTGATAAAGTGACATGCAAATCAAATCCGGTATCATAATCATCCTCTGACAAACTATGCAACAAAAGTCATGTTCATGTTTCACAAACAGTCTGTATATTGTAAAAACGTCCTCTTGCTTCGCCGGCTACGAGCATAATGGCGGCAGAAATATACATTTTGGTATCTTTGTCGTGTGAGGGGCTTAGCTATACTGTAAGATATCTTTCGGTATATTAATATATATTATCGCTCCGTCTGTGACGGGCTTAAGAGACTTAGACCGACATCTGATCAGGTCCAAAGTTCAGATTCAGAATTGGATGAGAGATTCATTAAATGAGCGTGTGTAGGAGTGTGGAACTTTAAATAATTTTTAATTTGCTGTCGAAAAAATAAATCTAAAAAGCTGCGCATAGCCAGACAGTTTGTAAGCAACGAGTCGTAATGCGCCTAGTTACAGAAAGTTCCTTTGCTTTAGGTGCGCGCCTCGGGTGTTTCTGCTATGGTTCTGCCCGCGGCTAGTGTAGACGTAAGACGTAATCCTTTTCCGCAAACATGTATGGTGTTAAGAGATTGATTATCTGAAAAAACTACGACCTGTTTGTCCCACATATACTCTCCAATCCGTACTGGGCCAGCGTGGAGACTACACTCCATTCCCTCTCATCCATGAGAGGAGGCCTATACTCAGGACGTGTATAAGCTGATGATGATGGTGATCTGTCGATGCGTGATATGATAGGCAAGAACTCGAAGATCTCCTTGGCCATTTGTACTTCCTCCGTTTACAACATAACTACTGATCTCCATTTCTCCTGAATTTCGCTGTACAGGTTCACAATTCTACAAATTTCATCTTTATTTGCAGGAATAAAATGTTATTTTGTCTGGTTATTGCACAAAGCGGAAATATACGATTTTTCATGGTTTTGTTGTGTATCTCCTCACAGGATAGGTGATAATAATTTTCCAAACATAGTAGTTATATGTGGTATATCAGATACTAACACTGACTCGCATTCGGAAACTTGACTATGCCTACTGTTATGTTTTTAAGTATGAATCATTAAAGAGAGGTCTATAAAATAAAGATTGCGTATCTAGTATAAGACTAAATTAATGGACTCAAAACGTTGCCTACTTGTTCCTTATAAAAACACCTAACACGTTAAGCAAGAGCGTCGTAAAAATTACATAATTTGAAAGCGTTTATCTTGCTTTCGGGACTCGTGAAAATAAACTGAAACAGTAAAGACGATTTTTCTTCTGTTTCCGCGATTATTACTCATTGAAATAAAACAATTTAACGGATTATATTGCGTATATTATCTCATTTTAGTTCCCGACGTTTCGGAAGCTTTCCAGCTTTCCATGGTCACGGGTGGACTGAGAAAAGATGTATTTTCCTCTGTTACATTGTGTTCTGTACTGTTTTCAACACATAGTTATATACAACATGAAAAAGTGAAGACTTCCTGATCTAAGGTCTTTCAGAGCTGTAAGCACCAGGCATGTCAGAAAAAGGAGTCTGTAAACATAGTTAAAAACGAGGATCTGTATAAATATGGGGCAGAATGCCGAATGTCATTCACTGCCTGTCCACCGTAGGGCCTAAAGAATACAAAAAAATATGAAATACTAAATATTCTAACATCGCAGGATTGGCCCTCTTTTGCTTAACGCGTTTGTAGCTCGGAATCAGAATCAAGTGTCATGATTTTGTACGGGCCAGTTGATTCGGATAACAATTGTCAAAATTTCGATAGGCAATAACCCCCCGGGTCAATGTACGCTTTATTTTATACCTACATTCTTGTTAACCTAGTGACAAAAAAACAAAAAGTAATTTGGTCGGCCAGACATATTCTTGCAAAGATTAAAACATCAATAAATAAGGATTTAAAACACATTTAAAGAGACTTTATCGATGTCGGCTACATAAAATTTGTCTAGCCCTCCCTACCACAAACTCAGGGACTAAATTCCTAGCGGCAAAATGACATCTTTCAGGGAGACGATTTATTTCTGTGATATATTATATTTCTTTTTATTTTTCTATTTTTAGTAAAACGACTGAACATCTTAATACACTTTTTAAAATGACATTATATACTTTATCGAAAATGCTCTTGTTGAAAGAAAGTTCACCTATCGAACATCCCTTACTTCTGTCTTACCCCAACACACCCTAATTTTAATTGATATGTCTACGAGTAAGTATGTAGTATCAAGGACCATTAAAACTAGAGGACTGACCAGCTCCATACAAAAAGCCGTTCCTCGATATGTACATCGCCATCTATGTATAATAATTATTTTTTACAATTATTCAACTTTGCAAGCATGTCTCAGTTATTCAATGATACGATTTATTTATTATAAGCTATTTGCGAACTAATTGTTACTATACTATGTTCCTTTATTCAATTATAACATAATTAAATGTTTATTTTTAGAGCGCCATCTAGTTTCTGCCAGAATATCTCCTTGTGAACGGAACAAGATGCAAAGTTTGGCAACTGTCAGTCCTCTTGCTTTAATGGTCCTTGATAGTGTGCAGTGTGCACTTATTTGACATAAGTGTCTTGCCTGCAGCGATTTATAAATTACTAGAAGGCGCTCGCCCGCAACTTCGTTAGCGGAGGAAAAAAACATCAGAACCCTTTTTCTTTCAGCGTAGTAAAGTAAAAAATATGCTATAAGCATCTGTGGATGCTCAGATACTCGTGTACCAAAAATAATTGATATCCGTTTAGCCGTGTTGGCTTTATGAAGCCACAACGACACATACAAACATACAAAATAATTTATTTTCGAATCAGCGACCTTCAAATACTTAGTCCGTTTCATTGTTTTTAAATACATTTAATGATAGACATTTAATTTTTACAACTTTATAATAGTATATATAAATATATATATATTTGAGTGTCTAAGATTAATAGATGAAAGCTTTTACTGTACCAAAATAACACAAGTAACGATAAATTGAAGTAAATTTACTATCGGCTAGTAGTATGTCTGCCGTTAAGTCCGGCCAGTTTTATACGTAAATATAATACGGTGCTAAATTTAAACGAACATTTCGGTTGATTCCGTCTGTTGTCTCCAGCACGCAATACATTCTTCAGTGTAATGAATTTATAACGATGTTGACATTAACACACACTAAAGTGAATGACATATTTTGTTTTTCGGCAATTATTCTATAAAATTTAATTGGCCGGGAATCATTTTGAGATTCACTAACCGGCCACACACTTCAAATGATTATTTATAAGTTTCGTTCGTTCTGGTTCCGTAAGCAAAGGCCCACGGAACCCTAATACGAAGTCTCCGTTGTCTCTCTCTCTATCACCGTACTCTATCTCTTAAACCGTAATAGGTTGACACTTTAAATAGACACATCCAGGGTGTATTCGTAGCAGCTGTCAAATTATTTTATTTTCAAACCGGCCAACAGCATTGCGTACCATGCTCAGTGTAGAGTTCCGCAGCCGTTCATACAAAAAATTGCACTACGGATGAAAAAATACGATATGAAATAGTGCACTAACAAAAGAGCGTATCTCCACGGCACGACCTACGTCCTTTTGTATGTGTATTATGGCAATAACTAGAAAACGTTGTATCTGATCATGTTGAAAATAATTATCGTTGAAAGTATTTTATTGAGCTATCACAAATAAAAATACGCATAATACCTATGCACGTTTTAATCTGCGAAAAATTGTCTAAATAATTTATGAATTACATAGTTTGGCTAATTTAAATACTATTTATATTTTCAGTACATGTAAGCAAATTGTGATAAATTATCCAACATTATTTATTCCTTATGCAAGTATACAAGCGTATACTTAGGGTTGCCACAGAGTGAAATACACGAGCAAAGTTAAGAGCAATCTGTCGTGAGACGAAAGCACGGATTAGCTACCAATTACACACTCTCGACTAGCTTTGTGATGTATGCATAACGGGGGTTTTGTGTGCAACACACTAACGGGCGTGAGAGCAACGCTTAGTTCATGTCGGTACAGTCAGCTTCAAAAGTCGCCACTGTGACATGGTATAAAACTGTTCATAGTATAAAGCAACCAATACATACTCTAGGCAAACTTAGTTATGATGACTCGGGCGTTCTCATACTATAATAACGGGCAGCAGATACTCCCCATTTATGTACAGTCCTCTCAAATCAAAGTCAAAAGATTATTCAGCAGATAGGTCACATAGGCACTTGCCACTGTGACACGGTATATAACTGTTCATAGTATAAAGCTCCCAATTACACACGGCAAATTTTGATATGTATAACTTGAGCCCACAATAACAGGCACGCCAGATACTCTCCATTCATGTTCAAATCAAAATCAAAAGATTATTCTGCAAATAGGCCACGTAGGCACTTGCCACTGTGAAACGGTATATAACTGTTCATAGTATGAAGTTCCCAATTACACACGGCAAATTTTGTGATGTATAACTTCAGCCCACAATAACTGGCACCAGATACTCTCCATCCATGTACAGTCCTCTCAAATCAACATCAAAAGATTGTTTTGCAAATCGGCCGCATAGGCACTTGCCACTTTGACATGGTATAAAACTGTACAGCTACTTTTGAGGCTGTCAGTACCTCATTACTAGGTTTGCCGCTTATTTTCCAATAAAATTGAGTAGATGAGATATTTGTTGGCTGCAATAAAATACTAATTAGTACATAATATTAAGATTGCTTATTCCAATACAGCTGATGCATTTCTAAACAATAGAAACAAGGTATGCATGAAGTATAATATCACAATACATGAGCAATGTTGAGATCAATTTGTCGAGAGATGAAAGCCCGGATTAGCTACCAATTACACACTCTCTGCTAGCTTTGTGTTGCGCAGTATGCATTACAACGTGCTCTCATGCTTTGTCATAGAACACTAACGGGCGTAACAGACGACACTCTCGGTTCACGGGCCTTGACACTAGGGTTACCACCTATTAAAAAAAAATGTAAAGTTGGTTTGAATAAGTGAAAAGTATGATCCAACGACATTGACGCATTAGTTGGAAAAAATGAGCCACTCAAAACTATTGTCACAACAACACATTGATTACAACGAACACGATTTTCATTTATTATCACAAAACAACAAACGAGGCTTAATCGCATATAAATATGATTTATACAATTACCTTTCGTTGGTTTCTTCGACATTTCGGACGTCGCGTTACGTCCAGGGTCTGGATAGAACTGGACAATGGACATGCTGCAATGGGCGCAATATCGCCCATTGCGGTATTTCTGAAATTAGTCTAAAAAGCTCGGTGTCCTAAATAGAGCGGAACGGTACTTCACTTCTGGGCAAAACCTGCTGGATATATCAGCTTAGCCCTCTTGTCTCGGTTCAAAGACGCGCTGTATGAATTGTTGACGATCCCATGCTTACAAGCGGTATCGAACATTTAAGTCTAAGGAGAGACTTCGCCACCTTATGTGTGTTCCACTGCTTGTATAATGGGCTGTGTACTAAGGGATTGTGCGACATGATGCCTACAGCTACTTACCTTCTACCATTGCACCACTTGCCATCGGCAGGGTATTCATCCACACACCTTGGAACCAAAATGGTCGTGCACCGTGCGGTTTCGAAGGAATTTTCTACCGCGCACATTCCAAATGTGGCATGAACTCCCTGCCGCGGTTTTCCCTGGACGTTGCAGTATGGAGTTCTTCAAGACTGGAGAGAATAGCTTTTTAAAGGGTCGGCAATACGCACGTAATGCCCCTCGTGTTGCAAGCGTTCATAGGCTGCGGTGACTGCTTGTTTGCTTCCTTAGTAATAGAAAAAAAGTATATTTTCAACCATTGAAGCTTGCAAAAAAAAAACAGCTACTACTATATGCAGACGTCGTATTTTTTTAGGTTTGATTTTTTTTATTCGTTGATAGAGAAAAGGTCCCTTATCACTGACCTCAATATTCTCGTTTGACGTAATATATAAGTTATATTGCTAGCGCAGCTTAAAGACAACACTTTTCTTGGTGTTATAAGTAGGTACGTATGCCGATTTGACACTAAAGGCTTACGAATATAAGTTCTTTTTAGTATGAATTAATAACGTCGATGACGATAAGAAATACGCGTTATTAGCGCCTTTTTGGAAAGCATTTTCTTAGGCAGCTGTGTTCAGGTCTTTGTATCCAGTATAAGACGAGTATAATATATATATCAAATGTCTAACTAAAATAACTTACAAATGAATTGTTACTGTACTGTATGTTCTTCACTAAGCCGGCAATAAGCAAGTAAGTACTGAGACTAATCTGTCGACAGACGAAAGCACGGATTAACTACCAATTACACACTCTCGGCTAGCCTTGTGATGTATGCATAACGGGGGCTTTGTGTACAACTGTAACACGCGTAAGAACCGACACTCCCGCTATTATACACCGTGTTTTTTTTTTATTCAGGTCAAATAGAGTTAATTTGTCGAAGAAACTAGTGTCTTAACTCTTACTATTTTTGAGATATACAATAAATAAATTTAATGGCCGAACCAGCGTAAAAGCTATGTGTTGGCATCTCCTGTCATGGATGAAATTTAAACTTTGTCATACTTGACACTAACTTTTGTGTAACTCTAAGGGACCTTTTACACTGTAATATTGATTTATTATGTATGAAACAAAAAAAAAAGAATTTAACAAAAAGCAATATATCAGATAGCTTCTGTTAATGTACCGAGCAACGTGTCGAATTTAACGGAAATAAAAAAAACACGGTGTATGTAAGTTGGACAGTCAGCTTCAGCCACTGCCACTTTGACAGAGTATACAACTGTTTAGTTAGTTTTGAGGCTGACCGTACATTATGACTAGGGTTGTCACTTATCTGCCAAAATAATGGTAGGTTAATTAATAAGTACTCTTACGTTCATTTTTAGGGTTCCGTAGCCAAAATGGCAAAAACGGACCCCTTATAGTTTCGTCATGTCCGTCCGTCCGTATGTGAATGCAAGAATGCAAGCAAGAATGTAGGTTATGTACACAGATGTTCTTAGATTCTAAGTCCCAATTACACTCTACCTATTTAAGTTATGCAAATATACAATATATATATATATAATGTCAATACAATGTAACTAATTCTAAATAAAAATTAATAGGCCATGTCACAATCAGAAAAGAAATTTAAATACGTTGATTAATATACCAATCACAGGCTTACAATTACATTGTATAAGATTTGAATTTTTTTATTTAATTACATTGAATTATTCTAATAAATTAATAATTTTGGGCAATTTATTTCCAATAATAATCCTATTCAATACTTCAACTCAATAGCCTAAATAATTCAATAAACAAGACTTTACAACTATTTTACACCACAACATGTTACATTATTTAATTGTAGGAGATAAATTTTATACAGATTCCAGATATTCATTAATGGAGTAATAACATTTACCAATTAGCCAATTAAACAACTTCTTCTTAAACAAAGGCAGTGATAATTCTTTTATGTCTTCGGGCAGCTTATTATAGATTTTGACTGCCATGCAGTAGGCGTTTTTATTGTATACTTTTAATTTTGCGTTTGTTACAATTAATTTATTTTTGTGCCTTGATTGTTTTTTAAAAATATCTCAAAAGGTCTTAAAGTATGTTGGGTGTTCTTTGACAAAAATACATATTTGGCAAAAGTACATACAAGGAAGTGGCAGAATTCTCAGACTTATAAAGTATTGCTTACACGATGATAAATAACCGGCGCCACAGATGGTTCTAATACATTTTTTTTGTGCTCTGAACACTCTTATTGCATCAACAGAATTCCCCCAAAGGAGAATTCTGTAATTGAGTACTGAACCTATATATCCGTGATATGCGATTAATGCGGTTTCTTGTGATGCTATATCCCTTACAGTAATTTTACTCTTAAACTACATGCTGTTTGTGATGAAATTTGGAAAATAGGTATCTTGTGTAAGCCGTTACTAACTAAGTAGAGGCTTACACAAGAATCCTAGTAGGTAAATATTAAAAATAATTATTTCTAGGGGGGCACTCCGTACATGTAATCGAAAGTGGAAATAAAAATTCAAGTCAAGACTTTAGGGTTTCTAAAAAAATAGTGGATAGTTTCAGAAATAATCGCTCCCAAAAGTAGCATAAATTGTGCTCCCCCCCTTCTATTTTCTAAACGGTATGTTTAGAAAATATGAAAAAAATTAAAAAGGTAACGCTTAATAAATACTTTCAACGAAAATTGTTTTCAACATGATCGGATATAGGTACAGTCACCAGCATCAATATCTGACATAACCGAGCTAGCTAAAATATCTAACACATCCTTATGGCCCAAGAAATAGAGTCGTGTCAGTAATTTATGCGCTCTTTGTTGAGGCTGATATTAATGCTGCTGACTGTAGGTACCGTTTTTGAGTTCTTGCCAAAAAACTGCGCTTTTCAGCAAAATAACGTAAGTGCCATGGAGCATGGAGATACGCTCTTTTGTTAGTGGACTTTTTCATATCATGTTTTTTTCAGCTGTAGTGCATTTTTTTGGATGAACGGTTGCGGAACTCTACACTGAGCTTGGTCCGACACATAACCCGAACATAAATCATAGTCTAATAGGGATTATAATTATATTTTTAGTTTTATTTCTACCTAATATTAATAGTAGTACTTAGTTTAAATTCTTATGATTGTTAATATAATTTTTAAACATTAAATATTTATTTTCATCATCAATAAAAAAAGGGTTAAAAATATCACCTCTCCACTCCAAGTCGTGTGCAAAGTTTATCTAATACAATAACACAACAATAAAAAATGTAAGTTAGGTCTAATAAATTTAACATGAATATAAGAGTCTTTCTTAAAAATACTTATTACACTTAATTATTACAAACGTAGAGAAAATTAAATCTACATAATTCATAATCTTTGTTTTGTGCATCGTAAAGTTGTCACCTTCATGGATATGCTTGTTGAAAGCATTCATAATTCAGTAAACCAGTCAATGTTAGACCAAGTTTGATTAAATGAATAATCTGATCGTGTTTATTTTTAGATAATATTTTACATTGCATTTTCGAATTGAAAGTTTCGAGCGCTTGATTTTCAACCTTAATATTGCACAATGCTATTGTGTGTAGCAAGCCACCGTAAGTGTAATATAATTATAATTAAAGTTAGTTTTCTAATTCAGAAGTTACATGACGTAATTACTTAACTTTTTCAAATACACATTTGTTAATCAACATATGACAACAAGTGTTGTAGGGATGTCATTGAAGAATAGAATGCCCGATTGTTGCAAAAACCGTACGACCAAAATAAAAAAATAAAAATACAAAATATCCACGCTAAAACAAACAATGGGCAGAAAATAGTTCTTAAATTGAACAACTACGGAAAGAAAAATATTGTTGTGGTAAACTGTGGTAAACGGATGAGTATCGCCCTCTGTTGGTGGCGGTCGGCGAAATGCTGACGCCTACTGGCGGTACGCTAGTTTCGCGAAGTTGTAATAGATGGCGTTACAAGTATGAAGTTCTATTTGGCCATCTGATTTTCCACAGGTATAGTTTAGTACAGACTCCTACTGTTTTTAAACTTGGATTTTGTTACGATTGGTGCTTTACGTACTTATAGCCGGGAAAGAAATCGCTAAAGTCAGGGCAAATTTTTTATGTTTTATCAAGTCATTATGGCATTTGCATTTAAAAAGTGTTTTCAAGTATCCATACTTAAAACAGCAGTAACTTTGAGTTTTGGGGTACCCGACGTTGTCGTCAATCGACGATAAATAAATATTACAGGACAATTTTCCACAAATCGAACTAGTCCCATGGTAAACTCAATAAGGCTTGTGTTATGGGTACTAGACGACGATATATTTACTAATATACATAGAAAACATCCAAGACTCAGGAACAAATATTTATGCTCATCACACAAATATTTACCCTTACCGGATTTGAACCCACGACCTTAGGCTTCGCAGGCAACGTTACTCCCGCTGCATGAGCCAAACTGGTCGATATAAGGGTGCTTCTAAAAATTCAAGTTTTTTTTAAAGAGCCCGTATAAATGGATATGACTAAGTCATAAAATAAAGCATCATCATCGCCAGAATACTGGACATGAAATAATGAAATAGGTAATGAAATAATGATCTTTATTCTGTAAGTAGGCCACAAGGGCACTTTTGACAAGTCTGACTCTACGGCGTTTCCCAAGAGGAGACCACTGAGGAGAAGAAAGCCGAAACAAACTCAACAGTCATTATTTTTTTCGAAATAAGTCTTATATCTATTACAATATTACTTAGCCTATCCTAATTATATGTGTTGAGTATAAGCTCAATGCGTAGTTCTTCAAGAAAACATATCAAAACTTATAAAAGTAAAAAAAATATAGAATATAAAAAAGCAAAATAGTGTTTTTTTTATTTAAAACAACTTACATACGTTGGGTTTTTAGGAGACCGATTTATACCTATTAACTATATTTTTTTTACTGTTAATTTTGCAGTTTAGATGTAAAATTTAATAAAGATTATGATAGAATAAAAAAAACTGTATATATCTGCACTATTTCAGGAAATATAACACTTCTGCTCTATATACTTATGCGCAGGCGCGGCAATCCGTCAACATCGCACGGTTATTGTGGGGACGGAATAAATGCACCGCTGCCGCTACCTGAGACTGAACACATTCTCTGCCAGGAACCCGCCTAGCGGGTGCTCTGATCGTAGATGCGTAGCCAATACCATGCGTTTCCCCGTTTGTAGAGCAAAGTGCGTAGCGCAAAAAAAGGTCGGCAGTAAAATTGTTAAGCCTTTCGAAGTTCAACAACGCTACGTGTGCTACGTCGTCACTAGTAAGCTACTCTGAAATTCGAAATTCGAAGTTCGTATTGCACCATCTCGCTCACTCAAATACGTGAGAACGAGAGGGGTGGCACGTTACGAATTTCGAATTTCGAGATTCCGCGACAACTCCGCGTAGACCCGTCACGCATACGTGTCGTCAGGGACCTAAAAGGGGTTGCTTCAGCCGATTCGAAATGGTAAGTTACATACAATACATTACCTGGATCCTGGGAATGATCTGAAATAGATCAGTCGAGTGTGAGTCCGAGTCGTGTACGAAGGGTTCCGTACATATCCTTTAATTTTAATTAGTAATCTAAACTTTGTAAAAAAATCACAGGCATTTAAATAAAACAATTTGACGGATTATATCGTGTATATTATCTCATTTGAGTTCCCGACGTTTCGGAAGCTTTTCAGCTTTCCATGGTCACGGGTAGACATGGAAAGCTGAAAAGCTATTTAAATGAGTAATAATCGCGGAAACAGAAGAAAATATTATTTCGTGGGCATTATTATTCAGCTTAAGTAATTACGTCCTACTACTGGGCACAGGCCTCCTCTCAAGGATATGAGGAGGCCGTAGTTTCCACACCGGTACAGTGCGGATTGGAGACTTCACATATACCCTTAATTTTTTTCGCAGATGTATGCAGGTTTCATGATGATGTTTAGATGAAAAGCTAGCGGTAAATATCAAATCAAATCAAAGAAATTTCGAGAAACTCAGTGATACAGACCGGATTCTAACCCGTGACTTCCTGTTTGAAAGCATAGCACGCTTGATCCACTCGAGTGCCAGAACGAAAGTTGCGGTACACGAGTGGATCAAGCACAGAATAGAAAAAACAGGGATCAAGCGTGCTACCTCTTTTTTGTGTTTAAATGCAAATTATTAATGTTTAATATTGATATAAAATTACGAGATATGTTCAGTTAAGTTTAAGTTTTATTTAAACTTTATTTCACAATTGAAAAATGTACAAATGGCGGACTTAATGCCAAAAGGCATTCTCTACCTGTCAACCATTGGGTTAAACAGAAACAGTTATATGGGTGCAGAGCCTGTAAACTGAGACATTTGAAGAGAAATATAATACACAGATATACTTATAATATATACGCACATACCTACACATACATATATATAGAATAGAATATACCTACATACATACCACTTTATGTATCTAGTGCAAAACATCATACCGAGAGGGAGAGCTAATCTTGGAGCTTACTAAAGAAGTGCTTGCGCAACATGTGCTTGAAGCTAAGTTTGCTTTGTGCTTGTCTGATAGCGAGTGGGAGTTCGTTTCAGAGTCAAATTGCCTGAACAGTAAAGGAGTTCGTCATAAAACCGGTGCGGTGTGGAGGGACAATGAGCATGAGACTACGAGAAGTGCGGAGATCGCAACCAGGTCGAGCAGTTACAAAGTGGAATTTAGATCTGAGATACTGGGGCGCAGCTGGGTCGAATAAAATGGAATAAAGTGTACATAGGACTCGTAATGACCTACGTTCACGAATGGGAAGCCAATTAAGTTGACGGTGAAAAGCGGATATGTGGTCAAATTGACGGAGTCCAAAGATGAACCTGATGCAATTATTAAGAAGACGATCCAGCCGACTCAATGAAGCCTGGGTGATATTTGAAGAACATACATCAGCGTAATCAACAACGGGTAGGACAAGAGCTTGAATGAGGATAGTCTTGGTGCTAACAGGTAGAAAATGTTTGAGCCGGTAAAGCGATCAAAGCGTATTGGTTACTCTGCGACCAATACGCTTCGATCGCTTTACCGGCTCACCTGTGGCTCCCAAGTTAGGCTGGAGTCAAAAATCAGTCCCAGGTTTCTCACCTGTGACACCAGCAGAATATGAATGTTCTCGAACTATATGGAAGCTATGTGCTTCATGTCCATTGTGGAAAGTATGCGGGGAAATCGTAAGTTGTTACTTGCTGAGCTAGTCGAATGTATTATTTGGTGTATGGTATGTATATAAATGAAGATTTGTGTTAATTTTATGTCTTTTATTGTTTTTGTAACGACACTGTGCACGGCTACTGACGCTGTTACAAAGCCTGTCTCCGGAGACCAGCTCCGTGGCTGTAGACATCTGGAAAAGAGAATTTCATTATTATTTCTTCATCCCCATCATCATCGTCTCAGCTTTTTTTATGTATGTTCACCGATTTCTCTGCGAATTGTGGACCAATTATCACAACTCTTATTTTAATCGAAACATTTGACTCCTAAGGTCCTATTGTCACCAAGTCAAAATCTGATGATGGGATTCCAGGGAATCCAACGCTTTCAGTATTTTAGGAAACAAGTCAAGCATTTGCATTCAGAAAGTATAAATTTGGTGAAGTGGAACTCGTGAAGAAATCCACATAATACCACCGAATCTCCTCAATGATTCAGGTCGCGAGAAGGTATCATGATTGAGTTAGCTAAGCGACCATTGAACTGATAATGATGATGGAGCCGGAAGGTAGGCACCTACCTTCCGGTTTCCGGTAAGCACCGGATCTCCATAGTAAAATAATTTATCCTAGTCGTGTGTGAGCTCGTTGAAATCGTTATGAAATGTTATATTTTGTTAATTATACGGAAAACTTTAACGCGACGCAGACAGTTTCTTCAACAACACACTCGAGGCTCATAAAAAAAACACTTACGATCGTAAACGATTTCGGGCGGTAGCGTCAGAGGAGCCCGGTTGCTTATACGCTCCCGAGTGATTTGTTTTTTTCGAATTCTTGTACTGAAATTGAAAAATATAGTTAGATCGAGAATTATTTTCGGAAAGCAGAACATGGGCGAAGTATAAGGACGTAATAGAACCTAAGTGGCTTAAGAAAAATAAACAAATTTTCACTATATCTCGTCTGTTTTTCGATAATAGGATAAATATCATAATAAAATGTACCTCAAAGATAACTTTTTTTAGGTAACAAGCGTAAAAAACTATAAACTATATTACATTTCGTTACTTCTAAGAAAATTATAGAAAGTCAGATTTTTTATCATAAATTTCTGGGATGTAATCGTAAAAATCGAAATAACATTAATTTAATATAGATTAATTAATATTTTAATAAAAAAATATTATGTTTATCAGACGATAAAATAAAAGTCCCTCAATTTTGACAACCGACTTGACGCGTCTAAAGTAGGATTTTTAATTAGTTGGAGTAAACTGACAGGTGTCAACGTGAATATTTCGTTGTTTAGAAAGAATTTTACAAAAATATACATGAAAATACGTGTAACCGGTGATATTATGGTAACTTTTATTCATAAGAAATACTGTACTGCGGCCATAATAAAGTAATCACGGTCGACGTCACTAAACGTCAGTTTACTCCAGCTAATTAAAAATTCTACTCTATTCATATCAATTACGAACTGAAGGCGATTTAACACGAATTTTCATATTGACACCCCTGTTCATGGAGTATAGAAAGGTCTTCTTTACCTTATCTACTATAGGAAAACAGATGAAAAAGTGTCCAGCGGAAAGCAGTTAATAATAGTCAAATCCGTCCGGAATGGTGCTAGAGTACAAAGTACGATTGAAATGAATTTAGCCATTTTGCTTCTCAGTTCCGGTTAAATCCTTTTTTCTTCTTCTGATGTAAATATTTAACGTGTTCAAGATGATTTTATTTGCATCGTTGTATATTTTCGCATTATTATGGTACTTAAGTAATTTATTTTGTAATCGCGAAATGACTTCTAAGATCGGATGTCAGACACATTCTTGTCTACTGGCACTTGTTACTGTGGCGCCACCAATTTAACCCCTTTTGGCTACCCAAACATTGCCCTCTTTACCTTCCTATAATCTCCAGGGGCCAGTTTTTCAAAAGCGGGTAGCTTGTATTACAAGTGGAAGTCCCTTTCTAACAATATGAATTAAAAAGAGACTTCCGCTTCTTGTAATACAAGTTACAAGTGTTTATGAAACGGGCCCCTGCTGCCCAGGCCCCTATTTCATAAACGTGACAGGTGACAGTTGACAACGACAATTCGGCATACATTACCTCTCCATCATGATGCCAGGCATAAACTTACTCGGCGACCCAGCAATGTACGTCGAATTGTCGCTATCAAGGGGCCAGGTCTAACTGCAATTGAATGGGATCCAGATCCAGGATCGGAAGCTCTAAATCGCATCTATTTATCTAAGTGCAATTTTACCTTTTTTCCTATACTTCAAAATAAAAACAATCAATATTGCAATAACGATTAATTCCACTATTCCTGCCATGGTCCCGATGATAGTTCCACACGCAGATGGTCGGGTACCTAAAAAATATTTATTATATACCAAAACAAATAAATACTAGGGGACAAATTTTGCACAAATGGAACTACTACGATGGTAAGCTCAGTAAGGCTTGTGTTATACGATAAAAAAGTGAGGATATAAAAAAAAGCGGCCAAGAGCATGTCTGACGATGCTCAGTGTAGGGTTCCGCAATCGTCCATACAAAATAATGCACTACTGACGTAAAATACGATATAAAAAAGTGCACTGTAGCAAAAGAGAGCACAGATTTTCGGCAATAACTCAAAAGCAGTATATCCGATTATGTTGAAAACAATTATTGTTGAAAGTATTTATGAAGTTTTATCTTTGTGATTTTTTTCATATGTTTTGGACATCAGCCGGAGGGGGAGGACAATTTATACAAGTTTCGGAGCGATTATTTCCGATAATATTCACTAAATCTAAAAAAAAAAAAAAATTTTACAAGAACTGTCGAAATATGTGCCACACTTTGATATATACTGATTTTTTTTTTCAGTAATTTACATGTATGGAGTTTTCCCCTTAAAATATATTCTATTATTATTTAACTATCAAACTGAGTAGCGGCATATACAAGACACCTATCCTCCAAATTTCTTCAATATACATTATCAACAATATGCAGTAATTTTTGAGTAAAATGCCTGTGACATACGGACGGACAGACAGACAGACACGACGAAACCATAAGGGTTCCGCTTTATGCCATTTGGCTACGGAACTCTAAAAACTGTTATAAATATTAAGAAGTGTAATAGATGCATTTCTGCGATTGTTTTCTATCGAGGAAAAATGTTTAATCATGCTTTTAAGCAAATCCCTGCAGAAAGGTCTTATGATTATTGTTCGTAATTTTAGGAAGCCACATTATTGAAATAAAACAATTTAACGGATTATATCGCGTATATTATCTCATTTTAGTAGTAGAAACGTCGGGAACTAAAATGAGATAATATACGCGATATAATCCGTTAAATTGTTTTATTTCAGTGAGTAATAATCGCGGAAACAGAAGAACATATTAAGCCACATTATGATAAATAAACACATTGAAATGTTTGAAGTCTCTGTTCATACATACTGCGTCTGGTGCAGCCTTAAGATATTTCTTGGATTTATAAGTAGTGTAGATAACTTACTTCTTACACGGTCATCATCTTAATAAACAGATATCTCAATATCTTTTGTTGGAATTATTGAATTTGTTTCATTTACGTATTTAAAGTTGATTATCAAACAGTCATTGTTTGGGTTATAGTTGAACACTTGCGAGTTTGGGTCAGTTGGCTCCTTCCCACATGCTTAGCTGAGGCGAACCTGTGATGCTGAGATTTATGCTGGCAAGAGCTGTGGACAATTATACAAACAATATGTATATTGCCTACGAAGCCTACGAAGTTGGCGGTCCCGGGTTCGATTCCCGGCCAGGGCAAGTGTTTGTGTGATGAGCATGAATATTTGTTCCTGGGTCTTGGATGTTTCCTATGTATTTAAGTATTATAATGTATCTGTATATATTATGTATATCGTCGCCTGGTACCCATAGTACAAGCATTGCTTAGTTTGGGACTAGGTCGATTTGTGTGAGATTGTCCCTGATATTTATTTATTATTTTATTTATTTATATTTTTCACAAATGAAATGAAATGCTGCAATGGGCTGCCGACGATCTCTTTAGGAACTATACATTACGTCATGCAAAATATCTAAGAGATTGACGTCCCAAACTATCAGGGGTCTTGGAGAATACTGAGATATTGGCAATAGTGTAATCTATTGATTAAATCGCTTTTTCACAAGAATGATTCACAAGAGTTAGGAGATTTTTGCCTAACGGATTAAATTAATTATTTCCATACAGTGCAAAAGTGCACAAACATACTATTGCTATACTAAAGCCTTGTAATAATTCACGTTATTCAGTATCAAATATGTTACTGCTATTTCGGCTACGTTAACATTCGTTATTTCTAATTTAAAACCAATATTTACCCACGGCGTCTCTCGCATTGCCGGGAACTAATTAGCCTATGTTTTAATCTATACCCACAGATGTATAAATATAAAAATAGTATTCTATGCTCTCAGTCTATATATATATTTTGTTTACCCTTTTGTTTTTGGCATACACTTTTGTGTCATAATCAACATTTGGCATAAACCATCATTTGGCATAATGCATTTTTTCAGGATTGTTATAAAACAAACCTAACCTATGCATTTATTAGGTTGATGCCTTAAAAAGTCCTGAAAATTGTACAGTTCAGAAAAAAATGCATTATGCCAAATTGTGAATTATGCGAAATGATGACTATGACAAAAGAGTTTATGCCAGACAAGGGGAAACCGGTGTGTTAAGTTTAATCTAATTCCGATAGACAGCGAATGCATTATTGAATAACAAACATCGAAACATCATAACATTTTATAATATTTCGTAGAATATAAATTCCGATTTCTTTTTAATTTTTTTTTGTATCTGTGGTTTCATCACGCCAAATCGACTAAACGAATTTTCCTGATGACGGTTACGAAAAGGCATCCCCAGATGGTTATAGGACACTTTCTACTCGACTATGCTGAAATAAAAAAAAATGTGCTGACCAAATTAAAAGCTAATATCAGAGCCGGTTGTTACGAATTTTTTGACGTTGTTAGATCCGTGTTAAATCAAGTATATCTATAGATACTATTATCATATAAAGTTAAGTAAAAAAATAAAAAAAATAATGTTTGTCCATTGAAAATATTTCCAGAAGTTTTTTTTTATCGGACTATTTGGAGCTCACTAAATCAAAAATATATTATTAGGATTTTTTTTGTGTTTGTATGTGTCGTTGTGGCTTCATCACGCCAAATCGGCTAAACGGATGTAAACAATTTTTGGAACACGGGTAGCTGGATATTTTGAGAGTGTTATAGAATACTTTACCCGACTACGCAATAAAAAAGAGGGTTATGATTTTTTCTCCTCCGCGGATGAAGTTAAAATAAAAAACAAAACAAAACAAAAACAACTTGAATATAAACAGTAATTTGACTGAATTTTTGACACTAACAGACAACACACTAAAGCTAGGAATAATAAAAAGACATGAATGGACCTATTCCAAAGAATTTTCTGACACTCAACTCCTATGGGGGTGAAAATTCGCATGATGCCGGAGCCATCATCATCATCATAATATCAGCCCTAGGACGTCCACTACTGGACAAATCCCTTATCCAATGGTTTCACGCAATTTTCACTAGATCATCGGTCCATTTTGATGGGGTCTTCCTACGCTACGTCATCCTGTACCTACGCGATCGCCACTCAAGAATCTTTCCGCCCCAACGGAAAACAATAACACAACACAAATAACGCATTTTTTGCTTTTTGAAATCAATAAGAAAATCCTCAAATAAAGTTTAAAAGGCGCGGGGATCATGACGTCGTAACTAAGGTAATTAGTCGTGAAGTTACGGGGCATTCTAACTCTAATCTGTCGCCGCTATTTTTTAATAACTTATCTACAATATATATATTTTTAATTAATCTACACGACGTACTAATAAATTCATAATTTAAAATGTTTCATCATCCCTAACATCCCGTGGACAACGTTCGTATACCAAAATATACCAATATTCTAATAAAATAGTCTGACGTTGTAATTTGTAGAGATTTAATCCAGAACAGAACTAAAATGTAAATTAATATTTAAGTATCTAGTAAAATTTTAGTATGGAGTTCATCTCGACCATAAACGAAAATAATTTTATATAACGGCTTTCTGATTAAACTGTTTTAAGTTTTATTATTACTTAATCCGATTGTGTACGAAGACTTTAAAAACTTATTATCTAAGGTTTAATCGAGAAGGTCTTTGTGTAATTGATTTATTGTTTTCGTTTAAAACGCCAAAGTTTTGCAATTACTCGGCTGCTCATTTAAGAGGCATGTCTTAGTGCTTTTAGAGTTCAGCATTATTCATTGTAAAACAAAAAGTCTACTTAAAACTAAAACAAATTTAACGATATCTTATCCTCGTAAGTTCTGTGTTTCTTTGTAAGTATTCCTGTCGTCTACCGTCTGTACTTATTTATACCAAGTACAAACTGTGCTTCAGACTGAAACAGACATTTTGATTTGTAAAATCCCCTCTGACAGCTTGGTTTTACAGCCTTGTCCGACATGTCAGAAGACTAGGAATTTTAATTTCTCGCTGTCCAACCACTTGGACTATATAGAGTTTTATATTCTACTCAGCTAGACTCACCACGCGGAATCCAAAATTACCACTTCATTCGACCATCCAACCACAACGATTTTTTGATTGCATCTAGGAACTTACTGAGATAAGATAGATTTACATTGGTAGTTATTCTTACTATGCAGTTAACACTTTCGCTGCCAAGCTTTTCGTAGTGCAACGCAATTTCCTCTAGATGCGGGGAAACGCATGGTATTTGCTGCGCGTCTACGAGCAGAGCGCCCGCTAGGCGTGTTCCTGGCAGTGAATGTGTTAATATATCAGGGACCCGTTTCATAAAAACGTGTAACTTGTATTACAAGCAGAAATCTTTTTCCAACAATATGTGTATGTAGTAAGCAGAGACTTCACATGAGGCCCTTTATGGCTATAAGAATAAAGATGTTTTGCGATATATTTGGTGTTAGAAGGCTATGGACTATTTGATACTGACTGTACAAATAAAGGTAAACCTACAAGGTATTTGTCTAGTACAAGATTATTTAGACTACTTTTACCGAATTCCTTCTCAATACAACTTCAAAAACCGTAAAATGCTGTGAAAACAAAACGAAACTGATGAAACAGACCACAAACGCTAAGCTTCTTGAGCGTCCATTGGGAGAATTTCAACAATTGAATAATGAACCGTTTGGTATATTTGTCGACAAAGCGAGTAAGTTTCTCGCCACATCGCAGTAAATAAATATCCCGGGCCGCAAGCCTCTTATCTCCCGATTGAAAAGTTCTAGTGGAAACTATTTAGCTCCTACCAACAGTTCTCGACTTATTTCAACTTCAATTACTCGACTTCTTAGTCGCGAACCAAAACATCTATATATGTGTTAAATAGGAGGAGCTAAGTAGAAGCCAGTTGTTGCAAATCCTTCTGTAATCGTGTGAAACGTACATTAATTCCTGTAGTACGGAGAATATGATTTTCTCTATGTAATCACCTTTGTCAGCGCTATTAAATCGCCTTGTTTTTGCCGATGCAATCGAGTTAGAATATTACATACGTTTGATTTTCCTGTCAACAAGCAATAGCATAAAAACAATAATAATTGGCACAATAAAATTATAAAAATCTTATGTACGATACTATTATGTGCATTATTGGGTCGCCAAAATCTAAATACATAAATATTTTCATCCCGAACATTCCGACGAAATAGGGTGTGACAGACACTTGAATGACTCTATAATGGTTCCGATTTGACTGAGTTACTCGTTTAGTGTGTGACCGCGATAGGCGACGCAAACACTGTTGGTATTGCATCAACGCGGGTCTGTTTCAAGAAACGAAAATCGAAGCTCGAAAATAAAAACAATAGTAGTAGCAAAAAGGGCAGATTGAAGCAGGCGGGACGGGGGCAGTCGAGACAACCGTTTAGCGACTTGCGCGCGTTCACGATGGCCGACTCGAAAACTGTTGGTTTTGCATCAACGAGTCCATTTCGGGATTAAACTTTTTGAAAATTTAAAAAAGATCACTCGCTTAGCGTGCGACCTTGATGGGCGACGCAAAAAATGTTGATACTCATTTGGTACTGCTACTGCAACAACTGGACCAAAATAAGATAAAAATAAACAATAATAGTAGCAAAAGGGGGAAAATTGAAGCAGGCAGGAAAACGGTCAACGGGTGACGTAAAGACTGTTGGCATTGTATTAACGGGACCAAAATAATTAAAAAAAACCTTGGTAGTAGCTAAGAGGGGAGGTTGAAGCCGGCGGGACGGCAACAATCGAGTCAACCGTTTAGTGTGTGACCGCGATGGGCGACGCAAATATTGTTGGTACTGCATCAATAGATCTGGTTTTGCTAGTTGTAAAAAACAATGATACACTTACATGTGATGAGAACATTATTATAGGGGGCGAACGAGGGCACCAGCAACACCAGTAGAGTCACAAGTGCGTAATAGGCTTTTAGGAGTATAACAGGCGTAGGCGATGAAACCATATTAAACTAGCTTCTGTCCGCGACCTGTTACCTCTTCACGTTTAAACCGCTGCACCTATTTGGATGAAATTTGGTATGGAGGTAGTTTGAGTCCCGGGAAAGGACATACGCCACTTTTTATCCTGGAAAAATACCCTTATCCGCGATACAAGAAGCTAGTACCGTTATACTTTCTACAATAGTGCGGGGTTGCAAAGTTTTTTAGTCCTGTCATGATCAATGTTTAATTTTACATCGTAACTGAAAAAATAACAGTTATAAAAATAACGTTTTCAGGTCTACATCGGACTTATAAGAACCCATCCATATTAATATCATAAATGTGATAGTGTGTCTATGTGTTTGTCTGTCTGTCTGTTACCTCTTCACGCTTAAACCGCTGAACCGATTGGAATGAAATTCGCTATGGAGATATTTTGAGTCCAGGGGAAGGACATAGGCTACTTTTTATCCCGGAAAAATACCCTTATCCGCGATAAACGAATTTAAGGCGGACGAAGTCGCGGGCATATTGATCGTCAATTTTCGATGTTGATATTTTTATGATAGGATCATGGAAATTACTACTACAGTACAATTCAGTATTCTGAAGAATAGTAGATATATTATGTTAATAAAAATTGTGGCAAATAATTTAAAAAAAAACCATTGCTGTAATTTAAATTTGGGTGACTCGAAAATTATGCTCTTGAAAATTTAAGCTGTTACATAAGTATGTAACAGATTTATCTTAGTAAGCATACTAACAATTGGGTTATAATAAAATTATATTATTGCAATCCTCTATGATTTCCGCAATTGAGTCATGGAATATATTTGTTGATTAATTTATATGAGTCTGTTTGTCAGTTTTTATTTAGATGGGATTAAAAATATGTGTAAATATAATTCTTGAATTTAGCTCCTGATGTGCGATGTTTGGGTGTTCACAGCAGGAATCGTAATCGGTATTTTTTTCATCAAAACATGCGAAATAACGATTTGTTTTTTCGTTCAATTATTTTCATATATTTTATTACAATTCTAAAACATGAATCAGGTGTTTTGTGATTAATTTCTCTTCTCCTAAATACATTTTACAAACATTCCAGAAATAGCGGGTGTTTTAGAATATTCAAAAAATACCAGTTCCGATTCCGATTCCTGGTTGACAGCTCCATTTACTCCAATGAATGCTTCGTCCAAAAGCAAAACAGCAGTTATTTATATCATAAACTATATTTGGTTTCCAGTGACAAGGTAAAAGCCATTAGCCAGTGTTATTAGCGTCTTAATCCCTTCCATTACGAGCGCGTATTGGCGTTGTATGTTGCTAGCAAATACCCTTTTAGAGAGCACTAATGCTCGAATCTGGGATAAAATAAAGCTTACTTATTTGGGAGTGATTTTTGTACAAACAGAGCGTCAACTGACATGTTTTTTGTAAATGTTTATAAATTTTAATCCATGCACTCTTTTTTGTAGATGGTGCTTTACGTTTATGTTTTGACAATAAACTGTACCTAAAAAGCTTGTAATGAAGTAGGTAAACCTCCATTTGCCTACTTGGTGAGATGACCGTGTTGGCCAAGAGAGACTTTGGCGACGTTAGGTTCGAACATTGCCCTAAACATAAATAAGTTTCTGACGAAAAACATCATTTTTCTGACAAGCGTTTATTTCCGAGTGTACTTTTCTTTAAACATACATCAACTACTCACCGAAACGATTCTAAAGAGCTCAAACTCGGTAGGATTGCGATTATTTATTTCAGAGTTTCTATGACCGCCTTCCGACAGGCTCATCAGACTACCTCTATGATGCCAGATTATTTTAAACATAGGTAATATCGATAAGTTACGTAGCTATACCAAAACTCGGTTCCCGGGAAGTGGTTCAAGTCTTACTTGCAAGATTTGTAAACATACTAGTAAATACAAATGTGAAGTTAACCCATTTATGCCCATTTTACCCATTTGAGGACAGTCTTGTTTATAGTCGTAATTTAGTATTCCATTGCCTGGTACGAACTCAGATATCACCAAAAGCAGTAATCCAAAAGTACTGTTGGGCGTTAACGGGTTCAATAAAAGTTTGTAAAAGACAACATTTTCCTTGTATAATAAACATTTGGTGCTGGATATATTGAAAAATATTACTTTGAATGCATTAATTTGTTTCACTATATTATAAAAAATAAAATTAACATTGAATATGTATGAAAAAAAATAAAACACACTTCAATGAAATCGCCTAAATCTGATCCAGTGGGCAGGGTCCCATTGGACTAGCTGCGTTCCGCCTTTGTATTGATATGTCAAAATGTCAATTCTTTGAGTGAAGAACGAGCCAGACCTATAGTCCCCGATGGCTCCTATGAGCCTTTTTGATAAGGCCTGGACCAATTGGTGGTCATCAGGGCTCCACGGACAAAGGGTCTCTACAGCAAACGCCGCAAATATATGCCGGTCTGTTAAGCCTATATACTTTTTACTAACCTTAAATTGAATATTATATCGCATCATGTGTTAGTGCTTTAAACAAGTTTCTATAAATAAATGTTATGTAATGTAATTGGTCTCTTGAAAACGTCTAACGATTTGGATGACATTTTCAACATAAATTAAACTTTACCTGTTAAGTTTATTTAGGTTTTCGTGAAAAATCATCCTCTCACCGATCAAAGCTCGGTCGCCCAGGTACTGTAATGAGAAAGCACGACAACGGTAAAAGCTCCCGTGTAAGCACTCCTTAAAAGCTTAACTAAAGCTCGGCCTACTCAATGATTCACACTCGCTAATTGCTTCTTCAGCCCAAACCTCGGATTATCCTAAATAAACCTCCGACCAAACAGGTACGCTTGTGTGCGTAAAGTTTTCACAATTCGTTGGATGAAATATTAATTTCAATAAATATATTTAAATTAATATACGCACAAAATTGCATGTAGAAAATCTATTATTATATATTTATATAATATAATATATATATATTTATATAATAATAGATTCTACATGCAATTTTGTGCGTCGTTATCTTCACGCCTATTGAATTTTGGCAAATTCTTACTTGACTATACACCTCTGTACTTGTGGATTAAAGTTGTTCCAAAATGTCTTACATCAATAATGTTGTAGCGTGATTGGTTATACGCTCTCAATAAGGAATATAATATATGCATTTTTTTAATTTTTCCTTTATTAAAAGCTCATTCATGTAACAAACAGTAGAGAGAAACAAAACAATTTAACGGATTATATCGCGTATATTATCTCATTTTAGTTCACGAAGTTTTCGCGATATAATCCGTTAAATTGTTTTATTTCAATGAGTAATAATCGCGGAAACAGAAGAAAATATTATAAACAGTAGAGAGATCAATATTTTTTCGAATATGTATAAAAATAACCAAGATAAGCCATCAAACATTTCCTTTTATCTCGTCCTAGCAAAACAGAATTGAATGTGGAGTTTATACGGCCGTAGTCTACTATGACGTAAAAGAACATGTCGGACCTCTCTGACAGATTGCTGCCTAATTAGTAGTTAAAAATCCCTATATCTTGCTTATTTTTTTGACCGATTTTAATTTCAATTTATGAAATTTATATTACGGTATTTTGATAATGAAAAGCGATAAAAAATACATGTATATAACCCCATTGACGGATTGAAGACGGATATTTGTTATTACGGAAATGTACATAGATTTAAGCAAATATGAAGTAGGTAATAAAAAACAAAAGCTAAATAGGTAATGAATAGGTATCAGAGTTTAAGTAAATAACATCATAACATCACACGCGAGTAGAAATACATTGACACTAATTTTTTTTTTATTTCTCCTCCGGTGATGAAGTTGCCTTCAACTTTAAAATACTAGTAGGACACATTAAAGACCAAAAATGTCGGGTTATTAAAATGCCGTTATACTTCCTATAATGGTACGGGGTTCCAAAGTGTTTTAGTACTGTCATGATCTTTATTTAATTTTACACCTTAACTGCAAAAATAACGGTTAAAAAAATACCGTTTTCAGGTCTAAATTAGACGCGAAATACCCATGAAAATTAAAAATGTTAACGGGGCGAGATATTGCAAACATCGTCATTTTTCGATGTTGATATTTTTATAATATCAACATCACGGAAATCGTTTATACAGTCGCGGAAATCATTTATACCGAAGAATAGTATATTGGGTGAAAATCAAAAAAAGTGTACAATTATTTTTTTTCTAGAAAAAAGGTTTCAAATCTCCACCTCAGTGTCGTTACAATTTAGTATGTTTTTTTTTTTATTTCTATGAACGAAACGAAAGTGAGAAATATTTTTACATACAAATTTTAGTGCACTTTTTTTCTTGTATGTGATTCGAATTTTTAAACGATTCTGAGTAAGATGAGCCAAAAAAAATACTCTGAAGAAAAAAAATTCACACTCTTTTTGATTTTAACCCTATTATGTAATTAAAGCTAGAGTCAAATTATTTAAAAAACCTATTGCTATTATTAAAATGTGGGTGGCCCGAATTTTATGCTCTTGAATGTAACTTGTGGCAACTTGTAACTTCCAGCGGGCCTATGATGGTCGCGTTTATCTTGCGATAAATGATATGATAACGCGCCTGTCACTCTCGCACTCACATACGTGTCAGAAGGTGACAGCAGCTATGTCACTTATTTATCGCGTGACAAACGCAACTATCATAGGCCAGCTGGATTATCAAAACAACCATGGTACGTACTGACAAAAACCTCCATAGTTTCACTGACTTCCCCCAGCCCAGAATCACATACGGGCCCTAAAATTTTATATGATGCGATTAAAACCGTTTCAATTGCGAAATTTACGAGAGGGGGGATTTTAAAACGCAGTTCGCGGAAGGAATAATAACTTTTGGTGAAAATGTTTTATGTTGAGTTTTATTGGCCGTGTCGCCACCTAATGTTTTTACTGTTCGCGTTGAGGTGCTGAAAATTTCATATCTATACTATTATAAAGTTGTAAAAATGAAATGTCTGTACATTGGAGATATTTTCAAAAAAAATATTTTTTTTGGATTTTATGTATTTTTGTATGTTTGTATGTGTCGTTGTGGCTTCATCACGCAAAATCGGCTAACCTGATTTCAATAATTTTGGTACACGGGTAGCTGGGTATCTCCAGATGGTTATAGGATACTTTTTACCCGACTACGCTGAAGAAAAAAGAGAGGTTGTGACTTTTTCTCCTCCGCGAACGAAGTTGCGGGCGCCTTCTAGTTATGCCATAAAAAGCTAATATCAGAGTCGATTGTTAAGCATTTTCTTACGTTTTTAGATCCGTGTTAAATCTATATATACATATATATATATATATATATATATATATACTATTGTTAAAATAAAATGTACTAAAGTTGTAAAAATGCATTGTCTGTAGATTACAGATTTTCAAAACAAAATGTTAAACGGCTAAAACGGATTTCCCGCAAAATGTACGCGATGTTCGATCATTTTATATTGGTTAGTGACATGGACAGACAGACAGAAAATAATACTGTTTTTAGTATTTGTTGTTATAGCGGCAACAGAAAGAACTTTCAAATGTCTAGCTATCACGGTTCATGACATACAGCCCACATGCGTAACCATCAAAATTGCCAAAAAAATTACGTTTTTTGTATGGGAGCCCCTCTATGTTTATTTTATTATGTTTTAGTAATAGGGTCCCATTTTACTTACGGGGGACAGAACCCTAAATAGAGAGTTATATCATTTTTACTGCAAGAACGAAGTTACATAATGTGCTTTATCTAATAGGAAGTAACTCCCTATAACATAAATTAAGTACCTACGTAAGTTGTAAGGTCTAGCAACGATGTTGACTAACTTCCTAGGTGCCCAGTCAGCCTCGTGGAAACCTGTTGAATGCTTAATGGTCCAGCACTAATGTGTTGGCGACTACAGTTTTCCATATTTCGTATCCTTACTTAAATGTACACAGAACACCTATACAACTGTACCCATTTTTACAAGCTTTTAATTAAGGCCCTGTTTGTTGTTTCTTCAGTTAAATCTTGCAAGTTTAATTTGACCCACTGCCCGGCTTCCGTCTGAACTAAAATATGGCTTACGTATGTAAAGTTCGGTAATAACATAATATTATGAAACCATCGAGCTGATCTGATGATGGAGCTTCGGCGCCAGGTGGCCATAGAAACTCTGTTACAAAATAATATTAACCCTACCAAGATTGGGCTCTTCTTTCAAATTTAATAATTTTGTTAATGATCGGAATTTACTTTTTTTTAAATAGCAATATTTTTTATGTTGAAGAGATTTTTTAATGATATTAAACTTGTATGAAATAAATATCATATGAAACGTATATTTTTCGAATCCCTGAAATGAAATAGAAATAATAAATTGAAACGGTATAACAGGGAATATGCATACAAGTATTACAAAATAACAAAAATTACAATAAGTAGTTCCCGTGAACATAATCTAGTCGTAGCATTGCGACAAGTCCCACGATACCGAAATTATTTTAAAATATATATGACTATTTTTCGGTGGTGGTAACCACCCTATGTTACGTCCTCACGCAAAGTTTAGATAAATTGGCACCTTCTGTTCCGCTCACTGATTATAATATCCCCTATTTATTGGTCGAGGGTGAAAAAATATATAACGACATGGTCTCCTTTTTGGAGTTGGTTGAATAAACCCTTTGGGAACGTAACCCTAAAATCATGTTCTTGGTCGGTTTGAAAACCTTCTTTTCTTAATTATCAACCCTAAACGTGACTGGTCTAACGTGATATATTTTTTTATATATCCAACGTTCCGACACCATTTCATGCGTCATGGTCGCGGATGGACTGGTAACACAGTGTTGGCATTGGCACTGATATGTAGGCACAAACCAAGAGAGTAATAAAGTGTCTTCTTTTCTGAAGTCGGTTGCTAAGCAACAAACGTAGAAATGAGTTTAGCAACTTGAAGCGGTGTATAAAGCAAAACGGTCCTTGATGGAGCACAAACTAGTTTACTCCTAGTTCCTCGCCGGTGATCGCCCCAGGCGGTACACCTCAAACGGAGTGCTCAGCGAATTTAACTTACCTTAGTTATGAAAGTAAACTCGCCTAATTGAAATATATATTTGAAATAACATGTTTAGGCAGTACCATTGTTGATGTAAAACCTAACTGATTCCCCGTTATAATGTATAATTGAAACGGTTAATTAATTTCCATTTAGACTGTTTTGTTTTAATTTTTTATGCCCGGGTTCGCCGGCGGAAAATTAAACATGCCTGGAAAAAGGGTTTTGTTTCACTTGCCGTTTGACCACTTGCATGAGTACGATGTAGCTGAATGTTTTGCGTCCTTGTACATATTAAATGTACGAGTATAGGTCATGCAGGCAGTGGATTCCCCATGGGCACGAGTATCGTTGAATTCTTTGTAGAATCGTCACTAGAATGGCATTTTAGGTTAATGTATGGCGCGAAACAAATATGGATTAAGTAAGTATTGTGTGTATGTAAAACACTTTATTGTACATAATACACCAGTTATAAGTGCACTCAGCCTAAAAGATATAAGTACAAAGGCGAACGTATCCCTATTAATGTAGGATTTTTAATTAGCTGGAGTAAACGACGCTTATGGACACACGTCGGCCGTGATTACTTCATTATGGCTGAAGTGTAGTATTTCTTATGAATAAAAGTTACTATAATATCACCCATGACACGTATTCTCATGTATACTTTTGTGAAATTATTTCTAGACAAGGAAATATTCACGTTGATATATCTGTCAGTTTACTCCAGCAAAATAAAAATCCTAGTTTAGTGTTCCATACTAATATTATAAATGTGAAAGTGTGTTTGTCTGTCTGTCTGTCTGTCTGTCTGTTACCTCTTCACGCATAAACCGCTGAACCGATTTTAATGAAATTGGGTATGGAGATAGCTTGAGTCCAGGAGAAGGACATAGGCTACTTTTTATCCCGGAAAAATACCCTTATCCGCGATAAATGGATTTAAGGCGGACAAATCGTACGTTACGCTAATACGCAAAAACTACATAACAGATTTGCGCAAAATTCTGCAGTAATATAGCTTAGATATCAGAATAGGACATAGGCTACAACTTTTGAGGGTATTCATTTATAAAAGCTGTTTTTTTAACAATAAATGGTAAAACTTGACCTTTTGTTCACAGTGATTGTGACATTTTAATTCCTAAATAATGAATTAACAATTGGTAACCTAGCAACAGTAATACTTACACGATTAAGCAAAGAACTCACCTTCCGTATATGACGTATCTTACAAATAAGAATGTATCTTAATATAGCCGGATAATAGCCCGTTGTACATTTTGGACTTGCGATCATCTCAGAATGATAACCATTTTGTTGCAAAAGTAGGGTTTATAAGTAAGATAAATACATAAAACGGGTTCTTTGTAACAATATCAATTATCACTTTTTGTTAACTGTGACTTTTTTATTCCGAAGAAATAATTGCTTTGAAACCAATATGACACGTTAGTACCTGTTTGCGTAACTGGATGGCGTTATTTGTAAACACTTATTCGCTCTTTATGTTTAATAATTTAGGTAATTTTTGGATTATAAAAATCATCATCTTTCACGGATAAAAGAAATTCAAGAAATATTAATCATTTTTTGAAATGTCATGTAAATTTATACAGTATCGCGACCGCATGGGAAGAATGAATACAGATGGTCATCGCTAGATGGAGTAACTGTACCTACATTCCAACAGTATTTAGAATTTTTGTCTGTTTGTCTGTTTATTTGTACGCGCATCGCCTGAAAACGGCTGAACAGATTTTGACGCAAACCCTACTAATCTGTCCAGAAGAACCCCGGCCAGGTTATACATACAATGTCTATAAGGGGGGTAGCGACTACACTCGATTGAGTTAAGCTTGCACCTAAATCTTATCGCGCTAATAATGATGAAAGATGTTTGCACCGCGGAAGGCGTAGTTTTTAAAAGCACTTAACGCATCCGGCCTACCTTCTCACATACTTATCTTAAAAGTGGGTGCTCGAGTAATGTTATATGCTGCGAAATCTCCATCAGCCGAAGATGTAGTATGTAGAGGCGCATTTAGGAGGATTTTTTGAAATTTGAGGCAAAAGCTAGTGGTATATAAAGAAGTACTGCAGTATTTTTTCAGTATTTATAAAAAAACTACCTAATGTTCAATATTATCAATAGTTAAATCTCAACTGTCCAATTATCTACATCTGTTTTTTTTTTTCAAATAACAAGTATATAAAAAAGTAATACGAGAATTGAAACACATATTCCGTTAGAGATGTATGTAGAGGCGCACTAAAGAAGGATTCTTTGAAATTCGACCTATACGCAGTCGAAGTCGCGGGCAAAAGCTAGTACTCTATAAATTATCGCTATATAACCTCCTTATGCATATCAGTATTGACATTAGTTCTGACAGGTTTAAAAGGAATACACACATGGTGACACATGTAGTATCAAGACTAACTTATTAGTCTGTGGTGACACAGTCGGTGCGTTTGTGGTGCGTTTCTAACCATTGAGCAATTGAAAATTGAAGTTTCTTTATGGTCCACACAATTTTAACTAAAGATGTCATAGTGGGTATGAGTCTTCAGAAAAAAACCCAATTTATGACTAGCGAGCCTAAAATGGCCACATTTATATCATGATAAATTAAAGCGAAAATGTGTTTATATTTTGTCCTTGTCTGACGCGATAACGAGGCAACCGATTTATGTGGTTATTTTGAATTATGTTCATTTAGATACAATGGACGGCGGGAAGTGACTTAGGTTATTATAGGAAAAAATTCACGGTACCCGAGAGACAAATAAAATAGTAGGCCACGCAAGCGAATCCACGAGAAAATCTTGGTAAAAAATAAATCACTTTCACGATAATGAATATTTCTCATTGCTTTCATTTGCTCTTTGAATGTTACTAGGCTGCTTATTTCGAAAGTGTTGTATCTCTAAAAACTCATTGTCATTGAATTGCAACTTCCAAACATATTGATATTGATACATACAAATATATTGAATACAGCCGTCATCTGTCAAATTATATTAGTATTTAAACACTTCAATACTTTATCCCGTAAATATTGGATTCATTTATTCGTATGACGAAAGGTTAAGGTGCAGGAATATGATTCTATATTCAGGTTACGCGACCAGTTCACCGCATTTTATGGGAAATTGATATACAGGCTGGCAATTACACTGTGAAATATTTTTCTAAATATAGGGTGGATACGCGAAATAGTATATTTAGCTGCAGAAAAAAGTTTTCTCGCAGTCACGGGTTCAGAGCTCGGATAGGGTTTTTGTGAGATTTATAATTATAAGATTGTCTCAGATTCTTTTTAATTTGTTACTTATTTTATTTATTTATTCGACACACCAACAAAATGCAAGGTTATACATTTTATAAATGATGATTTAAAACAGGGATCACATCTAACCTATGTATATCTCAATAGCGCAGGCGTGCACAGCTTTCACAACTTAAATTACTGGACAGTAGACAAGTAAAGGAAAATATTTAAGATATACTTAAAACTAATACAAAATAAAATGTATGATTTATGAAGATAGTTATGCACCATTGACTTTAGTAATTATACTAATAATTATAATTATATAGGTATCAATAAATAGCATAATCTCTCAATTTTCTGCATCAAATGCAGAAACAGTCGCCCCGTTAGCTCCAAATTAAGCAATAGGCACAACGAAAGGGGTTCCCTGCCTCGCCCATTAGCGGCGAGTTATTGTTGCCAATTCCACACAGTGGACTGGCACACAATTGCCGTGTTTCCAACAATGCCTGGGATTGGCAGTGTATTTGCCAGCGGCCAACAGTTTGGAAACCTGATCGGCGCTCACTTTGCCCGACCCATAATTAAAACGCGTAGCGGGAAAGCACGAAATTACTACGACCGGTGATGTTTTCTGATCCCTTTGTACTTAAATCAGTTTCATAGCTGGGACAAGGCTTTGTATTGTTGGCATGAAAACGCACTGCTGGATTTGATGTCAACGAATGTACAATGAGAACTTGTTGCTGTACCCCATTTTATGTAATTGCAGCTGCAACTTGTATCTTTCTGATATTGTAATTTTTTTTATTATTTACGTTATTTTATTATCATACACACCTATTAATGAAATAATAATGAAATAATTATCTTTATTCTGTAAGTAGGCCGCAAGGGCACTTTTACAAGTCTGGCTCTACGGCGTTCCCCAAGAGGAGACCACTGAGGAGAAGAAAGCCGAAACAAACTCAACAGTCAGTATTTTTTTCGAAATAAGTCTTATATCTATTACAATATTTGTACTTAGCCTATCCTATATCCTGTATTAAGATTAATTAACGGGGTTTTTATTCATTATTGTCACCACTAACACTTAGTGTCATAAGCACTCAATTGTATGCTTGACAAGGTTTTTCATCGTCTTCGGACGACAGGGGGAAAGACAAAGGGGGCAAGTAAAGAATTTTCTCGATTAAGTGACTTCCAAATAGTAGTCGTTACAATTTTTTTTTTTATATCTTCAATGTTAACATTTAATTTTTACAACTTTATAATTGTATAGATATTTCGATTCACCGACCTTCAAATAAATTAACAATATCACTTTTTTTATATCTTCAATTTAACATATTAATTCAATTTTTAACATATGGTAGTATATTGTTAAATCCTACTCACCATCCAGCCACCAGGATCAGGGGATGAAAGAATACACTAATAAGTATACTGTCGGTTTATTATCCATGTAACCTTCCAAGTACACAAAACCTTCCAGTAAATTTATTGTTAACCAACTTGTCGCACCAAAGTCCAGAAAAGTAATGGTCTTCACTCAGTAATTCCTACCCTCCAATATGCACACTTCCCGCTTTTCGAATGTCACTTGTTATTGCCTGAGAAAACAACCAATAGCAAGCGCCACAAAATCGTTTGAGTACTAATAACACTTAAACGGAACCCATTTCTAAATAACTGTTGACAGCTAGAAAATGGTCAAACAAATTATGTTGCTTTAAACTTATTAGAATTATGACTGGAAATTTGCATCCTGGATAATATCAAATGTTAATAGCTAACAATATAGTGTAGCTAGAACATGTACGCAAGTTTTTCAACGGAGGAGATAAAAATTATAACCCTCTTTTTTCTTCAGTGTAATCCAATAAAGAGTAGGTATCCTATAATCATCTGTGGATGACCGCTCCCCGTGTATCAAAAATAGTTGAAATCCATTCAGCCATTTTGATGAAATTAAGATCCAAAAACACAACATACAAAAAATTAAAAATAAATATTTTTCGATTCAGTGACCAGTCCATATACCTTTTTTTTAATATCTTCAATGTTGTACATTAATTTTTACGACTTTATAATTAGAGGTCGGAATAGGTAGAGTTTATTCAGAGTGATTATAACCACCAAAAGTAATTAAAGATTTTTATTGAATGCGGGATTTCCCAGAGTAGTTAATTATTATATCTGATAAAGAGTGAATAAGTGCTTTAAGTATTAAGGTCACATTACTCACAAATAACAAATTCTCTAATGTAGAAAATTCAAAAATGTTGACAGCCCAAAAGTGGACATAATTTATGTGTATTAAGTAGAGATGGGCCGACTATGGATTTTGCCGACTAGCCGACTAATGCGCTGAGGTGGCCGACCAATCGGCCGACTAGTCGACAAAGCCGATTATTGGTTTCGCCTAAGTTCGGGTGCAGTCGGGCACGTTCGTTTAAGTTCGTCATGTTTGTTTGTTTACGTTTTAGTGATTTACTTGTTACACCAGCCGGCGTATTTCTTATTATAGTGAAAAAATCAAGATAAACAGTGAAATTATCTAATTGTTGTGTTAGACAAGCAAAAAACTTGAAGCAAATATTGGTAGTTTATTTTCTTTCCAGTAAGTCAATGTGCCGAGTATTCGGTATCTTTTGCCGACTAGTCGCCGACTATTCGCAGACTATAAATGTGACCGGATAGTCGGCTACCCCGTCTAGTCGGTACATCTCTAGTATTAAGTATTATAACTCATGCGGGAAATCCCCCATTCAATAAAACTAATTCCTTATTTTTGGGGCTATAACCACGCTTAATTACTCCTCCCCGGGAAGTTTAGGTAAATTAGCATTACCTATTCTGACCTCTGTCTATAATAGTATAGGAAATTATTCTTTGAGCTATGTCCGTTACTATGGTTCTTCTGTGTTCTGTGTCTGGTTCTTCTGTAAATTTATACGTAGGTATACCAGATGGGCTGACGGGGATCCCCTTATCTGGCATAATCTTAATTGTCCGAATCATCATTTGGCCGAATTCATAATTTGGCATAATGCATTTTTTTCAACAACCGTACAATTTTAAGGCATTATCCAGTTGAATACATTAGGTTAGGTTTCTTTTATAAAAATCATGAAAAGTGTATGTGTCCAGAAAACAAGCATTATGCCAAATTATGAATTCAGACAAAAAATGCGTAAACAAGGGGAACCGGGCTAACGATCTCGTATGGCAACCGCTCCTTGTGGAAATACTTGGGGGAGCCCTTTGTCCAGCAGTGGCCATCTTTAAGCTGATATGTTGATGATGCAGTGTGTGACAAATAGGCGGAAACAGAGGTTTCCGAGATCGATATCAATTAACCGATTAGTTAGACTACGTGTCAATAGGATATTAACCGCACGCATTAGCTTAATTTAGATGCTTATGCATGAGTGGACTTAACCCTTAATCAAATAACAGGAACTTCTTCCTCCTTAAGGGGCTTACAGCTCTGAATGACCTTGGATCTGTAGCTCTTCGCTTTTCCGTGTTCTTTATGTCTCATCATGTTGACAGCGAACGTCTTTACCAATATACTGTTTCAGTTTATCTTCAAAAGTCACCGAAACCAAGATAAATGCCATCAAACTTTGGTATATTTACGACGAAAAACCAGTTTTATGCCACTTTTCTTAAAAAATACACGTTTCTTAAAAAAAATGCTTGCGTAGCAAGTTAGCTCTTATTAACGAACTTCCAAAAAAGGAGGAGGTTATATGTTCGATGGTTTGTATTTTTTTTTATGTATGTTCACCGATTACTCCGCCAATTGTGGAACAATTCTAAAAATTATTTTTTTATTTGAAAGGATATACTCCCGAGGTGGTCCTATTGCCACCAAGTTGGGACCTGATGATGGGATCCCAGGGACATCGAAGGCAATCCTCAAATTTTATCGGCTCTTATAAGGTTTTTCATATATTTTCTTAAGCTATTTAAGTATTTGCATATGGTAATCATTATCTCATCATGCTGAGCTGATGACGGAAGGTACAACTTCTTAATAGTTAAGAGTTAGAGGATAATTCTTAAAAAAATCATGTATTATAGGTAGATACGTTAAAACTGTTAGTCATATTCTTTTTAGTGTGTCCCTGAAGTAGTCTCTTTGTCACCAAGTCAGGATTAGATGATGGAATATCAGGGAAATCGAGAGAAACTCTCAAATATTATAGGCACTTACAATGTTTTGTATATATTTTTGTAAAGTTATCAGTTGTTTTCCTCTGATTGTCATCATTGCATGCTGAGCTGATGATGGCAGGTACAATGAACTAACCAACTTTTACATTTCTTACTTCCAAAGACTCGAGATGCGTGCAAAGTGCCTCCTCAATCTTCCCATTCTGGGCTCTACAAAATACTTTATATCACTACTAAAATCCATCACTAAAAAGCAAAAAATAAAAATTTTAAATAAAAAAAGAACTGACTTCAAAATAAACTCAAAAGCCGTAAATAATATTTTATGTACGGTACGGATCACATTTGAATCACCTTTTGAAGTCGGTGCCAAACCTGAAGTAAATAAAGTACTTTATTCAACAAAATACTAATTACTATGACTAAATATATATGTAGGTAGATAATAAGTAAAGGCTCGCCGCCGCGGTTTTTTATAGTAATAAATGAATGGTTTGGCACCGACTTCAAAAGGTGATTCAAATGTGATCCGTACCGTACATAAAATATTATTTATGGCTTTTTAGTTTATTTTGAAGTCGGAAATTTTTCTATTTATATTTTTTTTTTATTATAATGAACAATTAGGCATAACTTTGTCTGTCAAAGGTTTATTGAGAGACTAGATACGCAATCTTTATTTTTATACACTCTCTGTAAAAATCCATATAGGTAATTACATAGAAATATATTTTAATTTTCGAATGGAAGAAAGTGTTTAATAGAAACTGAACTGTCATATAAGCCTTATTTTAAAAGTTAGTTTGGCCATTCTAAGGACTAGGTACAGGACGAAAACCATGAAAAATCGTACAATTACGTTTGGAGCCTCTTAAGTAGTAAAGGAGACATATCGCCGACTCTCCCCTAGATCACTCGTTCATAATTCATACGAACAAAGTTTTAAAGCGCAGTCCTACTCGGTATTTGATTAAGGTATTTCATATGGCCATCCTAAACAAGCAGAGAACTAGATGAAACCCCAACTGCAAATATCAGTTGAATAAATACGGCTACGGACGATGCATGGATGTTTTCATACTTAAATAAGGTATGGGTTGTAAGCAGCGATCCGACCACCTGTATTATTTCAAACCTATGCGTATTTGAAATAACCAGTTTTAATGTTTATTAAATTGTGCATTTAGTTTATATGGCGGCTTCACCTGCGTGTAAAGATTTGCCTCTTACTCTTCGGGAGTCGAATTTTTTTCAGGAAAGTAAGTAATTTCTTTCGCATTTCGCATCGCCGTGCAAAAATCACATTGCGCACGAATCTATACTCAACGCAAAACGAACTAGTGACCGAGATATAATGCTATCTCGTTCACCCTTGTGTGGTCTAAGCAAGTGTGAATGAGACTATTTCCTGAAAGGAGTTGTTAGTGTAATGGTAACCAATAATCTGAGTTTCGAACTCAGAACTTTGAGATTTCTAATCCTTCTAGAGACTATGCCATCAACAGTACAGTCTTATCAGCAATCACATGTTGTTTTTTAAAGTCTCTCAGTTCCAAGCTGTTTCTAGCCAATCATTTCCGTGCGCATTTCTACTAGATCCGCAATGTCTAGGGCTGCCTCTCCATCTGTGTTCAGCGTACACCAAGTCACTATGTGGCCAATCCACCTCCATTTCAGCGGGGCATTCTTCTTATTAATCTCAGCGATACCAATTTTGAAGGACGATGGATCAGTTGGCTGAACCTCTACTGTGCTTTCTTCTCTCTCTTTCTTTTTCTCTTCTACCCCCATACAAAATGATCTGACTAGGTCACAAGTCCAACTGTGGACCCAGTATAGTGACGTGACGCCATAGCATGGACTCCTGGCAAGCAGTTACGTGATTATTGGGAGCTCTCGGAAGGAACGTGTTCTTTCTTTCTTTTCGTGTCGAGGTTCCTCAAATAACGCATGCCCAGTGGCAGCGGTATTGACAGCCCTGGCAGTCGCGTCTCAGGTTCAGTTCCGAACACGCTGGGCACGCCAGCAGGTGCGCCATGGTTTGTGGTGATGTGTTGCAGACACATTGGTTTAGAAAGTCCCGGAGCAGCCCCCAGGCCGTGTTTTAAATCTTAGAAATAGAAGTACGAAATACGAATAATTAGGATAGCCCAAGCGTCGGTCACTCAGAATAGCTCCAGTAATTTCTCAGAACGTTTAGGATTATTGCCCGCTCTTCCAGTGCTTGAGCAGCACTTTAAACGTTATCTACTCAAATCCAATCGACGAAGACCCCACAGATTAATATTTACTTATGGTAATTGGCTCCAGTAATTTCTCAGAACGTTTAGGATTATTGCCCGCTCTTCCAGTGCTTGAGCAGCACTTTAAACGTTATCTACTCAAATCCAATCGACGAAGACCCCACAGATTAATATTTACTTATGGTAATTGGCTCCAGTAATTTCTCAGAACGTTTAGGATTATTGCCCGCTCTTCCAGTGCTTGAGCAGCACTTTAAACGTTATCTACTCAAATCCAATCGACGAAGACCCCACAGATTAATATTTACTTATGGTAATTGGCTCCAGTAATTTCTCAGAACGTTTAGGATTATTGCCCGCTCTTCCAGTGCTTGAGCAGCACTTTAAACGTTATCTACTCAAATCCAATCGACGAAGACCCCACAGATTAATATTTACTTATGGTAATTGGGATGTTGACAATTTTTACCACCTTTTTTCTCTGGTCTGTTAAAGAACGACCTCTCAATAATAGAAACATTAGTGAACAAAAAACTACTTCAATCTCATACAAACTCCCCGAGACGCAACAATGTCAAAATCACATTTCTGGACTTTCCCAAAATGAGTTTCCTTCGAGACCATGGACGTAACGCGACGTCCGAAACGTCGAAGAATTACCAAAGAAAGGTAATTGAATAAATCATATTTATACGCCATTAAGCACCGTTTCGTTGTGTTGTGATAATGAGTGAAGATCGTGTAAGTTTAAATCAATGTTTCCCAAAACACGCTCCATACTAAAGCCTACCTTGTAAGTATGAGAAATTGGCTTGGTTCTGCAGAAATGATTTTTCTTCCTCTTTCGTGTCAAGGTTCCTCAAATAACGGATGCCCAGTGGGCAGCGGTATTAACAGCCCTGACCGTCCACCAACATGCAGAAATAATTAAACTTACGTTTATCGAAATGGTTTCATAACAATAAATACCGTAAATTTCATGGGTTATTCAATAGCATCAGTTATTAATATTTTCATTCTTTAAAAATGGACTTTCCAACCCAACTTTGTAGGCTCATAAAACAAGCTACACGCAAGATATCAACCCAAAATTTATTTAGGATTGTTATCTTCCATCATAGAAACTGTCATTTCGCATCAAAATTTTATTTAAATTTGAGTACAGTCAACATTCTAATTACTTTAGGTTGGCTGTTCGTGCATTGCATGTGTAAACTCACTATTGGGACCTATAGCCTATAGCAATTTCATAAATGAAGGTCAAAGGTCACTTTTCCGTTCATTGCTGCAATTGCGTTCATATGGTGAACATGTACAATTGGACACATATGTTTATGAAGTGTCAAATACTGCAAATGTTCTTAGACGTACGTATTAATATTGTCGTTACTATGGAGATATAAAAGAATCAGGGGTTGATTACTGTGGAAAAGCTACAATTAGTTGTTGTTTACGAGCATCACAATACTAAGATGAAAATAAAATTTTGTATTTTTAGAAAGTACTTACATACTGTTTTATGGTTTCTATGGAAGGTACCAATACACATAAACCTGAGTACTTTAGAGTTTGATGCCTTTGTGCATATTAACTTGTTAGTTTGTCTATCTGCGTTGACGTCTCTCTCATTTTCTCTAAGGTTAGGTAAGGGGTATCTGGCAGAAAAGGGAAGTTCGCCTTTATACACGTTTATTACTTTGCCGTCTTTGTTCTATTGTTTTTATGTACAATAAAGTGTTTACAAACTATCAAATTTTTCCCACCTATTGTAGAAATTAATCTGATTAAAAAGGAAAAACAGAGTCTTAAAAATTACTTTGTCGTCCGTAAGTCTTTTGTGTCTGTTAATTTTTAAGACCCTTTTTACAAGCTTTTATTTCACTTGCAATGGTCGTACGAAAGTGAAGTGAGTAAATATGTGTATAAGTACCTAGGTCTTGTGGTTTCAAAACTTTATATGAAACATTTATCTTTAATGATTTTATTTACTTTACAGCATTCTGTATACAAAGTATACATATATCAATAGCATTAACGTAGCATTTATTTTGCTTAAAAAAGTGACTACAGAGTTTCATGCTGTATTTTTCTTCAAATATTATACTAAAGAACCGATAGATTCAGATTGAAGTGCCTATTAAGCCACCATATTTGCAAAATAATCTTTTGATTCTGATACTGTTTGCGTGTGTGGAATCCTCGGTACGCGAGTCCAACATACACTCTATCGGGCGTTTTTGAAGAGTTCTCCCTTCACAAAAGTCATATTTACAACGGTAGTCGAGTCAAACTAGCAAAGTCTACAGCTTATTAGAGCAATAAGGCTCCTCATTGCTCGGAGTACTAGTCGGTTCAAGTTTTTTTCCACTCCAGTGCCCACTAATGAATATAAAGGCATACTTTGACATAGAATTATTTAAATTAAACCGTTTTCAAGTGCGGTTTCAAAGTTGCCGTCGGCCACAAGAAAGTTGCGAATTTGTGCACAAAGGACAAAGGCTTGGCACCGGCGGCCATTTGCTCAGCGCGCGTATTTGCCTGCGCCTAATTAAACAGCGGACCAACTACAGGTGTAAGGGTTTAAGGCTATTTCGGGGATTTTGCGTATCACTTGTCTCAATTAGTAAATCTTAGGAGGACGAAAATCGCAAAGCTAAGCGTAGATGGCGCCGCGATCACATTCTGTAAAGAATATATTTACAAAAAAGCGGTTTAAAATTACGTACCTATCGGTCGTAAACAGTATTTGCAGTAGCTACTTGCACTAATTAAAAATACTTCCTGGCCAGAAGAAAGTGACCTTTGTGTAGCAGAAATGGCTTCAGTAAAAGAGATTTTACGTCGAACAGCCAAATTGGCCAAACCTTACGTTAGATGAAGGAACAAATGAAACACGCACTGTTTAGGCCAAATGCAATAATGGTACACTATACAGTTGGGATGAGCCAATTTTTGATAAGGTATGGTCATTTTAATAAACCGCTTGCAATTATGAGATTTCAAAAATATGATTTCAGGGATAAGTGTTAAAGTATATATAATTTTAACTTTTATTTGACCTTGCAAAACCCTAGTACAGACTTCAGTTAAAAGTAGTCACTCGAAATATTTCCTAGGCAATGAAAACATAAAACCCATCCAAATGTTTGTTCAACATTTATTTAAGGCAAGTCAGTGGCATACTGCATTAGAAAAATTGATATTATTACTATTATTATTCTTTTATTAAGGATAGAATTCGTATGACCACTTTCCTGCTCCATTTCAGATTAGCTCGATGGTATCATGCTATTGCATAGTCATTGAAGTTACATATATGCCAAATTTTAGCTCAATCGGAAACCAGGAAGTAGGTCAAATTTAACTTGCAAGATTCCACCCGAACATTAATATATTGCAAACTAAATAAAACCTTGTTAAATATGCAGAAAACGTCTATTTATACTAATCTATATTTTATTTTAAAAAAGGCCAATTGCCAGTCGGACTCGCGCACCGAGGGTTCCGTACAAAATATACGATGCAAACGGCCGTATCTATGAAAATGCAGAGTTTGCAGAGCCCTACTCCTAAGCAAAATGTACGCGGTGTTCGGTCATTTTATATTGGTTAATGACATAGACAGACATATATAAAATTATTCTGTTCTTAGTGTTTGTTAGCGGCAACAGAAATACATCATCTGTGAAAATTTCAACTGTATAACTATCACGGTTCATGAGATACAGCCTTGTGACAGATGGATAGATAGACAGACGGACGGACAGCCGAGTCTTAGTAATAGGGACCCTAAAAATGATTAAAAACAAAAAATGTTATATGTTCAAACTGTGTTTGAACATATAACATTTTGACGTCTTAAAATATTTTTTCCCTCCCTAGCTCGAAAAGCCGTCCTTTAGCCTTTGCTGCAAGTGGGTAAAAACGCATTTCATCCACTAGGGGTAAGTAAAAGTAATTTGACCTTGGAGCGCGTTTAAGTAGCTTTTGACAGATAACAAAACGTAAAATGCTCATAATAATAGTTCGTTGGATATTAATTATCATTAAATAAATGCTTTAAGATTTTTTTAATAATGGGTATTTAGCTTCATTTAATGTTTTAAGGCATAAACCTTAAAATTCCATAAGAAACATTTGCTTTTTTACAATGATGTTGAATATAATTCTGAACGCATAAGTTGATTCGATGCAATTACAAAACGCATCGTCAGCAACGTCAACATTGTCAACAAAATTTTACTTAAAAACTTTTCTATTGATCACGATTCTAATGAACCTGATGATGATGTGTACAAATAAAGACTTATTTTTTTACATGTTGCACTTTCCTCGCTAAGAGGTGAAAAGTTTTGTATTACACTCAGTTGGAAGTAGTATTTTACTTCTCGTGTGTTGAAACACTTTCTACGCTCAGGATTATATTTTAGAACTTCAACTATAGAATCCTTTCGCTTGCTCTTTTTTTAATTCTACACTAGCGGGTAAAATACAACTTTGCACACTTGTATAACAAATAACCATTTTCTTAGAAGTTTCACACTGACGAACGGACGGACGGACGGATCAATTTTTAACAGTTCATAAAATAAACTGATTTGATCTCTGTCATTAGTACCCTATTATGCGGTACAACGGTCGCGCTGCGAACTAACGAACTCCTGAACATAATTGATAAACAGTTTCAGGGGAACCGTTAGTACTACGAATCATATTAGAGGCATCATCCCAATAATGACGGCATTTCGCAAACATTGCATCCCGCACTGTTTGCCGCTCCAACATTTTGCAATCGGACCCACTCCTATGATGCTCCCAGTTGAACAAAGACTTATATCTCTTTGACACCGCTATACCTTACAACCTTTTAATCAAAACCAGTAGTGCGGCAAACATAGTCTCTTTAATTTTAAAAGAGCTTAACGGTACTTGAACAGCAATATACGTATGACGTTTTGGCAGCAGAAGAGTGACCTTCGGAATTGATATTTGGTGCTAATTGCTTTGGTACTCCGGTTTAATAAAGATAGCCCTCTAATTCGGAATAGAGGCCGTACTGAGGGCGCATGGATAATTAGTTAGTTAACTTATGTTTAGGGACTAAACTTTTAGAATATATAATAGGAATTTTCTCTGTAAAGCTCTACCTACGAGAACAGTTTGAAACCTAAATAAAAGACAAATTGCTCAGTAGATTTAGAAAATGCTTTGAAGTAAAAAGTCCGTTATTTGAACTTTGTTGTTTTGGGCAATAGCATTTAAATGTCTTGATAAAAATGTCCCAATGCTTGACGTTGATCCAGTAATGGTCACCTTCAACTTAATTCATTCCAATGAACCTGATAAGGGAGTCAATTATTGGGATTAAGGTGTCAAAATATTGGGGCGTTGATCTAAACGGGTGATATATTTAGGCTTCTACTGTAGTTTTCAAAATTGGTACATGACTTCGATGAGGTATTCTAATGAACCTATTGTATGAGTCAATTTACTGAAGCGTAAAAGCAAATTGTGCAAGCATTTTTGAAGGTTTTTCAATATAATAGCAAATAATAGTTAAACCAAGATCCTGACCTGCACAGCCTCCACACCCGAGGACTTTTAGGAGGTTTATCAGAACACCTCAAGGAAGCCCTGTACACATTTTGAAAACCACGCAAATTATTTCAGCTGATTGGCTTAATTGATACTAATTCTCTCAGGCTATAAGCAATTAGACATGATTTCATTGGAGTACATCTTGGTTTCTGATGACGTAAGTAACAGTTAGTGAATTTTCAATACTGACACATAATAAATCTATGAATGATTTGTTGTGTCAGTTGTTGAGAACTTTTAATACTCGTAATGGTAGTTCAAATAACTGTTGCGTAAATGCGTATAATCGACATCATTTCTCATAGCTTTTCCAAAAAAAAAACCAGACAACTTGGGTCCGTAGTTTGTTAATACCTACTTACACGAGAAACGATAAAAATTAAAAACTATGCTAGTAGGTACAGTAGCTATAAATATTTTAAATGCTGCGCACAGCACTGGTTTACAATTACATAGATAATTAGTACATCAGCAAATCCTCATCATCCGCTGTCTTTATTCCTCTACATACTTTCTTTATCCATATGGCTCAGATTAGGAAAGCAGAAGGAAGCATTTGCGTTCTAATAATTACCCGACAAAGAAATCCGCTTAACGTAAGGAAGGCGAAATAAAATATTCTATTAGTAAAATCCGTTACTCATAATTCACTCAGAAAGGGTTCCGTAAACATCGCAGGTGGTCTTAATAAATACGAAAATGGTATCGCGAAGTTGGTAATAAATTCAAGAGGCAATCAACGCTGTGGGAAGGCTAAAAATATGAATAGCCGCGAGATAATTACGTATTCATGACTTGAACGGAGGATGGGAGGCTGCTAGGTGGCTTGGGATCGGCCTCAAGGGTACCTGGTCATTTTAGAAGTACCTTTACTAATATGGCGTCCGGTAATTTGACGACCGGTTTGGCTCAGTGGGAGTAACGTTGCCTGCGAAGCTGAGGTCCTGGGTTCAAATCCCGGTAAGGGCAAATATTTGTGTGATGAGCATAAATATTTGTTCCTGAGTCTTGGGTGTTTTCTATGTATATAAGTAATATATCTATTAAATATATCGTCGTCTAGTACCCATAACACAAGCCTTATTGAGCTTACCATGGGACTAGTTCGATTTGTGTAAAAATTGTCCCGTTATATTTATTTATTTATTATTTATTTATTATGGCACATTCTTAACATAGTGTTGGGCAAGGTACATTGGTGTTGTTACGATATTGTGATAAAGTGGGTCTCCTTCGGAATCCCTAATGTCGTTGGTCCTAATGTATTGTTTGACCTAACGCATTTTTTTCAGAAACCGTAAATTTTTCAGGATATATTAAAAGATTATCGCATAGATTAGGTTAGGTTATGTTTGTCTTATAACTATCCTGAAAAGTTTACAGTTTCATAAAAATATTCGTGAGGACAAACGATACATTAGGACAAACGACGTTAGAGATTCCTATATAGATCCTGATAAAGTACCTAAATAAACATATTAGGGCATATAGAAAACAGGACATCGGCCTGAAATTATTATTAAGCTAGAAACAACTAAACAAATTTATCACAGTTTTACAGTAATACTAAACCTGAAAATATAACTATTGAAACCACAACAAAATAAAACTAACTAAATCTAATTAACTTTTAACAAAAAAATAAAACCGACTCAAAATAAAGAAAATGTAAAAAAACTATTGCATAATTCACTTTCTTTAATTTTCTACCAAGTAACCGTTTGTCTACTCAATCTATACAGTATATACAGTTAATCTTATTTTGGTGTTGGTGTCATATAAAGAATGTGTAAAATATTGAAAATTTTCGATTATAGTAAGTTGTGACACGATGGCACCGATTTTTGGAGTCGGTTTTATTTTTTTGTTAAAAAGTTAATTTATTTGACACTTTTTACTGAATCATTACTTAAAAGTGTATCTCATGACGATTCGAACAAGCCCAAACACAGCTAGGATACATTATTTTATTACAGAAATCTGGTGCCTACCTTCCGGCTCCATCATCTAATCGATTCGATGGTACCATTCTCATCAGGAACATTTAAATTTGTGACTATGAAGTTGCTTACCTAACTCGAGATATCTTATCGCCACCCGTAAATAATTACACTTCACCAATTTACACTTTTTGAATGCAAATGCTTATTATGTTTTTTATAATACCAAAATCGCCATATGTATGCCTACAATATTTGAGGAGTTTCTGCAATTCCTCATGGATTACACCATCAGACCTTCACCAAAATTACATGAGACGAACTTGAAAGTACCTCCTATCTCCTATCAAGCAAAAAAAGTTCGATACTTTACTTGTAGCTTGTTTTATGAGCCTTTATTGTAAGGCGGGAAAGTCCATTTTTACAGTATGAAAATATTAATTAATAACAATACAATTAAATAACCCATGAAATGAACGGCAACTTTTTTTAAGAAACCGTTTCGATTAACGCAAGGTTTAACATAGCTGCAGAACAAAGTTCTTAATTTTCCCATACAAGGTAGGAAGGTGTGACGTCACACCTTCCTAGGGTTTAGTATAGAGCATTTTTGGGAAAGTCCAAAAGTGAGATTCTAACGTTATTATGACACACGTTTAACGTTTTTATTACGCAGTTTTTATGACATTAAAGTAGTTTTTACTAGTATTTCTTTTATTGAAAGGTCGTTCTATAACTTACGACTGAAAAATTGATGGGTTTCTTGAATGATATGCATAGAAGGCAGCTTTTTACCCGACTGCGCGACGCAAAGGAGTGGTAATGTGTTCATCAGTCTATGTATGTATGTATGTTTGTATGTATGTATGTATGTATGTATGTATGTTTGTTCCTATCTGGCACTCTAGAGACCAAACGCGTGGACCGATTTTGATGATTCCTACGTCAATCGATTTGTCTTAACTGTCCAAATGTCATTATAGACATGAAAATGATGAAAACTTAAAATGGCAATAATGAGACGCCATATTGTGAAAAAGAAAAATATGAAAATTGACGTACTATATCGAGTGGGGTATCAATGAATAGGGATTTAAAAATTATTATTAGGTTTTTTTATATTTTTTAATTTAGAATTACCAGTTAGGAACTATAACGATTTAAAGTTGGTTAGCAAGCCGTTCTCACTAAATTTTCATTTAATTGCATTGTAATAAATCTGTGCCAGCTTTTCAATAACCCCCACGATAAAGATTGCGAAATTGTCTGACTTTTATAGTTTTAACTAAAAAGTATAAAATAAAAAAATAATAATTAAAAAAGAAAACAAAAAACCCGACTGCGTAAAAACTAAAAAGAAAAATACAAGTCCAGTGCCCTAGAGATTTGTTAAGTTATAATGGAAATCTTTCATGATGCATGATCGATACTCACAATATAACAAATAATAAATTATTTATTAATATTAATTATTTGTTATATTGTGAGTATCGATCATGAATCATGAAAGATTTCCATTATAACTTAACAAATTTCTAGGGCACTGGACTTGTTTTTTTTCTTTTTAGTTTTTTATGCAGTCTGGTTTTTGTTTTTTTAATTATTAACACAACTTTTTGCTTAATGAGGGCTAAAAACAAAATCTTCCATTATACAAAGTTCCTTTAGTGAAGATAATAAAAAAACATCAAAACCAAAATCAAAGACAACAGCAGAGGATTTTGATATTTGTTATTAAATAGACTTCTCGCCATGATGAATGATGATTGTTCATTTCTGGAATATATCTTAATGAGTTATGTCCAGTGATCAGCGTTTTGGTTGCCACAGCTATTTATAATTACTTAAATATCATGAATTTTATGAATATACAAAACAACTCAATAGATTTTTTTTGTACGTTTCAATCGGTTTCGCGGAGTCACTGCCATATCTATAATAATATTTTTACAAACTTTTATTTAACTTGCAATGTAAGTGTGTTCTGGTGAAATCTTGCAAGTTAATTTGACCAACTTCTCGGTTTCTGTTTCAGCTAACATTTGGCAGACTTATGTTAGGTCGATGATGATAAAATAGCATAATACTATAGAGCTGATCTGATGATTGAGCAGGAAGGTGGTCATATTAAGGAACTATGTAATAAAATAATGCAATCCCACCGAGTTTTTGGAATCGTCTCAGTGAAAAGTACAGTCGGCAATAAAAGCTTGTCGCAAAAATGATTTTTTTTTGTCAGAAACTTGTTAATTGTGTAAATATAAGTGGCAACGCCAATCACTGGTTATGTCACAACTGTAATTCCCAAACAATTGCCGGGTTCCACAGGTGCAAGCGTAACTACTCAAGTGTAACAACTAGCATAAGTATCAAACAGCCACAGGGCATTAGAAATGCGAGTCCTATAGATGCACAACAAATTGGCGAGTTAGTTGCTAGTTGCGAATTTCACATGCGACGGTCAGGTGCAGCGCCCGAGGGACCTCTTTGCGTGTTTGACAACTGTTTTGTCATGTTCCCTATGTGCGCATCTAAATATTCATGATGCTTGTTAGTTTTGAAATAGGACGGGTCGTTATGGTTTTTGGATCGACGATGTTTATTTATTGTTTGTAGGTACTTGTTTATAAGATGCAAATGTAACTAAATCAATTATTAGTTTATTTAAATAATCAGATATAAAATAAATTTATGTAGTATTTGCATGACACTCGGGGCTGTATCTTTGCCGTCTAGTAAATTGCGATATTTTAGGAAAAAATGCATAATTTTTGGACTAATAGCCCCTTTTAATGATCAAAGTGGATGCGACAAAGTTACATATTCTCGAACTCTATTGGCACAGGATTTTTTTGATCAACGGTGAAGAAAGAATTAGAAGATATATATCAAAGAAAGAAGTATTCGATAAAATGTTAATTTCGGAAATCATTCACGAAGTGTAACACAAAATAACAATAGAAGCGAGCTACGAAACATGGAGCTACCGTCAATGCCCTTGCAAAAAGTATGAAAAACTCATGGAAGACCTCAGCTGGGCTCCACGGAATGATTAATTCCGTATTCAGTCATAACCGGGGACACATCGACGACCGCGACAATTGAATGACCGACCGGACGACGCGTTCGCCTGCGCAATCCATTATGCAGATTGCTGGTCCGATTGCGGCATTGTCGTCGGCTCGCACTGCCTGAATTACCCCGCGACCGCAGACTACTTAATAATCCAGCTTACACGCCCGCAAAGATCCCGCAAATCGTAGTGATGAGAATAATAGAACAGACTTCAGCGGCTGCAAAGCATACAATCACACTACGTATCGACACGGGCTGAATAAAGAAACGGTGGCAATTGTCATCAATAGTCAACGATTTTGTGCCCATCGACCCTCATCTTACACGCCCGCAAAGATCCCGCAAACAATGGTGATGGGAATAATGGAACACGCTTCAGTGGCTACAAAGCATTCGACCACACTACGTATAGACACTGACAGAATTGTCAGATGTGATGGAGCCAAATGGTGGCAATAATTATCATCAGTCAAATATCCTCATCCCATCCTCTCCTCAGCTTATACGCCCCCAAATATCTCGCAGATCGTCGTGATAGGAACAATAAGACTTACTTCAGCAGCTACACAGGATACCATCACATCACGTACGGACACTATCTGAACATCAACAATGAACCATCCATTGCTCGTCTCTCCTCAGCTTATTTGGCTGCAAATATGGGTTTGGAATATTATTTCGCAGTTACCTTAAATGCACGTCTATTCTGGGTAGCGCCAAATGAACAACACTTTCTGAGGACCGTTATGCAGATTACTGGTCCGATTGCGACATTATCTTCGGCTCGAACTACCTGAATTACCTCATGACTACAGATTACTTAATACTCCAGCTTACACGACCGGATAGATTCTACAAATCGTCATGCTAAGAATCACTTCAACAGCAGCTACAAACTACGGATGCAGTTTCACAGTTGTAGAAGGGAAAAAGGAAGGAGAGAAGGGTAATGGATTATTGACTGTTGACAGTTTAGTCAGTGTCAGTAGTGACTGTACAACTAACAGTCAACTATCCATTACCCTTCTCTCCTCAGCTGATACATTTATTCATTCATAATGATCCCACTGCTTACTATTGATCACCCAATGGCAATCAAATGACCTTTGGCAACTTCAAACAGACTTGAAAACTGTCTGCTTTGATGTTATTAAGGTGAAGTTTAATGTTGATAATTGATATCCACAGTCGACACTGTTCTTACCGAGACCTTATACTAATATTGCAAAGATAATATAACACAAATATTGTTTATCAATTGGATCCAAACTGCTTCTATTTACTATACCTCACATTGTTCTATCTATAATAAGGATGATACATCTGCAAGGATTCCGGGGTTGCTGGTGTCAGAGCTAGAATTGCCCCCAGTTTGGCAGTGGCGGTTTAGCGGTAAGATGTAGTCAATCTAGATTCCAGATAAAGAAAGCACAAGCAGACGTCAACAGTCGACACCGTCGACCTCCATCCTTAGGGTCTTATACGAGTAGATACCATAATATAGAAACACTTGTAAATCTTTGATGCGTCGTGCTTATCTTGCAATTTTTTTATGAACCTTTGTGTTCTTCTAAGAAAAATATAAATTTTATTAATTAATGACGATTTACCACGTAAGTCTAACATTATCTGAGTCATTTCGCAGTTTATTTATTTAAAGGCATTACGCAGCTGAAAACGAGTTTTAAGGAACGCAATTTCGGCACATCCTCAATTAGTCGCGTACCATTGGTAGAATCACTGTGCTGTGCCATCACCGAATGAATGCACGCTTTCAGACCATGTCCCATCGGGCGCGTCCCTTCCTCACGATCGCATGTAACTATCACATTCATTCCTATTGTGTGTGTAAGGGATAACAATATGGGTGCTCGTCGGAGCAGCACGCGTGGTAGGAGCGATGCGTAGGTATTATGGATATTGCCTCGTTGGATTAACGATTGATTGATGACCGAGCGTAGATGAGAAACGCTGATTGTGACTGTTTCATTTTTCGAGGACCGTAAGTGGGTGCACTATCGTTTGTTCAATTCGACATCATAATTTATCGTGCGTTTACTATTCATACAAAGTTGTTGGTCCAGAATTCAATCCCCAGAGTCGTTCAAGAGAAGAAACAAGCTTTAAACGGCGTATACAGCTTGCAGAGAGCACGCAACCTCGTCAAAAAAATTAAAACCCTAAAAAACCACTACTATGGGATTTATTTTGTTCCGTTTCCCAGATAATGTTCTAATGTTTATTTGCTTAGCATAGTCCTTTCCATAACTCGCTGAGTGACTCTGAGCTGCCTCTTAGGCCCAACAAAACCAGATTACGGGATAACGATAAAAACTACGAGCATTTTTACAAACTTCAGCAACAACTTATGTTACTAGGGATTATAATTAATTAAGGGTACAATGTTCTAATTCAGTTACTGTGTATTCAAAAGGCAAAATACATTATGGTTAATTTGGTCAAAATCTACCTAAAATTGTATTATATTTTTCCTAGTAGATGGTATGATTTGCCGTGTGTTCAAACGAGAACATTTAAAGAGCTACCATACACGAATGACCTTCGATCCATAGCTCTTCACTTGTCTGTGATGTATGTGTCTCATCGTGTTGACAACCACCAATATACGGTTTAAGTCTATCTTCAGGAGTCACCGAAACCAAGATAAACACCATCAAAATTTGTTAGTTTTGCGACATAAAACCAGTTTTTGCTACTTTTCGTAAAACTATAGAACCGATAGAAAAACCAGTTGACAATTTTAAAGTGAACATCATTACTCACTTATTGGTTTTAGTCCCATGTCTAAGCGTCGCTTGACGAGGGCGCCTATACCAATTTAACATTCCAGTTGACAAAAATATAGGCCAAACACTAAGATACAATAATAATATAATAATATTATATTATTAATATATATATATATATATATATATATATAATTATTCCTATATATATATATATATATATATAGGAATAATTATATATCACCTTAAAATCAGTGAAATATCTTACCGAAATTTTCCGGGTAGCCCCTTAAAACCAAATAAATCTACTTGTTAAATAGGGGAGTCAATATGGTAGATGTAACTTTTTATAATAAGCTACCAGATGATGCTTTAAAATTACCGTTTACAGCTCTCAAAAAGTACTTAAAAGAGTCTAGAGAGAGAATAGGGTAGAGGACTATTTAACAAACAAAAATGCATGGCCCAAAACAGAAACCAAATAATTTACTTTCACCGGGACACAGTTCTTATAAGGTGGCATATCAAACGTATGTAAGCTGTGTTTTAAATTTAAAAAAAAACATTGTTTTGTTTTTTTATATTCTATATATATATATTTACTTTTATAAGTTTTGATATGTTTTCTTGAAGAACTACGCCTTGAGTTTATACTCAAAACATATATTTAGGATAGGCTAAGTACAAATATTGTAATAGATATAAGACTTATTTCGAAAAAATTACTGACTGTTGAGTTTGTTTCGGCTTTCTTCTCCTCAGTGGTCTCCTCTTGGGAAACGCCGTAGAGTCGGACTTGTAAAAGTGCCCTTGCGGCCTACTTACACAATAAAGATCATTATTTCATTAACATTTATAATTTTGGTTCCATATAGTTGATGCATACATATTCAAGGATAGACCTGACCAAGAAGTTGAATAGTATCAACAAAGTTTTACCCTCCTTAAACTCTTTACCAGTTCTCAAGACAAATCCCAGAAGACTAAAAGCTCTTTTTGTTATACAATCGATGTGATCATTAAAAGTTAGTTTATCATCTAAGTAAACACCTATATCTGTAACATTGCAAACTCCGTGTACAATCTCATTATTCAAACAATACTCGTAATAATAATGCCAGCCATGTGCTGGCCTCGCGCACTAAGAGTTCCGTCTCTTCATATGCGAAAAACCCAAAAAAAAAAACACGTTTTTTGCATGATCTCTTTAACTCTGTAATTTTCAACTTCATTTTATTGTTATCATTTGTTGCTATAGCGACTACATATATATTTTTGAGGAAATGTCAAGTGTATATATACCTGTAACGATTCAAAAGATTAAAAATATGAAATAAAAATACCGAAAACTCGTTTACAGTTTTGGACTTTATATTATTAGTATTATTTATTCACAGACAAATTCTGTAAAATAAAAACCGGCCAAGTGCGAATCGGACTCGCGCACCAAGGGTTCACCTATCCTAACTTTATTAACCAACCGGTTCCAGTTAAGTTAAGTTTGCACCTGATATCTATAGCATTGCATACAAATGAAGTGCAAACTTCAAGCAACCGGGTTGTTCAAATTGGTTTTTTGAAATTTAAAAAAATGCCAGTTAGAGACGTGGGGGGGGGGGGGGGGGGTGTTCACATTTTCCTTAATGTGCAGGTCAAGCTCTTTCATAATAATATGTTACCCTACGTGACCCAGCAGCTAGACTGTTATTTTTTGCCCATCCTCATATTCGTCGTTTTTTAAGAAAATAAAATAATATTTTTAAATATTTCCTTTGCAATATATGCGGGCTAACCATGTGTATAAATATTCCAAATTTCAAATAGATAGCGTAAGTACTTAGTTTTTGAGATATGGTTCTCTAATAGACGGACAGACAGACACGATTACGACGGGAATACTTTTAAACGCAGCCTCACAACCTGGCTTTTAGATAGGTGTTTTTACAGCGTAAAGGCATACATACCTCGAGCACAATTAGCGTTATATATATATATATATATATATAAATTTAAAAAAAAACAAGAAATATATACATATATATATTACTTGTTTTTTATGATTATTCTGTAATAATTATTATTATTATTTTATGGCTGTTATTTTCTTGAACCAATATTTAATTGACATTATATTATTAAAATAAAATAATTTAACGGATTATATCGCGTATATTATCTCATTTTAGTTCCCGACGTTTTGGAAGCTTTCCATGGTCACGGGAGGACTGAGAAAAGATGTATTTTCCTCTGTCAAAGTTACACTTTGTGCAAACTACCCATTTTTTTGAAAAAACACAAATAAAGGTGTACATACATGCCAGATGGGCCTAAGCTGTAAAGACAGTTACACATGTGCCAGAAGGGCTTAATTATTTTATTCTAATAATTTACCAAGCAGCATTTTACAAATGAGGCGTACTGAGGAGAAAAGAAACGCTGCAAAGAAAAACTCCCGGGCTACCTCATTACTAATTATAATATTTAAAAACAGAGACTATTAAACTACTTTTAAACAGATAAGATATTTTATATCGTTCGGAAATTAAGGTTTTGCAGTCCTGTGTCTCGCTTGTTCCTTGATGAGATGTATTACAGGATCCCAAGCTGGTGGTAGTGACAATCCATCTTCTCTATTGAAATTAGGATGCTTTTTAATCTCAATAGCCTCGCGTAGCATCCTGGGAAAATATATTTTTTCTTTGGCAAGGATAGAAGGTTTATCAAACTTAATTGAGTGGTTTGGTTTGTCAATGACATGTTCACAGACTGCAGACCTATTACACCGACGGTGCTTGACATCTGCTATGTGCTCCTTCACCCGGGTTGATACACTGCGTTTCGTTTGACCAATGTATGAAAGAGCACACTCGCAGTCCAGCTTATAAATGCCTGCACTCTGCAAAGGGGGGCTACTCTTCACGGGTCTAAGGTATTGAGACACCTTCTTCAACGGCTTGAAATGTGTTTTTACAGAAGCACGCTTCAAGATGTTTCCGATCTTGTCTGTGACCCCTTTCACATATGGTAATACGGCAGGTTTACTGACTCATACTCGACTGTTGGTTTCTTCATACTGGGATTCTGCTTGGAACGTGGTATCTGGAGCTCGTTGTCTCGAAGCGCACGTTTGTCATTCTGTAACTCAGCAGTCAGATGTTGATTGTCGCAGATACCCCTGGCTCTCTGAAACCATGATTTACCCACTGTAGCAAGTTGACAGGGATGGTGGTGAGATTTGCCATTTAAATACCTATCTGTATGCGTAGGTTTCCTATATACAGTATGACCTATGTCATTTTTAGGACCTCTAATTACTAGCACATCTAAGAATGCAAGTGAATTTTGATTTTCCAACTCCATAGTGAATTTAATTTTACTATGCATGGAGTTCAGATGGTCTAAGAAAGCTGAAACACTAGATCTAGGTAAAATAGTAAAGGTATCATCTACGTATCTTTTAAAGATCCTCGGCTTGACAGGTGCCAATGAAAGCGCTCTCTCCTCGAAGTCTTCCATGAAAATATCGGCGACGACAGGAGACACCGGAGACCCCATTGCCACACCATCAACTTGCCCGTAGAATTCACCATTCCATAGCATATAGCCAGATGTAAGGCAGTGTTGTAATAACTCAGCATATTCTATTGCCATCTGTTTTTCACCCAATCTTCTTTTCACAATTTCGATACATTCTTGAACTGGTAGGCATGTGAAGAGAGACTGGACATCAAAACTGACCATAACTTCATCATCAGTTAGTCTCAAATCCTTACTCTCACTGACTAAATGGTATGAGTCCCTTGTGTATGCTTCCGTCTTTCCTCGCAGTAAAGAAAGCACACCTGCTAAGTGCCGAGCTAATCGATAGGTAGGAGCATCGATTTGACTCACTATAGGGCGTAACGGAGCACCAGGTTTATGTATCTTTGGTAACCCGTACAACTTTGGTGGCACCGGGCAAGCAGGCACTAAACTTTTCACTTCCAGATTAAGATTTTCAGAGTGCTTACTTATCAGCACGGCTGTCGTTTTCACTACTACCGCCTTGTGATTTCATACAAATTTTTCATCATGTACTTATTTGTATACTTCTAATTAATGATTGTTTGTTAATTAAATTTACTTATAGGGCGCGCAAATATTTGTACGCCTGCATGCAGGCAGAGTACACGGAATAATTGCTATACCTACCCATATAAGACCTATTGTAATACTGTACTGAAGCAAATAAGTAATTTTGATTTTGATAGACAGACAGACAGAGTCGCAACATAAGGTTTCCTTTTGTACCTTTTTCGTACGGAACCCTAAAAAGTTTCAAAAGTTAGCACAGTAAACTACGACAAATCGACAAACAGACAGGCAGCGGTCGAAGAGCGGAGGAGGGTAAGGCTAAGTAATGGGTTTCCGTAGTAATTTCCGTAAAAACTTGCATTGCTAGTTGTTTGAAAGTCATTAAGGATGAAAATCTATTATAATATCATATAATATGAAGAGATAGCCAATTGATACATAGACTAGGCTGAAACAAAATAATCATTGTTTGTGCCTGGACCTTGCCTGAATATTGACTATCCACACACATAGACATAGACTATGTTTACACTTATAGCAATCGAAATACTGATTCAATATCAGTATTATTAAATTATATAGTTATTACAAGAAAATTTACAATTGACTGTGTGTATTCATAAAAGTGAAGGTAAAAGAAAAATAGTCACAAGTTCTCTTATAGTGACACTCCTCAAAAGTAGGGTTTTTTATTTTTTTTATTACAACCAATTAATACTATTTATACTTACAACTAGAAATAATACAACTTTGAAATGAAAAAAAAAAAACTTTATTTCTTACACAATTTTTATTTAAGATAAGATAACACAATTTATTAATGTATAATTTAAGTAAAATCTCTTCTTAAGATTTTGCTGAGGGTATAGCTTAAGTATTCATTTCCAAAATTGGAAAGAGGATTGAAGCTTCCCTTCAACAAAACAGTATTATAAGCGAATACAATTAATTACAAATCTGAGACTGGTTATGATTGTAGGCGAACGCACTCTAACATTACCTTTTACTGTTTTACTAACTTATCATTTCTTAACAATTCAAAGACTGAATGATGAAAAAAATATCGTAAAATACTGACACAAAATTGCGTATATGCAAAAAAAACAATACGTGACTGATTTCCGTTTTGTAGTATAAAAATGTAGTTATTTACTATCATAGTATAGTAAAATATAAAAATAAAATATACTTAACGCAATGACGCCCTGTTTAACAACTAATAAACATCAGTGTAACCCTATCTCCACTTAATTCTGTCCTTAAATGGTATAGCCACAGTTTTTCAATGGGATTTAAATCTGGTGATCTAGCAGGCCACGAAATGATATTTATGTTATTACGCCGGCGAAAACACTCACTCACACCTTTGGAACGATGTATAAGACAATTATCCTGCACAAATGAAATTATGGGTAATTCTTCCTCCGGATACACATTTCGAATCATGGTCTCCTCCAGCATATTGACGTAATCAGCAATTAGCCCGACTAGGCACTCTGACGAGTTCTCCCGGGTCAGCTCCGCTCATCCAGCTCCGCTCATCCAACTCCACATATTCCCTGTAATGCGACCAGATTGCACATTGGGCACTACGTGATCGTTATTATAACGCGCATTACTTCAACGCCACAAGCTTAAACGTCCGTGTTGACTAGTGAAACGTTTTTTCGTCAGTGAAAATGACATTACTTCAATCGGCATTTTAGTATTCTCGAGCAAACTTTAATCTCGCTTCTTTGTGCTGTGGAGTCAGCGAGGGTTTGACTGCATGCTTGCGAGGATGTAAACCCTCACTGTGTGGAGAACACGGCGAACAGTGTCCACGCCTGTGTTAAATAAACGGGTGTAATGGGTTGTTGGTGGAAAACCATTTTTTTCATATTCCTGGACCATGCTTTGACGCCGCTGTGCGCTTATAAGTCGAGGTCTACCGGTCCTTTGGCGGTGCAGATCCTATATGATCCTTCCTCTGTGAATTGTCGCACCCATAATACTACTGTTTTCCTCTGTAACAATTTTCAGAAATGTATAATCATTATTAAATTAGCATACAGATATCACTAATATAAAACATCTAGAAAGAAATGTAAACAATAATACTTACGCTTACACCGGTTTCTATGGCAATTTGCGTCAAATTTTTGCCTTGACTATGCAAAGTAATTATTTGTATCATTGTGGCTAAGTCAATATTGCAACGAGAACCCATTATTACAAAATAAATACTAAAACTCAATCAAAAATACAATCGAACGGACGGCAGCCGCAAGGGAACGAACGAACAGTTTCTTTGTATAAAACTATTACGGTATATTCATAATCTTAAGTCTACCCTCTAAGTATGTGCTTTTATACAATTGTTGCACTATTCAACAACTATTCAACATGTGAATTAATTATAAATATTGATTTGTTTAAATAATAATGTTTTGTTTAAGCAGCTGTTAATTAATCTCAGTAAAAAAAACTATTAACACTAAACGCATGCCTTGCAAACGTAGGTGATTAGTGATTACAAATACGGTTATAAATTTCATCCACATTGAATATGGCTTGATGGCTAAGGGGTTTAATGAGTTGATCTATAAGGCGAATTTCAATTTAATTTTCGAACGCGGTATAGGACAAAAAGCGTTTTTGTATTTTGTGTTTGAATAAGGAAAATCATCGATGGCTTCGGTTATGACGGTGAATCTAAGTAATATTTAATTGATTATGACGGTGAATCTAAGTAATATTTAATTGAAGGTGCATTCAAAAATACTGGATTCTGAAAATACGTTCCATCGTAAATTGAATATTTGAGTGACTTGCCGTGTGTGTTTGGCAATCGTAAGTTCAGCCGAGATTTTTTTTAATATTATGATGTTATCAACGCTATCTAATAAGATCTTATGCAACCAATGTTGTTACTGGATAGATGGCGTCTCGTTTCGCTGCAAAGCAAACTTTCTGACAAATGTCCATGCAATTATGCTGTCCAGTGTACTACTGAATAAATTAACCGACTTGGTTATTATATTTTACAACTTTTTGTGGTAGAAAAGGTTGCGAGACTTGGCAATCTTTTTACATGTTATGTTTTTGATGGGATATGCCTTTACCATAGTCTCTACTATTAAGTACTCTTTGAGAGCTGGAAAAAAAAATGACACAAATCGAACTAGTCCCATCGCATTAATGCAATGCAGTTACTGAAGCGTAAGTTGTTTAAGTACCTTGAAAATGCTGAAACGAACGTCTTACTTTAACTGATATAAATTAACCACTGAATCAGTTGTCAAAGGATAATAAGCAAGACGAAATGCCGATATATCTTCAAATTACGATACGAGTCACCATTACCACATATTATTGCAAATGAGATCAATTTGCGATCGGAATTGCAAGCTGAGTGCAGATACGTGAACTTAGCGACTGAAAGTAGGTATGCCGGGACAAAGAGTATAGTAGTGACAGAGTAGTCAACGTTGATACAAATAATACAAAACAAATAAGCTTAAAAAAATCTGCAATATGATGACATTATATGAGTATGACTGCTTTATAGCGTGAAAACAAAATAATGAGCTTTCTGTGACAATATGTATAAGTAGGTATCCTCTATCATCATTAAAAATATATATATATCTAGAATAGGCTAAGTGCAAATATTTTATTTATTTATTTATCACATTTCAGCACCTATCCTTACGAGCCGATCCCAATTCGATAGTGCCTTCGTCATGCAACTTACTTAATTACATATTTATACGAGTATTACACAAAATATATATAGTAATAGAGAAGAGTTATTTAGAAAAAAATACTGACTGTTGAGTTTGTTTCGATTTTCTTCTTAACAGTGGTCTTCTCTCTTGAGGAATGCCGTAGAGACAGACTTGTAAATGTGCCCTTACTTACAGAATAAACATCATTATTTCACTATCAGTCAAGGATCAGAACAGGTATTTTTTTCATACAAAATATCTGAAATAACTATTTGTTTTTCGTTCAATTACATTTTTGTATAATTTATAATAGTTTTAGAACGTGAATCAGGAGCTTTTGGGATTAATTTCTCTTCTCCTAAATACAGTTTCAAAACAGTCCAGAAATAGCGTGTATTTTAGAAGATTCAAAAAGTATCAGTCGACAGACTTCCACTGTTGGACACTTTTTTTTCCAAAGAACCCGATGGCCGATCCTTTACATCCAGTGGATTATCACAGACAGATTATCAGTCCACCTTGTGGAAGCCTACCTTCGCTGCGTCAACCGGTACGTGGTCGGCTTTCAAGGACTCATCGGATTCGTCTGCCAGCGGTTTTCCTACCAATATGGCCAGCTCGTGACCAAAGGAAAGGCTTACTAAGTTAAATGTAAGAGTTACTTCAAAAGCTACTTATTCGAATACTTACTTATCTCAAGACCCTATGAAGACCTACCTATGAAGACCGATTTCTGGCAGAACTTTTAGAAATAGTCTGAATTAGGTATAGTACTTTATATATATATAGCGATGAAACGTATTAAGCAGATAAACTAAGAGTCTTCGGTTCTACCAGCAAAGAAGTTGCTCACGGATTTTTTGAATGCAATCTTATTCCAGGCCTGTGTTGGGTGTATATTGTAGTCCATATACTAGTAATTTAGATGCTGTTTAGTGAGTATAAATTTCGCAATTGTTATTTATTTAAGTAAATGAATGCATTATCTCATATCATATGAAAAGTTAGCAGTTTTTGCGGATGTCAAAAAATTTGGCAGTTTCGCTCATTTAAACGACATACGGCTTATTTAATTAATCAGTTCATCACAACTCCATACTTTCTGCAAAAGCCGCCATAACTCACTCAGCAAGCATCGGATCTTGAAGCTCGTCTAATGCACGTGGAGAAGCCGCCTTACAAGTTTGGGTTATACTAGAGTGACACTTTAATGACGACATACGAGTGATTTAAGTTTACCATTTGAATTATGTAGTTATTTTGGGTGCCCCTTGAAATCTCGACAAACTTTTCATCGAAAACGATTCATAGAATATTCAGTATAAATATTATCTCTTGCAGTATTATGGCTTCATCGACAATTCATTCCATATTATAACAATTATTAGAGCAATGGTATAAGGAATTTTAAATGCTTAAAATTACATTTAATATATTATTTTAAAGACAGAACATCAAATAATTTATATATTTCATCGACGTATTATTATAGAACTAATTCATTTCAGACTTAATTACATATTTTAAGAAAATAATAAAAAATAAAACTAACTTAAGCAAGTATAGACTTATGTTTGAACGCTTATATTCTTCTGAAAAATAAAATAAATATTATTGCTATTGCTATATTAGGTTAAGTTAATTCGCTCCCTAAACAGTAGTTAGGTTAGGTTAGAACCGCGTCCCTAACAAAAATTATTCGCTCCCAGAACAGTAGGTTACGTATTTTTACTTTAAGGCAGGTCAGACTTCGGTTAGGTTAGGTACGACTACGAGCGAAGCGAGGAGGAGTGTTAGGTTGAACTGCGAGCCTAACGAGCGAGCGAAGCGAGCGAGCCGCCCAGGTCCGATTTGCTTACGATACTACGACTTTATGGCGGGTCCCATTTTGCTATTATATAAGTAAGTATTGAAATACTATTCAGCATTAATCTAGTTCCAAGGCAGGTCCGACATGGCTTAGGTTAGGTACGACGACGAGGAAGCGAGGAGGAGTGTTAGGGTTAACTGCGACCCTAACGAGCGAGCGAAGCGAGCGAGCGAAACGTCACAACCAACTTCCGCCTAATAACTAGAACTGCGTCCCTAACAAAAATAATTCTCTTCTAGAAAACTAAGTTCAAAAAAGGTAGTCGATTTTCTACAACGTAAAATTTAAAACTAAATAATAAAATATGAAATAAAGATCTGCGAACTACATATATAGTAAATAATATTTCTACAAATTAAAAATCGTTTGATGTAATGAATATTCGAACAAATGAAAAAATGCGTATCGTTGACTTTGAACTGAAATTCGATTAACCGTTTGTCGAAATTCCAACAGTAAACCAGTTATTTTACATTCTAAAACCGAGGACGTGTTTAAGGACGGTCCTAATTTAACAAAAATATCAATAACAATTAAATGAAGTAGTTACAAAATAGGAATAGGGAATATGCATGAATTTTTGTTTTTGCTTTATTAAAAGCTCATTCATGTAACAAACAGTAGACATGTTTTTTCGAATAACTACAATAAGAACCAAAATATATACCGTCAAACATTTCATTCTATCTCTCTCTAGCAAAACAGAATTTAATATGGAGTTTATATGGACGTAGTAGACTATATGACGTAACGTACATGTCGGACCTCTCTGTCATATCGCTGTCTAATTAGTAGTTTAAAATGCCTATGTCATGCGTATTTCTTGGCCGATTTTAATTTTAATTTCATTTTTTGAAATGGTTTTTACGGTTTTTTACCAGTAGTTATTAGGGGTGGACTGAAAATCAGCGTTGCAGTTACTCTGTGCACGCACGCTGAGTCCACCCCTACTGTTTATTCTGTTTTATTATTGTTACCCGTATGTTGGTAGTTAAGCTTGTTGTATCCAGTGATCGTTGGTACCATTTTTGGCGCAGCGATCATGGTATTGCGCTATAGATGTGGAATATACCAATTTAAACCATTAAAAATAGTTAATATTGTCGAAGGTAAAAGTAACCCTAATCCATAATTTTGGGTGAAATTTGCCACACCTATGGCACTCTACCCTTTTTACCTAATTTACAATCACGGGTTATATCTAATTTTTAATGTACCTACTTATGTTGTGTGGCAATAAATATATTATATTATACTAGCTTCTGCCCGCGACTTCGTCCGCCTTAAATTCGTTTATCGCGGATAAGGGTATTTTTCTGGGATAAAAAGTAGCCTATGTCCTTCCCTGGGATTCAAACTATCTCCATACCAAATTTTATCCAAATCGGTTCAGCGGTTTAAGCGTGAAGAGGTAACAGACAGACAGACAGACAGACAGACAGACAGACAGACAGACACACTTTCGCATCTATAATATTAGTATGGATTAAAATTGACGAAGATATCCTGTCATTGACACACAAAAATTATATAGGTACTTTAGAACATGTTATTTTTCGATGTCGGTTAGAAAACTCTCGTAACTGCATACTCTCTGCCAAAACTAGGTATTAGGTCATACGGTAACTCACTCAGCAAGCGTCGGATCTTGAAGCACGTCTTAATGCGCGCGGAGAGGCCTACTAAGAAGAGTACACTAGACTAGAGCAACACTCGTGATGTCACGTGCTTCCTTTAGCTTAACCATTTTATTTTTTTATTTTTAACTTGCGTAATACTGAAACATACGGCGTGCTGAAAGAGATTGGTATAGTCAATTCATCAAAAACCGGCCAAGAGCATGGCGGACCTTGCTCAGTGTACGGTTCCGCAGCCGTCCATACGAAAAAATGCACTACAGATGGAAATACATACGATATGAAAAAGTGCACTAGTAAAAGAGCGTATCTCTTCATCACATGTCGAAAACAATTTTCGTTAAAGGTATTTATCAAGCTTTATTTTTGATTTTTTTTAAATATCCACTAAATCAAAAAAATACTTAGAAACCTCAACATGATTTTAAAGTACTGTCAAAGTACGCGTACCACACATTGATATTTGCTAAAAAAAAATAGTTTCGGTTACATGTACGGAGTGCCCTCGTTCCGTTTTTGCCATTTTACTTGCGGAACCCTAAAAAAGTTTAAAATTGTATCACAAATAACAAGTGATGACAATATTGTTATCGCGTAACAAAAAACAACATTTTTTGTCGAAATTTAAAAACTACTTCTCCTAAATTCATATTCTGTTTCTGTATCATTATTATAGGTAAGTCGCGCCATAACTCACTCAGCAAGCGCCGGATCTTGAAGCACGTCTAATGCGCGCGGGGAAGCCTTCTAGCAAGTGTGGATTACACTAGTGCAACACTCGAGTGACGTCACACGCTGTCTCTGAAATTACCACTTTATTTTGTAGTTCTTAATTTAAAACATGTACTTTATAGGTGACCAGCTATCAAGACCACTTGCATTCATGACGAGTTGATAATATGTCAGTAGACAAAATGATTTTCTGACTAGTTGCTTCATTGGCCGAACACATATCGCGCCGCCGATCTGCGAATTTGGTAAGATGATTTATGTATACTTGCGCTTTGACTTGTATCTATATCACAATAAATAGTAATGTGGTGTTAGTTTTCCCACATTAAAAACACAGAAACACAAAATTTGAGCTTCATAGAAATGATTTATGGTGAGTTGATGCCGTTACTTGCGTTTTCGACTATTTGAGACTAACCCATAGTTTTAACTTTTCAAAGGGTTAGAAGGCAAGACGTGTGATCTCTTTTATTCACCAGAAGAGTAAAATAAAATGCCTGTGACATACGGACGGATATTATGAAACTATAAGGATTCCGTTTTTACCGGTTTGGCTACGGAACCCAAAAGGAGAAAGTAAAGTAAAAGCCTCATCCATGTAGCTTCACGTTTCTCTCCTAGGACTGAAAAATTCAGAAAACAGGTTTTAATGCCAAATATTTGTCTGATACAGTACAGACAACCCATATTGAGTTACGAATCTATTTGAATATGGGTTGTCTAAAAGGTATGAGAAAGCAGGTAACAAAAAATTGGAAACAGGATACACTGATATGATTGATGCACATTGGCAGCTAGACGTGTCATGATTCTTGGCGCTGTCTGAAAATGGTCCTCCAGTTTTCTGTTCTTAAACATACTGTCGTATGGCTGCAATTTTACTATATCCAACCCTCTTTAAAACGATAATGTAACATATTGGTATGAAAATAACGTAATTAAGGATCAATTACCTATTTCACATCAGTCGCATTTCAACCGAATTAATCCACTACACATTCCAAATGAGCTCTCAACACTTTACCAAGCACTCAGACTGCATTACTACCATTTATTGCTACAAAACTATTTCTCGACTTCACTACGTCAAAATAGCAGTAATTGCAATCCACGAACAACCTGTGCTCGCATGAGCCCGACGGTCAATGGAAAAACACAATGGACCCGATACAATGGGAGCCATTCACAGGTCTTAACCGTTCACAGCTAAATGGAAATTTTAGAGCGGACGATAACGGGAGTAACTTAATTTTTCTGTGCAAAATGGATGGCTTTTCGTTTTACATTTACTAAAATAGTTTGATAGAGCTGGAATCTGAATATAATTTGATTTACTACAATAAATGAACTGGTGCTTACCAACAGATAGAGATTATGTTGTAATTTTTCAACATTATCTTATCCATACTAATATTATAAATGCGAAAGTGTGTCTGTCTGCCTGTCTGTCTGTTACCTCTTCATGCTTAAACTGCTGAACCGATTTGGATGAATTTTGGTATGGACATAGTTTGAGTCCCGGGGAAGGTCATAGGATACTTTTTATCCCGGAAAAATACCCCTATCCGCGATAAAGGAATTTAAGGCGGACGACGTCGCCGGGTAAATGCTAGTTCCTTATAAAATGTTTGTGTCACCTTTAAACTAAATCAATAAATATATTAGCGTGCTCTCTAAACATTCATAAATCATAAATCATTTATTTGCGTATAAAACATGGTGGGTAAATAGATAGTAAAGTAGGTAATATCAGTCTCACATGCTTTCTCACAGAGTGACATGCAAAAATTATAGGCTTTCATACAATTTAATATACTTAAGATTAATAGCTGCTACCAATTTCGTGTCTTTAAAGATATTCGTTAACGGAGTAAAAACATTCATTAAGTAACCAGTGCGATAGTTTGCGCTTAAGTTCTCCAATTGGAAGGTTTTTAAAATAATTTGGAAGAGCATTAAATATTTTAATAGCCATTCGATAACAGCTATAACTAAACAGTTTGGTAGTGATTTTAGGCATTGCCAAGCACTTTAACTTTATTACCAACAAACTGCATTACTATAAAACGAATCCTCGACTTACTATGTTACAATAGCAGTAATTGAAATCCACGAACAACCGGTGCTCGCATGAGCCCACCAGTCAATAGAAAAATACAATGGACTCGATACAATGGGCACTATTCACAGGTCTTAAACGTTTACAGCTAAATGGAAATTTTAGAGCGGACGATAACGATAGTAAATAAATTTTTCCGTGCAAAATGGACGGCTTACGGTACAATAGTACCGGAATTTCGTTTAACGTTTATTGAAATAGTTTTGTAGCATTTGCAATCGGATAAACAGGATTTATTTTAGGAAATAACTGGTGCTCACTGATAAACATAATAATCAGACTCTGACATAGGTACAATGTATTTACAGGCACAATGGTACATTTCGATGCTAGTGCGGAAAGTATGTCATTACTGTACGAGTATAGAGACACTGAACGACGTTTTTTTAATACAGTTGCGAAAAAATAAGAAAAACAACAATGAAGGAATTCGAAACTTAAAACATGCTTGTAGTAAGAAAAAACGCCTCTTCTTTGACAGGCGTTTCGACAGCTATTCCGTTCCATTCAGAAAACTTATTAAGAAGGGTTTTTTAATATTCAATAATAAAAAAACAAACGTATTATAATGATGAAAAGGTAAGTAATAAAACATGAAATGTGTATTTTCGAATTCTTAGTATTCTTACATGAACAATAGGTTTTTATGTTGATTACGACGTTGAAAGGAAACTTCCTAATATTAACACTCATCAATAAGTATTGACACAAATATAAATTAAAAAAAAATAGAAAACTGAAAGCACTAGTTCGCGAAAACCAACTTTGCCGCACGCTAAACAGCTACGTAAAGTAGCACTTCTTGAGAAACTGTATTAAAAAGAACATTTTAATATTGCTCACTCATCGTCAAATTTATAATTGTATCACTTATTAGTTCATTAAGAATGTGAACAACCATTCCATTCAGCCAAGTGCCGTGAATTAATTATTTTGATATTATAATTAAATGTTCATCGCAGCGCCGGCTGCGGCCCGGCGGCGCTTTACCTCGCCGGGAATAATGAAGCAAAACTATCTTTTATTTAATTAAACCAATGCTAACAAAGTCATTGACGTTGCGGTTAGGTTATTGCGGGAGAGTGTGATGGGAGTGCATAACTGGTGTTTTGTGCTTAAAACGTTTCTAGGGTTCCGTAGCCAAAATGATCAAAACGCAACCCTTATAAACTTATATAAGTTTCGTCATGTACGTCCGCCTGTTCGTATGACACAGGCTTTAAGACGTGTTTTGATGAAATTTGGCGTATAGATAGGTGTATTTTATAAGCCGCTACTCAGTTTGATAGTTAAATAACAAAAATAAATATGACGACCGGTTTGGCTCGGTGGGAGTAACGTTGCCTGCGAAGCTGAGGTCCTGGGTTCAAATCCCGGTAAGGGCAAATATTTGTGTGACGAGCATAAACATTTGTTCCTGAGTCTTGGATGTTTTGTATGTATACAGGGTGTCCCAAGAAGTAGTGATATACTGAAGCTGGGAGGTAGAGGACCTAGAGGGCTATCTAAATCACCCCCATGTATGTTCCGCGATTTTTCATAATTTCGGAGTTAGGACTTTTTTTTAATTCTTCACCTATCGCCGAGTACCATGAGATTTTTATTTATGGTGACGTGAATTATTGCGGTAGATGCTTGATTTTTTTTGTGTGCTAAGCTGATAGATAGGCCAATTCAGTATGGTAACATTTACTATCGTTGGTGTGGCGTAAACTGTTTTTAATTCATAATTGGTTTACTATCTTTTATCTAGTTGTTGCAACTGCCATCTATAAATATCCAGTTTACATGTCATCGATTTGACGTAAAATAATAAAGTCCATAAATTGTGATGTAAGAAAAATACGAGCACTGTGCTCACTGGTGGAGGGGTGACACGCTAGACGCGTAATCGAGAGGTACCGGGTTCTAGTCCTGGTGTGACCACATGCGAGAGCAATCGTATTTTTCTTTGCGCTTTGACTTGTATCCATATCATAATAGATAATAATGTGGTGTTAATTTTCCCACATTAAAGACACAGAAACACAAGAACTTGTGTTTCATACTAAGGAATAAAGTCCATAAAATTTAGTATATATTTGATATCAAATTCCCCAGAATCGTCGTAATCAGCCCATTGTCTCTTTCCAAATAGTCATACTTGTTATGGCCATTTTTTGGCCGGATGCTGCACTTTGTGATGAAAGCAAGCCGCTTTGCACAGTGATAGTGGAGTCCATACTGAGTGATTTGATCAGCAGCAGCGGAAGTTTCACCCCTTAGGAACAGAGATGGCCAAAATATATATAATAAAAAATATTAAAAGAATGTATACTGTAAACTTCTGTCAAAACACGGCATCTTAAGTTTTTTTTTCTTACTTGATTTGTAGTTTTTACTTGATTTCTTAAAAAAAACTGTATGGAACATGAATTGTTTAATGCATAAACATATTACTTAGTAAATAACAAGTCTTATAAAGAAAACCCGTCACCGATACCTTTGATACTACAAGAAATATGAAAGTTTAAATGTGAGCACACATTTCTTGTAAAACTATTTCAAAAAATTCTACTTGCTAAACTAATACACCGATTTTAATTTTTAATATCCCGAATGAAAGTTGATTACATACATTGCTTATAAAAAAATATTAAAAAAATATATACTGAAAACTTTTGGCAAAAAACGCCTTCATAAGTAGTTTTTTCTTACTTAATTGGTAGTTTTTACTTGATTGCTTAAAAACATTGTATATTCTATGCAACATGAATGGTTTAATGCATATATATATAATATTTAAGTTTAATTGTGCACGCTTTTCTGACAAATACATTTCAAAGAAATCTTCAAGTGCAACGAATGCTTTGATTTGAATGTATAATGTTAAATGAAAAGAAATTACCTTATTCATATAAAGCAAATAATAAAAACTTTTTCCTGGTGCTGAGTTACGAAAAACTATAATTACTTTAAAATAAGAAATTATTTTTATTCAAAAGTGACTACATTTGAACACAAAAAATAAAAATTAAGTATTGGTCCCGGCATAGTTGGTTCTGAGATATATTAAATGTGGCTTATTAGTTAGCGAATTCATTTTAAAATCTAGCTTTTTATCTGATAGAACTACAGCTTAGATATGTTACATTTAAATTAAAATACTATGTACATAAATGTTTGTCAAATAATTTAATTAAAACTTAACTTAACTTCGGGTTCATCAGCAGATGTAGAACTGAAAAGGAAAGTCGTTTTGAAGTACTTGTGCCATTCCAATACTACAAAATCACTGATATTTTATACATGGACTGTGTTGCTGTAGGTTATTTTATTTTTGTGCTTAGTTGATTACCATTAGACTTAAAATTTTGTGCCTACAAGTAGAAATCAGTGGTCAGCATACAAAATAACCCTGCATTGAATATTATATTTCAATCAATCAAATAATGCTTTATTCAAGTAGGCCTAGTTACAAGCACTTTCGAATTGTCAGGTTAATAAACACTTCTCTAATGTACTGTACATTAGAGAAGTGTTTATTAACTTACTTTTGATTTGTACAGCCACCTTTGCAGGATTCACACTGGGCAGTGCATGGTAAGCTGACCCTACGACACTCTCAACGCATAGTATCGCAGCCACAATGGTCCAAGAGGCTTAATTGCGACTAAATCGCCGTAACTGCCGACCATTCGGGAGTCCAAATCTCATTTGCCTTTGGCCATCCCCAAGAAAAGGCACATAGCGCGGTAACTTCTGGTTTCAGACCGTTTTCCCATATGTGGCACGCTTGGTAAGTTGCACGTTTCTGATGTAGGTGGCAGGCTTGTCCTTTTGAATTTAAGTAGGACGTAAAGGCAAAAAATCTGCCCTCAAATCGTAGATGTCGAACCCTGAAGTAACTACAGCTTTCGCGTGTATTTCAAGCCCTCTTGAAACCCTCACAGAGAAGTTCATGGCCCAGTTGGAACGGTGTGTACCTACATATTTAGGTTTTAGTATAAAGTGACCCTAGAATTGTGTTATTATTGTTTTGCTACAGTTACAACTAATTGAGATTTATGTGCCGCTTATATGATGCTCAAACGGAACACATGTGTGTAAATGAAGTTCGTAAAGACTTGTTTGCTATAAAAAAACAAGCTCATGACAAGTCTACTACCTACATCAGACGCATGCACTGCGTGCAGCTTACCAAGCGGGCCACATATGGGAAATCGGTCTGAAATCAGAAGTTTTCGTACCATGTACATCTCCTTGGGGATGAACTGCTCGGCAGTTACGGCGATTTGGTCGCAATTAAGCCTCTTAGACCATTGTGGCTGCAAATCTGGCTGCGATACTATGCGTTGTGGGTGTCGTTGGGTCAGCTTACTATACTCTGCCCCGTGTAAATCCTGCAAAGGTGGCTATACAAATCAAAAGTAAGTTAATATAATATTCAATGCAGGGTTATTTTGTATGCTGACCACTGATTTCCACTGGTAGGCACAAAATTTTAGATCTAATGGTAATCAAGTAACCACAAAATTAATTCAACAATACCCTACAGCAACAAACTTCATGTATAAAATATCATTGAGTTTGTAGTATTGGAATGGCACAAGTAAATACTTCAAAACGACTTTCCTTTTCAGTTCTACATCTGCTGATGAACCCGAAGAGGACATTTAAGTTTTAATTAAAATATTTGACAAACATTCACATTTTATTCAAATGTGACATATCGAAGTTGTAGTCCTAATAGATAAAAAGCTAATAAATCCGGTAACTACTAAGCCACATTTAATATATCTCAGAACCAACTATGCCGGGACCTATACTTAGTTTTTACCCGACTGCGCGACGCAAAGGAGTGGTAATTTTAAATTGTTTTATTTCAATGAGTAATAATCGCGGAAACAGAAGAAAATATTGAGTGGTAATGTGTTTATCAGTCTATGTATGTATGGATGTATGTGTCTATGTATGTATGTAGGTATGTATGTATGTATGTTTGTTTCTATCTGGCACTCTAGAGACCAACCGCATGGACCGATTTTGATGATTCTTACGTCAATCGATTTGTCTAAACTGTGCAAATGTCACTAAAGACATGAAAATTATGAAAACTCAAAATGGCGATAATGAGACGCCAAATTGTGAAAAAGAAAAAAATGAAAATTGACGTACTATATCGTGTAGGGTATCAATAAATAGGGATTTAAAAATCATTATTAGATTTCTTTTATAATTTTTAATTTGGACTTACCAGTTAGGAACTATAACCATTTAAATTTGGCTAGCAAGCCGTTCTCACTAAATTTTCATTTCATGGTATTGTAATAAATCTGTGCAAGCTTCTCAATAACCCCCACGGTAAAGATTGCGAAATTAACTGACTTTTATAATTTTAACTAAAAAGTATAAAATTAAAAAAAAAATAAAAAAAATAAAAAAACCCAAATCTTCCCATTGTTGGGAAGATTTGCGTCGATCTAGATTTCTTATGGGTCCCGACTGTTTAAAAACGCTATGTTCCATATTAGAATTTATTATTTGTTATGTTGTGAGTATCGATCATGTATAACTTAACAAATTCCTGGGGTACTGGACTTGTTGTTTTCTTTTTAGATTTTTACGCAGTCGGGTTTTTTGTTTTTTTTAATTGCTTTTTTATTTTTTGTGTTCAAATGAAGTCACTTTTGAATAAAAATAATTACTTATTTTAAAGTAATTATAGTTTATCGTAACTCAGCACCAGGAAAAGTTTTTTTTTTATATGAATTTTGTAATTTCTATTCATTTAACATTATACATTCAAATCAAAGCATTCGTTGTACTTGAAGATTTCTTTGAAATGTATTTGTCAGAAAAGCGTGCACAATTAAACTTAAATATTTCGTGAAGGATGAAAGATATCGGTGTCGGTTGTTTTTTATAATACTTTATTTATTCGGAAATATATATATATATATATGCAATAAACCATTCATACAATATACAATGTTTTTAAGCAATCAAGTAAAAACTACCAATTAAGTAAGAAAAAAAATACTTAAGAAGGCGTTTTTTGCCAAAAGTTTTCAGTATATATTTTTTCATGTTTTTTTTATGCAAATTATGTAATCAGCTTTCATTTGGGATATTAAAAATTTAAATCGGTGTATTAGTTTAGCTTGTAGAATTTTTTGAAATAGTTTTTAAAGAAATTTGTGCTTACATTTAAACTTTCATATTTCGTGAAGTATGAAAGGTATCGGCATCGGGTTTTCTTTTTAAGACTTTTCATTTACTGAGTAATATGTTTACGCATTAAACCATTCCCGTTCTATACAGTTTTTTTTTTTAAAATCAAGTAAATACTACAAATTAAGTAAGAAAAAAAAACTTAAGATGCCGTGTTTTGACAGAAGTTTACAATATATATATATATATATTTTATGAGTAATGTATATAATAAGCTTTCATTTGTGATATTAAACATTGAAATCGGTCTATAACTTTACTTGTTGAATTTTTTGAAATATTTTTTAAAGAAGTAGCGCCATCTCTGTCCTTAAGTGGCGAAAATTTCGCTGCTGCAGGTCAAATCACTCAGTTTGGTCTCTACTATTACTGTGCAAAGCGGCTTGCTTTAATCATAAAGTGCAGCATTTTGTCCATAACACGTATGACTAAAAGGACAATGTGCATTATTGTTTATCGCCGGGTACTGTATTCCATTCCTTACGTTAAGCGTAAACGTCACTACATTTTTTAATCCGATTAATTCCAGAATAATTTCAGCACTTCAAAGATATTGGTTCAGCTTCCGTAATACCTAAGCTGTTAGTTTACTTACCAGCGATTACACACACTTCATACGCCGAAACCACTGAATATGTAGTAGAGTGAGAGTATACATCAAATCAAATCAAATTAAATCAAAATATTCTTTATTCAAGTAGGCCTAGTTACAAGCACTTTCGAAATGTCAGTTACATGAGAGTGAATGTTTGCTGGGAGAAATACAAAATGATCCATCATTTGCTGCAAGGATTATGGAAAACCAGAAAAACCTAATCAGATCATTTAACTTAAGTGTAATATTATTGCTAAAATCATCATTTTTAAAATTAAAATAATCAATAAGATAAATCCCAAAAGGATTGTCAATAAAAAATAAATAATCTAGAATGTGTCTAGAATAAAATTCTAAATGTCAGAGTTTATAAAACAATTAAGATTAAAATAATTATAATACCTTAGGTATTCCTTCAAATAATTATTCATATACCTACATGACGCTATAATTTACATTAATCCCACGCGGCTTCATCATTCATGTAGTCTTGTGGGCTATAATAAGCTTTAGAAAATAATTTTCGTTTCACAATATTTTTGAATTTACCAATAGACAACTCAGTTATGCTGCTAGGAAGTTTATTATAAAATCTCACACAGTTACCCATGAATGATCTCCTTATTTTATGGAGCCTAGTAGCAGGCACTGCGAGCTTATGCTTATTTCTAGTATTAATATTATGTATATCACAGTTCTTCTTAAAGTCGGTAATATTTTTATGTACATGCATAATATTCTCATAAATGTATTGACAATGCACTGTCATTATATTAATGTCCTTAAACTTATCTCTAAGCGAGTCTCTATAGTTCATTTTATATATCGCATGAACAGCCCGCTTCTGCAGAACAAATATAGTATTAATGTCGGAAGCACTGCCCCATAGTAAGATGCCATACGACATAATACTGTGGAAATAACTGAAATACACTAATCGAGCCGTTATCACGTCTGTTAATTGACGAATCTTACTTACTGCAAAAGCTTCAGAACTCAGTCTATTCGAGAGATTAGCAATATGGGAACCCCATTGGAGCTTAGAATCTAATGTTATACCGAGAAAGACTGTACTATTAACTAGTTCCAGTTCCTCACCTTTAACCATAACGCTTGCTTGCTCGTGTTTTACGTTAGTCGTGACAAACTTAACACATTTAGTCTTTTTCTCATTCAACAATAAATTATTTACATTAAACCAATTTACTACTTCACAGATAGCATTGTTTACGTCATTGTAGGATCGTTGATTTCGTACGACTTTGAAAATTAGAGACGTATCATCTGCAAACAAAACTATCTCATGGTGGGTCTTTACGAGGTGTGGCAAGTCGTTTATATAGATAAGGAACATGAAAGGTCCCAATATTGATCCCTGCGGCACACCCATAGAGACTAATGACCCCGGTGAACGCTTTCTATTCACGTCAACCCTTTGTATTCTACCATTTAAATAAGACTCTAATAAATTTAGTGCTAATCCTTTAACTCCTTAGTAGTGTAGCTTCCTGATCAGTGTCTCATGATTAACGCAATCGAAGGCCTTAGATAAATCACACAAGATGCCTAAAGCATCTCGCGATTCCTCCCAGGCATCGAAAATGTGTTTTACGAGCTCAACCTCGGCGTTGGATGTCGAGCGACCCCGCGTAAAACCGAATTGCTTACTATGGATCAAATTATTCAAATTAAAATGTTTTAACAATTGATATAGAATAAGCTTTTCAAAAATTTTACTAAATGTAGGTAATACAGATATCGGTCTAAAGTTAGTGGGGTCAGAGGTACTACCTGATTTAAATAAAGGAGTTATTTTGCTATGTTTCATCAGATCGGGAAACTCACCGCAGTCAACACTGTTATTGAATATATCTGCCAAGTCAGGTGCTATTACTTCTATTAGGGATTTGACAGCATGGACTGAGACCCCCCATAGGTCATTGGTTTTTTTGACATTAATTGATTTAAATGCCTTTACTACATCTGAAGGACTGACATGTTCAAAATAAAAGTCCTTACTACATTCTGGGACGTTTTCTTTTAACAACAAAACGGCAGACGAAGGTGATGAATTTAAACACTTTGTTGTGGATACTGGTATATCGGTGAAGAAATTTTCAAATTCTGTTGCTACATCTAAACTAGAATCTATAATGTTGCCATCAATTTTTAATTCTAGATCACTAATTGCGTGCCTTGATCTACCAGTCTCCGCATTAATCACTTTCCAGGTGGTTTTGATAATATTAGAACTATTTTTGATTTTCTGGGATAAATAATTACGTTTGGCAATATGACAATCAATTTTGAATTGTTTCGAATATTGCTTTACATGTTCTTTAAATTCATCACTCGTATTAAACCGCCGTTCCTCATACATGGCATACAGTGCTTGTCTCCGTTTGTGTAAGTCCGCAGTAGCCCATTCGCTAAATACTGGTGCACCGCCAGCCACAACCGATTTGGAAGTAAATATTGTATTATAATGTTTCATAAAAGTTGTAAAGAATGAATCATACATGTGATTAGGACTTATTTCAGAAGACAAAACGGGTAGCGCCTGAAACAAATGTTGCTTCATTCTTTCCACACGGTCTGTGGTTACCGGTACAAAAGTAATTTGTTTTTTCACTATATTTTCCCTTAATATCGCAAATTCCATTAATTGGCCTTAATGATCTGATTCTAATTTACTGATTATACTTTGTTTAGAAGGAGAAATATCAGTGAAAATGTTATCAATACATATGGCGCTGGTATCGGTCACCCTAGTAGGTTCCATGAGGGACATCCACTGAGGGACAAATAAATGGTAAATAATAAAGGCAAGATAACGAAGTCCAACGTTCAAAGTATGTGCTGTCCCTTTCGCTCTACACTCCAGCAACATTTGAATAAGCAGGAGGGCGCGAAGTTCGAATTTCAGAGTACTAGATTTCTCGGGCATATGAGCCTATAGCGAGTCATAAATCAATTGTTCCCATTGTTCAATCTCATTACGGCACCTAATACGTGAGGCTAGTAAATCTCCAGTGTCCCTTGGAGAAGCCGCAGATTAAGCGACTTTATTGGGTCGTCCATCTTGCGACGCTATTACCTATCCGTGGCCAGACCTGTGCACTGTTTTCCAAGTAGGGATTCTGAGCAGCCCAGGATTTACACTTGGGGCTTTAGGAGATAGTGGCCTCGGCAGTAAATATTTAGATGCGGAAAAATCAAAGATGCAGCATTTTTTTTTTATCAAATATTTGTGGCCACTGTGCCTCACGGCGGCACTGAGGGGTTACGCCGATGTTGATAGCAACTTCTAATTATGTTTTCTTGTAAAACTAGGAATAGAGTGTATACTTTAAAAACATATATTTAAGATAGGCTAAACTCTAATACTGTAATAGTTAAGAAATATGTATAAAAAAAACTGGCCAAGTGCCAGTCGGACCCGCGCACTGAGAGTTCTGTATAAAATACACGTTACAAACGGCCGTAGCTATAAAAATCCAGTGTTAGCAGAGCCCTACTCCTAAGCAAAATGTACGCGGTGTTCGATCATTTTATATCGGTTACTGACATAGACAGACCGACATAAAATTATATTGTTTTTAGTATTTGTTGTTATAGAGTCAACATAAATACATCTTTTGTGAAAATTTCAACTGTCTAGCTATGACGATTTATAAGATACAGCTTGGTGAAAGACAGAGAGATAGACAGACGGACGGACAGCGGAGTCTTAGTAATTAATAGGGTCCCGTTTTACCCTCTCGGTACGTAACCCTAAAAATTACCGACTGTTGAGTTTGTTTCAGCTTTCTTCTCAACAGTGTTCTCAACCTCTTGGGAAATGTCGGTAGACTCAAACTTGTAAAAGTGCCCTTTGCGGCCTACTTACAGAATAAAGTTCATTATTTCAATGCCAAAACTAAGTATTATTTTCCAGCGGGCGTATGATGGTCGCGTTTATCATGCGATAAATGATATAATAACGCGCCTTTCACTCTCGCACTCACATACGTGTCAGAAGGTGACGGCAGCTTATTTATCGCGTGACAATCGCAACCATCATAGGCCCGCAGGTGAGAATGTCATGGTCAGCGCTGCGCACTTAGTTTTCTATGAACCGCACCGACAAGGAAGTATAATCACGGGGTGACAGTGCGTTGAAAGAACATGTTCTTTCTTGATGTTAGTCACCAATAATGTGTAATCGCCTGGAAGAAAACATGATGTTTTATTGGCCCATATTTTGCTGTAGACAAAATGTTGCACATCGTTATACAGTTGTTATAATTAAATGTCTGTACATAGAACATATTTTCAAAAAAATAAGTGTTTCGGACTATTTTGAAGGTGACTGAATCACATTTTTATTTATTTTTGTATGTTTATTTATTTGTATTGTCGTTGTGGCTTCATAACACCGAAACGGCTAATCGGATTTCAATTATTTTTGGTACTCGGGCAGCTGTACATTCACATATGGTCATAGGCTACTTTTGAATCGGCTACGCTGAAGATAAAAAGAGGGTTATGATTTTTTCTCCGCTGACGAAATTGCGGGCTTTTAAGTTTCCACGAGATTAACCTCTGGAAACCATGCATATAATCCAGGGATATGAAGTAGCCTACGCTACTTTGCGCCTCCATTATATCTGTTTGCATTTCCTGTTCTACTCTACCCTACCTATTCTGAAAAAAAATCCCGACTGTAGAACCATGTCACTTCCTCAGCCAAAACGAATCTAACGACATCATAGGGTAATTCGTCAATAACTGGCCACCTTATACTAAAAAATAATTTTATTTATAGGTGAAGAGAATTAATTTTAGTATGCGTTCCGCGTTCGTAAAGTAGCCAAATCATTCGTAGGCCAATGTATACATTTTTATAATAAGCTATACATATTTAGATGATGCTTTGAAATTACCGTTTCCAGCTCTCAAAAATTACTTGAAAGAGTCCCTAATGGCAAAGGCATATTATAAGGTAGAGGACTATTTAAGAGACAAAAATGCATGGCCCAAAACAGAAACCACATAATTTACTTTTACCGGGACACGGTTCTTACCTATAAGGTGGCATATCAAACGTATGTAATTTGTTTTAAATATAAAATCATTTGGTTTTTTATATTCTACATTTTCTTTACTTTTATAAGTTTTGATATGTTTTCTTGAAGAACTACGCATTGAGTTTATACTCAAAACATATATTTAGGATAGGCTAAGTACAAAAACTGTAATAGATATAAGACTTATTTGGAAAAAATGACTGACTGTTGAGTTTGTTTCGGCTTTCTTCTCCTCAGTGGTCTCCTCTTGGGAAACGCCGTAGAGTCAGACTTGTAAAAAGTGTCCTTGCGGCCTACTTACAGAATAAAGATCATTATTTCATTATTATTATGAAGTGGCCAGCAGTGTCTTGGCGTCCATATAAGCCGATTCCCATTTTAAATATGAGTAAACGCTTCGGCTTCCCTTGTAATTTTTCTGACGCTAAGCATAGGCGCCACCATAGGGTGGCCAGTGATTCATACCTTATACTAAAATGAATTCTTTTACCTATAAGTAGAATTCATTTTTACTATAAGGTGCCCAGTTAGTGAACAGTGGCCAGTCATTGACGGTTTACTCTAGATGCGCTAAATTTATCAAGCGTTTAGGTTATATAGCGTGCCAAATAAATAAATATGCATAGATACACACAGTTGGAAAACATAAACCTTATTTGTACATTCCCTTGTTCCTGTGAAAGAAGAACAAACCATTTCACCTAACACACATTCTCATTTACAATATGGCTAACACACATTCGAAGTTACAATACGGCTAACACACATGCGAAGTTACAATATGGCTAACACACATTCGAAATTACAATACGGCTAACACACATTCGCATTTACAATATGGTTAAGGACCTGAGGATTGTGTAGGTAGTAGAAGCAACCGTTACTCAATTTCAGGTTGGTTTCAAACGCACGGCACGAGCTTGCAAATAGTGCAATCACAGAGTGCAAGTTTGTTACCTCATCTGTATAACCTGGCCGGTAAGTACTTTTCCGCAATAACGTGTCTCCACTACTAACGACCGCGTTGTTATTACTTGACTGTGACAAAGTTATAAATTGTTCTGTTAACTACCTATCATGAACTATTATATAATCTGTGCTATCATTCCTTTTATTTTTCCTTGCCATTTTAACACGTTCACAGTCCCCATACAAAATGTTTCGATTTCCTCGTGCGTCCATGCTCCACGTATGGGTCACGGTCTCAGTTTATAGTGACACTAGTGCGGGGCACGGACTTGTAAAGATATTTCGTCGTGACCCATGTGTGGGGCACTGGACTGTGAACGTGTTAAAGCATTGACTGCCAGGCACTTAGGAATAAACTTAACAATGTTAATATGACTGTATTTTCTGTGAAATTTCTCTGACGGACGTGTATGGCATTCGTAATTCTCGAAATTTATTCGTACCTACCCATATCTAAAACTTTATTGTAACCGCCTGAGCACATCATATCTGTATCTTAATTTCATTAGACTGGTATCACTGGTAGGTATGGCCTCGAAGTTAGCGTCGTCACGTCACAGGAAAATAAAACAATCGAAAGGGCCATGACCTAGCTTCTTGTGTAGCGTGGCATCATGTGAGTGTTCCGCGTAACATTCCCGTGGATAAATAAAACAACAAATAATTTGAGCAAGCATTTATTTTTATACATACCTATACCTAAAACTTAAACGTAACGCTCAAATGAACACATCGGTTATTACCTTATTAGACTGGCGGCAGCCACACTTCAAAGTTGGGCCCATAACCCAGCTTCTTGCGCAGTGTAGCCTCGAAATCGGCGTCGCGCGTGGAGTCGCGCGGCGCGCGGGCGTCGCGGGCGCTCTCGCGGGCCACCTCCCGCGCTGCGCGGACTAACTTTGACACATGGGCAACGCTGTCGCGGACTTCTTCTATTTGAATCTTAAAACAGGGATATAAAAGAATAAGTGAGTGAATATCACAGTATAATCGGGGATAGCAGCACAAAAAGCGAACCATTTTAGCAGATTCTTAATAAATCGGTGACATGACTGGCTCAGGAACTGCTCTAATCATCATTGCTAACTTGACGCCAATGTTGTGATTTACGGTTTTATTCTAAGACGGTGTGGTTAGTGTTGTAATCTTTAATGCAACATACATTGATAATGCGCTCTCTTAACAAGCTGCTATAGGGGAGACCGAGTTGTCACATGGGTTGATTGTCCGACGACTGCCATGTGTGTATTCCACCAGAAAATCTACTTTGTGACGTGACGGCTATGACAGCTAACCTTAAAAACATATAAGAAGTCCAAGAATTCACTACCAATACAAAAGCCAAGTTATAAAATATTGGCATACCCAAAAATTCACTTCCTAACTTTCTTATAAGTATGATAAGAATGGCGTCACGTACGCGACATTCTAGGAGAGAGAGAGACAAGGTTAGGTAAGGTTGTCAATGTCACCTTACCCTGTCTCCCTTAACTACTTATAGCACTAAATAAAAGAGCTCCTGAATCTGGTCAAGATCGCAGGAAATAGTTGAATGAAGGTAGCGTATAATCGGTCGTTGTGGACAAAATAGACCCACCGAAGGACCTGCTTCGGTGGGTCTATTTTGTCCAACAGCACACGTCTGTCGATCGATACAATGAAGATTATGATGATGAGTTCTAACACCCAGCGCACGCATGGCGTATACCACAGTTCATACTCCGTACAGCATATAACCAACAATAGTAACGTCCTCTTAATTACCCAGCAATTGTACTCCGGTTCTTGAGTGGAAACCACGTCTTGGTAAATGAAGTGCCGGACGTCATGAACCGATAACGACTAGAACAGAGTGGTTGAGAATCATGGTCAGTAGCGCACCCTTGGCGAGACCTATGTCCAGTAGTGCACTGTATTAGGCATAAAACCGATACCTACCTCCTTTGTTGAGTAGAGTTGCGAGAAATGAGCACTGTACATGCGAACGGACGTGTGCAGTGCGACCACGCGTTGATCTTGCGCCGCCATGGCGTGCCTGCCGCGCCATAACTGATCCAGCTCCGCCACCAGCGTGGCCACTACCAATCATAGCCTACCTCATTGTCGGGCAGCGTGTGCGGGTATATGCGCACCCACTGGCCCACGCGGCCGGGCGCGCGCTCCCAGCGCACGCCGTTACCCCACGAGCACGCGTTGATCATGCGCCGCCGGCTGGCCGCCGTGGCGTGCCCGCCCCGCCACGACTCGTCCAGCTCCGCCACCGGTGTGGCCACACTTGGAGATGACTAAAAATAAAGTAGGGTTGACGTATTTCTATATGTTGCGCTAAGTTTGCATCTCGTTTGTTTGGGTCGTCATAAAGTCACTTAGTGCAAGCTAAGCTCAGACCATGTACCTCATATTATATTATCATATTCATATGGCATTAATGTATCGATACTGACGCTTGACGCTTAGTCGTGCTATAGCTCTCATTGGCGGCACCTAAGGTCTCACCGGAAGATCAGCGCTGGCTTTCGAGCTACCATTATGCTGAAGTGGGACCTTTTCGGGGGACCCTATAATAGTTATTTTCATTTTAGTCGTTGTACGTAGTACGAATAAATACTTTTCTCTTTCAATAGTATAGTAGGTACTTATAGTTACACAATGTTACCTCCAAATAATAAGCCATGTTATTGGTACCTATCCATACTAATCCATACTTCCATACTAATATTATAAATGCGAAAGTGTGTCTGTCTGTCTGTTATCTCTTCACGCTTAAACCGCTGAACCGATTTGGATGAAATTTGGTATGGAGATAATATGTCCCGGGGAAGGACATAGGCCACTTTTTATCCCGGAAAAATACCCTTATCCGCGATAAACGAGTCAAAGGCAGACGAAGTCGGGAGCAGAAGCTAGTACTTTATATTTAACTATCATCTGCCCGCGACTTCGTCCGCCATGGATTTTTTAAAAGATCATCGAATCTATACGAATTAGAGGTTAGGTTAGGTTAGGCTTGTTTTATAACAATCCTGAGAGGTTTACAGTTTCATAAAAAAAATGTGTCGTGGCAAATAATACATTAGGACAAATGACGTTAGGGATTCCGATATAGATTCCCAAAATTTCTGTGATACCTTGTGATTTAGGTGGAGAAATGGTTGTGAAATCAGTTTTGATCATTCAAATGAAATGAGGTAACTAAAATGTATTCAAATAGTGCGTTTTATTTTGAACTTGCTTCTGCCCACGACTTCGTCCGCCTTAAATTCGTTTATCGCGGATAAGGGTATTTTTCCGGGATAAAAAGTAGCCTATGTCCTTCCCGGGGACTCAAAGTATCTCTAAACCAAATTTCATCCAAATTGGTTCAGCGGTTTAATCGTGAAGAGGTAACAGACAGACAGACAGACAGACACACTTTCGCATTTATAATATTAGTTTGAATGTGATTTCCATTTAAAGTCTAGAATGTGGAGTGTAGAAGACTAAGGAAAATAATCTATATATATCCAAAGTGTCCTTGAAAAAGCGTTATTGGCGGCATCACAGCCAGTAGGAAGTGCGTAAACTATGATTTCATTAGATTTGACTTCTAATATATTTTGATAGATGATTCTTAATAAATAAAACAAATAAATGTCGTGAAACAGACTATGATATCAATAATATTGATATTGTTTAATATATGTATAGGTAAGTAGGTATTATATATTAGTGTTATAAGTCTCCGTATCCGTAGTCTATCCGTATGTCACAGACAGTTTACGCAAAAAGTACCATAAAAAAAATTAAAAACCAAATACATACAAATAAAGACGTGTCAACCTAGCGATAATATATTTTCCTCTTCTTATAAAATTCTTTCATATATTGTATATGCATGTTTAATCTATTTTAGGTCAGTCAATGTATAAAATAAAGAAAAAAACATGTTGCGCACCCAAGACCCCAAGTAATTAGAATAAGGTCAAGCGAATGGTGATTATGTATAAATTAAAGAGTAACTACGTGAGTTTTTTATTCTAGTTCAGCGTATTTTGTGAACATAAAATTGCAATTAGCGCTTCTTGAGTAGCACGACATACGACATCTATGATGTTCATTCTGAACTATTGACACTACGAAAACTTGAAACTTGATACGGAGACTAAGGAAAATCAAGTACAAACTGGTTTGAGCCCCTGCCAATAGATGGCGGTACATGTTACGTTTAAAAACGACTAAATACATAACCATTCATATAGAGCACATTTGGAAACAACTTTTCGCTCTTAATACTTTTTACTGTTCTATATAAAAAAAGTAATACAAGATACTGTTTTTGTAACCGGTGGTATTCGGAGGCCTAGAACTTAAAAACTAAATATCCAAACTTCAGAATGATGCTAAATTGCGCAAGAAGCTTATAAAGTATGTTTTTAAAACATCAATTAAATAAAATACTATTTACTTTTCAAAAATACTGTTAACTTCAGTTCTTTGACCTTAATCATACTTTACTTTTCATACAAGAAAGTTGTGAACCGACTCGTCACAGTCCGTATGACATAATTACGTATATATAATTTTCAGGGATTCTTTGTGAAACTGGGCATCTTTACACCATTTCTGTCTGTCAGTGTCTGTTTCTCGTTTAGTTTACAAACTCATGTAATACAGACTCTGACGAGAACCGTGTTTGTCTGAACGCTAATCTGACGAATAACCTAACTGTCAGTTAACAAATCTGGCGAATAATAAGATCTGAAGAACAACATTATCTGACGAGAAACGTTTCTGGCTTAGACGCAACATGACGAATAAAGGATTTGACGAAAAGCAAATCTGACAATAAACAGGCCTGACGGAAAGCGATTCTGGTAAATCAATAACCTGACTGATAGCGAATCTACTTAAAACAGTAACTGCGGGTGATTGACGAGACGGACCAATATTGCATTTGACTAAAAACGTATCTGACTGTTCTCGTGACATCAATCAATCAATCAATCAAAATATGCTTTATTCAAGTAGGCCTAGGTACAAGCACATTAGAGAAGTATTTGCTGGGAGACATACAATATGATCCAACATTTGTTGCAAGGATCAGGGAAAACCCAGAAAAACCTAATCAGATCATTTGACTTAAGTATAATATTGTAAATTTACTATTATTTATTATATCGGAAAATGAATTTACAATTAGTATTTTACATTACAGATAAAATAAAGAGAAAATAAAAAGTAGATACCTAATAAACCTTAAACTAAACTTATAGTATGAAAAAGATATATAATTGATAAAATTATCATTTTAAAACTGAAATAATTAATAAGATAAATCCCAAAAGAATAATCAATAAAAAAGAAAAAAATAATCTAAAATGTGTCTAGACTATTTTTTCTCATCCACCTATACTCCAAACTTCATTAAAATACATCTTGTAGTTTTTGAGTAAAATGCCTGTGACATACAGGCGGACGGACATGACGAAACTATAAGGGATCCGTTTTTGCCCTTTCGGCTACGGAACCCTAAAAATACAAAAAAATATTTTTCAAATCAGTGAAATTCAAATAGTCCATTTCACTAATTATTTGAAAATGAAATAAATAAATAAATATTACGGGACAATTTAACACAAATCGAACTAGTCCCATGGTACGCTCAATAAGGCTTGTGTTATGGGTACTAGACGACGATATATTTAACAGATATATTACTTATATACATAGAAAACATCCAAGACTCATGCACAAACATATTATTTTTACAATTTTATAATAGTAGATTAGGTATTGTATGAGATTCAAATTGAAGCTCACCTGAGTGTCAGACTCCTCGTGGCTTCCCTGAGACGATGCCGAGTTGCTGGACGGACTGCTACTGCCGGCGTTCTTCCCTTTGTCAGCATCCTGATAATTTAACATCATGGAAATATCAGCAAGCGTCTCCTCAACAAATAATTCAATGTGTTAATGCCAGAAAAGCTGTTTTCTGAAAGACCCTAATGGGCAAATTTCCGCTGGAGGAATATTCATTCAACTAACCAACAAATTGACAGCATACTCGTATACCATGTCATGTCAGTGATGAGTACGGAATCAATTTTTTTTTTCATTATATTTTTTTTTGTATCGATCGGCACCACGCCAAAGCGGCTTAACGGTATTCAATTACGTGCATCCACAGACGGTTACTGAATACTCTTTACTCAACTACTCTGATGTAAAATAGAGGGTTATGACTTATTCGAGGAGGAATTTTTCGCGGAGGACCGCGAACGAAGTCATAGTGATAGAATAGAAGTCCGCAACTTAGCGGTTCGTATATATGAGAAAAAAGTCATAACCCCACTTTTTTATCAAAGTAGAAATTTAATAATAAGTACCGAAAGTACCAAACATAATTGAAATCCTATTGGTCGTTTTGGCGTTATGAAGCCACAACGACACATACAAACATACAAGAATTTTATTGTAAAACTTAATACAAACTGGCCTAAAAACATGCAGGTACTGCTTCTGTGTATAAAATTATTAAATAAGTAGCTACTTCGGATCATTAAGGCATGATAGTCATGAGATTTTGGAATTCACGTATTTATAATAACAATTAATATCTCAAAAATTACGCGTTTTCTGTCTGTATGTTATACCACTTTATATACCCTAATTAGGTTCTACATTCGTTGGTTAAAGCCTGTCGAGGTGCGTCCACACTTGTATCATTTGCTCGTATCCGATCACCGTGCCGTAGCATGACTGCGTATCGCGCTGCTTGGACGCTTACTGTCGGCGCGCTGATAATGCCGCACTCTTCCGATACAAGTGTGTGATACGCGTAGCAAATGGATTTCGAGTGATCGGATCGGCGTAACGTCCAAACGCGTGATCGTGACGCGCGATCATGCTACGCAACGATGATCTGATACGGGCAAATGATACAAATGTGGACGCACCTTCGGGTAACTCGTTCCGGCCGTGTTACATTTAAGTTAAATTATAACATAGAGGCTCAAAAAACAAAACGTACATTCAGGATAGTTCAGGATTGGGAATGAATTTCAAAACAAGTAACTTTTCGAGGAAATTCAATCTAGGTTGAAGCTTAAACCACCGTGTTATATTTGAAATTTTAATAGCGCCTATGTGTAAAAGTAGTGTTAATAGTGTTACCGTGTCGACAGAGGGCGCCTGCAGAGTGACGCAGTGGATGGGCATTGCGCGCCGTCGCCACAGCGAGCCGCGCGGCCGCGGGTGCGCAGACGCAAGCGGTCGGGGTCGCGCCGGCCGAACTGTGCTCTCGTCCTCGGATGCACTGGAAGCAACAAATACCACATTCCATATGGCACTACTATAGGCTAGGAAACATCCATGCTCCGACCCTGGTTACCTCATAGCATGAGGCCATTCAGGATTTGTTTGTAAGGGATTCCCTGTGCAGGTACGGACCATTGTACGCTAAGTAGGAGTCGTTTTGTCTAGTGAACGGTGAATTATGTGAAGGAGTTAATCCTTCACGATGAATACGAGACATTCTGGCTGTATATAAAAGTAGTATTTGAATTTATTTAAGAACGACAGCTGTTTCGTACCAGCTTTATGTCATTAGGCCTTAGTCTTAAGACAGACGTTGAATAGAAAGCATCAAACCCGTACCAGCTACTTTTTATTTTATCCCACCATCTGAGCATACCCCACAGTACATAGTGCCTGGACACACAGCAATGGAGATGCTGGCTGAGACATTTTAACGACCTTGCAAGTCCGCTATATACGAAGCCCACAATAGTCATTCCTATCAAGATAGATGTAGTGACTTGCCACGTGACTTGCAGCTTGGCTTGCAGAGTTGCTGCCTTCTAAGAAACTTTCATACGAATTTGTTAATGCACAGCTCAAGTAACGTGGCACGCACTATTTCTCAAAAATCTTATAAGGAAATTAGTTGGCTTTACTTGGACTGTGCGAGGATAAACTCACATCCAATATGTCAGCAGCAGCGAAAGACGAGTGTGTTGCATGGGCGGCTCGAACAGCTCAGGTAGGCAACAGTTCATGCGGCATCGGTCACTTCACTGCCCCTAGCCTCGCAGTCATTCAAATTGTCGCCCACACTCACCTAGTGACGTGGGCTGTGGGTGGCCCCTGCAGCAGCGAAAGACCGGTGTGCCTCATGGGCAAGCCGAGCAGGTCGAACAGTTCATGCAGCATCGGCCGCTTCACGGTCACGTCGGCCTCGCAGTCGGCCGCGAGTGCAGGAGACAAATTCACCTAAAAAAACAATTTGGTGATGACAGTCGCTCAAACAATAATGTGATCTGACAAACTTGGAACCATGACCTGCCCGGAAACGGTCTTCGAAAAACGGGAACTAGAGCTAAAAAAATATTATATCGTAGTTATCATCAACAAACTTCCATCAGCCAAGACTTAAGCGTACCGTCAAAGCCGCAGAATTCAAAGCAGTTGCTCGCTGGAGGAGTTCCGGTGGCTCGGGCCTATACGGTCATCATGACGATAACGTTATCATTCCGTGAGTCTTCAACAAACCTCCATCAGCCAAGGCTTGAGCGCATCGTCCAGCAGCACGTCGAAACCGTAAAATTCGAAGCAGTTCCTCGCTGGAGGAGTGCCAGTGGCTTGAGCGAGGAGGGTCAGCGTGACAAGGGCTCGGATCCTCTGCCACACCAACCATTCCGTAGCCTCCCATCGGCTGACTAGCGCGCGGCGAACTTGCTTCAATGTCCACTTGCAACCTGGATTTATAAATCTATTAGGTCTAATGCCTTCACTTTTGCTCTCGAAAACCCAATGCTATGAATAAAATTGACAATAGAAACATAACCAATCAATTTGTGAAAATCTTACCTGAACTGGGAATCAAAGTAACTAAAACTGCAAAAAACTTTGTATTACTGTCACATTTCATGGAGTTTTTATTCCTTAGTATAAATGTTTATTGAAAAGATTTTATCCTGAATATTTTTTTTGTTTGTTCGATTCCTAGTTCAGGTAAGCTTTTCACGGAATCTGTGAATGCAGTTATTCATGTTAGGAGGAAAATTAAAAACAATTAAAAGAATGTTTAATTAAGTAAGATGTGCTATTTTAAGGTAAATAGTTTCCCTTCAAGGCCCATAAAAAAATTTCCACCCTAGGTATATAAGGTAATGTAAAAGTGTTTGATACTGTACTTCAAATAATTGACACACTTCTGGACAATGAATCTAGGTCGAGGGTGCCAACGATTGAGACGGTTTCGATCACTAGAACATTTACCAAAAATAATAATAAAAATAGAAAATGTTCTATGTTTACCACTGCCTATCCTATCCTTGCATTCTGCATAGCGTGGTCCTGTCTTGTTAAGGGAAGAGTTCGTCAGGTGCCTGTAGGGATTGTGGATGTCAGAGAGGGTGTATTTGTCTGTTCCTGGAAAAGAGAAAAAAAAACTAACATTCCTCCAAGCACGTATACAAATATTATTTTTCTACTCGTGAACTATAATCTCTAAATAAGAACTCCGCGAATCATACTAAAATGGCATACTTTATACATAGAAAAAGAACGTAGTGTTTTTTCAAATATTTTTTTAGCTATGGTTCATTCGCTGTAGTTTATGGGTTACTCGTAGAAAAAGTATTTTTTTTATACAATAGAGACTCAGCAAGCCTCGTGGCCTGGCCTTCGTTTCTTGGGCGAGTAAATCGCCGATAGCTCATCGCTTACTCGCCGGCAGTGGGACAAGTTCCTAAACACGGTACTCGACTGTAAAAAGCATACTTTATATGTGAGAGAGTTTAGTGAAACGTCCCACTTTTTCGATTTTAGTTACGGAGTTACGGGCAGTTTAGTGAAATATGGCAAAACCTACCGAAAATCGACTTTCAATGAAAACTGATAGAACATACTGTAATAAACCTATGATGTTGATCTCGACCCATAAATGATCAATTTAAGCACCTTTTTAAGGCCTCAAAGTTTAGTGCCCAGCGTCCCACTTTGTCGAATAACTAAAAGAATCGTCGATATCATATTTGTGCCTGTTATAGGGGAAAATTTCTATGGAGTTATGAGTAGTTTGTAATATAACAAAGCATAAGCTATTATGTCACACCTTAAACACACCGTTATAAGAGTGAATAGGCTGTTGCTGAACTAACGAGCTGCATCCTCGACCCCGTCCCCGTAGTAGGTGATACTGGGGTCGATCGCTGGTCAATTAAAGAATATTAATAAAAAATACAGAATATGAGAGTTAAAATAAACAAAAACAAGCAGATGTACGCAAAAGGCGCTATAGGCCCCGGTTTGCCGACGCCACCTCAAATGTATTACCAGTCCTATATTGGATGTACCTGGCTGTTTTCAGCCCTAAAAAGTGTCACCGGGCCAGGTGAAGAACAAAAAGTCCAAGGTGACAGGGTATTTATCGTATTTAACGACCGGTTCAGCCCAGCGGGGTTAACGTTGCTTGCGCAGCTGAAGGACCTGGGTTCAACTCCCGGTAAGGGCAAATATTTGTGTGATGAGCAGAAATATTTGTTTCCAAGCAGCGTTGCCTACTTGGGGGTTTTACTCCTAAATTTAGGGGAAACTGAGTTAAAAAGGGGGAAGTTAGGGGCAGATTTTTTTGGAGTTTTTTTGTTACCTCTTCACGCTTAAACCGCTGAACCGATTAGAGATTATTTTGAGATATGACAGATGACAGCGCCGAACTTATTTTTACCTTTGGCGACTATGAGCGCTGCGATCGATTATATTACTCCACCGGTCCCTAGTGTCCTAGTAACTATTTCAATTTACTGGATTTTATCATCATCAGCGTATATATGTCCCACTGCTGTTGCTGGGCACAGGCCTCCTGTCATGGATAACAGGGAATAGGGACTGGATTATACACGTGACAAGAAACGCGTAGCGTATGACTTAAAGATGTTAAGTTTCTTGGCGCCGTCAAAACTTGAAACATTAAAAAAACATAGGAAAGATAGTCATCTACGACCTTTCGTAATAACAAGATGGTTAACACGTTAGCTGTGCAACTGAAAATTAGAAATGGATCTCACATCTGCTCGTTCTACTTGTTTTCTAACTTAGTTTTTAGGGTTCCGTACCGAAAGGGTAAAACGCGGGACCCTATTACTAAGACTTCGCTGTCCGTATGTCTGTCTACTGTCTGCCACCAGGCTGTATCTCATGAACCGAGATAGCTAGACAGTTGAAATTTTTACAGATGATGTATTTCTATTGCAGCTATAACAACAAGTATAATTTTCTGTCTGTCTATATCAGTTACTAATATAAAATGATCGAGCACCGCGTACATTTTGCTTAAGAGTAGGGCTCTGCTAACACTGAATTTTCATAAATACGGCCATTTGTAGCGTATATTATGTACAGAACCCTCGGTGCGCGAGTCCAATTTGCACTTGGCCGGTTTTTATTGTAACCCCATACTCGCAAGCAAATACAGATTGTCCAACTTGTACGTGCCATTTTGATAATCCCTCAAATTTACACCAGGCCATGCCCCCATATATGATGCACTCACGTATTAATTGTATCTCATAATGCCTCACATATGATGCATGCACGGGTAACGTGTTATGCCAACCAGTTTGGTGTTATTGAAAAAACCGGCCTAGAGTGTTTTCAACTAGACGGTAACATCCAATGATGCAATAGATATGTCCCGGCATTGATACTGACACATGGCCCACTAAGATTACCTTCACCTTGGAATCGAATAATAATTTTATATAACACCATGATTATATAATTTCAGCCATAGGTCGTCAACTACTGGACTGCCTATTCAATAGACTTCCACATGGGTCGGATAGAGGCGACCCGCATCCAGCGAGTCACTGCAACCCTAACCAGGTCGTCCGACCATCTTGTGGGCTCCGACACTGCGCGTGCCGGTGCGCGGTCTCCACTTGAAAACATTTCTGCCATCGGTTCTTCGAGCCCATTGCCACTTCAATTTGCTTATCTTCTCCTCATTTCCGATTCGATCTCGTAAAGAGATCCCGAGCATAGCCTTTTCCATAGCTCGCTGAGCGACTCTGAGTTTCCTTAAGAGGCCCACAGTTTGAGACCACGTCTCCGCTCCGTAGGTCATGACCGGTAATACGCACTGGTTAAGACTTTCACCTGCAAGCACTGAGGTACCCTGGACGAGAAGACACTTCGCAGTTTCCCAAACGCTGCCCATCCGAGTTGATTCCGTCGATTGATCTCTTTCTCGAAGTTGGACCTGCCTAACTGTATTGTTTGTCCTAGATAGACGTATTCGTCGACAACTTCGAGGACCGAGTTACCAACCAATACTCGGATGGGCGCTATATGGACATTCGACATGATCTTCGTCTTGTCCATGTTCATCTTAAGGCCCACCTGTTGGTATACTCTGTTGAGATCTTCGAGCATCATACCGTAAATCATCATCATCTCTGCCATGACCACAGTATTGTCGGCAAACCGAAGGTGCATGATGCACTCGCCATTAATGCTGATGCCGAATCCTTGCCATTCCAAGAGTTTGAAGGCATCTTCCATTGCGTTGGTGAAGAGCTTCCACGATATTACATATCCTTGTCCCACACCTCTCCGCAACGGAATCGAATCCGTAAACTGGTCTTGTACTCGGACCGGATATGAATATATGAATATGTTTAATTAGAAAACTCGTAATGTAACTATTTGACATTTTTATTGACGTATCAATAAAATTACCATGCCATTACATCAAGTTTTCTGTGGAGATCAATAATTAATTACGAGTTACAAGTAGTACTATACTGTTATGGCAAGTGTTTACCTAGCAGGTTCGAACGCAGAATCAAACGCGGTACACGAGTCCTACAATATGTATTAATAAGTTTCTGTCAAAAATTTCATTTTTGTGACAAGCTTTTATTGCTGACTATTTTTCCTTGAAAATCCATCAACACTCACCGAGACGGTTGCACCCGAACTCGGTAGGATTGCATTATTTTAGTACAGAGTTCCTATGACCACCTTCCTGCTCCATCATCAGATCAGCTCGATGGTATCATACTATTGCATTGTCACCGAACTTACATAAGTATGCAAAATTTTAGCTCAATCGGAAACCGGGAAGTGGATCAAATTTAACTTGCAAGATTTTTATAACAGACCGGCAGACAGACAACGGGATAGGTGAAACTAAATAAAAGCTTGTAAAAAGAGACTTTCTCTTGTAATATAAATTACAAGTTCTTGTGAAACGGCCTCCGATATAGATTGACACGCGTCGTGTAATCCACGAACGTTTACTTTGTGCCGTTATTATTTTTACGTAGGTTTATTCATACCTATTTACACTAGGAGGTGCCCGCAACTTCGTGCGGGGAAGAGAAAAGTCATAACCCGCTTTTACTTCAGCGTAGTCGAGTAAAAAGTATTTTATAACCATCTGTGGATGGCCAGCTATCAGTTTAGCCGTTTTGGCGTAATGAAACCACACATATTTATATACTTACAAAAAAAATGTTTCATTCATTGGCCTTCAAATAGTCAGTTATTCTTATTTATTTGAAAATATCTTCAATGTACAGTCATTTCTTTTTTACAACTCTATTAACAGTATAGATGTATTATATTGTATTTTTTCTTCTAGCTAAAGTGTCAAAGGCTTTTTGTTCTAGGAAGATACATCGGTGTTTCGCAAGGACTCTTACCACGGGTGCGGAACAGTATTAGAAACCTGATTTTAGGGTTCCGTACCAAAAAGGTACAAAAGGAACCCTTATGGTGCGAAAAAATTAGAAGTCTCTTTTAAGAACTGTGTCTCACCAAATCTAGCGAGCCCCTCGGCGTACATGTATGCCGTGAGGGGCCGGTACCCGGGCACGCACACGTACAGACGCAGATCGAACTTGTATCCCGCAATAAGCAGCGGCCGCTCGATGTACCGCTGCACCACCGCCGCGCTGCCGCACCGCATCTCACAGATGCTCTGAAACAAACATCAGTTAATACAGTGACCAGCATCTGCTACAATAAAGCGCACAATATCTGACACGACTCTGTTTTAGAGCAGTTAGGACGTGTCAGATAATTTTGCCCGCTTTGATATGGCAGAAATTGATGCTGGTGACTGTACAATGTACTTGGCGCATATTTTGCCTCGAACAAGCTGTGAAATTACCCGAAGGGTTACTCCGAAGTTGGAAAGTTCGTATCGTGCCGTCACTCTTGCTCGCTTAAACCGTATTTGAATGAGCGGGACGACACGATACGATACGGGTGATTCCCGGGCGTTTAAGACGTTGTCGGTCATTAGTCTTAAGTATGAAGATTGTTTATATCTGCTTCACTGGCAACGTCGCATATTTTTTCATTTTGCTTCATTATTTTGTGGTACTTGAAAGAAACTTAAAGGTATATTTAATTCATACCCTACATCTTTAGGAATCATGTTGCGTTTAATTCACCTATCACCCGCTTTTGCCTTTATTTAATTACAAAACAAGATATAAACATGAATTCATTTTTAGAGCCTTAGTTGTGGCAATTAACATGAAATTTTGAATTGTGCCAGCTTAGCTACCGAAAACCTAATGAATGTTTTGAAAACATGTTCAAGTTACATTCATATTTCTCAAAATAATCAAGGACAACTAAAACATATGCGACGTTGCCAGTTAAGCGGGTATAAACCCTCTTTACGAAATGAGCCGTAATATGCTTTAAATTCGATCAATTCTGACAAGAACTATGATAACCGTATATCGATATAGAAGGCCTGTTGCTCGGCGTAACTCATCTTTTCAAATATTATGTCTAGAGACGAGTTGGCAGGCAGTTTTTTTGTGCCTTTATGGAGCCATCTTCGTTCAGGGCTTCAGGGCAGGCAGTTTCTCTGTGCCTGTATGGAACCATGATCTTTCAGGCCAGGCAGTGCATTTTTGCCTATATCACAGACTACCTATATGAACCGCACGCCACTGCTACGGACTGACGGTAGTTAAAATCCCCGCGGAATCACTCATACGAATTTAGAATTTTGGAGCAGCCTTCACTGTTTCTAGAGCGTAACGTGGGGTTCTTTAAGAAGCAAATGAACAGAGTACTGATACTCGAATGCAGACTTTGATGGTGTTGCCGATGTCTATGGGCATCAAATGTCAGATAGCTCGTTTGACACTGACCACATAAAATAAGTCTTATAACAAGTTAGTACGTAGTTTCTCATAAAGATAGAAACTATGGTGAGGTGATTCTCGAACGCTCAAGAGATTTTTTCTCGTACTTCCATGGGAGCTGATTGATTTAATCTAAAATAAAGAAGAAGAAACGCATGTAATAATACCCGAAACAGGAAGATCCCTCGACCCTGGCTCTGGGCAACGGGTTTATGGATCCACACAGCACTGGATCCATCTTCACCACGCCGTAGCTTCGAGCACTCGGAGACCAACTTCGCATACTCCAGTGGGAGGTGGAAACAGAGCGGGCTGAAAGAAAAAGATTAAAGGTAAAAAGATGACGACGTAAAGATTCTTGACGATGCCTCGTAGAGACGCGAAACAGTTGTCAAAGATTATTGTGTGGGGTGGTGGCTTGTTGTATTTGCATGCGTATTGCTTTTGTGGAAACTGCATGAAAATATGGGCATGCCAGCACAATTCATTGTCACATCTAACCAAGACACTAATAAAGCGGAAGAGCAAAGGAACTATAGCCCATTAATCTAAAATGGTATTCCGCAAAGTAACACCTCAATGTAAATTCTCATAAAAAAAAATGTAGATGAAACGCAGTCCATGTTACCCTTATTGACGATGAACAAAACTGAACTCCAAATCAGGTTTAGGAATAATATTTACGGTATAATAAAATATAACTTTGCATAATATAAGACATGTTGACAGGCGTCCAAATAAAAGTTCGAGTCAATATTGTCTTAATATTATACACTCAAGTACTCGGAGCATATAGTAGATAAGATAATTATTTTTGTACTTAAAAAGTCATTTTTGCAGTGTTTTCTTATATTTTGTATGTAGAATCCATCTTCGAATATTGTGTTTGTGTTATAGGTAAAGAAATACTGTTAAGTTCAGATTATTAACGATTTAGACGTGATATCGTCCTGTATTTGCGAATTCCTTGAGATCATATTAATTTAAGGTTGCGGAAATTCTTTGCTTTAGAAAAATTACCCGATACACGTTTAAGATACACATGTTAGCCTAAACAAAGGCCGTTCATGTAGATGACTCAAGAACTGGAAAAACGAATATATTATAAACTACTAGACAAACAAAAAATAATTAAGTATCATTAGTAAACCATTAAAAATACTTGTCAATCGTTAGGATATCTCCTAAACTAAGCGGATAGCATAATATAAGCGGCAAAAGAAATAAATCATCTGTGAAAAGTTCTGTGTAACTATAACGGTTCATGAAATACGGCCTCGTGACAGACGGACAGGCGGACGGACAGCGGAGTATTAGTAATAGGGTCCCGTTGAACCCTTTGCTTATCTTCGGTTACGGTCTCAAATGTGATTTACAAAGTGGAATTTGGTTTTGATGGTTCTGTTGCATCGCGCGCAATGGCAAACGCTGCAACCTCTGGACTGGACCCTTTAGCACTGTAGATATTGGAAGGCTGGTCTCTAATACAATTTCACTGAATTGCCAAAACGTGGCAATAACCGTAGCGTCTGCAATAACAATAATTTTCATTACACTCAAGACATTTTTTCTGAAATCACAAGCATTAACCTAACCTAACCTAACCAAGAGGGGAAAATGCTTTACGCATACCACCAGAGTGCGGGGACGGACTCTGGTGTTTATGTGGGATTCCCATGTCGGCTGATGAGACCTATATGGTGTACCCACTAAAAACCCCTCTATGTGCCACCTCCTGTGCTGTAAGCGAGGTCACGGGGACGCCTGAGCACACTACCGTAACCTCGTCAGCGGCCGTCCGTACTCCGGACCCGTCTCTGGGAAGACTTTTCTTCCCTTCCTCATCAAAGGGGTGTGCCGGGATACGGCACACCTGCCACTCGGGGACCTTTGTGCAGGCGACAGACGTCCCCGTGTCTATCGCCCACGGGTGCCCTTAAGGGGGAAGTCGGCAATCGTAGGCAAGCAGCCGTTGCCCCACGCGTTTGCGACGTATTGGCTGAGAGGCCGGATCGTCCTCTCTCCCACGCTCCGCCGACTCCTTCTGTGCCATTACATCTTCGCTGAAGGAGACCGCCGCCTTCCACGACCTGTCGCTACCGACCATGGCTTTAACCAAGGCAGGCAGGGAGAGGTCATGCCCTACCTCGGCCACAAGTGCGGCCCGCTGCTCCGCCCAAGCTGGGCACACTGCAAGCGAGTGCTGTGCCCTATCTTCTCTATTGCCGCACGCGTGACATTCTTCAGTAGGTTCCCGTCCCACCACTCTGCACAAGTATTTGCCGAAGCAACCATGCCCAGTCAGAAGCTGCGTAAGATGGAATGTGGGTGCTTCGTGTTTTTGTTCAAGCCATTCTTTGAGGACGAGCTGAACAGCGGCCACCAGTTCCCGGCTAGCTCCCGGGACTTCGAGCCTCAACCTAACCTAATCTAACCTAACCTAACATAAAAAACCTTTGGCACTTATCAATCTGCCAAACGATTTATTAAATAATCGATATATTTAGTTGTTAAAGTAATTAATAGAACAGGAATCTGGTACGCATTGATTACGTTTTCTGCTTTAATCTGTAGCTATAAAACGAATAAAGTTGCAAACAGAAAAACAAGTTCAACAACTAACTTAATGCCGATGCTTGTACCTCGTTTGTCTAGATGTAATAAATTATTAAATACTTGTTTGAAGATGCGTTTAGCTATGTTGGTTGTTGACTACGATGCTGGCGACCCCGGGTTTAAATCCCGGCATGGGCAAATATTTTTCCATATAATATAACGTTCTATCATATTTACTGACACAAAATCTGTTGATGTGACGTTTCTGATCAAATAATAAACAAACAAACAAAAAACTAAACTTTATAAATAATAATATCAATAAAACACATCAAAATATAACCCTTCCGAGCGACATTATTGACTCGGAAAGTGATAACATTTATACCACCAAACTGAAAAAAAATGTTAACCGAACTCGTTTGTTATAGTATGAATGATTTTATTCATAGAAAATATTAATAATAATTGCAAGGATTATGGCCTAGAAATAAAATGAAAATATATCATACATGATGTACCTAATCCATAGTATCCATACTAATATTATAATTACGAAAGTGTGTCGGTCTGTCTGTCTGTCTGTCTCTTACCTCTTCACGCTTAAACCGCTGAACCGATTTGGATGAACTTTGGTATGGAGATAGTTTGAGTCCCGGGAAAGGACATAGGCTACTTTTTATCCCGGAAAAATACCCTTATCCGCGATAAACGAATTTAAGCCGGACGAAGACGCAGGCAGAAGCTGGTTATAATATATAACACTCATAAATAAGTAATAATGACATGTAAAACGTATAACTTTATATTTTTAACTCAACTTCCCGAAGCCGTAACACAAAAATAATGGTGGCCAGTGCAAATTCGAACTTTCGTGTACCGGTATAAAAATATAAAGTCACACGGCGTTAGCGGTAATGCGGCGGGTCACGCGACGGAGCTCCATTCAAATCCAGTGACGTATATCTTTTCACTACTATACAATGCTTCCTCAGTCATGGCACAGTATAAATAACTCTGGAGCAGAAAAACAAGTCTATAAAAACGCCCGTAACGCACTCACCCAGACACAGTCGTATATCTCTATACGCTCCAATTAAACATACAATACAAATACTAACATATTGTACGAGTACACCACCCAAATGGGAACACCCAAGAAAAATCCTTAACTTTCATTCATCATCATCGGTCGGTTCATCTTGTTCGGGGCCTCCCACTCTGCGTCATTGTGTACGCTCTTTTTTCGTTCGCAATTTCTGCTCTAGTAGTCATTACTATCATTAATATACCGTAATTCTGGATTAATCTACAGATGCCATATTTATAATACATGCATATTTGCTCCATGGTTACTCCGGAAATAATTTTGGCATTAATTAAAATGTGTTCTTCTAGCACAACTGTGACGTGAATGGTTGTCGTATGTCAAATTTTATCTATTCCTTTCCATTTACTACATTTTGAGAAGACGGGTGATGCTGTGACGCGCGATTAGCGAAGTCGACGCCAGTTAAGGCTAACTTAACTGGCCTCGAATTACTGGTGTAGTAAATGTGTGTGGTATATTTCAGAAACAAACAGACAGAGCATACTGTCAGCTCAGTAACCATTATAAAAGTGACTCATTCCTATCCAAAACGGTTCGAGTATGAATAATTTAATGATCATCTGCATGAAAATCTCGAAACGATCAGCAAAGGCAACGGTTTGAGTTGAGATACTGGTTTATCTAATATATTTACTGTGGTCATGCCCGAAATATTGCGTGATTACTTTCTTGACCTCGTATTTTACTCAATGGTATAATATAAAAGCAACCTTGATCCTGTTACATAAGGTTCATCTTGCAACATATAGAAGATTATTGAGGCTAAAAAAGTGATCAGTCTATAGGCATTAGTCGCGTGGTACCGATTTTTCAAACCCCTCCCGACTTTTCTATGAAGGAAGGCTTTTTTAACGAAAATGGAATTGCGCATGACTACAATTATAGCTTATGGTAAGCATTGATAAAGCTGAGCGCACCCGAAAAGATCGGTTGTGATTGGTCGGAAATTCTGACGCAGATAGGAGTTTTCGTATCCTGGCTAAGGGGTTCCTCCGAATCTCGAAGTTCGAAGTTAGTAACGTATCATCCCTCTCGCTCCTATGGTAAACTGCATTTGAGTGAGCGGGATGACACCATATGATCTTCCAATATAAATGAGGATTCGAATCGTTTTGTGCGACTGTATGTATCAGTAGCTACTATTGTATGCAAATGATAGCCAGCAGTTCGACTGGAAGTCCGCCGATGGAATGGCATAGGCGAAATCAGATCGCGAATATCCAGTGCACATCCCTATGATATACAAGGGCTGTTCCGAATGTTTTTAGCTGCTCTCAATCTATTCAAATTCATGCGACTTATTTTTTACTGATAGATACTGATGAAATTGTTCATGTTCTTTTTATTATTGCTGTTTTAAGTACGACATGTCATAAACAGCCCTCGAATTATATCGAATATGCGATAAGCGGATCACAATATCAATTTTGTGCTACGCTACGGTGCAAGATTAATTTATGCGTCAACACAGCTAAACAATAATTTACACAGTGCAAACTGGCAAATTGGTTTCTTGCTGACCACACGTAATTGCACTCCATATTATAACGAACTTGTGATTTATATATAAAGTGAGAAGCTGTCTAGAAGATTGGTGTTGCTTTACCCTTTGATGTTTCCAATTAGAGTACTCAAAGACTACATAAAAAAATATAAAACTTAATCCCTTAAAAATCTAATGTTACAAAAATAAAGCACGCTTATAATTACACAAACGCACAGACAATATTAAATAAAATTTAATTTGTTTATCTTGTATAGATCGATTAGACTTGTAAAGCCTTTTAAGGCCTCTTAAAAGTTCAAAACATCAACAAAAATATTGACATAGCTATCTAAGCCTGCAATCCTTATTTACAACCACATTGAATTGCGTAGGCTTGCGTGCTCTAAAGCTATTGTTTTTGCCTCTTTTAATCGACTGAAATTGTAAAAACGATTGATGCTCAGTCGAATTTGACGTCTTTTCGTAATCGGATTCGTAAACAAATACCAATGAATGAAATTGAGCAAGGATTCGATAAATATCTATTTTGAGCAATCCTCAAACAACGCACGCACGAAAATCCCACGGACATAATGAATTTTGGGATTTGTGAAGATGCTTCCAGATGTTTCTTACTTATATTCGTCGTACAGATTCTGGTGATACTTCGTACATAGATTAGACCAAGGATCAAACAAATAAATAAATAAGCGTTGAAACGATAAAAAAAACTGCCAAATGCGAATCTGTATCTATAATAATCCAGTGTTAACAAAGCCCTACTCCGAAGTAAAATGTACGCGGTGTGGGGTCATTTTATTTTGGATACTGACAGACTTTTAAACATAAAAATTAGGATTACTTAGGTATCAGATTATGCTATAAATAGCTCATATAGCACAACCCCTTCATACTAAATTTTAAGTTAGACCTAAAAACTACAGTACAGCCATTTGTATGGAAACTCCTTTTTTAATGACTGTTTGTTTGGATAGCGTTGACATAAGTATTTGATGTTAATTTCAACTTGTACGCGTGGAGGTCGTTCGTAACAAAAAGGTTTTGACACAAAGATAGACAGACGAACAACAAAGTGACCATCTAAGAGTTCCGTTTTACCCCTTTGAGGTACGGTACCCTAAAACCGAAAAAAAGGGCGAAGCTGTGGGTTACCTACTAAAATAGTTAGCTACAGAATAATTTCATTTCATGAGTTCGCTAATGAGAACTATTGAGAGCAAGCTATCCTTTACCTGAAATCGTAGATAGACCCGTAGATCCGCCGCATGCAGCGCAGGAGTCGAGACAGGCTGTCTTTCCGGCAAATCGACCCGCCCTTTGGTATGTGATTCATAAACTGGAACAAATTTCACAAACCTATGAGTTCAAGTTTACTATATTCGCTGCGAGTATCATTAACACAAGAGGATAGGTCAAATGTCATACTTTGGATCGTGATCCAATCGCTAGGATAGAAGATATTCTGGCAAAAACTAGATGGCGAGTTCGAGAGATATAATTCTTAGAAAATAAATTTAAAAGTAAAGCAATAATTATTTCAAGATGATAAGATAATCCTTCGATTATATCTATACATCTTCGATTCATCATCATTCGCTTGTCCTTATCCCATTTACTTGGGGTGGGGTTTCTTTGATTATATATAAGAAACTAGCTTCTGCCCGCGACTTCGTCTGCCTTAAATTCGTTTATTGCGGATAAAGGTATTTTTCCGGGATAAAAAGTAGCCTATGTCCTTCCCCAGGGTTCAAACTATCTCCATACCAAATTTCATCCAAATCGGTTCAGCGGTTTAAGCGTTAAGAGGTAACAGACAGACAGACAGACACACTTTCGCATTTAGAATATTATTATGGACTCCTTCGATTGGAGATCAATTTCTCTTTGATGCTCCTCCATCTCTGTCTGTCCTCGACAAAGATACGTAACGATATGTTATATGCTTACGAATTGGCTACTTGGTGCGGTTTGCATCATACGACCAACGTCACGCACACATCTATGAATCGTCCCCACTTCCTTTCCTCCCTTCCCGTCGTAAATGGGCCGCACGCCCCTGGATGGGTAAAAATAACATATCCCAGAGATAATACATACAGAACAGTAATTCGTTTCGTGCACGTGCGTACCTGGCGTAAAACTACATGAGTTAAATCTACGTTTATGTGAGTATACTCTATTGCGATATAGATACAAATCAAAGCGCAAAGAAAAATACGATTGCTCTCGCACGTGGTCACACCAGGACTCGAACCCGGTACTTCCTGATTACGCGTCAGGTGTGTTTCCCTTTCTCTAGCGAGCACTGTGCACGTGCGAGAGCAATCGTATTTTTCTTTGCGCTTTGATTTGTATCTATATCGCAATAGATAGTAATGTGGTGTTAATTTTCCCGCATTAAAAGCACAGAATCCCAATAAACTTGCGGTTCATATAAAAAGGAGTATACTCTAGTTTCTACGTTTATATATTTATACTATAAGTTGCTCGCAACTTAGTTCAGTTGGAGGAAAAAAGTCATAACCCCTCATTTTTTCCTCAGCATAGTCGGGTAAAAGGTATCCTATGACCAACTGGAGATGCCCAGCTACCAGTGTACCACATAGTTTAAATCCGTTTAGCTTTTATGAAGTGATGAAGCCACAGCAACACATACAAAAATGCAAAAATAAACATCCTGCTACCTCCAAATAGCCAGATCCAATTATTTTTTTAATTACTTCAATGTACAGATATTTCATATTTACAACTTTATAATAGGATACATTAGTAATTGCCCGCAACTTCGTTCGCGGAGGAGACAAAGTCATAACCCCTCTCTTATGTCAGGGTAGTTAGGTCAAAAATATCCTATAACTATCTGTGGATACCCAGCTACCCTTGTGCCAAAAATACTTTAAATCCGTTCAGCCGATTTGGCGTGACGAAGCCACAACGACACATACAAACATAAAAAAAAAACTTAATAATTTTCGTTTCAGTGACCTCCAAATAATTCAATGTACAAATATTTAATTTTAACAAATTTATAGACGTTGCGGTTGCAAAGAATCACTAGATATCATTTTCGGGAGAGGCACCTTGGTAAAGTGCCATAGATAATAAATATTATTTTAACCCTTTTCTAGGCCGCAACTACATCTAGATACATGTTCAAAAAACAAAATATAAGTACACACATTCATAATAGTTAAAGGGTTGGGCATTAATTTCTAGGCAAGTAACTCTTCGAGACAATTCAATCAAGTTTCTTCAACCAGCGTGTTAAAGTTGACATTTTAACAGCAACTATGTAGCTGATGAATCGTACTACGCCTGGATTTTTTTAATTTAAGTACAGTATAGTACTCGGCTTTTGCGACGTGAATAACTGCAAATGAATACCATAAACGAAAATATCACCTTTAAGTTCATATAATAGAAATGTTGTGATTCCGTCTTTACAATCTTCAAATCGTCTAATGCCAGCTATGGGTCCTATTGATCCCGAGTCAGTAAAAAAGATACAATATTAATAGTGAACCGCTGACTGTACACAACTACTGTGACATGTAACCCAACGTGCCATGGAGCGAAGAATTCTGAACATAAAACTTGATAAGCAAAGAAATGTACAAATTCGACAAAAAACTAAAATTGTAGACATCGCAAAACTAGCATGCGCAGTCAAATGGAGATGGGCTGGACACGTGACACGGTGTACCGATGGGAGGTGGACGGAAAAAGTCATACACTGTGTCCTCCGCGAAGAGCGCAGACCGCGCGGCAGGCCGCGCCGCAGACGGAGAGATGACATAGAGGAGGTTGCCGGTAAAACATGGACAAGGAAAGCAGCAGACAGAGATCTGTGGCGAAAAATAGAGGAGGCCTATACCCTCAAATGGGTAACCCATTAAACAACAAGAAAATCATATAACGTAAAACTATGTAACGATCCATTAATGGGAAATAAAAAGGTTTTTTATTTATTTATTTATTTATATCTCTTTAGTGAACACAGGACCTTGAGAGAAAAATTAATGAATAACTTTTTTTTTATGGCATAGGGGGCAAACGATCAGACGGGTCGCCTGATGGTAAGCGATCACCGTCGCCCATAGACACTTGCATCACCAGAGGAGTCACAAGTGCGTTGCCGGCCTTTCAGGTGGGAGTACGCTCTTTTCTTGAAGGTTTGAAGATCGCATCGCTCCGGAAATACTGCTTGCGACAATTTATTCCACAGTTCAGTCGTGCGAGGCAGAAAATTTCTAGAAAAACGCACAGTTGTCGCAACTCGTCAGCGATGGGACAGCTTCCTCGTTCTTTTTCCGTGACACTGAAAAGCTCTAATAAATATTTATGTTATAAGTAGCAATAAAGCGTAAACACCTGCCAATCGCCCAGGGTCTTGTAGCTGGCGGCGGGGAAGGCGCTGGTCCGCCACCAGAGATTCCAGCGCTCCTCGAACCCAGCATAACCCTGGTACGGACGCCAGCCTCGCTCGCTGCACACCTGAAGCAATCATCATCATATCAGACCATAGACATCCACTGCTGGACAAAGGCATCTCCTAAGGATCTCCATAGCAACCGGTCGTACACCGCCCTCATTCAATGCCAAGCGTGGCCATTACGGCAATTCCCCCCAATGAAAAGAAGGACCTGAAGCAATGAAAAATATTGATTTGTAGTCACATCATCATCACCATCATATCGCCCAAAAGACCGGCCACTGTTATACCAAAGCCTCAACCAAACATCGATACGATGGCAGGTCATATGCCGTGTTTATCCAACAGTTTCTTGACCTTGACCAGCGGGCCTATGATGGTCGCGTTTATCACGCGATAAATGATATGCTAACGCGCCTGTTACTCTTGCACTCTCATACGTATCAGAAGGTGACGGCAGCTATGTCATTTATTTATCACGTGACAAACGCAACCATCATACGCCCGCAGATCGTTGATTCAGCTCGTTGACGCCTTTCCACTCTGTGTCGTCCGTTGTTTCTGTCCTAACGGCCATAGGTTCCACGAATGTTGTGCCTTACCCCTATCGATTAAGACTGCTAACTCTCTTATTTCTGATTCGATTATCTAATTTGTAACAAGTATCGTGGATCAGTAACAGAGAAAGACTCCAGCAGACTCCGTTAGCAATGCCAAGGAATTAGAAACTTTAGCAATCTCATATTAACTTTACAATTCTTACTTCCTTTTCGTGCTCTCTCGGGTTCTAAAACTTCTATATTGAAGGCCTGATATAGGTCGATGTAAAAGGAACCCTAAAAAATAAAAGCCTACGAAAGGCATAGAAGGTTAAAGTTCCGCTCACCCTCGTGCTCATTATAAATCTATTTCCAGCCAAGGTCAATTAGAGGTCTAAAAATAAGCAGACCAACCCTAGGCCTGATTTTGTCGTCAAAGCCTATGCCAATGCACCCAACACGCAACCACATTATTCATAGCGATGGCCATAAAACAAACTATTGTACATCCAAAAATATTGCCATTCAAAATGTAGACGTATTTAATATGTAACACGTCTTCAATTTGAATGGTAAAGAGGTGGATATATGATTTTCTTGCCTTGATATTTATAAATTTGCGGTTTAATTGTGTAAAGTGCTTTCTCATCCATGGGGACTTAAATTGACTTGAATTTCCTTAAGACCGTATTTTGACCAAGAGCGAATCCAATTCAGGCACCACCTTAATGTTGTTTTTTTTATTCCGCTACTGTAATTTACTTATTACACGCTTTTATTTGTCACCTTTCCCGGTATCTGTGTATCTGTAATAAAAACTTGATACTTCTTTGACTCAACATGCTTTCAGTGGTCGTATTGATTTGAAAATCATTATCTAAACGTACATAAAATGAGCTCAGGCTTGTTCTGTCTGTTTTCTAAAATGTTGTTTCTCAAAATGGTCTTCTTCCCACGTTATCATCACTATGATGTAATCCTATACAGTCTGATTTCTTATTTCTCTGTTTCTCAAAATGGCCTCCTCACACTGTCAACTTCCCATTTACGATGATTCTTAAAGTGTCTGGTTCTCAATTCGGCGGGATCTTTTTTTGTATGTTCACCAAAAATAAATAAATAGTAAGTGTAAACCGATTTTATTCTATAGGTCCTACCTTCGGATTTGTCCTACAGCGAAGCGAGCATTTTAGGAAAGTGCCATCATAGGAAACAAAGATACATATAAAATATTATAGGAAAGAGACGTTCGGGATTGGAAGAAGGCCATTTTGAGAAACAGATTTTTTAAGAAACGGACGAAACGAACGAACGAAATATTGTAGGTGTATTAAAAACTTTTGAACAAAAGTATTTTTTATGCTATTCATTCGGTAGGTACATTCAGAATGACCGACGATAAGTAACTAACACACTTAACTTACAATCAGGTGATACTGGGGATCAATCGTTGCTAAGTTTATGAAGAAATAAGTTTCTGTCAAAATTTTGATATTTGTGACAATTTTTATCGCCGAGTGTACTTTTCATTAAACATCTATCAACTACTCACCGAGACTATTCTAAAGAGCCCAAAATCGGTAGGATTGCATTGTTTTATTACAGAGTTCCTATGAACATCTTCCTGCTCCATCATCAGATCAGCTTGATGGTATCATACTATTGCATTGCCAACCAAACTTAACTTTAGCTGAATTGGAAACAGGGAAGTAGGTCAAATATAATTTGCAAGACAAACATACATTGCAAGTTAAATAAAGCTTGAAAAAAGACAATGACATTTTCGTTCAGAGACAGTTACACTCTTATGATTCCATATTTTCTGTCAAGTGAATATGCTTTTGACAAATTTTGAAGAGTGCACTGGAGCGACACATTTTACTCTCAGACGTCCAGGCGTGATGCGTGGGATAAAGTAGCAGATCGTAATGTTATCGACATACCATTAATTCCTACAATTATTATCTTGTCTGAAGCAAGCCGCTAAGTATGAGACCCGCTTCGCTAGATCTCTTCAAGATATGAGTGAATAGGCTACTACTTAACCAGCGAACTACATCGGCGATAATGTAGCTGTTTACTATCAGGTGCCATAACACCTGAGATTTTAAAGACTGTCTAACGATTGCCTCATAAGGCTCTGTATATTGCCTCATAACGCTCTGTATATTGCCTCATAATGTGTATATATTATTGCATCATAAGGCTCTATATATTGTTTCTTGGGTACACCTTGCGTTTTTACATAAGGGCTAATACGATGTTTTGTATACAAATAGAATAGGGCCGGAGAGTAATGTAGGAGTCTGTTGACAAAGGAAACTCACAAAAAAATCGGTCACTAGTTTTCAAAACCTCGTCCCTATCTCGTTGCTGGACCGATACTATGGTAACAGTTGTAATAAGTAGGTATTTACGATTGAGCTTAGAAAATGTACGCAGGAAGAGCAAAATTCGTTCGTGACGCTGGGGAAGAACTTGTGAATATATAAACACCACGAAATTTCTGTCAGAATTCTGAATTAATCTTTGGAATGACGCCAAGGGGAAAGCTTGCAAGCAAAACTAACACAGAACTTTTTCAAACTTAATTACATTAAATTGGCAACAGCTACTTTTTTCACAATGACGTCTTTACTTTGTAATAGATGGTAATATCATAGACCACTCGAGCAAGGCCGTTCAATATTTTTTTGAAACCTTATAAATGTAAATATCTGCTATATTTTGAGGCTGAGGAAGTCAGCATGAGCTAGGACTCCGTCCGACCCCCACCCTACTCCACGTGACCGGGCCAATTGGGTTAGGGTAAAGGGGGGGGGGAGTAAGGCTTTCCCGTGTGTAGGATTGCGCTCCCCCGATGAAGTCGATTCGATTACTGATATGGAGGCCTAGCCAGACCAACCCAGTTCAATGCCAGGTTAAAAAACAAGGTTGACATCGAGACGCAGACGGGAGTCATCTCTTCCTATTCATACTGTTAAAGACTCAAGCTCGTCAACGGTGAGAGTATGTGGTGGTGATGACGCTGTCTCATAAATGTAAGTCATACGACGCACGGAAAGCGCATCACCCAGTGCCGTTAACCGACAGCGGCAGCCAACGGGGAGCGGCCGCTTTCCGAAACATCACCGCGCGCCTCGCCTTGCGCTCGCACGACTTTACATTGTACGCGCCGTGAAAATTGACCCCGTAGACGAACAGTTAGTCAATCTCTAACAGCTCACCCATGGCTCGATGCACTGCTTCAAAATTATACAATATAATTTGACTAGTGATGTGTACCTACCTTGACAAGCAAACTTGGCCCCGTCCCGCTGTCGTTGAGCCGGTAGATGAAAGGTGAGTCGATCTCGAACAGCTCACCCATGGTTCGTTGTACTCCTTCAAAACAATACAACATAATATGTCATTTAACCTTTATTTGCGAAATTAAGATATTCTCATCCAAAAAATAAAATGATTATTTTGTAAAACACTACCAACTGTTGAAGTTAACATTTACCTACTTAGTAGGTAGTACAGAAAGGGAAATTGAAACACGTAAAGTTTTCACTCTTGTCACAAGAACAAAAAGGTACGAGTTTCAGTATTCCTTTCTGTACTTTTGAAATTATACCATTCGGACACTTAAAAGGCCAGAGCATAGGTATTTTTTTGGATGCGCACACTCCATCATTGTAAGAGTAGGCTTCATCCTGCAGGCTTTCAGTTTGATACGTGAGTAAAATAAATAAATATAATCATTCAAGATGTTATCAAAAGACCACGTGAATGGATCAATCCTATCGTAACATGTTACCGATGAATAAATCCGGAAACATTTCGGGCTCGTTTGGAAAGCATAAGTGGTATATCAAGTCAAAGGTCTCGGTCAACCGCTAACCCGCCAAACTTCGAACATTCACAAAACTTGACAAACAAGAAAAAAAATACAAACCTGATCCTCATTTCAGTTTCTTCGCGATCCATCCAATATGATATACATATGCAGATGAATGAATACGTGTACGCGTATGATGTACGTCTCGCATGTCAGCTTATCGCGCTATCGAAAGTCATCGCTAAGTTGGGACAGTAACTCGCGCGAGCGGAGTCGACTGCCCTACTCGCCCGCCCGCCCTGCACTGTCTCACTACGCTTCTACACGTTAGCCCGAGTGAACCCCAAGTGATTTATATCCGAGCAATTCGTGACACGCTCGTTTCCCTCAAAAAGGCCAACCACGAATGCATTTAGTAATCAAATGACTTTTTATTGCGGCTCACAATTAAACAAGAGCATTTCGTTTCGTACGTTTATAAACATTCACGAGACGGCACGCTACGGCGTGACCTTTTTGGAAAATGACATAATAACTCTGCAGTTTATTGCATTTCTAATCGCTGGCATAAAATTTAATGGTTTTGCAATTTAATGTTTTTAGAAAACATAAAACGATGGTGTACTAACTATCGTTTTATGCCGTACGTGTGAAGCCGGTTCTCTTTTTCACGGCGAAATTTCACGCCCATTTCACCCACTTAGAAGTGGTTTTTTTCAGTAAAGGGACTATTTGTAACTAATTTACCGCTTATCTTTCGAAGTTCCTAAGCGGATGAACTGATTTGGATACAGTTGTTTCTCTGAAAGGAGACTTCATCGAGAACATTCTTTGTTTTCATTCAAGATTAACTTTACTATTATAAAAATTGTAACAATAAAATGAACATTGGAGATATAAAAAAAAGTCATACTCTAAACAAGTCACTAGAATCGTTTTTGTATAATAATAGAGATGAATTGAAGAAGAAAACATGTTGTGCCGACCCTACATAAGTGGGATAAGGACAGGGAGATGTATGTCTAATATCTGTATGTGTGGTTGTGGCTTCATGTCGCCATTACGGATTTAAACTATTTTGTGGTTCACGGGCAGCTAGGCATCCACAGATGGTTATAGGATACTTTTTACCCGACTACGCGGAAGTCTAAAAGAGGGTTATAACTTTTTCCTCTTCCGTGAACGAAGTTGCGGGCACTTTATAATCTTTATATGTAGTACTATATGTTTGTCATCAGCCGTTGGATGTTTAAATTCATCAGCTTATAAGAGGTTTCTGTATTGGATCGATAATTTACTTAGATATTATACAAGATATCTGGGTAAATTATCTATCAAACTTGGGATTCAATATTCCAGATTATCATTAAATTAAATCGCCATAGCAGCCCTTCGTTGAAATAGTTTAAAGTTAGATTGAACTGTGAACTTTGTGAAGTAGTTAATATAATTGTAACCTAATTTCGCCGTGGTTGCGTGCCACGCGTGCGGCACTCGCTGAAAATACCCGTGTCCCGCCTCCGTTAGGGACGGGATTTACAAAAAACGGTTGGTGCAATGTAATTTAAATGTTTATGGGGAGATAAAACTTGTTAGCAATTCTAATGCAATATAAGCGAAACGGTTTAGTTCAGCGGGAGTGACGCTGCCCACGAACCTGACGGTCCTGGGTCAAATCCCGGTAGGGGCAAATATTTTTTCTATAGTAGTTTATACACTTAGGATAGTCAGAAGTTATATAAACATTTTGTAAAAATACGATATAATTCTAATGTATATTTGTTAAATGTGTCATGTTTTGTCAATAAAGCTAATTTAAATTTGATTTGTGTAATGAGCATAAATATTTGTTTTTGAGTCTAGGATGTTTTCGATATCTAAACCGTTATAAAATTGTAAAATTGATATGTCTGTACATTGAAGGTATATTTAGAAAAAAAACTGTTTAATCTACACACAGACGGACTATCTGAAGGTCATTAAATTGATTTATTTTTGTATGTTTGTATGTGTCGTTGTGGCTTCATCACGTGAAATATAACAGCTAATCAGATTTCAACTATTTTTGGTACATGGGTATTCGGATAAAAAGTATCCTATAACCATCTGTGAATATCCAGGTACCCGTGTAGTTGCCAAAAATAGTTGAAATCTGATTAGCTGTTATAGCGTGATGAAGCCACAAAGACTCATACAAACATATAAAAAAAAATGTTTGGATTCAGTGACCTCCAAATGGTATGTTACAATCATTTGTTTGAAAATATCTTCAACGTTTTCATTTTTACAACTTAAGAATAGTATTGATGACGATATATATCTATTAAATATATCGTCACCCAGCTACCCTTGTACCGCAAATAGTTGGATTCCGCTAAGCCGATTTGGCGTCATGAAGGCACAACGCCACATACAAACATACAAAAATCCAATAAAATATATTTCAATCTAGTGAACTTCAAATGGTCCGTTCAATTATTTTTTTGATAATATCTTTAATGTACAGACATATTTTGGGTAGCTGGGCATTCACAGATACTTATAGGATACTTTTTACTCGAGCACGCTGAAGAATAGGGTTATGATTTTTTCTCCTCCGCTGACGAAGTGAGCGTGCTTACTAATTGAGGCTTCACGAGATTGTTCGTATTGATTCGTCTATATTTTTTTCTTGATATGAGATATATGGTTTTATATATAGAAAATTAGCTAGTTTAAACTTATAGGATACTAGAAGGTGCTTGCAACTTCGTTTGCGCAGGAGTAAAAGTCATAATCCCTTTTTTTTCTTCAGCGTAGTCGGGTAAAAAGTGTCCTATAACCATCTGGGGGATACCCAGCTACCCGTGTACCAATTTGGTACCAATAATTGTTGAAATCCGTTTAGCCGATTTGGCGTGATGAAGTCACAACGACACATACGAACATCCAAACATACAAAAAATCCAAAAAAATTTTTTTCGATTTAGTCAGGAGGACTCCAAATAGTCCGATACAAAAGATTTTTGAAAATATCTTCAATGTATAGACATTTCATTTTTACAACTTTATAATAGTATAGATTTACCTGTTCCGCGTGCTACATGTACTCTCCATCTGCGGCATCTGCTACACACTTTTATCTCTTCCACTCGCGTATTTTGATTACTAGATCGGTTTTTTTTATCGTTGTGGTCACTTTGATTCACCATTGTTTCACCAAATCATTCAATCTTAGAATACCAAACAGAAATACCTTAAATTAAGATTTAAAAAACCAGTATCTACAATTCATTTCGACAAACTGGTATCTTAGGTTATTCAAACGATATACGAAGGTATCTTCATTACAATTAAAGAAATCAAAGTACATAATAATATCATACAAACATTCTTATGTATATAATATATAATCATATGACGGACGTCAAGTGAATATTGCAGTACGTCTAGGATTTTGTTTATGGTCATGGCTTAGAAGAAAAAAGACACTAGTGTCGGAGATTTAAAATAAGATGATTCACATAGGTATCGTCAACGATCTTGATAAAAGGTAAAAAAATATAAAACCGACTCCAAAAAAAACTAAAAAGTAAAAAATAACGCCATAATTCAGTTTCGTCAAATTACTTACAAGTAACTGTTTGTATACTTAATCTATAAAGTATATACAATTAATCTTATTTTGGCGTCGGTGCCATATAAAGAATGTGTAAAATATTGAAAATTGACGATTTTAGTAAGTTGTGACACGATGGCACCGACTCCAAAATAACATCAATTGTATATACTGTATAGATTGAGTATACAAACGGTTACTTGTAAGTAATTTGAAGAAACTGAATTATGGCGTTATTTTTTACTTTTTAGTTTTTTTTGGAGTCGGTTTTATTTTTTTGTTTAAAAGTTTATTTATTTTACACTTTTTAGTTAATCGTTACTTAAAAGTGTATCTCGTGACGATTCGAACAAGCCCAAACACGGCTAGGATACATTATTTTTAACCGACTTCCAAAAAAGGAGGAGGTTCTCAATTCGACGGAATGTTTTTTTTTTTTATGGATGTTCACCGATTACTCAAAGACTATTTGACCGATGTCAATAATTTTTTTTTGGTTTTATAGAAGGTACTTTCTAGTTGGTCCCATTTAATTTTGGTGAAGATCTGATGATGGAATCCATGAGGAATTGAAGGAACTCTTCAAATATTGTAGGCATACATATAGCGATTTTGGTATTATAAGAAACATAATAAGCATTTACATTCAGAAAGTGTACATTGGTGAAGTGGAACTGATGCAGAAGACCACAGACTGCCGCCGGAACTCCTCAATGATAAATGATTTACGGGTGGCGACAAAATATCTTGATTAATTTAGCTAAGCAACTTCATAGTCACAAATTTAAATGTTCCTGATGAGAATGGAACCATCGAATTGATTTGATGATGGAGCCGGAAGGTAGGCACCAGATCAATGTATCCTAGCCGTGTTTGGGCTTGTTCGAATCGTCAAGAGATACACTTTTAAGTAACGATTAACTAAAAAGTGTAAAATAAATAAACTTTTAAACAAAAAAATAAAACCGACTCCAAAAAAACTAAAAAGTAAAAAATAACGCCATAATTCAGTTTATTCAGTCGGTGCCATCGTGTCACAACTTACTAAAATCGTCAATTTTCAATATTTTACATATTCTTTATATGGCACCGACGCCAAAATAAGATTAATTGTATATACTGTATAGATTGAGTATACAAACGGTTACTTGTAAGTAATTTGAAGAAACTGAATTATGGCGTTATTTTTTACTTTTTAGTTTTTTTGGAGTCGGTTTTATTTTTATTACATAGATCTGGTGCCTACCTTCCGGCTCCATCATCAAATCAATTCGATGGTACCATTCTCATTAGGAACATTTAAATTTGTGACTATGAATTTGCTTAACTAAATTAATCAAGATATTTTGTCGCCACCCGTAAATCATTTATCATTGAGGAGTTCCGATGGCATTCTGTGGCCTTCTGCATCAGTTCCACTTCACCAATTTACACTTTCTGAATGCAAATGCTTATTATGTTTCTTATAATACTAAAATCGCTATATGTATGCCTACAATATTAGAAGAGTTCCTTCAATTCCTCATGGATTCCATCATCAGATCTTCACCAAAATTAAATTGGACCAACTAGAAAGTACCTTCTATAAAACCAAAAAAAAATTTTTGAAATGAACGGTGAACATCCATAAAAAAAAAAATTGAGAACATCCTCCTTTTTTTGGAAGTCGGTTAAAAAGAAGTAGATAGGTTATACGGACTCCGAAAATGGTACACCGAAACAACGCCAATTGGAAACCTTAACTCATTCTCGCGCACAGAGTACTTTGTTATATATTAGATTATGCGTCAAATAAACAAAAATGCCGGCATTCATAATGAGATTCTGCACTAATTACTCAATAAAAGCGTCTAAAGGCATTTACGATTAGTGTGTTATTGCAATATTGTCAGATTTATGTGTGCATAAGCCTGGCCATTTTCACACGTGGATTACCGTGAAGGTAACCTGTCTACCTCTTTTTATATTACTTATATAATATTGGGTATTGTATTGTGTTTAAATAATATTTTAAATAAAGGATTCGTGATTTAAAGGCTGTTTTAATATACAGCAGCTGCCCACAGAGAATGACATCTTTACTCAAGATTAGCTGTAAAATGTAGTGATTATATTCTCTTTGGTGACATTCTCAAAAATAGATGATCATTTTAGTTTCTTGCTTGTATGTATATAGTAGTCTTTGGTTCCTTGTCACTTTCACTACTTTAAGGCATCCCAATTGTCACAGTATTATTACGTCAGTGCAACAAAGTACTTATACAATAACGTTACTTAGTACAGACTGCTTAGAGCATAAATGCTCTGAAAATGTCACGTGTTGACATGCACTTGACAATTAAACATCTTTTCGCACAATTGATTAAGAATTATCTTTTGGTTACGATTGACCTTATTATGTTTGGGAGGAATGAGTTAAAAACTGCCCTCAGATTACGTTCTGGACACGTTCCAACTAATATGTTTTCATTTGGAATGAAAAAAGTTCCTTCGCCATTGTGTAATGATTCAGCATATGTTGATGGAGTGTGTTCGGAACCAATCTCTGACAACAAAGTATTTGGACAAAAAATCCTTTGATATTGGTCTTGTCAACAGCATTTTGGCTTCTCCTATGTCGGATGAAGCTGAAATTCTGAGTTAGCCGATGTAGGATTAGTAATTAGGGCATAGATTAGCTTTTAAGTATATTGTATATTGGAAGTGTTTTATTTTGTTTGTTATTCTAACAGGGCGATATGGTCGCTCAGCGACAAAGCCCTTTAAATAAATTTAAAAAAAATCTTTTGGTTACATCATGGCCACTTCAACGTTCGTCTTAGAGTCTGCGCGGAAAGAGAAGAGTCGTGGCAGAAACGCGAACTACTACTTAACCTGGTCTAGTGGCTGTAGACTTTTAATTTTCACCCCCCCTCCCTCATATTCGATTTTTTTTTAGAGAATAAAAATGTATTATATAATATCTCCTTTGCAGTACACGTGGGCTGACTAAGTTTATAAATATTCCAAATTTCAAATAGTACTTTTTGAGATATGGCGCTCTTACAGTCGGACAGACAGACAGACAGATAGACAGAGTCGCACCATAAGGGTTCCTCTAAAATGATAGTCCATTACTGCAGACGCCGGGAAAGAAGGTCTTGCCGGGTGAGTAGGTATAGACGGCCGTCCGTAGACACATTTAGTCACAATAATTAATTCTCTCGGAAAATTGATGTTCCCAATTATGCTTGCGTTCTACAGAACTACTTATACAGGGTGATCAATCCAAATGGGTCAGTAGGGAGAACTCAGAAACTATGAGAGAAAGCGAAATCTGTTCTTAGGAACCATGGCGTCGATTTCAAACTAAATAATAATGGTATTCATTTTTTTTTACTCTATAGAGGATTAATCTTTGCATTCAGGACAATGGCTACATTGTGAACATTTACTTAAATAAAATAATTATCTTTTTTTGAGTTTTTCTTTCAATTGTTTAAACAAGATTCTATTAAAAATGTGTTCTTTGTGACTTATGTTATGATTCCCACCATTAACTATAACAACGAAAAAGCTAGCAAAATTTACAACATTGTTTACAGAGATTTTGACCAGGTTCGATTCCCGGTTATGTATGCGTTAAAAAAAAATTAATACCATTATTATCAACTAAAATCGGCGCCATGGTTCCTAAGAACAGATTTCGCTATCTCTCATAGTTTCTGACTTCTCCATTCTGTCCCATTTGGATTGATCACCCTATATATCTAGCGTCTGAGGATTACTAACAGTATTCTACATGCTATTGGATCGTTCCCTTGCCCGTTAACAAACGTTACGCCTCATATGAAAGATTGTTCCTGTATCCAATGCTCGTGCTGGGTCTACTGCTAATGAACGAAAATATACTCAACAAAACTAATCCTTCTTGAAAAAGTGAAACTTCTGCAAAGCAATCCTAACTATTCCTTAGTAAGAACACAACAGGAACGAGAAGCCATTATCTCAAATAGACAACGAGTACCACTCCCAATAAGGTGTTTGCGTTATGGAGCAACAGATATTGGAATCACGTATTTATAATAATTTGTATTATAAGAAAATCTATGTCAATAAGAGGTCCTTGGCCTCCAGTCCGGGAAACGCACACGAATTCAGTTGTCCCGTCGATAGTAGCCACCCCCATAGCTGACGGTTTCATCAATGCAGGGAAGCTTGTGCAAATCATTCCTCCTGCCTCCTGTAGACCCTCTTGCGCCTATACTTAGTTGGTCTGAAGACACACCCTCGTCAGAAAAGAGGACATTTCTCCATGGCTCAACGTCCAGGGCTCGTGGACTTGGGAAAATTGCCTCCTGACAGTCTGATGCTCTGCCTTCAATAGGGATGATGACTAAATTTTAATATTTCATCCGTCATGTGGATTATTAAAGAATATGGGGCATATTTTTTTGTTTTTTTACACAATCAAAAAAATGTTTGTTGTCAATGATAAAACATAAAAATAGATAGATAGGTTATACGGGCTCCGAAAATGGCACACCAAAACTACGTCAATTGGCAAACCATAACTCAGTCTCGCGCACAGAGTACTTTGTTATATATTGGATTATGCGTCAAATAAACAAAAATGCCGTCATGCATAATGAGATTTTGCACTAATTACTCCATAAAAGCGTCTAAAAGCATTTATGATTAGTATATTTAACAATCAAACGAACTTACCTTTATCCAAAGGCTATAATTTATTACTAGGCAGCAATACGCAGTATTGTGCCATCTTCGTCACACGTTTAAAGTTAAAAATCCAAAGACTACACATTTCTACCCCTCCGCCTGACGTGGCAACCCCGTCGCTAAATGGTTTCATTATTTTAGAATATATTATTGTGTTATCGACCACAATTGCTGTTAATTTATATTTATTTTTGGAGCTGGGAGGGATGGGCCGTTATAGCCTTTGGATAAAATCCTCATATAATAATATATGATCAAACGAACTTAACAAGTGTAGTTCGATCGATATTATATTGTCATGATTTTATTAAGTAAATTGGTAAATTTAACAGAGGTAGGGCAACAATGGGCTAATTTTAAGGTAAACAGCAAATATTAAGTAGCAACACCATGGGAAACTGGATTTAGCATGGAGATATATGGAGGGGGTTAATGGAGGCTGGAGGTAAGGGTTCCCGGAGAGCTCACTTTTTACCGGAACGAGCTGAAGAGAGGTTGACCTCGGCAGAAGAGGTCTTGCAGTCTAGTATTATTAATAATATCATGAATACGCTTCATTCGAAGATATAAAGACAACATGTAGTACTTTTGATGTACTGGCAACTTCGCACTTGTAATTTTAAAAAGAAACTAAATTCCGCTTCCTGTGTGTACCTGGCTGTACGTTGTGCTAGCAACGCGACCTCATTACTTTCAGAGACTAATTTTGGTACACACAGCACAAAATTATCAAATTGGGTATTGGGCGGACGGGAGTTTATATCTTCGAATGAAGCGTACACATATAATATCGATCGAACTTCACTTGTTAAGTTCGTTTGATCATATATTATATTTCGTCGCTTCATTCTTCAGATATAAAGACAACATGTAGATGTTTAGAGATGAAAATGTTGTAATTCAAAATGCAAGCTTATTAAAAAAAAAAACTTTATTTTATATGTTGACCTTATTCAACTAATAATTTAACACATTTCGGGTTTATATTGATTGAGCAATCAAACGTGTTACATTTTCATACTGTTACAATGAAGTATTAGATAGTAATACCGATCTTGCAAAATTTCCATCTGATCTTATCGGGCGATGGTAAAATTTTGCAAAGGTCTGCGATGAGCTAGACCAGCCGGCAACTTTCCTGATACAGTCTAAGGAAAGACCTGAAGCGCGCGCCGCCGACGTGGCGGCATGCCGTGTGCTATGCGCACTGAAGGTCGCCACGTCCACGCCGCTCGCGCCCAGCACCTGCTTAATCCATCTGCTGATAGATTGAGCAGTGGCTGATTTGTGAGGTTTCTTATATGTTAATATTAGATTACTGTCCCTTGAATCAGATCTTAGGCTACTCGTAACATACATATAGTCTTCTAGTATGGTAGCCGGACAAATGGCGGTATTATCCTTAAAACAAGGTTAATGGAGAACTGGTTGATCACGTCCGGCTGAGGACGTTTTAATAGTATTGGTAATAACAATTTCGATGCCAGATGGTCCTATTACAACACCTACCTACGTGTGAACCCGATGACACAAAAAAACGTAATGAAACCATCTAGCTACGGGGTTGCCACGTCAGGTGGAGGGGTAGAAATTTATAGTCTTTGGATTTTTGACTTTAAACGTGTGACGAAGATGGCACAATACTGCGTACTGCTGCCTAGTAATAAATTATAGCCTTTGGATAAAATCCGAAATATAATATTGCAATATTATCAGATTTATGTGTGCGTAAGCAGGGCCATTTTTACACGTGGATTATCGTGTAGGTTACCTATCTACCTCTTTTTATATTATATCATTGTACATAGTTCTCTATATTCATATCTGATATTCATAGTTATTTTACATCGTGTTGTACAACACTATGTATACATAATAACACACCGCCGCCGCATGAATATACGTATTTATTTTACGTGTTACCCTATGAACTCAACTTTCAGCCATCTATTCAAGCATCAATACCTTGAATAAAATTTTATACGAATCTAGTTTTTTTTCATTGAATTGCTCACGTCGCTGTTTGCGTTGTCATCCTGGGGTCAAAATTTACATCGATTAATTCAGACATGTTTTAGAATAGCTTTGGTAAGAACTTGAATCTAAGAATCCAGTCTCAAACTCGTAAACCTCTTTTATTACCGCAGTTCAAAAAAAAATTAAGTATGTACGGTAACTTTCCATAACTTAGTGGGACACGAAGAAAGACGGCAAAATGGTTAGAATCCGTTCAACCATTTTTTCATCATTTCCCAAATATAAATGCCTACAGATTATAAATTATAATATAACATTAAAATTACATATTTTATGTCAAATTCCTTCCAATAACTAAGTTTTATAATTTTTAGGGTTCCGTACCAAAAAGATACAAAAGGAACCATTATGGTGTGACTCTGTCTGTCTGTCTGTCTGTCTGTCCGACTATTAGAGCGCCATATCTCAAAAACTACTTACGCTATCTATTTGAAATTTGGAATATTTATAAACATGGTCAACCCACATGCGTATTATTACAAAGGAAATATTTCAAAATTTATTTTTATTTCTAAAAAACGACGAATACGAGGGGAGCAAAAATTAAAACTACTGGGGTCTCGTTTTTGAACAATTTTTATGATTTATTTATTGTAATTACATTTTGTCTTATTAAGGAAAATGTGGAAGAATGTGAAAGATTTTGTCATTTTTCACAATTTGTATAAATAAACAAATAAGTACACGAATAATATATATTTTTTTTTAAAACCTATGTCAACAACCCGGTTGCGTTAAGTTTGCACCTCATTTGTATCTAATGCTAAAAAAGTCAGGTGCAAACTTACATAACCGGGTTAAAAAGTGAAAATTAGTACGGAACCCTCCGTGCACGAGTCCGACTCGCACTTGGCCGGTTTCATTTTAATTGTATACACACATAAGACTTGTTTGCTAGTACATAAATATAGACAAAGATAATATCGGCTTCTTTGTCTAGGTTACGAGTATGCAAGAACTAAACCAATTTCCTTCAATAACTAAAATTACCAGTAATTGGTTGAATTCCATTTACAATTACGAAAGTCGGCGAAAGGTCGTTTGTCGTCATTAAAATAAAGGTCTAAAGTTCGAAGGTGAAGCAAAAATATGCCAGGTCTGAAAAAGTTCTGCGACACAAATAGGTACTACGTAGAAGTGAACATTATTCATAGCTGCGTGGTACCAGTTAGGTATCGTACCATCACATGTCCTGTCTTCTTATTATTAAGAGCGCTGGTGCACAGCACCTGATCCGATTCTGATGTCTTCGTGCGTTTACGTAGCGTCTATTATTTTTCAAATTCGGGTAACGTCCACTGACGAATATCCAGTTACGTGCGGTTCAGATAAGATTACTTTATTATAACGTCGGTGGCACACAAGCGTACGGCCCGAGTAATGATATGCATTTGGACGCTTGCAACTCCAGGGAGCTCGCTTGCACGATGTTGATCTTTTAAATCCTTTACACTCCTTTCTTAAAAAACTCGTACGCTTTTCCCCTTTGAAACAATCAAATCAAATCAAATCAAACTATTCTTTATTCAAGTAGGCCTAGTTACAAGCACTTTCTAAATGTCAGTTACATGAGAGTGAATGTTTGCTGGGAGAAATACAATATGATCCAACATTTGCTGCAAGGATTAGGGAAACCCAGAAAAACCTAATCAGATCATTTAACTTAAGTGTAATATTATTGATAAAATCATCATTTTTAAAATTAAAATAATCAATAAGATAAATCTCAAAAGGATTGTCAATAAAAAATAAATAATCTAGAATGTGTCTAGAATAAAATTCTAAGTGTCAGAGTATATAAAACAATTAAGATTAAAATAATAATAATACCTTAGGTATTCGTTAAAATAATTATTCATATACCTACATGACGCTATAATTTACATTAATCCCACGCGGCTTCATCATTCATGTAGTCTTGTGTGCTATAATAAGCTTTAGAAAATAATTTTCGTTTCACAATATTTTTGAATTTACCAATAGACAACTCAGTTATGCTGCTAGGAAGTTTATTATAAACTCTCACACAGTTACCCATTAATGATCTCTTTATTTTATGGAGCCTAGTAGCAGGCACTGCGAGCTTATGCATTGCCAATTTTAACTTATTTCTTGTCTGACTGTGTCGTTGTGGCTTCATCACGCCAAATCGGCTAAACAGATTTCAACTATTTTTGGTACACGAGTGCCTGGGTATCCACAAATGGTTATAGGATACTTTTTACTCGACTACGTTGAAGAAAAAAAGAGGTTTTAATGATTTTTTTCTCATCCGCTGACGAAGTTGCTGGGACTTTCTAGTAATCGAACAAAATACTAGGAGATGCCCGCAGCTATGTTGGCAAAGGAGAAAAAGTCATTGTCCCTCTTTCTACAACCATTTGAAGAAACGTACCAAAAATGGTTGAAATGCGTTTAGCCGATTTGGCGTGATGAAGCCACAATGATACATACAAAAAAGAACCGCTTTCTTTTCTACGTAACCATTATGATGACTGTTAACAAATCAATGTAGAAGTTGGCACTTTTTGAGGTATCACTAATTTTGGTATTAAATAGTTATATGTATGAGAACTTGGCTCTTTGTGATAGGATACATATTACGCTGGAATCCAAGGTTGATATAATTTATATTCTAATAACAATAGTACAAACATGAATGTTTGTGCCACTGTACGAGTAGCTATATATGTTTCGCTTAATTTTAAAAACTACTGAACGAATCTCAACGAAACTTTCCAGTAATGTTGCTTGGACATCAGAATAACACATAAGCTACAAATTGCATCTATACACGGACGCAGTCGTGGGTAACAGCTAGTCTATAATCATGAACTGTAATTGCAATACAAAGCGTTGTAATAGATGCGCCGGGTACACGGCAGCGCAAGGTCGGGAAAACCGTGCCGGGAACTTTTACCAAGTATTTTAACCCTCCGTAATTGTACACAATCCAAGTATTTATTACTTGAAGATGTCTCGTTTTGGCATAAAACTGCTTTAATTATTCAGATAGTCAAGTCACGCTTGCCGTAGCAAGGTCTAGCGGTCAAGGTTTTCTAAAGAGTCACAAATTCTTGAGACGTTACAGAAAAATGTGCTAGCCGTGAAATAGTTTAAAACAGCGTTTTATGAAAATATGGGTCACGGTTACTGTAAACCGTATTCGATCTAACAGCGGTGAATTGGAATCTCGAAAGGGGTTGTGCCTTGGACAATATTAAAAACACTCGTTATCTAACTAGGATAAAAAAAGAAAAACTAACCAACCACCCATGACGAGTTAAAAGACTCAGTTTTACAAGTTTTTCAGACTACCCACTATAGTCATCCCATCATGATAACTGGCTTATCCAACTGTGAAAATTAATCCTGTCTGTTCGGATTAAGAGCGAAGGTAAAATTGGATTTCACGTACATATTATGATGATTAATATAAAAATACTAATAATAACCTGTTTTAATGTTGTAGGAGGAAACGAGCAGCACCAAACGAGTCACGAGAGCAGTGCCGGCCTTTCAGGTGGGAGTACACTATTTTCATGAAGATGGCATCGGTCGGGAAATACTGCCCGCAACAATTTCACATAAATTCCATAATTCAGTCGCTCGAGGCAGGCATGGTTACAAGTTCTTACTTTATAAAAAAAAGCATTACTTAGTTAATTGTTTATTCACGAATATAGTAAACAATTATTTCATGTCAGTTAATTAAAAAACTAGTATATTATATTTATTTGTAACTTAATTCGATTACAATAACAGGAACATCAAAATCAAAACAATTATGTTTTCGTTCATTCATTCGTCATTTAAGAGTTTGACTCTTGTAGGTGTAGACCCTCTAATCCTTTCTTTATTATATTTAGCGGGGTACAGAAGACGATCCCGGGTGCCTCTCATTTCGTACAAAACAATCGGCATATTTTCATGCGACCAATAGTAGAATTTTCAAATTATATAACAACGTTTCTTAGTGCTTGTATTTAATAATTCGTTATTTCATTTAGTAGAAAATTATTTGAAATAACATTAACTTGATGAGAATAAATAACTTTAATAAATGAGAGCATTGAGAGGCATGATTGGTGGGAAATTGGGTGACAGGATCAGAAATAGCGTGATAAGGGAACGTTGTGGTGTGACAGAAGATGTAGTAACTCGAATCGAGAAAGGGATGCTAAGGTGGTTTGGGCATGTAGAGAGGATGCATGAAAGAAGGTTGACTGGAAAAATCTACAAGGCGAATGTAAGTGGAAATGTTGGAAGAGGAAGGCCGAGACGAATGTTTCGCGATCAGATAGGAGACATTCTAAAAAAAGGCCAAGTGTAAAAGTACTCTAATCCGGCGAGCATGCATGAAGAGATTAATTAATGTTGATGAAGCGGCAATTGTATGCCAGGACCGTAGCAAGTGGAAGGAGGTAGTCTCTGCCTACGCCGTTGGGAAAAAGGCGTGATTGTATGTATGTGAATTTGATAAAATAAAAGGTTAATAATAAATGGGAGAGTAAGGAAACTCATAATTATTTTAGTTAATTATGTTTTTTGTATAATTTTCAAAGTCAAGAATACGTGAATTACCTTCGACTAGTTCTAAACCATAACCGAGCTAGGTTCGTTCTTTATTTTATTTTATTGGAGCCTCGCTTATCTGGATTATAATAAGTGATATGAGTGCAAAACAAATGTCGTTATATTAAATGAAAATATCCTATGTGGTTATCTACCAAATAATTATTCTATCTAGTGATACATTTTATACATGAAAATTATACATTACGATTACTTGGAACTTTGCCGATAAATACAGCAAAAGGGCCCTTTTCTGTTTTAATCGGCAAAGTTCGTATTTTCGCATAGAACATAGTCCTAGATATTCCTCACACCGGATACAAACTTATTTCGATAAAGATACAGATCAAAGCGCAAAGAAAAACACAATTGCCCTCGCACTTGGGTGGTCACACCAGGAATCGAAACTGGTACATTCGCTTTCGTGTTAACCTTTCAACTAGCGAGCACTGTTACACACTTAATAATAATATCACTAATAGGAATTATTAAATAAATAAACGTAATCTACGTAGTGTAACTTTATCAATATTCAAATAGAAATATAAACTATGTTTTATAAGATAATATTATTATTGTAATTATTGTAAAAACTGACCAAGAGCATGCTCAGAGTAGGGTTCCGTGGTCGTTACTACAAAGAAATGCACTACAGGTGAAAAAAATATACTATGTGGAAGAGTGCACCAGCAAAAGAGCCAATCTTCATGGCACTTACGTTATTTTGTTCAGAAGCGCAGTTTTTCGGCAATAACCCAAATACTCAAAATACGAAATTAATCCTGACACATGTATAGCACTAGTGTTGCAACATGTCGAAAATATTTTCGATTAAATTACCGTAAAGCGTGAGTTGAATGCATTCGCTTAGTTTTTACTATAAAGTAATGTATATCGAACAGCACAACGAACAAAATATTTAAAGAGTTATAACGGTTTTTTTTAAATATCGCGTGTACGATTATCAATTTGATGTTTTTTTTAATCATATCTGAAATGTCATCATAATAAACCAAATAAACCTTATACATATGGGTTGTATTTACGTAGAAGTGATTTTTATCGGTTGCGTTAATGTATCTCATAATTTAAGCTACCTACTATGTATAGAAAAAACTCGTGCAAATATGAATCGGCATACTTCTTCCACTCTCTATTTTGTTATCCGTAACAAATAAAAATATCAGTGTCTGGCTTTTGTTAACATTTTCAATAATCTTACACACCATAAATAGTTGCGGAATGTGTCAGAATTAACTTCTTAGAAGAAACAATATATATAGCTATATAATTATTGTTGTGTGAATATGCAGCAATATACATACTTCGTGTAGTTTGTACTTTCAATCTGTTCCGATAAAAATCGAGGAATGCCGATTGGCAAACTCAAAGTAATTACAGTTGTATTGTATATGTTGTTCGATGTTATAAACGTTACTTTTTTTTCTAAGGAACATTACTTACCCGACGATCCCATCCGACGCATAATCCTACCAACATAGGTCTCTACGAATTTACTCATTCATAAACTAAGTTCGGGCTATTGGTCTTCTCTGCAGCGCGACCTCGAATCCATCAACAGCCTTCATCATCACGTCCAGCTTGACGCGGATCTGCGGGGTCGCGCAGGACTCCCGGTCGGCCACCACTCGGTTGAAGCGGAGCACTGATGATAGGGCTGTCTTTATCGACATCAAGGCGTACTGGTAACCTATAGAAGATAAATATGTAATAAGATAACAATTATTTCAAACATATCTGTTAATTACCCTACGTCATTGTCAGAAACTATTTAGCTTACCTAACAAAATTAAAAAGTGTGATTGTATTCGATTGAGTTGGGAGTCATCACCGCTGACAACTTTATCAAGGATGATCCTCTCGGTCAAGAACGGTCATCGTACTTCCTCTTCTTCGGCCATAGCAAGTTACACGTTAGTTAAACGATGGTTGAGTTTATCAAAACCAACTTTCGCGGATAAGACTACTGGCTCGATGGTCTGATGACGACGCACAGCGAGTTAGCAGTGGGGGATGCCAGCACAGTATCGGGAATAAAGATTAACTCTATATCTAGCAGTGATTGAATACAGGCTAAATAAAAAATACAGGAAGCTTACCGATACAATTTCTTGGTCCATTGCTAAATGGCAGATAAGCACACGGATGTTTCAGGTTGAACCGCTCGGGCAAGAAGCGGTCTGGGTCAAACTTCTCCGCGTCAGGGCCCCAGTACTTGGGGTTCCGGTGCGTGCCCCAGATTGAGACCACTACGCCGGACCCAGCGGGCAGCACACGTCCTGACGCTAAAAGGAAACAAAACTGAGTTCTATGCCATTTAAAATATATGTCAACGACACGTACGATATCAAATTATGAGCGTGAATAAGATTCAACTTACGCAAAGCAGTTTCCTGTTCGACCTTCCTGATGATGAATGGCACGGGTGGGAACAGCCGCATCGTCTCCTTGATGACACGCTCCATATACTTCAGTTGCATTAGGTCCTCCTTCTGGAAGAGGCGGTCCGAGTCACCGAACACTTCGTCCAGTCTGGAGGTACACAACTTACAATCATTACAATTTCATAAACACTGCACTCCTATTTACAACAGTCACGTCACACTGAAATGTGAGAAGGATTACTTTTATATAACTTACTCTTGAAGAACCTTCTCCTGAACGTCGGGGTACTTGGCCATCATCTTGAGCGTGTAACCGACGGCCGTGGCAGACGTGTCGGTGGCCGCGATGGTCAGCGTAAGGATCTCCTCGCGCAGCTCCAGATTGCTGTACCCCTTCTCGCCACCCGACAACTGGATCAGCAAGTCCAGAAACGTTTTATTTGTATAATTTGAAAAATCTGTGAACAACGCATACCGGTTGGAGCTTGGTCGCAACTATAATAAATTTTAAAAAAGATTAAACACTTTCTCTTTTTCCAACGGTTAACATACCAAATTCACGGTCTACCTCAGGACACTTTGCCTGTTCCGTTGCTAGTTCTACTCGTTTCTTCGTAATAACCTGTGAAATCAAGGAAAACAAAAAATACTTACATAGAAAGTCAGTTTCTATAGTAAATTTTATGACGGTCACTTTTTCAAATGGATAGCAAGTTCTACTTGTACCTAAAGTTAATTTACCGAAGTTTAACTTTACTAAACATAGAAAAGACATTGATCGTGCTTTACTATGCTGAAGGGAGATTGCTTTACCAAGAAGGGTGCGACTCTTAATGAAAGAAGATGAAACTCACGTCATTAGTGAATCCGTGGAGGATCTTTAAGCCTTTCTTTTGCTCGAGGTAATCAGAGAAGAACTTGTACAGCCAGTCCGGCTGCAACCAAAGATGGAAGATCCTCTTGCACACTAGCTCTAGGACTTTGTTCAGCTCCACTAAAAACGGAGCCTTTTTGTCTTCCTGAGCGTTTATTTTTACACCGAAAGCCGTTTCTGTAGGGATACACAGTCAACTGTAGAGAAAATTAAACTCCCTGCTACTAACGTACAGAAGTATGCGCCATTCTTTATATTTCTCATTATTACACTTTTAAAAATCCATACTAATATTATAAATGCGAAAGTGTGTCTGTCTGTCTGTCCGTGTGCCTATCTGTCTGTCTGTTACCTCTTCACTTTTAAATCACTGAACCTATTTGGATGAAATTTGGAATGGAGATAGTTTGAGTCCCGGGGAAGAACATAGGCTACTTTTAATCCCAGAAAAATACCCTTATCTGCGATAAACGAATTTAAGGCGGACGAAGTTAGTCATAATTATAAATGTCAATACCTAATTTGCAAAGTTAAGGATTTTCAGGCGGTGAGGATTCGTTTAACATTTTTATAACTTAGTGCAAAAAATACTAGATACGATACTAGTATACGAATGTACGTATTAAAGTCAAAAGTTGAAAAACTCGACGGATCGAGCGGGGTCTAACCCACGTCTCCAACCGCTCTCTCCTCCCGCCCAACATGGGCGACCCAGCAATTGGTTCGTCGATGCTTCGAGCTCATGCGTCGAATTTTTCAACCAGTTGTTTAATTTTTCTTATACGCGTTAAAGACTCTTTTACCCGGCACCATCGATAGGTATTGAGAATGAATAGTAACGATGTGCTGCACTGCAACCATACGTATGAATGTTTCATATGCGAAGACCATGAAAATGAAGAATAATAAACGTTAATGCAGGCATGCCATCTTACTGTAGGTACTCACCACAGACTGAGTCCAGGGTGTAGGAGCTGATGAAAGGCCATGAACTGAACTTTTTCCCATCCGCCTTTTCCCCCACTTTTTTAGCCAGCGTCATACTTTGCTCTGCGAACACCGGCACAAAGCTCTCAACCACCTTCGGGGTGAATGCTGGCAACAGAATCTTTCGCCGTGGTCTCCAGATTGAAACTGAGAAAATCAACTCAATTAATTTATCTTTTTGTCACAACAAGATGTGGAAGCGATAGCAATTCAAGAAAAGACAACCCATAACAGGAGAAATTGATACACGCGATCAAAGAAACCAGACCCCAAACTGAAGGAACAAGAGAAAGATTAGCATTCAGTTATCTACTCAATATTTATGTTGCTGCCAAACATAAGTCATTCAAGGAAAAAATCATTAAGAATAAACTTATGATGCCATAAATTTGTCGTAGGTCCCGTAGGTAGGTGTGTATAGCAATAAATTGGTGAAAATACTCACGAGAGAGTGCGTGTTTATATATCAACTGACCATGGAATGAACGTAGGCAAGCAACGTCTCTCCAAATACTAAGTGAGAATTAGATGTCGGTACGCGGCCATCGACAAGGTATGGCCTTGTCGAGTTAATAGAGACCGACAGTTACCTGGAGCAAATATTCCTCCGTAGCCAATTATTGCCCTCAGAAAACGATGCAGGTCGTCCTTTTCTAAGCAAGTCTTCAGCACCACTTCGATATCCACGGGCTCAACAGCAACTATTGTACGAAAAAAGACAAAACATACGTTTTTATACCTATTGTTTTAACCTTTACTTGCATGAATAAAGTAGGTATTGTGGTACTACGTATTTAATGTAATTAAGTACTTTATTTATTGAACATTATACATGCTCATGCAAATTAGGTAGGATTTTTTAAGTATGGCTTACAAGAATACATGTGCATGAACAAATAGCGGTTATCTAAACTAGGTATAGTATTTCCTTAGATAAACAAAAAACAAGAGGTTTTGCAAAGTATGAGGTGAAAAGCAAAATAACAATTACAATTTTTTATCATATAAGATAGTTAGTGGCCTAAAAATTAAGATTGAACTTTTGATTAAAAGTTCTTTGGTTGAGTAGTTCTTTAATAGAATTTTAAAGATACAGAGGGCGCGACTAGTGCTAACTTGATTGAAAGTTTCAAGCCAAGTACGTAAAGTTGCGATAGCTCAGTTGGTGAAAACATTTCTGCGTTAACGAAGAGGTCGCAATTTCAAATTCCTGCTTGCAATTTAATAGGTCGCATAGATGTTTTCGTTAACAATCGAACTCTGCGTTATAATATTAATGTATATTTCTTTATTAATTACGAAAATAGACAGCAAAGCGTACATTAACTTTGACAAGAAGGGCCGGAAAAAGCGAAGTTATTTGGTTTTATTTCTTTAAGAATACCTAGAGATAACACATCACACTAAAGTATAGTATAATGGGGTAGTTTTCTGAAGTCAATATAATTTAATTAATACCGATTTTTTTTTAAATAACAGTGATATTTTGCTCATTTGAATATTTACAAACACTAAATAATAGGGAATAAGGTACTAAAAACAATCATAATGCTTGCCCAATAATGCTTAAGAATCTGGGCGATGTTTTGTATTTTGTAAACTCTCAAATTTCATCCAAATCGTTAGAGCCATTTTCGACAAATCAAATACGTCCTTATTACATTAAATGAGCACTTCTTTTATAAATTTATCTTCATACTAATAGTTGCCTCCAATTTCGTTTGCGGAGGAGAAAAGGGTATATTTTCGTCAGCGAAGTTAGTTAAAAAATATTCTTGAGCCATCTGGAGATACCCAGCTACCCGTGTGCCAAAAAAATATTTGAAATCCGTTTAGCCGATTTGGCGTGATGAAGCCACAACGACACACAAAGCATTAAAATATTATATACATTTCAGTGACCTCAAAATAGTCCGTTACAATATATATTTTTTTAATATCTTCAATGTACAGATATTTTATTTTTACAACTTTATAATAGTATATATAGATTTAAACAAAGGTACTCACCAAAGTAGAGAATATGGCCGAGCCAGACTCTGATTATCCCATCGTGTTTAATTGCCGAGTAGCTGGTATCTTTCAGGGAGGTCATGATATCTGAAAAAAGTACACAATTATTGCAAAATCCTTCAGATTTATTCATTAGGAAACTCAATGCTTTTTCAACTTCAAAAAGTAAGTAGTTTAAGATGTTATGGCGCCAGTTTTATTCTAAAAATTCCGTGTTCTTGTGGAATTATCAGGAATCCAAAATATTTTTAAGCTATTTAAACAGTAAAATTTTATATATTAAACTATACTATACAGCATAGGATTTCAGGTTTTATAAAAGACATGTATATAAAACTTCAAATCCCAATAAATGAAAAAATCACCTACTCTCAATATGTTCTAGACAATAATCTTATCTAAAAGAACCGAACTAAAGAATCTAAAAAAACTAAACTATTTTGTAAGAAAATAAAATATTACTTTCTTACAAAATAGTTTAGTTTTTAACCGATTCCCAAAAACGGAGGCTCTCAATTCGGTTCTTTTTTTTCATGCTTGTTACCTCAGAACTCCCTCATCTGTAAACCGATTTAGAAAATACTTTTTTAGAATGAGGAATGTGTCACATCAATCTTTTTAAATGAAATCAGGATATTTTCATAAATTACAAATGTGGATTTACGTATATCCGATATTTGTATTTGCCGTTGCGGCTTCATCACGAAAAATCGGCTTAACGGATATCAACTATTTTTGGTACACGGGTAGTTGGGTATCTCCAAATGGTTATAGAGTATTTTATACCCCACTACCCTGAAGAAAAAAGAGAGGTTATGACTTTTTCTCCTCTGCGAACGAAGTTGCGGGCGCCTCCTAGTAATAGTATAAAATTCTTAACCCCCGTAACTATAAATATTATACCGTTCGAAAGAGGCACACGTATCATTTATTAAACATGCGGCTTTGCAGCGGAAGACCATATACACTGTCTTCCATAAGTAGTCTCATTATCTGATTCATTTCTCTCTTGCGCAATAGGCTATTCAACAACTTTTTTCTGTGGTATATAGAACGACCTCTCAATAATACAAATATTGGGGATAAAACTACTTCAATAAGGTAAAAGTATTTCTGGTGTTGCTCCTAAAATTTATAATAAGATACCTAAGGCGATACGAGATAGTTCAATTACAAAATTTAAGCGTGAATTGATGAAATTGTTAGTAGATAAAGAATATATAGCCTTAATGATTTTTTAAATGATTGTAGCTTTTAATTGAATGGACTAATTGTGACATGAATGAAGATTTAACTAAATATTATTGTCTGTGGGACATCCCATTAATGTGTATTTCTAATTTTAATTTTAATATTTAATTTTATGACATAATTTGTACGCCGAAAGGCAAAACATGGAGGACATTTTATCTTAAACAATAAAACGTTACGTACATTGACTCATATTTTACAAATAAATTATCTTTATCTTTATCTTTAAAAACTCCCCGAGATACAACAATGTTAAAATCTCATTTTTGGACTTTCCCAAAAAACGCTTCATACTTTAGCTTAATGACGTCACGGTTAGTACCTTAGGGGAAATTAAGAACTTTGTTCTGCAGCTATGTTAAAACGTGCGTTTATCGACATGGTTTCATAACAAAAGTTATCATACATTTTATGGGTCTGGTCTTCTCTCTTCAATGGTCTTATTAGTTATTAATATTTTCATACTTTAAAAATGGATGTTCCCACCCATTAGGTCAAGTAAGATATCGCAATCAAAATTTTGACGAAGTTTCTTATCTTGCTTGTATTATCAGGATCTTTTATAATGTTTAGAAATTTTGAGATCAGGCAAAATCCCCATGGTTTATCTCGTATCGATTGCCGTGCTTTATGTAAAAATTGAATCCCATTAACCATACATTGTAAAAAGGGGGCCCCGACTACGCATCTCAATAATATCTACAACATATAACCAATTACTGTATGGCGTGACCAGTGATCAGTATCAACATGCAGTTTTCATAGTAAAGTATATGGTTGGCAGAAAAAACAAACATGTGATTATTCAACATTATTTTTTACTATAAAATAAATGCCTCTTTTATAATAATTTACGGCATTAAACCTTTATCGTCCTTTCATATTTTTAAAACATTAAACTTCGAATGACATTAATTCATGTCATTTCATACAACTACATAACCAAAGGGGTTACCCCGAATCTCAAAGATCTATGTTCGTAACATGCTGTTCCTCTCGCTCTCATGTTATGCTGTATTTGAGTAAGCGGAATGGCGTTATACGAACTTCTTTTATCGGATTTCGGAGTAGGCACCCACACCCCGCTAGCGAAGGTGCAAGTTGGTCTTTCTTAAGAAAGATCTTTGGAATCTTAAGGACGGGTAAAAAAATGTATATTAATTTTTCTACTTGATATCCAGCTAGGGAGAATCCAAATAACTGATCACTGATGACCACGCATAACTTTTTACAGAGTCGTCCGATTTTGATACTTTATTTTTATTAGAAAGGGTCTGTCTTCGACATTGTTCCTGTAAATTAAAAAAAAATAACAATCCTAGGGGTACGAAAACAGGGGATGATTGATCGTTCACTCACTGATTTGTAATGTATGACCATGCATACATTTTTACAGAGTAGTCCGATTTTGATAATTATTTTTTTATTTGATACCTCCAAGTTGGTGCCATGCTAAAAATTAAGCATGTAGTTATTAGTAGATTATAGCCACAAAGAAAAAAAAACTAAAAAAATAACCGTCGAAAAAACTGAAAACCATAAAACAATAAACCTTTTTTTATTTAATTATGTTTCTTTAATTTACTTACGAGTAACCATTTTTCTTCTCAGTGTATACAATATATATATACAATTAATGTTATTTAAAAGTCGGTACCATCGTGTCACAACGTACTAAAATCGATAATCCATACTAATCCATACTAATATTGGTATGGAGATAGTTTGAGTCCCGGGGATGGACATAGGCTACTTTTTATCCCGGAAAAATACCTTTATCCGCGATAAACGAATTTAAGGCGGACGAAGTCGCGGGCAGAAGCTAGTTTTCTATATTTTACACATTATGGCACCGACGCCAAAATAAGATTAATTGTAATTGTATATACGGTATCGACTGAGTAGAAAAAACGGATACTCGTAAGTAAATTGATTAAAATAAAAATACCTTTATTATTTTTGACTTTTTTCTGCGGTTATTTTTTTTCTGTAAAAAGGTTTCTATACACTATGTGTTAGTAGTAACTCAACTAAATAGGATTTTTTTCAATGTGTTCCCGTAGGAAAAGTTGTTCATATTGACAGGTACCACCGGTTTAAATTAGAGGAAATAAAAAAACACGGTGTTAAACCTGCTATTCCTTAAAAAATATAAATAACCTTAAAAATACTCATGTACTTATTTTTTTGCCAACCATACTTTGCTATAAAAACTGCACGTTGATAACGATCACTGTAATTATTATAATTTCTAATTAGATGCGATCTTCAACAACGAAAATGCTTACTAAGAACAAGAGATTACAGTAGACTTTTCTGTTATTGCGTGACAAAGGGTATAATAGCCTTTGAAAAATTGCTCCCTTGCTCCCAGCGTTTTTATTTCGAAACTATAACCAAACGATGGGTTTTGAAGATGTAATACCCTGCACAAAGATTCATTCCTCTGTTACCCATATTGAATAATAGGACTTCCGACGAAAAGCTGACGCATTTTATCTCACCCGCGCGATTTTAAAGGGACGCACAAAGTTTCATCCCTCTGTTACTCCCTAAGGGTTCAAGATACCCGATAAACTCCAAAACTGTTTTATATTGATAGCACTTTGATAGTTTAGTTAGAAGAAATAAAATAAAACAGTTTTGGAGTTTATCAAGGGTATTTTCAACCCCCAGGGAGTAACAGAGGGATGAAACTTTGTGCATACCTTTAAAATCGCGCGGGTGAGACACAATGGGTCAGCTTTACGCCGGAAGTCCTATTATTTAATATTACTGCTATTAAATGGGTACTTAATATGAGATTTCAAAAATATATTGTCTTAAAATATATACTCGTATATATATATCTTTTTTATTTTATTGGGGGCAACCGAGCAGACGGATCGCCTGATGGTAAGCGATCACCGTCGCCTCTAGACACTTGCATCACCAGAGGAGTCACAAGCGCGTAGCGGGCATTTCAGGCACTTGCAGGCTTGAAGGCTCGCATCGGCTCGTAAATACTACCGGCGATACTTAAAGGTGCGTCCACACTTGTATCATTTGCTCGTATCCGATCACCGTGCCGTAGCATGACTGCGTATCGCACTGCTTAGACGCTTACTGTCGGCGCGCCGATCATACCCTACTCGTCCGATATAACTGTGTGATACGCGTAGCAAAATGGATTTCGAGCGATCCCATCGGCGCATCGTCCAAACGCGTGATCGTGACAATCGATGAAGCCGCAACGACACATACGACCAGTACAAACATACAAAAAATGCAAGATATCGTTTTTCCATTCAGTGTCCTTCGAATAGTTTTTTCGAAAATATTTTTAATGTACAGACATTTAATTTTCACAACTTTATAATAGTTTAGATGTTCTAAGTATAACCTAAAATAATGTGTGTTTTAAAAATATTAGGAATAATCTGTATTATGTTATATTATATTAAAATACCCTCCTGACTCCCTGTGCCCCCAGGGGTCTCAGCATATACGCTATTAAGGGCACCGAGGGCCATTTTCTTTTTTTTTATGTAACTATTTTGAAATCTATAAGGAATTAATTTCTAATGATTTTTAGATTTAAATGCAGCTAATTTGATATTTCTTTCATTTGAATTACGGAGCTATGTGAGTCTTAAAAAGAGTGCTCTACTGCTCCCACAACGACTCTATTACGTATTCTAAATGTACGAAAAAATTCAATTCTATATTTTCACAACAACCTTTAGTACCGGCGTACCCGATTAGCACCCCCCGAATGTATAAGTATAAAATACTCACCCTCTGTGCTCCCAGTAAATTTATGCGCTACTCCGATGCCGGGCAGGTGGCCCTCTAGGCCATCGATGCGCGACGCAAGCGCATACATCCTCCTCCGCCGGTAGCGGTACACCACCAGCCATAGCACAGGCACAAACAACAACAGGAGCAGCATAATTCTATATACTAACTAAAACCACTGTGTCTCAGCACTCAGTCCTATCAACACCACTACTTATCGTAATTAAAAAAGGTCCGTATATCGTGAAGATCGACAGCCCGCCTTGAGTGTTGGCGGCAAAGAGTAAAATGGTTGTGAATACGCAAATCAAATGCTTATAACGAGAATTTCGTCGGTTGTTCAAGGGCACGTGTCACACGTGTTGATAAAAAATCAGCCAAAGTACAGGTCGAACCGCGCACAATTAAGGGTTCCTGATCAAGATTATTGTATACATATTTTATACACTACTAAAAATTATTATTTTGAAACACAGTGAATAGTAGTTCAGGTTTAAAAGTACATGTATACATAAATTGTTTGTTTTTAGCCTATAGTTATCATTAAAGTAAAAATGTTCAATAAATTATATATATTATTATTACTAGCTTTTGCCCGCGACTTCGACTGCGTATAGCTCGAATTTCAAAGAATCCTTCTTTAGTGCGCCTCTACATACATCTCTAACGAAATATGTGTTTCAATTCCCGTATTACTTTTTTATATACTTGTTATTTGAAAAAAAAAAACAGATGTAGTTAATTGGACAGTTGAGATTTATCTATTGATAATATTGAACATTAGGTAGTTTTTTTATAAATACTGAAAAAATACTGCAGTACTTCTTTATATACCATTAACTAAAAAAAATGGCTTTTAACGGATAAATGAAAATATCCCACCCCTTCCCCCCACTTCCTATTTAAATCATTTAGAAAACGAAATTTTCCACGAAATTAGTTGGTTTAGTTTTAAATGTACTAACACTCAAAAATCACACGTTTCTCATACAAACTGTTACCCCCTTTCAGGAATGAATTTCCAAAAATGTTGAAATTGGTTTTCTAGATTTTTAATGAAGAGTATATACGCGAAATATTATACCAGTTACCTATTCAAATAATCACAGGTTTCCCATACAAAATGTCAACACTGAAATTTGTTTTCTAAGATTTAAAAGAAGAGTCTATACGCAAAATATTAAAACAGTTATTCGTAAGGAACCAGTAATGTACATGGATCCAGTAATGTACAAAATTGTATTTAAAAGCGAAAATTAAGAAAAAGGAGACAAATTAAGCAGTAACAACATTTGGACCATAAAGTATAGACTTTCCAGACTATAGAAAAATATGACATGCGCGTTGACCATTTTGTTCATAAAAAATAACATAAACAAAATTGTGCTGTGCTGTTTTTTTGTAATTATGCAATTTTCTTAACAAAATCGTTAAGAAGGTTGGGTGAAGTTTTTGTGTATATTTTCTAAATTCTTTACATAAAATTATTATTCGAAGGTAATGGCGCGCTTGAATATAAATAGAATGATTTAGAGACATTGTTTATCACTGGATCATATTTTTTGTAGATATCCAATCTTAGACCATTGTACATAATTGGTTCTTGGGAATTTTTTATGGCTATCCAGTGATGTACAATATGTTAAAATGAACTAGAAAATTCCTCATCAAATTAGAAACCAAGAATATCGAAGCTGCCAAGAAAAAGAGGGTCAAAAAAACTTGTTTTTGAAGACACAAATTTCGAAAATGGCGTCCATTTTGGAATTAAAGATGGCGGACATCATTTTCAACGAAAAAGTCATCATGGGAGTCGTTTTCTAGTTTTTAAGGGGCGCAGATTTCAAACTTGGCGTCCATTTTGGAATTCAAGATGGCGGACATCACTTTCCTCGAAAAAGTAATCATGGGAGTCATTTTCTAAGTTTTTGGGGGTACGGATTTCGAAAATAGCGTCCATTTTGGAATTCAAGATGGCGGACATCACTTTAAACGAAAAAGTCATCATGGGAGTTGTTTCTAGTTTTTTAGGGGCGCAAATTTCAAACTTGGCGTCCATTTTGGAATTCAAGATGGCAGACATTACTTTATGTGAAAAAGTCTTCATGTGAGTAATTTCCTTGGTTTTTGGGGGTGCAGATTTCAAAAATGGGGTACATTTTAGAATTCAAGATGGCGGACATGACTTTTAATGAAAATCTCATCAAGGATGTCGTTTTCTAGGTTTTTGAGGCGCCATCTTGAATTTCAAAATGGACGTCAATTTTGAAATCTGCACCCCTAAACACCTAAAAAACGACTCCCATATGACTTTTTCGTTAAAAGTGATGTCCGCCATCTTAAATTCTAAAATGGATGCCATATTCGAAATCCGCACCCCCAAAGACCTAGAAAACGACATCCTTGATGAGATTTTCATTAAAAGTCATTTCCGCCATCTTGAATTCTAAAATACACACCATTTTTGAAATCAGCACCCTCAAAAACTTACTCATGACGACTTTTTCACATGAAGTAATGTCCGCCATCTTCAATTTCAAAATGGACGCCATTTTTGAAATCTGTGCCCCTAAAAAAGTAGAAAACGACTCCCGTGATGACTTTTCCATTGAAAGTGATGTCCGCCATCTTGAATTCCAAAATGGACGCCATTTCCGAAATCAGCACCCCCAAAAACCTAGAAAACGACTGATATGATGACTCGTTAAAAGTGATGCCCGCCATCTTGAATTCCAAAATGGACGCCATTTTCGAAATCCACACCGCCAAAAACCAGGAAAACGACTCCCATGATGACTTTTTCGTTAAAAGTGATGTCCGCCATCTTGACTTCCAAATAGACGTCATTTTTGAAATATTTAAATGCTTCCTTGATGAAAGTGTCCATTATTGGGGTGTCCATTCCAGGATCTCCACTGTCCATTCAAGGATTTTACAAGGAAATCAGGCTCTTAAAGTTTTTATTAATTTTATAAAAATAAAAAAAAAAACTTTTTTTTCCCTTGTTTCAAAGAATGTTTATTCAGGGATATTTTAATGTATTCACTAACCGTTAAACTTAAAAAGTGAACGAAATATAACCAAAAGAAATCCAAAAGATCATTAACCCGTCCATTACTGGAGCCGTTACGTTACTCAAATAATTACAGGTTTTCCATACAAAGTTTCAACCCCAATTGAACCCCATTAGAGGATGAATTTCCAAAAATCCTTCCTTATTTCTTGCCTACGTTATAAATAATGTCTACTGTGATAATTTCAAGTCTCTGAGTTCAGTAGTTTCGGGTCTGCGTTGATATGTCAATCAGTCAGGACTTTCCCTTTTATATGTATATAATTTTGCAATTATACGCGCGTTGGTATGTGTATTGATTTTACCACTACATAACTATGTACTATATGTATCTGCTTGCCTCAAGGTTGACTGGTAGAGAATGCCCTATGGCATTAAATCTGCCTTTTGTACAATAAGTGTTTCTTTTGTGCAATAAAGATGAAATACATAAATAAATAAAGTAATTTTTAGGGTTCCGTACCTAAAGGGTAAAATCGGGACCCTATTACTAAGACTTCACTATCCGTCTGTCTGTCTGTCTGTGCGTCCGTCTGTCTGTCTGTCTGTCCACTGTATGATAACCGTGATAGCCAGACAGTTGAAACTTTCACAGGCGATGTATTTCCGTTGCCGCTATAACAACAAATACTAAAAACAGAATAATTTTATTGAAATAAAACAATATAACGGATTATATCGCGTATATTATCTCATTTTAGTTTCCGACGTTTCGGAAGCTTTCCAGCTTTCCATGGTCACGGGAGGACTGAGAAAAGATGTATTTTCCTCTGTCAAAGTTACAATTTGTGCAAACTACCCATTTTTTTGAAAAAAACACAAATAAAGGTGTACATACATGCCAGATGGGCCTAAGCTGTAAAAACAGTTACACATGTGCCAGAAGGGCTTAATTATTTTATTCTAATAATTTACCAAGTAGCATTTCACAAATGAGGCGTACTGAGGAGAAAAGAAACGCTGCAAAGAAAAACTCCCAGGCTACCGCATTACTAATTATAATATTTAAAAAACAGAGACTATTAAACTACTTTTAAAGATATAAGATATTTTACACCGTTCGGAAATTAAGGTTTTGCAGTCCAGTGTCTCGCTTGTTCCTTGATGAGATGTATTACAGGATCCCAAGCTGGTGGTGGTGACAATCCAAAATCATATGCGTAAGGAGGATTTGGAGGCCGTACGCCAGGATGTGTCTTCAATTTTAAGACGAGCGAAGTCTCCTAAAGTTAACTTACCCAGAACTGAATTCAACGCTTTGAAGAGCTTGCGTGAAGACCCAGACATCACCATTCTTCGAGCTGACAAGGGAAATGCGACAGTTGTTATGGATACTAGTGATTACAACCAGAAAGTGGAAGTACTTTTGTCAGACGCTACAACATACAAGCTTGTTAAGCGAGACCCAACGGCGAAAGTAGTAAAAACGACAGCCGAGCTGATAAGTAATCACTCTGAAAATCTTAATCTGGATGTGAAAAGTTTAGTGCCTTCTTGCCCGGTGCCACCAAAGTTGTACGGGTTACCGAAGATACATAAACCTGGTGCTCCGTTACGCCCTATAGTGAGTCAAATCGATGCTCCTACCTATCGATTAGCTCGGCACTTAGCAGGTGTACTTTCTTTACTGCGAGGTTAGACGGAAGCATACACAAGGGACTCATACCATTTTGTCAGTGAGATTAAGGATTTGAGACTAACTGATATTAACTTCATCAAGTTATGGTCAGTTTTGATGTCCAGTCTCTCTTCACATGCCTACCAGTTCAAGAATGTATCGAAATTGTGAAAAGAAGATTGGGTGAACAACAGATGGCAATAGAATATGCTGAGTTATTACAACACTGCCTTACATCTGGCTATATGCTATGGAATGGTGAATTCTAAGGGCAAGTTGATGGTGTGGCAATGGGGTCTCCGGTGTCTCCTGTCGTCGCCGATATTTTCATGGAAGACTTCGAGGAGAGAGCGCTTTCATTGGCACCTGTCAAGCCGAGGATCTTTAAAAGATACGTAGATGATACCTTTACTATTTTACCTTGATCTAGTGTTTCAGCTTTCTTAGACCATCTGAACTCCATGCATAGTAAAATTAAATTAACTATGGAGTTGGAAAATCAAAATTCACTTGCATTCTTAGATGTGCTAGTAATTAGAGGTCCTAAAAATGACATAGGTCATACTGTATATAGGAAACCTACGCATACAGATAGGTATTTGAATGGCAAATCTCACCACCATCCCTGTCAACTTGCTACAGTGGGTAAATCTTTGTTTCAAAGAGCCAGGGGTATCTGCGACAATCAACATTTGACTGCTGGGTTACAGAATGTCAAACGTGCGCTTCGAGCCAACGAGCTCCAGATACCACGTTCCAAGCAGAATCCCAGTATGAAGAAACCAACAGTCGATCGTAAACCTGCCGTATTACCATATGTGAAAGGGGTCACAGACAAGATCGGAAACATCTTGAAGCGTGCTTCTATAAAAACATATTTCAAGCCGTTGAAGAAGGTGTCTCAATACCTTAGACCCGCGAAGAGTAGCACGCCTTTGCAGAGTGCAAGCATTTATAAGCTGGACTGCGAGTGTGGTCTTTCATACATTGGTCAAACGAAACGCAGTGTATAAACCCGGGTGAAGGAGCACATAGCAGATGTCAAGCATCGTCGGTGTAATAGGTCTGCAGTCTGTGAACATGTCATTGACAAACCAAACCACTCAATTAAGTTTGATAAACCTTCTATCCTTGCGAAAGAAAAAAGATATTTTCCCAGGATGCTACGCGAGGCTATTGAGATTAAAAAGCATCCTAATTTCAATAGAGAAGATGGATTGTCACTACCGCCAGCTTGGGATCCTATAATATATCTCATCAAGGAACAAGCGAGACACAGGACTGCAAAACCTTAATTTCCGAACGGTGTAAAATATCTTATCTGTTTAAAAGTAGTTTAATAGTCTCTTTTTTTATTTTAATATTATAATTAGTAATGAGGTAGCCTGGGAGTTTTTCTTTGCAGCGTTTCTTTTCTCCTCAGTACGCCTCATTTGTGAAATGCTGCTTGGTAAATTATTAGAATAAAATTTCTACAGCTTAGGTCTTTACAGCTTAGGCCCATCTGGCATGTATTTACACCTTTATTTGTGTTTTTTCAAAAAAATGGGTAGTTTGCACAAATTTTAACTTTGACAGAGGAAAATACATCTTTTCTCAGTCCTCCCGTGACCATGGAAAGCTAGAAAGCTTCCGAAACGTCGGGAACTAAAATGAGATAATATACGCGATATAATCCGTTAAATTGTTTTATTTCAATGAGTAATAATCGCGGAAACAGAAGATAATAGAATAATTTTATGTCTGTCTGTCTATATCAGTAACCAATATAATATGATCGAACACCGCGTACATTTTGCTTAGGAGTAGGGATCAGCTAACACTGGATTTTCATAGATACGGCCGGTTGAAGCGTATATTTTGTACGGAGCCCTCGGTGCGTGAGTTTGACTCGCACTTGGCAGGAAGATGTCACTGTGCAATGTGTGGTAATTAATTTACAGTCATTTAATTTTGATGTAATTATTAAATCAATTATTCAATTAAATATGTTGATATCCGTACCTCCTCTTCTAAACTTAGAATTATTTTGGCAAAATCCTTCTTCAGTGGCTTATTTACGTCCAAACGTATTAAATTTAGCGCTATCTGTTAGTTTAGCAGGAAACTCAATAGTCGTATTAGTCGTAGCTCGCATTTCAAAGAAGTTTGCACCTCCTTCCTAAGTAGCGCGATAAGATTCAGGTGCAAACTTAACTCAATCAAGTGTAGTAGCCACCCCCTTCGTTAAGAGGTTGAATTTTTATAACCTGGCTGGGGATTTTCTCGACAGATTAGTAAAGTTTGCATCAAAATCTGTTCAGCCGTTTTCACGTGATGCGCGTACAAATAAACAGACAAACAGACAAAAATTACTCCATCTAGCGATGACCATCTGTATTCATTCTTCCTATGCGGTCGCGATACTGTATAAATTTACATGACATTTCAAAAAATGATTACATATTTCTTGAATTCGTTTTATCCGTGAATGATGATGATTTTTATGATGCAAAAATAAGGCAAATTATTAAAAGTAAAGAACCAAAAAGCGTTTACAACGAACGCCATCCAGTAACGCAAACAGGTACTAACGTGTCACATTGGTTTCAAGGCAATTATTTCTGTATAAATTCTTCGGAATAAAAATTTCACAGTTAGCAAAAAGTGATGATTTTTCATTAATTGCTAAAAAGAACCCGTTTTATGTATTTATTTTATTTATAAACCATACTTTTGTAAATGTTTATCATTCAGAGATAATCGTAAGTCCAAAAAGTACAACGGGCTATTATTATCCGGCTATATTAAGATATACTCTTATTTGTATGATACGTCATATACGGAAAGTGCGTTCTTTGCATAATAGTGTAGGTAGTAATATTGTTGCTAGGTTACCAATTGTTTATTAATTATTTAGAAATTAAAAAACTCGGGTTTTTCTAAGGCTTTTCCATTTATTGTTAAAAAACCCATTTTATGAATGAATATCCTCGAAAATTGTAGCCTATGTCCTATTCTAATATCTAAGCTATATTACTGAAGAGTTATACGCAAATCTGCTGTGTAATCTTTGCGCAATATTGGAACGTACATACATACTTTCACGGTTATAATATAGTAAAGATAAGGGTTAGGATTTACACCAGTGGCAAACTGAAAAAGTACGCGAATTGTAAAAGCGTATCACTTTTGTCCTATTGTTGAAGAGACCAGTTTTTCGGTTTAAACTTAACTGTCAAATGCATTTCATAAAGTACTAGCTTTTGCCCGCGACTTCGTCTGCGTAAAGCTCGAATTTCAAAAAATCCGTCTTTAGTGCGCCTCTACATACATCTCTAACGGAATATGTGTTTTAATTCTCGTATTCCTAGCGTCGGCAGTTTAGGCTATGCATTGTCTGTCAGTGGTCGGAAACTCTCATACAAAAATAAGATGTATGGCGATCGAGTTACTTCACCAACAACATAATACGTGAATAAGGTAATGGCAACACTGATGGGATGTCATTCGTGTCGAATCCTGACGTCTGTTAACCTAATGGTGGTTTTCATTCATTTTGATAATTATTCTGAAGTTTTTGAAATTTGTTGTGGCGTTGAGTTGAGCAAATTTGCTCCGCCGCTCAATTAACTGTGTGCGTGAAATATTGTAGAGACAGAGACTCGTTATGTTTTGAGAAAGACTCGTGGTGTTTTGAGATAGTGTTTCTACAAAAAGGTTACTAACGAGAATTTTCCATAGACCAGGGGGCCCCGTGTGCTCTTATGGAATAAACGGTACCTATTGTTAGGAGGTATACTTAGCATTAAACCTCTCAGTAGATTATGTACTTATCACACATTGATATTAAAGAACTAATAAACTATAAAATTTTTGTAAAATTTCAATGTAAATTTCAGTTTATTAAGAATTTAATAAAGTTTTCATCACATTTATGATTTGTTTAATTTTTACTCGAACAGTAATTCTGATTATGAAAGTCGTGCTACAGTGAGTAACTTCGGTAATCACCGGATATGGTAAACCCTACTCTGTGCATAATCGGTTTTTCACTACACTACTTTTAAAATTGTGATGACATGGCAACATTTGATTTTTCTTATATTGGTGGAGTATTCACCCGATGGTAATACAAATCGTTCAGAAAAAAATAGTATGAAGTTCCGTCTCTTAAAACGTAGTGATTATATTCTCTTTGTTGTCTGTCAATAGTTATGTCACGTTACTTTGTTATATACCTGTAATTAGAAAAAAAAACAGATGTAATTGGGCAAATTGAGATTGAACTATTGTTGCTATTGAACATAGGTAGGCTTTGCAGTTTTTTTTTATATACCACATTAACAGACCCGATCAAGCTTCGTGAAGAGCTTGCTCTCGAGCAAGCCACGTAAAACTGTAACAGGTCGACACTTTCCCAAATTCGCAACTATAGTTAATTTGCTACTTTCCCTAATTCGACACTTTAATTCATTCGCTACTTTCCCTAACTCGACACTTTTTTGTATTAGGCACATGGCTTATCGGATATATTCCTATTTTGACACTTTGGTACAGTCGATGAGAAAACATATTGTATTAAAACATAAAACAACTGAATTTATTGAAACTCTCAAAACAACACCTTGAATAACTAAAAAGTACCCAAGTACATCACAATACATGTCTTATTACAATTATATGTAAGTACCTACTAGTGTCATACTTTCTAGCGGTGAAATGATATCGTACGGAATAAAACTTATATCAAAAAAAAATGCAAATAATCTACGAAATTGTACGCTAATTAAAAAAATATACTATATGTACTTACGAGAAAACAATGATAAATTGTTCACCGCTAGGTACACACAACTAATCATCACATAATCAATCATAATCATGGTGACAGAATTAATCATCGTTTTCTCGTAAGGTCGTGTAGTATTCGTTTTTATTAGCGTACAATTTAGTACATTATTCGTATAATGTTTTGATGTAGGTTTTAATTCCGTACGATATCATTTCACCGCTAGAAAGTATGACACACTTACTAACTAAACATAACACAATGATGCCGAATATGTTAAGACAGAATATTTATATACACAAGTAATCCTACCTACTTAACACGTTTTGTTAGCGATCTTGTCGTATTTATCAGACTTAATTGGTTCAAGCATTGCCGCATTTCAATTTTGTTTGTGGTATAATCATTAATTATGTGATCAATGCGTTGGTCCAACAACATAGACCGCTTTTTTCTATTCTTTTCACTAATATAAATGCTTTTTTGCCGTATTCGGAAATCAACACTATTAGCTTCCCTCTTTAAAATTGAAACATATAAAAATAAGCTTGGTTTTCTTTCTGAAATATTATGTGCTAATCGATGATGCCATGCTTCAACTAAGTTTATAGTTCGGTGGCGTTCATTATAGCAGCTTAATATATCAATGTATGTAGTTAACCAAGTTTCAGCCATATATTGATTAAATTTGTCGAATTCAGGTCCTTGTGGCGATTTCTCAAATACTGTAAGCCAAGCCTCCGGAAGATCTAATATTGGTAAAAATGCCATAGCTGCACAGCAATTGACGTATCTACGGTTTTCTTTATTCGAAGTATATTCAGGATCCATTTCAACGTTAATATTTAATTCTTTTGCTTTTCGTAATAGACACTGTCGATAGTGAAAGAAACATCCAACTATTTTGGCCAAGGGATAAACGTCTTTTATAGCGTTAATAGCGGCGTTTTCAAAGTCAACATGAAATTTGTCCGGTGAAAAAGTTGGTAATGTCGTCTTCAGAAAATGCAATACTCTGAGGTATGTTGATTTTGACTTGTCCGGTAGAAGACAGTACATCAATGGTACTATATTGGTATCCGTGTTTGTACTACCTATGTCAGCATGAAACGAATATAGTTGTTTGAAAGGCAGTGGCACATATTTAAAGACACCGTCACAAAAAATGTCCTTAGCTTTCGATAATATTTCCGATGCGTATGATGTCATGAAGATTAATATCTTTTCAGTTGACCCATCATCTAATACTAGAAAGTTTTCTGCCAAATCTCCTGATATCTTAACTTCCTCAAGTTTTTTGTATACAGTATTTTTAACCTTCCATGCTTTTCGTCTTGCTCTATACAGTCTATTTTTAATAGAGCTAAAAGATGGAACGTCATCAACAAAATCTGAATCCGCGTGTTTTAAATGACTAAAGCATTTTTCATAAATTTTCCTTATGGATCCGAATTCTGTTTGGACCTTCATCATGCAATTATGCAAAGCTTCGTCAATCACGTTAGTAGCAGGATCAGGATCACATAGGTGTTCAGATTGACGAATTATTTTCGAATTTGCATTTAATGTCAAACTACCTCTGCAAAATTCCTTGTTCTTGCATCGCCACCAAGTACTCCTGTTTTTGTTTTCACGAACAAAGTTATATCGATAGCCACTTTTAATAATCATTTTTTTGTTTCGCTCACTTAAAATAAATGTCAGGTCTTCTCCCGCGGCCATTGCAAAATAATTTGTTGGAATTTCAATAGGTACACAACACAATTAAACGTAAATAGTAACTTTAATATAAATTACAGATTGCCGACAGATATGACAGTAGCGACAGATATAACAGTGGAACTTATCAAGTGGCCAGTACTTGACCAAGGAGATTCATAATCAGACTAATCAGTGCTTGAAAAATGTAAAAAAGGTAAAACATTTAGTCTGTTCGGAAAAGAGAAGATCGGTGAAATATATAGAAGCCAATACATTCTACGCGTCTTCTCTTTCCGAACAGACTCTATGTATCTAGGACTAAATGGATCGTGAATATACCTACGTAACAGTGGCGTGGCGTCAAGCAATTTCCAAGACAAGCTGGAGGATGTTTTGGCTTACTTTTTCTTCAGTATCAATATCAATAGAGGATGGTGCTCAATCGACCTGAAGTGGACAAGCCGGTGGGAATCAAGTTGTATGGACGCCATGCCACTGCTACGTAATACCTCATAGCAAACCGGTTTGGTATATAACGAAAAAGAGGGTAAAAAGGTAAATGAACAGTTTACAAAAAAAACTGAACTCGATAGCACAAAAGATTTAGAGCGGAATTGTACATGTTTACCAAAGTGTCAAAATAGGAATATATCCGATAAGCCATGTGCCTAATACAAAAAAGTGTCGAGTTAGGGAAAGTAGCGAATGAATTAAAGTGTCGAATTAGGGAAAGTAGCAAATTAACTATAGTTGCGAATTTGGGAAAGTGTCGACCTGTTACTGGACTCAGCAGTCCCCCCTAACATCTATTTCTGCTGTTTTCAGTGACTAACCTGGAGGCTTAAGGGGGAGCTGCAGCCTTTTTATTTCGAATGGGTATTCTGAGGGTATAAATGGTATCCAGAGTATGTACACAGATTCGCATTGAGCACAGCCAGTAATTACGATGGCTTCTATAACGTTTTTTATGTGAGGCTTTCACATGCAGCCTGGTTCCATTGCACAACTTCGGCTGATTCTCATTTCGCAGCAACATTACCCGAGCACCCACTTTTAAGATAAGTATGTGATAAGGTAGGCCAGGTGGGTTAATTGCACTTAAAAACTCTACGTGATAGTTTATGGCATCATCCGTGTTCACTACAGATCGAGTCTACTTGTATTCGTATTCTGAACCTTCGAACGACTTCAATAAAATGTTATTAATAACGGAAGCCTGCGGGCCTATAATGGTTGCGTTTGTCACGCGATAAATAAGTGACATAGCTACCGTCACCTTCTGACACGTATGTGAGTGCGAGAGTGATAGGCGCGTTATCATATCGTTTATCGCGTGATAAACGCGACCATCATAGGCTCGCTGGTCGTTCTTAGGTGTCAGAATTGCTCATTCACACAACCACTCTATGGACTTGCTGTGTAGATTATGAACATCTGGGTAAATTTGAGAGATGAGGGTTTCAACGGCCCGCACTACTAAGGCGAGATCCGATGGAATTGTCATCCTTCCCTCAGTTTCGGGATATTCTTAATTTCCTTATATAAGAAGAAACTCGGAGAATTCTCCAGCGCAAATATCGCCCTTGAGGTGCACTCGCGTATTTATCTTAAGGTGGATTTTTTTTACTAAACGCCAAATATTTGAAGCCGCGCACATCAGCTCGAGTTCCCTTCGTAAATACGGGCAGAGCCTGACAAAAGTTTCCAGCTAACAACATAGTGACTCCACCCATCATAACTTCGTTCCGTCTAATATCTTTCAAAGTTCTTTTCAGCACTTCACAACACCCTTTATGCGCGATTGTACTTTCACCCCAGACTGTTACCCCTTATTTCACCCTTTTCAGGGATGAATTTCCAAGAAGGATGAAGTTAGTTTTCTTAGTTTTAAATGAAGAGTCTATACGTGAAATATTGTAACAGTCACTCAAATTATTACAGGTTTTTCGTACCAACTTTCAACCTAATTTAACCCCGTTAAGGGATGAATTTCCAAAAATGCTAAAATTAGTTTTCTTAGTTTTTTATAAAGAGTCTATACGCGTAATATTATATCACAGTTACTCAAATAATTACAGATTTTCCATACAAACTTGCAACCCCAATTCAACAATGTTAAGGGATGAATTTCCGAAACTGCTGAAATTAGTTTTCTTAGTTTGAAATGAAGAGTTTATACCCAAAGTATAATAACAATTACTCAAATAATTACAGATTTTCAATACAAACTTGCAACCCCAATTCAACAATGTTAAGGGATGAATTTCCGAAACTGCTGAAATTAGTTTTCTTAGTTTGAAATGAAGAGTTTATACCCGAAGTATAATAACAATTACTCAAATAATTACAGATTTTCAATACAAACTTTCAACCCCAATTTAACCCCGTTAGGAGATGAATTTCCAAAAATTCGTTCTTGTGTCTTGCCTACGTTATAAATTGAGTCTACTGTAAAAATCTCAAGTCTCTAAGTTCAGTACTTTCGGCTCTGCGTTGATATGTCAGTCAGGACTTGTCCTTTTATATATCGATACCTTAGAGCACAATCGTAGTAACTGTTTGAGAAAAATGCTCGTAATTAGTACGTGAGTGCAGAAATACGTAAAGTTGAAATTCCACGGGCAAAAATATTGTAATTAGTTCGGTACTATATATCAGGAGTCGGACAAAAAGTGCCGATGACGTAAAAATTACGTACCTAATCGTGAACACAGGATGATGTTTGTATTTAAACTTCAGTGTGACATGTAGTAACGAAGTAGTATTAATGAAGTAACAAAATAATCGTAAATAAATCCATGGAATAAATAATACAGGTGGTAGGGTGATGTAGTGAATAAAATAAGGTTCACGAAACTTGTTACCATAAGGTACGATATTTTAAGATTAATTAGGACAAATCCGTGGGAACCTCAGATAAATAGGTTTAATGGCTCACCTTCATTGGTATATTTTGATTACAGCAAGAGCAGTATACGTAACATGTTTGTCACGTACCTCCAAAAACTGAAAATTGCCACAATATTCGAGTAAAGATGTCATTTTACAGCGTTTTTTTATATATTAGTAAATATAAATTTTACCTAAATATAATCGTGAAACAATAACGAAGTCAATTTATTGTTCATCTGATTGACAATGTGTCAGTCAAAAACGTACTTACTTATTGTTCATCTCATGGACAATATGTCAGTCAAAAACGTACTTACTCATTTCAAGTGGCGATATCGTTTAATAAAGAGGTTGATAAATGATAAGTGCTAATTATTTATGAAAATCAAAAATACAATTTGAAATCACCTATAAGTGGTTTGACGTCGTCCGCACTTTTTGTCCGACCCCTGAATGGATACATAACGAAAAAGCTTTTACAACTAACGCCATCCAGTTACGCAAACAGGTACTAACGTGTTATCTTGGATTCAAAGCAATTATTTCTTTATAATTCATCGGAATTAACATTTTAGATTCAACAAAATGTGATGATTTTCCATTTATTGTTAAAAATAACTCATTTTTATGTATTTATTTATAAACCATATTTTTGTAACAAAATGTTTATCATTCAGAGATGATTGCAAGTCCGAAATGTACAATAGGGAATATGCATGATTTTTTTTATCGCTTTTCTTAACAAAATATGAAAATATCGTAAAAACGATTTCAAAAAGTGAAATCAAAATTAAAATCGGCCAAGAAATACGCATGATATAGACATTTTAAACCGCTAATTTTTCCAATCTGTTTGGCAGAACCCATGTCGGGAGCGGCGAAATTTGTATACAGTTTTTTTTGTACATAAGTGTATACAAATTTTTTTGTTATTCCTTAAAAGTACTTTTTTCTTAGCTGGCATGTTCATTTCTTTTGATCAAAGCTCCTTAAATAAAGATTTAAAAAAAACTGCTAATTAGACGGCGATTTGACAGTGAGGTCCGACATGTACTGTTTCGTCATAGTCTACGCCGGCCATATAAACTCCATATTAAATTCCGTTTTGCTAGAAAGGGATAGAATGAAATGTTTGATGGCTTATATCTTAGTTAATTTTATAGCTATTCGAAAAAATATTTTTGTCTACTGTTTGTTACATGATTGAGCTTTTAAGAAAGCAAAAATAAAAAATCATGCATATTCCCTTGGGCTATTATCCGGCTATATTAAGATAAACTCTTATTTGTATGATATGTCATATACGGAAGTTGTGTTCTTTGCTTAACCGTGTAGGTAGTGTTACTGTCGCTAGGTTACCAATTGTTTATTCATGATTTAGAAATGAAATTGTCACAATGCAGGAATAAACGTTAAATGACAGAATGAACAAAAGGTCCTATTATTCCGTTTATTGTTAAAAAAAATACCCTTTTATGAATGAATACCCTCAAAAGTTGTAGCCTATGTCATTTTATGATATCTAAGCTATATTACTGCAGAATTTTACGCAAATCTGTTTTGTAGTTTTTGCATACCAGCGTAACGTACGAATTTTCCACTTTAAATTCATTTATCGCGGATAAGGGTATTTTTCCGGGATATAAAGTAGCCTATGTCCTTCCACTGGACTCAAACTATCTCCATACTAAATTTCATTCCAATCGGTTCAGCGGTTTAAGCGTGAAGAGGTAACAGACAGACAGACAGACAGACAGACACACTTTCACATTTATAATATTAAAGTATGGATTATTTTCCATTTTATTTTTTGGACACGCGGTTTAGTCCGCGATCCAGTCTGATTGCCGCTGGCAAGTGTCCTGAGGTGATGGGGTCCGTAGTCGGCGGCGCACAATTCTAAAGTCGCCTGTGGAGGTGACGATGGTCTTGGCGCCGTGCGGACTCATAGATAACTCACTTTAGGGCGCTATATCGGGCTGGTATCCCTCGTCAAAGCATCCCCAGTAGGAGGGCTCCAAGGAGGGTGGGAGCCAGACTGATGAGCCATAGTTGTAAAATGTGAAAAAAATACACCACCACCTTTATCTCCGGAGTTTATCAAACGAAAATTTTGAAATTTTCACAATTGGTATAAATAAACAAAATTATAACCATGTCTCTAGCTACCTAATTTTTTTTTTAATTTCAAGAAGCCTAATTGAACAACCCGGTTGCGTTCTTACGCGTACTTGAGGAAGCATCTTCATCCACCGTATCATCAGAAAAATCATCCGTAATATAAAAAAAAAACCCGGCCAAGTGCGAGTGGACCCGCGCACCGAGGGTTCCGTACAAACTTTCACTTACCCCAACATTTACCCGGTTTCGGTTGAGTTAAGTTTGCACCTGATATCTATGGCATTGCATTCAAATGAGGTACAAACTTAACCTGTGCAATACCGATAGTAGAATTTTCAAATTATATAACAAAGTTTCTTAATTCTTGTTATTTAATATTTCTTTATTTAATTTAGTAGAAAATTGTTTGCAATAACATTACATTGATACAATAAAAGGTTAGTAATTAATTGGATAGTAAATAAAAACTTTTTTTTTTTTTTGTTTTTTTTTTTTATTTATTCCAAAATACGCAAAATGTCAACAACCAAGTATAAAATAATAATATAAGTTAATTCTATTTTTTGTAAAATTTTCAAAATCTAGAATCCGGGAATTACCTTCGACTAGGTCTAAACCACAACCGAGCTAGGTTCGTTAGTTTTTTTATCTTATAGGAGCCTCGCTTATTGGAATTATAATAAGTGTAGTGTATACAAAACAAATATTATTGGTTCTAGTGACCTCCAAATAGTCCGTTTCAATCATATTTGTTGAAAATATCTTCAATGTACAGACATTACATTTTTACCACTTTATAATAGTATAGATATCACTAATAAGTAATTAAAAACGCATTGAATGCATTCACTTAGTTTTTACACTAAACTCAAAATACGAAGTTAATCCTGATACCGTAGTGTAGCAACATGTCTAAAAATATTATCTATAAATTTAACGTCAAGCGTTAGTTGAATGCATTCGCTTAGTTTTTACACTAAAATCAAAATACGAAGTTCATCCTGATACGGTAGTGTAGCAACATGTCTAAAAATACTATCGATAAATTTAACGTCAAGCCTCAGTTGAATGTATTCGCTTAGTTTTTACTATCAAAAAATATAAATCTAACGACTTTGTGCAACGAAGGCAATATTTACGTGTTTTGTTTTTATAACGCTTTCATTGATGTTTTTAAGAATAATATCTTAAATATCATCATTATAAATCAAATAAAACTTATTAACATGGTATGTAATAATGTATAAGAGGTTGTTATTCACTGCATTAATGTATCTCACAATACGTATTTACGTATAGAAAACATTTGGCCTGCATGAAAACTTAATTTAATAAATTTTAGTTAATTTTACTAACACATTTTGTATGGATTCTTGTTATCTGATGATAAACGTATTGAATGGAATTGAATGGAAAACTCTTTCCAATATTAATCGACCTACTTTTGACGACACGTTAGGCTCAGTTGGTTGCACAACGGCCTACAAAGCTAGCGGTCCCGGGTTCAAATCCCAGCCAGTGTGTGTGATAAGCTCCAATATTTGTTCATGGGTCTTGAATGATTTCTATGTATTTAAAAATTATAATTTATCCATATAAGTGTTTATATCGTACTAGTACCCAAAGTGCAAGTTTTACTACATGTCAATTTGTGTAAGATGATATTTATTGATTCATTAACTTCTTCCTTTATTTTGTTATACGTAACAAATACAAATATCAGTGTCTAGCTACTGTCAAACTTTGCAATAGTGGAAAACTTCATGGTTGCGCAATGTGTCAGAATTAACTTTTTATTTTGAGTGCAGTGTAGACTTATAAGATTATCATCGTTGTGAATAAGGAGCAATATATTTTGTGTAATTTGTACTTTCAATGTGTTCCAACAAAAATCGAGGATGCCGATTGGCAAACTCAAAGTAATTGTACTGTAAGTATATGTTGTTCGATGCTCTAGTTACATTTTTTTGTTTCTAAGGAACATTACACCACGATCCCATCAGACGCATAATCCTACCGCAAATTCATTGGTCCCTACGAATTTACACATTCATAAACTAGGTTTGGGCCACGTTCGGGTTATTGGTCTCCTCTGCAGCGCGACCTCGTATCCATCTACAGCCTTCATCATCACGTCCAGCTTGACGCGGATCTGCGGGGTCACGCAGGACTCCTGGTCGGCCACCACTAGGTTGAAGCGAAGCACTGATGATAGGGCAGTTTTTATCGACATCAGGGCGTACTGGTAACCTATGGAAGATATGTAAATAAGCATGATAACAATTATTTCAAACGCTTTCGTTAACATATTCACTGCCAGAAACCCGCCTAGAGGGCGCTTTGCCTGGTAGACGCTTAGCCGATACTATACGTTTCCCCGTATGTAGAGGATAGTGCGTAGCGCTACAAAAAGCTTGGCAGCAAATGTGTTAATTATCCCAGGTAATTGTCAGAACTATGTAGGTTACTTAATAAAATTAAAGAGTGTGATTGTATTGTATTCGATTGAGTAGGGAGTCTCACAACAACAAGTGACAGTGTTTGATATTTTTTTTTACTAGAAACATTAATATTTTTTTAGTGCTGTCAAGGGGTATCAAGGTTGATCCTTTCGGTCAAGACCAGTGATGTGACTTATCTAAGATAAAAGTATTTGAAATACAGATACAAGGTACAAAATACGTATTTTCATCTTGTATCTAAAATACTTTTTAGAAAGGATTTTGTATCCTCTATTTAAATACTTTTGATTAGTATCTTAGTATTTAATAAATACTTTTTCTGATAAAATACTTTTAAATGCGTAGAATGGTTATTTATTTCACGATAAATAGTAGAAAAACAATCAGAAACAATACACAAACAAAAACTTAAAATGCGTAGAACTGAGCGTGCCGTTCTTGGACATATACTCTAATCTGTGGTGCAGTTATTAATGTGAGGAAAAATTGATAGATGGCGACTCTTTCTTTTTACAAATATCACCGGCTGTTATGAATAGTTATGATTGATTTGAAGTCAGTTATTTTTTGTTTACTTTTGTGAAATTCGAGATCGCAAATATGGAAACGTAAGATTTATTTTATTCAGCTATTATATATATATCTATTTTTTATACTATATACTTGGACAATTTCGCAACAACCTGATCGACAGAACTATGCCTCAACTAGAAGGCGCCCGCAACTTCGCACGCGGAGAAGAAAAAGTTATTAAAGTTTGGCAAGCGAAACATGACATTCGAAATATGCGGCAAATTCGAAAAAATCATGACCTGGCAATACGGAATGCATAGAAACGAAGTAGGTTTTATAATTTAACAGATTTTTCAATATATTAAATTGTTGCCATATAAAGAATTTTCTTTCAACGTCAATATCATGTTTCTCTGGCCAAACTCTACCCCAGGGGCGTATTTTGAAATTTGGCGCCCCGGGCCAATAAGTATTGCCGCCCCAAAAATCAAGGAATAAAACAAGGAAAAATGCAATCTTTAAATATTTTTTAATAACGTTTAATTTTTTTTTTTAAATAAATAATTATTATTTTTTTGCTGTGTACATTTATTTACCAAGTCATTAATGATGATTTCGTTACTTAGTTGTTTTGTTAAATCAACTTCAATATTGAGAATCGATAAACTTTTTAAACGTTATTCATAAGTCCGTGAGCGAAGATAATTTTTAAGTCTTTTCAGAACCGAAAATGATCTTTCTGCACTGCATTTTGTCACTGCAGTGCACAAAAAGATGCGTTACGCCATTTCCGTGTATGGAAATGCTTTCGGGTCTCTTTTTAGGGTTCAGTAGCGAAAATGGCGAAAACGGAACCCTTATAGTTCCGTCATGTCCGTTCGTGCGTCCGTCCGTCCGTATGTATATCACAGGCATTTTACTCAAAAACTACACGATGTATATTGATGAATTTTGGTGTATATGTGTCTTATATAAGCCGCTACTTATTAGTTTGATAGTTCCATAATTGAAAAATATATTTTTAGGGGGCCGCATACATGTAACCGAAACGGTTTTTTTTTCAGCAAATATCCATGTGTGGCATATTAAGACAGCTTTATAAAAAGACTATTAGGTGTCTAAAAAAAAATTTGATGTAGTGAATATGTTTGGAAAAAATCGCTCCGTAAGTAGCATAAATTGTGTCTCCCTTCCCTATATTTTCTAAACGGTATGTTCGGAAAATATGAAAAAAAAATACAAATAAATACTTTCAACCAAAATTCTTATGAACATGATCGATTATGCCGTTTTTGAGTTATTGACAATAAACTGCGCTTCTCAGCAAAAAGACACAAGTGCCATGGAGATACAATCTTTTGCTAGTGCACTTTTTTTTTTGCACGTGAGAAGTAAAAGTTGGTAGAATGCGCACACCCACGCCCAGGGGTGGTTACGCCGCCCCTGACGAATTGGCGCCCCGGGCCATGGCGCGGATGGCCTTAGGGTAAATAAGCCCCTGCATTACCCCTATTTTTTTCTTCAGTGTAGGCGGGTAAAAAGTATCCTATAACCATCTGGAGATACCCAGCTACCCGTGTACCAAAAATAGTTGTAATCCGTTTAGGCGATTTGGCGTGATTAAGCCACAACGACACATAAAAACATACAAAAAATCCAAAAATTTTTTTTGAATTCAGTGTCCTCCAACTAGTCCGTTACAATAGTTTTTTTGAAAATATATTCAATGCACAGACATCTGTAAAAGTATAGATGTAACTCGCAAACTGTCTGTTGTTGTTTGACTAACATCAGTATCACATCCGATTTTTAAAATGAAGTAGGTACCAAAAGAGCGTAAAGAATATGTAAAAGAACTTATCCTGACTCAAACACGAAAAATAAATCGATTTGAAAAACAAAAATCTGAGGCTTTGGACAATATAGAAGGTGATATTAAAAAAAAGTCAAAGGTGAATCTTAATACATATTTTTTAAAGATTCTGATTCCTCTATTGCAAGTGGCGAAAACACGGGGTCTACTGCCAGCGCTGCTGACTTAGAAACACTGCAATATCTTAATAATAAGCCTAAAGAGCTTAAATACTTACCCTCCAATAAAAAATATTATTAACATATAACACCTGTTTGCCGAGCTCTGCCTCTGTGGAGCGACTCTTTTCTTTTGAGGGTATGATCATGAGAGGCCTCATCGAAGGAGAATGAGTGATAAGATGTTTGAAGAGTTGGTTTTACTTAAGTCTAACTTAAAATTAAAATAATTATTCTTATGATATAATAAACAAACTAAAATTCAAATGTTGTTTTCTTACAAAAGTATTTGTATTTTTATAAAGTATTTATAAGATACCTATTTTGTATTTAGTATTTCAAATACCTTTCTCGAAAGTATTTTGTATCTGGTATCTGAAATATTTAATTTAAAAGTATTTTGCATTTTGTATTCCAGATACTTTGTACACAGTATTTTGTACATCACTGGTCAAGAATGGTCACCGTACTTCTTTTTCGTGAAGAATGATGGACATGGCAGTTACTAATCGATAGTTGGGTTTATCAAAACCGACTTGCGTGGTTAAGACTATTGGCTCCATGGTCTGATGACGACGCATAGCGATTTAGCAGTGTGGGATACCAGCACAGTATCGGAAATAAAGGTTAACTCTATATCCAGCAGTGATTCAAGTGAATTCAATAATCCGTGAATACAGGCTAAATAAAAAATACAGGAAGCTTACCGATACAATTTCTTGGTCCATTGCTAAATGGCAGATAAGCACACGGATGTTTCAGGTTGAACCGCTCGGGCAAGAAGCGGTCTGGGTCAAACTTCTCCGCGTCAGGGCCCCAGTACTTGGGGTTCCGGTGCGTGCCCCAGATTGAGATCACTACGCCGGACCCAGCGGGCAACACACGTCCTGACGCTAAAAGGAAACAAAACTGAGTTCTATGCAATTTAAAATGTTTGTGAACGACACGTACGCTGTGAGGTAATGGACGTGAATAAGATTCAACTTACGCAAGGCAGTTTCCTGCTCGATCTTCCTGATGATGAATGGCACGGGTGGGAACAGCCGCATCGTCTCCTTGATGACGCACTCCATATACTTTAGTCGTGCCAGGTCCTCCTTCTCGACGAGCCGGTCCGAGTCACCGAACACTTCATCCAGTCTGGAGGTACACAACTCACAATCATTAAAATTTTATAAACACTGCCCTCCTATTTACAACAGTCACGTCACACTGAAATGTGAGAAAGATTACTTTTATATAACTTACTCTCGAAGAACCTTCTCCTGAACGTCTGGGTACTTGGCCATCATCTTGAGCGTGTAGCCGACGGCCGTGGCAGACGTGTCGGTGGCCGCGATGGTCAGCGTCAGGATCTCCTCACGCAGTTCCAGATTGCTATACCCCTTCTCGCCACCCGACAAGTGGATCAGCAGGTCCAGAAACGTTTTATTTGTATAATTTGAGAAATCTGTGAACAACGCATACCGGTTGGAGCTGGATCGGAACTTTAATAAATTTTAGAAAAGTTCAAACAGTTTCTTTTTTTCCAACGGTTAACATACCAAATTCAAGGTCTGCCTCAGGACACTTTGCCTGTTCCGTTGCTAGTTCTACTCGTTTCTTCGTTATAACCTGCGCAATCAAGGAAAACTTAAACACGTAGAAAGTCTGTTTCTATATTTAATTTTATGACAGTCACTTTTTAAACTGGAAAGCAAGTTCTACTTGTACCTAGACTAGAACGTTGATTTACCGAAGTATAGAATTACTGAACATGGAAAAGGACATTGATCGTGCTTTACTATGCTGACGGGAGATTGCTCCACCAAGAGAGTGCGACTCTTAATGAAAGAAGATGAAACTCACGTCATTAGTGAATCCATGGAGGATCTTTAAGCCTTTCTCTTGCTGGATGTAATCAGAGAAGAACTTGTACAGCCAGTCCGGCTGCAACCAAAGATGGAAGATCCTCTTGCACACTAGCTCTAGGACTTTGTTCAGCTCCACTAAAAACGGAGCCTTTTTGTCTTCCTGAGCATTTATTTTTACGCCGAAAGCCGTTTCTGTAGGGATATACAGTCAACTGTAGAGAAAATTAAATTCCGTGCTACCACCATACACAGTTGTACAGAAGTGTGCATCATTCTATACAATTCTCATTATTACACTTTAGGACTATAAACTAACAACAAATACAACGGATCTTAAGCATCCTCAAAAGCACCGAAAATTATAATTTTAAATGTCTATAATTTGCAAAGTTACAGATTGTCTGACGGTGAGGATTGGTTGAACATTTTTTTTAACTTGGTGCAAAAATACTTTTGAACGATACGAGTATAAGTATGTAAGTATTAAAGTTAGAGGTTGAAAAACTTTACGCATCGAGCGGGATTCAAACCCACGTCTCGTTCAAATGTTTCAATCAGTTGTTTAATTTTTCTTATACGCCTTAAAGAGGCTTGTAGCGTCATTTACCGTAAAGGTCTGTGACTTTTATCCGGGACCATCTATATTGAGAATCAATAGTAAAGATGTGCTGCACCCATGCGTATGATTTTTTTATATGCGTTATCGATGAGTTTAAACCGTTAATGCAGGCAGGCCATCTTAATAAAATAAAATAAAATGCATTTATTTTGGACTACATGATTCCATAGATAACTATGTTAGTACGGAGACTTAAATGTAAGGAGGTCTCAGTGCCTCACCAGGCCACTATGCCACCTGTTGGCCACCGCGGCCAGGAGCGTGTGGCGGCTGGCGCGCACTCTGTGGAGCGTCGCGGCGCAGCGCTTGCGCAGCGTCGCGTGAAAACCATCCACGTGCGCGTCAGCGAACATTCCGGATGCGCTGCAGTATCGCAGCAGCCGCAACAGGACCCTGAACGCGTCGTTATACTGAGTGCGCATTGCGTTGAGTGATCGCTGTGTGTACCTTGTCCATAAGCTACAGGTATACAGCGATGTACAGTACGCTTTAATTAAACAATGTTATCTTGACTGGCGCTGTACATCGACTGAACCTGCGAGCCATCATATTGGCTCTTATTGCTAACGCTCTGCGCTTCCTTTCGATATCAGCGTCATCACGCAAATCGACCGTTACGACATGCCCGAGATACTTAAAGAGGACACTCTCTTTAGCTGTTCATCGTTAAGCAATATGGGAGGGACATAAGAAGGGCATTTATTTCCTTCTTTAAAAACCATGTACTCACTTTTCAGCACATTGTATTTAAGTCCATGCTGCTTAACGTATGACTCACAAATGCCAATGAGCATTCTCAAGCCACCGACCGACGGGCTCAGCAGCACCATGTCATCGGCATAGCTAATTTTATTAAAACAGACCCTGTCCACGTGACAACCGACATGCATACTGCTGAGCTCACTGATCAAGTCATTTATGTATAAATTAAATAATTTCAAATTATGTAATAATTAAATAATGTAGGTACCCACCACAGACTGAGTCCAGGGTGTAGGAGCTGATGAAAGGCCATAAACTGAACTTGTTCCCACCCGCCGCCTCCCCCACCTTCTTAGCTAACGTCATACTTTGCTCTGCGAACACAGGCAAAAAGCTCTCCACCACCTTCGGGGTGAATGCTGGCATCAGAATCTTTCGCCGTGGTCTCCAGATTGCAACTGAAATATTCAACTTAATTAAATTTCACTTTATGTCACAACAAGATGTGGAAGCGGAGAAGACAACCCATAATAGAAGAAATTGATACACGTGATCAAAGAAACCGGACGCAAAACTGAAGGAACAAGAGAAAGATTAGCATTCAGCTATCTAGTCAGTAAAGGTAACATCTACGTTGCTGCCAAACATTATAAGTAAGGTATAAGTAATTTTTGAAGAAATTAATTAAAAATAAGCTTATACGAGATGCCATAAAAATTCATCGTGGAACCCATGAAATTGTCAAAAGATATGATAATCGTAATGTTTATCTCAAAAAACAGAAACACAGGCTATCAACGTCTCTCCAAAGACTAAGCGGAAAGGGGTCGTCCACAAATTACGTAACGCAAATTGGAGGGAAGGGGGTATGTTGTAACGATCACATGTGCTCGACACCGTTATTTTTTTTCGTATAATAATATTTTTCCACCCCTTATTAATCTCATAAAACAGATTTGAACATCAAACTATAGTTACTAGATAAAAATACCTAATTCTTATAGGAATACTACCTAAACTACAAAAGTAAACAAATCGTTAAATCATATCAAATCAAATCAATCAAATCAAAATATCCTTTATTCAAGTAGGCTTAGATACAAGCACTTTCGAATTGTCAGTTACAATGAGAGAAGTCTTTAAATGCCTACATACCTATTTTTAAATGTCCTGCATGTCTACGTAGTCTGACACTTGATAGAAGTACCACTTTTACAGGTAGTCTAATTTGACTAATTAATTTTGTTGGGGATTTTCGTGTTTTAAGCTAGAAAGCAAATTTTATGCCAGAATGATGTTTTGGTACATGGTTATCTGATAAAATGTTCTTATCTGTAACAGTGATAAACGAGGACATTTTAGACTCGCGGTAATTTATCCAGATTAGGCAGTCTGGACACTAGCCATTTATAAGTGCAGTGATTTGCCTACAAGATTCATTGATCTGGTCGGAGGAAGAGGGGACCTTACGAAGGACATGTGGGATTTCCACACCCTTGGATACCAGCTATGGTTTTTGAATCTTGGTCTCCCCGTTAAATTTATGTATATATAAACACAATACTACACGGATAGGGCCAATGTTTTACTTGAACGCACCTTTGGAGTTTCATTATCCGCGTCAGGGGGAGACAATTACACGAGTATTAGACACAAATATCGACTTACTCATCGAACGCATTTAGAAGCTTAATTAGGGCCCCCTACACCACTTTACACGATTAAATGTAAATGTGAGGAATTTCCTCTAGTATTGCTCACAGCAGAATAGGCTATTTTTGGGGTAGAGATAGGCACACACATTACTTATTTTGGGAATAAGGGTTTTTATTAAACTTATTACTTAACCTCCGAATAATCGGTCGTTATCATTAACCAAACCTAATAATTTATTTTAAACATTGATCTAATATCATTTATGTAATTGTAGTCTCACTGTGTTTAACTTAAAACCATTTAAAATTATTCTTCACAAAAATATTAAGGATATGAAACTACTGTTAAAGTGTAGTCTGTGTCAAGTTACTAAATACAAACTTACACCATCTTTTGGTAGTTTTATCAAATCAAAATCAAGATAAAAAGTACGAGCTTAAATTTATATTATTATCAAAATATTTAGATTTTTATTTATAAGAATTTACCTGATAAGAAGAATTTTAGAATTCACTAACCTAATAAAGTAGTATAGGAAAAAATAAGAAATTTGGTGGAAAAATACGCTTTTCAAAGACGTCATTCCCAAATGTAGTAGAATTGGTAGTTTTCATTTTTCAACAAAAAATGACATGATAACATGCCTTTTTGTTAATTAATGTATTTTTGAGATATTGTGCGATTCGATGTTTTAAAAGTAGTGTGATTATTTGTCTAAGAAAGGGCAAATACTCATTCCATTGATATTGTGGATCAGACCGATGTTTCGCTAAGAATGGCCGGGATATGAATCGTCAAACAAAGTCTTGACGAATCCTGTATAACATCTTGTTTGATTGACATTCATAAGGAAAGAACGTACAAAAGGTTATGGACATTCCTTGTCGAAGCGTACTTGATATTTCGTAATGAATCATATATGTTAGTGTTCTAGTTTCCACAATAGTTTGACATTTCAGAATAAGGGAATATAATTTTGATAATTAAATTCTTCTATCGTCTCCTTATAAATCTTAAAGTGTTACTTTTTTAAACCAGATCTTTTTAGGGTTGATAATTCTTATTGTTGACTTTCTCATTGATCTCGGGAGCTCTTTACTATTCTACTGATTGAATTCTCTAATGAATGGATAAAAATACTAGTTATACAAAAACTGCATAAATACTAATAGAGTAGTTAGATCTCAAAATCATATAAATAATTGTAACTGTCAGGTATATTATAATTTAACGAACAAAGTATACAATTAGAGTATGTTTTAGGACAGGAAAGTAGGATAAAGATAAGTCAGGATATAAGAGTAGTATTTATTAACATCAGTAAAAGATAGGTTTATTTTAATTAAAAATATGCTGAGCGATCATAATGGTTCTTCCATAAAAGAACTTCAAGTTACTATGCAATGTAGAGTCCCACTAAACCAGACGAATCAGAACGGGTTTTCCGATCACATTTCTGGCCAATATTATTATAATAGTGTAATTCAAATTCAGATGCACATTACTAAGTAAAAGGCAGTACAAGATAGTTGGTATAGTAATAAGATTTAGACTGTGTTCATGTAGGTGTATTCTGTTAGGTATATTCGAGGTGCAGTGTGGTATCAGGAGTCTCATTAGGCATTAGTTGATTCCGCACACAGGATTATTAGGTCTCATTAGGAGGAGTTACATTTGTTCCCGTGACCATGGATAGTATAATGGAGAGTTTTTTGTTAGGCTTTTTAGATTCACTACATTTGGGTCCGTGACCAAAGATTAATTAGGATCTTCTTTTTAAGGTTTGTTAGGGTTATTACATTTGGTCCTGTGACTACGGATAGTATAAGGGAGAGCTTTTCTGTTAGGGTTCTTTAGGGTTTATTAGGTTTATTACAGAGTCCGGCCAAGCGTTGCAGTCCTGTTACGTTGTGGGAGGGAGGTTGTCAAGGTTTGCGTTACGTCACGCACGATTTTAGACTTACTGTCATTAGGTACAAAATTGATATTTGTCTACTTCAATTGTCTACCAATAGACCAAAAATAATACCGTTCAAAATAGCCACAGAAGATTGTGACCGCCGCCGAAGCCGATACCGATTGTAATGATTAAATTTCTTGATTCCTTACAACCACACCTTAATGTTTTCATAAAATATGCAGATTCTTGACTAAAAAAGTATACTACCACCTAGCTTTCTTTTCTGAATTACCCTAAAGATGTTTACATAGCACTTTTTACGTAACGGAATTCAAGGGGTGGGGGGGACCAGCTACGCGTGACGGTTCTGTTACATGAGGGAGGGGGGGTCAAAAATTTTGCGTTACGTAATTTGTGGACGACCCCAAATGAGCTGTCGGTACGCGGCCACCGACAAGGTGTGGCTCGGCTAAAACAGACCAACTATTGCGAACCTGGAGCGAATATTCCTCCGTAGCCAATTATTGTCCTGAGGAAACGAACCAGGTTGTCCTTTTCTAAGCAAGTCTTCAGCACCACTTCGATATCCACGGGCTCAACAGCAACTGTTGTACATAAAAAAAGACAATTGAAAAGAAAAACTTTATGCAACAAATACAAAACATAAATGATAGATGAGTTTGGGTCCTGAGCTAGGTTTGTGCCTGTGTTACGTAACCGAGTAGGTATGTTATACGTATAGGTAAGTAATAATAAGTAATTAAGAGTCCACAGTAAGCTCGGCCGAATTTCACCTTCCCATATAAACGGAGTTTCGTTCTTATTTTAAAACTACGTGTTGGATTGTAACGAAACTTTATATATACAATAACATGAAGTATATCTAGGCTTGAAACTAGTTTATATGGCTGCAGTTTATGAAACAAACGAAATACAGCAAAAACAAGTTTTGTATGAAAAACTTAAATTCGCTGTATTTTTTTTTACTAGGGTATCTGAAGCTATATAAACTAATTACAGGCCTGCATATAGCTTAACTTATTCTAAGTTCAAAGTTTCAGAGCAAACTAGCTAGTCGTTTGAAAATGAGAGCGTAACTACGTTTGTATGGAGAATCGAGCTTACTGGGGACTCTTAAGTAATTTATTTATTGAAAATTATGCATGGTCATACAAATCAGGTAGGAAGTTTTACGTATGGCTTACAAGTATACATGTATATGAACAAGTAGCGCTTATCTATGCTTTTTACTCTGGTTTAGACTAGGCATAGCCTGTCCCGTAGATAACAAAAAACAACAAGAGATATTTCAAAGTTTGCGGCGAAAGGCAAAACAACAATCACAAATTTTCTTCTCATATAAGTAGTTAGTGACCTAAAAGTTAAGATTGAACTTTTGATGTCAATTCTCTGATTGAGAAAATTTTAAGAAAATTTTGACGCAAATTTTGTTATAGGTAGGTTCACAAAAGGATGAAGTGCTAAACATTTTAGCGAAGGCTGACTTGGAAGGAGACACCATAAAATTGAATATTCTTATCATATAAGTTTTTTCATCGATATATGAGTATGATTACCATAAAATAGGCCTTGGACGACACAACTGTATATCAATCAATAGACTTCGTCAAAGACACTTAATTGTTATCAAGCTCTAAATTGCTATGACAGTGAATAAGTCTGGCTTTTAATATGTGTACCTACTTGCTAAATATCTATTAATTAACAAATTACGATTAGAATTAAATAAGCAACATTTACATGACTAAAACTAAAGCGAAAAATTAAATTATATCTAAAAAGGGCCCCCGCGGCATGTTACCAAAAATACTGGCAGCATTTCCTCGCTGTATGGCGATACTGATACGCTGAGCGAGGAAGCTGCCAGCCCTTTGGTCGCCTGAAATTTCAACGAGCCGTTTTGATAGCTCCTTGAAAAGGAGCTAGGCGCATGGACCCCACGGGCGCAGGTTCTCGATTGCCAAGATTGGACTTTTGATTTAGGTTCTCTGGTTGAGTAGTTCTTTAAGGGAATTTTGGGGCAAATTTTGTTCGGTACCATAGGGTATATTTTGTTTTTAATATATAAATGAAGAAACGGAAACAATGTATATATTTTTATTGAATAATACGCATATCTTTGAGTAGGTATGGTCATGTCATGTCATGTTTATTTAATTTGTACGGAAGCATGTTTGCTGTTACCGTTGTCCTTTGTGCTAGGCGGCAGGATGCCACGACATCCTCGGCACCTAGCGTGTGGGGCTCCCGCGCGCGGGCGCTACGACCAGCAATAGTGTTCCTACACACTATTTTGTTGTTGCGTCAGTCTGTATGTCGGTTGTTTTTCAGTCTATGCTTGTCTCTACGGTCTTGTGGTTATTCTGTTGTTTCTGCGGTGGGCGTCCCCGCCGGCGGTGACGTCGGCGTGCAAGTAGAGAGTGCGGTTGGTTGCGTCGTCGTGCCTGGCTTCGCAGGCGTCGTTCCTGTCGCCAGGAGTAGGTATGGCAAATGCAATTTGCATTTAAAATGAAACAAAAGATATAGAGGGCGCTACTAGTGCTAACTAGATTGTGTTCGGAAGTTTTAAGCCACGTACGTAAAGTTGCGATAGCTCAGTTGGTCAGAGCACTTGTACGTTAAACAAGAGGTCGCAGGTTCAAGTCCTGCTTACGATTAAGAAGGTCGCATTGATGTTTTCCTTGACAATGGAACTCGATGTTAAAATATTCATGTATAATTGTTTATTCATTTACGAAAATACACGTTACGGATCAAAGTGCTTTTTTACATGGAAGCAAGGAAAAGGCCCAAAGAGTGCCTAAAAGGCTACTTTAACTTTGACATAAAAGGCCGGGAAAAGCGAATGTATCGATTAGTTTTATTTATTTAAGAAAAACTAGAGATAGTGTTATCAAACTAAAATCTATATTATTATATTATAAAAGAAACAGTCCTGACTAAGTTTTATATTCATATTTGTTAAGAATAATGTTGATTTTTGGTTTATTTAATTAAACAAAATATTAGTGACATTCCATAATGTCAAAATGTTTTAATATTTTTGTATAGTTACCCTTAGACTACAAGAGTCTATAAGCAAAATTATCTAGGGCAAAATTCACAAATAATGAGCTGTAAACAATATTTTATTTTCGATCGGGGCGTCGGTGTATAATTTTTCCTGCGTGCGTGTATAATTTTTCAATGACAATGTAAATGTTACATAACAGCACCTCTTTTATTCAGTAATGTACAGAACGATTACTTTGAGTTTACCACTGGCATATGCTCTTATTTCATTAGATATTCGACTTTAACACTAATACAAAAGAGTTTCTATTACAAATAAACGACGTTTAGAAAATGTGTAAGTAATATACACTCTTTTACATTAGTGTTCAAATCGAATATCCAATTGAATAAAAGCATATGTCAGTGGTAAACTCAAAGTAATCGTACTGTATAGTACTTCCAACATAATTATAGAAGTAGGTTTTTTGCACTCACAAACTTTGGGCTCAATTATCTCCTACATGTTACTCCAAAACTTTAAAAAAATCGTAAAAAAATAAGTTCTCAAGTTAGAGCTTTGTTTCTTTTTGTATCTATTAGAACATCGTGTGCACTATATGCTGGTATCAATAACTCCATATCGACAATAAGTTACCTTTTGCTTGAGAACGACACATATATACTAGACGGAGAAAAAGTCTTCACCCCTATTTTTTGTTCAGCGTAGTCGGTTAAAAAGTATCCTATAACCATCTGTTGATGCCCAGCTACACGTGTACGGTACCAAAAATAGTTGAAATCTGTTTAGCAAATTTGGCGTGGTGAAGCCACAAGGACACATACAATCTTACATAAAAACTATAAATATATGTTTGAATTAGTGAGTTTTTTTTTTTGTATGTCATTTTGACATCTTTATAATAGTATGAATTTAAACAAAAGAACTCACCAAAGTATAGAATATGGCCGAGCCAGGCGCTGATCATCCCATCGTGTTTGATTGCCGAGTAGCTGGCATCTTTCAGGGCGGACATAATATCTGAAAAAAGTACACAATCATTATTAAAGAATCATTTAATAATTATTATTATTTCTTCGGGGATCCATGGGTAACAATCTGAAGTAGGCTTTCCTCTTCAAAATATTGCTTAATTTCATGGAACCATTTCCTAATATCTTGGCACAACACAGGCACTGCATGGTGTTTGTCACTTCCTCCAAAGCTCAAATAGGTATATTTCGACGAATGGCTCAGAAATGTCTCATGCCGCACATCTCCCGGTTATTATTATGAAAAGGATTTGGTCTGGGATTCGCCTTCAGAAAATCCTCGAAGCAATGAAGAAACCATCTTTTCAATTTTGTGATAAAATAATATTTGGATATAAATGTTAGTTTAGGTTAAGCAGTGAAGAAACCATATTTTCAATATAGAAATAAATAATAAAAAATTATAAATGTGGTTGGCCTGCAAAAACTGCCAGGCTAAGGTGAGGCCGACTGAGAAATACGTCAACAGGTTAAATTTTGCTAATCAGGTTTTTTCTTTAAATTTTTCGATGAGATAAAATGCAACTGTCACGTGGTACCACAAATTCGGTCGGACACAAGAACCTGTCAATACTGAATTTGGCCGACCACTTTTTTTACTGTTCTCGAAGGCCTCTATCCTACCATACAAGTTTCATTCTATTTTTCGATGAATTTTTGTACCACTTTTTTGGCATTTGCGCAAAATTTGCCAAGTTAAGCCGCGGCCGACCAAGAGCAATTGAAGCTACTAAAAGTCAGTCAACAGTCTATAGAGTAGTTATATATATTTTTTTATCAGGTTGGGTTTTTTGCAGTCAGCTCCCGGACTATATAGCCAGCCCCAGTAAACCAGCAACTCGTGTACCAAAAATGGTGGAAATCCGTGCCATCGTTTTGACATGACGAAGCTGCAAATATACTTATAGCTGCAAAAAATAAAATAAAATCTATTCAACGACCTTCAAATATTTCATTTAATTTTGTTATGTATCTTATGTATGTACCAGTGGCGTGGCGTCCATATAAGCCGATTCCCACCGGGTTACCCAAGTGAGGCTTATAACCATATTTTTCTTTAAATATGATTAGATGAATACGCTTTGGCTTCCCTTGTAAATGGTATGTATGGCCCCAGGTACGTACAATCATTTCATTTTTAAAATTTTATAACAGTATAGACAATTTGGATTGATGTGTATGAGTCTATACACCGTGTTGTTTTTTTCCTATAATTTTAACATGTGGCAGTACCCGTCAATACGAATTTCCTAAAGAGAGAAATTTTTTAAATGTCTTCGAACATCTGCCATTTCATACTGTGTGATAGTAGTTAGTCAACCAAAATGTAGGGAACGGCAATTTTTTTTTTCAATGTGATCCCCATTGGAAATGTGGTCGTATTGACAGGTACCACCGGTAGAAATTGAAGGAAATAAAAAAATCAGAGTATATAAACAAGTTTTCCTACGGGGAAACATTTCTTAAACGAACACCATCTGCCATTTTCATACTGCTTATGTGTTAGTAGTTAGTGAGCCAAAGTGTAGGGAATGGCTTTTTTTTTTCAATGTTTCCCCTTAGTAAAAGTTATTCGCATTAACAGGCACCACCGGTTGAAATAAAGGAAATAAAAAACACGGTGTATAAATCTGCTATTTCCTTAAAACATATAAATAATCATGTATTTCTTTTTCCAACCATACTTTGCTATGAAAACTATAATTATCATCAAGTGGCCAACATTTCAAATTGCATGTGACCAGCAACGAAGATGCCGACGAAGAAAAAGAGATCACAGTAGAAGTTTCTGTTATTGCGTCACAAATTTAAAATGGCGTAAGTGGTACACAATGGGTCAGCCTTACGCCAGAAGTCTCAAAACTCACCCTCTGTGCTCCCAAAAAATTTATACGCTACTCCGATGGCAGGCAGGTGGCCCTCTAGGCCCGTGATACGCGACGCAAGCGTATACATCCTCCTCCGTCGGTAGCGGTACACCACCAGCCATAGTACCGGCACAACCAACAACAACAGGAGCAGCATAATTCTTTATACTAACTAAAGCCTGTGTCTCAGCACTCAGTCCTATCAACACCACGACTTATATTTATTTAAAAAAAGGTCCATATGTCGTGAAATCGACAGCTAGCTGTTAACAGCTAGTGTTAGCGTCGAAGAGTAAAATGGTTATGAATGCGCAAAACAAATGCTTATAACGCGAATTTCGTCAATTGTTCAAGGGCAAGTGTCACTCGTGTTGCTAAAACATCAGCCAAAGTGTATGTCGTACCGCGCACAATCATAACCGCAGGTTCCCGATCGGGGTTATCATATACTTATTTTATACACTACTAAATCATTTCGTATTTTGAAACACAGTGAATCCTAGTTGACGCTTAAAAGTATACTAGAAGGTGCATGCAACTTCGTTCGCGGAGGAGATAAAGTCAGTACCCCTCGTTTTTTCTTCAGCGTAGTTGGATAAAAAGTATCCTATAACTATTTGCGGATACCCAGCTACCCGTGTACCAAAAATCGGTGAAATCTGTTTAGCTGATTTGGCGTGATTCATAACAACACATACGATTCAGTATCCTCTATATAGTCCGTTACAATAGTTCTTTTGAAAATATCTTCAATGTACAGATATTTCAGTTTTACAACGTATAATAGTACTAGCGGCCGCCCGCGACTTCGTCCGCCTTAGATTCGCTTAACGCGGATAAAAGGTATTTTTCCGGAATAGAAAGTAGCTTACGTCTTTCCAAAACTCGATATTTTACTAATTTAAATGTGAAGCATATTACCAAGATTTCAAGTTCCTAGTGTAAAAAAATATTTACTGTCCATACAAATTTTCATCTCCTTTTTCGTCCCTAAATTGAATGAAATTTGACATACACTATAGCCTATGTCCTATTCTAATATATAAGGTACGTAACTGGAAAGTTTCATAAAAAATCGTCCAGTAGTTTTTGAGATTAAGTGGAACGTACATACATACGTTCACGTTTATAATGTAGTAATGATAAGGATTAGGATATAGGATAGGATAGGATGCTGATACATTTTATACATGAAAATTATACAGTACGATTACTTGAATTTGCCACGGAACTTTGCGTATTTTCGCATAGAGCATAACATAGTCTTAGGTATTCCTCACAACTGATATAAACTTAATAAAAATATCGCTAATAAGTACCTAATTAATAAATAAAAGATCGTAATCTAAGTAGTTTGAGCTTATCAATCAATATTCAAATAGAAATATAAACTATGTTTTATAAGATAACTAGCTTCTGCCTGCGACTTCGTCCGCCTTAAATTCATTTATCGCGGATAAGGGTGTTTTTCCGGGATTAAAAGTAGCCTATGTCTTTCCCCTGGACTCAAACTATCTCCATACCAAATTTCATTCCAATCGGTTGAGCGGTTTAAGCGTGAAGAGGTAACAGACAGACAGACACACTTTCACATTTATAATAGTAAGTATGGATACTATGGATTAGCTTCTGCCCGCGACTTCGTGCGCCTTAAATTTGTTTATCGCGGATGAGAGTATTTTTCCAGGATAAAAAGTAGCCTATGTCCTTCCCCTGGACTCAAACTATCTCGATACCAAATTTCATTCCAATCGGTTCAGCGGTTTAAGCGTGAAGAGGTAACAGACAGACAGACACACTTTCACATTTATAATATTAAGTATGGATAGTATGGATTAGCTTCTGCCCGCGACTTCGTGCGCCTTAAATTTGTTTATCGCGGATGAGAGTATTTTTCCAGGATAAAAAGTAGCCTATGTCCTTCCCCTGGACTCAAACTATCTCGATACCAAATTTCATTCCAATCGGTTCAGCGGTTTAAGCGTAGAGAGGCAACAGACAGACAGACAGACACACTTTCACATTTATAATATTAGTATGGATATTATTATCCTAATTATTGTAAAAAACTGGCGAAGAGTCTTACATCCTTTTGTTGAGAAGCGTAGTTTTTTGGCCAAAACGGTATGTCCGATCATGTTGAAAATATTTTTTGTTGAAAGTATTTATTAAGCGTTCGTTGCCTTTGTAATTTTTTCACATATTTTTGGACATATGGTTTAAAAGATAAGGCGTGCGATTTTTTCCGAAAATATTCACTTAGCCAAAAACATGCTTAAAGACCTCTAGTTTTTAAAATAACTGGCGAAATACATATGCCACTTTGGCTACGGAAGTCTAAAAAAGTGATACCAACGTCTTAATTACTTGTTGTAAAAAACAGTAAACGAAGTAAATAAACTCATTAAACCGGCAATTAACAATTTTTATTTTTATTTATTGTCTGATTGAATTATTAAACCAAGTTAGATCTGTTTTTTTAATGGTCTACCTCACAAAATGTCATGATGTATACATTGCGTCCTTACACTAAACTCAAAATACGAAGTTAATCCTGACACTCTAGGGTTGCAACATGTCGAAAAATATTATCGATCAAATTAGCGTCAAGCGTGAGTTGAATGCATTAGCTTAGTTTTTAGTGTCAAAAAATATATATCTAGCAGCACAACGAACGTAATATTGAAAGAGCTATAACCGTTTTTTTAATATTGCGTGTTCCATTTTCAATTTTACTTTTTTAAGAATCATATCTTACCCGTCGTCATTATAAACCAAATAAAACTTATAAATATGGTTTGTATTTACGTATAAGTTATCCACTGCATTATACAATCTATGTTACGTAGGTATAGAAAACATTTGGCGACCATAAAACCCTTTCAAATATTAATCGACATACTTCTTCCACTCACTAGGTACTACTGTCAACATTATAACATTATTTTCAATAATCGAAAACGTCATGTTTGCGCGTTGTGTCAAAATTAACTTCTTATTTTGACTTCAGTATAGGCTGTAAGCTAAAGTCGGGGATCGAATTCGAGATCAAAAATGTAAACATACAACTGTCAACGTCAAACGTGCCAGGGGTAAATCATCTTTTTTATCTCCTATATTCCTGTTGTCGGTTTTCGGTAAAATTCTTGAAAAAATCGTTAAGTTTAGGTTGAACGACTTCATTGAGACCAATCGCTTAATCTCGGACCGCCAATTCGGCTTCAGGGGAGGAATGTCAGCGGAGGATGCGGCTATTCTTCTCACGAATCTCATATCTGGCAACCTAGATAGTAGCAATAAATGCATTGGCATTTTTCTGGATCTGGCCAAGGCCTTTGACACTGTCTCGGTCACTATACTATTAAAAAAACTGGAATATTTGGGAATTAGAGGAGTAGCACATAATTGGTTTGTTAGCTACCTCACAGGTCGTACCCAAATGGTAAAAATTGGTGAACAATTTAGTGACCAGCTTCCAGTAGGTTTTGGGGTTCCTCAGGGGAGCATACTTGGTCCATCTCTGTTCATACTATACATTAACGACATTTTTGATATTACCATCCCATACGCAAATCTTGTATGCTACGCAGACGACACAGTCATTTTGATAAACGGCAAGTCCTGGGATGACACATATATGAGAGCTGAGGATGCGCTGGCTAGGGTTGCTTCCTGGCTAAATAATAACTTGCTGACACTAAATGTGGACAAAACGAACTTTGTAGCTTTTTCAAAAACCTCAGCTACTTCACCACCAACGGAAAAAACATAAAATTTCACTCCTGTGGGTATAAAGGTGCTGCTAGGTCTACCTCTGTTTGTTCCTGTCAGGTTATCAGGAGACAAAGCGTTGTGAAGTACCTAGGGCTCCTCTTTGACCAACATCTCTCCTTTACGTATCATATCACCACTCTTGCCTCTAGAGTGAGGAAACTTATCTATGTAATGAAGAGACTCCGAGACTGTGCTGACCCTGATATACTTCGCCTTGTCTACCTGAGCTAAATCACTGCTAAAACTCTGGTTATGTACTTTGTCTTACGATAAAACCGAAGACATCATTAACAGTATTAAGATAAAGTAAACTTCTTGGTACGAAGGTCCAGAAAATAAATTAGGGCGTCCCACATGCGCACACAACATACACAAATTAAAAATGATGAATGCCGATTGGAAAACTCAAAGTAATTGTATTATATATGTTGTTAGATGCTACAAACGTTGCATATATAATTTGTCTAAAGAACATTACTTACCCGAGGATCCCATCAGACGCACAATCCTACCAACATAGGTTCTTACGAATTTACTTACTCATAAACTAAGTCCATTTTAAGTTTTTATTTGTGTATTTATTGTTTTTGATTGTTATTCTACAATTTAAACTCAGTAATGAATATATTACATTTCAAATTAGAACGGTAGACGATGTACTCGTAAGCATATTTTCTTAAAAATGCTATATAATGTTGCCATAACATCCCTAAAAATACTACTGTGAGTGGAACATACCGAAGACTTATTAAGGTGTGTCCACACTTGTATCGTTTGCTCGTATCCGATCACCGTGCCGTAGCATGACTGCGTATCACGCTGCTTGGACGCTCACTGTCGGCGCGCCGATCATGCCGCACTCTTCCGATATAAGTGTGTGATACGCGTAGCAAATGGATTTCGAGCGTTCGAATCCGCGCAACGTCCAAAAGCGTGATCGTGACACGCGATCATGCCACGCGACGATGATCTGATACGGGCAAATGATACAAATGTGGACGCACCTTTAGAAGTGTCCAGTAAACCGCGATATTTTAAATTTGGAATCAATATTTGTCCAGTAAGTAAGTATGTACATTACACTTTGAGTTTACCACTGACATATGCTTTTATTGCATTGGACATTTGATTTTAAAACTAATTTAAAAGATCTAAGTAGAAAAGAAAAATTAATTGCGATCCACTGCAGTCTAAGCCGGAATCGAACCAGCGTCTCTGTTATACCGGCACAGCGCCCTATCCGTTAGACCATCAGACCGCTTGTGATTTACAACGAATTAATCCTCTACCTTCGGTAACGATACGTTACACACGACCTTATGTACAATTATTTTTAAAAGGTTTACTACCTTATAGCACCACTCTAAGAAGATGCGCTTTCGCAACATTTCTTTCAGCTTACCTGCCATTTCAGTAGTGTCAAGTTTACGAGATGAAAATATGTGATGTTTTCACATTAAAAAATATAAACAAACATTAATTTAAAAGAGTTTATATTACTTACACACTGTCTAAACCTCGTTTGCTTGTAATAGAAACTCTTTTGTATTAGTGTTAAAGTCGAATATCCAATGGAATAAAAGCATATGTCAGTGGTAAACTCAAAGTAATCGTACTGTAATTCCTATTACGTATCAAGATACTTTAGAAACACGTTTGTAGATCTTCACCAATCTATAAAAAAAATATGTATGTAAGGGCGATGAGGTCTATATGAATTTAAAAAGATAATTAATCATGTGGAACGTTCTTTTATTTCAAATATATTCTGATTTAATTAATTATAATACTTTTTATTACGCAAACGACTAATTCTTTAAATTATAAGTACACTTGCAATTTAAAATAAAAAGGTCAGCAACGTTGGATAAGAAACGAGGACAAGTGTTGTAAAATGGTGGAAAAAGTTAAATTTTTTGTTGATATCAAGGAATTCCTTTTCTGCGTTGTTTAGAAAAAAACCTCTGAGTTAATATTAAAACTATGAGCATTAGTTAGAAAATATAACAATAATTAATTTTATCACTAAAAAATTTATTCGTAAGACAGTGCAAATAAGTAAACTCAGTATTTAAAAAAAAGCCATGAAATGAAGGATTTTATGGAAGATGGGATTTAAAGTAAAAGACGATTATTTGTTTGTGTTATTTATAACAATTCTGCAAAAATGAGTTCAGACGAGTCTAATTCCGAAATAGAAAGCACTCCTCCGCACTTAAAAGCGAAGGCGGAAATAGCAAAACATATTTTACTTCCACCTATATCCAACGACAGATATTTGAAAAAATTAAGAGAAATTCACTAAGTGGAAAATTGTGTTTCTGGCTTATTTCAACCATCTGCGCCAAATAACGCACCCATCAAGCTTATGGGAACTATATTCTATGCTTCGTTTTGTAGTACTCAACAAAAAGTACGTAAATGTACTATAATTTCATTTTGATCGTAGGTATTTTTTTCTTGTTTTATTTTTGATAAAACCACTATACTGGCTTCGACCGTATGAGCCATCCCGGCCTCGTCGGCCGGACATCGCCTGCGAATCGGTCCGTCAAACTAATTCATACTCGGCCAGTATAGCTTACTTACCAGTCTCGGCCTTAATGTACTGTTTTATAACAAGTAAGTTTTGTGTCATTATATCCTTGTAAGTTTTTTTTGGAATCACCTAAAATTAAAGCAATAAACAGAAGTCCATTTCTTAATTCGATAGACTAATTTTACAGCTGACATGCTTGTGAAACTCTTAATATGAGCTAAACTGATATAATATATTGATGGACATTTACTTGAAGTACATTTAACAAGCTACTACATCATCGTATACATTAAATACCCATTACAATTATTTTTTATGCTAAAAAAGACATTGATGAAATGTCAATTTAGTCTATTGAATTAAAAAACGAACTTCAAGTTCGGGCTATTGGTCTTATCTCCAGCGCGACCTCGAATCCATCTACAGCCTTCATCATCACGTCCAGCTTGACGCGGATCTGCGGGGTCGCGCAGGACTCCCGGTCGGCCACCACTCGGTTGTAGCGGAGCACTGATGATAGGGCTGTCTTTATCGACATCAGGGCGTACTGGTAGCCTATGGAAGATATATAAATAAGCAGATAACAAATATTTCAAACGTTTCTGTTAATTATCCAACGTCATTGTCAGAACTATGTAGTTTACTTAATAAAATTAAAGAGTGTTAATGTATTTGATTGGTTTGGGAGTCATCACCGAGACAGACAGAAAGATTAACAAATGTTTAGTGCTGTCAAGGTATCAAGGTTGATCCTTTCAGTCAAGAATGGTCATCGTTCTTTTTTAGAGTTCCGTAGCAAAAATGGCAAAAACGGAACCCTTATAGATTCGTCATGTCTGTCTGTCAGTCCGTGTGTCACAGGCATTTAACTAAAAAACCATAAAATGTACATTGATGAAATGTAGAGCATAGATGTCTTGTGTAAACCGCTACTTAGTTTGATATTTAAATAAAAAATATATATATTTCTAGGGGGGGCACTCGAGACATGTACCCGAAACTGAAAAAAAAAAATCAGCAAATATCAATGTGTGGCACATATTTCGACAGTCCTTCTAAAAAAATTGACGTTTAAAAAAAAATGATTTCGTGAATATTATCCGAAATATTCGCTCCGAAAGTAGCAAAAATTGTGTCCCCCCCAACCCCTCTATTTTCTAAACGGTCTGTTTAAAAAATGTTAAAAAAATTACAAATATAAAACTTAATAAATACTTCCAACGAAAATTGTTTTCAACATGATCGGAGATACCGTTTTTAAGTTATTGCCAAAAAACTGTGCTTCTCAGCCAAAGTACGTAAGTGCCGGGGAGATACGCTCTTTTGTTAGTGTTTCATTTTCACATCGTATTTTTTTCATCTGTAGTGGATTTTTTTGTATAAACAGCTGCGGACCCCTTCATGGGCGAGTCCGACTCGCACTTGGCCGCTTTTTTTCGTAAAGAATGATGGACATAGCGAGTTACTAATCGATGGGTGAGTTTATCAAAACCGATTCCCGTGGTTTCTTTTGGCTCGATGGTCTGATGACGACGCACAGCAATTTAGCAGTGTGGGATGCACAGTATCGGGAATAAACATGAACTCTATATCCAGCAGTGATTGACTACAGGCTAAATAAAAAATACAGGAAGCTTACCGATACAATTTCTTGGTCCATTGCTAAATGGCAGATAAGCACACGGATGTTTCAGGTTGAACCGCTCGGGCATGAAGCGGTCTGGGTCAAAGTTCTCTGCGTCGGGGCCCCAGTACTTGGGGTTCCGGTGCGTGCCCCAGATTGAGACCACTACGCCGGACCCAGCGGGCAACACACGTCCTGACGCTAGAAGGAAACAAAACTGAGTTCTATGCTATTTAAAATATATATCAACGACACGTACGATATCAAATTATGAGCGTGAATAAGATTCAACTTACGCAAAGCAGTTTCCTGTTCGACCTTCCTGATGATGAATGGCACGGGTGGGAACAGCCGCATCGTCTCCTTGATGACGCACTCCATATACTTTAGTCGTGCCAGGTCCTCCTTCTCGAAAAGCCGGTCCGAATCACCGAACACTTCGTCTAGTCTGGAGGTACACAACTCACAATCATTAAAATTTCATAAACACTGCACTCCTATTTACAACAGTCACGTCACACTGAAATGTGAGAAAGATTACTTTTACATAACTTACTCTTGAAGAACCTTCTCCTGAACATCGGGGTATTTGGCCATCATCTTGAGCGTGTAGCCGACGGCCGTGGCGGACGTGTCGGTGGCCGCGATGGTTAGCGTCAGGATCTCCTCGCGCAGCTCCAGATTGCTGTACCCCTTCTCGCCACCCGACAAGTGGATCAGCAGGTCAAGAAACGTTTTATTTCTATAATTTGAGAAGTCTGTGAACAACGCATACCGGTTGGAGCTGGATCGGAACTTTAATAAATTTTAGAAAAGTTCAAACAGTTTCTTTTTTTCCAACGGTTAACATACCAAATTCAAGGTCTGCCTCAGGACACTTTGCCTGTTCCGTTGCTAGTTCTACTCGTTTCTTCGTTATAACCTGCGCAATCACGGAAAACTTAAACACGTAGAAAGTCTGTTTCTATATTTAATTTTATGACAGTCACTTTTTAAACTGGAAAGCAAGTTCTACTTGTACCTAGACTAGAACGTTGATTAACCGAAGTATAGAATTACTGAACATGGAAAAGGACATTGATCGTGCTTTACTATGCTGACGGGAGATTGCTCCACCCAGAAGAGTGCGACTCTTAATGAAAGAAGATGAAACTCACGTCATTAGTGAATCCATGGAGGATCTTTAAGCATTTCTCTTGCTGGATGTAATCAGAGAAGAACTTGTACAGCCAGTCCGGCTGCAACCAAAGATGGAAGATCCTCTTGCACACTAGCTCTAGGACTTTGTTCAGCTCCACTAAAAACGGAGCCTTTTTGTCTTCCTGAGCGTTTATTTTTACGCCGAAAGCCGTTTCTGTAGGGATACACAGTCAACTGTAGAGAAAATTAAATTCCGTGCTACCACCATACACAGTTGTACAGAAGTGTGCATCATTCTTTACAATTCTCATTATTACACTTTAGGACCATAAACTGACAACAAACACAACGGATCTTAAGCATCCACAAAAGCACCGAAAATTATATTTTTAAATGTCAATCATTTGCAAAGTTACAGATTGTCTGACGGTGAGGATTGGTTGAACATTTTTATAACTTAATGCAATAAAAATTTATAAATAAAAAAAGAACTGACTTCAAAATAAACTAAAAGCCATAAATAATCTTTAATGTACGGTACGGATCACATTTGAATCATCTTTTGAAGTCGGTGCCATTTATTACTATTAAGAACCGCGGCGGCGAGCCTTTAGTTATTATCTCCCTACATATATATTTAGTCATAGTCATTCGTATTTTTGTTGAATAAAGAACTTTATTTACTTCAGGGTTGGCACCGACTTCAAAAGGTGATTCAAATGTGATCCGTACCGTACATAAAAGATTATTTATGGCTTTTTAGTTTATTTTGAAGTCGGTTCTTTTTTATGTATAAATTTTTATTTTTTGCTTTTTAGTGATGGATTTTAGTAGTGACATAAAGTATTTTTTAGAGCCCAGAATGCGAAGATTGAGGAGGCACTTTGCACGCATCTCGAGTCTTTGGAAGTAAGAAATGTAAAAGTTGGTTAGTTGATTGTACCTTCCATCATCAGCTCAGCATAAAATGATGACAACCAGAGGAAAACAACTGATAACTTTACAAAAATATATACAATACATTGTTAGTGCCTATAATATTTGAGAGTTTCTCTCGATTTCCCTGGTATTCCATCATCTAATCCTGACTTGGTGATAAGGAGACTACTTCAGGGACACACTAAAAATAATATGACTAACAGTTTTAACGTATCTACCTATATCTATAATAGATGTTTTTTTTTAATGATCCTCTAACTCTTAACTATTAAGGAGTTGTACCTTCCGTCATCAGCTCAGCATGATGAGATGATGACTATCATATGCAAATACTTAAATAGCTTAAGAAAATATATGAAAAACGTTATAAGTGCCTATAAAATTTGAGGATTGCCCTCGATTTCCTTGGGATCCCATCATCAGATCCCAACTTGGTGGCAATGGGACCACCTCGGGAGTATATCCTTTCAAACAAAAAAACAATTTTTAAAATCGGTCCACAATTGGCGGAGTAATCGGTAAACATACATAAAAAAATAATAAAAAATACAAACTATCGAACATATAACCTCCTCCTTTTTTGGAAGTCGGTTAAAAATACTTTTGAACGATACGAGTATAAGTATGTAAGTATTAAAGTCAAAAGTTGAAAAACTTTACGCATCGAGCGGGATTCGAAGCCACGTCACCAACCGCTCTCCCGGCCAACACGGATGACCTACCAATTTGTCCATCGATGCTCCGAACTCATGTTCAAATGTTTTAATCAGTTGTTTAATTTTTCTTATACGCCTCAAAGAGGCTTGTAGCGCCATTTACCGTAAAGGTCTGTGACTTCTATCCGGGACCATCTGTATTGAGAATCAATGGCAACGATGTGCTGCACCCATACCTATGTTTTTTTATAAATATGTATAATCGATGAAGTATAAATACTAAAACGTTAAAACAGACAGGCCATCTTAATGTAGGTACCCACCACAGACTGAGTCCAGGGTGTAGGAGCTGATGAAAGGCCATAAACTGAACTTGTTCCCATTCGCCTCTTCCCCTACTTTTTTAGCCAGCGTCATACTTTGCTCTGCGAACACCGGCACAAAGCTCTCCACCACCTTCGGGGTGAATGCTGGCAACAGAATCTTTCGCCGTCGTCTCCAGATTGGAACTGAAATATTCAACTCAATTAAATTTAACTTTATGTACAACAAGATGTGAAAGTGGTAGCACCTCAAGAGAAGACAACCCATAACAGACGAAATTGATACATGTGATTAAAGAAACCAGACCCCAAACTTAAGGAACAAGAGAAAGATTAGCATTCAGCTATCTAGTCAATAAAGGTAGCATCTACGTTGCTGCCAAACATTTTAAGTAAGTAGAAGTAATTCTTGAAGAAATTAATTAAGAATGAGCTTATTCGAGATTCCATGAATTCGTCGTAGATACCATGAAGTTGTCAAAAGATATGATAATCTTAATGTATGTATAAAAAAACAGAAACACACAGTCTTTGGAGAGACGTTGATAGCCTGCTATCAACGTTTCTCCAAAGACTAAGCGGAAATGAGCTGTAGGGTTACGCGGCCGCCGACAAGGTGTGGCCTGGCTAAAACAGACCAAATATTGCGAACCTGGAGCGAATATTCCTCCGTAGCCAATTACTGTCCTCAGGAAACGATGCAGGTCGTCCTTTTCTAAGCAAGTCTTCAGCACCACTTCGATATCCACGGGCTCAGCAGCAACTATTGTACGAAAAAAGACAATTAAAAAAAATAACCTTATGCAACAAATACAAAACATAAATGATAGATGGCTTTTGGAATTTTGGCTATCAATGCGGTATCTTGGTCATTCTGAATGCTAGGGTAACATGCCCTTTAAATGTACACAAAATTTCCGAATGTTTTGTATATCGATAGTAATATTGAAGAAGGAAGGGATTGGTGGACATCCTTATCCTTACTATATTATAAACGTGAAAGTATCGAAGTACGTTCCACTTAATCTCAAAAACTACGGGACGAATTTTTATGAAACTTTCCAGTTATGTACCTTATATATCAGAATAGAACATAGGGTATAATTTAAGTCAATTTTTATCCCTTTTAGAGACGAAAAAGGGGATGAAAATTTGTATGGTCAGAAAATATATTTTTACGCTAGGAACTTGAAATCTTGGTAATATGCTTCACATTTAAATTAGTAAAATATTGAGTTTTGGGAAAAGACGTAAGCTACTTTTTATCCCGGAAAAATACCTTTTATTCGCAATAAACGAATTCAAGGCGGACGAAGTCGCGGGCGGCCGCTAGTATGTCCATATAATCCGAATATATCATGAAAAAAGATTTGGCGAGTGTTGTTTCTAAGGCCATGTATATGTAGGCAATATTATAGTATTGTTACGAGCGTGGGGTATAGGATAGAGTTAAAACACCTAGACAGTTCCACGTTAGTTTATTCACGACTTTCAGTAGCCAAATAATAAACAGGGTGTCCCAAGAAGTAGTGATATACTGAAGCTGGGAGGTAGAGGACCTAGAGGGCTATCTAAATCACCCCCATGTATGTTCCGCGATTTTTCGTATTTTCGGAGTTATGACTTTTATTTTTATTTTTCACCTATCGCCGAGTACGATGAGATTTTTATTTATGGTGACGTGAATTATTGCGGTAGATGCTTGATTTTTTTGTGTGCTAAGCTGATAGATAGGCCAATTCAGTATGGTAACATTTACTATCGTTAGATCTTTGAATGGTATAAAAAAAAAGGCCAAGAATGATAAAATTACCCAATATGTTCACAACTTCAAGGGGCTTTAAAAAGATAAAATCACATTAAAAAAATACCGTTTGGCTTTTAAAAACTTGCTCTATCTATCAGGTAGCTACCCTGAAAATTTAATTTTATTATTCATAAGGCTTCAATCAAAAAAATTAAATCTAAATGCTTACCACATTGAACAATGAAATTTTCAGAGTAGCTACCTGATCTTGTGGACGGATGAATCCCACTTTAGACGCAATGGGATGTTTTTTTCTCACTCATGGGCAATTGAAAATCCAAATTTAAAAAGGGAATCGACATTCCAAGAACACTTTAGTGTTAACCTTTGGTCTGGCATACTTAACGGTCAGCTAATCGGGCCCTTTCAGCTGCCAGACCGCTTGGGCGGCAATCACTTTTTAAATTTTCTACGCGTAGACGCGGCATTACAAGGTCTCCGACACCCGAGTTACACCGATAGGCCGTTTTTGCCTGTGCATCTTTGCCGGACCCCGAGTAGATCGGCGAATTCTGTAGGTAACATCGTTTAATTATTTTTCAACCATATATGAACCTTCCCAGCTTGTCGGAAGCTTAGGTGCCTTCCCCTTTCGTCGTACTGGGTTATGGAGCCAGACCAACATTCCCTCTTCCAAATCGCATCTGTTAGACTTGCGGTCGTACCGTGTCTTCATTCTCTTGCTTGCTTTAAGTCCAAATTCCCTCAATGTTCACGGACAGGTGTCCGTGAACATCCAACATTCTCCTTCTTAGATCATGTACGTAATCGGTCACATCTACTGGAATATCTGGTGAGCAGCCAGAAAGTAAGTCCGCTGGTAATCTCAACTCCCTTCCGAAGTTCACTTGGGCGAGTGTGTCACCCGTGCTCTCATGAACCGCCGCCGTTCTGTAGGCTAACAGGAAAAGTGGTATGTACTCGTCCCGATCTTTCTGATGGCTATCGACCAACTTCGCCAAATGACGCTCCAAAGTTTGATTGAATCGTTTCACCATTCTATCTGACTGAGGATGATACGAAGTAATGTGCGTTTTATGTACTCGCATTATCTTACACACTTCTTGAAAAACCGTAGACTCGAAATTCCTCCCTTGGTCACTGTGTAGCTCTAGTGGTAGTCCGTATCGACAGAAAACATCTTCCACTAACCTTTTAGCAACTGTTGTAGCTTCCTGATTAGGCAAGGCAAATACTTCCGGCCATTTCGTGAAATAATCTATTACCACCAATATGTAACGGTTTCCATTCTCAGTTACCGGAAATGGCCCTGCAATGTCAAGTGCCACGCGCTCCCATGGCTCTCCGTCATTGTATAACTTCAATGCTCCTCTACTTCGCGTTTGAGGACCTTTGACAGCGGCACACTTTATGCACTTGCGACACCACTCTTCAAAATCTTCCCTACAATGTATCCAATAAAACCTCTGCTTTACCTTCATTAGCGTCTTATTTACTCCAAGATGTCCGCTAGAGACTCCGTCATGAAATGTCCTCAGGATCTCATTTGTAGATGACTGCAGGGTCCGTTTGAACGCCTCTCTCGGAAACTGTATGACCCAAATAGTGCACTGGTTTTTTGAAGGAGCTACACTTTTTTGGGCTGAGTTTTAATTTCGCTGCACGTAGTTTCTCAAATACCTTCTCCAATTTCCGTAAATGATCGTCAAAATTCTTGCCAACGATAATTATGTCGTCAAGATACACCACACAAGTCTCCCCCAAAAGACCGGCTAAAACTTGTTCCATTAGTCGTTCAAAGGTTGCCGGCGCGTTACAAATACCAAAGGGCATCACCTTGAACTGCCAGAGCCCTTTCCCTGTTGAGAAGGCGGCTTTCTCCTTATCTGTCGGGTCAAGTTCTACTTGCCAGTGGCCACTCTTCAGGTCCAAAGTTGAGAACCATTTCATTCCGCTTAGAGTGTCTAGGGTGTCGTCAATTCTAGGCAAAGGGTAGCTATCTGATATTTTAATGAAAAATGAACAGAATTTATAATAGAATTAGTTTTAATCATGAGAGATTTTCACAGAGTACAGATAGGATATACATCGTAAAAATAGGGATGTACTAAGAGAATAGTATTTTCAATAACCGATAAAGTTGAGTTCAATTTATCATGCAACACTCTCACCTAATTTGAACTCATTACTGAGAGGCTAACTTTACAATTTTATATTCATATTTAATTAATTTGAAAAGCTCTCACCACAAAATATATCAAGTACAAATTGATGAAGTTTTTAAAATCTGAACACCGATTTTACTTCGGAGATACTGAAATTGGTCTCTAGGTAAAAATATCTAGCTTTGGTAAAAATATCAGCATATTGCTCTTTAGTACAAACATAACTCAAATCTATTTGTTTTTCTGCATATTTCTCTTTTACAAAGTTATATTGCACTCCTATATGCTTACAACGCTTGTGATAATCAACATTTTTAATTAAATAGATCGCACTTGGATTGTCTATGTTCAAAAAACTTGAATCTTGATTAAATTCCTCTTAACCACATAGCTTCTTTTGATGCAGAGCAAGCTGCCATAAATTCTGATTCAGTTGTGGATAATTTCTTTGCTGACGCTGTGTTGCCCATGTTATCGCAGCTCCATTTTTAATAAACACATAGCCATAGACTTTTGTGTAGAAATATCCTTAGCATAATCAGCATCACTGTAAGCCACTACTGTATTCTGTAGTGATGTTGTATAGCATAAACCGTAGCTCTTGGTTTCTTTTAAATATTTTAATATTTTCTTGACAACATTCCAATGTGTGTGATCAACATTATTGAGGTATCTACAGACTGACTCCATACATTATGTCGGGCCTGCTTACCATAGCCAGATGCATCAGTGAGCCCACAGCCTCTCTATATGGAATGGGTGTGTCTTGAGTTTCAGTACTCTTCTCCAGTGTAATGTGCCCTCCCATTCACATTCAACTGGAATATTACTGCAGTTAGCACCTTGCATATTAAATTTATGCAACAATCGTTCAATATATTTTGACTTGTGGATAAAAATAAATCCCCCTTATCTTTCAATTTGTAGTCCTACAAAGTTTTTTAAATTACACTCCTTTATTTCAAAGTATTTCTTCAAATCACACATTACTTTATTTAGTGAATCATCAGGTTTTGACATTAGGAGCCCATCATCAACATACAGTAGCAAATACACTTTGTTATCATTTACATTTCCGATATACACACACCTGTCCTTATGGCTACTCACAAAACCAAATTTCTTTAGTAAGCTAACAAATTTTTGACTCCGGTGGAATATATGGCAGTTTCATCAGCGAATAATGCAAGTTTGGTCTTAGGGTGGGTCGGGATATCGTTCGTGAAGAGTGAGTAAAGTATGGGCGAGAGCGCGGAGCCCTGTGGGACGCCCGCCCTGATGGGGCGGGGAGAGGAGAGCGTGCCTTCGTGGCGGAAGCGAAAACTTCGGTCAGTGAGGAAGTCCCGTATGATTAGTACGAGACCTCCCGGCATGCCCATCTGATAGAGTTTATATATCAGACCGGCATACCATACCCGATCGAAAGCTTTCGCTACGTCTAGGAAGACCGCCCCCGTTTTTAGCGACCATCTGTTTTGGAAGCCTACCAGCACATCTTCCACTATGCGGTGTACTTGGTGGGTACAGGAGTGTTTGGCCCTAAAGCCAAACTGTTCAGGGATAGTGATGTTGTTGGCAGCTGTGAAATCGTAATTTTTTTTCAGAATTACTTTTTCTAGCAGCTTACCAAGAGAGCTGAGGAGGGATATAGGCCGGTTACTTGAGGGTTCGGAACGTGGTCTGCCAGGTTTGTGGATCCCAATGACTATTGCGGACTTCCAGCAGGCGGGTAAATGGGCGTTGCGGAGGGCGGAGTTGAGGATTTTGACTAGGATTAGGAGAGCCTCGTCGGGAAGCATTTTCAGCACCTTGTTTGAAATTCCATCTGCCCCTGGGGCCTTTTTGTGACAGAGTTTTTTGATGAAGAGCTTAATTTCGTCTAGGGAGATAGGGTCAGGAGGTGGAGCTGAGCGGGCAAGCTCGGATTTGTGGACAGTGACGGATTCTACATATGTAGCGTGGACTATGGCGTCTTCGGAGTCAGGAGGTGGAAGGGTGCATTGTTTCTCAATGCTGTCTGCCAGACACTCAGCCTTCTCGGAGTCCTCGAAGGCCGGTGTCTGGCTGTCGGGGCGGTTCAGGGGGGGGATAGTGTAGTGGGTGTCTGATTTGAGAGATTTCGCTAGTTTCCAGTACGCTGTGTGACTGGGCGAGATCTCTCCCATCAGCTCCTCAAATTCGTTCGCCCGATACTCGGCTACCCTCCGCTTTGCCTCGCGTTGCAAGGCGCGCAGGGCCGTCTGGTTATCAGGCGAAGGGAACGAAGAAAATGCTCTAAGAGCGGCATTTTTCCTACTCAGGAGGTCCAGCAGTTCATTAGAGGGGTCGACGGAGGGCGACTTCAGCCGGCACCTCTTTCGACGCCTCCCCTTGAACGTCACTGATGAACCCCGTGAATAGTTTTAATGCCTCGTCTGTCTGTTCGTTCGTAGATATTTGGTCGGGGATAGAGGATGATAGAGAGGAAGTCTTGGAGAGCCTTGCCTTACCCTTTCCCAATCCACGAGTGTTTTGGTAGTCGGGGGGCCGCTACTGGGGGGCGGGCCGAGTCTCAAGATGACTGGCCGGTGGTCAGAGTCAAGGTCTTGCAACACTTCTATAGAACGCATCCTGAGGGATACGTTCTTTAGAAGGGCAATGTCGAGGATGTCAGCGTTGTAGTTCTGTTGATGTGGGTGGTAAGTGGGCTCAAGGGGTGCTATTAGGTCGAAGGGGCAGTTCTCAGTTAGAAGGTAACGCATCATTCTGTTGCCATTGGTGTTGGTGGTGCCACAGTTCCACGCTACATGTTTACAATTTAGGTCACCCATAAGGATGACCGAGGAACCGAGTTTGGCCAGAGTGTCCAGGTCGGATTTAAGAAGGGTCTTGGCGGGGGACTTGTACACGGAGACAATGGTAATGGAGGAGTGGTCATCCGGGGAGACCCTGCAAATTTACACCTCCAGATTTTTTAAGGCAGGAGGGTCGATGCTGATGATATGGAGGTCTTTTTTATAAAATATCAAGGTGCCGCCAAATACTCCCGTGAGGCGGTTCTCTCGGAGAGGAAGCCGGGTAGACGGAAGACAGGACTAGAAGATTTATAAAAAGTTTCTTGGACCAGTACGATATCAACCTGATGTTGCTTTGCGAAGAGGAGGAGTTGGTCTTTCAGACCAGCCAGCCCTTTTGCATTGTATGTGACAATGTTTATAGACTTTGGTTCGCGTAAAGGTGACCCCGGCCAGAATGGCCTGGTGTTCACAAAGAATTCTGAGTTTTTGGCTGCCGTCAGCACCTTTGAGCTCCGCCTCAACTGCCTCAAGGCGCACGTTCAGCTCAGGGAACTCATCGGGGCTGACGGTTAGTAGAGAAGAATGTATTGGCTGGCCAGGGCACCTTTGTTGGGGAGGCGCGTGCACTTGGGGCTGGCTGGTCTGAAGAGACTGGTGGTGGGAGGGGGCTGCGGCTGTTGGTGGAGGGAACTCTTTTGCTTCGGCTTTAGGGCTTCCGCAAAAGTAGGTGGCCGGCCTCCTTGGAGGGCCATGAGTGGGGCGGGATAGGGAGTGTTGTTTGGATGTGCGTACTGGGGGCCCGGAGGAGGAAGAGGATTGGGCGAGTAAGGCAGGTGTTGGCCTGGGGGGATGGATGAGGAGAGGTTGTCAGGGAGGTATTTGCCCTGAGAGGGTCTGGACGAGTTGAATCCGGGGTAGACCGGGAAATCAGACTGTTGAAGGTAGCAGGGGCGGGATCCCTGGTTGGAGTGGTAGCGAGAGGCGCTGGTGTTTGTTGCCCTGGGCGGGTTCGGCCTTTTACGCCTTTTAGGGGCGTTGGGGCAACCAAGGTATTTGGCCGTGTGGCCCGGCTTTCCGCAGAAGACACAGCAGGGGGGGAGGGGTCAACCTTCACCCTTTGGCATTCGTTAGTGTTGTGAGGCTTGTCACATTTTACACATCGGGCTGGGGCATTACAGCCCTTGGAGCCGTGGCCATACCTCTGACAGTTATGGCACTGACCAATGTAGAGGGAAGGCCTAGTCTTCTCAATTCTGAGTCCGGATATTAAGCAGATATTGTCTTTGATGCGGAGGATGACGTTCTTCGTTTCCGGATCCGGCACAATTCTCAACATAACAATATCGAGCTTGCCCCTGAGCCGGTTCCAGAACCGATGAACGCTTACTTACTACCTTTATATTTTTTCAGTAAGGTCATGCCTTTGGAACTCCCTTCACTACCACTGTGAAACCTTTTTCCTCCTCAAAAAGGCTTCTATGGTAGGGAAGGGAGATCTCTGTTATGAGTCTGGCCAAGGCTCGGAAGTCATCAATGGTGCAAAATGTGACTTTTATACCATCTTCTCGGGCGCCACGTTGCCCCTTCGTCTGATTTATCGCTTGCGCGATTTTTATGCCTCGTTGTTGAATGAGGGTTTTGGCGGTATTCCACCTTGACTTGTCCAGGAGGACAATGTGGCCGAGAATTTTCGGTTTCGGGGCTTGGGGGTCAGAATAAAGGATGTCCTCCGGGGAAGGGCCTTGGGTGTCTGGGTTTGGAAGGGACGATGGAATAGGGTTGGAGGGGGAGGTTTGGGGGGTACCCGAGGGAGTTAGGGTTACCTGTGAGGTATCCATTTCAAGATAAATCCTGTCGTTGGCGTGGGCTATACTTATTTGAGTATAGCCCACGCCAACGCCTGCCCCTGAGGGGGGGAAGAGTCTTGTCCGCGATGGTGCTTAGGGCGGGAGACCACGGGCCAGTTCATGTCCTGGTCCAAAGGTGCGTCCTGAACGGGTTGAGGGTCAGAGGGACCCTGCTGCGAGGTCAGGTCAATGACACGGTCCTCACCCTCCAGAGGGATGATTCTGGGGGTGGGGGCGAGTGAGCTTCCTATAATGTAGGGCCATCGTGAGGAACGTGACCATGTCCTGGAACGGACACTGCCACGCTCAGAATTACGTCACCTGGCTGGGTTTGCAGCGGAGGGCTTTGAGAAGGAGGCTGACCGTTCGCGGGCGGCGGGGGCCTCAGGGGCCTTAGTGTTGATAGCGACTTTTTTGTCGGTGGTGCTGCACGAGCCGGTCAGCTTCCACTCGCGGCCGGAACCGGGGGGCGGCGGGGACGTGACATGGGTCTCTGTAGTTCCCGATTTTTTGCCTCCCAATTGGGAGGGGGAGGGCGCACACGGGGAGGCAGGAGACCCTAGGGGCACCAAGGTGCCCTTTGCCAGAAGGGCCGCACCCGAGAGGGAGGAGCGGGACTCCTGCTTCTCCGTGCGAGACAGGGGAGGGCCTGAAGGGCCGGTCGCCGAGGGCGACCTGGAGGGCCCGACCCGGGCAAAGGCGCAGAAGCGCTCCACCAGCCCTCCATGGATTTCCGCAAGGAAAGCGATGAAGAGCTGGAAAAGCTCTGGCGCAGGCAGAGAAGTCAAGGTCGGGACCCTTCCAGGACGCGCCCGGTGGCGCAGGGGGGGTGGGCATAATGCCCCGGGGGGGAGAATATGTGAACTCGGGCCGTAATGCCCGAGGTGTGTACTTACAGTTTTCAATAAAATCCGGTTTGCGGGCGAGTCGTTGCACTACACTTAAGTACACTGCACATTTTTCCCAGAGGGGTACCTACTATACGGACAAGGGGTCAGGCTATATGAACTCTTCCCTTTCCAGTAACTTGACGGTGGTGGTGATCTTCACTGTAGTATGGAACAAGCTCTCACTCTCCGGTGGTGCGAAGGGGCCAGGGTGTGGCACATAGCGCAAAGCGGGTCTTAATAGCTCTTGCCCTGGGGCGGCTTCGAACGTAGTTATGCTTATCCTATATTGCGACAGCACGTCGTGCGTACAGAAACAGCGATTTGTTACGCAGCAGACCAGCACCATCTTCGATCTTCAGTTCAGCGACACGACGAGCGACGTGTGATCACCTCGGCAGCAGCAGCGGAAAAGGCCGCGCGCCTACTCGCGAATTATTTTATAGGCACGCGAGAGTTCACGCACACAACCGCAGATCGCGTGATGTCATGCGATCTGCGCGCAACACCATGCTATCTCTCTTTTCTCATCGTTGCGGTACATACACTAACTACAATGTAAATTTTGTAAATATAATAGGCTAATTTTTGTAAATAAATTATTCCAATATTCTACTGTCAACGGGTGTTTAACTCTCCAACCTATCTTCCCTAAAGGACTATTTCGATTTGTGTAAAAATAGTCCTCTAATATAAAAATAAAATAGATTTAAACAAAGGTACTCACCAAAGTAGAGAATATGGCCTAGCCAGACTCTGATCATCCCATCGTGTTTGATTGCCGAGTAGCTGGTATCTTTCAGGGAGGACATGATATCTGAAAAAAGTACACAATAATTAATACCAATTCCTTTTTATTAGAAATTATAGGAGGAGTTCTATTAAAGTTTAACTTTTGCAACTTCCGATACAACGAAACGCCAATTAGTTATTTAATGTGGATTTTTTCTAATCGAACGTGAAAGTCTGACAGTCAAATCCGTTAAACAAATTTTAGTTTTTAGGGTTCCGTACCAAAAAGGTAAAAAAGGAACCCTCATGGTGCGACTCTGTCTGTCTGTCTGCCTGTGTGTCCGACTCTTAGAGCGCCATATCTCAAAAATTAAGACAACGACGACGATGACGACGACGATGATGATGATGATAATGATATTTTATTTTATGAATGATGATATTTTCCTCAAAGTCGAAATGAAAAGTAGAGTGTTTAACTCTGGTGATCAAATTTACCTCTACTTAAACACGCTTCTGCTACGTAATTGGTAATATTAGTCGTAGGTAATAGGCGAATCACAAACGAGGGCCTATTGCATAAAAAAGTACAAGCTAATACTATCAGTGGTTTTGGTTGTAACTTGTACTTTTATGTTGCATAATAAATTACAAGATACAAATATACAAGTATCCAAGTACAAGCTAATAATATTAGTAAATTCAACCTATTACTTGTATATTTCTGTTGCGTAATAAATTAGCAGTAATAAACTACAAGTGGCAAAATATCAGTACTAATATTTATACATATAATAAAGATGAGGAGGGTCAAAAGTCTGTACATGGAAGATATTGGAAAATAAATTGGCCGGGGATACTTAAAATCGATAACAGAACACGTTTCAACATTTTTTAGAATTTTTGTCTGTTTGTCTGTTTATTTGTTTGTCTGTTTATTTGTACGCGCATCACGTGAAAACGGCTGAGCAGATTTTGATGCAAAGTTTACTAATCTGTCAAGAAAATCTCCGGCCAGGTTATAGGCTCTAAATATTTAAGGGTTGAATATTTAGCCACTACACTTGATTGAATAAATTTTGCACCTGAATCGTATGGCGCTAGATAGGAAGGTTCTTCAGCTTAATCGAATAAAAACTGTCCTATAATTATCTGGGGATGCCCAGCTACCCGTGTAACAAAAATAGTTGAAATATGTTTGGCCGTTTTGGCGCGATGAAGCTACATCGACACATACATACAAACATACAAAAAATAAAATTGAATTAGTGACCTACAAAATACTCCATATGACTTATTTTTAGATTTTCTATATTATAGTAGTAGATTATCTACGTATTTTTAATGTACATAGACTTTCATTTTACACCTTAATCTATCTATCTTCTATATTCTATCTATCTATACATATAATAAAGCTGAAGAGGCTCGAAAGTCTGTAGGTACATGGAAGATATTCTAAAAAAAGTTGGCCGGGGATACCTAGAATCGATAACGGAACACGTTCCAACAGTTTTTAGAATTGAGCAGATTTTGATGCAAACTTTACTAATCTGTTGAGAAAATTCCCGGCCAGGTTATAGGCTATATAAATTCAACCCTTAAAAGGGGGAGTAGCCACTACACTTGATTGAATTAAGTTTGTATAATCTAATAGCGCTACTTAGGAAGAAGGTGCAAACTTTTCTCAAATGTGTGCTACACGAGCCTACGACTACTATTGAGTACCTTGCTAAACTAACAGGTGGCGCTAAAATTAATACCTTGGCATTTTGCCAAATTAACTCTAAATTTAGAAGAGAGGGTACGGATTTCAACAAATTTAATTGAATATAATTGATTTAATAATACAACAATATACGAGATAAGTGGCTCAGTAGTATCAACAAGGAGGAGTCTCACATGTGCAAGAATTTGCCCGAAACTGCTTCATGTTGGAGAAGGACTTCTGGAGGAAACCAACGGCCTGATTCGATTACCAGAGACGTTATGCAAGATCGTTCTGTCCGTTGAAGACCACAGTCGCAGCGTATACGGAGACCTGAGCCAGGTGACTCGACGTGAGAACTCTTCGGTTTGTGAGAGAGCCGTTAATGCGCGGATATTGGCGGAAATGGAAGGTGAACAGGCAGTATATAATTCCATTAACACTGTCTTGGATGAACGCTTCATCACAACATACTTGATGGAGTTCCTAAACTCATTGAGCGCTTCAGGACTCCCAGCACACACATTAACCCTGAAAGTTGGAGTTCCGCGCAAATCCCAATGGGGTGCGGCGCCGGAGAAGCCGTGTTCATCCCCTGCACCCCCCTCATTCCGAGCAACTTCCCGCTCCGCTTCAAGCGCCTACAGTTCCCCGAGACCGTCTGCTTCGCCATGACCATCAACAAGTCGCAGGGGCAGACGCTGCGCGATGCTGGCGTGGACCTGCGCACGGGCTGCTTCTCGCATAGGTAGCTCTACGTGGCGCGCTCGCGCGTCACCAGCTACACGGAGCTGTTCGAGCTGATACCCACCGGGAAGACTCACAATGTGGTGTACAAAAAAATATTGTAAAATGTCAATGTTATGTAAATATACTTTACGTACCTACTTTTGGAGTATGGAACTATAGATATAATTATATGTACATATTTAGTTCTGCATACATAAACATAACTGTATATACTTGGTGCTGCAGCGTGCGCCACCGTCGCGTGCACAGCTCTGCAGCACGCGTGCGCAGCTCTGCGTGCGCAGCTCTCGGTGTGACAAGGGTGCTCTGCACGCCACGCACACGCGCACGTGCACGTGCTGCGCACGCATCCGGTGTGTTTTGGCCTTTAAGGGTTCCGTGTTCCGTACCAAAAAGGTACAAAAGGAACCCTTACGGTGCAACTCTGTCTGACTGTCTATCTGTCTATCTGTCTGTCTGTCTGTCTGTCTGTCCGTCCGACTGTTAGAGCGCCATATCTCAAAAACTACTTACGCTATCTATTTCAAATTTGGAATATTTATAAACATGGTCAACCAACCCACATGTATTGCGAAGGAAACATAAAATATATTTTATTTTCTAAAAAACGACCAATATAAGAGGGGGCAAAAATCAAAAGTCTAGTCACAAGGTAAAGTAGGGTTTCATATGAAAGGGGCTTGATCTGTACATTTTTGAACATTTTTTTTAATTATGACACAATTAGGACAATGTGGAAAAAAGTACCCTTTATCTCCGAAGTTTACCAAGCGAAACATCTGGATTTTTCTGGAATTATGTAATTTAATATGAATATTATAACCATATATCTATCTGTGTTACTTTTTTTTGAGTCACCAAAAATAATTTTTGTTTTGCACTTCGCAATCGCACTTGAAGGTCGCATCGGCCGGAAATACTGCCGGCGGCAATTTATTCCAGAATTCAGTCGTGCGACGCAGGAAATTTCTAGTAAAACGCACGGTTGAGGAATACACATTCTCATCTATGTTGCCAGCCATCTATTGTATTTGGAGGTCACTAAATCGAACAATATATTTTTTGGATTATTTGTAAGTTTGTACGAGTATGTGTCGTTGGAGCTTCATCAACCCAAAACGGCTAAACGGATTTTAACTAAATTTGGTACTTATGGGTACTTTGGTAGTTATGGGATACTTTTTATCTGATTACGCTGAATCAAAAATGAGGGATATAATGCTTTCCTCCTCCGCAAACGAAGTTGTATTATAAAACTTTTATCCAAAAAAAGTGGCTTGATAAAAATTAAGTAAACAATATTAGCAATAATCTGTATTTTTATATTAACCCATAATTTGGCACTGTATGGCGTGTCATACTAGTAATTCAAAAAATTCTAGCGATTAAATTTATTTCAATATTTGTTTCATTATGTTTTTGTTAAAAAAATATTCATAACCCGGGCAACCAAAGAGAATATAACCACTACGTTTTAAGAGGCGGGACTCTCATTCTAGCCAATAGAATCAATTTGCATGGCACACTGATACCAACATGTACGTCAAAGAACCGTCAAACAGCTGTAGTACCAATGTAACGGACTAAAATAGTGTAGTAGGCTATACGCTTGCGATTTCTATCGATATAATGGACTGGGATGGAATATAGGCTCATGTCAAAAAAAATTGTAATCGAAATTTGTTTTAGGATTGAGTCCACGTTTAAGTCCTATGTTGTACAGTGGATATTTATTTAAATGTGCTAATACAAGGTTGGACTTAAATGTGAACCCGAAATAAAATAACTAACTTTTTCTTTTAATGTAATTATTTATTGTTTTACTAGCATTATTAGATCTTCTTTTGAGACTTGGCCCACTGTCTGCATCTGAAAATATATTATAATTACAACAGAGATATATTTTCTTATATAAGTTCAAAATATTAAATAATTACTGCTCAACAAATAAACGTAAGAATCTTCATATGTTCTGGTATGGATGGCAGTAAACTTTTCAGTTGAAACGTAGGTACGAAGTATTTTTATGATCATATCATGCAAGTTCTCACGCAATTCGACTTATTTTGTATAATTATTTCCACTGATAAACAAATAAGCCTGTAGTTATCGATAGTTACAGTACATCCCTAGTACACAATGAAAATAAATGTAAATTATCTAATTTTGTTTATTTATTTAGCATGCTGCACTTAAATATGGCTAAAAGAATCTAGGGCAATACTTACCGGCCTTCATCCCAGAGAAATTTCGCCATAAACATCCTTTATCACAATTTTCATGACTAGCTCGATTTCCACTAAGTTCACATGTGATAAACAGTATTTTCGGTGGCATTTTCACAAAATTCATTCACTAAATAGTGATCTAAATTTAAAAAGAAACATACAAAACACGCAAGCCGCTTTGACAAGCAAAGCAATATGGTTGACAGTGTATGACATGACAGATAAACTGTACTGACGTACTGGTCCAGTGTCATGGCAACGGTTTGCCATGTTAAAGTCCATATAAAAGTTTTTTTGTTCCTAGTTGGGTTAGACTGGATTGTTGCACTTTCTAAGGTTATGGGGAATGAATGAAAATTTTCAAAAATCTTGAAATTTTGTTTATGGGTAAAAAAAGAAAAAAAAATACAGATTTAAATAAATAAATAAATTATCAAATTAATAAATAAACGATTAAAATGGCTGTAAATGTTCCGTTATTCTTGCCGTACCATATAAGGCGGGTATATAGGCCCACCAATACCTTTTCATCTTTTTATTTATTTCTAAGCCACAGAAAAATCTGAATTTTTTCTGACAAGAAGTAGGCTTATTCCTATCTATAAACAAAATTTCAAGATTTTTGAAAATTTTCATCCATTATCTATGTTTTTCTCCATTTGTCATTATGACACATGCGGATTTATTTCGTAATTTAACACGCCATAAGTAATGTTTTTTGGATCAATTTCCATTAATATATCACACTACCTAACTAACCACTCATAGTTATTCCGCTTCAAACTTGTTGTAACTATGACATATCATATTCTGACAAATTCATTGAAACTTGTCTTTTATTTTACATGTATGGCGTAGCATACACTGCCAAATAACCTAGAAACTATTTTGTACGACACAATATATATACATGACCAAATTTGGGACAAGTACAATAGCTTTTTTTGTTAAAACACGAGGTGGAAAACTCTTACTCCAGTAGCAAATGTCGCTTCAGATCGCACCGACTCCTCTGATGTGATTACCACATTGATCTGTATGAATTGTAATGTTAACCTATGTTTTGTAGCTGGAAGAACATTAGAAATTGTCATTTAGAAACCCACCCAAAACAATGATGTAGGTAGCCAATAAGTTTGCAGTTCAAATTATTAAAAAAAAAATTGTCTTATAGTAACGTATTTTCTACTCATTTTTTGGAGAAAACAACGATTTTTTTGCATTTCTTGGTTTTTGGCACAGTACCTATTCTTTTTTTTAAGAAAATAATTTGTTTTGTGTAATTCGATTTAAAAATATTGAATCGATTCCTACCAAAACTCATTTTTATTTCTATTCAATAAAACCTTATCTCATTGTTGAATTTGACAGTGTATACATGGTTTTTTTTTTAATTAAAGCAATCAGATTAATTTTTTGACCTTTTCATTATTTATTAGACCTTTGTAAGTTCGTAAAACAAAGCGAAGTTAAAATTATTATTTTTTTGTGCCAAATTAAGGATTAAAATAACGTCCTGAGGCCCTGTGTCCCCAGGATTGACTCAGCGTATACGCTATTGAGGGGTCATTTCTACTTTTTTTAATGTAAATATTGCGAATACTATAAGGTAATTTAATAACTTTTTAGATTTAAATGCAGTGTGACTTTGAAAACAAAATGATCCACTGTTTACACAACGACTCTATTACGTACTATATTCTAAACTAGCTTCTGCCCGCGACATCGTCCGCCTTAAATTCGTTTATCGCTGAGAAGGGTATTTTTTCGGGATAAAAAGTAGCCTATGTCCCTCCCCGAGACTCAAACTATCTCCATACCAAATTTCATCCAAATCGGTTCAGCGGTTGAAGCGTGAAGAGGTAACAGACAGACAGACAGACAGACAGACACTTTCGCATTTATAATATTAGTATGGAAGTATGGATAGTATGGATGTACGAAACAAATGCAATTTTAGATCTTCACATCAACCATTAGTACCGGTGTGCCTGCTCGGCACCCCCCTTTTTGCGATGTATGCCTATAAGTTAAAACAACTCACCCTCTGTGCTCCCAGTAAACTTGTGCGCTACTCCGATGCCGGGCAGGTGGCCCTCTAGGCCCGCGATACGCGACGCAAGCGCATACATCCTCCTCCGCCGGTAGCGGTACACCACCAGCCATAGTACCGGCACAACCAACAACAACAGGAGCAGCATAATTCTATATACTAACTAAAACCACTGTGTCTCAGCACTCAGTCCTATCAACACCACTACGTATCGTAATTAAAAAAGGTCCGTATGTCGTGGAGAGTGTTGGCGTCGAAAAGTGAAATGGTTGTGAATACGTTAAGCAAATGTTTATAACGAGAATTTTGTCGGTTATCCAAGGGCATGCGTTACTCGTGTTGGTAAAAATGCAGCCAAAGTGCATGACGAACCGCACACAATTAAGGGTTCCTGATTGGGATTATTGTATACCTACATATTTTATACGCTACTAAAACATTTATTATTTTGAAACACAGTGAATCCTAGTTCAGGCTTATAATAAGTACACTAGAAGGCGCCCGCAACTTTTTCGCGGAGGAGAAAGTCATAACCCTTCTCTTTTTCTTCCGCGTAGTCGGATGAAAAACCATAGCAACCAGGAGCAAAACCCAATATTAATAGAGCACAAGTAAGGCACTCGATCGGTGTCCGCGGGAAAATTCGAAGTACCACGCGTTAAGTACTTCCTAAATAGTCTGCCCGAGAACATCCGTCATTAGCCAAGCAAACTCAAATTTAAACGCGCCCTGAAAAAATATTTGCTGCAGACGCTTCAGTGACATGATTAATTTAAAGTTAGCATTAAGTAAATTCGTATATCTTATAATGCAGAGATATTAATATTGTATTATAAATAATAAATAATTATACTATAGTAAATAATAAATAATTAGACTCGTGCCTGCAGTCAAATTGTATACAGTTTTGCAGGAAACTGTCTCAGAAATAAGAATCATCTACTTTGTTTAATAAATACATTTTTTTTTAAAGTATCCATCTTCTATACATCTATACGTATAATAAAGCTGAAGAGGGTCGAAAGTCTGTACATGGAAGATATTCGAAGAAAATTTGGTCGGGGATACTTAAAATCGATAACAGAACATGTTCCAACAGTTTTTAGAATTTTTGTCTGTTTGTCTATTTATTTGTTTATTTGTGCGCGCATCACGTGAAAACGGCTGAACAGATTTTGATGCAAACTTTACTGATCGGTTGAAAAAATCCCTGGCCAGGTTATAGGCTATAAAAATTCAACCCTTAAAAGGGGGGGTAGCCACTGCATTTGATTGAGTTAAGTTTGCACCTGAATCTTATAGCGCTACTTAGGAAGGAGGTGCAAACTTCTCTCAAACATATGTTACGAGCCCACGAGTATCGAGTACCTTGCTAAACTAACAGGTGGCGCTAAAATTAATACCTTTTTGCCAAATCCATACTCATATTATAAATGCGAATATGTCGCGGGCAGAAGCTAGTCCGATATAACCATCTCAAGATACCCAGCTATCCCTGTACCAAAAATAGTTGAAATCCGTTTAGCCGATTTTGCATACAAAAATTCCAAAAAAACATAGTTTTCGATGCAATGTCCTCTACATAGTTCTTTACAATAGCTTTTTGAAAATATCTTCAATGTAGGTATAGACATTTTATTTTTACAAAGTATAATAGTATAGATGTATCTACTATAAATTGTTTGTTTTTAGCCTACAGTTATCATTATTGGAAAAACAATTTTTCAACGAATTTTATTAATTATTATTTTTTACACCAGTCGCAAATAGTTATGGACAGCTTGTAAGTCAACAAATTTCACTTACATTACATACATGGAAGCTTCCTCTGAAAGTTTCGCTTACATTACATGTGAGTTTTTGTAGTTTTCAGATGTAAATTACCCGTTCGTGTATAATTTTATATTGCACAACTAGTTTTTGCATAGTGCGCAAGCGCCCCGCGAAGCTTCCGGTCTTTTTTGTTCTATCTTCAGAACTTGTATTTTCAGAAATAAAGTTCTTACTAATTAAAAAAATAACTATTTTATTTCGTATGTCTACGACACTAGTATTTTATTCTTTTTGAAAAAAAAAAAACGGAACCCTTATAGGACCATACCTTTTATAGGTTTATATAAATAGTTATATTATTATAACCATCTAAGCTGAATATGTTACATTTGTATGGCGCAATAAAATATTTATATTTTTTATTTGTACTCAAGTGTCCGTCGGTCCGCCCGGCTATCACAACGCGAACAATTTGTTTACAAAATATATCGCCATATAATTTAATATTTGGCACACATACATACGTTTGGGACATGCCTGGATCAAGCGACTTGGGATAGCAAAATAAAATTTGACGATTTATGCCCACACTTATGAAAAAACAAATAAAATATAAATAAATAAAAAAGAAAAACATGTTTTTTGTTTCAAGCGGATTTGAACTCCCATCAGTTATTTTTTTTTTTTTATTAAATAGGTATGTAAGTGATATGTACACTTACAGAGTAATCCAACACGTGATACATAAAACACGATAACAAAGAACTAGAAACAAAAAGACATGGCACGATTGAAAGACACACGTTAATTTAACAAATATAACACATACTAAATTTCTATCTGGATAACACAGTATAATTCATATGCAACTTTTGTGAATTCAGTCAGAGGACAGTTAAATAGATCTATTTTATTTGAGATCCGGTTCACCGGTGTAACAATCGGTTACAATAACCCCTTGGCCACTCAGCTATTGTCACTTATTGTCGAATTTTCCGATCAGTATTCGCTCTACTGATGTCGGAAGAAACAAAAATGTTATATGAATGCGGTAACATTTCATTCAGAAATATTTCTAAAACTTTCAAGTCGAAATACGTCACCGTTAAGGAAACATATGAATTTTGTAAGAAATTGCCCATTGCTAATCGCAAACTGTAAACGTACGCGAATTGTAAAAGCGTATCAACAAAAGAACTTCACGTCACTTACATCCTTTTGTTGAAGAGGCCAGTTTTTCGGCTATACCTTACTTAAAATCGGTGTTATCATGTTGATAATAATTGTCATCAAATGCATTTACTGAGCATTGTTTTCTTTACTTCTTATTTTTTGCACTCGTGGTTTGACGAAAAGTAGAAACGAATTACATGCATCGCTCGGAAAGATTTTTTCCAAAATTATTGACTTAAAAAATATGCTGAACCGAGGGCCAATAACTATTACGGTAAATGGACGAGGGCGTAGGTAGGGGCGAGTTTCGTCATATCCATCCGTCCGTCCGTCCGTATGTCACAGGCATTTAACACGTGATGTATATTAATGAAATTTGGAGTATAGGTGTCTTGGTATAAGCCGCTACTTAGTTTGATAGTTAAATAACAAAAAAAAATATTTCCAGCTTGGACACTCATGCATGCATGTAAATGAAACTATTTTTTTTTTCAGCAAATGTCAATGCGTGGCTCATATTTGGACAGTTCTTTAAAAAGTATACTTGAAGTTTCTAAAACAATTTTATGATTTAGTGAACACTTTTGGAACTAAACGATATTTCCCAAAAAATTTGTGAAAAATTACAAAAATATAGCCTAATAAATACTTTCAACTAAAATTGTTTTTAATATAATCGGATATACCGTTTTTGAGTTATTGCGAAAAAACTCGTTTCTCTGCAAAATTACGTAAGTGCTGTGGAGATACGCTCGTTTGCTAGTGCACTTTTTCATATCGTATTTTTTTTATCATCTGTAATACATTTTTTATTCTTGGCCGGTTTTTTATACAGAGGTTACATAGTACCATCGTAGACAACACTCTATACATTTGTAAACAAATTTAAACTTTATTGCAACGCTTTAGAGTTATTGGATGTACTATGTTGCTATTCGTATTTATTTGCGGTGTTTACTGTCTACATCAATTAGAATATGTACCTACAGACTAGACAAGCGTTTAAGTCACTGCTGTGACTATTCGAAGTGAATATGTTAATGAGTAAGGAGCATTTAAACATAGATTAGATATTGGTAATGGTGCTTGGATGAGTAAATATTAAATAAGTGCTACGCAGTTGATAAGATAACAAAAGCTGTGTTTATATTATATTCACCAAGAAACTGCCTTGCAATTTGGCGAAGACGCTGTGTATTTTTTGTGTACAAAAAAGATTAAAAATACTAACATTAATCTCGACTTGTTTCTGCCATTTTACATGGTTTAATTATGATCTAAACACAAAACCTCACTGGTACCTACATTGTTTTTTTAATACCCATCCTGTGTTTTTTTTTAATCTGCCAACACTGTCAACCTGTTTTCATTTCATTTTTTGGGTACCTCGTGTACCACTTACGCGAATAACATAGGCATGGTACATAAACAATGCTGTTATATATCTGCTTTTCCTCTCGTAACCACAAACCTATTGCTGCTAAAAATATTTTAAAAGTGCATCGAATGTTCAACCCTATTACTTGGTTTAATATGGACCAAGAGAAAAATAGCATTTTCTGGACACTTGAGTATTTATCATAACATTAATAACCATTATTCTATTAGTGCATTTGTAATCTATACTATCGAGGTAATAGAGTCGATAATGTTCCAAATTAATCTTCAAAGGTGGTTAAATATAATGCATTCGTAACATGCTTTTGGTAGAAATGGATTTGTGGTTACAAGAAGAAAAGCAGACGATAGCATTGTTTATGTATAATGCCTTTGTCATTGTTAAGTGGAATTGGCTCACTTGAAAAAATAAAATCTATATACACATAAGGTACAAGAAAATATAACGCAATTTGTGAAAATGTTAGCCTAAGTTAGAATTATACCAGACTTATCGCTCCGCCCGCCCTCGTCTTTATGTATTCGTAACCTTCATTGTTGTCCGTCACCCGATGACCTTTCCAGTCGTCGGCTAGAATGTTTTTCTGCTAATGTGGTTTTAAGTTGTTTTCGACAAAATAGATTATTTAATTTCATTGTCAATGTCGTACCGCAAGGGGTGTAATTCAGAGATCAATCGGCATCTAATTTGTCCCTGATTAGAATTGGCTCTTTCTCTCGTGTGTCCTGTTTCTGACTCCTACTGACCGAATAACTCATCATCATCATCTGGCAAAAGATGTCCACCGCTGGACAAAGGCCTTCCCTAAGAACCCCACCATGATCGCACCTCCCGTCTCAGAAACAAAGTACATCCCCAAAGTACATAATAAACGGGCATCACGCTCATTTTTACCACGCACTTGCAAGTTCTGGAATAACCTTCCCCCTGAGGTATTTCCAGAGCGCTATAACATGGGATTCTTCAAGAAGCGACTTAACAGGGCTCTCAAAGGTTGGCAAAATATGGGCGATTCCTCCGGTGTTGCACTTACATATATCCATGGGCGACGATGACTACTTTCGATCAGGTGGCTCGTCTGCCCGTTTGCCACTCGTTACATAAAAAAAATCGATCCTGCGTCGCCCGCATCAAACGGACTCCATCGATCTTCACCAGGATATCAGTCCACCTTTTTTCTGCGTCGTCCGATGCGATGCATTATACCGAATAAATTCATTATAATTAAATAGGCAGGCTACTTTACTTTTTTTAAAGTAGGTCTTCAAATATTCATTATTATCCGATTAGCAGAAAAAAAAATTACCATATTTTTCGGGACCTAGAAAACCGCAAAAAAATATTTTATAAGTTTACTTGACGTAAACAGACGAAAACGCTGTACGCCATATTGGTCTATAGATTATCTATGCTGTGACAATTTGACAATTTCATCAGTGGAAAAACATCGATACTTTCTATTAAAAATCATGACTTCCACCAGTTTATATGGAAAATATAGTTATTATCATTATTGTGCCTATTGTCCGAAAATGCCAGTTCACATCAAAAATTACCGACCATCAATGTCTTCTTGGTAAATTTGTGCTACCTGCCTTCATAAATCCAATATTCATGATCGCTCATATCAATAAAACGGGAAAGCAGTAACAGTAACACGCGGACTACAAATCACAGAGTACTTTGTTATATATTGAACTACAAATAATAAAACGATCACAATCACAACCTCAAAAGTCCACAAGTCACTTGTGTCATAAATGTTAAAGTCACAGCACATGGCTACATAGAGGATTTCACTCGTATAAGATACGACATGAAGTTTGCTTAGTGTCCTGTGACGTCACAAAACGGCCGTCAGCGTTTTCAGAGTTCAAAACTAAAAAAAATAAAAATAATTTTTAAATTGGAAATATGTAGCCATCTTACACTTTTAAAATCTGAAAACGATATTATATTGAAATAAAACAATTTAACGGATTATATCGCGTATATTATCTCATTTTAGTTCCCGACGTTTCGGAAGCTTTCCAGCTTTCCATGGTCACGGGAGGACTGAGAAAAGATGTATTTTCCTCTGTCAAAGTTACAATTTGTGCAAACTACCCATTTTTTGAAAAAACACAAATAAAGGTGTACATACATGCCAGATGGGCCTAAGCTGTAAAGACAGTTACACATGTGCCAGAAGGGCTTAATTATTTTATTCTAATAATTTACCAAGCAGCATTTCACAAATGAGGCGTACTGAGGAGAAAAGAAACGCTGCAAAGAAAAACTCCCAGGCTACCTCATTACTAATTATAATATTTAAAAACAGAGACTATTAAACTACTTTTAAACAGATAAGATATTTTACACCGTTCGGAAATTAAGGTTTTGCAGTCCTGTGTCTTGCTTGTTCCTTGATGAGATGTATTACAGGATCCCAATCCCTGATCCCAGTTCCCGTTAAATTGTTTTATTTCAATGAGTAATAATCGCGGAAACAGAAGAAGATATTATATTGGTTTTTTAAATCAAATACCACACAAAATATTCATTCATTGCGTTGTATTTGATATGAGTCAAGTAGCCTTATTGTTCATTAAATAGGTTGACATAACACTTGATTGGCATTAAGACTTAATATTGATAGGTACTACTATTGATTTAAATAATATTTATTGACGGCTATTGTCTGAAATAAACGAATATTATTTTATTTTATTCAAGTTATATTTGGAATCTCTCTTAAACGCTCTCAGTTGATCTTTATTTTTTATTGCTGTAAAATTAGTTGCACTACAAATTATAACTTACTTTTACCTATATTTGTTGTTCTCCAGTTATTTTTTCTTAAAGTATGTCTGACCGCTTGACTTGACAGCCAGAAATCGGGACAATTGGCATCCCGATTAAGGGTGAATCGAGATGTGTCCGAAATTCTCTACAAAACAGGACGTCCCGCGCAAACCAGGACATCTGGCAACATTAAACAACAGGCTAAGTAAACAAGGAGCCCGTTTCATAAAAGCTTTTAAGTTGTATTACAAGTCTCTTTTTAATACATATAGTTGGAAAGAGATTTCCACTTGTAATACAAGTTACAAGTGTTAATGAAGGGTCTCCTTCGGAATCCCTAATGTCATTTGTCCTAATGTATCGTTTGCCAAATGTATCATTTGCCATAACACGTTTTTTTCAGAAACCGTAAATTTTTCAGGATTTTTTAAAAGATCGTCGTATAGATTAGGCTAGGTTAGGTTAGGTTAGGATTGTTTTATAACAATCCTGAAAAGTTTACGGTTTCTGAAAAAAATGCGTTAGGGTAAAAGCAGAACAGTTGACCCTGGGGAATACATGCCTGAGGTTCGAATACTCTATGTTAGGCTTGCGAATGACGTTCACACTTAATCGTACTCGGAAGGCCCTCCCGCGTAGATCTTAGTGCCGTCCAAACCGTTGTAGTAGGTAGACGCGTTTCGACGGTGTGAGCAAAAATCTTCCGAGGCGAACTTTTGACTAGCGTCGAAATTATATTGGTAAGTTTTTTCTGTTGAATATTTTTATTACTGATTGAGGTTTTGGCAAAATGTTTGTTTCTATGCATGCATTGGGGCTTAAATTATATTATTTATTATGTTTGATTGTTAAATAGCTTTTATTTATTTCAGTAATTGAAAGGGCAAGTATCCGTACTAAAAAGGACAGTCGCCCTATTGACTTTGGCGGATACTTGCCCTAGGGGCAACTATCCTCCACACGAAAGCAGCATATAATTAATGATATCTAAACCAACATTTTAGGCGCATTGCCGGGAAAGCAACCATCTTTTGTTTTAATAAAAATGTTGACGACTAGTTTAGCTCAGTAGGTAAAACGATGCCTACAAAGCTGAGATCCTGGGTCCAAATCCCAATAAGGGCAAATATTTGTATGATGGGCGTAAATGTTTGTGCTTGACAGATTGCACAGCGAAAATTCTGTAGCGTTTTTAAACGGTATGACGTCATACCGTTTCGTTTCGGTTTGGTTTCGATAGCGCAAAACAAATCTTTCGGTAGCGGAATATAAAGGTAAAGTCATTTTGTTCGATACCTCAACTGTTTTTATAAATGAGTCTTGGAGGTTTTCTATCTATATAAGTAAATATATCTATTAAATATACTGTCATCTAGTTCCCACAACACAAACCTTATAGAGCTTGCAATGGGGCTAGTTCGATTTGTGTAACATTGTTCCGTAATATTTATTTATTATTAATACGAGTATCATGGCGTTTAGCCAATAAAAAAAACCGTAAGGTGATGGTACTGATGGTGGCGGTGGTTTTAATGGTGGTGGTATTACTATTGACAGAGTGGTGGTAGTGATGGTGATATATAAAACTTCATCATTGGTAAGTTTCAGATCCTTAATCCCACTGACAAAATGGTACAAGTCTCTTGTGTAGGCTTTCATCTTCCCTCGCAGTAAAGAAAGCGCACCTGATGCTAAGTATTGAGCTAATCGATAGCGTTGGTGGAATTACGACCTTATGCCCGCGCATTAAACACCCATTCTCATATGATAGTTGCGATCGACAGTAAAAATAGGGTTTTATATCGACATCGGTCGTCTTCCTCGGCCACCCATGCATGACGTAACGCTTAACTGTACTAAGTACGCAATTGCGGTCGGTCTCACGCTGCAGGTCGGCTAGTGTCACGGGCAACCCACCCTCCTTTACAAAATTAACGTAGGCCGCCCTCTCCTCGCATTCCGCAGCCTCGGCCCGCACCGCCGCCTCCTCCGGCGCCCGCGCCAGTACACACGCTCGCGATAAGTAATCAGCACTATTCTGTTTACTAACTTATATACTCAATTGTATAGTTATAGGCTGATAAAAATATCGCGTAGCGTTGTAGCCTATTGGCGGATATTTCGGGAATACCCTTGTGTGGGCCGAATATTGATAAGAGTGCTTTGTGATCCCTTCATGGTCAGCTGAGCCCACTCTCAACTCAGCCCGCGGGTTCAGTTGACTACGTTTATTTTTCGGGGGCAACTCGGCCCAGAAACTGGCTAAGGGGTCGACTGAGCCCGCACGGGCTCAGTCGACTACAGTTTACAGTTGTATGGTTGACTCAGCCCACGGGCTCAGTCGACTACAGTTTAAAGTTATATGGTTGACTCAACCCACGAGCTCAGTGGACTACAGTTTAAAGTTATATGGTCAACCCAACCAACGGAAAGTTGAGATATGTGTAGAACTAACATTTCATCTACCTGTCTGGACTGCTATCACGTTTTCGTAAGTTACTAATTTTAACAATAAAAGCACTAGATATCGGGTGCATTTCAATTTTCATAAAAAAAATTAGCATAATTTCAGTTAACTACTATTAAAACTCAAACATAATGTTTACAAACAAAATACATAATTTTGTTGGGCATAATAATTAAATAACAGAATACTATATAATCATAAAAAACATTATTTATAACGATCATTAGGAATATTTTTTCTTGTTATAACATACATTCAGGATAATGATTAAAATTTAGAACTAAATTTTAACGAATGAACGGGTGACATACTTTTATATGCTAACAAGGGTAATGGTCAAAAACCGAACACTGTAGATTGGGTTAGGTTTGTATTGTGACCATATATATAGCGGAGCGAGCGAAGCGAGCGGAGCGTCAAAATGCTTGCATACTTGCGTGAGAGTTGCTTAAAAAGAAATGAAAAAGGATTTTTAGTATTTTTTATTTACTTAAAGGTTAAGTGGAAAATGTATTTCTATTTTTTGTGTAAAATATTGGGTTACTCAATAAAACATTTGGTTAACAATAAACAACTTAATGAATATAACGTTAACTATAAAACATTAATGTCACTAATGTCATTCAAAGACAGTGCCATTCATATGAAAAATTAAAGAACTGACATGTAAGAAAGACAAAAATGTTAATATGATTGTACTTTTACCTATTTGCAGAAAGTGATCAAACCAAAAGCTGTTACCCGCAGCTTCGCCTGCGTACTTTTTTTTTGACTTGTCGTTCAAAAAGGCAATGCAAGCATGCATGCATGCAAGTAAGCAAGTAGGTATACCTTTTACCACTAAGCCACAAGCAATGTTGCCTACGTGGTTAGAGGAAAATGCCATATATTAATTTTCCCGCGGGAATTAGATGTTTTCCTGCGTAAAAATACTGCGTGAAATTACTGGGTACTGTGACAAAAGATCTGTGCGTCACATGGTTGGCAAGGCAACACGTGAGTAATAACCATGTATTATTTTGTATGTATATAGGTGTCTGCGGTGTCAGTTTAGCATCTCGTGGACCCGCATGCTTGTTTACCAGCCAAGTAGTATAAAAAAGTAGCCTATTCGTTTTTTCTTTACAATATGACCTCTATTTCCAATTTGTAAAAATGGATCGTGGTGACTTCCACTATAAAAAAGAAAATTAAAAATAAGAAAAGGTATTTAATTTACAAACATAATTGTAAACAAACACACGCACACACACACTAAGTTGTACCCCTAGCGAAAGACTGAGTCTGCGGGCCGAGTTGTCCCTCTGGCGGTAGACTGTGGTCAACTGAGCCTGCGGGCCGACTTGTCTCCTTAGCAATAGACAGTGGTCAACTCAGCCCGCGGGCTGAGTTGACCTTGTAGGCCGAGTCGCCCCAACATATATTTCAGAAGTCATCTGAGCCTGCGGGCAGAGTTGTGAGTGGGCTAAGTTGACCATGAAGGGTTAATTTTGAGTGGTAGTATAATTTTCAAGTCACATCCGTAAGTTACATATGCGTTGCAGATTGCAGATATGTTTTGACCAATTTGGTCCTTGTATCCAAATTGGTCCCATAAAATTTTGGTGAAGATCTGATGCCGAGATCTATGAGGAATCGAAGGCATTCCTTGGATATTATGAGAACATCTATGGCGATTTCGGTATTTATTACAGTAGATTAAGCTTTTACATTTGAAAATCACCATTTGGTGAAGAGAAACCGGTGATGAAGACACAAGCCATCAGTTACCACATAGGGCTCGACCAGTGTTATTTAATTCGCGGATCGCAAGTCGATTTAGAAAATTATTTTTTCGGCTAAGAGAAGGAATCTCCAAGTTGAGTCCATAAAATTTTGGTGAAGATCTGATGATGAGATCGATGAGGAATCGAAGGAATTCCTCTAATATTATGAGCACATCTATGGCGATTTCGGTATTTACTACAGTAGTTTAAGCATTTACATTTGAAAATCACCATTTGGTGAAGAGAACCCGATGATGAAGACACAAGCCATCAGTTACCACTGAGGGCTCTACCAGTGTTATTTAATTCGCGGATCGCAAGTCGATTTAGAAAATTATTTTTTCGGTTATGAGTAGGAATCTCCAAGTTGATCCCATAAAATTTTGGTGAAGATCTGATGATGAGATCGATGAGGATCGAAGGAATTTTCAAATATTATGGGCACATCTATGGCGATTTTGGTGTTTATTAAAGTAGAACAAGCATTTACACTGGAAAATCATCATTTGGTGAAGAAAAACTGATGATGAAGACACAAGCCACCAGTCACTAATTAGGGCTCAACCAATGTTATTTAATTCACTAATAGCAATATACTTATTTAACATATTTTGCTTAGAGGCAGAAATTGTTTAAGATCAGGGTAGCAAAGTGGAGAACCAGCGAACTCCTCAACGGTTAACGGCCCTGATTCTGAAATAGCAACGTTCAGCTAAAGGTCGTGAGCAATTGAAATTAGAATGCAATATGGCTGTAAGTGCCGTATAAAAGTCGTAGAAGTCATAAAAGTCGTGTATTATGTGTGGCTTCGATCGTCAGAAGGCAGATTTCGTAGTCTTGTTATTTCCCTTAACGATCTCTCATCATGTGGTCGATTTAATAATTTGTTGGCATCCAAATCTAACAACGCTAAGTTTTGACACGGCTTAGTGCAACATATATTTGCCCTTTAGCGAAATTCTTTTTATCAGGGTCTATCACAGCTTTCTCGAGGGTGGTACCTTGTAGCTTATGAACAGTAACAGCTCAACTTAATATTAAAGGTAACATACGAGGCTCCACATCTCCGTATCCCCTTGTCACTTGAAACGTTAGTACATGATGGAGGTATGGGTATGCAACCGTCAATATCTTTAAACCTAAGACCAACAGTTTCATCGTCAAATTTTTACGTACGTGTTTTTACGTACACAGCTTCCGGGAGCTCCCCGTCTTCCAGCTGATCTCGTCTTAGGGCCGGCCATTTTTTTTTTATATGCCCATAGCTCCATTCACTAGTCCATCAGAGACGGAAATATTCTCTCATCATCACTCGAGATTCTACGCCAATTTGAGTTGCGAGATAATTCTTTAAATATTATGGGTCAGTTGAGACTGTTAGTCGTATTCTTTTTATACAGCAAGCTACTGGACTTAACCATTTTGACGTAGCCAATTCTTATGATTTAGATTTTATTTACAACAGTCTTATCTACAATTGGTCTTATTTATTTACACCCTATTGTAAATAAATAAGACCAATTGTAGATAAGACTGTTGTAAATAAAATCTAAATCATCTCCTCAATCTTCCCATTTTGAGCTCTAAAAATACTTTACATCACTAAAATCCATCACTAAAAACCAAAAAAAAAAATTAAAATTAAAAAAGAACCGACTTCATAATAAACTAAAAAGCCAAAAATGATCTTTATGGACAATACGGATCACATGTGAATCACCTTTTGAAGCCGATGCCAAACCTGAAGTAAAGTCCTTTATCCAACAAAAATACGAATTACTATAACTAAATTTAGGTAATTACTAAAGGGTCGCCGCCGCGGTTTTTGCGTGTCATTTGTGTTAATAGTAATAAATGAATGGTTTGGCACCGAATTCAAAAGGTGATTCAAATGTGATCCCTACTGTACATATAAGATCATTTTTGGCTTTTTACTTTATTTTGAAGTCGGTTCTTTTTTTATTTAAATTTTTATTTGTTTATATTTTTTATTGTGAACACATCACACAATATTTTTAAAGTAGCACATTAAAAAATATCAACAAAAGAGATTATAGTGATACAGCGCCATCTCTCTCGTAAGCTCGACACTGCTTAAACAGCGGTTCAGCTTGAAGAATGCTGTGTAACCGCACGTTCATAGAGTGGTGCTATAAGGTACTAAACCTTTCAAGAATTAATGGGTACATAGATCGTGAGTATCGTATCGTTACCGAAGGTAGAGGATTAATTCGTTGTGTACCACAAGCGTTCTGATGGTCTATAATGGTTTCAGGACACTGTTCCGGTACAACAGAGACGCTGGTTCGATTACGGCTTAGACTGCAGTGGATCGCAATTATTTTTTCTTTCTACTTAGATCTTTGTATCAATATTGTAAACCATTTCTATACTTATATATAGGTATAATATGTTACTACTACCAAGAGTTTGCAGTGGCATAGTTGATGTGAAGCGTGTAGGCAGTTCATGGGCCACGATTCTGGGAACTAAATTAGATTTTATGTAGGGTGAGTGGACGTACGTTACTTTAGTTGATTGGTAATTCTTGTTTTATGTTATAGGTGGCAAACGAGAAAACGGATCGCCTGATGGTAATCACCGTCGCCCATAGACCCTGCAACACCAGAGGAGTCACAAGTACGAGACTTTCAGGTTGGAGTACGCTCTTTTCTTAAAGGCTTGAAGGTCGCAAATTCAGGGATAGCCCTACATGGTGGGCGCACTTGCATAGTCATATCAAATTAATTTTCATCTTTATCTGCCGTTACTAGACAAGTGTCCTCAAGCAAATTGGTACTTACATAGAGGCGTCCCTGACAATGTCCAACATATCGTTAACATACATAAAGTACTATTCTACCAACAATATACAAGACATATACAAGACTATTGCGGTGGGGCCATGACAATAAAAAATAATATGGCATAGGGATGTGACAACGCAGGGCAGCTAGTAGCGAGCTGTTGGGGAGTAGCGATCCCACGAACCTGAGTGCTCCTGGGGGACCCTAACGGGGGGGACCTCTACCTCTGGTTTGCCTTGATGCGCTTCTAGGGTGGACCAGGATACGTAAGCGGCAAGCTGGCTTCGGTAGAAAGACCAGTGACACCTCCGCACCAATGTTAACTCACGCCAAAACGGCAAAACGGATTTCAACTATTTTGGGTTCACAGGCAGCTGGGTATTCACAGATAGTTATAGGGTGCTTTGCACCCGACAACGCTTAAGCAAAAAAGAGGGGTTATGGCTTTTTCCTGCTCCGCAATGGAAGTTGGAGGCACTTTCCATGTACAATAAAGTGGTTACATACATACATAAACGTTAACAGATAATGGTGAAATTACGCCTTAGTCTTCAATGTTTCTTTATTAAAAGTCTTAATCCTGATAAATTAGAGAAATAGGACAGATATTCACATTGTGAGTCAAGATGAAATCATAAAGTGAAATAAAACAAGGCGATAAATTAATAACGTTTATGTAACTTATAACTAACGGCATTCAATTCGAAAATTCTTACTAGACGTAAATAAATAATAGCGTAGGTTGACTTAAAATAATATTTGAGATATCATTGTACCATCCTAACGAAACCACGTATCGAGATACGATGGCTGTTTTAATGTGCCAGACTTTAACCATATTATACAACATGAAATGCAAATAAACTATTTGAATTTGATTAGACTTTGATATCTTTTTTTTTAAGTAATATATCGCCACTCTAAAATAATAGATAATTAAAAAATAATAAAGAATAAAATTTTGACTCAAATACTGTTAGATTTGTATTCAGTTCCGGGTTTTGAGGCTCGGCGCCGACTGAGAGCTGATCACGCGCTGAATCTCCCACTTAAACAGAGTCGAGATGTCGTAATTTGCTCAAAGCCGCAAACGCAAATAAGCGTTCACTTGATTTTAACCCATTCCAGAGCCTTGAAAGCATTAGGCGTTTATAAATTTTAAATTTTGCTTTCGGAACGTAGCAGCGTTGTGTGAATTCAAAGTAGCGTTCAAAGCACTGGGCGATGTTCTCGAAATGTAGGCACTGGGTAAGAGTTAGCAGAACGCTAAAAATATAAACGTTTAAGGCACTAGAAGAGAGTTAGCAGAACGCTTAAAATATTTACCTACGTTCAAGGCACTGGGTGAAAACAAGAAGAACGTTTAAATACGTTCAAGGTAGGAAATGCCTAATTAAACCATGCACTCAAAGCAGTTTAAGTTCAGGGTTTCGCTCATGATTTGTTTAAAATGTATATTTAAAATTACCCATCGAATACAAATTTACATAATTATTAGTTACTGGCCTAAGCCCGCGACTTCGTCCGCCTTAAATTCGTTTATCGCGGATAAGGGTATTTTTCCGGGATAAAAAGTGGCCTATGTCCTTTCCCGGGACTCAAACTATCTCCATACCAAATTTCATCCAAATCGGTTCAGCGGTTAAAGCGTGAAGAGGTAACAGACAGACAGACACACTTTCGCATTTATAATATTATTAGTATGGATATAATGAACCTGTTCCGCATACTACGAGACCTGTTTAGATTCGTCTAGAAAAGTAGAATAGTCGGCAGCAGCCCCAACGCCATTGGCAACAACTTTATGAGCCGCTCAGCCGTAACTAACAAAACATCTCTATTAAAACTTATCTGGGATCGTCGGTTTACTTTACATATGGGCTAATTATGATTTACAAACTGCTTTAAATCACAATTGTTTTATTTCGCTAAGTTTATCCCTGAAACCGTATTTTTTCATACTTCCTATAAAACAAACTTAACGAAACAAAACTTTTATAAAAAAACACCCGGAAAAGTTTTCGATTTCGGAGAAAAGCGTGAGTTACAAAACAAAAAATAAAACCAACTCCAAAAAAAACTAAAAAGTAAAAAATAACGCCATAATTCAGTTTCTTCAAATTACTTACAAGTAACCGTTTGTATACTCAATCTATACAGTATATACAATTAATCTTATTTTGGCGTCGGTGCCATATAAAGAATGTGTAAAATATTGAAAATTGACGATTTTAGTAAGTTGTGACACGATGGCACCGACTCCAAAATAACATTAATTGTATATACTGTATAGATTGAGTATACAAGCGGCTACTTGTAAGTAATTTGAAGAAACTGAATTATGGCGTTATTTTTTACTTTTTAGATTTTTTTGGAGTCGGTTTTATTTTTTTCTTAAAAAGTTTATTTATTTTACACTTTTTAGTTAATCGTTACTTAAAAGTGTATCTCATGACGATTCGAACAAGCCCAAACACAGCTAGAATACATTATTTTATTACATAGATCTGGTGCCTACCTTCCGCCTCCATCATCAAATCAATTCGGTGGTACCATTCTCATCAGGAACATTTAAATTTGTGACTATGAAGTTGCTTAGCTAAATTAATCAAGATATTTTGTCGCCACCCGTAAATCTTTTATCATTGAGGAGTTCCGATGGCATTCTGTGGTCTTTTGCATCAGTTCCACTTCACCAATTTACACTTTCTGAATGCAAATGCTTATTATGTTTCTTATAATACCAAAATCGCTATATGTATGCCTACAATATTTGAGGAGTTCCTTCAATTCCTCATGAATTCCATCATCAGATCTTCACCAAAATTAAATGGGACCAACTATAAAGTACCTTCTATTAAACCAAAAAAAATTTTTTGAAATCTGTCAAATAGTCTTTGAGTAATCGGTGAACAACGTCGTATTGAGAACCTCCTCCTTTTTTTGGAAGTCGGTTAAAAAGTTTCTGAATTTTTTTTATGTGAATAGAAGGGATACTGAGACAATTCTATATACGCATGCTAATTAAAAACAACTACATGATACGAAAAAACAACTAATATAAATATATAAAAACATACGAAACACGTAAAAAAAAATAAGTTGAATAGAAATTTAGTCAAGCGTAAATCAAACCCCTCATCCTTATTCAATCATACATATTCTTTGAACAAACATTTAGGCCGCATTTTTATACCATTCATTGAATTTCCTTACTAATTCGTATTTTACAGGTAATTTAATAGTCCCTAAATATTAAATAATAACAACAGGACAGGCGGACGACTCGCCCAACAGCCGTTCGTTCCATCATGGATGTTTAGATCTTTGTATTTAGTATAATAGTTGGTTGTATAGCCAACAGAATCATATAAATCAATCTCAACTGTGAAATTACGTATCTCGACGGCATTAGAAAATATAAGCTGTTATAATCCTTGCCGAATGTCTATGACGAAAGGGGTGAGACAACCCTTTTCGTCACAAACAACTGCACACACCATTATTAGATCACAAATACTAATATAATACTATCTCTTACCCGACAGAGGTATAGGCAAAAACAAATGGCTAAGTTATCTGGACCATCTGACCACCAAATCTTACCGCTGGCGGTCAATTGGAACAAAACATTTCCTACTTAAAAATAACTGTACATCATACCATTCATCCAAATACACCACTCCCTCGAAGCAGTACAAACCTCAGGCCCCTAACGAAATTTTCACTAACTTTTTTGCACGAAGTGGCCTAATATTAAACTGTACTTACTAGGCACTTTTATTTGGTGTACACTCAATGTATTTACATTTCGCTCCTCCATTTCGTTTATGGTTGTCACAATATTGAAACTGTACCCTTCTTAGGATATCACCCGACTTGCTCATCATAACAAGAACTTAATGATATGCGGACAATCAGAGAAGTTCCCCAAAGGTGCGTCCACACTTGTATAATTTGCTCGTATCCGATCATCGTCCCGTGGCATGACTGCGTATCGCGCTGCTTGGACACTCACTGTCGGCATTCTGTATCATTTGCGCCGCCGCGTCAAGAAACGCGTCCACACTAAGCCGTAGCATATCACCGTATCCGATCACCGCGCCGATCATTTTGCATGCTGCAGTTTGGACGCTAGCCGTATCGTTTCACCGCTCCGATCATTTTGGCATTTCGCCGACCATCATTTTTCGCGTGATCGTTCTTCTGGAGTAGCGTTGTGTTCCGTGTAAAACTGTTGCACTCTGCGATCGCACATCAAATTGGTTAACACCCGTGCAGAAACTTGAAGATCATTATCACGACAGCTGATAAGCCGCGAGCGCCGAGCACCAGCGTGGTCAGCAGCGCCCATGCGTCGGCGGCACCGCTCGCGTAGCAACTAAAAATGGCAGTATTTTGGAAATTGTGGACTCAAGCCACGCCTCTCGGCCATCTCTTTCACGCGTAGCTGCAATGGACGTGACAGAAGATGATCGGGCGAAAACCGACTTGAGATGGATCGCGGCGTATCATAACCGCGTAGCATGATCGCGTGTCATGATCGCTAGTGTGGACGTCGCACCGTCGCGATCATGCCGCGGTCGTCCGATCGGAGTATTTGATACGCGTAGCAATATGGATTTCGAGCGATCTGATCGGCGCAACGTCCAAACACGTGATTGTGACACGCGATCATGCTACGCGACGATGATCTGATACGGGCAAATGATACAAATGTGGACGCACCTTTAAGGTGCTTACAAATTCTACACATTGTGTTTCATAATAGATCACTTGAATGCTAACTGCGCCAGCACAGCACCCCTACAATATATTTACAAGTTCTCAGGCGCTTAGACTAAGTTCGACATAACGGTTTTCTTCTTTCCAATGCTATCTCGTACCCATCTACAGCCTTCATCATCACATCCAGCTTGACGCGGATCTGCGGGGTCGCGCAGGACTCCTGGTCGGTCACCACTCTGTTGTAGCGGAGCACTGATGATAGGGCTGTCTTAATCGACATCAGGGCGTACTGGTAACCTACGAAAAAATTATATAACTATAGAAAATGAAAAATTAAAAACCCCCCGGCACAAATGAACATAACAACAAAATTTGGAGTTCCTTGCTTCAATATTGGCTAAGATCCGGTCACTTGTTCCACTAAAAGCTGAATATCTTGAGGACGAGTGCTCCGATTTTCATCAAAAAAAGCTACGAACACTTGGGATAAAATTATCTATGACACAAAAAAAACTGCACTCAAATCGGTTCAACCACAGAGTCACAGAGTTTTTGTCGGGGGTTAAAAAAACAATAAACACTCGTAAATTTGATTTCTTTTTCACAATGTGTTACCTACTAGCCATTACCGTTTATTTGCTTACATGAAAATTCCGAAAAACACTCAAATTGATAGCTCCCAATCGCTACGTAAAGTATTCTAATATTTCTAATGCAAAATTACAGCTTTCTTGATCTCAGGATGGACTAACGAACTAAACGTATCTTTTCACGTATACTTATAAAGTTAGTGCTTAAAACGAAAGTAGGCTACAAGGGTGAGGACTGTCCGACGACATCGACACCTAAATCAAATTTCGAGTTTATCCAACTACTGGACTCTCAAAACCTAATTGACAAAGATAACAGGAAAATAATAAATAAAAACCAGATACGTAGGCCTTCATTTAAAGTATGTACTAGGTTTGTTACCCGTGCTGCATACACCGTTACTCAGATACGAAATAATAAATAGTGTTATGAAATCAATTTCAACTCTTTCAATGCCAACCCGAAATCTAGTTTTTGCAAAGGTCGGTATGCATTCGATAATCTGCATTTATTTGGTCTAAACGCAAGTGGTCCGCTTATATAATAACCCCCCGGGTACTATTGCCTAGCGAAATTTTTGAAAAACAATTGGTATCCTAAACAACTGTCATAGCCCATACAAAATTATGAATCATGACACTTTATTCTGATTCCGAGCGCCAAACGCGATAGGCAATAGGGGGTTGGTTTATGGAATTATGTCGCAATTTACAAGATTTTAGTGACAGTTTGATTTTTGACACTCGCCAACTGGTTAGTCTGTAAATACGCACCAACTTTTGTATGGAGATGCGACAAGAAGATTGTACAGCGTGTAAATTTCATACGAGTCTATAATTTAATGAAGATGGATATACGCCATACAGAACACATTTTCACACATTTCGTTAAAACATTCCCTTATTTTTTTCATACATAAATAATTGAGTACTTTAACAATTAGCAGTGTAAGGGAAACTGAAACACGTCACTTTTAAGACCTTACTGTCATTATGACAAAAGGTACGTGTTTCAATTTCCCTTACTGTACACGGCATGTCATGCCATGCCATGCCATTTATCAAACCAAGTTAGACTGCCTACATTGCTGCATGAAAATGAAAAATGAAAATGATTCATTTAACAAAATACTTTCCTACATGATTTGAATAATCGGAAATCATTTCTGGATGAAATATACGCGCGTATACAATTTATAGACTGTATAATATTCGTAACTTGTATCTCATAAGGAACAGTTCAAGTCATCGCGCCGAAAACGAGATCAATGTCGATCAATTCAAGTTAATTACGTAAAAAAGCCGTCAAACGACAACCTCAATGGCTGATTGTGATCTTGAATTCATTATTAAATAATTTCGATAATTTACTTTGATTTACATAATATGAACTTAAAGATTTTATAATACATTCACGGACATATTGCATTACCGCACACCAGATTTCATCAAATATACTTAAACACGAAAGTGATAGTTATAAAAAGTTCGCGGTAATTTTTATTTATAATTTAGATTAGGATTTTATTAATTGTAACTCATTTACTCCCATTGTTCTCTACTTGTTTATTTTAATAAAACAAACTTAAAAAGGGTTATATTCCATGTCGTATAAAATTTGTATGCTATGAAAATGACTACATTTTTTAAATTTCGTCCGCCATTTATTTATCGCGTGTGCGTGAGTCATACATAATAGTTAGTACCTAGTCTGATGTCTGATTAGTAATTACTCTTGAGTAATATGACAAGATTCTGCGCTAGGATAGCTGCAACTAGCCAACATTAATTACAACTGGAAGTCCCTCAACAAACCATTATCCAAGATAAACGTGCATTTATCTAATTGATCAAGAAACCCACAATGACTAATGCTATTCTCGTTGTTCTAGCAAAACGTATATGTCATCCACGATTTATGGCACTATAATGGGTTGGTCATAAAATATATAATAACGATGTTTACGACTTTTAAATATCATAATACAATTTGATAGTTTTCATATTTAACTATTCGGTAGGTAAGATCGTGATGTTTACAAACTTGGATTCAAATGGGTCAATGAGTCGTGAATAATATTTAAATAGAGAATATTTTTTTCAATGATACCAATCGATCAGGTTGCTATCTATTATTTATATATCTATTACTAGAAGGCGCCCGCGACGTTGTTCGCGGAGGAGAAAAACTCATAACCCCTCGTTTTTTTCTTTAGCGTAGTGGGATAAAAAGTATCGTATAACTATCTGAAGATACCCAGCTACCCATCCAAAAAATTGTTGAAATCTGTTTAGCGTATTTGCCGTGATGAAGCCATGACGACACATACGAACATACAAACATACACAAATTCAAAAAAATATATTTTTTGTTTCAGCGACCTCCAAAAAGTCCGTTACAGTCTTTTTTTGAAAATAACTTACAGTTATATAACTTATATATCACCTATGCGCCGTACATCTTACTAAAGAAATCTTTATTATTAAGTATTAAAAAAAAATGTGGAGGATATAAAACATGCTGATTTCCATCAAGACATACAGACACTTCTCCTTGAACCGCTCGGGCAAAAGCCGTGTGACCAACGACTCTGTATTCTCTGATGGCAAGTGACTAGTGACTACGAGACCAAATAGCTGGCTGGTTTATTTGGATAGTTGGAATGCTTGTTGGACAACATCAAAAGATTGCCATCTTCAGGTAAATCTTGCTAATAACGTATTTTTTTTTTATAATTTATTTCCAGAAAACAACTTACATTTTACACGTTACGATATCTGCCAAACTGCATAGCAGTTTGTTGGCAGAAAACATAACATAGTATGCTGGAGTATGAACGATCGTAAGACTTCGGAGCACGGTGATAAGCCGTGGGTCAGACCTGCTTCTAGAAAATTTACCAAAGTGACAAGAGAAAAAAGAGATATATATAGAGATGATAACTTACCCACACAATTTCTCGGGCCATTGCTAAATGGCAGATAGGCGCACGGGTGTTTCAGGTTGAACCGCTCGGGCAAGAAGCGGTCTGGGTCGAACTTCTCTGCGTCGGGGCCCCAGTACTTGGGGTTCCGGTGCGTGCCCCAGATTGAGACCACTACGCCGGACCCAGCGGGCAGCACACGTCCTGACGCTGATGGCAATACGTAATTAAATCATCATTATCATTGCTAGCTGACCTGATCTTCATCCAACATAGCTTGAAAAACTACATAGATACTTAATAAAAACTGCAATATAATCGGCCCAGTGGCTTAAAGCAGCAGACAGTTTTACAAAAGCATTAAACTTATAACAATCATCTTTCTTGCATTGAGGTTAAACATAAACCTCAGTTAAATTCGAACGAGTGAACTTTGAGATTGGTCTTGGTACGAGTACGCACAATGATTTGGATGATAACTTAACCCCCTTACATCTTTCGACTCTCAGACAACAATGTCAACTTACGCAAAGCAAGTTCCTCCTCGACCTTCCTGATGATGAAGGGAACGGGCGGGAACAGCCGTAATGTTTCCTTGATGACGCGTTCCAGGTACTTCAGTCGCATCAGGTCCTCTTTCTCGAAGAGCCGGTCCGAGTCTCCGAATACTTCGTCCAGTCTTGAGGTAAAGATACAACTCAATCAGTATCATATCCTTCATAGAATTTAATCATCAGTATATCTAACTATAGACTTATCCGATTGCTGGGTAATCGTATAATCACAACGATTATATGTAAAGGCCTCCGCCTTTACCAATGTTGTTCCTTGGGGTGGGTTAATCGACGGTGGAATTGCTTTCGCTCATTTTGAATTTGGGCTCTCAAAATCAGATCAACTTGATAACAGAATCATAAAAAACACAACACAAAGTCTTTGGTTATCAAAAATTGTACAAGGACTGTCAGACGATTGAGAAATGGGAAATTAAAACATAGTTGACACATGTACTAGAAGAGTTGGACGCAAACATTTTTCTGACGCTTAACTTTTTGTAGATTACAGAATATCGAATAGGTACATAGGAATACAGAATATAGATCATAATATAAACTTACTCTTGAAGTACCTTCTCCTGAACGTCTGGGTACTTGGCCATCATCTTGAGCGTGTAGCCGACGGCCGTGGCAGACGTGTCAGTGGCCGCGATGGTCAGTGTCAGGATCTCCTCGCGCAGCTCCAGATTGCTGTACCCTTTCTCCCCGCCAGAGAAGTGGATCAGGAGGTCCAGGAAAGTATTGTTTGCATAATTGGACAAGTCTGCGGAGAACGGTGACTGGTTAAGATCTCGATAGAAAGACAAGTCAAAGTCTATTTCCTCATGTAGCCGTACTTCAAAGAAAAGTAGATTACCGTGTATATTATTCCAATGTATGACGGCTAAAGGAGACGTGCGCGTGGCGCGCCCGTTGTGAAGTACGAATTCCCATAAGATATGATACACCGCTGCGCACGTGCACGCCACGCAAGCGGTGTACCATCTACTATGTCATTTCATACGATACAACGCGCACGCCACGCACACGCGCACGTGCACGTGCTGCGCACGCATCCGGTGTGTTTCGGCCTTAAAACGAAACCATTAATTGACTACCGATAAAGAGACAATAGTTTATGATAACTTACCAAATTCCCATTCTCGCTCATGACACTTCGACTGTAATGCTTTGAGTTCTTCCCGTTTCTTCATTATAACCTGCATAATAATAAAAAAATCAGTAGGCATTTTTGCCTTCGTAACGTTCAACATTAATTTCTTCTATTAAACTTAGAAGTCATGTCAATTTATTTTGATGCATTACTTTTTGATGTAGGCTAAATATATCGTGATTTTATAGTTTTGTCTCATTTACTCAAGCTAAAAAATAGGTTATGTCCTCAATGCCTACTACTAGTATGGTGGCTTCACATGAATAAGCGAGTAAAGCGCACATCAAAAACATTGAAACTTTGTCAAAACATGAACACAAGTAAATTAATTGTAGATTTGTTCTTTAGAGAAATTAGAGATACTCAGATACTTTATGCTCAATAAGCTGTGTCAAATTTACATCATTAGTAAATCCGTGAAGGATCTTCAGACTTCTCTCATGCTGCCGATACTGCGGGAAGAACTTGTACAGCCATTCCGGCTGCAACCAGAGGTGGAATATTCTCTCACACACCAGCTGCAGAATGTTGTTCAGCTCCACCAGGAATGGAGATTTCTCGTCGTCCTGGGCGTTTATCTTGACGCCTAACGCCGTTTCTGTCGAAATACCACCTTGTTAATCTCTAGCATCTTTTCGTCGTAAATATCGATCAATCTACAATTAATTGACGTCGATTACAGGGTATTTTTGTAACGTTCGTTCCTGGTCATCTTAACGTGGATATAGTTCGAAAATATAGTTACAAATAAAAATCAGTGGAAAGTGTCTCATGAGTCAAAGTAACATGCGAGACGTTTATTTTTACTGCAAGAAAAAGAAAACGTAAGACTGAATGAGGCAGATAATTATGATCTTTTAGCTTCATTACTCACCACAAACCGAGTCGAGGGTGTAGGAGCTGATGAAAGGCCACACGCTGAACTTGTCCTCGCCTGCCCGCTCGCCTAGCTTGTTCGCCAGCTTCATGCTCTGCTCGGCGAACACGGGCACGAAACCCTCCACTATCTTTGGACTAAACGCTGGTAACAAGATCTTCCGTCTTGGTCTCCAGATTGCAACTAAGAAAAAAAAACAGTGTAACGAGATGAAGATCCTTGGACAACTGATTGTTGGTACGGTACATATAATATCACTTTAAATATGAATTGAAGGGAAATTAAATCTTGGGAACTTTTATTCGACAAGCATTAGTAGGACATGGTGCTATTGATAACATCACTAATGCTTGTCGAATATAAGTAACTTTTGATAAAGTAACACTAAATAAATAGTTCATTTACATTTTTTTATCGGTCTCGTCTTGAAGAGACTTTCTTTAGCGAACGTTTCAGTACCTGGAGCGAATATTCCTCCGTAGCCAATGACTTTACGCAGGAAACGATGCAGGTCGTCCTTTTCTAGGCAAGTCTTCAGCACCACCTCAAGGTCCAAGGGGTCAACAGCAACTGTAGCACAAAATACTTTTCTTATAATAAAACTTACTTTAAAGAAAAATAAATGGCTGAGTTTATGTAAAAATACCTTCGAAGTTAAACATCATCATCATTTGCTTGTCCTTATCCCCTTAATCGGGGACAGTGCAACGTGTATTATTTCATACTCATCAGTAATTCATCATCTGATCGTTATCATCCTTCACACAATCCAACCATCGTTTCCTTGATTCCCTCTTTTACTACAGCATTCCACATTCATTATAAATATCCTCGCCTTGTGACATGATTTTTTGCATCCCTGCGAATCCACACTTGATCTGCCACCTTGATCTGTCACCAGCTGGACCCTTACAATGACAATGGGGAATAGATGACAATTTTCAAAAGTCTTGAAATTTTGATTATAGGTAGAAATAAGCCTCCTTATTGACGGAAAAAAAATACAGATTTACAGGCCTCCTCAATAGATTTCCACATAAGCCGGATGGACGCGACCCGCATCCAGCGAGTCCCCGGAAGCCTAACCAGGTTCTCCGACCATCTTGCACCACCTTGAAGGCAACCTTCCCACGCTGCGCTTGCCGGTACGCGGTCTCCACTTGAGATCATTTCTGCCCGAACGGCCATCGGTTCTTCAAATTATGTGCCCTGCCTATTGCCACTTCATTTTGCTTTTATATTTAAAATATATATAAAGACGTTCTTGGATACTTAAAATCTACTTTCTCTCAGAACGCTGGTGTCATGAAGGCTCTCACTTATAATGTATATGTTAAATATATACTTACGAAAATATAAGATGTGACCCAGCCAGCCTCTGATCATCCCGTCGTTCTCCATGGCCGTGTGGCTGAGCTCTTTCAGAGATGACATGATATCTGAAAAGAAGAAGTATTATTTAACTCAGTGTCCAAAACTATGCATCGGAAAATCAAGATCCGCATTTATAAAACAGTCATTAGACCGATCTTAATGAACGGGTGTGAATCGTGGATACTAACACTGAGGAAAGAAAACAAGCGTCTTGTTACCGAACGCAAGATGTTCCTTAAGATTTTGGGACCAGTACAGCGGGAAGATGGTACCTGGAGAACGCGGAAAAACCAGGAGCTGTAGGATATGGTGTCGGAGCCGAACGTTGTAGGGGAAATTAAATCTGCTAGACTCCGATGGCTTGGACATCACCAAATAATGCCAGCAGACAGGGCGGTGAAAAGGGCCTATTTGAGTTAGCCTAGGTGTCGCTGACCAGTCGGCGATCCAGGTACCGATGGAAAGACGAAGTGGAGAAAGACCTACGCGCCCTGAACGCAGAAAACTGGGAGGAGATTGCACAAGATAGGGCGCAGTGGCGCCAACTTGTATCGGAGGCCAAGATCCACTTCGGGTCGCTGAGCCACGGGAGTAAAGTAAGTAAGTATTACTTAACTCAACTGTATTTATTGTGATATACATACTAATATCAAAGCGCAAAGAAAAACACGATTGCTCTCGCATGTGGTCACACCAGGAATCGAACTTGGTACCTTTGGATTACGCGCCCAACGTGTCAACCTCTCCACTAGCGAGCACTGTCAACGGTATGTATATACTAGTTTTTATTTAACTTGCCCTCTTCGGTGGGTCCAATATTCCAATTTCATTCACACTTCCCCGTGTCCGATTGCGCTAAAATTTGGCTAAATTATAAGTTCGGTGACATAATGCGATATTTATGATACCATCGAGATCACGATGGAGTCAGAAGGTGGACATAGGAACTCTGTAACAAAATAACACAATGCTACCTAGTTTGGGCTCTTTAGAGATGTCCCAATGAGTAATTGACGGGCGACCCAAAAGAAAAATACAGTAGGTAGCAGAGAGGCGGGGCGTCACGAACATTACAAGGGAAGCCGAAGCATATTCATTTACTCATATTTAAATAAAAAGGTGTTTATAAGCCTTTCTTTGGGCAACCCGGTGGGAATCGGCTTATATGTACGCCACGCAACTGGGTGGGTAGTAAAAGCTTGTCTTAAAAAATTTTTTTTTGGGTGGATCAACTCTTTCTTATTGTTATTATGTCCCGTTACTTAGGACATACTAGAGTAAAATATCAGGGACAATCTTGCACAAATCAACCGGCGACCCTATTGCCTAACGCGTTTGACGCTCGCAATCAGAATCAAGTGTCATGATTTTGTATGGGCTATGACAGTTGATTTGGATACCAAGTGTCAAAATTTCGTTAGGCAATAAATTGCCATAAATGACCATTTACGGAAAAAAATAAAGTGTGTGAATGTGTATTTACTTTTTATTAATTTCTTATTGAACTAGATTATATCAGGTATTCAATAAAATAGCGAAATAATGACGTTCCTTGTTAATAATTTATTAAAATAACTAATTTATAAGTATTGTAATTTTTTAATAAACAAAATTATTAATTATTATAAATTTAACTATACACTCCACACTTTTCTCGTTTTTTTTTTCATTATTGGCATATACAGAGTTTTACAATTTAGTATTCTGGAACCTATTACAGTAACTCTAAATTGGTTTTGTAGACCAAGAAAGAGACCAGGAAACAAAAAAAAAAAAATTAATATAGATTTAAAACTTAGAAGTAAATACAAACATGCGCCAGAGAAATTGTAGCACTCGTGCATGAGAATCCTCCATTGTTGTTATTCAGCAAGAGTAATAACATAATTGAAAGATCATACCCACTTACTGCCATGCTCCATAATGCCGTAATAAGATGGTGCGGCATCTCGTACGCATGGATGACACTAGACTATCAGAAGACTCTATTTTATTCGCAGTTGAAGGACGGAAAGTCAGGCGGTCAATTCTTGCCATACAGGGACATCATCAAACGCGACATTACCGCATAAAAGAACTCGCGCAACAAAGATGATTTTGAGACAGCTCTGTTCTGGCTGGTTCTGATTTTGACGAGCATCGCTTAAAAAAACCTCGACGCGGAGTGCCTGAACAATAAATTAATAGTTTAAAAAACACTAGAAAAAGACGCTTTACAAGACTTTTCTAACAAATCCAAGCACAGCTATGATACGATTTTCCATCATGAAGTTCCAGCTCTTCCGGCTCCATCTTCAGACACGTTCGACAGTACCGTTTTTTCATGACGCTACGATCCTTGCAAGATGCTTTTATTTGCATTAGTTAGCTTAGATTCCATTACATAATTAGTTAAATACAGGTCGACCCAATAAAATCGTGTGAAAAAGAACCGCGTCAAGCCCTCCTATAAAGGGTTGCCAGTTGGTCGGGATTTGGCGGGATTCTCCCGAATTTTTGAATGTGTTCCCGACTCCCAGCAATGTAAAAAATCACCTGAAAAACAACTCTTTTTTAGTTTAGTTAGTTTTAATAAAAGCAGAGGTGATTAGTGATGAGACTCAATTTTAGGAAAATTATTTAAATTCAAGTCTTGTTGAAATAGACAAAAATCTAAATCTGTGAAAAGTAACACAAAATAAGTGCATGTGCATGTGGCAAGCAAAAAATAATAATTACTTTATGAAATTTTGTTGATTATTGATAAAATGATAATATAGGTCAGGAGAAAACCATTTTTTTGGTAGTATTTATTTAAGTATGTATTTGCATTAAATTGATTTTATTTTTGTTTCTCCCGACCAAAGTCCAAAAATGCCGAAAACTTTTTTTTCTCCAGATAAGAGTCATTCGATATGGCAACTCTACTCCTATACCTACACTTACAATGACAGAGGTGAGTTTTGGGTGAGTTGCATCGCGCCCTACACAGAACCTATACAGCTAAATTCGGCTTTGCAAGCCACATTCGGGCAGATGACCGACGCTTGGAATGGTCGCGGGGCCTGGTTCGCCGTTCACGGATACGTCAAGGAGGACGTTTAACGGATAATTTAAACTTGGAACGGTCGGGTTACATTGTCGACACATTTGCCAAAGTTGGCTGCCCAATGCCTACGAAGCTGGCGGTTCCGGCTTCGAATCCCGGTCATGCCATGTGTTTGTGTGAGGAGCACGAATCCTAACGAAAACGAAACGTTCCTTAAGTCTTGGATGTTTTCTATTTATTTTAGTAATCGCCTGGTAGTACTTTCCCTAGTGTGGGACTAGGACGATTTGTGTAAAATTTACCCTAACATGGCTTGATATTTATTTATTCATAATTCGGTCCGAAAAATCAATCTACATATTAGTGAAAACCGTTTTACAGATAGTCAACTTTTGGCTGTACCTCGTTGCCATAGTAGCGTCTCCCTCACTCTTTAAAACTGCGATTTTAAATGATATAAAGGCAACAAAATATATTTTTCTAGTCAACATAGAGTCTATTTTTCAAGGGCCCATCTGGTAAGGTATGTTAATAGCCTAGATTATTTACATTATTCTGAGTAAGTCTGTCACTATTGTCTCCTGCTCCTGAGTTACCTGACAAAATAACAACAAAAAAAGTTGATCCACCCAGCTTTTTGTTTTGGCAGGTTAATGATATAATGTCAAAAATTGTGACACTTTTTTCTACTATTTTTTTCTGAATTTAAATTCGGAAAAGGACAATGTGATATCAAATTATCAAATAAAAAATATATTTATCGGACTTCGTATAAGGATTTCATAGTATATAATAGTTCCACGAGCTAAAACTACCACCTTAGTTCGCAAAACTCGAACGAAATGTTGTCTGAGTATGAAGAGACGTGAAAAAATTATTCATTCACAATACGGCCACATTATCGAGATTTATCGAAGATTAGATTGAAGTCTGTTTATTTTTGTATATCAAAGATAGAGACACCCACACGCATCTTTGAGAATAGCCGATAATGTGACCGTAGGGTTAGAAAACAACTCATACAGTATGTAAACTCGACCATGGTAAAAAACTCACCCTCGGTGGTTCCCGTGAACTTGTGTGCTATCCCGATGCCGGGCAGCTCGCTCTTCCCTCCCGTGATGCGCGACGCAAGCGCATACATCCTGCGCCGGCGGTAGCGAAACGCTACCACCCATAGCACTGGCATTATGAACAGCAAACACAACAGTATCATCTTCCAAAACAACTAAAAATGTATAGACCTCTAAAAACACCAGAAATTATCAAAACAGTATTTGAACTGTTAAAAAGTGCGCGAGTGCGTGCCAGTAGAGCGCTTGGCTAACTTGTCGATGTCCAAGAACATAATGATTGTTATTTAGTATACCATATGTTTATATCATACTTTCCTCACAGTGACGTCGGCGCAGCGGTTGCAGAGCGGGTCGGACGGTTCACGGCACAAGGAAGCTACAATTATACCATCTTAACGACTCTTAACTACGGATAACACAATGCCTCGCGTACTTACGCCGTTTTAGAGTATCCTTGAACAAAACATGCAATGCTTGAAAATGGGTTTATCAAGTGGGATCTGAGTTTTTTGTCATGAATATTTCCGACAGCAGAATTTTAACACTTCGTTTTTTATTTAATTCTACTAAAAATATAGGGCTGAACAGATTATCTTAAGAATAACAAAAAAGTCAATTAAATCGCACGGAATCGCTTTAAACCTACTTATAGATTGACGCATGACATGATGTATGTATGTGTTTTTGGGATATGTGTCGTGTACGCTCTATACCAACAATTTGCAAAAACAAAGTCACAGGGATAGCTAACCATGCATTAATGATTATAAGATGTCTTTGGCCAACTGCGGGAAAAAATAACCTTCCAGTGTAGAGGTTGCTAGCATATTCTAGGCTATTAGGTAAGAAGTAAGCAATTTTTATATAGTAATTATTATAAAAAAATATTTATACCTAATAATATTTTCTTCTGTTTCCGCGATTATTACTCATTGAAATAAAACAATTTAACGGATTATATCGCGTATATTATCTCATTTTAGTTCCCGACGTTTCGGAAGCTTTCCAGCTTTCCATGGTCACGGGTGGACTGAGAAAAGATGTATTTTGCTCTTTCAAAGTTACAATTTGTGCAAACTACCCATTTTTGAAAAAACAAATAAAGCTGTACATACATGCCAGATGGGCCTAAGCTGTAAAGACAGTTACACATGTGCCAGAAGGGCTTAATTATTTTAGTCTAATAATTTACCAAGCAGCATTTCACAAATGAGGCGTACTGAGGAGAAAAGAAACGCTGCAAAGAAAAACTCCCAGGGTACCTCATTAGTAATTATCCCAGAATAATAGAATAATATTTTCCCAGAATGCTACGCGAGGCTATTGAGATTAAAAAGCATCCTAATTTCAATAGAGAAGATGGATTGTCACTACCACCAGCTTGGGATCCTGTAATACATCTCATCAAGGAACAAGCGAGACACATTGATTTGAAGCAACCATTACATGGAGCATTTTTACAGCCCATTCTTCTTCGCTGAAGTTTTCCACTGAAAGCCTATCTGCAGTCTACAGTCGCACCTCGGCCGACGGTTCCATCCAATGCCTTCTTGGAAAGGAAACTGAATCTCCACAACCATCCTACCTCCCTGCTCAGATAAGGCCAGTGTTTTCCGTTTATTGTCGCATACTGACTGAATCCCGTTTATTATATGTTTTTTATTTGTATATAGTAATTTTTATTTTATTTTATACACTACCACTTCCAATCTTTTATTTCCGACGACTAGCCGGGTTACAAGTTACCCGCATCTTCGTTCACGGAAGAGAAAAGTCATAACCCACTTTTCCACTTTAGCGTAGTCGGGTAAAAAGTATACTATAACCATCTAGAAATGCCCAGCTACCCGTGTGCCATAAATAGTTGAAATCCGTTTGTACGATCTGGTTTGATGAAGCCACAACGACATATGCAAACATACAAAAAAAGTATATACATATATATATTTTTTGCAAGTGTCTATTTGGAGGAGCCAAATAGATATCTGCAACCATTTTTCGGAAAGTATCTTCAATGTAATACAGACGTTTCATTTTTACCTCTTTATACCTAATAGTATAGATATGCGATTATGTAACTTTTAATTATTAAATGGTGAACATGGTAAGATTAGGCCTAAACTTAAGCGTATATGTCTGTCCTACCTGTATAATATCTTACGCAGGGTACAAGTAGATCGCTTTCAATTTTTCACTGTTTTCTTTGTTCGCAAAATTACAGTTTGCTATGTTAATTGTTAACCTATGCTTCGTTGGGTAGCCAGATACCTACATGCTATAAATCGTTTGCTCACGTAATAACTTGCTAGAACATAATTGTGAAATACCAATACCTGCAATTAAGCTATATAAGGCAGCGACAAGAGTTCCTACGAGTACAAACGCATGAGAGATAAGTTTTTATTATCAAAAAGTAAATAGGTAACAGCAATAGTTATCCATACTAATATTATAAACTAGCTTCTGCCGGCAACTTCGTCCGCTTTAAATTCGTTTATCGCGGATAAGGTATTTTTTCGAAATAAAAAGTAGCCTATGTCCTTCCCCGGAACTCAAACAATCTCCATAACAAATTTTATCCAAATCGGTTCAATGGTTTAAGCGTGAAGAGGTAACAGACAGACAGACAGACGGACACAATTTCGCATTTATAATATTAGTATGGATGTGAAAGTATGTATGTCTGTCTGTCTGTTACCTCTTCACGCTTAAACCGCTGAACCAATTAGAATGAAATTTGGTATGGAGTTAGTTTGAGTCCAGGGGAAGGACATAGGCTACTTTTTATCACGGAAAAATACCCTTATCCGTGATGAACGAATTTAAGGCGGACGAAATCGCGGGCAGGAGCTAGTATTTAATATTTATTACACATTTTTGTAAAGTTTCTTTAGTCGAAGAACAATTTTTCCTTATACATATGTACACAACTGTAACTATGAGTCTTTGGCAGTTTCTGAGGTGAAAACAAGTATGACACACCGACAGACATGCTATGGTGAGACTATAATGGGGACCACGGAACCCTGGAACGATAACCATAAAGCGCGCAGTTAAAAGGTATTAAAATATTGCCGAATCGCGATCAGAATAGAAATCAGCTCAAAATACCTAAATTTTACACGTGTATACATATGAACGGGCAGTTAAAAACCTAAAGAGCGCATATATAAATATTTTTTCAATTCTCCATCCAGAAATGAGGAGATCTGCAGAAAAACCAAGGTCGTGGACATAGATCAGAGAGTTAATAGATTTTGTTTTTTTAACGTTGTACAATCATTTACACAAATCGGACTAGTCCCACGGTAAGCTCAGTAAGGCTTGTGTTATGAGTACTAGACGACAATATATTTAATACATAAATTTACTTATATCCTCCTTAGCCCATAGCTCGAGCTTAAGAGTCTGTGTACTCTGAAGCCATATGGGTTTAATTTAATGATCTAGTTTTAAGATTACTTTGCATGCTATTATGTAGCAAAACATGTTTTAGTACTGAAATCATTACTATATCACCTATTGAACCATATTTTATGCGAATAAAAGACTGACTTTGACTTTGCCCTCTAGTCCTTTGACCGGTCCGTCAAAGCTTAGGATTGGTTGCCACTGAGATAGAAATGTTCTTGTAAGCAACTGCGTCAAGACGATGCAGGGGAAGGCCACCAACAAGTTGGATCGACGATTTGGTCAAGGTCGCACCGTTGGATAAACGTGGCGCACGATTAGTCGTGGAGATCCAGGAGGAGGCCTTTGTCCGACAATGGACGTCTTTAGGCTGATGATGATGGTGATGTGTCGGCGATTATGCAGGCATGTGCACGTAACAGAAAATTCACAAAACACCCACAGGTTTTGACATCTTTGTATAGCAGGCAACATAAATTTTTTGATCGATTCCGCATGCCGATTATTCCATCTCAAAAGAGAAAGGCTTAATGAAATGAGGAAGAACAACCTGTTTTCAAAGGACCAAGGATAACGGTTAACCTTTGTAGGGCCTCGCGAAATGCTAGCAGAGAATGAAGATTTGGATTGTTGTTGATACGGCCGTCATATTTATAGCAGGGATGACTAAAACAAGGTGGACTGGCAAGCGCTATATTTTGGATCGTGCGCTGACTGCAAGAGGATAGGATATCCAGTATTAAAACTAGATGGCGCTGAAACTAAACAATAACGATGTTATAACCGTACAAAGAAACAGAGTAAAGAACCAATGAGGCCGTAAACAGCTAGGGTAAGTGCTCCAGTGAATGAACAAAATTAGTGAATGAACAAAACACACAATTTTTTCGCATAATAAGAATATAATACATTTCTACTACGTCTGGTATTTTTTTTCCGACAAGCTACATTATTTGTCAGATTCAGGTAGCAATTCCTTCAGCTCCTACGCAGGAGTTTCAAAATGGCAACGATGTAAAGTGTACGTGCCGCTGTTGTAGATTTTTTATATGGAGCAGTTATAAGGAAAAGGGCTAAGCTACCTTGCGTCTAATTGTTACTCCATGTGCCCCCTTCATCTTTTCATAATGCATGTTTTTTTTAGTCATAAGGATATGTTCGTGCTATTAACATATAGATTAATGTAATTTTTTTTCAAATAGCGGTTTTTAATCCAGTGTTCTGGGACTAGAATTTAAAATGACGTAAACCCAATTAATAAACTGGGTTGTTCATTCAGTGGGATCGCGTGATTTACTGTTTGTGCAATATCTTGTGTTTTAGTACTAGTAATAAGATTTAGTTTTCAGTGACATTAATACAATTGTATTATCTATCGAAGTGCTAGTGTTCGAACAAAACTTTGAAATATAGGTTCATTCACTTGTTGCAATGAACTACGTCAAAAAAGCTAGTTCGTTTATTGGTTTCCAAAAACCGGTGAATGAACTACAATACTTATTTTTGATTACAGTAAATTTATTGCTACTAGATGGCGAGAAATAGCAGCGTTGCGTGGTAACAGTAATATAATTATCTGTTGATGATCACCAGTGACACAAAAATTACATGAAAACTACTATGAGTCATAGATTTATGATAAGATATTTCTGATCTGATTAGGTTTTTCTGGGTTTCCCTAATCCTTGCAGCAAATGTTGGATCATATTGTAGTTCTCCCAGCAAACATTCACTCTCATGTAACTGACATTTCGAAAGTGCTTGTAACTAGGCCTACTTGAATAAAGAATATTTTGATTTGATTTGATTTGATAGAGTCTGAAGTTGGTTCAAATATAAAAAAAAATATCTACAATTTTTTTTAATTGTAGGCAAAATAAAAATTTCAACAAGAAAATCAAATCGAACAGGCCGAAATATTCCGCTTGATTTTTCTGCTTCTTCTACGGGATCTTATCATATCATAGATTCGCGAAGGTCGGATTTGACCAACGTAAGTGACATACAGACACTCGTTACAAAAATTCCTTCACAAAATAACGACACTGACGAGGGCTGTGTAACCTCACCACGTGAAGTAATAGACATGGTGGCAGAACATCTCTTATTATTGATTTAGTTGACTTATTTAATTTGATGTCAACATAGCTTTTTACTTACACAAACAAGTATTAAATATTGAAATAAAACAATTTAACGGATTATATCGCGTATATTATCTCATTCGTTAAATTGTTTTATTTCAATGAGTAATAATCGCGGAAACAGAAGAAAATATTAAGTATTAAATACTTAGTTTTGTCAACTTAAAGTACACTTTTGTATTTTTTATAGTAAAATAAAGCATAATACTCAAGGTAGTTCATTCATTGGTTTCATTCGTTCATTGGCTAGAATTTTACGTTCATTCACTGGTGATTTACCATTTTTTCCTATAGAGTGAGATATAACTTCAAATTGTGCAGTGCTATTGTAAAAGAAAAGTGATTTAAGCAAACTAGAATAGTTGTTTTTACTGTAAAAACATTAATAATTATTATTTGAATTTAACTATCACTATCTGCCTAAAAATATTTGTTAAATATGAAAATTTCCTTAAGTGTTCATTCACTGGAGCACTTACAATAGTTAAAAACTATACCATGGTAGAATAGTTAGAAACTGTTACAATGATAGCGATGTTTGAATGAATAAATGGCGTTGTGATTATCGGGGAACGGCATTTCGTATTGCGATTGACAATCCACTTGTTTCATCCGTCCAAGTTTTACATTAAAACGGAAAGCTCTTTGGGGCGAAGTGGGATATTTTTGGTGACTGGTGTAAAAGCAGAATTTAAGGTTCATTGTATACCTTTACCTATTTCCTCTTCATGAAACAGCAATTAGAATATTGTCTGTACCCGAATAAAGTAGTTTCTATGATAGAAATCTAAAAAAGAAATGAGTTCGATACCTTACGCGTGTAGCTTGTTTTATGAGCTTTGTAAAGCCCATTTTTAGAGTATGGACATATTGATAACTAGTAATACCATAGAATAACCGATGTAATGTACTTATAGTAACTTTTGTTATGCAACCGTTTCGATAAAGGCACAAGTTTTAACGTATATGCAGAACAAAGTACTTAATTTCCTCATAGGAGGCCTACCTCACACGTGACGTCACACGTTCCTTAGGCTTTAGTGGAACCTTTTTTGGGAAAGACCAAAAATGTAATTTAAAATTGTTATACCTCGGTGAGTTTTTATGAGGTTAGTTTTTTCACCAATCTTTCTATAGGTCGTTCTATAACTTATTACGAGTACCACAGAAAAAACTCATCAAAAATTGACAACATCCCAATTGTGCAGGGAGTCAATTCGTACTTTCAATTTCTTCTTACTTGTCTTATTTGTGCCAGACTTTAAAAACTACAGAGAATCTGTTTAGAATTTTAACAGTTTTTTTTCTGTTGCGAATAGTACACCTACTACTCGTATATATAAATGTTTCGTTTGTAATTTGCTTGCTTTTTGAAGTGCTTGCAAAATACCTACAGTTTTATATAAGGACGTACCAAAAATGCAGCCTTCTTAATCCTTATTCTTACTATATTATTACAAACGTGAAAGTATGTATGTACGTTCCACTTAATCTCCAGCTATGTACCTTATATATCAGAATAGGACATAGGCTATAATATATGTCAAATTTCATCCCTTTTAGGGACGAAAAAGGGGATGAAAATTTGTATGGACAGTAAATGTTTTTTTACGCTAGGAACTTGAAATCTTGGTAATATGCTTCACATTAAAATTTGTAAAAAGTTTTGAGGAAACACATAAGCTATTTTTTATCCCGGAAAAATACCTTTTATCCGCGATAAACGAATCTAAGGAGGACGAAGTCGTGGGCGGCCGCTAGTAAATAAATAAATATTACGGGACAATTTTACACAATTCGAACTAGTCCCATAGTAAGCTCAATAAGGTGTGTTATACTAGCTGACGACATATTTAATAGATATTTTTACTTATATACATAGATAGAAAATTTCCAAGACTCGGGCACAAACATTCAAGCTCATCATTATCACACAAACATGTCCCCATTTTGGGATTTAAACCTAGAAGCGTCAGCTTCGCAGGCAGCGTCACTGCCGCTGAGCTAAACCAGTAGTCTAGCTATACATCGCGCTATGTGTTCTTAAACCCTGGCGAAAAAGGTGTGTGTCCTTCAACCGCCAAGTCACACAACATTAACTATAATAATAAAAAAATCGCAGTAAAGAACCTTAGACTTCGCACGATTTCGTCTAGATTTCATTACTTTTTAGAGATAAACAAGCAGCTCCATCGAGACTTGGCTAGTTTTTTACAGAATGTTTTTGGTGGGATTATGATTATTTTCAATTTGAAAACATCACACAATCTTAATACATACCTATAATATCAGTATAAATAAAGATCGAAGAATATTTGCAATAACTACGCGTCAGTAAATAAGTTGTAATAATTTCTGTCAGTTGGCAAACGTACTCGATACCGTGGCTAAGAACTAATCGGTCATAAAATTATATAGGAACTATCTGAGGTCATTGCATTCAACGTGCTGGTTGTATTAATAATATCCTTATTCTTCGTGACGTATGACGAGCTGATTGTGACCTGATCTGTCACAATCTTTGTCTCTTTGTATGTAGGTGACGCGACGAAGCGTGCTACAGGTACAAGTTACCTACCTACTTGTTCAAGTTCTACTATTGGTATAATTTGTATATAATTATTTAGGGATGTTGACTCGAATATATATATACCACATAATGTGTTGCATGTTCCTAAATTATATCAAATCATCATGAAATAACGAAAAAAAAAATAATTCACTTTAAAAAACTAGATATAAACTAGATAAAGTCACAAGTGCGTTGCCGGCCTTTCAGGTGGGAGTATGATCTTTTCTTGAAGGCTTGAAGGTCGCATCGGTACTTGATCTTGAGCAAATACTCGGCGATCTGCTCAGTTTTCGTCGAGTAATCATAATCATAACGTTTATAACAGCGTGGTAATAAGTTCTTGCAAGATATATGGGTATCACATGGACCCGGAAAGGGTATAGCAATTGCCTTAAAACTATTAAAACTAACATTACGCAGAATAGAAATTAAGCACAGCCACGGTTGAACTTCAAGTTGCTAAATAGTAACAAAATAAAGAAATAATAATAATGTGTTAACGCAGGGCAGCTTGTGGCGAGCTGTTGTGGAGTAGCGACGCGAGTAGGGTCCCCCAGAAGCATTCAGGTACGTGAACCTGAATGCTCCTGGGGGACCCTGACGGAAGATGTTGGGTCGGGACCCCCACCTCAGGCTTGCCTTAACTTGCCGGTCAGAGTGGAGTCGCTAGAACTGCGACTCGAGGGTGGATGTGGAACGTACTTGGCGAGTTGGCTTCGGTAGAAAGTCCAGTGACACCTCTCCACCCTTAGCCCTCCGCACCGATGTTGCCCTCAGGCCACTATATGTGTCGCCCCTCTCAATGGTGTACCGGACCTTTGGGAGGCGTATGGTGCGACATACAGATAATAATAATGTATACATATAGTACACTAGATTTAATAAGATATTGTTTTATGAAATCTAGTGTACATAATGTTTGTCATCAAAAAACTCTTTCAACGAGTAGTAGGATTTCTGTATAAGGAATTACTTTAATTTGGGACACATATAACAGTGTCATTGGGACCGTAAATAAAAATGTAATAAATAATTAATTAAAAACCTCCCAAGACCATGTCGGACCATGTTCAGTGTAGGGTTCCGCAGCCGTTCATACAATAAAATGCACAACAGATGAAAAAAAATACGATGTGAAGAATTGCACCAGCAAAAGAGCGTATTTTCGTAGCTCCTTTTGCTAAGAAGCGCAGTTTTTCGCCAATGACTCAAACACGGTATATCCGATCATGTTGAAAATATTTTTCGTTGAAAGTATTTATTAAGCTTTATCTTTGCAATTTTTTCATGTTGTTTTGATATACACGGTTTAGAAGATAGAGGTATCACAATTTAAGCAACTTTCAGATCTATTATTTACAAAAATATACGGAAGGGAAATAAAAATATGCGGAAACATCAAAGTAGTTTTAAAAGAACTGTCGAAACATGTACCAAGCGAATAAAAAAAAAATGTTTTTTCGGCTTCGGTTACATGTTGGAGTAAATAATTATAGTTCACATATTTTATCAAGCAATTTCAAATCAATCAATTAAACACTATAATATCACAATTTTAAATCGGTTAGATTACAATCTGTTAGAACAATATCACAGTAGTACACTTACAGTCGTAATTAATAATAGTGGTGTAATATAGATAAATATCTTAATATAATTTCTGTTATGACATTGCTGGCAACCCTACTAATATGACGTCATAGTAGTAAGAACAGCGTCGCGCTGAAACGTACAACCAATAAACACCCAGTTCTCAGGCGGCTTTTCCAAAGACCAAATTTTATTCTGTTGGTGCAGTGATAATCATTATATAGTGGTTAAATTTTATTTTGAAAAAATATTTATCATAATATTTTCTTCTGTTTCCGCGATTATTACTCACCCTCCCGTGACCATGGAAAGCTGGAAAGCTTCCGAAACGTCGGGAACTAAAATGAGATAATATACGCGATATAATCCGTTAAATTGTTTTATTTCAATTATTTATCATTTTTTAAAATTGGAATCTATAAATGATGCTTTATGCCTGTAACTTTTGGTCACTTTTTTAAAAACATCCGGTATAAAGAGATTGCTGTTATTTATTTGAGTCTCCGTCTCTGCATAATGAGACGAGTCAGGGTAGCTCTGGCACATTTTTGACGTCAAGCAATAATCGTATGATTTTTTTTTTAATTCCGATGCACTACCATAAATCTATACTGATATTATACATGCGAAAGTGTGTCAGTCTATCTGTATGCCTGTCTTTTACCTCTTCACGCTTAAACCGCTGAACCGATTTAGATGAAATTTTATACGGAGATAGTTTGAGTCCCGGGGAAGGACACAGGCTACTTTTTATCACGGAAAAATACTTTTATCTGCGATAAAGGAATTTAAGGCGCGGGCAGAAGCTAGTGTATCCCGCTTCCTTAGTATAATCCGCTAAGATAAAAAAATCAATGAAGAATGGATAAATTAAATATTAGGTGTCATCTTCTATACCTTTGAAATAGTAACGTGACTTAACAGACAACGCACAGTCTAAACCTTGGATGATGATGATAATCAAAAGGATGGCTGGGTGCACCTGGAACAGAGTCGCACTAGACCGCCGGGAATCGAGGAGGTTGGAGGAGGCTTTTGCAGAAGGCCAATCAGACCTGATATAAATAAATGGGAGATAGTGGAGTTATAATTTAAATATAATTTAATTTTGTAGTACATAGTCTGACAATAAAAGCTTTTTATTTATTCATCTTTATTTATGTACGGATGAGTCGCAGGCAAAAGCAAATCTTGAGTCGAATTAATTTCATCTGCGATGTTTCTTTAGGTTGTTTCATATTATCCCTTCGTTGCGGCTTCGCAGATCCGTGTGCTCGTCACAAAAACTAAATTAGGCTAATTTAGAAGTTCATCAATGTTTATCCTCGTCTTAATTACCTAGATGGTTAATTACTGAAATCTCAATTCAGAGTTTAGTCGAGATAATCATAAGATTATCTCGACTAAACAAGAAGACAATAAGATTATGTTATGACACAATTATGATATAATTACTCTCGCAATTTTGCGTTGCAGTTCGTGCCTGTGTGAGGCGAAGACTGTATAAAGTCGAAAGTGTAATGAGTAATGCACGCAAGTTTCATGCTACATTTTTCAACGCACTTGCCAGTAACAACAAAAGAAATCATGCCATACTTTCAACTGGAGACAAATTGGTCAAGGCTACTTGGGTAAACAATAGATAGGTGTCTTTTAATTATTCAGCAGTCCTCTTAGCAGGTAGTCCACCATTTGAGAGTCCTACGCTGCGTTTTTCGGTACTTGGTCGCATCAGTTGTAGCAATATGCCCCGCCAACTGCAACTGAAGTTAAGCAATTCTTCGTGCAATGTCGGTTACTCTGGTTTAGTTGTGGATTTGTAGAAACAGATCCCCTCATTTCCATTGCTTTTTGAGTGGCATAGCGCCACTTTAAGATGCGTCCACATTTGTATCATTTGCCCGTATCAGATCATCGTCGCGTAGCATGATCGCGTGTCACGATCACGCGTTTGGACGTTGCGCCGATCCGATCACTCGAAATCCATTTGCTACGCGTATCACACACTTGTATCGGAAGAGTGCGGCATTATCGGTGCGCCGACAGTAAGCGTCCAAGCAGCGCGATACGCAGTCATGCTACGGCACGGTGATCGGATATGAGCAAATGATACAAGTGTGGACGCACCTTTATAAGCCCCAATACTCCCGATAGTAAGCTATCCAGCGAGCGCCTTTTTTAATACTATATGCCATCACTGGCAACCATCAATGCTTTAAGACTTTGTCTTCAGAGCAAGCAGAAACTGCGGGATATTGGGCCCAAAATATAGCGCAACCGTAAAGTGTACTAAAAGTACCTAATGTAACGAATGTAATAAAAGTTGCTAACTGGATGCCGCGCGGAACTTGCGACGGTGTAAGTTTGTGGAAACGTCCAGCAGTAGATGTTTTTTGGTTGAAGAAGATGATGCTCATAAGGTCTTTTCCGAATTTTGGCTTGCTTGGACTCGTTGCACTTTTTTGGTTTACTTAGTTTCGTCATGTCTGTCCGTCCGTCCGTCCGTATGTCACAGGCATTTTACTGAAAAACTACAAGATATATATTAATGAAATTAGGAGTATAGGTGTCTTATATAGGCCGCTACTTAGTTTGATAGTTAAATAATTATAAATAATATTTCTAGGGGGGCACTCCATACATGTAATCGAAATTGAAACATGTTTTTCCCTAAAATATCAATGTGCGGCACATATTTCGACAGTACTGTTAAAATTATTTTGAGGTTTCTAAAAAACATTTTTTATTTAGTGAATACTTTCGGAAATAAACGCTCCGAAAGTTGCATAAATTGTGCCCCCCCCCCCCCCTCGATTTTCTAAACGAAAGGCCAAAACATACGAAAACAGAAAATAAAGCTTGATAAATACTTTCAACGAAAATTGTTTTCAACATGATCGGATATATCGTTTTTGAGTTATTGCCGAAAATCACCAATTCTCAAGAAAAGGACATAAGTGCCGTGGCAATACGCTCTTTTGCTAGTGCACTTTTTCATATCGTATTTTTTTCCATCTGTAGTACATTTTTTCGCATGGACGGTTGCAGAACCCTACACTGAGCATAGCCCGACATACTCTTGGCCGGTTTTTTAAATCAATTATTTCCCACACTTAAGTTCCTTGGAGTCAGTTAAATGTTTCGGTGTGAAATACCTATCGCACTGTAAAATAGGACAAAGCATTATTGCAGCATTCAAAAGTTAACAAAAGCATGCTTACTTACTCTGCTAACATGCATACTAATTTTCCAATATTTCAGCTTATCAAAACTCTTGAAAACTAGGACAAGGTTTATTATTGGTAACGATTACTGTCGAGACATTGCGACGGTTTATTTTTTATAAGTTATAACTGACGCAGGTGATAGGTTACAAAAATATCCGTGTTTCGAGTTAGTAAAGTTTACATTCCCGTCAAGTTATTACGACAGATACTGGTTCAAGAAAGTTAATAGAGGATTTCCACTCCAAAGTTTTTGGCGCAGCAATTAAATGAGTTGAAACACAATCAAATGTGAGTTGGCCTCAGGCAGCTCACACTAGGTATTGTTTTGTCAAATAAACCAGCGGATGACGGGCAGCGACGGAAGTTTTTTTTTTTTTAATCATCCAATATGTACATCCTTATTTCCGTTTTGTTACCTGCCACACAACGCTCCCACAGCAATTTTTATATTTTTATTGCAAAAAACCTAACGTAAGAGTTACGAACAATAATAGTAGATTGATTGACAAGGGGCTAAAATAAGCCATTATGACACGAAGTGATTATTTGGATCAGCTCTCGATGTGAGCGAGGACAAATGTGTCTGAGTGACATAATGACTTTTACCCACGTGTTAAACCTTCTGCTTTTCACTTCGACTGCGAGAAAATAAAAAAGACTTAACATTAAAATTGTATATTTGATGAAAAACTAAAAGTACAGTTTGAGCAATTCTATCAGAAAGTTTGGCCAAGCTGATCAGGTTGGTTTGTTTGTTTTTAATTATTCGTAAGGAGTATGTAGCTGGCCGCAACTTTATTTTTCAGTGTCATAGAAATTTGTAAGGGATTATATGGCTTTCTTTTAAACCTTAGGGGCTAAATGTACTATTTTAGTCTCGCTTCGCGAAGCTACACCATTCTTTTTATACTTCGAAGAAAGTTAGGAGGGCAATATTTTATATCTTGGCTTTTGTATTCGTAGTGAATTCTTTGACTTTTATATGTAACACATATACGACCGCGAGCCCGCTAGGCGGGCGCACTGCTCGTAGCAAGTTTTCGATACATACAGTTTTCCCATGTTATTGGTTACTGTCTACGAAAATGTCGGTTGCGAAAGTGTTAAGTTAGGTGTCATAGTCGTCACGTACCCGACAAAGTAGACGTTCTGGTGCAATGCACCTGTTGCATCTTGTTCTATTTCCTTATTAATTTTTGCGATGACCTGTCCGAGCTCTGGCCCCTACTTTACAATCGTGACAAATGTCGGGTGGCAATGACAATTCACGTACCTACATTGCGTGCCCAGTATAAAGTAAGAAGATGTATGGAGCTTGCAGGGATCGCCGTGAACATAAAATTGTTGTTGTCACCTGACGTTTATCACGATTGTGAAATAGGGGAATATGCAATAGACTTTTCTTCAATGGCTCCGCATAAATCTACGTGAAGGACATCTAGCAATCCACTTGTTCCTTTACTAACGTGGTTGTATGATAACTGCATCTGCCTTCCTTCACAGTATACTATGCAATTCTAATCTGGGACTTATTGGTGTATGACATTTGTGACAACTCTATCTCGCATCTTGCTTAGGCCACTGCTATTCTGGTGTCCAAAACGCCTAGGTATGCCACACAGTCCCAATCGTCGGCAAAAGCAATTAACTCTTTTACGTTCATCTTGTATACACCGTCGACTGAGTCGTCAACTGCCACCAATTGAGTTGTTGATAATATTTGATAACTTTTTTCTATACCTACCATAGAACGTTGTTATAAAATGACCTCTCAATAATAGAAATATTGGTAAAATAAGTTTCTGTCAAAAAAATCATTTTTGCGACAAGCTTTTATTTCCGACTGTACTTTTCTTTGTACATCCATCAACTTCTCACCGACACGATTCGAAAGAACCCATACTCGGTAGGATTGAGTTATTTTATTACAGAGTTCATATGACCACCTTCCTGCTCCATCATCAGATCAGCTCGATGGTATCATATTATTGCAGTGTCACCAAACTTACATAAGTATGCCAAATTTTAGCTCAATTGGAATCCGGGAAGTAGGTCAAATTTAACTTTTAAAATTTCACCCGAACAAACATATTACATACATACATACATTGCAAGTTAAATAAACTATTTTTTTTTTTCTAATCCGCTGAAGTATAATGTACTTGAGCGGATTAGAACAAAAAAATAGTAGGTATGTTATATTATGACAATCCAAGCACCAGACTTTATAGTGATGAAATGTACTCAATTCTGCGGCCCTATGATGGTTGCATTTGTCACGCGATAAATAAGTGACATAGCTGCCGTCACCGTCTGACACGTATGTGAGTGCGAGAGTGATAGACGCGTTATCATATCATTTATCTCGTGATAAACGCGATCATCATAGGCCCGCTGAACTGTATGTAATATCTATACTATACAATAGATGTCTCTCTTCATAAAAAAACTAGATTCTCACTTAAATCATCATTAAAAAATAGGAATCATCCAAATTTTCCTGCGAATTTATGTTGGAAAAGACACGATCTGGACAAAAGTGTTTAACAAAGATTTTAAACCCACCTCTAGGAAACAGCAAGTGAAACAAAGTCGTGGTATTCGCGACTATCCATCGGATAATCATTTATTTCTCTTGAACGTTCACATTTACAGAAATATTCTACATTATGAACATCATAGGCATTATATTGTCATGAATAACAAAGGAAATTAGGCGTAGTATATACAGAGGATTTAAAATTGTATTGAAATTCTGTTCGCATTTAGATATTTATAAGCACTATACAACTTTACATAATTTGAAATAAGCACGTTTGAATAGGTACTAGCATCTATATATTAATTATATATTATGTATAAACTCAGCGCTATTGCAATATGTAAGTGCAAGATTTACATTTTATCTGAAATAGGGCTAACAAACTTGTGCTCTGCTGTTCTCTTAGGGATTCTAGTGAAAAAAAGAGTGTTGAAATGAATCTGTGAAAACTTTAATACTAATTCTCCTTGTCGTACATCATCTAGCTAGCAAAGCATTAGGTATCATTTCTTAAATGAAGTAGTCTAACGCGTAACCTCTACTAAATAAACCTAATTGTGAACTAATCGTCACCGAAGGTACAACTCAGTATCGTTAAATTTTATGGCACAAAAATATTATGAATAAAACGCTAAGATACGGTAACACACTTGTAAAAATATCAACTTGAAGATTCACATTTTTCCGCACTTATTTCGAAGTATAATGAAGCTGAGAATAATCACAGAAATAATATGTTAATATAATGTTTAATTTTGTAATTGGTTCATTTTAACTAAGTTTATCGGAATTCAATAAATTTCAGTTATTGTGATACTGTGTATTTATCAGATATATCCGAAAAAGTCAAAATCGACTAGGTTTTTACAATCAGCTAATAAGAACTGCACTAATTAAATTGACGTAAATATGTAATTGTTCGAGCCTTCGTTTCGCATCACTTTACTGGACACCATTTTATTGAAACGTCTGTACATTTGAATGGGATTTTAAAGTATTTTTAAAAGTCCGGGATATCCACCAGTGGCGCGCGGCATAGGCACAATGGCGCTGCCTATCCTACACGACCATGGCTCCATATAGGCATAGAAAAACTGCATACCTTGACTTAAAAGTCAACCTCCACCATAAATCACGAAATGCCAGAAAGATCTACTGACGCTTCGACAAAATGAGCCAAATAGAAATGCTCACGACTCATGCGTTAACAAATTGAGCAATACGTGCTTGTCAGTCATATCTGTAGCATTGATCTACATATCATATGATTGTAAATGGAGACTTGTGAATGCGAAATTAAGGCAACTAGTGACGGCTGACGGGTCATTGCCGCGGGGCGCGCACGCGGAACCCCGTTACTTGCTACGACAATTGATGGTGAAGATATGTATCTTTTTTTTTAAATCATTAATATAACTTCTGCCTAAATTAACTTACAAATTGACTGAATCAGTAGTTATTTGGTTAAATATTGCCTCGAGAGATGTAAGATTTCGTGCTTCGTTGAAATAAAACTATAAACAAGCACCGTTAATAATTTGAGAACGACACATAATTGTAACAAACGTAAAAAATAATTTGTGACATCGTTTGTGGAATCAGGCATCAAAAATAGCACATTCATATTAACTTCACAATTTACAGCATTTGACTTCTTCTGTATAAATTTAACATTGATAACACCAAACAATCTGTACGGTTTTTACATAAATAATGGCTGTGTAAAAATATGTTACTTATTAAAAATAAAAGTCTTATCTCGACATTACATGTTCTTAAAATATATATTCGTATAATAGCGCAACTTGAATTCTCGTAATTTTATTATTAAGATTTTGAAATGCAATAAACTTCATTACTTAAGTACTACTGAAAAATATTTTTCTAACTTTTCCTAGCTACTTCAAAAAGATCGTGGAATAAATTGTAACAAGATATTAAAATAAAAAGGTCTCATCTGCAAAAGTTTAAAAGCAATAGCAACTCTGTGGAAACTGTAATAAGGCTCATCAAATTATCACCACTAGAATATGCTAGAACCTTCGCATCTCTTATTTTTAGCATGGCAGCAGTTTGTTGTCACACCGTAAAGCGCCCGTCACTGTCCTACTACAGTAATAAGAAAGGGACAGACGCTCTATGTCTTGCGGCAAACCGTTTATTTGTAGCTGCATATTAAATTAGCTCACAGTAGAAAACGAACTTCGTTAAACCTGATAACAGAGCTCTTCCTCCATTTCTTGTATGTAGTATCGTTTGGGCAGCCTAAGAATATATATCTAGAATAAAAACATTCAAACTCGAATCAGGTTTTATCTAAACCGTGTCTATACATGAGTAAAGCAAACAAAATACGTTGACGTCAAAAAATCTAGAAATATCCACCCACTGTCTTTGTAAACACTATTATGGATAGATACGTAACGTTCTACCTACACTAAAGGCTACTGTGATTCCCTGAGATTTAATTAACCGACTTTCCGAGAATAAATAAGTATGGGAGAAGCGGTACATACTGGACTGCCCACGTGGGTGGTAAAACTTAATACAAATCCAGAGTTGGATTGTGTTTAATAATTATAAGTAGACAGACTAATAAATGTTAAGAATAAAAAAATCTAAAATCAGTCATAGTCAATAAACAGGGTGACTTGAAACGTTGTGAATTGAAATAAATCGCTTCGTACATTATAAAAAGATGACCTATATGAGAACGTTTTTATTATGACTTTTTAGGAAATGATCAGCAATATTTGCATGTAATTAAGGTGTCTAAATTAACCCAGTCTAAGCCAAGCTTCGCAGTATAAAAGGTGATTAAGAAAGTTAAATGCAATTGCAGATACTTCTCAAACTGAGCAAGAATTGGTTCAGATCATAAAAATAAAGCTTTTTATGAATGTTACCAACTAACGAGTATGCATATTTGTGTTACCCAAATCATAAGAACAACCAAGATTAAAGCTAAAAGATTAAACATTTTATTAAATTCTTACTTATTATGTAGTGGATATCGGTGTGCCCAAGAATTGTGAAAAGTTTTTTTTTAATTTTTAATCCATATATTGTTTTAAACTTAGGCAGGTAGAATTTAAAGCTGCGTTTTATTTACCTTATCTTACAATAGTAACTTCACTTCGCCGCACTTCATACTTATTGAGACCAGTCCATGTTCGACCGCGGAAACTTAAAATCTACCTATCTAGAAATATCGTTTGTGCCATTGAGGAATAAGTTCTTGTTCCATGCCTTCAAAAAAATAACAATTATTTATAATATTTATTGATTAATATCAAAATCATGCCACTACCATTTTCATAAAATTTCAAGTGGAATATTTCACCAGTGATAGAATTATCTAACGTAAAGAGATAAAGCAATCCGGCTACGTAAGCCAACTGCCACCGTTTAAACTAAATACAAAGATCGCCAATGTTAATATTTATGAAACTTCAACTATACATCTCTATTGCTTAACAGTGAGGACAAGGGACTATGATTACTGTTAGTATGGTCCATCTTTTCCAAAGTATTAGATTCTAATTACATCAATAAAATAAAAATCCGTGACAACTTAGCATAAAATTTATATGAGTCTACACATTTAACGGTTTCGTGGGAATTGGCGCATAGTTGTTAGTGTGAAAAGTATCAAAATACACCTTAAGGTTTGACCATAAACTTCAAAATTGCGAGCTATGTGTAACGGTATTATTGTTAATTATTGAAAAATAAATTCTACGTTTGAGTTTGAATGTTAAATAAAGACCATAAAAATGTTAATGTTTCGGCCCAAAGAAAAAATCAATTTTAATTGCGATCAGTTTTATGTTACAACTACTAGATCGCAAGTTTTTTATGGTTTTTTTTTATAGTATTGTTCTTTTTTTAAATCTACGAATCACAAATATTACGCTAAAGAATGATACTGTCGTAAAAATTGCAAATAAACGTCACGGACATCGCGGTAGATCCGTCACCGTAGTTGACCTATGTCGTCACAATTTTAACATTGACGCTGCTAACGGACGCTGTCAAACCGGACCTATTTCTCGGCTGACGCATGTGTCATAAATAATCATAATTCTGATAATTATTGCTTTCGTCAACAGTAAATTATATATTTCCCTATTAGAATATAGAGTATTAGAGATGTGGATTATGTAGGTCTCCTAGTACTGCACTGGGCATTGCGAATTGAAATCTGGTAAAGAATGTTGAGTCGAATCGAAAATATCAGATGACATTTAAACTATACTTTTCAACATCGCTTCAAATACCTTTAACCCGTGAAGCGCGCTAGATACTTTCCACATTCATAATGATGGAATTTTCATTAAATTTTCTTTTGACATAACGCTCCACGGGTTAAGAAACGTCTTCCGCCTATAGTGAGTTGAATTTATGCGTACTTAGACCCCTTCGATTCCCATAATCATTAAAAGTCATAATGTTGTTAGTCATAAAATTATTTGTCGTAATTCTAGAACCGCAAAAGTTTCAGGATCTATGAAAAAGTCAACCTGTAGAACACATTAGGCTAGGTTTATTTTGTAACAATCCTAAAAATGTATATGGTTCATAGATAAATGGGTGGATAATCATTTTCTTTGATTTATTAGCGTTATGTACCCTTTCTCTTCTAGTATACTTTTTACATTGTCCCGTAACTCAAGAAATAATTGTCACTGAGTTACTTTAAAAAATGCTAATAATCTGGGTTGTTAAAATGCTGACGAGATGGGCCCTTGACAAATGGACCTATAATGGCTAGAAAAAATATTTTAGTTGCCTTTATATCGTAGTTTTAAGAGTCCCCAGCAAGCCCGGTTTTCCATACAAAGGTAGTCACGCTTTCATTTAAACACTGAAACTTTGTACTTAGAATAAGTTAAGGTATATGCAGGCCTAAACTGGAGTCATATAAACTAATTAAAGGCCTATATATACCTCATGTCATTGTATATAAAAAATTTCGTTACAATCCAACACGTACTTTTAAACTGAGAACGAAACTCCGTAATGTATATGAAGGTTAAATTCGGCCTAGCTTTCTGGGGACTCATTGAAATAAAACAGAAACAGAAGAAAATATTATTTCTGGGGACTGTTAAAGAGTAACGCAGGAGAGAATACCATAGTAACGAGGTACAGAAAAAAGTTGATTGACCCAAGCACGATGATGACTAAATTTATGACTCACAAAAATTCGGAACAACGTTACATTATGACTTTCGATTTAATGGCAGTCTAAAATAGACGCATACGCACTATAGACCCAACGCATAACTGAGTTTGTTCCTGAGGTATGGGAGCGGTACGGGAGGGGTGTGTTCACGGAACGTCAACCGACGCGTTACTTTAGACTTGGATTGGCTGGGTGCGCGATGACAGCGCCAACTAGCGGTTGCAATTACGGCGGACTGTGAAATGTCAAATGGCTGGCCGTCATTAAGAGAAGTAAGTAAATAAACAAATTATTGTAATTCTCATATATGTATTCTATACGATTATGTAAGTCTATAGTGTCGAATTGTCGATTATAACTTTAACCTTTTCTATTTTCCGTTTAAAATCGCAAAATCAATAAATTTCAGGCAGTCACTCACAGACTTTCACATGACTGTCTTCACGAGAAACAAACGAATTTAATCGAATAACGCATTTCAGACGATTATTTGTGACTGTAGTACTCATTAATAACGTTGACTTTTTGTTTATTTTAAGTGAAACATGGCCAAATTAGGTTAACTTACTTACTTTTTCCTCTTGACACGATTATTCATTTCATTCGTTGTTATCGTTTCCAACTTGGTTGTGGAAATTTATAGAATTTGTGATTACCTACTGTTTTTGCCATTGGTCTTGCAGTTCAGTACGCAGCAGGTTTCGTGACGCATGTTTATTTATTTTCGCTTGATAATCAACGGATACGTAAATTTCACTAGTAAATAGTGACAGTTCGTCTGCCGAAAGTATCTTTTTTGGCCACGACGCGCGCTGCGATCAATTCTAGTTCTCCCACCTCCTACTTCGCACCCAGCCAATAGCGAGATAGTTAGGACACGTCATATGTCACGTCACTTGTCACCCCTCCCGTACCGTTCCCATACCTCAGGAATACTCAGTTAAGCGTTAGACCTGTAACACCTTTACGGAAGAATCTGTCATCGGTGTTGAAAAGGTTAAGTCATACATCTTAATCTAATGTAATAGAAATGCATTTAATCCGTCAAGAATAAAAAAGATACGATGCTTCAATAGCTGCCTCGTACAACCTTTGAGATAAACTTATTATTATGGTATACTAAAAATAAATGTAATAAAATAAATTCATTCTCATCTTTATGAACTAAACGTTACTAAACAAAACAAGCAACCGTCCCAACTCCGAAACTCATTGCACGTACACTTTTGTAAAGCGCTAATTCTAATGTAATTAAAATCACATTTTATTAAATATCTTTGGATACAACCAAATAAAATTACCGTATAGCGTACAAAAATACAAAAAATATACAAGAATGTCAAATATAATTAAGGGAATTCGGGAAGTGTCCTAATAATATGTGCAACACGTTTGCCTTAAACAATTATTGTAGTAACCTCTTAACTCTTCGAGGAGCTAACGAATACTTATAAGTAGCGACCTCCAACTCCATCTTACGTTACAGTTTTTAAAGATACCATATCCATTCAACGTAATGTTTATTTTGCATCTGAAGTCTCATTGTTAAAATAGCAGTCCTTCCGTTCTATCAATGCAGCGCCAACCAATGGTGAACAGCGTTCTGATAAAAGTCTTTTGTTTTACGTTAAATAAATTGATACTACAACTTTGAAAACTATAGACGCAGAGGAAGTATAACACGCGCGAGTTCAGTGTTGCGTTTTCACGCAAACGACTTTTGGCTAGCACGGCGCGAATTTTGCTAATATGGAGTAACAGCTAAAGACTAGACATTTAAAAAAAACGTGTTGCCCATTCAACATTAACGGTAGTTACCCACAAGCTTTCTCCAGGCGAGACATGACTCAGTAGCGAGTCTCGTGGCTCATTCCTAAAGTGAGATTGTTGTTGAGATTCGGTCACAGCAGGTCCTGGACGTGAGACGTGTCCAGATTCGTGATCAAAGTCTTGAGGAAGGTCATCTCCTTCCGCGCGTTCTCCAGGATGACGCGGGGGTCCTGGGAGGTGCAGCGGAGACAGTTGGGCGCGAACACCATTGCGAGGTTTGCAGAGTCCATCTTGGTTTGACTCACCACCTCTGGGGCCGTGAACTGTTGCAGGAAACTTATTAAATACGTTAATACCTGTAACAATAAATGTTGATTTTTACTTGGAACTACTTGACTATGGTTTCGGATATTTTCATAGATTCGCTAGAAAAGCTTTTAGAATTTATTTGTTCCGAAAATAACGTTTCGATTGATATATTTTCCTTGTTGATTTAACCTACCTATATTTAATAAGTTATATTCAGAACTCTGATAGGTAATCGCAAATACGGAAATAGAACAAGATAAAATAGAGTTGTCGTGTATATGATTATTTTTAATTATCGCAATTAAAATGTGACCCATTTTATTACATTTCTGTCATAGCTTTGTCACAGTGACATTCATGCAGCAGTTTTATGACAACCAAAATTAGTAAAACTATTTTGTCGTTATTTAGCAAATAATATTTACGAATGGTGAAGTTAAATATTACGGTCACTATGTGAATCGATAACAATTCTGAGCCGTCTTACGATGAAGGTGTACGTGAAAGATTGTGTACGTGTACATAAATATAATTGAAAATATAGGTAATTAAAAATGTATAGTTTAAAAAATACGCTTTACAAGACTTTTCAAACAAATCCAAACACAGCTATGATACGATGTTCCATCATGAAGTTCCAGTTCATATCTTCCGGCTCCATCATCAGATCAGTTCGACTGTACCATATTATTGTATTGTCATTAGAACTACATACAGCTGCCAATTTTCATGACGGATGGATGATTTTCATGATGGTTAAATTAGTTACCTTAGATTCCATTACATAGTTAGTTACATACAGATCTACCTAATAACAGCGTGTTAAAAATGACTCCATTACATATTTTCTCAGTTATGAGTTGTAATTATGTTGCAATGACCTGTCCGAACTATGGTTATTTTATGTATGCAGAAACTTCCCTTCAGAGGAAAATCGCTTTCGGAAAATCGAAAATCCAGAAGAATTCATACAAGTGCATTACAATTATAAGTCAACTTCACAATGCAACAAAGTCGTGGGCACTTGGAATGTAACAAGGCAGAAATAAAAATTCGTTTAAAGATGATCTACAGTACAAGTATTATAAAATTTATCAATTTAATAATGGAATGTCTGTACATTGGAGATATTTTCAAAAACACATAAGTGAAACGGGCGATTCGGCGACTCTGTCACTATATATATATATAGATATCTCTATTTTTTTGTATGTATGTTCATGTACGTGTTTTTGTGGGTTTCAACCATTTTTGGTGCAAGGACATACGAGGATAAGATTATTTTATAATAATTAACATTTCAAAATTTATCAACAAAACATCGATTTAGAATCAATAATCATTACAAATATTTGGTAACAAAATAGGATACAATTAAGAATGCGTTAATTGATGTAGCTACAAACGTCTTTAGAAATGCATTTATAGGATACTTTTTACCCGACTACGCTGACGCGAAACAGGTTATGACTTTTTTTCTCCTTCGCAAACGCATTGGAAACGACTTAAAACTTGAAAACTTTTGGAAAGACTTCGGTTATTTCATATCTAATTAAAAAGTATATAACTTGCAAATGTTTCACATACTCATTCATGGTCATGTTAGTGAAAATAATTGTATGATTACAAAAAATCCCGCCTCAGAACATTTATCAATTATTATGTAAATGCAAATCACCAATCAACAGGCAATTTACCATATCGAAAAATTATCTCCACTCAATCGCGAAACTACTAGTTCCAAATAATAAATGAAAAGGTCAACAAAACTTGTAAACAATGTGTTTTCTAGAATACGACGACAGGGCCGTGACATAATCCGGTATTTGGACTTTGTGCACGCCGCGCAGTCGAAACCTGTCCATGATAAATGGTTAGAATTCCCCACTGGGAGCGTGACCTTAGCTACTGACCGAGAAACTTCGTCACTTCTGATTTCTTCCGAGTCGGAAAGACGTCTCCTACATACGGACCGTATTCGCAACATTGTCGCGAGAGACCTCACGTACTCGTTTTATCTATAGATACTAATTTTAAAGTTGTAAAAATGAAATGTCTGTACATTGAAGATATAAAAACCGGCCAAGAGCATGTCGGACGATGCTCAGTGTAGGGTTCCGCAGCCGTTCATACAAAAAAATGCACTACAGATGGACAAAATACGATATGAAAAAGTGTACTAGCAAAGGAGCGTATCTCCTCGGCACTTACGTCCTTTAGCTGAGAATCGCAGTTTTTTGGCAATAACTCAAAAACGGCAGGACCGATTTTATTCAATATAGTTTTCATTGAAAGTACTTATAAGCAAAGATCGGACAGGTCATCGCAAAAACATATATGGAAATAGAACAAGACTCTATAGAGTCGATACTTAACATTATGATTATCTAAAGCGGATATTATCGTAATTTAACATTTGACCTTTTTTAGTGCATAGGTATCTTTCTGTCATGGTTTTGTCAAAGTAGCGTTCTTGAAACAGTTTTGTGGCAATTTAAATTAGTCAAATTATTTTCTTATGGTGATTTCGTAATATTTTAAATATGGTAAAAATAAAAACGATTAATAAGTGGATTAAGAACTATCCCGAGCTCTCTTATAATGAAGATCACAAAGAAATAATTACAGACATTCGAATTAAAATTTTAAAGAAAGATAATATTAACAAACAAGTTAAATTAAACTTGTATGCGTAATAGTTTTTATCGCTTATGTGTTTTTTTTTAATGATGAAAATAGTAAAAATAAATTAACAGAAATATATAAAAATAAAAATATAAGTTTGTTTCAGAAAATGCAGGAGTTGATGGGGTTGCATATGTTCAATACAACCATCAGCATTAAAAAAACTTTTAATGGAAATATCTTCTTCTTCTTCACAATCATATTGTGAATTTTGGGTACCGTTGTAAATGTAATTGAAGAATATAATTAAATAATACATAATACGACTCTATTAATCTTGTTCTATCGCCGTGTTGCAATTGTTTTGCGATGACCTGTCCGATCTCTGCTTATAAGGCCTCATTTTCATGAATTTTTCCATGATTTTGTGACCCGTGGTTGAAAAGTTAAAGGGGTATATTTTTGGATTTCCGGAGCGAATATGTATAAAACTGCTGACTTTATAAAAAAATAATGTTTGGAGACCCCTATTATTTTTACAAGACCTATTCAACGACACCCAAACACTAGTGTTGGAACTAAAAAAAATTTACCACCACTTTAGGTGTACAAGGGGACCCGAAAAGAAGTTTTTTTATTAGTTTTTATTTTACCGTTTCGGCGTGATATGTATCACGCTAAACTAAACGCATACTCATACCAAATTTCAGTTTTCCGCGGACGGACAGACGGACATGTCGAAACTATAAGGGTTCTTAGTTGACTACGGAATCATAAGAAAGATTGTAATGAACTATTTGGAGGCCACTGAATCAAAAAATATTTATTTCTATTTTTAGTATGTTTATATGTGTCGTTGCAGCTTCATCACGCCAAATCGGCTAAACAGATTTCAACTATTTTTGGTAACACGACTAGCTGGGTATCCACAGATGGTTATAGGATACTTTTTAGGGTTCCGTAGCCAAAATGGCAAAAACGGAACCTACACGGCATAGGCGGAAATTTGTATGGAAACACTTTTTTCAGAGACTGTATTCTTTGGATTGCGATGACTTAGAAGCTTGATTTTTTTACTAAATTCAAGGGCCTGCGGAATTAAGTACTTGATGCTAATTTCAACTAGATACCTCCATGTGTTCCTGAGCAAAGGGTCTTGTCAGACAGACAGACGGACAGACGGGTGGACGACAAAGTGATTATATAAGGGTTCCGCTTTTTCCTTTTCAGGTACGGAACCCTAAGAATATTGAAGTTATAAAAATAAATTGATCCACTGCATTAAATTATTCGTTCGCGGCTAAGCTTTATTGTATGAAAAATCTCAAGCGTCAACTTATTGCCGTTCAAAAGATACAGACGATCCTGTAACAGACAGACGGACGAATAGACAGCGGAGCCTTAGTAATGGGGACCCTTTGAATATGTTGAATACGAAACCTTAGAAAAGACTAGTCTATCACATGTTGTAGGGTCAGATTTTAGAGCATATAATTCTATTTACTTAGTTTTTATTCTAAACTACCGTAAACAAACAGGGTTCCAAAAGATACATCAGGGTTTTCAGTGCGGGAATGATTTAAGAAAGAGTAACGATAAGAAATAACATATTATGCCTAATAAATAACTACCTCTCTGTGAATTGTGTGTACTTATATACACACTATGATACTATTGTATTGGAACTCATGTTGTACTAGATTTACTACCAAGGCTATATATGAGACAGTAATAAAAATAACGTTAATTATTACCCGCAGAAAAATTTGTACTTGACACAATTTTCAGAAGAAATTATAAATATTTTATTTTTATTTGGAACAGTTATTCTGCGACGTATTTCATTCATATAATACTTTTTTTTTTCAATTAATTATTCATTAGGTAGAAACCTGCTAATACATGCTGTTTTTTAAGTCATTACCTACTCGTTGGCTAATGTCAAACATTCCTGCACCGAAAACCCCGATGTATGCAAATGACGCAAATCCGAAAATTTCAATTTCAAATAGGGGTCAAGTCGATTTTAAATTTCTTTTCATTTGAAGATATTAAAATGTATACCGACGTGATACGACAGACTATTTTAAAGATCTGGCTGCTCGTGCTCATGCTGTTCGTGCGATATATAAAATGAACCACAGAAACTCGCTTAGAGATAATTTTAAGGACATTCATATAATGACAGTGCATTGTCAATACATTCATGAGAATATTATATTATTACGTAGGTCACTCGATAAGTTTTGAGATGCTCGAAATTCAAAAATGGAACGCACCTGAATTATATGTTTTTAAAAATCAAATGTATTTAAAAATAGAACACAAGTTGCCGATTCGGCAATTTAAAAAAAAAAAAATTTTCTAAAACGGTTCCCGCGTTTTTTCTTTGTAACGCTTAGCTTAACCGCGAACATTTGCGTGCTATGATATTTTATGATTTTAAATTTGGATAATCTGAACAATTGTGTTTGCAACGATTGCAGTCAGCGTTAGGAGATTCTGCTCCTTCAGGGGCAACAGTTTTTAGATGGTTCAACGAATTTAAAAGGGGCAAAACCAGCCTCGAAGATAACCACCGAAGTGGTCGCCCACAAACAGCAGTAACTGCAGAAAACGTGTGGACTACTGAAATGTTGGTGCGAGAAGATCCACGAATAACATACAAAGACATAGAGAATATCTTAGGCGTCAGTTCGGGGAGCGTTAGCATCATTCTACATCAACATCTTAGAGTAAGGAAGCTCTGTGTCGTTGGATACCACGTTTGCTCTCCGATACTGAGAAACAGGCTCGTGTAGATTGGTTTCGTGAGAACTTCGGGGAATCTTGCTGCATCACGATAACGCCTCTTCACACACATACCTCAGAACAAAAGGCGTTTATTGAGAAAGCTGGGATAGAAACCTTACCACATCCACCCTAAAGTCCTGACTTAGCTCCCTGCGATTTCTTTTTGTTCCCGGTGGTGAAAGAAAAAAATGGGAAGTTTTTCTCGAGTGCTGAAGAAGCCATGGCTGCATATGAAGAAGCAATTTCAGACCTATCTGATGAAGACTGGCAAAAGTGCTTCCAAGGTTGGTTCAGACGAATGGAACTTTGTATAGAGAGTAATGGAGAGTATTTTGAAAAAATGTAAAATAAATAATACTAATATCTTCAATAGTTTTTTTTTTATCTCAATATAAACATACAAATAGTACCCACTTTAAGAAGAACTATGATAGACATAATATTAATACTAGAAATATGCATAAGCTCGCAGTGCCTGCTACTAGGCTCCATAAAATAAGGAGATCATTCAAGGGTTACTGTGTGAGATTTTAAAATAAACTTCCTAGAAACATAAGTGAGTTGTCTATTGGTAAATTCAAAAATATTGTGAAACGAAAATTAATTTTGAAAGCTTATTATAGCACGCAAGACTACATGGATGATAAAGCCGCGTGGGATTGATGTAAATTATAGCGTCATGTAGTACATGTATAATTATTTTGACGAATACCTATTGAGGTATTATTATTATTTTAATCTTAATTGTGTATACTCTGATATTTAGAATTTTATTCTAGACACATTCTAGATTCTTTTTTTCTTTTTATTGACAATCCTTTTATCTTATTAATTATTTTAATTTTTAAAATGATGTTTTTATCAATTATATTATACTAAAGTTAAATGATCTGATTAGGATTTTCTTGGTTTTCCCTAATCCCTGCAACAAATGTTGGATCATATTGTATGTCTCCCAGCAAACATTTCTCTCAAAGTTGTCTTTCTTTCTTTCTAACTTACTATTCGAAAGTGCTTGTACCTAGGTCTACTTGAATAAAAGCATATTTTGATTGATTGATCGAGTGGAGAATCGAACATTTAAATTTTTGTCATAAAATTATGCTTATATCTGTCGTTACATCAAGGACATGCTTAGGCAAAGGGCGGGATTAACAAGGCGGGCATATACACCGTAGGCTATGCAGAAGCAATCCTCATAGGAGCAAAAATTGAGCGAGTCCTGTACGACCTTATGCAAGGAACACTCAAAATCGTCGAACGGTGGTGTTCGGACGACGAGATTCATGCTTGAAATACATTGAAAACATTCAAGATCCAGAAAAATAAATTAATCCCTACCAACTTTTCAAATACTTGCCGTTCAAGGTTCGTTAGTGTTGCGAACTATCTAGACACGGGGCAGCGTGTCAAGCCAAGTTCAAGCAAAGGAACTGGCTACCAGCGCCGAGTGTAATATTACACGAACCACTTGGTGCCACTTTTGACCCTTCTATAACTCAAACCCTCTGTAACGTAAACGCATAAAGATACGTGTGTTTCATTATATCCATAAGGACATCTAGAAGCCCAAATTTCATGAAGGAAACTCAAACGGTTATAAAGATATGAGGGCCAAAAAGTCGTAAATTTTAGCACTGACTGACTGAGATATAGTACCTAAACCTAACCTACTTCCAGATGACCTAGAAGGATGAAATTTGGAATTCAGCTCGGTAATTGTGTGTAAGCGTAGGAAAAAATCTAAATAAAATAAAAAAAAAAGTAAAAATAGAGGGGGCCCCATACAATTTTTTTTATTGTTTTGTTGGAACCGTTACAAGCAGATATTTGAAACTATCCCAAAATATGTATTATTATATTTGCTATATAACAGAAATATAAAAATAAAGTTAAGTTAAAAAATAAGTGGGGTCCCCCCCTATAATAATTGCTGTTATATAAAAATGTGATATCTTAAAGTAGGTTACATTGGACTTTGCCAGTTTTTGTCAGAATTAAAAATAAAATTATATATATATATATATATATATATACATATATATGTATATATATTTTCTTGAATAACTTTATAAAATGACTGATGTAATGAAAACTGGCCAAGTCAAATCTAACCTACTTTATGATCTCACATTTTAGATAACAGCAATTGTTATAGGTATCCAATAAAGCAAAGAAATAGAGTTTAATACTTGTTCATAATGTTATTTTTTTCCTATAAATACATATTTAAATTTTGCATAGAACCTGGCACTCATTTAGATCTCCATTTTTTTTGCGGCGAAGCCCACAGCCAAGTATAATTTTTGTATTGAACTTGGCTCTCCTTTTTTACATTTACGTTTTTGGTGGGATAGGATTTTACTTGGAGCTTTACCACCTGGAAGCTACAAGTACAAAACATCAAACACTGGAATTCTTTCCTTCAGCAAGCAGTGATATGTCGTCACTCACCAGCCTTTTGAGCAGCGGCAGAGCTCGGGTGTAGGCCGCCCCCATGCAGGACGCGTACAGCCCATCGGGAATCAGCGGTTCATACAGCTCGTGGTGCCACAGCTTCAGCAGGTTCGGGGGAGGGACGAGAAACAACGAGTCTAGTCGCCACTCACCAGCCTATTGAGCCGAGGCAGTCGCTGCAGAGCGCGGGTGCAGGCCGCGGTCAGGCAGGACGCGTACAGCGCATCGGGAATCAGCGGTTCATACAGCTAGTGGTGCCACAGCTTCAGCAGGTTCGGGGGAGGGACGAGACACAACGAGTCTAGTCGCCACTCACCAGCCTATTGAGCCGAGGCAGTCGCTGCAGAGCGCGGGTGCAGGCCGCGGTCAGGCAGGACGCGTACAGCGCATCGGGAATCAGCGGTTCATACAGCTAGTGGTGCCACAGCTTCAGCAGGTTCGGGGGAGGGACGAGACACAACGAGTCTAGTCGCCACTCACCAGCCTATTGAGAGGAGGCAGTCGCTGCAGAGCGCGGGTGCAGGCCGCGGCCAGGTAGGACGCGTACAGCGCATCGGGAATCAGCGGTTCATACAGCTAGTGGTGCCACAGCTTCAGCAGGTTCGGGGGAGGGACGAGACACGAGTCTAGTCGCCACTCACCAGCCTATTGAGCGGAGGCAGTCGCTGCAGAGCGCGGGTGCAGGCCGCGTAGTCGCAGCCCGCGGCCACACAGGGCGCGTACAGCGCGTCGGGGATCAGCGGCTCGTACAACTCGCGGTACCACAGCTTCAGAAGGCTCGCCGGCGCGTGTGCATCTATGACAAACAAAAATATTTCTTATTTTCTTCTGTTTCCGCGATTATTACTCATTGAAATAAAACAATTTAACGGATTATATCGCGTATATTATCTCATTTTAGTTCCCGACGTTTCAGAAGCTTTCCAGCTTTCCATGGTCACGGGAGGACCATGACCATGACCGTGACCATGGAAAGCTGGAAAGCTTCTGAAACGTCGGGAACTAAAATGAGATAATATACGCGATATAATCCGTTAAATTGTTTTATTTCAAAAATATTTCTTAGTTAACACTAGAACGTACTCGCACGACTTTTCATACTGTTGACTAAGGGCGAGTTGTATCAGCTACCTACATTTAATTTAATTTTTACTACCTACTATTCAGACGTACCACAACCACAGAACAACGACAACCACGTGACCGGATGATCACTTATAAGAAAATAAATAGTTTCCTTCACACGGATCACATTTCGACGGCTAACGCAACTGTGTGGTCGCTCCGACCACATCAACGCAACCGCAAGAAGCTGCAGTGCAACTATTCACACGTAACCACTGCTTCACCACTTTTTGCCGCTGCGTTATGGTGTGGTTGAGAGCCGTGTGAGTAGCGGGCCGACTAACGTGCAATATTTGGTTTGATCTCTATCATCTCATATAGAAACGTAAATATTCCTCATACTACGGAATTTTGATGTACGAGACTTCCAATCCTAGGTTTTAGCCAAACGATCTGTATCATGATGGTTCGGTACGATATCAGGAGGAACCATCTAAGACTTGTATCATCTACTTAAATGCCGTCGCTCACATCTACCTAGCTTAATGATAATGACTGATTAAGTTGTTTTGAACCTGCGAGAGGGCATCTTTGAAGTCATGTGCCATTAGATCGGTGAGTCATTACTTTTAAATTAATAAAGGTTGCCAGCAACTTCAGTCATAATCATCTATGATGACGTGGTGGAGTTCGTCCGTCAGAAGACTGGCTTCTCGCTGAGGGTGCATCAGCTGCAGTCCCGTCAGTACGTGCACTTTTGCTCGTTAGTGGTGCGCGGGCCGCAGCCGCTGCCATCGCAAGTGTGCAGACTTCTGGCCGAAGGATGTAGTGTTTCGGTAGTTCCGGGGCAAGCTGCCGAATCCAGCACCAGATCAGACGACGCAACGGAGCCAAGGAGTTACCTCGCCTAAATCGAACTCGTTTTAAGTATTTCGATATGTTTTTGTTTTTTGTAGTTCACAGTACCTTGGTTTTACTGTAATGCTGTGTAACTTTTTGAATAATAAATAAATCTATTACACCACATTTGAGTGAATCCAAAAAAATTTTTTGAATATCTGAGAATCCATGTACAAAATTGGTAAAAATAGACGCGTAAAATACATGCTCATATAGAAGATAAAACAAGAAAATGTAGGAAACAGTGTTTGTCTCTTATTTTCGATGTCAAGAGGTCAATATTAATATTTAGCTAAATAATATAATCTAATATCTGACGTAGGTAGTTGTCGAGATGTGAATAATTACGCAACTACGAGTAGGTGCTAAAACTAGCATACTGTCTTTTGTTCCGGCGCGTGTCTCGCCGTGTAACGTAACAGTTCGGCACGTCAATATTTACTTAAATTTATTCACTGGGTGCGTAGGAGGGGGTAATATAATCGATCGCAGAGCTCACGAATTACGGAATAAAGGGGATATGTCAAGGGGGCGTGGTTCGTGTCTTCCCGATATGGTCAAAATTGACATACCGGCGCGGAACGCAGCAAACGCTGACTCAGTCGCTTCCCGATTGCTTACATTGAACGAGCTCACGTGAAAAATAAAAATGACACTTTGTTCGGTAGAAGTATGCAAAAACTGAAGTGAAAACGTTAATTTAAAATCAAAAGGCATAACATACCACCGGTAAATCCATTTCCAAGCATTGCGTTTATTTATTTTTGATTTTCAAAGTCGAAGCTTCAACTCCGAGTACACACTAAGCGTAGAGCCGGATTCGAGGATTGACCTCTTTCTCGAAGTTGGACCAACCTAGCTGGACACTTTGTCCCCGGTATATATACTCGTCCAAGACTTCGAGCGTACAGATACGAGAACATTTTTGGATACGCGTAATACATTAAAACTGTGAAACATCTTATAGTATTTTTTGAATGATCGAATTGACGAATATTTTCCTTTTTGATATAAAATTCAGTTTTAATATATAACTGTTGTAGAAATAGATGGAGTCTTTGCATTTTAACTTCTAAAAAAACAGTTTTTAGATTTACTTATTTCATCATGTTTCTCACTACGCTCAGTATTCTAACTTAGGATCATTTGTTTGCTCGGGATTCAACATCGGCAATCGCAAAAAAAACTAGTTTGGTCTCTTGATGCACAAATAACAATAACAACCGATTTATTTTCCCAGATGACCAAACACAATACATACAACAATTCACCTTTATTATTTATTGACAAGCACACGAGAACCAGCTTCAAGCTAAAAGCCATTTGGTTGAATTTTAATACCGCGGAAATTTAATAGATGTAAATGATCTCCAGTAACATTGACCCGTGAGAGCGAAGGCCGCTATAATAACATGAGGCTGCAATATTTCTACTACCATAATATAATAAGTTACTATAACCATGCGCAGCATGTCGATATAGACTACATCAAAATCGGTGGAGTACTTCTCCATTCATCCAAACTTGACCTTCGATTATAAAAGGGTAGTTTCCTGTGTAAAAAAAAATATTCTGTTGAGTCCGTCAGTTAGAGTATCAATAAATTTTGAACACGTATTTTTTCTTTTGCTAATCAATCAAAAAACGACAAAGATAAAGCGCATCAAAGTTTGGGAGTGGGGGCGCATTCGCACGACGTGACACAACGGGCTATATCTTCATCATTTTTTGTTTAATTGTCAAAAGAATAAATACGTGTCCACTTTTTTTTACAATCTAAATGACGGGGTAATTTTATTTTTTTAGGACACAAGCCTATTTGAATTTAACTAACTAACTACGCTGGCTCAGCGACCTAAAATGGCCTCCGACACAAGAGCATGCCACTTTACCCGATCCTGCGCAGTCTCTCGCCAGTTAATGGCTCCGAGCTCACGCAGATCCGACTCTACCAGATCTATCCAGAGGTACTTAGGTCGACCGACTGGGCGTCGTCCAGTTGGTCGACCCAGGTATGCTCTTTTCACCTGCCGTTCTTCTCCCATTCGCTCAAGGTGGCCAAGCCAGCGAAGACGATGGTCCTTGGTCACACCAATGATTAGAGCCCTGAAAATCCATAGCAAAACAAAAGACTGTCGCAATCAAACTAGTATTAGAAACATTTTTTTATCGATATCGATAGTTGTGTAATATGAGAAATAAACGGCCCACCAAATGAAAAAAATAATACAAAATTTCACATACGTTTATACAATTATAAGCAGATATAAATGTTATGTGTAGTTGAATAAGTAAATTAGAAGTCGGTAGAACACTAAAATGTTAATGAGCGCTTTATCCGCCAACAAACTGTGCTCAGTTTGGCGGAGTATAATTTTTTATATACCACTTAAGATTCTTTATGATAAATAAACTAAAAAAAAAAAAAAAAATTATTCCTCGAAATCCACGTCAGTACACACAGCAGCACATGACATCTTATTGGGTTTATTATAGTGATAGGAGTAGATAACCATTATTTTTCAGATAATGTTGAAAAATTAATGATTATCTACTCCTATCACTATAACAAACCCAATAAGTAAGATGTCATGTGCTGCTATGTGTACTGACGTGGATTTCGAGGAAGAAATTGCATCTGTATCTGTATAATTATGTAAAACCTATGTGAAATTTCGTACTTTTTTTTTCATTTGGTGGGCCGTTTTTATTTCATATTACACAACTATCGATATCGATAAAAAATGTTTCTAACACTAGTTTGATTGCGACAGTCTTTTGTTTTGCTATGAATTTTAGGGGCTTTGCCAATGATATTCGGCACGGCCACTTGTTACTGTATTTCGGCATTTTTAAGGATCCTCCAATTCCCATCGTCCATTTTGACAGGTCCCAGGATTTTTCTGAACACCTTACGTTCCGCTACTAAAAGACTATGCTCCTCCTTAAGCGTTAACGTCCAAGCTTCACACCCAGACATTAAGACGGGGCGGAAGGCGGTGAGGATTTGAATTTACAATACTTAAAAAAATATTAATGGAGACTGTAAGGTACAGAGAAACAAAGAAATAGGCGTACACTCGGAAAACATAAAAGGGGTGCAAAGTCAAGAAAAAGATTAAAAAACACTGCTCTAGTGGACATCTTCTCGCTGTATCCGGGTAACAGTCTTATTTACTTCATTATCTAAAAGCGACGATGATTGCTGTGATTTGCATCAATTTAACATACACACGGAGTCAATCCGGAATGATTCGGTTTTAATATGTGCGCATAATATCGAAATCAAGTAAATACTCGTAAATAACAACGTCACACGTAAACTGGAAATCTCCGTATTTGAGCCACAATCTTCAAGCAAGTATAACCATAATGAACCCAAGGCAGACGGTAGAGGTGAGCTCATCGATAAACCGGTCAATAAATGAAAACTGTTTTTATGAGGATGTATATAGTGGATTCCACTCCCAAACTGCGTCGCCAGGTATATCTACTGCGATACCAGGTGAAAATATGAACTGAATTCGTGTTTTATCAAACCCAGCAGCACCGACCACATTAACGCACCTGTACCTCTAGCAAAACTGTGATACACAAGTCTTTGTCGCGCGACAAAGATTGTTTGTCTCTTTCCTTTAAATACAATGCGAGAAAGAAGGTTGAGGCTATGACGCGCGACACGCGTAGTCGAGGAGAGTTGTGCTATAGCTTGACCAATACCGCTGTTACCGCGCCTTAGGTATGCGAGCGACGAGACGGGGGGGCAGACAACGGCGGAATGAAGAATCTGCTCCCCCCGTCACACCGCACGCATACCTAAGGCGCGGTACAGCGGTGTTGGTCAAGCTATAGATAGACCATCTGCCAGCGTTACAAATGGCTACAAGACGTACCTGCGGTCCCGTCTCACCTACGCGGCACCCGCATGGTACGCCTTGACGTCAGATTCCCGCAAGAAAAGGCTGCGTGCGCAGCAGAACACGGCCCTGCGCACCATTGTCTCGGCTCCGCGCTATATGCGCAATGAGACGATCCACCAAGACCTCAAGTGGCAAGGACTGGACGATTTCATCGGCCAGCTATCCGGCACCATGTTCCACCGTACGGACAACTCGACAGTCCCGTCGCTCGACAGGATTGCGCCGCTCCACGCGCGTCCCCCGGACAAAAGAAGTCGGGCTCTACCAAGACAGCTCGTCCCTCCACCTGAGTCCCCTGCACGCCCAGGATCCCACAACGCCGCAGAGAGGCCCCCAGTTCCCAGTTGCACGACCAGAGCTGCAGCCTCCCCGTAGCGGCTTTACCAGACGCCTGCCAAAGAGGCAAACAGAGTAGGACCCGCCCGTCATAGCGGGCGGAGCAGAATCTGCCAAAGAGGGCCAAGCCTTGTAATGCCCAACAAACGGGTATGAGTAGAAGACCACACGCAGCGTTACAAATGGCACTGATACCTGTCATCCCATACAGAACTGTCAAATTCTCCATGATACAGATTATAAGCACATTTTTCTTATTTACTTATAATAGACTGTTACAGGCCCGCCTACATATTGTGACGTCAGAACCACAAGATTTGGGTATGTGCATGACATAACCATTTCCAAAAGGATGGTAAAAAATTAAATATATATTTTTTATACTACTAAGATGGCAAACAAGAGTACGGCCTGCCTGATGCAATGAAGATGAAGCAGTCACCGCAGCCTATGAAATAGCAATAAAAATATGAAATTGCAACGCTAGGGGCATTACATGCGTGTTGCCGACCTTTTAAATTGAAATTATTAATAATATATATTTATTATTTATTTATTTTATTACCGACTGTACTTTTCTTTGAACATCTATCATCTACTCGCCGATTCTTAAGAGCCTAAACTCGGTAAAACTGAGTTTTTTTATACAGAGTTTTTTTATAACCATCATCAGATCTTAATAAGTGTAGGTACCAAATTTTAGGTCAATCCAAAACCGGGAAGTGAGTCATATTTAATTTGCAAAATTTATAATGAAATATAATGATTTTTATTCTGTAAGTAGGCCGCAAGGGCACTTTTACAAGTGTGACTCTACGGCATTTCCCTAGAGGATACCAGTTTTGAGAAGAAACAAAACAAACTCAACAGTCAGAATGTTATCCATTACAATATTTGACCTTAGCATATCCTAAGTATATGTTTTATGTATAAATAAAATCAATGTGTAGTTCTCCAAGAAAACATATCAAAACTTAAAAGTAAAAATATAAAATTTGATTACAGACTCTGGGACAAGACAAACGACCCATTCGCCTATTTCTGTACAGCTTGCCCATATACTATCAACATATTTTGTGTCCTCCTTCAGGAAGTGTTCGGAAAGGCAGGGTTACTAGCGTTACCCTCTCAATATTTGGCTCAGTCGGTTGCACAACGGCCTACGAAGCTGGCGATCCCGGGTTCGAATCCCGGCCAGGGCAAGTGTTTGGGTGATGACCACGAATGTTTGTTCCTGGGTCTTGGATGTTTTCTATGTATTTCAGTATTATAAAATTATAATTTATCTGTATATCGTCGCCTAGTCGCCTAGCCTAGGTCGATTTGTGTAAGATTGTCCGTAATATTTATTTATATAATATAGAGTCAAATCAAAAACCTTCCTTTTTGGAGTCAAAGTAAAAAATGTCTTCAGTCCATGTAACCTCGAGGTCATAGGCGATCGTGGTGCACTTGTGACGCAACACGAGAACAATAAGCTCTTGCGCACATAATTGTAATCTTTGACATTCTAGACATTCGTCATGTCTTTCTAGCGACACTACGCATTTAATTTTAATTTAATTTGTGTAAGATTGTCCCTGATATGTATTTATTTTATTTATTTATTTAATGAAAATTCAAAATCATACGCCTTTATATAAACTACTAGAAGGTGTTTCTTACTTCGTCAGTGGAGGGGAAGAAAATGATAACCCCTTCTTTTCTTGAGCGTAGACGGATAACAAAGTATCCTATAACCATTTGTGGATGACCGGCTCCCGTGTATCAAGAATAATAGCGTGATTAAGTCACAACGCCAGTTTTATAATTGCAATCAATGGGGAATGGATGAAAATTTTAAAAAATCTTGAAATTTTGTTTATAGGTAGGAATAAGCCTCCTTATTGTCAGAAAATAATACAGATTTTTCGGTGGCTTAGAAAAAATAAAAAGATGAAAAGGTCTATAGGCCCGCCGTATACGGTACGGTAAGAATAACTTACAGCCATTTTAATGGAAAATATCAATGCTGCATTAACAATAAGGAAGCTTATTCCTACCTATCAACAAAATTTCAGGATTTTTGAATATTTTTATCCATGCCCCATTGAAGTATGTTATTTTAAAACATTCAGTTTTTCGCGAGGACATTCAACCATTTAATAATTAAAGTTACGCTTTAATAAAAAAATCATATCAATAATCTAAGTACTATTTGGCAACAAACAACAACAACAATTCTTTATTGCACACCAACAACAGAAACAGTACAATAGAGCCTTAACATAAAATACGGTAGACAACAGGCGGTCTTATCGCTAAAGAGCAATCTCTTCCAGACAACCTTTGGGTAGCGGAAATGACATAAAATAGCTAGAAATGAGTAGGTGGTGAGATAAGATTACACATAATACAAAAATAAATAAAACAATCATACATATTATACATATACTGAACATACAAAGTGATTAGAAAACCAGTAGCAGAATTAAAAATAGAAATTATGGGAGAGATAAATAATGATCCTTTAACTTAGTTTTAAAAATAGGCAATGACTGCGCTTGCCTTAAATCGAGTGGAAGAGAGTTCCACAACACAGTAGCCCGGAATGTAAAAGAATTTGTATAAAACTTTGACTTTGATGATGAAACAGCTAGAAGAAAGTTTTGAGCGGACCTTGCTGATAGAAGATAACTAAAACGTTCTTTGAGATAGCGGGGAGTCGCAGAATGAAAGAGTGTATTATAGAGAAGAGAAAGAATGTGAGTGTTACGACGAACTAATACAAATGTTTTGAATTCGCTCAAGTTTGTTAAGTTGCTCCTCTGAAAGATCTAGATAGGCAGCATCAGCGTAGTCAAAAATGGGAAGGAGTAGTGTTTGAGCAAGCGCAATTTTAGTGGCGATAGGAAGAAAATTACGAAGCCTTCTCAGTGAACCCATTGCGGCGAACACCCTCCTGCTAAACAAAAAATCAATTAAGGAAGTTTTTTTTTATAACTTTTATTTTTTACTTTCAACCAATTTACACTCGACAGCAAATAAACCGGGCCACCGACTAACGCTACCTTGGCACTAATCCGATTTTCTCAAAAATTATAAAATTTACAACCATAAAGTTTTACTTACAGAAAGTGCGTTTCATGACGATTATAGTTAATGAAAACACATTGGGAATTATGAATTTAGTAAGGGTTTAGTGTGGAGTTTACAAAATCGCGTCTTTCCAAGGTGGCCCGGTTTATTTGCTGTCGAATGTAAACGCAATAGCTATGTCAAAAAGTAATAATAAAAATACCATATTTCATTTGAGCATTGATACATGAAATTTCACCTTTGAGCGAAATTATGTTATTGCACTTATCGTAAGCACGGCACAATAGGGCTTAAACATACAGTTGTTTAATAAATGTTTTAAAAGCTAGAACTCAAAAACGGTTACGAATATTAACATAGTTTATTTGATAAAAGTAGGCTAAACAATGTCCTGTCTGCAGGAAAGTCCCTTGTACCGTTCCATCCTTTAAACATTCAAGTCTTAGCAACAAATATGTATGCTCATCATACAAGTATTTGCCCTTACCTACCGGGATGACAACATTGTCAACATGTCAGGCAGCGTTTGCCCCGCGAAGCTAAACCGGTTGTCAATTAGAAGGTATTTAGAAGTATTAGCGTGTAACATAAATTGTACGAGAGCAAGATGAGAAGTTATAGGCCTAACACAAAAGGTTTGCTATTGTATAAAAGGTGCCCGCGAGGTATCCGAAAGATTTTTACCACGCATTCCTAGAATTATAATAAGAATAATTTATTGCGAACTGTGTATATCTATAGGTGGTAAAAATACAAATCGTGCCAACAGTTACCTGATACAGGCATGCAATATTTATTATTATATTATATTTAAAATTACAGATCACTAACCTTATTAGGTTCAATGTACACTTATCATTCAAAAAACTCTTTAACACTATAAAATACATTATGAATAAGCCAGTTTTTCAGTTTTGCTTTAAAGCTGTGTCCCTCCAGAACTTTTATGTCAGCCGGGAGGTGATTGAACACTCTTATTGCCGTTACAATAGTGCTATTTTTGTATATGGAGGTAGTAATTTTTGGTAGCTGAATATTATATCTATACTGTGATCTAAGATTACACTTTTTAGATGATACACTAGGTCATTAGCAGCAAAAAAAAAAATTGAACCACAGTCGAATTTGGCTTACTTTTGATGATTTATTTTTTATTGCTCTCTGTGATCTCTTTTGGCCTGTAAGGCCATTTTAGAGTTTCTGTAGTGGGCACTTTTAACGATATTATAAATTTTCATGTAAACTACTTATTGTGATTACTGAAGTGCATTAAACTCTTTTGATCATAATATTGCCACGTACGTTGTAAAATTTTCATATACAAAAATTTACAGAACCAATTTTTTATTTTATTTAACTTGGGTTCGTATAACATACTTCTCATGACCTCAATAATGCGGCGGATAAAATGTTTCAGATTCCTCGCGGGCACCGTCTATTTTTCAATGTCATTGCTACAATTGTCAGAAAAACGGCTGTCACTGTCAATACTTTTTATATGCAACTTTAAGATACATATCATAATGTCATCGTCGTAGTGTTTTCTTGAAATTCATGAATTAGAATGTCGTGACGTCACAAAGTTCTTCTTTTTCTTTCTTCACAGGTCACGGGGTCAACACATATACATCCAAAGTTGTTGCCTTCATTTTCAACCGTAATAACCGGCCTAGAGCATGTCGGAACATTGTACATGTGTAGGGTTCCGCAGCCGTTATTACAAACAAATGCACTACAGAAAAAGTGCACCATTTGGTAATTTTGGTCAAAAATGCAGATTTAGGGCAATAACTCAAAAACGGTATAATAATAATAATAAGTACTCTTTATTGCACACCAAAAGAAAATAACATCAGACACTTAAATCTAAACCAGTATGAGAAATGGTAAACAACAGACGGTCTTATCGCTAAAAAGCGATCTCTTTCAGACAACCTTAAGGTAGTAGAGATGGCGCAAAGTAAACAACCAATGAGTATGTAAGTTGTGCACATGAAGATGAGACAAATCATAAATTAAAGCAAGAAAGAAAAACAAAACGGTATATTCGATCATATTGAAAATAATTTTCGTGGAAAATATTTATGCTTATTTTGACCCCTATGCGTGTGTGATAACTAATCTATACTATTATAAAGTTGTAAAAATGAAATGTTTGTATGTTTTTATGTGTCGTTGTGGCTTCATCACGCCAAATTGGCCTAACGGATTTCAACTATTTTTGGTACACGGGTAGCTGGGTATCTCCAGATGGTTATAGAATACTTTTATGCTAAAGAAAAAAAGACGGGTTATGACTTTTACTCTTCCGCGAACGAAGTTGCGGGCGCCTTCTAGTTAGGCATATTTCTTTTCGGTTTCACTAGATTGTTCGTGTATCTGTTTTTCGTGGTTTGAGGATTGCACACAGGAAAAGCCATTTGCTATTTATTGCGATCAGGTGGCCAAACCTCCAGGTATAATTTATCAAATTCATACTTACTTGGCGGATACTAAATGTATCAACGTCTCTAAAAACACAAATGGCGATTTATCGGATGACACGCGGAAGATGCCCTCGGTCTCTCTCCCGCTCAGCACCAGCACCTGCTGCGGCAGCGGCTGCTGCACCTAGAGCACAGTGAAGCTCACCGGTGAGGTTGGAGGCGTCCGGCAGCTCCCAGTTGTCGATCTTGGCCTTGAGCGCGTTGACCTCGTCCACGTCGGCGGACACGCGGAAGATGCCCTCGGTCTCTCTCCCGCTCAGCACCAGCACCTGCTGCGACAGCGGCTGCTGCACCTAGAGCTCAGTGAAGCTCACCAGTGAGGGTGGAGGCGTCCGGCAGCTCCCAGTTGTCGATCTTGGCCTTGAGCGCGTTGACCTCGTCCACGTCGGCGGACACGCGGAAGATGCCCTCGGTCTCTCTCCCGCTCAGCACCAGCACCTGCTGCGACAGCGGCTGCTGCACCTAGAGCTCAGTGAAGCTCACCAGTGAGGGTGGAGGCGTCCGGCAGCTCCCAGTTGTCGATCTTGGCCTTGAGCGCGTTGACCTCGTCCACGTCGGCGGACACGCGGAAGATGCCCTCGGTCTCTCTCCCGCTCAGCACCAGCACCTGCTGCGACAGCGGCTGCTGCACCTAGAGCTCAGTGAAGCTCACCAGTGAGGGTGGAGGCGTCCGGCAGCTCCCAGTTGTCGATCTTGGCCTTGAGCGCGTTGACCTCGTCCTCGTCGGCGGACACGCGGAAGATGCCCTCGGTCTCTCTCCCGCTCAGCACCAGCACCTGCTGCGACAGCGGCTGCTGCACCTAGAGCTCAGTGAAGCTCACCAGTGAGGGTGGAGGCGTCCGGCAGCTCCCAGTTGTCGATCTTGGCCTTGAGCGCGTTGACCTCGTCCACGTCGGAGGACACGCGGAAGATGCCCTCGGTCTCTCTCCCGCTCAGCACCAGCACCTGCTGCGACAGCGGCTGCTGCACCTAGAGCACAGTGAAGCTCACCGGTGAGGTTGGAGGCGTCCGGCAGCTCCCAGTTGTCGATCTTGGCCTTGAGCGCGTTGACCTCGTCCACGTCGGCGGACACGCGGAAGATGCCCTCGGTCTCTCTCCCGCTCAGCACCAGCACCTGCTGCGACAGCGGCTGCTGCACCTAGAGCTCAGTGAAGCTCACCAGTGAGGGTGGAGGCGTCCGGCAGCTCCCAGTTGTCGATCTTGGCCTTGAGCGCGTTGACCTCGTCCACGTCGGCGGACACGCGGAAGATGCCCTCGGTCTCTCTCCCGCTCAGCGCCAGCACCTGCTGCGACAGCGCCACCTGCACCCATGGCAGCTGCCGGTTCGGGAACCTCTCCTTCTGAAGCGCCATTACTTCCGAGAGCGTGTTGCCGAACATCGATTGCCGGAATATTTGAATCTGCGGACAAAAGTGTCGATGAGTATTGCGCCTAATTCGACACGTGCAAGGGGCGACCAAAATTCGCTTCCAGCCTATCTTTCGGTAGTATATCGGTCGGTTTAGAGGCGTCATACCGAGCCATGCCACGGTGTCCTAACAATATGGACCAGGACAGACCTCCTTACACGCCTTTGATTATGCTGACTCTCTATAAATCGGTATCAGCAACGTCAGGCGTACCAGCAATGGGCGAGACTAAGGTTTTATAGTCTCCTCTGTTATCATCGTCATACTCTTTTCCGGCAGCATACTTTTCTGTCACACAACACAATACATTCCAATTGTTCTTTGGTCTCCCTCCACATTAATACTTAATGCACTCCTCTTCTTCACACTATTTTCCTCCCTCATGTCGCCAAGCCATTCTAAACGAGTAGCTCGTCACTTATCCAAAACTAGTGCAAGTTTAGAGAGCAAATGGTGTCCTCACCCGGGCCTGGTCGATGTCCTCGGTGGAGGGCTTGCGCGGGGGACGCTTGCCGCCGCAGCCGATGCGCTCGAGCCGCTTGCAGGCCACGCCTGCGTAGTGCGACACCTGCACGTGGATCGGCCACTTACCCACCTGGGAAACAAACAATATATTCATTTTTTTATTATATATAAAAGCCGAACGAACGAACCCAACGAAGGCGAGGCACATAATTGAACTCTATAGAAATTTCCTACAACATACCTCGGGGAAAGCGTCCGCGAACGCCGGGTCCCGATGCCGGTTGACGTAGTTGGTGAGGGCGGGCTGGAAGGCCGACGAGGGAGGCACGAAGGCGAGGCACACGGCAAGCAGCTCCCAGCCGCGCAGCAGCGAGTCCCGCAAAGGGTTCTCAGTGGTTTGCCGACACAGTTGCACGTACAGTTCGTCTCGGAGTCTATTAAATGAACAATTGGTCAGTTTTAGAGTTTTTGTAAGGTACTTGCGCCCAAGATGGCCCGGTTCTTACGATGGCCCACTTTCATCTTGGGCTTCGACATAAAATTTAAGTTTTATCTATGGCACTAAGACTAACCGAACACGCGCGCGAAATTTAAACTCATTCGAACTTTAAAAAATACAAAATAATTGATGGTGGGCCATCGTGAGAAACGGGCCATCTTGGGCGCAAGTACTTTATTTTAAAAATATTTGTTCAGAGTCCCCGGCAAGCTCGGCCGAATTTCACCTCTCCATACAAACGGAGTCACGTTCTCATTTTAAAACTACGTGTTGGATTGTAACGAAAATTTTCATATACAATGACATGAGGTATATCTAGGCTTGTAATTAGTTTATATGGCTCCAGTTTATAAAACAAACGAAATACAGCAAAAACAAGTTTTGTGTGAAAAACTTAAATTCGCTGTATTTTTTTACTATGGCATCTTAAGCTACATAAACTAATTACAAAGTCAGTGTTTATTTGTTAAATATAGGTAAACTACACTAAATACAGTGGTGTAATAGTTGAGTTTGGTAACACTATGTTTTATGTTTTGCCTTCCGGCGTACAAAAGCATATATTTATAATTGAGGAAATACTTAGTCAACAAATAGTGAACGATAAATGATTTAGATACATTCAAAATAATAATAATCATAAAATAAAAAAACAATTAATAAACAACAAGGCACTTACAATTAATAATTCTAATAATATGTACGGATTACAAATATTTTTAAATACATTTACATTACACATTATAAAATGTCACATGTCAAAAACTACGAAACCGAATAAAAACATTTATCAATAAGCAAAGTTGCTAGCTTTTTCTTAAATTTATTTATTGGCAATGTTTCAATATTATTAGACAACTTGTTAAAAATTTTGCTAGCTATGCAGAATATGCTCTTACGCTTTAGCGCAGTATGCGCACGCTCTGTACAAGCCTGCATATATCTTAACTTATTCTAAGTACAAAGTGTCAGAGCAAATTAGCTAGTCGTTTCAAAAAGAGAGCGTAACTACGTTTGTATGGAGAACCGAGCTTAACAGGGACTGTTCAGTGATCGGTGACGTATTAGGAACCGGACTCACTTCTCGTTGGCGAAGGTGGCGTGCAGGATGTCCTGCGCGACGGAGTTGAGCGTCATGCCAGGGCGCGCCTTGCGGTCGCCCATGTAGATCTGCACGAGCCGGAACAGGTCCGTGGCGGCCTTCTTGTGCGTCTTGTCCCAGTCCGCGCCCACCATCGGCGCGCTGATGCCCGACGACGTCCACGACAGCATGTCGCGCACCGACGCCTGCAATACCATCTTGTTTGTAGCGATGGACTATATTTTATCACAACACAACAAACGGGGCTTAATCGCGTATAAATATCATTTAATTTAATTTCCTTTCGTTGGTAATTTTTTGACGTATCCGGAGGAGTTCCTTCGAGTTCGTTTTTGTCGAAGAATTACCAACGAAAGGTAATTAAATTAAATTATATTTATACGCGATTAAGCCCCGTTTGTGTTGTTGTGATAATGAATGAAAATTGTGTTAGTTTAAATCAAGGGCTATTTTTGTATATATGGACAGCCAGACAAGGTGTATGATTGACCATATTGTGGCTTATATCAACAAGCTGCTGTGATTAGTAAAGTAATTATTCGGTGTGGAGCGGTTATTGTAACGTAACGCATCATTCTAAAAAGGATACTTGAAATTTAAAAACAAAATAAACAAATGTCCTATTATCATAAATAACAACAGATAAGAAACTAATCTTCAAAACCAAGTAATATGAATAAAGCTATCAACGAGGCGTGACATATGTGCGTAGCGAATTAGAAGTAAGCGTAACTTTAGTGACAATTTTTTCTGCTTTTAGCTATACAGAGTAATGGGACATGAAGGGAAAATACCTTAAATATTGTAGATAGGATATTTTGCCAAATGGAGACATTATTATTTCATTTTTTAAAGTTAATAACATAATAATGCATTCAGAATTTTGCTAAAAATTGCTTGTCGTCGAACAAAAATTGAACCGATCAAATTTGAAGAAAATATACCGTATTTTTGATCCAATCGAAAGGATAAACTATAAAAAGAATTCCTCTTCAGTAGTATAGTATTTTAATTAAACGGACAATGTAAAATGTATGATTCAAATTTCAAGAAAATTATTTGCTTACAGCCATTTTTAGAAACCATTTGAATGCAGCATTACTTACTTTTAAAATAAAATATCTCTCGGAGAATATAATATATAGTGAGGTATTGCGCAATAAGCAGTCGTCGCGTCGTACCTTCTTCCGGAAGATGCCCTTGTTGAAGTTGAGGTGGTCCTTGGCGAAGATCTCGATGTCCTGCTCGGGCGGGCGGTGCGGCGCGTGCGCGCGCACGGGGCTGTACAGCGCCGGCGCCGCCTCGCCGTGCGCATGCGCGTGCGCGTGCGCGTGCGGCCCGTGCGCGCCGCCGCCCAGCGACGACGTCTGCACACACACGTGACTCACTCTCGCGCAAGAGGCCTGCCTCGCCATGCTTACAGACTACTGCCACGGTTAAGCTGTACTCTTGGCTCGGCGACAAAACTGGGTTCATACACGGAGAGTTCGTTATGTTCTACCGTCGAAAAGTTAAAGACCGAACACAATGTTTAGTTTCATTTTCATAAATTCTTCTAAAAAATATCAAATTAAATTTAGAATCGATAGAAAACGACGTAAATTTATTATATTTGTCTTTTAACCTTTAGCAAATACTCTTTTCGATACATTTGTAAGGAAAAAGTATTTAATTGAGAATGCATTTAAAAGTAAATTATCAAAATTTCTATGCCCATCTAATTTCTAATCTAAGAACTTCAAAACTGAAAACCAAATGACTACTCGATTTTTCACATGTCATCCTAGTTCATATAAAAGGACCCAGGTGGTGGTACAATTCATATATCACAAAAAATCAACACTCGGTTTCCCAGGGCACTAAGTGAAAAACTTCAATATAATGGGTCGTAAGCCTCGAACATCTGTGGCACTACGTAGTGTTATCATCACACTTAAACAGGAAGGCAAGTGCCATTTGGCCTAAAACGTCTTAAAACCCATGTCTAAGGTTGACATTGACGGATGGAACGTGTTGTAAAAAGCGACGTTCATGGAGAAGGGACTCCGTCAATTCATCTATATTCTATTATTATTAAGTTGTAAAAATAAAATGTTTTTATGTGCCGTTGTGGCTCCATCACACTAAATCAGCTAACCGAATTTCAACTATTTTTGGTATAGGGTAGCTGGGTATCTCCAGATGGTTATAGGATACTATTTTTATTATTACCACTATGCTAAAGAAAAAAAGAGGCTTTGCCTTCCGCCGCGAAGAAAGTTGCGGGCGCTTTCTAGTAATACATAAAGGCTTTGTTTCATGCAGATGGAACGAGTTGTAGTACGCGACGCCGGGGGGCACGTACTCCACCGTTCGTGACGCTAGCATATGAGATAAATAGACCCTAGCGATACAAATTAGGCCTAAGTACTGGTGCCCCAACACTTTTAAGCCATGTCAAAGGTTGCACTGCTGTAACTCACCCTATGTATGGAAGGCTCGGGCTGCGAGTCGTGCAGATGGAACGTGTTGTAGTAGGCGACGCCGTGGTTCATGTACTCCACGGCCCGCGGCGCCAGCGCGTGCGGCAGGTACACGCCGGAGCCGTCGTCGTCGTCGGGCGTGCGCGCGCCGCCGTCGCTGGACTCGTTGTCGGGCTCGTGGCCCGACAACGAGCGCGACGAGCGCGAGCCCGAGCGCGAGCGCGACCGCGACGAGCCCGACGAGCCCTCCGAGCCCGACCCGTCCGCGCCGTACCGCCCGCCTCCTGCGCACCGCGTCAAACCGAGTCAAACGCTTGCCTATTATATCTACAAACTTATTTACGATACAAGTGCGGTAAGTACGTTATTCCCGCCGAGTGACGTTTAGATAAGGTAGTGTTTTATACCGACACGAGTTGGGAATTACCTCACGTACATTTTACAATGCACATGCTCGGAAAAAGCCTCTTTATATGGGGTAACATATACACGTAAAGTGCTATTTACCGCACTTGTGCAGTAAGTACTCGCTTTGTCCAGGTTTTACATCACCGCCATTCGTTAAGAATAACCTACTTGTATAGTAAATAACTATTGAGCACGGTATTGTATCTCCAAATTTATTGCAGACATTTTCATCGTGATTAGTCACGTGTGCCCGGAATTACCCTTCGACGACACCAACTTCCATATATCCCGTTAGGGGATATACGGGATTCCCGTACCACAATTTAACCTCGTTAAATAGAGAATAGGCTTGTATCCTATAAAAATATAATTAGTCGGTCAGTTAGGTTATCAGAAAAAAACAACAAAATTGAACAAAAAGTGATAAAAGATATAGCCCGTTAAAGTTCCCCCTGACGTCACTTCGTGCGACCGTTTTTCACACGGCGTGACGTCAAGCGCCCCCACTCCCAAACTTTGACGCGCTTTATATTTTATTTTTATTTTTTTAAAGAAAAGAAAAAATACGTGTCCAATATTTTTTGATAATTAACTGACTGACTAATTATTTTTTATTTTTTTAACCATGAAACTACCCTATTCAGTTTTGTCAGATGAAAAAGACGTATCTCTTTCTAGATTATGTAAGCTTCCTGCTAAGAAGACATCGTTCATCTTTGATCCAGCAAAGGTGAATGACGCCCTCTTCAGCTCAAATTCCTTGAGCTTCTTGTATGAGCTGCTTGGCTACTCTGTCAAAAGTGGTTAAACTCCGTCCGTCAAGTACCCCTCTCGTGGCGACACTCACTCGACAGCTTGGCCTGCTGGATGATGTAGTCCTGCAGCGGCAGCAAGTGCTGCATGCCGCGCAGGTCCCAGTTGCAGTACAGCGGCGAGCCCTCCTCGTCCTCCTCGTCTCCGTCCAGCGGAGTCTCCTCCACGTCCGCGGGCCTTTTGTGACCTGAATTTTAAAAAAACGTTTAACAATTTAAAGAATAAGAGAGCTAGTTTTATATTCATTCTCGGTAGCTCTGATAGCCGAATAAATAAGATATATTTCATTCTCGGTTTCTTTTAGGCCAATCAAATCAGCATGTTAATCAAGGTTTATACAAAATCTATTCTAAGACGTTCTTAGAATGCACTCATCTCTATCGATGATTTGACAAGCCCGTATATTGTTATTAATTTTTATTTTTGACGGTTATTGTGGGGTTGCCATATTATTTTAATGCAGACTTAGCGCTGTCAGTATGGAGCTAATGAGAACAATCTCTCTACGGCGTTAAATTAGTGACGTCACTGTAGCAAGTGCGTAAAACAAATGACCGTAATAATGCCCAAAAAAATATCGACTTCAATGCAAGAAAAAGCATTTTGAACACGATTAAATATTTACATCAGACGAACTCAGGATTGCGTAGCATTTTCAATAAAACGGGTCTCTTTTGAAATCCCTAATGTCGTTCGTCCTAATGTATCGTTTGCCAAATGTATCATTTGCCATAACGCTTTTTCTTCAGAAACCGTAATTTTTTCAGGATTTCTTAAAAGATCGTCGTATAGATTAGTTTAGGTTAGGTTAGGTTTGTTTTATAACAATCCTGAAAAGTTTACGGTTTCTGAAAAAAATGCGTTATGGCAAACGATACATACATTAGGACAAATGACGTTCGGGATTCTGATATAGATCTAAAAAAAATATAATCGGTTGTTGAATTTAGAGTGTCTTACACATGTCCTGTTCTGGATCCAGGGAAGATCAGCGTCATGGCACTCATGAGTGCTCTGACATATGCTGAATGGACTCCATTTTTGTAGACACAAATATGATTGTATATAGCTCCTAGGTTTAGCTTTAAGTCTAGGTTGAGTCTATACATGTCACTCTTCAAATGTACCGTTATTGTTGTTTACAAAATAAATGTATCTTCTTCTTCTTCTTCTAGAGTATCTTGCTACTCTAGCGCCATTCTGGACGGTTTTGGAACTATTATTTAATGCGTTCCTCGGAGAACTTTTTCATCTCTTTTTCTATATGAGACTGGCTTCCATACCTTTCTATTCTCTATGATTTGCAGAGGTTTATATCGTAAATATATCGTCCTCCTTGACGTATCCGTCAATGGCGAAGCCTAGCATCATGGCCTTCACGAGCGTCGGTCATGTGCACGAATGTGGCTTGCAAAACCGAATTTGGTTTTGAAAATTTTGTCACATGGCGCACAATGCAACTCCCCTTTGTCGTTATACGTGTAGTATTAGGAAGGCTTAGATCGGGTCTTACATCGAGGGGTTTTGCATCGAGGTCTTGCAATCGACGCTCCTCAAAATCAGTAAGTAATTTGGAGATAAACTTTGATTTGCAGGCATGGTTTACTTACGTCGTGATTTGGTGCGGTCCCTGGGTGCTGTCGTCCTCTCTAACCGCTTATTATGTTTCTGCACGTTCGGCTCCGTCAACGGTGGGTCCAGGTTGATGCATTTCATCTTGTAGTTTACTGAGGGAGATATAAAGTGCGTCAAGTTTTTTCGTTCTGTTTTAGACGAGATACGCGAAATTATATTTTTATTCGCATTGGCATAGTCATGACAAATATCGTTCAACATTCGTTCAACAAACAAGTTCTCGCGATCGTACACAAACTAAAACTTACGCGAATGAAGCCGCATGAAACTGCGCCGGGAATTAATAGTAAACGTTATATATCGCGTTAAACCCATTTTAGTTTAAGTATAACTATCGTTCAACGTCTATTATACAACGAATCCTAACACCACCGGTGGCAAACTAAAGGGATGCCCAATTACATAAACACCTTAATTCATAATTCAATCACATAACCGAGTTATTTATATCTTCTTCTTATTCAACTCTTCTATCTTACAGGCTAAATAAAAATGTATAAACTCACCAGCTGCGATATTGTCCTGCTCGTTGGCAGAGCAGAGCCGCATGAAGTTGTGCTGCGGCTCGAACGGCTGCCGCTTGCTGCTACCGGACGACAACGAACTTTTGCTGGACGTGTAGCGTTCCGGCTCTGCCTGCTGCCGTCTAGAAACAATACACGACCAGCAGCGTGATTATTAAAGGTAAAAGGGCATAACATTCTTATTGACATTATGAAATGCTTGCCACGCGAGCCTACCGACTGCGCCATTTACAAGTATGGTATATTTTAATAAGGAATAAAAAAGCTTCGACGAATAAATCTAGAATGGTTGACTAAAAGAAATTACGCTTCGGGCATTATGATACGAACGGAAACCATTGAAGATAAATTTTAAATTATTGTATCAGTCAAAACAAACATTGCGCCATTTAACGTTATCTCGCCTTATACATATACATCTCCTTCGACCCCGTAGAATCTTTTATAATAGATTGTCGTAGCGTAATTTACGACTCGGTCCATCGCAGGTGGTTAGTCAGATGATACTGATGAACCATTACAAAAGTAATTCTGCGTTTGGCGACGGTAAGTCAATATACGTGTCTGCCTTTTCGCCGCAATTGTACAATCGGCACGGATTATTGTTTTTAAAATTAGTAAATATGACATTTATACAATGAACTAAAAGAACACACCTAGTGAACTCCCGAGGAGGATGCCAGTTGGGCGCATGATGCCGAAGGTCAAGGCTGGTCTGGCGGAAAGGTTTGTCGACACTGTACGCGGCCTGCTTGTCGAATCGCTCCGTTCGCTCCAGCTCCGCCAATCTATCCTTGTCCAGGTGCCTGTCGAAGCACGAAAAGATTTACTTAAATACTGCTCGTATATCGAGCTGCGGCTATGGGCATATTTGCTAATGGTCTGACAATTGTTGGAGCAATGTTTTTTGAGTGAACATTGTTGCTTGGTAATAAAAGGCGTATGACGAAGGCTAAATGTAACGATGTTATCACATTGAACTAGTAGCAGCTGAGGAGCATGGTCAGTGGCGCATACTTGACCTATATTTAGCAGTAGACTGCTGCACTGTTGCAAATTGATGCTCGACTTGGTATTTTCCCAGATGCCACGTGAAGCGAAAATCTTGCTACATTACATACGCCGATCGCTCCTCGTAGCCTACAAGTTTTACTTTGCTTGGCGACAGAAAATAATCCGTTTATACTCGCCACGCCCCTCGACTAACATTGCTTCCACCCACTACTAGTTGAGCCTACGAACGGGAGATACCGCACGACGGACATGCTTGACAGCTTGAACCGGTCCCTCGCTCCGAGACACCTACTTCAGAACCTTTAAAATAGTCTCTTAGACCAATAGACACATAGGAAACAATTTAAAAAAATCACAGTTGAATGACCAAGTCCCACCTGTCGGAGTACCGCTCGCGTGCATGCCGTGACAGCTGGTGCGGCCGCTCGAGGCTGTGCAGCACGCGGGAGCCGCCCGCCGCGTCCGTCGCCAGGGAGATCGACGACACCAGCGACGGCCGCGCCGCCGATGTCTGCACAATATGTCAAGCAATGTCCAAACTAATATGTTGAGAATAACATCAATTCAACTGCATTCGTATCATTTCGCTCGCACCGCTCCTGATTATAAAAGAAGTGCTATAAAAAAGAAGAACAAAGTCGAGATGGCTAAAATAAATAAATTATTCAGAAATGAACATGATTTACATACAGTATGTGAGCACTTAGAATAGAATTCGGCTGTCGGATAAAATCGGAAATATTCGTGTAATAGAATGATCGCGGCAAATAATACCCGGCGATTATTTTAGCGAGCTTCATAACTATTATTGTAGAAGGGAATTTCACAGCTCTTTAAAAATCTGTAATAAAAAAAATTAAGATATTTTAACTGTCGGTACTTGACATTGTCACTTTGAATATCACTTATCACTTTAAATAAGTGTAATAATGAAATAATGAATTGCTATTTCTGACAGCACTCTTGACTTGACATACGTTCATCTGACATATATCTGGACAGTACGGGTGCATAATTCGTATATTTTAGTCCTTCGAGCCGGATTTGCGAGCGTGGTTGTTTATCTTCTGATAGCACAGGAGTGTACACATACGTTCATCTGCCATACTTACATCTTGACCATACGGGTCGTGCACTAAGTTCTATGGAAAAAACGTCAAAAATCAGAAAACTATAATAATGCCATAAATTAAGGCTTATTTTGCATCAACATTTAACTTTTTTTATAGTTGCAAAACGTTTATGCAGAGCAGGACTGTAATAATTAATTCGCATGCTTCCGGCAATAACCGAAACCTACTCTAGGGCTCGAACTCTACTCTAAATGCTCACAGATCGTATAATGACTTGCCATAGGTCGGCAGGTGGGCTTGTATCGTTGTCTGTGTGTGTGTATGTGTGTCAGCAACTGACCTGTAGGAAGGGCGCGACCTGCTGCTTCTGCAGCGGGCTGCCGGGGCTCTGTGGCGACGCCGACTCGCACGAGGACCCGCCCGCCGACTGCTGTTTCAACTGACACATCAACTTGCTGTTACTATTGGACCAGGGGTTTCGGAACTGTTTAGTTCACATTTTAAGCGAAAGTAATAGTAATAAAATTGTGCCCCAGACGCCACATGGCGTCACACGTTTATTTCATATAAACCTAATAACTATACAATTAGATCGGACGATAACTGGACCTTCATCCATGGTGAATGCAAATGTGTCGCAACTTTGGCGAAATGTATAATCTACGTCAAAGATATGTTTACACTACTGTACTCCATTATAATAAGGCGAAATATGTAAACATATCTTTGACGTCGACTGTGCAATAAACCGCGAGAGTAGGTATATAAAGTATAATAAACCAAATTTCTTCGAAGAGACAGAAGAAGTCGTGGCGTCTGGGGCAAAGTTTTATATTTATCGGTAGCGCTCAAAACGTCAACTATGGAGATTTTGGAAACTTTGTTTGCCGAGAAATGTCAAAGTTGTACGGTTGTGATTAACGGCTTGGGATAGTTCTTGTCAAACATACACGCTTCAAGCTTACTTGTTTACTATTACAGCATTTATATATTTTTCCGTTTCATCCCTTCAATCACATTATTCTAATTGTATGGAGAGAATTAAAGAATGTGGCTAAAATAACTACTAGAGTGTTAGTCAGAGCCGAATATAACAACTATGGTCTGGTTTCTTTTATATATATTATAGTGGGAATCGTAATTCGAAAATGAAAGCGATTACTATTGTACCTGCGAACAAAGCCATGGTCTTTATTGTTGACTTAAACCACGATTGTTTAAAGTGAATGCCACTATACACAAACACTTATGTCACACAAAAGGCAACTTTATATTTAAGTCAAAAAGGTTCACGTTAAAAGAAATACCTCTAGAAGTGTTAACAACTTCTTATACAAAGGAACAATAGTTTTAACACTTTGCTGAAAGGTACAATAGTAATGGCTGTCGTTCTCAAAAAAGGGTTCCCACTATACTACGGCATACAAATTAAACGCTAGGAACAAGGGTGCCGTAAATTCTACTATGACCAGTACTTTATGTATAACAAACAGTATCTATAACAAACGTGTTACCTTGCGCTTCGTCAGGGGTGTGCTCTCGACAGACTTGAAGTACTTCTCGTGCATCGAGTCGTCGGACGCGTCCTTCCGCGGCGAGATAAAGCTGCCGCTTCTGTTCAACCCTGCAACAGATGGATCCAAAAATAGAGATTTTGAATTTAACGTCAAATTGCAGTTATATGATTTCACGCAAAATTGCGATTCTTGGACCGCTATCGCGAGTTAAACTAAACGTCGCTTACACCTTATTTTTAGTGCTCTCTCCCGCGGTCTATGACGTCATCGCGGAAGTAGAGGGCAGGAACAAACATATATATATATTGTATTGTCGTCAGGTGGATCATTTGAACGATATAACTATGACTTTTGTAAAAGCTGTAGAAGATTAAAGCTGTCAAAAGTACACGTTTTTAGTAACGCTATTTTTCTGGAATTCACGCTGGGATTACCAGGAAGACGCTCATCGAATTCACGACAAAATTAAAATGGACTTCGAAAAACGTAGTTATTTGGGATAGTTATTAAAAAAGACCCAAAAAGAATGTAACCATAAAACAAAGTAGTATTTTCCAGTGGTGAACCAGCGAGTCTAAGATGGCTGCGTTTATCGCGTTATATTTATATATCAATGACAAAGCACCGATCATTTACTGACAGTTATAAAGGTTCGTGTCCATTACCACATATCATACCATAACCATATTCGTATCGACACATGCAAAAAAAAATTATTTGTATGAATTACTATTAGAAAGGACCAATAAAACAAGAGGACTGAACTTTGGATCGTGCGTCGATCGTAAAAAGATATTCTGGCAAAAACTAGATAGCCCCATAAAACTAAACATTTAACGATGTTACAATTGAGCAAAGAAACATAATACAGTAACAATTATACAATTTTAATGTTAAGTCTTTTTTATTTTCTCGCAGTCGAAGTGAAAAGCAGAGTGTTTATCACGTGGCTAAAAGCCATTATGACACTCAGACATATTTGTCCTCGCTCACTTCGTGAGCTCGTCCAAATAATCACTTCGTGACATGATAGCTTATTTTAGTCCCTTGTCAAACAATCTAATATTTATTGTTAATGTTTCTAGAATATTCATTAAATGGGCTTTCGGACAGTATTTTTTATAAACCCAGTTTAAAATAAAAAAGCATTAAAACATGAAACATGAATTAGTTCGTAAAAAGTTAATAATAAATAAATCGCTACTTCAGAACCTCTAAAATGGTCGGCAACCTTTTTAGACGTAGAGCCAGATGCCGGAAAAATATAGATTTTTCGGAAGCTCAAAGAGCCGCAGTTTTCTGTTTCAGATTTATCACTGTATGCCAAATTTTAATAGGACTATTTTTGGAACTTGAAGAGCCGCAAGTGACCCTTTAAAGAGACGCGGCTTGCCGACCCCTGTTCTAGACTAATAAAGACAAAAACAAACAAAAAAATCGTAGCAATTGTGTCACGCTAGCAAAGTTGAATAATTGTAAATAATAATTTTTATACAGAGATGGCGTTGTAAATATCGCGGAACGGCTTTTTGTATGGAGATTGACAGTCCTCTTGTTTTAAATGCACACTACACCGCGCCATCGCAGGCCGGAACTTCAGTTAGCACGCTCACGCGTTCCTGTTACAGTAATGGTATGGTACGTTGTACTAGGCACGAACCTTAAGAGTGCGAAAGTACCGAGTATATCGTCATTTGTTATACATATATCTCGTGATAAACTAAAAATCTTCAGACGCCGCCGGATTACGTCACAATCAGTGATCCGCGAGCAGCACTTTGAATACCGCATCGACCAACATCAACAATCACCGCCAAACTAACCGGATTGCCAAGGTAAGAATATTATACCTTGTTTTATTGTATCACTAGAAGGTGCCCTTAACTTAGTTAGAGGGGGAGAATAAAGTAATAACCCTCTTTTTTGCTTTAGCGTAGACGGGTAACAAGTATCTTAAGTAACTCCCAAGTTCTTGTAAGTCGTCTAAAATTAGGGCATACGTAAAAGTCATTTTCAACATTGTTTTAATAACTGTGGGGTTCTAATATCAAAAACAACAATAGCCCGATTCACTTAATTTTTAGAGAATGAATGTATTGTATTGTAAACACTTTATTGTATATAAAAACCATAAAAGAAAGAAAGTAAAGTAACATATTTGTACAAAGGCGAACTTATCCCTTTAAGGGATCTCTTCCAGTCTTTAATGTACAGAAATTTCATTTTTATACGTTTATAATAGTATGGATAGATAGATGATGGTGATGAATACCTGAGTGCGGCGACCACTTGTCGGCTTCGAGCGGCGGCGCCGCGCTGCTGCGCTTGCGCAGCTGCGGCGTGCACGCCGGCGCGCACGCCGCCGCCGCCGACAGCTCCTGGAAGCGACACGAGAAACATTGTATATTACCACTGCATACAGGAGCACACTGGGGTGCGTAGGGTGAATATTTGTTGTCTAATATTGAACTATGAAATAATATGTGCATAATTACTAATTTTCTAATATCGTATACCTATACTAAACACTGTTTAGATTGCATTAAAATTTTAAATGAAAACATATTCGTTGTTACCTAACCTTTGGGTTTTTTATTTACTTAAGAGCCTACGGCCCGACGATAAGTCGATGGAGCCCCGCTTCGGAAGCTCCTATTTCCGCTCCGATGAACGCCTAACCTAGCTAAACTAGAGGTGGTTTGAAAGATATATTTTTTTATTGGGGGTGCTTCGCCGCTTACTGATTAGAAAATAAGGGAAAGGAAAAAAAAAATCGCCAGAAAATATTTCCATTTGTTAGTCCTTTACCTCAAAAGCATCAATTCCTTGTAGCGATTCACCTAATCGCATTTCACCTCGAACGTATATTTATTTCTCGCGTTGTGTCCCAATCGTTTACTTTTTTAGGCGCTATAAGTTTGAATCGCATTTCACCTCGATCGTGCATTTAACTATCGCGTTGTTTCTCAATCGTGACTTTTTTGAGTCGCTATTAGTTTTAGTCGCATTTCACCTTGAACGTGTATTAAATTTTCGCTTTGTATCCTAATCGTTTATTTGAGTATTAGAGAATATTTTTAGTCGCAATGTACCTTTTTCGCTTATTTTTTTACAGCATATCGTTCTGGACATTTTACACAATAAATACTCCTTATAGCACAATCCTTGAGAAAATAAAATATGATGACATGACCATGCGTGACATGCCATTTGAGTGACAAGGTTGTGTTTGATGTTGATGTGGTTTACCAGCGTAATTTTCTAAGCGGTTAAATTCCGAGTAATTATCAGAAATGAATACGGTAAGGTCACTTTATTACTTGTATGATATAACAACAAACGTGTTATAATCTCGGGATACTACATCTTTTATTGTTATACTTAAGGGAAACCAATGTGACCGTCCAGTATCAGAAGCATATTTGGAATCTGAATGCAAACGGCTTATCCAGAAGAAACTGTGGGACGCAAGAAATACTGGCAAATCTAACGAGCCTCCTGTGCTCTGTGTAAGCGGTAAGGATATAAACAAGAGTGCGGCATAATGACATAAATTTTATTATGATAAACTGACATGTAAAATTGTAAAATATTTTATAAGTAAATGAGTATGAGTAATGAGGTATAACAACGTAACATTCTGATCATTAATTTATATTTTTGTTACAGATGAAACTCACATGCCTCCCAAAACATTAAAAGTAGTTAATAAAATGTTATCAACGTGTACTTGTATCCGTAATAAAAAAACTGTGTTGTTTCGTCACTTAATTAATAATATTTCCGAAGAGAGTATGGACGGATTTTGGAGTGAAGTCGTTGAGGTAATAAATAAGTATTCTGATTAAAGCTTGTTTCTTTTATTCTCTAAGTGATGTATACATTTTAATCAATAAAGTAATAAATGCGTGAGAGAGCACCTGATACCCAAACATCGTGGTCCAACAGCTATGTCCAACTTGTTGTACCACGGGTAAGTAAAGTTATCCGTGGTTCCACTGTCAGAATACTTTCGTTTTCCCTTCGACCTCCACCGCAACCGTGTTTCGCAACCAGCCCTCCTTGCCCGTGGTCCACCTAATCTGTTCACCTGGGTGGACCACGGGAAGTTTTTTCTACCCGTGGTCCACCTAGAAGGACTAAGGTAAAAACTTATTGGTGGTGGTTCACCTCGGTAAACTTTTCCAGTAAATTAGTATATAGTATACAGTAGTACTTTTTGCTTTCAATAAGTACCTGGCCAGATGTATTTATATCATTATTTAAATTCAATGGCGTTGGTTGTCAATTAGTGTGACAGCCGTCAAGACGATCATAATTTTATCATAATATCGTATTGCTCATATAACAACCTGGTGATCTTAATATGGAAATGGGAAACGCAGATACGTTAAGACGAGCTGTTGCAAATGAAAATAATGGATGCCTGTTTAACGGATGCTTCACTCCAATTCTACACAAGCCTTCAATTTTCCACAAGGCGATGTTGCTAAGTAAATATAAATTATATTTACCTCCAAATACTAGACTGTGTACCAATCACATGGATACAGAAGAGTGGGGTGCTGTAATTGCTACCGAAGCAATTACTACCGAAGATCATTTTGACAAAGAAGATACGGATATAACATATTGTTTCTATTTTCACAAACGTGCTGCAATATGTCCAGATAACAGTTTCATCAGCATTAGAGTAAAATATTTTGATATGCATTAAATACATAATTAAAATACGATTTCATTCCTCATTTTATAAAATATAATCTATACTTATAAAACTCGGGTCGTAGAAGGCTGAAATTTGGAAAGTAGATTCCTTAGTAGGTGGGAGGAAGGAGTAAAAGAGGTTATTAACAGACTTAAAAAAAAAGAGGTTACTCAAGTTGACCCGTAATTTTTTTTCATTTTTCCTCAGAACTTTCGAATGCGTTATCCTAAGCCTTAAATGAACCACCACAAGGTCTATATATAATTTACAGCAGGAACTATTTATTTATTAGCTTGTCCCCCCAAACATGAACCCCTGAAAACATAAACTATACTGTAAATATACATATACAGCACAACACAGCTCTAGTCTAGCACCATTCATGGATAAGGGCCCAATTATGTTTTTTTTTTACGTAAAACTCAAATTCGAAGAAACAGACACCATATTTTTAAACTAACAACACTATGACGAGATGTCTAATGATCATAACTGGTAAAATCCATGGCTATAAGGCATTTTAAATCTTTGCTGTCCATTATTGGGTATTACTGCTTTGCTAAACATGTCCATATTTGGTGCCATCACCCGAAGTCAATGTTGTTTATGAAAATATGGTGTTAAAGGGAGCAAAATAAAATAAGTAATCTAAGGCACAACTCTGCTTTATTTCTCTATCACTAAAAACAAAATTAGAAACCAATTTCAACTTACTTAGAACAAAAATAGTAGTTTACGATACTAGGGTGGTAATCAAAAGGCCGAAATCGCAGTATTTAACGGCCCGAGCTGCAAGCGAGGGATGTTATTACGCGATCGAGGACTTTTTCTATTACCTCCCGTGTATCGTACGTCATTTTATGTCAATACTTGGCCTGATAGCGGCTATTTCTTTCTGGCCAAGTATTGACATAAAATTACTTCATAGGCACTTTTTGGCCAGGTGTGGCATAAAATATATTAAGGAGTTGAGATATATGCTTAATTTAGTATTTCAACATGGCAAGTTTACTTATGCATTGTTCAAGAGTCAGTACATTCTGTAAATAAGAATTTACTATATGTTGTATTTTATCATCCATAATGTTGAATTTTCTCAATCGTTTACGAAATATTGGCAAATTTAATTCATTTCGTAACAAGTTGAAGTCGACGGTTATGGATTCGTCTTTCAATACTGATATCAAGTATAGTACATTCGCGTTCGGTTTAAATAATTTATTAATTTTGCTGTGCCACCCTTCTAGCACATTATTTGTCCTGTGCCGTTGTTGAAAACACGATACCATGCTGATATTTGTGGTACAAAACCATTGGTCGCCCATGTAATTGTTAAACAAGTCCATGTTTGGTAACGCCGGTGCTTGTTCAAAAACGCTATACCAGGCTTCGTTCATCTTGGAATGAGGAAGGTGAGCTACAGCTAGGCATTTCTTTACATAATGGCTGCCTTCCCTGCTAAGCGATATGCCTAATTTTCCGGCACGTTTCCAAACAGCCTTAACAAAATGAAAATAGCAGCCTGTCATCTCGACGTGTGGAAATATTATTCGCAGTGCATTAATTGCTGCTTTTTCAAAGTCAGTTTTTATAACTTTCGGGTTAATATCAGGCACGATCTCTTTTATCTTATTAAACAATATTTCATATGTCGCTTGCTGCTTATTTGTTAACAGGGCATATACAAAAGGAATAACTTTTGTTATATTGTTATCTGTACCGATGTCCCCGTGCAATGTGTACAGCTGTGTGTATGGGTGTGGTACTACCTTGAACGTCCCGTCCGCAAAAAACATCTTCACGTTTTTTATATAATTTTTGCACGAAGGGCTAATGAATATCAGGCATTCATCAGTCTGAACACATAAAAAATCGTCAGCTAAGTGCCCCGGTATGATCACATCGGATACATTTAGAAATAAACAGTTACCGGATTTTCTTTTTTTAGTTCTATAAAGTCCATCACGCTTACTTAAGAATGATGGTACCTTGTCAGCATATTCTGGGGTACGAAATTTTGACATTGCTTTTTGAAATAAATGTGGTACCGGTCTGTAATCGGTAATTACTTTTCTTTTTAATTTTGCCATGGCTTTTTCTACCTCGATACTTTCGAAGTCCGGCGTACAAGTATGCAGAGATTCTCGCACTATTTCTGTTTCAGTGGGGTTGATGACGACAGTACCGTTACAAAATTTCGTTGAACACGTATAAACTGATGTCCCGGAGCCATTTGTCCTATTGATGCGGTGTCTGTACCCTGCCCTTGTCAAAATTTTCCCCCCATGTGAACTAACGATGAATTCGAAATTACCCCGCCTACCAGAAGCGGATTCAGGTCCATTCTCCATTTTATCTCACAAATATTGCAAGATTTTATATCTAACTTCACAATGTCACTACAATTCATGTCGCAATGACAGAGTATTGTCTATTATTGATTAGCCACAAAGATAATATTTCAATGAGTTTGATACAGGTTTGAGAGCACTTAAGGTATGAATCAACAGGTACACAACACGTTTAAAAAAAATGTTACAGATATTTTTTGCGAACATCAATTATAGCGTCAAATTAATTTGAGTACCAAACAAACATCGATCGCGGCGAAATGCGTCTAGAATAAAATACTACACAAAAAATGTAATGCTACAAATTAATTATACTACTGTAAACAGCTATGCGAAAAAATGCGTCAAGTACAAGATTCTATTGAAATTTTGTTAGTTCGAGGTGAAATGCGATTAGGTGAATCGCTACAAGTAATTGATGCTTTTGAGGTCAAGGACTAACAAATGAATATTTCATTTAATATGGAGAGGTGGGCGAAGTTGACCTGGGTGATGGTCAACTTCGCCCACCTCTCCATAAAAAGTACAATAAAAATTATTAAGCGATTATTTTTCCTTCAACTTTTTTATAATCAGTATGGGGCACTGCATTGACCCCCTAAGCGGTCATTGATTTTTGGCCAGAGCCCGTTTCACAAAAGCTTGTAACTTGTATTACAAGTGGAAGTCTATTTTTAGTACATATTGTTTGTAAAGATATCCGCTTGTAACACAAGTTGCAAGCTTTTGTGAAACGGGCCCCCGGTCTAGGCATATTTAGGGAAATAGTTTTCGATTTAGAACAAAATAACATACGTTGAGTGGCATATCTACACTAGTAGGTATGTCTACCCTAATGATAATACGTAACTAGCATAGCATGTATAGGTTAAGTTATACAGCGCTGGCTGCGTCCAGCGCGTAAGTCAGTCGTACAGTAAACGCAGTATAGAGAACACGCATATTTCATTCACCGACCTTCTGATAGACATTCCCTTAACTACATACATACATATATCCGGTAAAATTGGATTCATTAAATTAAGTACCTATATATTTTGTTCTATTTACGATCGTACTGGATCACGCGGAATCGGAAACAAATCCCCAGCCAATATCCCTACCGAGTCGTAAATAGCGCCGCATAACGTATACTAACATTTGTAGGTCAGTGGAAAAGGTTTCATATCCCATTTCCGGGGATCGCTTATATGAGTCTTATAACAGCTTCCGTAGAGTTTATATTCCTTCGAAACGCTCATTGAATTTGGAATATTACTCTTAAGTCAAGAATTTATGTTATGAGAAAGGTGAGCTGAAATTGGTGAGTATATCAGTTTATACTTTCATGATTCATGACAAAGCTTAGTCACGAAGTTGTTAATTTAAAAAAAGTATTTGTACATAAATAAATTCACTATAGTCACATTAAGTTTCAGATGTTTTAGGTGTTCTATTTTTAAGAACTGAAAATAAGTGAAAAAAGAGGCTGAGGGCGACAAAAGTGGGCGAGTAATATGAATTAACGATGTAGTAAACGAAATTAATAATTAGTGTACCATTTGTGAAACCCTAGCCCAAACACAAAGGCGTGATCACCCTACCCCGAGGTTTTTGCTGCGGGAATTATTTGACAATAATCAGAAGCGGAAACCCCGGAGTATGTCGTATACTGATAAGCAGAGGCCGAAATTCTCGTAGCACTTTTGAGCTGTCAAAGGGACTTCTCGTTCATCGACTTCCGATTATGCATATGTATATCGATTAGGGATGTCACGAATGACGTTTTCGTCACATTCGCGAATGCGAATGCGAATATTAAGGATGCGAATGTACGAATGCGAATGCGAATGTTTTTGAAACCCATTAAAAAACTCGGTAAATCAGTCAGTTTTTTATTTCTCTAATTACCTATTTCACATAATATGGCAGTAGAAAGAAAAAAAATAGATCTCATAGGTTACAGTCTGTAACGGTACTGTACCATATAATGTCATTACGCAACACAACAATCACAGTAAACCAACTTAGTGAAAACTAAAAATGCTCCCTCCCTATTGGTCAAAATGAATCACATCATGCGGCTAGCGCGCTCTGCGCATGCGCGAGTCGGCAACGGGCTGCCAGGGCGGGCGAAACTTGTCACGACCTGCACACATTCGCATTCGCCAATAATTCGCACCGTTTGATGCGAATGCGAATGTCGATGCGAATGTTTCAAATGATACGAATCATTCGCATATGCGAATGCGAATGCGAATATTCGTGACATCCCTAATATCGATACATACGGAATACAATATTTAAAATATGATTACGAGTAGAAGTAAACAACAGGCAGTCTTATCGCAAATGAGCCATCTCTTCGAGATAACCTTTGGATAATTTCTTATAAGTATAAGATTTTTTAAAAGGAAATTGATGAATGTTAAATCACCGAACTGAACTGATTAAACGTGAAATTATTAACTATTAATTTTCATTATTTTCATTATTTTGACGAAACGTTTGGCTCAGTGGGTTGGACAACGGCCTACGAAGCTGGCGGTCTAGGGTTCGAATCCCGGCCAGGGCAAGTGTTGGTGTGATGAGCACGAACGTTTGTTCCTAGGTCTTGGATGTTTTCTATGTATTTAAGTATTACAATTTATCTATACATTATGTATATAGTCGCCTAGTACCCATAGTACAAGCTTTGGTTAGTTTAGGACTAGGTTGATCTGTGTAAGATAGTCCCTAATATTTATTTAACGTTATTGCGACAGGGTTCTACGATTACGCGAATCGATTTCCCTGACACATATACATTTAGTGGTTTTTGGTCAGTAGTGGTGTGGCCGTAATATGCTGTAAGTAGTTTACGTCACACATGAAAGTGGGCGGCACAACTAGGTCATATGCTAAGCGTATGTAAATATGAAACCCGTTTCTTTAATCCGCGATGGGGATGTCGCTAACTGAAACAATTGCACGTTTTAATACAGTTTGTTTCGTATATCCTATATTGATTCATAGTACATCTTTTGAAAAAAATGTGTAGTTTTCAGCTCGACTCTTAATTATGATTAATTAAAATTAAAGGAGAAATTGATTTTGCTGTTTTATCTTATTTCTAATATATTCATCTTTTTCTTAGCTTTAATGTGATTAGTAAAGAGTAAATAGTAGCCAAGCTCATGTCTACTTATAACGCCTCAAATAATCAAAATTGACCTCTTCGCTTTAATTCTTTTGATAATTTTGTATGATCATTAAAGAAATTAAACTACATTATTATGACAAGGTATCAAAACGCCTACTGTACCTTCATTTAAGTGAAGTCGGGCAAGGATTTAATTTAATCAAATCTGTACCCTTTCGTAAAACTGGAAGTAAATATACTACAAAACCCCTGCTAGGATTAGTTCGTCCGAAAACAACAATGAGACCGAATTTTCAAGTTCAATTTCTAACGAAATTATACCTTGAAATGGTGATCAACTTCTCATATAATAACACAAATAATTGAGGACTAGTAATTTTGATAATTTAGGACCAAAAAATGTTATATTGAACCCAAGTCAAATTCAACAAAAAATATTATTATTATTATTTATATCTTGTTGGTATTTGTACATAAAGCTTAAATAACTTTCGCTTCTCTATGAAAATTATCCCTTTTAATAAAATGGTAACGATTATTTTTCCAAAAAAGGATGACTTTAATGAGTGGTAGCTGTCAGTTTGAAGTCTGTCAATAGCGACGCGACACTTGGAAACACACGTGGCAACTCTGCAACTAAAAGGGCTTAATCCACTTTAATAATCACAATAAATTGTTTACATGAAAATTGATGATATCTTTAAAACTAATGTAGATTTGCCTGGGGTTCGTGTAACATTTATTGGTCCTAATGATCTCAGGTATACGCTGGTAAAATTATTTGGGTTCCTGACGAGCACGTTATATATCATACTAGCTTCTGCCCGCGACTTCGTCCGCCTTAAATTCGTTTATCGCGGGTAAGGGGTATTTTTCCGGGATAAAAAGTAGCCTATGTCCTTCCCCGGGACTCAAACTATCTCCATACCAAATTTCATCAAAATCAGTTAAGTGGTTTAAGCGTGAAGAGGTAACAGACAGACAGATAGACAGACAGACAGACAGACACACTTTCGCATTTATAATATTAAGTATGGATTTTGAAAACGGTACTATAGTGAATAGTTGTGTACTGTGAAGGTGTTAAACCTTCACGCTATTATTCTAAACAGACAGACAGTATAAAATAAAAAGCGGCCAAGTGCGAGTCGGACTCGCCCATGAAGGGTTCCGCAGCCGTTTATACAAAAAAAAACACTACAGATGAAAAAAAATACGAAACGAAAAAAAAAACACTAACAAAAGAGCGTATCTCCCCGGCACTTAAGTCCTTTTGCTGAGAAGCGCAGTTTTTTGGCAATAACTTAAAAACGGTGTGACCAATCATGTTGAAGACAATTTTCGTTGTAAATATTTATTAAGCTTTATATTTGTAAATTTTTTCATATTTTTTGAACATACCGTTTTGAAAATAAAGGGGGGGGGGGGGACACAATTTCTGCTACTTTTGGAGCGAATATTTCCGAAAATATTCACTAAATCAATTTTTTTTTAGATACCTCAATGTGTTTTTAGAAGTACTGTCGAAATATGTGCCACACCTCGACATTTGCTGATTTTTTTTTTTTCGGTTTCGGTTACATGTATTCATACATGTATATTCATACGTGCCCCCTCTAGAAATATATATTTTTTGTATTTTACTATCAAACTAAGTAGCGGTTTACAAACGACACCTATGCTCCAAATTTCATCAATGTACATCTTATAGTTTTTGAGTAAAATGCCTGTGACATACGGACGGACAGACATGACGAATCTATAAGGGTTCCGTTTTTGCCATTTTGGCTACGGAACCTTAGAAATTAGTATATATTTAAATGAAGAATGTGGTCGATGTCTGTCAAACATTTTGTTATTAGGGACAGTCTTTAAGTGCTAGTGAAAAAGTAAACTTAATTTCACTCCACCATCTTTATAATTTCTACCATTGAGCTGCACAACCCCTTACAGTACTCATCGGTTAAATTCAAGTATTGCAATATTTTGGGGTCCATTCAGAGTCCTCGTAATATTTATGCTGCTTATGTATCCGGAAGAGAAAAAATAAACAAACGTATATGACTAAGTATTGTTTTATTGTTTTTCAAAATGTTCCCCTTTTGAAACCAATTTTTAAAACATTTTTATTCACAATTTTTTTCAGCTGTCATACATATGCACATAGTCGCCTCTATCTCGCGATACTGACGGTCAAGCATGAGTTCTCGCACAGCTTCTAAATTTTGTGGTACAACAACCGATTTCGGACAATCTTTTTAACTTTGTCCGTGAGCATACTACTTCCACGAATGAACTCACTAAACCACGGATACACATTGCTTTTCGATGGAGCTTCATCACTAAAAGTCGAAGTTAATTTATCTATTCACTGTTGTTGCATTAAACTACGCCGAAAATCGTAATAAATCATAGATGATATTTTAAAGCTGCCAAAAATAAATATAATGGCGTTTAAAAATGTTGGAATTCCGGATTCCGGATACATAAGTGGCAGCCCTCGAGGGCGAGGAGGCTGATCGTATTGAGAAATGTCACCATAGAATTGTCTCAATAAGTCTAAGTAATATAGTGACATTGTGAGAGTGACAATGTGAAAAAAAAGGAAAATCCTGCAGTCCACGCAATGATAGGTTAATTGTGTTAACGACACGCGGAATTATTGGTAACAGCTGTCCTCAAGAACGACTAATTGTGTGTTGATTTACGCTTGACTTGCCTTTACACCTAATTACGTTTTATGTTTCATTGTGTAGGTAAATGATACATACAGCCTAAAAAAATCACGAGTATCTTTGTTTAGCTGGCCCAGTTTCTCTATTCTCTAAGCGTGAGTTAGTGTCACACTGGACTGAACGCGACCGTTTAGGCTCATTTCCTTCACATTCCTACTTCGTCAGCAATCCCATTTGGTCCACAATCAATTCCCATTTTGTCAACATTCCGACTTCGTCAACATTCCCATCTCGTCCAAATTCCCATTTCGGCCACAGTCTCATTTCGTCCACATTCCCAGCCTTGACGCAGTGGCAAACAACCATTTCACACCACCAAACATATGAAATAATAAAGATCGTATTTTATTTTCATTTTATTTTTGTTTTTATTTACCTACTTCTGATTTTACTTTACGCGTGTTAGTTAAGCTACGAATGTTAGCGAAGTGGGATTGTGGGTGCAATGGGAATTTTGACTAAGTGGGAACGTGGACGAAGTGCGAAAAGGACAAGATGGGCATATGGATGAAATGAGAATGTTGACGAAGTGGGATTGTGGACGAAATTAACCTAAACGAACGCGACTGAGCATCGTACCTGTTGCCGCCGCTGCGCGCTGCTGATACTGCTGTCGGAGGAACGGCCGGAGTCGGTGTGTCTGCACAGTTGGCTGGTGCCGTCTTCACTCAGCCGGCCTCGTCTCTCTCCGCTGTTTCTGATAATTTAAAAAATAACTGTGTTAAAAATTTCTGTTGTTTTGAATTAACGATTTTAGTAAAAGAGGGCGTTATTAGAGTGTATGTTGCGCTGCTTCTCGCTGAATGCATTAGCGATGGAGCCTACAAGTGCATCAGTTTGTTGCGACTCTAAACAAGTGTACTACTGGCACTGTTAACTGACCTGTGATGGTAGTACGACCCCCTCGTTCTGAACAGTGCTGGTCTGTGATAGGGACATATTCTTCGCATTGCAGGGCGATAGTTGCCACTATGGTGTTTTCATTGCTACTCGCTGAATGCATTAGGTAGCGATAGAGCCGACAAGTAAATCCGTTCGTGCAAACTTAAACAAGTGTAGTACTGGCACTGTGAGCTGACCTGTGATGGTAGTGTGACCGCCTCGTCCGCACAGGGCTGGTCTGTGGTAGGGACACATTCTTGGCATTACTAGGCGAAAGTTTGCTGACACTTGCCACTGTGCTGTTGCCATTGCTGCTTACTGGATCTATTAGCGATGGAGCCTGGAAATTCATTAATTATAGTACAGGTCTTAGTATAAATACAAGTAGTTTGTGAACGAATAACCAATGCGCTTAACCAATTTTCGTCAACCATAGCTAAGAACACTCTAGATTAAGTTATCTTTTAAACACAAGAAAGAAATCAACATTGGAAGCAAAAGTATGAATAGTATTCGGCTGTTTCTTATATATAAAATTGATAATTTATTACTGTGAACATACTTTTAATTTAATTTGTTACATACAAATTAAATTAAAAGTATGTTCACAGTGAGTGTCACAAAAAAACACAATGTATATTGTTTTTTGGAATAAATGACTATGACTATGAATCTTGCTATCTGTCTCTCATACACAATAAAAAGAATAATTCTCACTAGTGTTCCATAGAAACACGAAGATTACAGAGTACTATTACTATTAGTATTCTGGTTCCACTGTACAAGTGTACAGTCAGCATCATATAGTTAATAGCATTCATAGTGGCCATATCATAACACACTCTTACTCCTATGTAAATAAAGATCTGTTTCGATATATTTGACTACTTTGTTCTACTACTAGTCCTACATCTCAGTACAAGGTGACTTGATTCAGAAGGAGAAATACAAAAAGAAAAGAAATGGAACACTAAGCATTACATTGGACTTATTCATTAATAGCACGTGACTTTGCATCATACAAGTATGTGCGTATATACTTCAATATGCATATGTGTAAAAGCATGTCTTATCATCTGAGACCCTTAAGGTTATCTAAACTTCAATTCAGTAAGATCTTTTTCATGTTGGTCCCTTTGTAGTAACTACATAATGATTTTATCCTCTAACATTATTAACTAGGCTTTTCTAGGAATTCAATAATAGTTAACGTTTTGAACGCCACAGTCAGCAATACACCTCATCGAATATTCGTGCCATTAACGCCAGCCAGGGCATATGTCTACCTAATACCAGTGTTCAAAGACTCCGAATACAATATCAATACCTCGTTCTGCAATCAATATTTTATTATTGAAGGTCCATTTTATTTTATTTTTGTAACGTCTGGGTCACGTCATATTACTTCGCTGCTTGATGGTCAAAAAGTTAACACAGAATTTCTCAAAATGTATAATTCAATTAGTCAGCGCTACTTATAGCATACTATAAGTAACATTGATTACTTGATTTATACAATTTGAGAAAATTGTTGGATATTTATTAATAGATAAAATAATAAAATCTCCATTCACAAATATCCAGGAATTGCAAGCTCCCACTTACTAAATATATTTCAAACTAGAAGGTACCCTCAACTTTGCAGAAGACAAAAGTATCCTATAACTATCTGTGGATGCTCAGCTACCCATGTTCCAAAAATAGAGTACCTACAGTACAAGATTTGCTTAGTTTGTGACTAGGTTGATTTGTGTAAGATTGTCAGTGTTATTTAATAACAACCTGGACATTTTTAGGACCCAAGCTCATCCAATGGGATGAGCTTCTGTGTACACTTGCTCCATTAGACTTTACGACAACATGTTTCTTAAGAGAAATCCCATGTATTTTGAAAACAGCTAAAATATTTACCTGAGGCAAAGGTTGATTGGTTTGTGTGGATGTTTCACGTCTTTTTTGTGGATCAGTGTTTTGTTTCAACGTCTGTAACTTTGCTAGGGGTATGATATCACAGTCCGTGGGCCTGTGCCATACAGTTGTCTGCAATGAAAGAAATTTGCATTTACAATTGTAATCTATCTTATTATTAATTTAAGTTAAACAACTTATTTTGATGAAAATCAATGAATATAATAGCGCTTGAAAGGAGAAAGGGAACAAGTAAAATTAAGTCATATTTGGTTAAATATCCACAAAACTCAACATATAAGGTGTATACAAGTCAATGTCTCCAAAATTATGCTTATCGCATTTCTCCTTTCAAGCATCATTTGACATTATTTTATTAATGTATTTCTTGAACAGTTAATTTCTCATATTAGTGTACTTTTATTCTTATAGCTATATATGATTCATAATCATAACAATTGAATTTTCTCTATTTTAAACATAAATAATAATATACATTGTTGTGGAAGGTCTTAAAGAGATACCAATTTTAACTGATCTATATTTTGTATGTATTGAGACCTAAAAAGTTTTGTATCATCAAGTTCATCAAACAATTCGTAATCGTTAAATTTAATAGTTTTTCTAACTACATTATTAATTGTACAACATACCTGAGTTGATGCATTGTAGTAGTAAAACCTATGTGTATTGATATCAAAAAGTTCCCACCATTGTGAGGAGTCTGTCCGTTTCACTTTAACTCCCTATAAAAAATACAATTCATAGTAAACAAACACGACAGGAGCAGATCTCATGGTTAATTACTAAATAATACAGTTATAAACACAAATTATAGTTTAATGTCACAATTAGAGATCTCAGTCCCAAGAGTTTTACAGTTAGTGTATAATATATAGTGTAAGTAAATTCTACAGCAGTAATATTTCTTCATAAATAGGACACAGTTGATTCAATTACTGTGTTCCAATTCCAAAATAATACTCATCAAAAGCAAGCAAGTTAACAGTCTGCCATTTAAAGCCCACGCAATCTGGAGTAGAAGCGCTATATCACGAAGAACAGGCATGTATTCAGGATATTGAACTAAAAGTAGAACGTTACCTCAGGTGGGTCCCATACGCATTCCCCAGTGGTGAGGTTAGCATACATATGTTCCTTTGTCTTGGGCTCGATTATTTCCACCCATTCTACCCTAGAATAAAACATCACCAACTAATTAACTTCAGCCGCACCAGAACAACGCAAAGCGAATAGGAAGGAAGAGTGCAGGGCGTGACATTAGCGATTTCCGCGTACTTTATTGATTTTGCAACTTTCAACTGAGGATATCGGAAGTAAATTTGACACTAATTTATAAAAAAACACTGAAACTCAAAATTACCTTTCCGAACTCATTTTCCCGAAAATAAAATCACTTTCCTAAAGTTTTATATGCATCGTAAACAATCTAATCTAACTAAAATACGGACGACGACGGTCAGAAACCATCCATGTTTACGATAAGTACGTTCCACTTGATACTAACGATGCGAGTTGCGACAGTTGCGTTTGCAAGTGGAATGTGTTTGCGACAGACTGAATAACTATTTCGTTCCATTTCGTAAATTTCTACATTTATCCATACGAAAGAGTATTGGTACACTTGTCGATTTTGTTGATTTCTTGGAAACTCAATTTACACTTTAGTTATGAAACACTGAAGGTTAAATAAAATTTCATATCAGTTCTTTAATCGATTTTAAATCGATAGTTGACTTGAAAAATACTGTTTTTATACATATAATATGCTAGCAACATTAGACTTGACAGTCAAACAAACAAAGTTTTTAAAGAGAGCTTCGTAATATTTCCTTAGTATTTTCCAACAAGTTAATATTCGCTGTGCATGCCGGCTGAATAAAAAGTGAAATTAGTAAATCAGATTGACACATATTGATTGATACAAACTATTGTTATATTGTTTTTTTTAGGAATTGGAATCAAAAAGTTTCAAAGGTATTGACGTTCCTATGTTAATCACCAAGCTCTAAAAACGCAAGAAGTTTCCGTTTTAGAAAAAAAAACTTCATTCAATCGTAAAACTATCTATATCAATACATACCGTACCGTCATACTCATACAAGAAACAGGGTCCCAATACGATAAATCTTTGATCTTTCAAAGTAATATACCAAATTGGACAGTAAGTACGGATAATCAGGGTAAATTACTTTGTATTCGACAGATTAAGTAATTACAAATATATATTCAATGTTGCGGACCCTGACTATTAACCTTACAAAATGCCGGCGTACTAGTTATGCTGAATCATTTATTAGTAAATACCGTCGATATTGTTCCGGGCCGGTAGAGATTAAAAATATACAACCAACCAAAATAGTTAAGGGTCAGTTATAAAAATATTTATTTATTTATCAAGTAATGTTTCCTTATACATTATGTTCTTTGTTCTATCAAAGATAGTACACCAAGATTTAAAAATGTATAACCTTACTTACGCTATAGTGTTTTATGTATACTTTACAGTTATTTATTATTTTTTATCAAAGTAACTTTGTTGCATATTTATTTGTATTGAAAACTTGTGAATTTAAAGTTGTTGGTATTAATTTAATTTCTTATTATTTCAGCTATGGCTGTAGACAAGTCAAATTTCCTGTTGCCAAACAATCAAAGGTTTGTGGAGCTGGACAGCTTTCAAGCCTTCAACAATTTAACTAATCAAGAAAAGTTATATGCTCATTATTTAAGCCAGGTAAGTCAGCCAAATATTGTAATTATGGGTACAAACTGGCATGCTAACCTTGATGCTGCGGTGAGGTTGATAAAGATTAATATAAATACCAAAAATAATTTCTTAACCAGACATTGGCAACTATGTATCAATATTTTATTTACATGATGAGTATCAAGGATAATACTGCAGTCCTAATTGAAAAGGATGTATATCAGATGCATAGATTTTGAGTGGTGGCATGAACAGAGTTTTTGGCCAAGGTAGGTAGTTTTTCTGTGCCTATATGGTGCCATAGTCATTCAGGGCTTCAGGGTAGGTAGTGTCTCTGTGCCTGTACGAAGCCTTGGTCATTCAAGCCTTCAGGGTAGGCAGTTTCTTTGCCTGTATATAGCCATCGTCGTTCAGGGCTACAGGGTAGGCAGTGCCTTTGTGGCTATATGGACTGGCATGCCACTGATTTTGAGCAATGTGCTTTTTTAATTACAACTTGTTTAGGAAATGACATTTATCTTAATAACTTTTGGGATTTCTTCTAAAAATATATTTTTAGTGTTCATCCGTTCATATGATACATTGATATTTAATCTATTGGCAAGTTAATAAAAGTCTGAGTAGAATTTTTGGACATGCTTTTTTTTTTCATATTAGGGAAGCAGAATGATGAAGTTGAACTTTAATGATATTCCTTTTTTCAGTCTGCTTGGAATGGAGGTCTAATAGTGCTGATGCAGACAAGTCCAGAGTCTCCTCGGATCTTCTCACTATTGCACAGGATTTTCCTCGGAGAGCCCCTGGAACAGCTCAAACAGTCTGCTTTACGAGCTGGAGCATCTGAAGATGATTTTCAAGTAAGTAACAAACAACCCTCAATTATACTCTGGTTTGTAGAGTCATGTCCGTCAGTCTGTCCATATGCCACAGGCATTTTACTCAAAACTACTAGATGTATATTGATGAAATTTGGGGTATAGGTGTTTTGTATAGGCCGCTACTTAGTGTAATAGTTAAATGTCAAAAAAATATATTTCTAGGGGGGGCCCTCCATACATGTAACCGAAACGGAAAAAAAAAATCAGCACATATTTCAACAGATCTGAAAGTGGCATAAAATCACAAAGGTAAAACTTAATAAATACTTTGGACGAAAATTGATTTCAACATAATTGGATATACCGTCTTTGAGTTATTTTCCTGCGCTTCTCAGCAAAAGGACGTGCATTTTTCGTATGAACAGCTGCGGAACCCTACACTGAGCATGCTCCGATATGCTATTGGCCGGTTTTGAGTTATTGTCGAAAAATTGTGCTTCTCAGCAAAAGAACGTAAGTGCCGTGGAGATTAGCTTTTGCTAGTACCAGATGGTTAAAGAATATTTTCACCTTCTAGTATGATATAAAAAAAAATACATTTACAATGAGTGAAGGTAGTATTATATTCGTATTTTCTACTAACACTATCCCAGGGTCCTACCGTATCTAGTCAGGCTGTACAAGAAATAGGAATTTCAGAATTAACAAAATTATTAATAGAACACATTTAAAACAAGTACAAATTTAGGCAAAAGACATACTTTAATAATCTGAACTATTTTTCCCATTGATAGACTCGAAGCCACAAACAGGTTTATCTATGACAAAACCACATCCTGCCCAAGTTGTGAATGGAGGGAAACACTTAATTTTGTTTTTAGGACACAAGCCTATTTATCAGTGGAGTGGCTGAATTTTACCATCTTGCCTATTTTAGGGCATTTGAGCATCTTGTCTGAACCTGATTTATTTTTAATTTCCAATTCATTTCAGGCTGAAACCCATAAAGTGTTATTAACGATGTTAGTAATAATAAAAGTATGTGTTAGTAAAAAAAACCGGTCAAGTGCGAGTCGGACTCGCCAACCGAGGTTTCCGTTCAAAATATACGCTATAAACGGCCGTACCTATGAAACTCCAGTTTTAGTAAAGCCCTACTCCTACGCAAAATGTATGCGGTGTTCGATCATTCTATATTGGTTACTGGCGTAGGCCGACAGACATAAAATTATAATGTTCTTAGTATTTGTTGTTATAGCGGCTACAGAAATACATCATCTGTGAAAACTTCACTGTCTAGCTATCACGGTTCATGAGATACAGCCCGGTGACAGACGGACAGACAGACAGACGAACAGTGGACTCTTAGTAATAGGGTCCCGTTTTACCCTTTATGCGCCTTATTGCGCCATATGCATAGCATTCCACCTCAGTATACGACATGCCATCTTATTGGTAATGGTATTCAGGAGTGTGTTGGTACCGTCTCGCACGCACGCATCATAAAGGCGTTCTCGATTCTAATTAACCTCAGGGAACCATGCATTTTCCTAGAATAGAAAGTATTCAATTGCTATAATGCATAGGGTCAGGTTTTTTAGGACGAGGTGCTACAAATTAATATTAATTGACATTCAGTCTAATTAACATTTAAGGCCTGTAATGGTATATTCGGTTATTGATTGGACGTAAGCGAAGGTCTCCGTTTCAGCTTTTCCGTATGTCCGTCTGTCCGGATAATCTCCTCTAATGAAATGAGACCTGTCTCATTTCAACCGATTCTTGTGAAATCTTGTTGGTTGGATATTTTTGTTTCTTTTTTCAAAATGGCAGAAATATGGCGGTTGACAGACAACAAGACGGTCTATAGCTCACAGAGCCACTAGTATAGTTTTTGACGCGATAACGTCTTATAAATCGATGAACACTGGATGCACGCACGAAAAAGCATGACTCATTGTCACGTTCCGCTCATTGTCACTTTTCGCCTGAGCCGAGCGTGGAACATGCGATAGAGAGGGACGATCGGCCTAAGCGTTCCGCTTGTGACACAACATCTATCCTCTCTTCCACGTTATCACGTGAAATTATCTATCGTAAACCGACTTTTTACTGACAACCAATTTTTTTTTTATACATTTTTTCTATCGTTTTTTTTTTCAGGCATTTCTTGTGTATGCTGGTGGCCTGTTTGCCAACAGCGGCAACTATAAGGGTTTCGGCGACACAAAATTCATTCCAAACTTGTCAAAGGAAGCCTTTGAGATCATCGTAAAAGCGTCAAAAGCGTATGAGAACGACAGCACGCACATCACGAAGCTGTGGCAGAATACCCAAAATGCCATGTACAGCCTAGCGCCGAGGCTGACGAGTCTCGGCTTGGCAGATAAGGTGAGTCAATGACTTATGGCTAAATGCTAATACTAACTCCCTATATTTACTTATCGTTTCTGTGTTAATGCTATGTTTTTTATTTAGATAAGAAATCACAATGATGCTTTGTTGCGATTGATGAGTTTATTCATTTGGAGTTAAGTCTGTTGTGTTTACGGGTATTGTAAAAAAAAAAAAAGAATATATTATCAACTAAGGTTTTCCCGCGGCTTCGCCTCGTGGCCTAGTATTTTATTTATCCCTTGGGAACTGTGCATTTTTCCGGGATAAAAACTATCCGTCATACTTTACATGGTCTCGAACGATCGCCGTACCAAATTTAATCTAAATTGGGTCGGCGGTTTAATTGTGAAGAGCTAACAGACAGTCACAGTTACTTTTGCATCTATACTATCATTAAGTTGTAAGAATGAAATGACTGTGCATTAAAGCTATTTTCAAAAAAAACTATTGTAACGGACTATTTGAAGGTCACTGAAACGAAAAATATATTGTTTGTATGTGTTGTTGTGGCATCATCAAGTCAGAACGGCTAAACGGATTTTAACTATTTTTTGTACACGGGTAGCTGGTCACCCTCAGATGGTTATGGGATACTTTTTACCGTACACTGAAGAAATAAAGAGGGATTATGACTTTCTCTCCCCCGCGACCAATGTTGCCTTCTAGGTTATAATATTTGTATTGATTGAAAGTAATGTGAAATCAGTATGATGAAATCTCATTTTTTTAATCACTTTTACGTACACTTTAAATTAAAATAAATGTACCATCATCATATATTAATTATAAACATCGAATATTTTCCCTACGTCTCAGGGTATCACTACATATTTCTCAAGCAATTGCACAAAAGAGGACTCTGACTTGGTGAACGAGTGGATGAAGACCAAGCGCATCGAGGCGTACATCTGTCGGACGTTCAAAACCACCGCGGACGATGGCTGTAAGTCTGATATTTTCGATGAACAGGTGCTGGAGTGCTGGTTACTTGAGGAAGAATATTTCCTTACAAGCTCGAACTCTAATGTTCAGTTTGGATGTCGCTTTTTGGGGTTCCGTACCTCAATCGAAGAAAAGGATCACTTTGTTTGTCCGTCTGACCGTCCGTCTGTATGTCTGTCAAGACCCTTTATCTCGAGAACGCGTAGAGGTATCGTGTTGAAATTAACACCAAGTACACAGGTCTACGGTCTCTTGAAACTGTGAAATAATCAAACTTCTACATTAACGTAAAAAAAAGATACGGCCATTTATGCCGCAAAAAACGTATATTTCGACACTCAAGGGAATCAAAATGATAAGGTACTTTTCCCGTTGACATAGAACTATGAAATTCAGCAAGTAATATTGTGACATACTACAAATACATACAAAAATCTGAAAACTATGCATTTGTAATGAAATCATAAAAAATATAGTCTTTTACAAAAGACCTCATTTGTATGTAAATATCAAGTGCAAACTTAACTCAACCGGAACCAGGTAATATAATAATGTAGGGTAATAGTAGGGTAAGTGAAAATTTTTACGGAACCCTCGGTGCGCGAGTCGGACTCGCACTTGGCTGTTTTTTTAGAGTTGCTAGTTAACAACATATTATTGTGGTGTTGCCCAACCTATTACGGAAACCCTGGCTGATATGTGGTAACGAATTTTATGCCGATACAGTCTCATCTAAAAATATGTATGCGAACACTGTTCTAAACTATACATATATTCAGAAATTACGTACAAGATTAGGTACCGGAACCAACGGTGACATTTCAGTGTATCTAGTACAGTCACCAGCATCAATATCTGCCATAACAAAGCGGGCGAAAATATCTGACACGTCCTAACAGCCCTAGAAATAGAGTGGAGACAGATATTTATGCGCGCTTCGTTGTGGCAGATATTAATTCTGGTGACTGTACCGTCCATTCAGCGAATTATTGGTCTTCACGTAAATTCGTGACTACATTAAACGATTACTATATGTATATTTTATTAGTCGTAATTTTGCAGAAATGTATGGTAAGATTTTTATTTGTCCTTAATGCTTTTTTAGGGTCCCTATTAGTCTGACTTCGCTGTCTGTCTGTCTTTCTATCCGTCCGTCTGTCACCTCGTGAACCGTAATAGTCATACTATTATGCTGCTGCACTGATGATGTATTTCTGTTGTCTCTTTAACGACAAATGCTAAAAATAGTATAATTTTATATCTGTCTGTCTATCTCAGTAATCAATATAAAATGATCGAACACCGCGTATATTTTACTTAGGAGTAGGGCTCCGCTAACACTGGGTTTTTATACATACGACCGTTTGTAGCGTATATTGTGTACGGAAGCCTCGGTGCGCGAGTCCGACTCGCACTAGGCCGGTTTTTGTGAATTATATTAAGCAAATTAATAATATTTGAAACTGTTTTTAGTACCCCTCTTCACCATCCGCTACGCAAGCGCCAACACTGCTCCCCTCGAAAACAGTACCATCCAGAAGTACAAGTTCGCGTACTTTCTCGAAACGCGAGGCGACTACGCTCCCCTCTTGGCCCTCGCCAACGAACACCTGAACAAGGCGATAGAGCACGCCGCCAATGACAATGAGAAGAATATGCTTAAGCATTACGTGAACAGTTTTAGGGAGGGCAGCCTCGATGAGCATAAAGAGGGGAGCAGATTCTGGATAAGGAATAAAGGACCAATTATTGAGACGTGAGTAAATGTTTCTTGTCCGGTGGCAATAGTACATTATTGGCAGGGCTGCGAAGTTAGGGATTGTCGGACGAGTTAAGTTTGCAAGGACGAGCGACAGCGAGGCCTAGCTATATACGAGTCGAGCAATCTTCTTTCCTGCCGAGACATATATAGTGCTTTACTAAAAAATTACAAAGATAAATAAAATATAATAAAATTGTATTCTTCAAATATATACAAATTATTTTATCAAACGTTTTATGCGACATTGTACCATGTCGCACAATACGTTTAATATGAATTGAATATTGTTCAATGTTAAATTTACACTAGGAACACTAATATTAGTATGCTGAAACTTGTCCAGTTGTGATTCGATTTCATTGGTTGTTGTTGATTTTTAGTATTATGATTATATTTCATTGCATGTTTGAGAAAAGTACTATACACACCTCGGCGTGAAAAGGGATTGCCAGCCTCATATCCCTACTTCGCCGTCGCTCTCCGCCTATACCTACTTGGCAGGCAATCCCTATTTCCCCGGCATTTACAGTAATGTACTATTTATTATTTTATAAATTGTTAATTACTTTAACGAAACTGTTCTATGATCTACAATACTTGTAGATATTAGTATATATATAAAAAACAGGGTATTTAATCACTTCATGTTACGTCCTCACGCAACATCTATACTATTGTAAAGTTGTAAAAATGAAATGTCTGTACATTGAAAATATAAAAAAAATAATTGTAACGGACTATTTCGAGGTCACTAAAAATATTTTTTTTTTTTTTTAATTTTTTTATGTTTGCATGTGTCGTTGTGGCTTCATCACGCAAAATCGGCTAAACAGATTTTAACAATTTTTGGTACACGGGTAGCTGCGTATGTCCAGATGGTTATAGGATACTTTTTACCCGACTACGCTGTCTAAAAAAGAAGGGTTATGACTTTTTTTTCCTCCCCGAACGAAGTTGCGGGCACCGTAAGGTATAAAGGTAGGTAAGGTATAAATTAACACTCCTTTTCTAATCACTGCTTATGATCTCAATTTGCAGGTACCAGGGCTTCATAGAAACATACCGCGACCCGAGTGGACAGCGGGGCGAGTTCGAGGGCTTCGTGGCCATGGTCAATAAGGAGATGTCCAAGAAGTTTGGCGCGCTCGTCGACGGCGCCGAGAGGTGAGGAGGGGAAATTTTGTTCAGGCTCATACCAGACGTTTAGACTTAGTAACCCTAGAAATGAGCAGTGGTGTAGTTACCGAAGGGCTAGACGGGGCCGTGCGCCGGGGCCCTCAAGCTCAGGGGGCCATCGGACCCTGATTAGCAAAACCTCGTGTTGAACTAGCTAAAAATTCCCACATATTTGGAGAGGGCCCCCTTTTTTTTACAAGCTTTATATTAGGTTCACATGTACACAACTACAACCCGGCGATTAATAATGCACATCGGTCTTTGGAACGAGACAATAGGGAGTATGCATGATTTTTTGGCTTTATAAGCTCATTCATGTAACAAACAGTAGACAGAAATAATTTTTCGAATATCTATAAAAATAACCAAGATATAAGCCATCAAACATTTCATTCTATTTCTTTCTAGCAACACGGAATTTAATATGGAGTTTATACGGCCGGAGTGGACTAAGACCTAATAGTACATGTCGGACCTCTGTCAAATCGCCGTCTAATTAGCAGTTTAAAATGCCTATATCATGCGAATTTCTTGGCCGATTTTAATTTCACTTTTTGCAATCGTTTTTACGGTATTTTCATATTTTGTAAAGAAAAGTGATTAAAAAAATCATGCATGTACATGATTACGACGATTTTTGAACACAGACGATAGTTCATCAATTTTTGTATTTTTCCAGTGAAATTTCATATATAAAATAAATATTTCACTTTATGGACCGTATTAGTTTACGTCGAAGCGATGACATGTAGTCTAATTTGTGCTACTCTCGCAGATTCATCAAGCTGCTGCCGTGGGGCGAGGATCTGGAGAAGGACTCGTTCCTGCGGCCAGACTTCACCAGCCTGGACGTGCTGGCCTTCTCGGGTAGCGGCATCCCCGCTGGCATTAACATCCCCAACTGTAAGTGTATCTGAGAGCTGGTGTCAGGTCTAACGAGCTGCTTCAGTGGGGTGAGGACCTGGAGAAGGACACGTTCTTACCACCATAGGTTTAAGGGATATGATTGTTGGATAGCGAGTGGCAGTCTTATCGTTCAATCTCCTGTTTCGCTCTAACCACGCGTCTCTCTCTTACAGGCAAGGACTTAGTTCTGTCTAGGTTCATAGGATATTCATATAGTGAGTGTACAACAATACAACAAGGACCATTAACACTAGAGTACTGGCAATGTTGCGCCAACTGCAAGGGGATCTTCAGTATAAAAAGTAGATAGCGCTTTAAAACTAAACATGTTATTATTGAACTAAGAAACATAGTACAGTAATAATTAGTTCGTGGACAGCTAATAATAAGTGAATCATAACTGTGTCACGATTGCAAAGTTGAATAATTGTAAACAATAATTCTTATACATAGATGGCGTTGTAAATATCGGGGAACGGCTTTTTGTATGGCGATTGACTGTATTTTTATTTTATAGTTTTACATTGGCGAATTTAATTGTGTTTACTCACGGACTTACTTTTTATCGACAGTAACACGTACAAACATGCAAATGCATGAAGATATAGAAATTCCTCTTCCTATTTCAGACGATGAGATCCGGCAAAACGAGGGTTTCAAGAACGTGTCCCTGGGCAACGTGATCCCGGCCGCGTACAAGGAGTCCGTCATCCCGTTCCTCAGCGACAGCGACAAGCGGCTGCTGGAGAAGTACCGCGTGCCCGCCTTCGAGGTGAGACCCGTATTATGAACGGGAGGCCGAATATAGCAATAGGTAGTTTAGGATCTTCAATTTCAGGTCAAAGAAACATACGAAATTTTAATTTATGCACACGAAGCTACGTTAGAGCTTAAGATCGACGCTTTTTTGAAGTCAGGTTCGCTATTGATGCGCCATGGTATACACCGTATTTTTTTTACTTCCTTGATTTTGACAGGTGGTAGTACCTGTCCATACGAACATTTCGTACGGAGAGACATTTCGGAAAAAGTCTGTGCAGATATAGTGCATAATAGTTTTCCATAGTATTTTCACGGAAACGTACGAACGTGTCTTGCTATTTCAGTCGGTCACAGTACAAAAAGTACTGAGGTTGATTGAAGAAGCATGATAAATACGAACGTTTCCGAGAAAACACGATGGGAAAACAATTATGCACTACATCTGTACTCTGGCTCTGATTGATGCGACCATTTTTAGATCATGATAACAATAATATCCTGTTGCTTCAGGTGCAAGTGGGCCTGCACGAGTTGCTGGGGCACGGTAGCGGCAAGCTGCTGCGGCAGAACGCCGATGGTAGCTTTAACTTCGACAAGGACAAAGTCAAGGATCCGCTCACTGGTGATTACGCTTATTCAAATACTAGAAGGCGCCCGCAACTTCGTCCGCGGAGGAGAAAAAGTCGTAACCCGTTGTTTTTTCTTCAGCGTGGTCGGGTAAAAAGTATCCTATAACCATCTGGAGATACCGAGCTACTCGTGTACCAAAAATTGTTGCAATCTGTTTAGCCGATTTTGCGTGATGAAGCCACAACGACACATACAAACAAATAAAATAAAAAATAACATTTTTTCGTTTTAATGGCCTCCAAATAGTCCATAACAATCAATTTTTTGATAATATCTTCAATGTACATACATTTCATTTTTACAACTTTATAATAGTATAGATTATAAAGTCGTAAAAATAAAATGTTTGTATGTGTCGTTGTGAGTGGAAGCCACATAACTCAAAACGGAGACGCGGCAGACCTTGTCGGCGGTGGCGGGACGACTTGGACTCCTTTGCAAAGGACTGACCAGATGATGCTCAAAATCGAGACCAATGGAAAAAGAGGGGGGAGGCCTTTGCCCAGCAGTGGGACATAACAGGCTTGCAATAATAATAATAATGTGTCGTTGTGGCTTCATCATGCTAAATCGGCTAAACGGATTGCAACAATTTTTGGTACACGAGTAGCTCGGTATCTCCAGATGGTTATAGGATACTTTTTACCCGACTACGCTGATGAAAAAAAAGGAGCGTTATGACTTTTTCTCCTCCGCGGACGAAGTTGCGGGCACTTTCTAGTATTTAAATAAAACTGTTTAGACGAACTATATCGCGTATATTAACTCATTTGAGTTCTCATCGTTTCGGAAGCTTTTCAACTTTCGTGTTCATTTCATACCCGTGAACACGTGATACTCGCGCCACAGAAGAAAATATTACTTTACGCTTGTCAAATTGTGCTCAAGTAGGTGTGCTAAAGAAATCTTAATATTTTTACAAGCTAACTATGTCAGTAAGTGTGTCTATGAACTATAAACAAATATTGCAAGTTGAATTTGACCCATTCCCGGTTTGAGTAAAAATGTGGCATACTTATGTAAGTTAGGTGACCATACAATATTATGACACCATGGAGCTCTCCTGATGATGGAGCCGGTAGGTGGTCATAGGAACTCTGTAATAAAATAACGTAATCCTGCTGAGTTTGGGCTTTTAAGAATCGTTTATAGTTGACGGGTGTTCAAAGAAAAGTACAATCAGCAATAAAAGCTGGTCCCAAAAATAAAAATGTTTGACAGGCACTTATAAAAGATATATGAAATTAAACAACCTTGTACGCAATCATAATCATTACTTCTTAGTCAGATAATTTACATAGCGCTCTTGAGGCAGTGTTTAATGGCTATAGATCCCGATGCGGGAAAAACAAGTGGCGTTCGCCAGATTAGCATTTCAATAGAGTTTCATTCAATCATTTTAACGACCGGTTTAGCTCAGTGGGGGTAACGTTGCCTGAAGCCTCTATATCGTTTAAAATCTCAGTTTTAAAAAGTAACTCAGGAGATGTAACCATGGCAACGCAGTACACAAAAAAAATATTGACCAGTCCTAATAGTAGTAGTTATACAGTTGTAACAAAGTACATATATTACGTACATTGCTGCTCATTTTGACGATCGGTTTAACTCAGTGGGAGTAACGTTTCCTGCGAAGCTGAAGGTCCTGGGTTCAAATCCCGGTAATGGCAAATATTTGTGTGATGAGCATAAATATTTATTCCTGAATCTTGGATGTTTTCTATCAGTATAAACTAATGGTCGTCTAGTACTCATAACACGAGTCTTATTGAGCTTACCATGGGACTAGTTCGATTTATATTTTAATTTTGACGACCGGTTTGGCTCAGTGGGAGTAACGTTGCCTGCGAAGCTGAGGTCCTGGGTTCAAATCCCGGTAAGGGCAAATATTTGTGTGATGAGCATAAATATTTGTTCCTGAGTCTTGGATGTTTTCTATGTATGTAAGTATTATGTATATTAAATAAATCGTCGTCTAGTACCCATAACACAAGCCTTATTGAGCTTACCATGGGACTAGAGCGATTTGTGTAAAATTGTCCTGTAATATTTATTATTATTTATTATATATAATAATTGTCCTGTAATATGGTGAAACAACCCTCTTAGTGTATACAATAGTCATAATCATAACCAAATAGTCAGTGCGGAACTCTTCAAACTGGAATAATCAAATATCCGTCACAGGGGCACATCTGTGCACTTATTCTGTTAGACCTTTTAACATGTATGTGAATGTTTGCAGGTAAACCTATCGAGTCGTGGTACACGGAGGGTGAGACGTACGACAGCAAGTTCACGACGCTGGGCTCGGCCTTCGAGGAGTGCCGCGCGGAGGCCGTCGGCCTCTACCTGTCGCTCGTGCCCGAGATACTCAAGTCAGTCATCACTGTCTCTATTTGACCGGAAGAATCTCCGAGCGTTTTGATTAACACCTCAACGGAAGGGCCCGTTTCAATAACGGAAATTATTACAAGCGGAAATCTCTTTCCAACAATATTAATTAAAAAGTGATTGTTTGGTATATACCCTATTGTCCTAACTTCACATTAACCGGTCGTTTTGACGTTTCGAGAAAATAAGCTGATTTATTGTATTCCAGGGTATTCGGGTACGAGGGCGAGGAGGCGGAGAACGTGACGTACGTGAACTGGCTCAGCCTGCTGTGGAACGGCGCCGCCAAGGCCACGGAGATGTACCAGCCTTCCACACACACCTGGCTGCAGGTGAGCCCGCACCACATATTTACTATTTGAGCGCCTAGCATCAAAAGCATAGAGAATACAATCTCGATATATCCAGTGTCCGTCAAAAGGCGTTAAACTGGTGCCGACATTGTAGCTAGTGCGTAAAGAAAATCTACAAAAATCAAGAAAAAAATACTCAAAATTAAAAAAAGAACTTGTAGTGTACTGTGTGAGCAAGTGGTGTATTTCTTTTTTATTTCATTGCATATGTTTGAGAAAAGCACTATACATGCCTCTGGCTGTGAAAAGGGCTTGCCGGCTTCGTATCACTATCCGTCTATACGTACTCCCCCGGGAAGCCCTTCTTTCCTGGCGTCTGCAGTTAAGTACTATTGTCATTGAATGATAAAAACGCTGGATGCGTTAGAGAAAGGTCTCCGTTTCAGCTTGCGCGAAAATGCTTTTCTATGTTTGTATGTCCGGCTAGTCGTTCCCCCCCCTACAGGTCGCATTTCTCAACCGATTCTCGTAAAATTTTGTGATACATTTTGCATTTTGGTCAAGCAAAACCCCATTTAACTACATGGTTGCCATTCTATTGTTTTTGTTTTAAATTAAATTATAAGGTTTCTGATTTTTTAAACGAAACTTAAAAGTTTTGTATTTCAAAGCCGTTCAGATTTTTTTTTCAATCATATAACTACAGTAGTCTGTAAAATTTGTCATGTGGCAACATCCGTATTTGAATGTGCACAGGCCCACGCGCGAGCTCGGTTCGTGCTGATGCGGCTACTGGAGCTGGAAGGCGACGGCATGCTGACCGTGGCCGAGTCGGAGCCCGGCAAGGACCTGCTTCTGACGCTGCAGAAGGAGCGCCTCGCCACCGACGGCAAGAGGATCATCGGTCAGTCGCTTTATATAAGCCTTTGTGGCTATTCATAAATTGCGTCATTTCAAATTGGGGGGTCTGGACATCGGATGATGGTAGCATGACGAAAGAGGGGTGGGGGGACATTCCCGAGATTAAAAAAAGGAATGACATTTCGTGTTTGTATAAACTGTTGCTAAAAACGCATTATTCCGAAATGACATCATTTTATTTGGTGGGGGGGGGGGGGATTTGAATTATGATGGTAAGATGATTTTAGGGGGGGGGGGGGTCAAAAATAGATGACGTAATTTATGAACAGCCCCCTAAGAGGCATTCCACATGAATAAGGACTGTCGGACACGTGACGGCTTTATCAAAATATACACCGTGTTTTTAGGATTCCGAAGCCAAAATGGCAAAAACGGAACTTAGTCTTGAAATACAGAGATCCAAATAATGAAAAAAATTAAAGACTCCGACCGGATTTGAACCAGTGCCTTGTGCCTTGCCAGGGCGCACGCTCTGCCAATTGAGCTACAGAGCCCAGTCAGCTTGTCTTAAAATTGTGTCACCACTTGTTACTGGATTTTTGCATTTTTACCGGCTTTTCGCGTCCAAGTTGCTTTTTGGCGCTCCCTATTTGACGAGCGGTCTCGAAATTCAGTAATTAGAACCTAAGATTTTATCGCTTTTATACATTAACATGACGCCTTAATGACCTCAACTAGTGATTTTCCATTGATTTTAGAGGAAACGGAGGACTACATTTTCGAAACTTTAACTTTTGTGTTTTGAGAACGTTATGAACAACCGTAACGGTCACAGAAATAATAGAGATCCGTTAATTGTACCGACAGGCGAGTTCCTGGTGAAGCTGCAGACGCTAAAGGCGACGGGCGACGTGGCGGGCGCCGAGGCGTTGTTCGACAAGTACAGCCGCCTCGAGCAGCCGTGGGCGCGCTGGCGCGACATCGTGCTGCTGCACAAGCAGCCGCGGAACATCTTCGTGCAGCCCAACACACTGCACAAAGGTTCGGCTACCGTGCATAAACCGTCTGTTGACGACCTAAACTCACTAACAAATACCAACTTGAAATAAAGCTCATATCTTGGATCGATGTCCTATCGAGATAGGTTTTGAAGAGCAGTGACAAATATTTTAATCAGTTTTGGTTATCAGGCGATATTTTATTTGACGAAAACCCACTGCGCATCATAATGGTTGTCTGGTAGAGATTGCTCTTTTAGCGATAAGATCGCCTGTTATCTTGTGAGTTGTTCAATAAAGAGTATTTCTATTGTTTTTGTAGTTAAGGTAATAGCGTAGAATGCCTAGATTATTAGCATTTTTCTAAGTAAGTCTGTCACTATTGTCTCTCGAGTTACGGGACAGAGAAGCGACAGGAAAAAGTTTATTCACCCGCTTATTTACTGTGTGTAAGAGTCGGTGGCGCGCGATTGTATCTGACGAGCCACATGACACCTATTTACAGCCGTAGAGTCTGGCTATAATATCTTTACCCCACCAATTTTAATTGTTTTATCTGTGCTTTGGTATATGACAACACTGAATACAGGGCACTAAATAGTCTTAGGAATGATAAATAAGTCACTAGCACCACATAATATATCCTCAGTGCACTTAAGAGGCTGCTGAAAGCTAAATGGCTTCACTTGAACATTATTTTAACAAAAACCATATTGTTGTTATTCAAAAGTACAAAGATTGGTTAATTTTACCAGCCAAACACTTAATGCAATATAAACATTACCGCTTTTCAGCGATAATCGCTTCTTGCTTTTGGTTTACAGCGTCGAAGTTAATGATCAAAAGCAGTTTTCCCATATTTAAACCATCATTTTTTTTAAACCAACGCATGTAAAGATAAATTGTTGCTTTAGACACATAAACAACTTGACGTCTGTGACTGATACAAAACATTGCCATATTTAGTTTTTATATATTTGACAGTTCATTTGCTTGGAAGAGATAAAATGGTCCGACTTTAGCAATGGGTAACCAAATTTTTTGCTACCTAGCCAGCGTATTTTTGTTTTTGATGTGTCCTTTTATCTCATTTGGTCGTGAAACGACCATTCTTGAGTCGAGGCGCGGGAAACTAGCCACCGTTGCGGACGTCAGGGTGCTTTTGGAAGTCAAAATCTAGTAGTATAAATTCATGGGTACGGGGTATGAGTTCGATGGCCCTACTATAGACATCTGACAAGGCTAACTTTGCATGGAAGTAATTTGCAAATTGTAACCCCATGTTATTTATGACAATAATCTATTCGTACACTTTTACGGTTTCGGATTATAAACTTGACCGACTTAGGCCCAATGCTGCTGTCAAATGGTCGACTTTGATAGGTGTAATTAAGCCGTTAACGTTAACAGATCATTGTGAGATTAGGTTTTGGCTTGGCTAACCCATCCTAATAAATTTTAAACCATTTTTTCTACCAGAACAAGTAGCATTTGTTTCGTTTCGGTCTTCAATTTGACTTATGGTGAACCTTACGATGTTATACTACGACACCTAAGTTATAACCTGAGAGAAACAACAGTTAACAGTAACATGATTCCAGGTGACGCCGTGGAGCTGCGGCGCTACCCCGCCAGCGCGGAGGGCATGGTGCAGTCGTGGGTGGAGCGCTTCCCCGGCGCCGCCGTGTCCGACCTGCTCGAGCAGTTGGCCGAGGCCGACAAGCCGCACTTCGCCGACGTGCAGGCGTTGGCCGACAACTAAATACAGCCTGAAAGCGTGGACCGCCTTCTAAGTCGATACTTTAGAGCACAATTGTACTATGTATGTGAAAGAGAAATGGTTGAAATAAGTAATAATCCCGAACATTGAATTTGTGTTGTAGAAATATTGTAATTAGTACGAATGTGAACTAGGGTATCGAAATATGAGCTGGAAACGCTGGCTAAAAAATAAGATCACTCGTCGAGAATCAACGTGCCACTGTACAAGAAATAACGAATCAAACGATATTTTGATACTAAAGAAATTGAACTTCGAATAAATTTATTTGTATAGTGCAACTTTGATGGTCGACGGGCGAATGAGCTGGAACTCCTATGTATGAATGAGTAAAGAGCATTTATAATCTAAATGTCTGTTATATTTCCCCTTATCCGCAAGAGCGTGGACTGATTTAACATATCAGCAGATCCCTATATATAATATTTCGCGTAACCCTAAAATTCCACATACATCACATAATGACATAGATATTCACAGGCTACGTATCACTTTCAACGAATTTTCATTATTGGCATATTGATACAAATTCAAATATCACCTATGAAAATGTAACTTGGAACCGTGAAGGGTTACTCAGATGTTAGAAATTCAAAGTTCGTATAGCGCTTCGGACTCGCTCAAACAAGTCAAACACACTTTAACACGCGAGCGATGAGAGTACACGATGTTAACTTCTAAGTTCGTAGAACGCCTCTGTAATATTGTGCCGGCAATTTGGCATTTTTTTTAAAAGTTGTGGTGCATGCATTCAGCATATTGTTTTCAAAAGAATAAAGCTTGTGCAGATTAGTTTGAGCATGATATTCTGCGTAGCTACTTTTTCTGTTGAATGTACATGGAACCGCTCATGAAATTACCTAATTCTGAGCATGTAGTAAGTCGGGAAATGGTCGTTACGAATAAATGAAAGTCGGTTTCAACTATATAATTTATTCACATTCAATACAAAACGAGCGTGACAGTAATTTTAATATTCACCGTAATAATCACAGTTTCAGTTTCAACAATACAGCAACTATGAGTAACATGAAAATATTAAAAATCACCACACACCAATAAATAAATTCATCAATACTATGAAAATTAATAAATAGGATCAAGACGAAGTAAAAAATATGAAAATGAATCGTCTAAAATGATTGCCCCCTAACGTCGGGCCGGCGGCGCCGCAACTGCGAGGGCGGCCGCACAACACGCTTGTTGCTACCTAAACTTCTATAAAACTGAAAACGTAAAACTTAAGCTAGTACGGTTGGTGTAAGGGATTTCATAAAACTTCTATAATACAAGTTATTTCTAACAAAACCTCAACTAAGCACCATTCTATTCGATTATATCTTTAAGGGCGTGACTTAGCAATCAAATACTTTATGACTATAATAAACATTTAAACTTAAAATTGACTTAGGATCTGTAAAAATGTAAATGGATGTATGTAATTAAAATTAATATACAGAATAATGTTGAATAAACATATTTTGTGCAAACACACTAAAATCGTGTCATTTAAAATCTCTTCAATAAAACGGACTGTATCAAATCCAGTCATTTAGTTATAGTACAAAGGCACATAAGAATCGATTTACAATAAATATCAACATAATTCTATGTTCGCAAAATATTATGTCAGTTCTGACTCGTCGTGGTTCATTCTCAAACTGTGTTTGGAAGCTTTCGGAGCTTGAATATTCGCTAATCTGCTATCCAACAAATTGATAGAATTCTGATTCAAGTCCCATTACGTATTTTTCCTTATTTAGGACATACAGCTATTTTATAACATTAACTACTCCCTAGCTCTCTTTTGCCACAATCTACAGTCTTGCGACAAACATCATTCGAGATTCTATAATAGTCATTGGACTCGTGCAAATCCTTCAGTGTAGTAATTGGCAAGAATCGTAACAGTCTCAAATACAACAAAAGTACCACTGAACACACAGCTGTATAATAATATTAATAAAATTATTCATTTAACAAAAATGTAGAGGAGGGCATCAGAGATTCTACAAAACATCGCTGAGTGAGACTATACATCCGACAAGTGTGAATAGTTAACAAATGCTTCCAGTACAACCACAACTAACCCCGTAGTGACGGCCGGTCAGTAGTTTCTCTCAGTTAACTTTTTCAGGGCATTCTGCACCGTCGCCTTCGCCTTTAGGTGAGACAGCGGATCTGGAAACAGCATTAGTGTGGTTCTTATCGAGCATCGTAACACGTTTCAGAGTGCAGTCTGTATTGTGCAATGAAGTAGTGATGAGATTCTACGTCTTATTAGAGATACATTAATCGTACTACCGAGTGAATATGTCAGTATTGTGTCAACGTGTCGTATTTCAGAGTAATAAAACATATAAAGAGTAGAAGTGAAAGACAGCGAATAAATTACATCATATACTTATACTTAAAATACTATCTACATATTGTTCTACGCCTACCTCACAAGTCGTTTAGGATTTGCCAAAACTTGGTAAAAGCATTAGTGCTGAAAAATTTAATCGGAAAGCGTGAAGCGTGCACAGATACAAATCGTATTATGTTCAAGTTGGGGAAAGTTATTTCAATTATTTACGTAAAAATGAAGTACAGGAATTATACACACCTTGACGAAGGTTCCTTTTCGGGGTCCGGTTTCCGAGTGACGCTAATCGATATATTTTTCCTTTGCCTTATCCGTTCTAAAATATTTTCGGGGCTCGGTTCCTTTTCGCTCTCCTTCAGAATGATGGCGGAGTTGCGCGTCCTCTTCGGCCTATAGGTGGCATAGTTGCCCGGCGAATACATAGAGATCGTTCTGTTATACTTGAGAGGGTCCCGCGAGGTGGCGAGCGAGCTCTCCTCGGCTCCTTCGCCGCTGTCCAGCAGCGACTTCGTCCGCGAGTACCGGTGGCTCAGCGCGCTGTACGACGAGGGCTGATCGTAATCTAGGTAACTTCTGGTACCGGGATACTTTCGGAACTCGTTTCTATCGAGAGATCGATACGTGTCTATCTTATCGTTCAGTCCGTAACTATCAAATCTTAAGTTATTCCTAGTACTAACGGGCAAATCAGTCAAAAGAGATCGATAGCGCTCGGTGGAGGGCGAGAGGTCGGAGGCGGCGGAGTAGCCCGGGGAAAGGTCGAGCGCGGGCGAGGTGGGAGCTTCGTACTTGGAGTCCGCGTGCAGCACCGCTATCGGGTCGTACTCGGCAGCCCCCGGACCGACTAGATTACTCTTTCGTCGTTGTTTCTTTTCGTTGAATCTCGAGTAAAAACTCTTCCTTCGTATTCGGTCGACGATGTCCTCCTTTTCAGGCGTGGTGGGCTCGGGGTTGCGCAGCGGGGTGTGCGGGGCTTCGTCGGGGCCCGGCTTGTCGGAGCGGGTCTCCGCGCTGTGGTCAGACTTAGGGTCGGTGTTGGAGAAAGTGGAGCGACTCCGCGACCGACCGCGGCCCTGCCCGTCTGCGGCGTCGCCTATACTCTCGACTGTCGTCCTGTTCTCTGGAATTTCTTTCTTTTCGGGCTCTCTATCTACAAGAGAAACGTTAATAATTTGTGGTTCTATCACAGGATCGGTAGGAACTATCTTCTTAACCCTTGGCAATCTGGAGAAATCCAGTTTTAAACTACTTTTATTTTTAGATTCGCTCTCTTTCTTAAGTATGGTCTGTTCGCTATTTTCGTTCGAGTTTACGGAGACGTTGTCGCTCGTGGGTTTTCCGTATTTAGTCTTGCGGCCCAAGCCGTTCAGAAGAAGAGACGTGGGTCTTTTAGGTTTATCCTCGGCGGATTCGTCCGCTGGTTCCCTCTTCGGATTGATCTCTATACCTGCTTCTGTAATTTCGCTTTGAGCTTTATCTACCGGCTTTAATACTTTCTCTTTAGGTTCAAATTTCTTAAAGAGACCTAATACTTTGGAGACGGTAGTTTTGCTCGGCGCCGGCTGGCTGTCCAGAGTAGCCACGTCCGTGATGGTCACTGCCCGTTTGATGAGGTTGGACTCGGTGGGCGGTTCTACGTTTGCTGGAACAGACTGTTCCCTCTGCGTTCGGTTCAGCTTTGAAGTATCCTTCTTAGCGCCATTAACTGAAGTTTTGGCCTCACATACTTTTTCAGGGGAATTCGACTTGGACGACGCGAATTTTTCTAATTTATGGCCTATCGACTGCAAAACTGATTTCTTTTTCGTGACAGTTGGTTTGGCGCCGTTTTCCGATTCTTTTTCTTTAACTTTCTTTGTGACTTTTTTCTTTTCAGTCGCGGGTTTACCATCTTTCGTATCGGAGCTACCCACATCAGTCTTTGATTTGGACGAAACTTTCTTGATAATTTTTTTCTTAATAGTTCCCTTCTTTTCGCTTCCATCTGCTTCGGAAAATTTTTGCGTGACTTCTTTTTTAGAAGCACTGTTAACTACTTTCGGTTTCAGATCATCTTTAGAATCTACTTTAACAGCGCTACCATTTAAATTACCATTCGCTACAGATAAGCCATTTTCTAATTTATGATCCTTACCACTTGTTTTCTCATTACAAGCCTCATTATTTACTACCACGTACTTTTTTAAAACTAGATTTGCATTTAGACTCTCTTTAGAGTCAAGCGTCTGTTCCTTCTGTGGGTTCGCGTCATTTGAACTGTCCGTCTTTACGGGTACGGGTTTCGTTTTCTTGGGTAAACTAATACTGAAACTTACTTCGACATCATTCTTGCTATCGAGAGGTGGCGGTGGCGGAGGCGTTTCTTCTTTTATCGAATTAGTAGTATTACTACAAACCGGTTCATCTCTTTTGGTACTGCTTCTAATGAAAACCTTTTCTGGCGACGGGCTACTCGTGGGATAACTCTTCGGGCGTATAAGTCTGGACTCCCTCGGCAAAGTTTTCTCTCTATTCTCCGCATCCTTGCCGCCCGGCAAAGGTTCCGGCGTTAACGAGTTCCGATTCCGATCTTCGAATCGATCTAAATTTTTAACGGGAAAGCTCTTCGGCCTGGTCAATTTAGAATCCTTGTTGAAATTAACGCCATCGACACGAGCCTCGTGCTTTCCGTCGTCGGTCCCGGCGCCGACGTCGGGAAGCTTGTGTGAAACGTCCAACGCGGTCTCTTTAATGTTATCCAAGATAGGGAAGAACGGGGTGTTGGACCGGCTGCGCTCCTTCGTCAGCAGGATGTTGGGCGAGACGCACTTGCGCGCGAGCACCGGCTCGTCCCGGAACGACTGCTGCCCGTCGCCGTGCTCGACGGGGCTCCTCGGGCTCGAATCGAGAGCCCTGCTCTTCTTCTCCCGGATCTCCCGGAGGATCTTCTGCGTCTCGAGCTCCTTCTCCCTCTTCTGACGCGCGTAGACGCTCTCGTCGGGCGGCGTATCGAAGAAGTCCGGGCGGAGGAACCTCGAGACTCGCTTCTTGGGTCGGTCCGCGGCGGCGAGCCGCATCGAGTGCCGGCGCAGGGCCACCTGCGGCGCGCCGTACGCCGCCACGTAGCTCGGCTCCGACAGCAGGCTGCCGCTGTCCGACGAGCACTCGTCCAGGGACAACGCGCGCTCCGGCGTCAGGTACTTGCTCAGCAGCGGGCGGTCGCTGGCGCGCGGGGCGGGCGGGGGCGGGGGCGGGGGCTCGGGGGCGGGCGCGGGCGCGGGCTCGGCGGGCGGCGACTCGCAGACGGCGGGCTCGGCCACGTGCTGGTGCGCGGAGAGGCTGCGCGCGGGCGCGGCGGAGGCGACGGAGGGCGCGTGCAGCGAGAGCGTGCGACGCAGCTCTCGGGCGGCGTGCGGCGGCAGCTGCGCGAGCAGTTGGCGCTGCAGGCGGCGCGAGAGCGCGGGCGTGAGGCCGGACAGCGCGCGCAGCTCGCGCGCCGACAGCCGGATCGAGCTGAGGTCGAGGTCGGACAGGTCGAGCGCGTCGCGCTCCGGGGTCCGTTCGCCCTGTTGCCTACCGGATTTCTTACTATTACCTGAAATGTAATCGAAAAACACACGTTTCGATCATGCAGAATGCTCGCTCGGATGGTATATTTACAGTGCGAATCGACGGTCTCGGGATCTCGGCCGGGATCGGTCGGCCCGGCGTCGGCGCCGGGGCGCATACGGATAAGAGTTTCACAAAAAATGCAAACACGGATGCAAAATGTTAAGAGTTAATGTGGACTAGAAGGACTACATACTTTAGATCGAAGGAAAAGCTCAAACGGAACACGAATAATGCATTCAAATGTTGCTTCTTAATAAACCAGTATGCGAACTAAATGACAACAGCGTGTTCCGAGGCATCTCTATTGCAACAGCCGCGGCGCGATGCGAACACAAAACACAATGAACAAATAAATATAGTTTAGTACCTATTGTTGTGTGTCGTTTGCGGCCGGTTTGTCCGCGCCGGTGTCGGTGAGGAGTGACGATTTGGTCGGAGCATGCAGTGTAACGCGCAACCCAACTGCAACCACAACCAACAACCTCAGCGCCGTCCGCGTGTTCCGCGCCCCCCTCCCCCCCTACCCCGGGGGGGGCGCGAACACCTCGCCGGGGCCCTCCTCGGCGACCGTTGTGTGAGCGCAGCGGGAGCGGAGATGCACTACCACGGTGCTACCACAGTCTAACTACACATTTATGCCATGACCGCTTCCAAATTAATTAACTGTCAGTCCGTGTCGTTCGGTATCCGGTTACGGGTGGTACCCGTTTGAGTTGAAAGAAAAAAATCGAGTCTACTCTATGTGTAATTACTGCATTGCCGAGGGCGATGCGATGTGTGAAATGCCTTTCGTACACTTCATGCGATGTCGATAGTGAGTTTTACATTGGAGCAACGCAACATTTTCCTGCTAATGTTAGCGAGGGGAAACACCTGCACAAAGAATGCGATTTAAACAAATAAAACACTACAATGCAAAAATCGTTAATGTCATTAAACAATGTTATGGAAAAATCTGAAAATTACAAACACTGTATATAATAGACTATGGCGGTAGCGTCGCCGGGTGGGATAGTCTATTATATAGATGAGGTTAATGTTAATGAACACTACGGGCGAGACGGGGCTAGCGCGGCGATGGCGACGGCTGGCGGTTAATTCATCTGTCTTTAGTGAAGCGCGGTCCTTAGTGCGGCGCTCCCGGCCAGCTACGGCTAAAGGAACCCATACCGATTGCGGCAGCAGTACCCGCATGTTACACGACTAGGAGCGAATACACTAGATACAAAGAGATAGGTGTCGTGTGACAAGTGAGCTCGCGGTTGCATCTCTATTGTGAGATTAAAACGGTTTCCATAGGATCTCGAGATTTGGGTCATAGTTGTGGTGCTAGCGCGACCAGTACAGATGCCGTTAGCAGAGCAGACGGGAAGTCGTGCGGCCGGTGCGAACTACGTGTGTGTGAGGTGATCCTACCATTCTGCTGCAAAATGCTGGTTTTATACAAATACCAATATGCTTGCCAAGTGTGTGTATACTACATTAAAAACTTCTAATTATTATTGTAAACAAATCACAGACTTTAGTGATGAAGTCAGGAGTGTTAAATTTTAGCTGTTTTAATACGAAAGAAACTGTTTTGATATATTTTGTAGAATATTTAAATAGAGATTTTCTGAAATAGCAAACATCCAGGAGAATGCTTCCAAGTAATTATCTTTTGAAGAGGCTAATGAATAAGTACTAATGTAATAGTTAATGTTCAAAGTAAGCGAAAGCACGATTGTTTTATAATATATTTTGTGAGACGATGTTTTCTATTCCTAAAAAGGAATAGCTGATTACTTCTTAACACATATTTTACCCCATTTATATTAAGACACAAGAATTTATAAACGTCATTGGTCCATGCGAATTTTGCAAGTAGAATATCATATTTCTGACAATTGTACATTTAAAGAGCATTAGTTTGGCAATTAATACATATATGAATCAACCTGGTTTCAAAATAAACAATGCGCAACAAGAAAAAAACAAATCAACTATCGCAAAGCTATAAGGTGAAATATGAGAAATAATGTTATACGAAACGATACATATTGATTTACGTATATAACAAAGCTTTTATTAAAAATAGGAGTATTTAACTTGAGGACCGCACTAACTTAAATTTTGAGGCGTACATTTTCAGCAAACAACATTAGGTGTAATGATAATGGTAGTGATCAGTGTATGTACAGTGCCAAGCCATCAGCCGTGTCTAGCGTCGTCCCCCGACAAGCGTGCGCAGGCGACTCACCTCGCGGCATGGTGGAGCGCGGCTTGCTGAACATCGAGTCGAAGTCCGCGTGCAAGTCCCGGGAGCCCCAGCCCTCGCGCCTGGAATGTAAGCGTTTTAGTCAAAACTCCTTGGTGAAGTAAGCCAGGGATTCACTAGACTGCGAGACTTAGTCTCTTAGTGACTCCGCCGCTTCTTGTATGTAGGATTCAATCGTCGAACACATAATTTTATTAACTATCCAGCAAAACGTAGAATTCCTGTTACAAAAGTATCCTTATACGTAAAATGCAAAAGAAAACGCTATATATATCCATTTATTATTGCGTACGAAACAATGTTAATATACTTTTTTTTTAAGTTAAGAGTAGATAAATTGCATCATGTAAAATGTTTGCTATAATAATTAATGGTCTAATAGAAATTGAAAATTTATCATCAATAAATATTTAAGCGGGGCTGTTATTGTTGGGGACTCGGGGTCCTCATCCCATTGTCTTCAAAAATTACTATAGTGAGTTCTTAGTTCAGACTCACGTTTCCGACACACTTCTTTTACTTTCCACATATCTATGAGTGCTGCGTGAAACAAAACGGCACGGTCATAATATTATATGGTATTATCGGTGCAAACGAAACGGTGAAACAATAAATATAAATATTGTATACTCACAGCAGGTTTCTCCTTGGTAAGTGGGGGCTGCATGCATAAATTTAAATTAATTAGTTGGTGTTCATCACAAAAAATAATTACAGCAATAGGGTAATTTCCTGAAGGCAATATAAATAAAGACAGCGGTTATTTATTTTTTGTAAATATACATGAAACAGACAATTTATAGTAATTCAATATTTTAAAATGGCATTTAGCCTGTCAGGAAACTTGGGTAATTAGTTCATGCTTGTACCGGCCCCGAGTTTATCAACATTAATTTCATCCATTTTTTTAAATTCTGTTGATGAACTTAGGAAGTTTGTGGGTAAAGCAGAAAAGTTTTATGACGGCAAGGTTTACTTATAAAACACATCTATAAGATTCTACTCAGGACATCAAACAGTACAGAAACTTGGAAAAGACGATTATCATTTAGATTGTTATTAAATTTAAAATTTAGGCCTAATTTTGGGACTGATTACATAATGTTTTTAATTTTTTTGATGATACATATATACTACTGTATACATGAATAGCATTTGCTAGCGTCACCAATACGAGATCCAAGGTAATATTTCGTTATTGAACATCATTCAATTCAATTTATGTTTCCGATCGACTTAAACTGGTAGTGAGGCTAACAAACGTTCTGCACTGTCAATCAATGTGAACTCTAGACCAATGTTATATTTAGTAAAAAAATTAAAGAATGTTCAAAAGATCTGTATTCGTATGTATTTGACTAAAAGTAAAGTTACCTTTAGTTTTTTTTCTCTTTATTTAAAGAGCTTTGTCACTGTAGTGTTAAAAGTAAAATCAATCTTAAACTGAACACCCCTCCACTGATCGCCCTAAGAAACATGTATCCAAATAAATTTATATCAGGGGCAATTTTACACAAATCAACATTGTACTAGGCGACGTATACACACTATAGACAAAATATTTAAATGCATAGAAAATATCCAAGACCCAGGAACAAACATTCGTGCTCATCACACCAACTTGCCCCGGCCGGGATTCAAACCCGAGACCGCAAACTTCGTAGGCCGTTGTACAACCAACCCGAGCCAAACGTGTCATGAAGTACGGTAGATTTATCATTTTAAGATTGGTTTTACTCTACCTATTATGTGGCCTCTCGTAATAAAACTTCATAGATATGATTAATCGGTGCTTTGAGGTTTACAGTTGAAGGGGCAGATAGGGAGAAGCCACACGTGGAGCGGGGCGGGCGGCGCGGTACCTGTTGAAGAAGGGCTCGCGGTGCAGGTTGTTGAACAGCGAGTGCGGGTGCTGGAAGCCGGGGCCCTCCTCGCCGTTCAGCCGCGTCGTCAGCGCGCGCACCTGCGGGAGACACATGTAGCTGGCGTGTGCAGGAGCCCCCGCGGCCCGTGCGGGGTGCGGGGTGCGGGGTGTGGGCCCCGAGGGGGCGGGACCAAGTGCTGCGTGCCATTGAATGCAATCGGTTGCATTCAATGAGCGCAATTGAATAAAAACAGCCGGTTTCGGTCAAGGTCTATAACAATGTTGTAAAAATGAAATGTTTGTATGTGTCATTGTCGCTTCATCACGCTAAATCTGCTAAACGGATTTCAACTATTTTTGGTACACGGGTAGCTGGGTATCTCCAGATGGTTGTAGGATGGTTGTATTCTTTTAACCGGAATATGCTAAAGAAAAAAAGAGGGTTTATGACTTTTTCTCGTCCGCGAACAAAGTTGCGGGCGCCTTCTACTAATAAATAAAGCGTAACATTTCAACTTTACAAAATTGAATAATTGACAATGTTTCATTTTTCAGACTAATCCTTTTTATTATGTAGTTCGAAAGAGGGTATTTTTTCAAGTTATACGTATTTTTTATTTTTCTCGAAAGCCTCCATTTCAAATTCCATTTCAGCAAAAAATCAAGTTTTAGAGTTACTCATTCTAAAAAAGCGTAACCACCATAATGACGTCATTTAGTGGATGTGTGTTGCAAAACGAAGAAAAATCTTATGTTTATCAAAATACTGCTATACACGCAAACGATTTTGATAACTACATCATGGTCAGTAAACCTACTCAGATCTGGTTTCGTAAATTTAGTGAACGTATGTTTGTAAAATAGAGCCTAATTATCAAACAAAAGTCAAATAATCTGCTTAAATAGGTACACCTAACGGGCAACTGTCGTGTGTGTCAGCCGTAATATTACCTAGAGTACGAGTACTTATCTATGGAATTGAGTATTGACGTTTAGTGATAGTTCAAATATTTGTTTACAAATTTGACAAATGTCGGTGAATATGTCTTCCGCAAAAACTAAATATTTTTACGTAAAAACGTCTAAAATTACGGCTATTTGGATTTGAAAAATAGTTATTTGCACTTCCTCTAGGAACTAAAGCTGAATGGTGTCTTGCGGGCGGTGGGTGTGTGTGATGTGTTATGCTCAAAGCTCCTACTGTTACTCTTAGCTTTAAAATAAACGATTTATCTTATTAAATATATGTTTTATTGTTGACATTATACAATTTAATTTCGACTTCCCATAAAAAATATGCAATCTGCTGATCAAATCTACTTTGGGGAGCTGGATTATTTTCATATTTCGACTTATGTTCCTTGGGGAAAATTGTTCAGTATCATGTTTAAAATCATCGCTGCGGGAAAACAACCCCTAAAATTTCACACTGTTTAGTAATTTATTTCAGATAAATTAGAGGGATATTTTATTTATTTAAACTTTATTGCTCAATACAAAATGGTACAGTCAGCTGCAGAGAAAAGTAACCCCCCTGCCATACTATCATTATATGGCAGGGGGTCACGTTTCTCTGCTGCTGACTGTACAAAACGGTAATCCTTTACAATTTGTTTCATACGCGATGCTCTGGAGTCATACGGCATTGCACAAATCATATGTTGGAGACTTAGAGTACCTGCACGTACCCCACTGCATTGACTGCATTATTGACTTAAGTGTTGCGTTGTGATTATGATACCTTTGGCACCTCTTAACTTAAGGCGGCCACGCAATTCTTATCACAGCTTTGAGTATATTTCATTCATGAGCATCTCTACTCGTGGCAGGTTTGTGCAATCAGCTTGAGTGAGTCAGCCGGAGTTCTTCATTTCTCAAATCCGTGGAAAAGTCGACTCTTCAAAGTGTTAGAACCAATATCCGTGTAAAAGCAGAGTCGTAAAAAAGGTGCAAATCAGTGTCCGTGGAAAAGCAGAGTCACAATAGAACAACCGTAAACGGAAACATAGTGCACGAATGAAATTTCAGCAAGACAAAGCAATAACATATTTGGATTTAACTGTCAAACGTGACTTAGTGACAACAGGAAAAGAGATTCTTTTTAATCTGTGGAAGGCACAGACCTACCATCCTCTAAATGACGTCATCTTCGGGTTTAGCACTTTCAGCTAATTTTTTCGAAAAATAGGAGCAAAAGATCTTAAAATATTTTTTTTTGATTGTATATGCATTTTTCTACATATTGGATATCAATTTAAGGCTAGAGCCAAATATGAAATCTTGTCAATTGTAAATAATAATTCTTATACATAGATGGCGTTGTAAATATCGGGAGACGGCGTTTTGTATGGCAACTGAATGTCCTCTTGTTTAATTTGAATTGACTAGAAGTAACTATATTTGTTGCCTTTATATCGTTTAAGATCAAAGTTTTATTAAAGAGTGACTGCAGACGTTACCATGACAACGACGTTCAAAAAAAGTTATTTGACACTAATAACATTAACATATCCCTTGATATATTTACCCTGTGCAGCAGCGTGGAGAAGAGATTCTCAGCTGTGAGCAGATGGAAGCCCTCATCTTCTTCGTCTTCCTCGCCCGAGCTCACCGACTCGGCGCGCGCTGCTCTCGACGACCTATATAGACACACATTGACATTATTTAAGGATTAATTAACCTTAGTATAAAATACTCTACGTATACAATATATTTATTTTAACAATTCATAATTCGCACGTTCTTAAAGTGTTGCTATATGGTACTAAACCTTTCAAAAAATTAATGGTACATAGATCGTGAGTAACGTATCGTTACCAAACGTAGAAGTATAATTCGCTGTGAATCACAAGCGGTCTGACAGTCTAATGGATTAGGACGCTGTTCCGGTATAACAGAGACGCTGGTTGGATTCCGGCTTAGATTACAGTGGATCGCAATTGATTTTTTTTTCTAACTCAAACTGGTAACACCCGATAAAAATATGTTCTTCTTGTCTTGAGTCCGTACATGAGATCGAGTAATAAACGTGAGTAATAATCTAATAATTTCACTGTTTTATTTGGCTCCAATATATATCAGTGGCGCCAAGGATGGAATATTTTAAATTAAAAATATTGTGTGATGTTTTCGCATTAAAAATAACATAAATTCATAAATAACGATATAAATGACAGGATTAATAAAACATGCATTTAAAAGTAGTTCTCATCAAAATATGAGATTTCAGATCATATAATGGGTTTGGTTTTCTACGCTCTTTATCCAGATCATACCTTAAGCGGTGCATGTGGGTGTCGTCTTCCTCTTCGGATTCGCCGCCACTGACGAGGCTGCTGTAAATTTAACACAATTCATATTATAATAATATTAAAACAAGTTTCTTACAAAAAGTGGAAAATATTAGAGATCATTGAAATCTAGATATGCAGATATCGCAGATATAATTATTTTCTATATCTTAAATGGGATGTCCGTTTCCGAAACCCGGAGTGAGATACGCGTATAGGCTGCTAATAAAGAAAATGGAATTGCTGTTGATGGTAAGTTAAGATGAATCCTACGCTGGAGCGAGCGAAGAGATGCGGATGATAGCACGATCTGCAACACGACTATATAGTCCAATGGTGGAAACCATCGATCAGATTTATTTACGTTGATGCTGTAGGCTGAATGATGATTATCAGTAATTTTCTTTCATAAACAGGGATCGTGACTTCGTGACAACTCACAGCGACAAATGCAGGTATCTTAGCTACGTTTCTTAGATAGCCCTTGTAGTTTACCTCATGCGGCGTGACGTAGCGGTCGTTGTTGCTAGTGTACCTCATGCAGCGTGACGTAGCGGTCGTTGTTGCTAGTGTACCTCATGCGGCGTGACGTAGCGGTCGTTGTTGCTAGTGTACCTCATGCGGCGTGACGTAGCGGTCGTTGTTGCTAGTTTACCTCATGCGGCGTGACGTAGCGGCCGTTGTTGCTAGTGTACCTCATGCGGCGTGACGTAGCGGTCGTTGTTGCTAGTGTACCTCATGCGGCGTGACGTAGCGGTCGTTGCTAGTGTACCTCATGCGGCGTGACGTAGCGGTCGTTGTTGCTAGTGTACCTCATGCGGCGTGACGTAGCGGTCGTTGTTGCTAGTGTACTTCATGCGGCGTGACGTAGCGGTCGTTGTTGCTAAGTGTACCTCATGCGGCGTGGCGTAGCGGTCGTTATTGCTAGTGTACCTCATGCGGCGTGACGTAGCGGTCGTTGTTGCTAGTGTACCTCATGCGGCGTGACGTAGCGGTCGTTGTTGCTAAGTGTACCTCATGCGGCGTGGCGTAGCGGTCGTTGTTGCTAGTGTACCTCATGCGGTGTGACGTAGCGGTTGTTGTTGCTAGTGTACCTGATGCGGCGCGGCTTGGCGCTGCGCGTGCGTCGCGCGGTCTCGGGCTCGAGGCTGCGCTGGCGCGGCGTGACGTAGCCCTTGCCCTCCACGGCGATAGGGATGATGAACTCCCGCGCTGACTTTTTGATGGGCTCGCCGGCGCTCGAAAACGATTCGGCCGTGCTGCCTGTCGACTCCGTCGATGTTAGCCGTCTGGAAGCCGAAGATTATTATTGACATTGCGAAAATTCAGCAATACCATTACGGCTAATAAGATTAAAGCACAAAGGTTTTCATCACCCAGGAAGCAATGTGGGCGGGCGCTTACAAAGTGGAATAATGATCAAGGAGGATAGTGAACAGCCGTCATCTGTAACTACGGACTACATCGTGGTGATCCTTGGGGTCTTAGTCCAGCAGTGGACGTCATACAGGCGAGATGAAAGTGGATAAAGCAGCAAATACCTCAGCGGCGGCTGGCTGGGCTTGGGCGCAGGCGCGGGCGCGGGCGCGGGCCTGGGCGGCTCGGCGGGGCTCTCCTCGGCAACCGCGATCGGGATGATGCGCTCCACTGATACTCCTCTGTTGAATAAAATGAGCGTTTACAGACACTTTATACATTATATCTAGTCAAGACGCTTAATTAAATGTTTTGTCTATATATTTTCGGAATAAATCAAATAAGATTATTCTAGACTATTTTATAAGCGGATCTGACGATGTCTTTACTTGCAAATTGATATACGTCGGACTCTTAATTTATTCACTTCAGTCATTCATTCATTAACGGCGAGTCATCGGTTCCGGTTCCATACACCTGAGTATGTTAACGTGTCTAAAAAAAATGACAGACATTCAGCTTATTGTTACTCAAAATGTAAAATTGTATTATTTCCTTTTTTTTTACTCATATGCTATAATCTGTGAACAAGAACCCCGCGAATCATAATAAAAACGCATACGTTTTAGATTGGACCATCACTCTATACTCCTCTCTATGGTTTGCATTATATGCCACTGAACTATAATTAAATATTATACAACTCCGCGTAGAAGAAAATGAATTTAAAAAAAAGAACGCAGGTTTTTTGCAACTATTTTTTAACTGTTTTGTTTCATTTATTGTAGATTATCGGTTACTCGTAGAAAAAGTACTGTATGCAATAATTATAGAATAAGCTTTTTAAGTCTCGTAACTGAACTGGGCCACTCAGCAAGGTTCGTGGCCTAAACGCGGTACTCGACTGAAAAAGCATACATTATATAACGATTGCATAATAGTAGATTGTTTGACAAGGGGCTAAAACGACACTAAGTGATTATTTGGACGAGCTCACGAAGTGAGCGAGGACAAATATGTCTGAGTGTCATAATGGCTTTTAGTCACGTGTTAAACACTCTGCTTTTCACTTCGACTGCGAGAAAACAAAAAAGACTTAAGATTAAAATTGTATATTTCATGAAAAATTGCTCAAACTGGCAATTTGATCAGAAATTTTGGCCAATCTGATCAGGTTGGTTTGTTTGTTTTTAATTATTCGTAAATAGTATGTAGCTGGCCAGATTTTTTTTTTCAGTTTCATAGAAATTTGTATGGGATTAAATGGCTTTCTTTTAAACCCTAGAGGGCTAAATGTACTATTTTAGTCTCTCTTCGCGAAGCTAATATTGTTCAGAGAACAGAAAACATACTTGCATCAGCGTCAATAAGCAAGGCTAGCGATCTAGATGCAAGTAATTAAAATTGAGAGAAATATGCAGAAAAATAGCTGGTTCACGCATTGTCTGCAGTTTACACGTACAGTAGACAAGATAAATGTGTAGTAGTGTGCTGTAGGTGTTATTTGTATATATAGCGTAAGAATTAGAAATAAATCAGATGCCAAGTGTCCGTTGGTGTTTCACTACCTTCCCATACCCGAACCTATGCCTGCTCAGGGCTACTCTCTGAGCGTATACTCCCACCCAATCTTTAGACTAAGTTCCTCTCACTGTGGAAACCTTCAAGCCTTATTCGATCATTCTGAGTCTGGAAGATCGGCATTGAGAAAATCACCGTTCCAAAGACCCTATTCCTCCCCGTAGGAATCCATCTGTTACCTTAGGTCTCCTGGTAACAGATATCCTGGTTAAAGTCGTAAGTTAAGGTTAGGTAAGGGACTTAGGGCAGTAGGCTCCCTTGGCATAATCAACCCTTAATCTACGCAGTCTGTGCAGACGCACGTTGAACAATTTACTTACCAACTTACCTAATTTACCAATACCAATCTACATAAACCTAATTTACCTATACCAATACAAATCACCAGATTTGTATTTTGTTCCAATCAGGGGACCCTTATTCAGCGTGTGCCTGTACAAATATGACGTACTTTTTGAGCAGGAGAAGTGAAAAATACTAATTGTATTTTGCAAGAAATAAGGCTTTTTAGTGGTGTAATTGTGCAAGTGACCTGGGGCGGTGGTCCTCGACGCGGTGCTGTGCCTCGGTGCGGAACAGGCGCGGCGCGGCGGCCGACGGCGTGCCCGTGCCCAGCGTGCCCGGCGTGCCCGGCGTGCCCGGCGTGCCCGGCGTGCCCGGCGTGCTCGACGTGCCCGACGTGCCCAGCGTGCCCGGCGGCGTGCCCAGCGCCGTCACGCCCGCCGACGACGAGCGCCCGTACGGAACTGGCGGCTTGCCTGCACACCACCACACAGACAATTATTATTTGCCATCGGAAAACCTGCAAGCCCGACTAACATTCAATATGCAACATATTTATAGTACATGGTGTACCAACTGTGGTAAGAAGGGAATTACGAACGATAGAGTCTATTAGAAGCCCGATCTCAAAGGCGGAGGGATTTTAATGACTCGAGTTTGTAATCACCTTACTGCCCGTGAAACACACAATGTTTTGAATCACATTTGCGAGGAAATAAAAAAAATCAATACAAAAAATATATTTTGATAAAACGACAGTCAAACAAATTAATGGCTCTCGCTAAAAGAGATTAACAACTTTCACAATAACTCTGTCACAGATAATCTAAGAACTGCGTTTAGTTCTCAATCTTGACATGCCGTACTGCCAGGTCGACGAGTGTCCCATTGAGCTAATTATCACGTTTACCATTTCAAGGAGGTCATATCGATAAATTCGATGTCGACATTCAAATAAATATTTATTTATTAAAATATGTACACCCAAAATTCATTTTATTTTATGTTACTTGGCTTTAAGAAACCACTAATTAAGATGATCGAATAGAATTTTATTTGAAATGCAGTGTTCTTTTTCGATACTGGCCTATTTAAATCGCTTTAAAGTGATTCATTCCATGCAAATTAAAATTGCGGAAGTCTTATTCTGCAAATTGTATGACACTAGTAATTTACGTTTGACCACAAAGATGTCGCATTTAAAATGAACTTTAGAATATTAATTATAGTCAACCCCACCCAGACACAAAATTAGATAATAACGAACCATAAGTATATTACTTATATATGTCAACTTGGGGACATCACTAATTTTAGTTCCATGGACACTCGTATCTGCCACAGTGCATACAGCGCCAAAATGGCGATTATCAAATACGTACAAAAATAAATTGACTGCAGACAGTCCAGTGGAAATATATGTATAAAGGTCAGTGTATACATACCCTATTGCTAGTCTAGCACAATTCTAGAGGGATTTGGAAATATTATTTAATGCTTACATTACAGTAAGTCACTTTTACAAAAATTCTCCCCATAAGAGATTACCTTCCCTTTCCTTCTACCCTCTTTAGCACACGCACTAGAATTTACAAAGCTGGAAAGTTGTATAGAGTACGTATACTCTATACAACTTTCCAGCTCTCGTATACGAGAACGTATACCATTAAAATATCGTCAAAAAATAAGGACGGATTATTTGAAATTTTCACTATATCGAAACGATGAACGAAACAATAATGAAGTTGGCACCTGTTCTGATGGCGGTGGAGATGATATCGCGGGCGGCCCGGCGGCGGTTCTCCTCGCCCACCTTCGCCTCTTCCAGCTTCGCCATCGAGTTCTGAAGACTCCTGTAGCCAAAATACAACACTGTTTTAAACCAAATCGTTTATTTGCTCAAATTGTGGTACACGTTCAAAGATAATAAGAATGTAAATTACCTGATAAATATGATGTTATTTGCTATTTCAACTAAGCTAAATTATTTACTAATTCAATAGTAACGTTAGTTTGCAAATAGGCCACACTTGACTGTAATTTTCATACGCCCCCTATTCTGAAAGATCGATAAATAGCCGATGGCATCGTGCCAGTAGCATTTAAAAAGGAAATAATGACGGCACGTTCCACTCAGTGGATTGTACAAAGGCCTACGAAGCTGGAGGTCCCGGCCAGGAAATGCGTTTGTGTGATGTGCACGAAAGTTTGTTCCTAGGTCTTGGATGTTTGCTATGAATTTAAGAATTTTAATATTATGTATATCGTCACCTAATACAAGCTTTGCTTAGTTTGGGAGTAAGATTGTGTAAGATTGTCCATGTGTTTTTATTTATTATTTATTAAATAGCAGAGCTAGAGTGGGCTTACCTCCTGGCGTCCTGCAGCAGGACGGACGCGTCGACGGGCGTGGAGTGGTTGGGCTCGCTCTCGGTCTTCTTTACGCCGCCGCGGTTCAACTCCTCCACTGGCGCCTGTAGAAATAATGTAACAAAAAAACTGTTATTCCATTCCAATCGGAATTCAATTTTCATAGTTGTTTCGGCGAATTTCTTATGCAATAATGTTTATACGGGCTAAAGACAGCCACCATGGCTCTGCTAGTTTCCAACGAAAGTGCGCGTAGACGGTTACCTCCATCGACTCGGAAGTTGCCGGAGCTGTAGTTTCGCTTTACTTGTTCGAACCAAGTATTATATCGAGCCTTAACCCCTCGTATGCGATGTCAAAAAAAATCTAATCAAATTGAAGCTAAATGACTCTGCGTTCCGTGTCTAAGCATATGAGGGGTTAATAGCATAGTCCCTTGTTAAATCTGTACTATTATATCGTTGTAAAAATGAAATGACTGTACATTGAAAATTATTAAAAAAAATGTAATGGACTATTAGGAAGTCACCGAATCGTTTTCTTTATGTTTATATGTGTCGTTGTGGCTTCATCACGCCAAATCAACTAAACAGATTTCATGTATTATTGGTACACGAGTAGCTGGGTATCCACAGATGGTTATAGGATTCCTTTTACCCGACTACGAGAAAAAGAGAGGAGTTATGACTTTAAAAGGCACCTTTAATGAGTCTATACTTTAATAGCCGCTATGTATAAGTCAACATGTTATCTGGGTGCGGCTCAAGTGCGTTTCAACCGCCCGTTCCCGTATTACGAAATTTTGACGATTAGTCTTTCTGTTTGAAGTCCTGTCCAAATCACAAGTAGCGTTTATTTGTGAGCTCACAGATTAACGTTATTTGCCACTTATTAAGAAGCGTATAATCGTAAAAATCCTTTTAACACACGGGAACGGCGGTTAAAACGCTGCAGAGCCGCACCCATCTATACTATTATACTTGTAAAAAATGCAATGTTTGTACATAGAAAATATTCTCAAAGAAAAAGAAACGGGCTATTGAAATGTCATTGAATTGAAATGTATATTTTCATTATTTTTTGTATGCTATTTTTATGTGTCGTGCCTAAACGGCTAGACCGACTTCAGCTATTTTTTTACAGGGTTAGCTAGATCCACATTCACAGATGGTTATATGTTACTTTTTACCGAACTACGCTGAAGCAAAATTGAGAGTGACTTTTTCTCCTCCCCGAACGAAGTTAAAAGGTGCCATTTAGTTTTATAATGAAGCTAAATCGAACTTACTGGAGAGGGCTCGATGCCAATCTGTTGCAGCCTCACGGTGCCGTTGTCGGGACTCTTCGACTGGAGTTCGCGGTCCTCGCTCTGCGCCTTCGGCTTAGCGATCTTCGACACAACTGTGGAGGAAATAAAGTTGGTTGCTAATAGGCATGACGACAGGGTACAACGAAAATAAAATCTAATTAGTCCGTATTGTAGATAATAATTAAAAAATGGACACGTATTTTTTGTTTTTTTTTTTTCAAATTATTCGAATAATACTGAGATCGTCGGTTCGGCTCGTGACGTCACCACTAAATATAATATGTACCATACGGTGACGTAACGCGACATTTTGACTCAGTGTATCTCCGTTATTTTTCTATTAGGTACGTAAAAAAAGAAAACATGCGTGTCCAATATTTTTTAATTATCTACATACTTATTTATTGAAGTTTAGCCGCCATCCCTGTTATAAAAATACAGAAGTAATGACATTATTTTCTTTTATAACATAAGGAGGTAAATTTAATTTTTGACTTTTGTCGTTACGTTTGGAGCGAAATGTAATGTTGGACTGGAGATTTCTTTATAGCATTAAGTCTGCAATTTGTATGCCAATTTTACTTATTAAGGAAGGAAAATAAATAGGAGAGGAATATTATCATAAATAGTGTGCATTATTTTGCCGGAAAATAGGTGTTAGAGATCGGTCATTATAATTTTAGTAGTTATTCCTTAACAGAAGTAATACTTACCAGGTTTAGAAACGTTTCGTTTGACCTCGGGCGCCGCAGTGAGAGAAGCTCGTCTCTCAAATTGCTCTTTAAAGCTGCCCACGTTGCCACCTAAAAGTTGGTTACTGGTTGTTTATTCGTTTGTCCACATACATTGATAAAGGAGGTTTAATTCACAATCTATTACATTTTATCACATTGCAAAAAAATTATAAAATATCCGTGACGTAATGTGGACGGCTCCTTACAGAAAAGCCCTGGTGACTGTAAAGCTACTTTCTTGCATAATAAATGCAAAAGTGTGTTAAGGGGCTCCCAGCTCTGATAAACCTTCGATTCGTAGCTCTTTGGTTTACGCTTATCTGGTATAAACTTTTTTATCATAATCATCATTTGGCATAATGCATTTTTTTTCTGAACATGTAAACTTTTCAGGATCGGTATAAAACAAACGTAACCTAATGAATAACAGGATGATGCCTTGAAAATTTCTAGTTTCAAAAAAATACATTATGCCATGCCAATTGATGATTATGACAAGAATGTCTCTTAAATAATACACGGTTTTTAAAGAAAATACTTGCTAAGCGTATTTTTTAGGCGTTTTCATAATGAACAATTAGGCATAGCTTTTGAGTCTATTAAAGGTTGATTTATATACCTCTCCGTAAAAAAACATAAAATATGTTACAATTTCCGAATGTCAGAAAGTGTAAAATTGAAACCAAACTATCAGAATATATACCTTGTTAAAAAGGTATTTTCACCATTTCAGGGACTAGATATACAACAAAAACTATGAAAAATCGTACATTTTCGATTTTCTTATGAGTCGATATGATTTTTGGCATAGCGAGAGAACATGGATCGGAAACAGTTACTAGGTTGCTTTTATCTCGATAAATGCTCGCTTATTCGAAGAATAAGCAAACTTTATTTGCCAGGCAGGCAAAACTGCAGGAATATCTAGTCTACGGACGAGTTGCTTCACACACATCACATCGTCAGCCCATATACGTCCCACTGCCAGGCAACAGGCCTTCTCTCAAGGATGAGAGGAAATGGGCTGTAGTCTCCACGCTGGCTCAGTGCGAATTGAAGACTTCACATACACCCTTGGATTTTCTCGCAAATATGTGTCATGTATGTACGTTTCCTCACGATTTTTTCCTTCGTCGAAAACATAGCGGTAAATATCATATGACATTTCGTACATAAATTCCAAGAAACTCAGTTGTACAGGCCGAATTCAAACCCACCTCCTGTTTGAAAGTCGCACACTTGAACCACTTGGCTACCGGAGCGTGTTGCTTCAAACTATACGTAAGAGTGGTATTTCACTTGTTCAAAATCTTTGTGCAATGTGCATTGCGTCTTACATTTTTTTAAGCAAAATGTGGGACGCAAATACACATTGGACAAGTGGAATACCACCCTAATCCGTGTGATAATAACCATAACGGATTCATCGGTGCAACTCGGACTAAATAAATAAAATTTCCAGTACCTGGTATAGACAGTTTCTTGGGCTTCGGCTGCGGCTGCGGCGCGAGGGCTAGCGCCGTCAGCTGCTCAGCCGCCGCCGCCACCGGTTTGTCCTCGCTCTTCGGCGACACTGGCGACACTGGCGTCACTGGCGACACCGGCGACACCGGGGACTTGTCGTCGACCGACTTTTTCTTCACCGTAGGACGCTTGGCGGGCGTCTTGGGTTCCTCCTTTGGCGGCACTATGTCTTTGGTGGCGTCTTTGGCGAGCTCGACCGGCGCCGGCGAAATCGTCATCGTGGCCGAGGATTTGAGGTTCGGCTGCACCTGTGCCTGGAAATTGATTTCAAAATGTCAAGTGTCATGTAAATTTTAAGGATCACATGAGCATTTTTATCCGCTCGCTCGGTCGAAAATACTGACCCCTTCCGGTGTAGCGGGCTCCGGCGCGGGCTCGGGCTCGGGCGGGGCGGCGCCCGCCAGGCTCGCCGAACTGCAATCAGAATTATATTTTTAACATATCTATTGCAAGTGTTTTTTCTAAACTTCTTATAGTATTGTATGTTTTGTGTTTAATCCACGAGCACCGGCATAAATATTCCGCATAATTTATCAGAAACATTACAATAATCGTCGGGATTACTTAGCGTCGTATCATACAAGCTCTTACTGGCGCTCGGCTTCGTAAGGGGGCCTCGATTGATTACGTGAGCCGTTTAGGGGGGAGGGGATCAAATGGAATCACATTTCTTTTTCTGTAAGCAACAGTGTAAAATTGCAAAAAAATGGGTTAAATTAAGTGAAACATGTTTCTTCACAAAAATGTGTCTAAATCTTACACAGTCATATTTATCGTGGTTTTAAATAACAATATTAAGAAAATTATGGTGTTTTAGAACGAATCACACGTAAGCTAAGCGGACGAGGGAGGGGTCGAGCCAAATTCCATTTGGAAAATGACGAATGATGGAATTATCCTAACTAGGATACTAACGTCAGGGAAGCAGCAATAGGTTGGAGTGAGATGCTTCAACTCCCCTCCCACATTCAGAATGCTAAATTCAGCAAGTGTAATACGCGTTTAACCACCGTCCCTCCGTGTGCGGCTACCTGTGCACGCGCTCCTTCTTGCGGTGCACGGCGGCGGCGGACGCGGCCAGCTCCAGCTTGCGCTTGTTGTCCGCCACGATGGTGCGCGTCGGCGACGGCTTGATCGCGTCCTCGCCGCCCTCTGTGCGAACAGTACTTTATGACGTAAGTGCGGAAACTATGGCATTTCGCACTGGTCCCGAGGCGCCTTGACAGGAGCCGATAAGCGAGTAGGCAAGACTCGGAACGAGTGAAAATTACTCTTCCGCACGTGTATTAACAACGTATTTTAATACAATTGAGGAAAAATAACAAAACAGTAATTTAAAAGATACAAATTTTGTTTCGTTCATTCATAAGCTATGCGAATGAGGTTTCAAGCAATACGAAACCTGAGTTAATATTATTTTAAGCCATAACATCGGTGATTTATTTATTAAACACAAGCTTCTGCCCGCGACTTCGTCCGCATTAAATTCGTTTATCGCGGATAAGGGTATTTTTCCGGGATAAAAAGTAGCCTATGTCCTTTCTCGGGACTCAAACTATCTCGAGACCAAATTTCATCCAAATCGGTTCAGCGGCTTAAGCGTGAAGAGGTAACAGACAGACAGACAGACAGACAGACAGACAGACAGACAGACAGACACACTTTCGCATTTATAATATTAGTATGGATTCATACCGGCCATGAGATCGAGGATCCTCTTCTCAGCGGAGCTACTGGGCTCCACCATAGCCATGGAAGCCGAAGTCGTCAGCTCTGTGCCGCTCTCCGAGGGTCCCAGTTCGCCCTGCAAGTGACACTAGCATTAACAAGAGGAATAAGGTACATCTAGCAAAAAAACACACGTGCGTGACGAGATGTCATTCTCTCTCCGCCGCCAGCATCTCCGCCATCTCCAGACTACGGAGTGTCGGATGTAGGAGCGGTAGTGGAGTGTACCTCGTCGGGCACCACGACGGAGTTGGTGGGCGCGGGCGGCGCCAGCGACAGCAGCAGGTCGAGTCGCACCGGCGTCTCCGCCGCCAGCATCTCCGCCATCTCCAGGCAGCCCGTCTCGCAGCCCGTGTTCACCCACCTGTAAACACCGACATTACACTGTCACCGCCATACCGAACCACAGGCACATGCAGCACAACCTCATATTCATAGCGAATTTAGAGGCATATTGTGGGGTGTGACCTCCACCAATATGCGGGGTGTAGCAGATGGTGGTATAAAATAAATTGTGTTTTGTATTCAACGTCTGTCTTAAGACTTAAACCTAATGACATAAAGCTGGAACGAGACAGCTGACGTTCCTAATTTCGAATATATACTACTTCTTTCGAATAATTACATACGGCCTGTCTCGTCATACGGTCATGGTGAAGGATTAACACCTTCACAATATGTAGGAAGTCGATTGCAGTGATACCTACAAGATAAATTATTATGGTATTACGTGAGAAAATAATTGGGGGTCTTTCAATTTACGAATAATTCAGTCACTATAACTTCCGCTTACATCAAGTCAAAGCACAAAATTGTAAAATGTGTGTCATCTTTGAGCAAAAACTTACGAGTGGTCGCAGATATACACGATGTCCGCCCGCTTCACCGGGTCTACCGTCAGCATGTCTCGGATCAGGGGCGACGCGGCTATAAATAACATAATTTACTTATTTACATGAAGAACCAACAGCTTAAACTATGTTGTCAGTAAGTACCTTAGAGAGTAATGAAGAGCCAATTACGTTAGTATTTAATATTAAGTTAAACAATACACACAAACGTTACGTTATGATTTGCACTAAAATACAAAATTCCAATGTAGAAACAGTAACGGTTGATGATCTTTATCAAGACAAGAAGTCGTTCGAAAAGACTAGGGTGTCATTTTTCTGTAACCTAGGGTGAGCCATTCATTGTTATTTCTGGGATTTAAGACTTTTGCGCAAAGAGTTTCTATTTTATTACATTATCACAATAAAATGTTTTTTTTTTTACATTTTACGTTAGATTTCAGACTTCAGTTGGAAAAATATTAACTGGATACAGATGCAATGCAAAATCGATGTAGTTTTCTGTTTGTTGGCCTGTGACACGCGCCTTCACCTACTGTCCGTAAATATTAGAATTTCTTCTGATTTCTTTTTTCGATTTACGTCAAATGTTCTGGAGCGCTGGTAAACCCACAATAATATGACTCCTAGCCGGCGTGTCGCCGTTTAGCTTAGCAAACTTGGCTGACATACTACCGTGTGTTTGGAACACAAGCTAATGGGACGTATATTACAGAAAGCTTTTTTTTACATTCTGAAATATGAAAAGGAGTTTACTTGACGGGTTCTTGGGTTCGTAGTAATCGCCGTTGCTGATCTGTCGCACCAGCCGCTTGAAGTTGGAGCCGTCGAAAGGCATGGCACCGTAGACTAGAGTGTAGAGCAATACTCCTAGCGACCAGCAGTCCACCTACAACCACACGATTGTTATGAAATACGAAACTTGGAAGTGTCGGACAGTTTCCCGAAATCTTCATGGACGGCGCTGGCGCTTGCAACGACTACTTGCGATTCATGGCGAGGAATGTGCTGAAGGTCACATGACCTTCAGCACATTCCTCGCCATGAATCGTTGACAAAAAGCTAACAAGACTATCACGATTTCGTGCCCCGTAAACATTATACAATTAAAAAAAAACGATATCTTTGTGTTTCCTTTCTGGGCCAGATGACAGTGATGACTTCTGAACTATTTAATACAGGCAATGCGAACGAAGAATTAGAGTGTCGTCAATACCGCTGCACCACGCCTTAAGGTGCGTCCACATTTGTATCATTTGCCCGATCAGATCTTTGTCCCGTGGCATGATCGCGTGTTACGATCACGCGTTTGGACGTTTCCTCGTCCGATCGCTAGAAATCCATGTTGCTACGCGTATCATACACTTAGATCGGACAAGCGCGGCGTGATCGCTGCGCCGACAGTGAGCGTCCAAGCAGCGAGATACACAGTCATGCCACGCCACGGTGATCGGATACGAGCAAATGATACAAGTGTGGACGCACCTTTAGGTATCGTCAGACGACGGCGGAATAACGAATCAGCAGCTGCTCTGCCCCCCGTCTCGCCGCTCGCATACCTAAGGCGCGGTGCAGCGGTATTGGCGACACTATAGTCATTATTGTTCCGAAAAGTGTTTAGTATTACTTTTTTATCGACCTTCCCTAACCTGGGCAGGTTTCGTTTAAAGTTTGTGACGGAATCAATACCAATACAATTTATAAAGCCTAACAAAAACAATTTCTTGAATGTATAGGTTAGTGATTCCCATTTCCAAACAAAATTCATATCTTACATATAAAAATAATACAGTATATTATTTGTATTATGTTTAACATTTCAGAGGGTAGGAAGGAGATTTTAAAAGAAGGATGAGACAACACCTAGCTCTTCAGGCCGGGCGTAAGCCAAAGCATGAGAACTTACCTCGGGTCCAATGTATGGCGTTCCTTTGACAATCTCCGGCGAGGCATACAGAGGTGAACCACAGAATGTTGACAGCAATGAGGTCTCTTTGAACACATTTGACAAACCAAAATCAGCAATCTGAAAAAACAAACGATATAAAACATACGTCTCCTGCGCTGGGTCGGATCACAGTCAGGAACAAAAAAACGACACAACACTGCCAAATTTCACCATATATTTTGTGAGTGTTGAATGAAATTTACTTTATTTCAAAATTACATTGGTGAAGGTGTTTTATTTTATGGAAGCATATAATCTACCGATTAGAGCATGCAATAGTGGGCTTGATTGACATAATATAACACAATGCTAATACGTCAAATACATTAAATATTTAACATGATTATGATAATCTATACTATTATAAATTTGTAAAAAAGAAACATCTACAAACTTCAAAACATTTTTGAAAAAATATTGAACCGGGCTGTTTGGAGGTCACTGAATCGAAAAATGTTTTGCTCGACATGTTTTGGTATATTCCGAGGACCACACTTGTGTGACACGTGTGGATCCCATACAGAAGGGCAACGTTTGACGTGAATAATTGCTAATGTAATCTGCATAAATCATAGTGTTAGCGGGCCATTAGTGCACATGAAAATTTATTAAAAAATTGTCCATGAAAATACTAACCTTCGCGCTGCCCGTGTCGTCCAGCAGAACGTTCTCCAGTTTCAAATCTCTATGGCATATTTTATGTATATGGCAATAATAAACAGCGGTCGCGATCTGACGGAACAACCTGTAATAACCATAAACATAAGAATGAATACTTAAACATAATAAAACTGCTATATAGTTCAACGACAATCATAGTTTAATCGTAGTTTGTACCATTCTGTTGGAATCACTTTAAACTCAATACAGTTAGCCTCAAGAAAAAACACCGTTCAAGTTGTTTTACAGTTCAAACATATCTTCGCTAGGTACCCGTTAAAAAAGTAGAGAGAAGATATTTCAATAACGCATTCATAAACATCGTGACATAGGGTCTATTCCCATACTAAGATAACCCATACCAAGATATTTAAGAATGCGATCATAATTTAGAATTTTTGCAGGTGACTGTAGCTACTCCAGATTATCATCCTAATTCATACGTAGGTGGTACTAATTGGCTATCACCTTGCTAAATAGTGAAGCTTGAACATATAGAATAGTAGAATCTTCCTGCAACTTTATCCCCGAACCGTCAGGCACCGGTAAAGCGCTGGCCAAACAAATCCTAACAGCTTGATCTTATCATTTTTCTTAGAATTCTGACTCCGGCACGAAAAGTTGAGTTTACTATTTTATAATACCTACTATACAGTATATAAAGATTGAAATTGCAAAAAGCAAAATACAAAAAAACCATTGTAACACCTCACGATCAGTTACCAATTATATAGGCTATAAAAAGTGGCCGAGTATTTGGGAGAGTACTAATAGATAAACGTAGAGTTCAATTTTAGTAACAATTACGTGGTAAAATCTTGTCGTAATGTTAAATGATATTCAACTAACTAAATAAACTACTTACGCCTAGTGATAACCAGAACTCACAAAAATATCTTAAACTCTCCACCTGTATCTCGCTACTGAAAGTTTTGACGTACGAGATTTGTTCTAAGTACTTATGTATTGCTTAGGAGGTTTCTTAATTTTGTCTGTAGTTAATCATGATGAAGCGTACCTTCTTGCTTCGTCCTCTTGTAATACTTTCTTTTGGCTGAGGTAGTCGTACAGTTCTCCTCCAGAGCAATACTCCATCACGAGGATCATTTTTTCACTATTTTCAAATACTGTAAACAAACATTATTATTAGCAAACAAAACAATTATTCTATACAAACAACACTATTGTCGGCATTATTAGCATTCCGTTTTACCGTACCTGAGAATCTAGATTGTACTTAAGGTGCTAATGATCGGGCTGAATACGCTACTGGTTCTTTTGATTCTACTTGAAATCAATAATATACAAAATTACAGAGACAATGTCGCAAAGTAATCTGTAATATTAATAATCATCATCATCATCATTTCTGCCATGAACCATCACCATTTCAGTAATAATAACACTATCTAAAATAGAAGGGTGGTCCAAAAAATATCCAACTTAGGCTGGGAAATTAAAAAAAAAACAAATGTTCGAAAGCTACGACAAAATTGGACCACCCTCGTATGTAGCTCATGCCATTAGGCTTGCACGCATCCCGATCAATGGCGTCTGTTTTTAAGAAATGCTGTGGTTGTGGTTGTTGATATCAGTTTAGCCGATTTGGCGTGACGAAACCACAACGACACATACAAACATAAAAAAAAAAAACAAAAAAATATTTATGCACTCAGTGAGTATTGTCAGTTTTAATATTTTTTTGATCATATCTTTAATGTGCAGACATTTCATTTTTACAACTTTATAATAATTAGATATAAATACCATTTCAAATCGAAGCAGTATTGCTAAGTGTCAATATTTAAAATAGATTTCTTGATACCTATTATAAAGTACTAACTAAGAATGGTAGGGGAGTAACGATGCCTGTTAAGAACCATTAAAACCAGAAGACTTGATATGACATGACGGGTTCCTTAAAAGCACCATCGAGGGAAAAGTTGAAGGGAAAAGAGGAAGACCAAGGCGCACCAAATTTTCACAAGCAAAGGAGAAAGTGAACGTCAGGTCGTATCAAAAATTCAAGTATCTGTCCGAAGGCAGAGAGCAGTGGCGGTTACTCTACCGACAAGAGCGTAGCTTAAGTTAAATTAACGATACCTTCATAAATATGTACAATGTTGGGGTGCCGCACGGAAGACATGATCTGCACCTCGCGGCGGATGCGCACCAGGTCCGCCTCCGACTCGATCTTGCACTTCTTGATGGTCTTGATTGCCACCTCCTGCCCCGTCTTCTTGTTGATGCCCAGCTGGACTTTTCCATATGTGCCTTGCCCTAGTTTTCTTACTATATCGAATCTGAAATGTACAAATTGAAATTGCATGGTCTGTGTTGGTATATAAAACTTTACGCGGCCAATAGAATAATTCCTGTCATCTTTTATTTATTATTTTACTAGAAGGTGCAACTTCGTCAGCGCGGAGAAAAAAAAGATAGCCATCTTTTTTTTTTAGTGTAGCCGAATAAAAAGTATCCTATTCCTATAACCATCTGTGGATGCCCAGCTTCCCGTGTATCAAAAATAGTTGAAATCCGTTACGTCGACTTGGCGTCATGAAGCCACAACAACATATACAAACATAAAAAAAAAAACGATTCTGTGACCTCCAAATAGTCTACAATTTTATTTTTTTGAAAATATCTTCTTTGTACGGACATTATTTTTTTACATCCTTATAATACTATAGAAGTGAGTAACTCTTGTAAGAATAGCACGCATAAATATCTGTCGCGACTCTATTTATAGGGCTGTTGGGAGGTGTCAGATACTTTCGCCCGCTTTGTTATGGCAGACATTGATGCTGGTGTCTGTACACGTGCAGTGGCGTGCACAGAGTGTTTCTGTGCCTGTATGAAGCCATGGTCGTTCAGGGTATGCAGTGCCTTTATGCCTATATGGGCCGCACGCCACTGTACACGTGTACAGTGAAACAAATAGACTATGCATTACCTTATAAACTTGTAACACAAAAGCAGATATCGTCATATTTATTCTCGAAACTAGTTAGCAATTGAAATGGAAATATATTTTCGATAATGTTTTACTTAAGTTTAATTAGACAAATGCTACACCGAGCGATTATTTTATAGATACAGTCTGTCGTCAGTCAGTCAACAAAAAAATATAGTCCTCTGCTACGGGATTATTCCCTGTTACGCATTGTATAGCAATATCTGCTTGTTTATCAACTGTGCAATAAATTCGTGAGATGTATCGGATACGGGAGATTTGTGATCACTCGTGCTACTAGCCACGATATACAACAGTAAGAGTATCGCTTCTCAACTTGGCTTATCTGTGATAATAATAGTGAGTGTAATGCGCGATCGGCGCGTGGGCCGTGATCGATGCGCAGGCGCGGCAAGACGGCGCACTCACGACGTCGACCACCACTAATCAATTCGACACTGTTCGTGTAATGCGAAAATAGATAAACGAGAAATAAAACGTGATTGAGGCAAGTCTCAATACCTATTTGGATCATAGAAAGATTGTAACGCTTGCGAAATATATAAGCAGGGGGAAATCTTAATCAAATCAATTTAAGTTCCGTTTTCTCTGGTGGTTTCAACGACTGGTTACGCCTGTCAATGTCGTCCATTTGACAGACGTAAATAGACGTTAATCATCCATTAGCAGCTAACAGAGCATGGGGAAATTGGGTCTCAGTTACTATGATATTGTTTCAGTTTTAATACGTGAAAAAAAAAAGTGACTTATTAGAATTTTGATTTTGGTACCCCGGCATCATGCTTAATTCCGAAGCGAAGAATTGGCTTCTAGGAACGCTACAATACTCACATCAAGCTGTTTAGTCTAGTACGACAGTTTACTATTATTGTCGAGTAGGTAAGTGTCAAGATTGCCACAGAGTGGAGACCCGATAGCTCTAAACGGAGATGCGGCAGAACTCATCGGCGATGGCGGGATGAACTAGACTTCTTTCTTAAGGAATGGCCAGAAACCGCCCAGGACAGAGAACATTGGAAGAAGAAGGGGGAGGCCTTTGCCCAGCAGTGGAACATGACGGGCTCAGAATAATAATAATAATAATAAAGTAAGTGTCTTAAGTTGCGACCTCGCGCGGCGACAGACAGACACATTCTATGAATTCTATTTCGAGCCTTGAACTCAAGTAGGTACATATACTAACTGAAGTAATTTAGAATAAAACAATTTAACGGATTATATCGCGTATATTATCTCATTTTAGTTCCCGACGTTTCGGAAGCTTTCCAGCTTTCCATGGTCACGGGTGGACTGAGAAAAGATGTATTTTCCTCTGTCAAAGTTACAATTTGTGCAAACTACCCATTTTTTGAAAAAACACAAATAAAGGTGTACATACATGCCCGATGGGCCTAAGCTGTAAAGACAGTTACATATGTGCCAGAAGGGCTTAATTATTTTATTCTAATAATTTACCGAGCAGCACAAATGAGGCGTACTGAGGAGAAAAGAAACGCTGCAAAGAAAAACTCCCAGGCTACCTCATTACTAATTATAATATTTAAAAAACAGAGACTATTAAACTACTTTTAAACAGATAAGATATTTTATATAAAATATCTTTATAAAATATCTTATCTAAAAGTAAAAGTTTATATAAAATATCTATCATAACGTCGGGAACTAAAATGAGATAATATACGCGATATAATCCGTTAAATTGTTTTATTTCAATGAGTAATAATCGCGGAAACAGAAGAAAATATGAAGTAATTTAGGTTTGTAACATCTATTAAGGTCATTTTCCAGTGCAGCGTAGGTTGACTCAGAATTTAAACTAAGTTTTTGTTAAATACAGGTTATTTGTTGATGACAGTTTATTATGGGTTCGTCGAAACCTAACCAACAACATACGAACTAGATTTCAATATTCTAGATTTTCGTGAGAAGAAGATATTGTAAGATTTGTTCAAAAGATCAAATCTCATCCAAACTTGAGTGTACTATTACATTTAGGAGAAAAACGCTCTTGTTTTGGATAAAACAGCCATTTTCCCGTAAGAGAAAAAAAAATCGTAAAGGTAAAATTTGAACCTAATAATTTTGCTAATGCCACATAATTATACGAGTAACCGTTATGCCACGTAATTGTCCGTTTATGAAAAACTGGCTATTTGAGATTTTGAGGCAACACATAAAAAGTATTAAAGCAAAATTGCTTTCTTTGATCTCAAATACTACGAAATGTCATTGACATAGGCATGCGTGACGAATAACTTGCCTAGGGTAGCCAACCCTACTATATTAGAGACGTACTATATTATTAGGAGTTCAAATACTATATATATATAGTAGGCGAAAATAGCTAAAAAATATATATAGAAAGCGGAACGCAGCCTTACACTTTTCCTTCAATTACCTCTGTCACTGTAAAAACTTTGTCTAAAATAAAAATATATAATTATTAAGGCGAAGAGCAGCAAAACATATTGATTGACAAAACATATTATATTGTTTTATTTTTTTGCCATCTCGCTACTATATTTTTAGGGGTAAGCTTCGAAAATACTATATATTATATTATATTAATAGAAAAAAGATGGTAACCCTAATCGCCACACCCGTTGCCCAGACAGTCATCGTTTATCGAAACTCTAAATGTCAAGGAAACCTACAGGAATGCCATTAGGCTAATCAAGAGTCGATACGGTTCGAGAGAATATATGTCGATTGACGAAATTTAGAATGTTAGATATCGTTAATGAAATGGCGCGGAATGACGTAGGCAGCTGTAACAGCAACCTTTACGCCCACGGACACCAGGCGTCGTAGGATGGCGAGTACAGTCACTTTCAATCAACTAACAGTGTCTTAACATATTATACATCAGAGGGGTTACTCCGAAACTCGAAATTCAACGTTCTTAACGTGCCGTCCCTCCCGCTCTCATGTTAAGCTGTATTTGAGTGAGCCAGATGGCGCCATACGAACTTCGGTTTTCGGGTTTCGGAGTAGTTCCTCTTTAATTTACACATGCTATTAGGGGCCCGTTTCACAAAAGCTTGTAACTTGTATTACAAGCGGAAATCTCTTTCCAACAATAGGTATGTATTAAAGAGACTTCCACTTGTAATAAACGTTACAAGCTTTTGTGAAACGGGCCACAGGTCTTCCATATCGATTCTGTCTATTTGCGATGAACTTCGAAAGTCATATCATGGATTTTTGACAGGTATATAAGCGCTCGAAGGAACCGGAGAGAAATTAAAGGGAAGTTTACAAAAAGAACAAACTGCATAGGTGACAGATTTTCAAGAAAAAAACGAAATAACTACAGTTTTCTATTACCTGTCTTAGCCGAATATTTGGAAAATAGTATAGATAAATGGCAACAAATTACGGAAAGCACCTTCATTTGTTTTAATGATCTTTTTATTGTAGTATTAGAATCATAATCACTATCAGTTTCGTTTATATTTATCGTCTATTTCGCGGTTATTGTTTTCAGTATCCACTTTTTAGTGGTGCATTTATTTTTAGGGGTACCTACTTATATATATTCAATAGAAGGCGCCCGCAACTTCGTTCGCGGAGGAGAAAAAGTCATACCCTTCATTTTTTATTCAGCGTAGTCGGGTAAAAAGTATCCTATAACCATCTGGCGATACCCAGCTACCCGTGTACCAAAAATAGGTGAAATCCGTTTAGCCGATTTTGCGCGATGAAGCCACAACGACACATACAAACATACATAAAACCAAAAAAAAATATTTTTCGTTTTAATGACCTCCAAATAGTCCATAACAATCATTTTTTTGAAAATATCTTCAATGTACAGATATTTCATTTTTACAACTTTATAATAGTATCTGACAAATGGTCATATAATTGGGGTAAAATATCGTTTTCACCACCATGGCATCAATAACGCACATCTGCTAAAAATGTCAATTATGTTGGTATTGTAAACATCCCTTCAATTGAAAAAAAAAAAACAAAGCAAGCAACAAGGTAGGTATTTCCCAGCTACATATTGATAGAAAATGTGAGAATTACCTCTCTTATTTAGTTCTATTTTGTATGCACGTACGTAGTAAACGTGAAAGATTCTGGACTAATATGGTATACTTAAAGAAGTAAGTACTACATTAGACCTTATCGAATTCTTCTTGTGGAGGTGCAGTGCATCCTATAACGACCACGAACTCTGCGCATGCCGTGTCCAAGTAGGTTTTATTGAACACTGTCCTTACGTAACTTAATATTGAGCGTTTCTACGCCAACCCACACGTATAGATCCGGTGAATAACCTAACAAAAGATCTAGAGCTCCACAGACTCGACGTAGCTCGTTACTCATGAAAAATGTATCGAAACAGTAAAATAGCGTGCTCCAACTTTTATAGTTTCGAGACTGGTGTGCCAGGCATTTTGCTGTAAACCTAGTCGTAAAAATCGTATTGATAATATAAATTGTAAATAAATCGTTAGGCAGGCGTAGTATAACGAGAATATTTAATTTAAGACATTATTCCTACGAGTATATCCTTTCTTCGTCCCAGCGCAGAATTATGAAAAATATTTTTCAAAATTGTAGATGATAGATTCCATATTTTTGGTTTCGCTGTTTCGTTTTCAACGTCATTTTTCGCATCGAGATTAGTTTATGACCCAGATGTTACACCGCGTGTTCCCGCAATAATGCACTACCAACCTGTACAGGACTGAAAAGTTAGTTACCTCTCTGTATGGACCGCAGGTGGTGGTCGTGCAGCCGTACGTCAGTTGGTGTTCTAATGCCATCAATGACGTTGGACCGGTTGTTCCCCGCTAATGTGTAGTGACACTACACTGGACTGAAGACCTAGTCACCTCTATTTCAGACTCGAGACCCAGAGAGTGGCCGCGTAGCTGGACGTCACCGGTGGTTTCGATGCCGTCCATGATGTTGGACCGCTTGTTCTCCATCATTATGCAGTAAGCCTGCACTGGGTTGAAGAGTTAGTCACCTCTGTTTGAGCCGTAGGCTGTGGTCATGCAGCCGGACGTCACCGGTGTTTTCGATGCTGTCCATGATGTTGGACCGCTTGTTCTCCGTCATTATGCAGTGAGCTTGCAATAGGTTGAAGAGTTAGTCACCTCTGTTTGAGCCGTAGGCTGTGGTCATGCAGCCGGATGTCACCGCTGTTTTAGATGCCGTCCATGATGTTGGACCGCTTGTTCTCCGTCATTATGCAGTGAGCTTGCACTGGGTTGAAAAGTTAGTCACCTCTGTTTGAGCCGTAGGCTGTGGTCATGCAGCCGGATGTCACCGCTGTTTTAGATGCCGTCCATGATGTTGGACCGCTTGTTCTCCGTCATTATGCAGTGAGCTTGCAATAGGTTGAAGAGTTAGTCACCTCTGTTTGAGCCGTAGGCTGTGGTCATGCAGCCGGATGTCACCGCTGTTTTAGATGCCGTCCATGATGTTGGACCGCTTGTTCTCCGTCATTATGCAGTGAGCTTGCACTGGGTTGAAGAGCAAAGCTACTGTTACACATGCTCTAAAATAGCATGCTAAAAAGCATGCTATTGAGTATGCTCAATATGAGCATGCTTATGAGCAGTTTACATTTGCTAGCAATAGGCATGCTAGTTTTAATTATGCTCCTGAAAAAGCCTGCTCAAAGCAAACACTCCAATACACATGCCATTTTATAGCATGCTCTCTCCCTCCCTGTCAGTTCAAACAAAGCTATGGACGATCTAACAGCTATCCGTATGGAGCTGAATAAGATCATCCTTTTGCTGGCAATGCAATGCATCCAGAAGCTTATGTCAGCTCGGCAAAAAAGAAAAGAAAGATTTGGGTTCGTTATTGGATATCTAGAAGACAGGACTTAGGAGCAAGATTTACAAATTTGAGCGTTTTTTCGTCGCCCCAGCGAGACATTTTGCGTGAAATGGTGCGCACGCACCTGTTGCGAACGACTGATCGATACTAGCATGCTCAATAGGCAATCCTGTTCACACGCGCTAAAAGCACGCCCCCCTCCACCCGCGCTGCAGGTAGCATGCCCAAAAATCGCACGACAGTTGATTTTTGAGCAAACTCAAAATGAGCATGCTCATTATTAGCAATGTTTCGACACACATACTACTAAGTAGCAATTGCTAGATAGTGGCATGCTTTCGTGCTAGTAATCAGCATGTGTAACTGTAGCTTTAGTCACCTCTGTTTGAGCCGCAGGCGGTGGTCATGCAGCCGGACGTCACCGGTGTTTTCGATGCCGTCCATGATGTTGGACCGATTGTTCTCCGTCATTATGCAGTGAGCCTGCACTGGGTTGAAGAGTTAGTCACCTATGTTTGAGGCGCAGGCGGTGGTCATGCAGCCGGACGTCACCGGTGTTTTCGATGCCGTCCATGATGTTGGACCGATTGTTCTCCGTCATTATGCAGTGAGCTTGCACTGGGTTGAAGAGTTAGTCACCTCTGTTTGAACCGCAGGCGGTGGTCATGCAGCCGGACGTCACCGGTGTTTTAGATGCCGTCCATGATGTTGGACCGCTTATTCTCCGTCATTATGCAGTGAGCCTGCACTGGGTTGAAGAGTTAGTCACCTATGTTTGAGCCGCAGGCGGTGGTCATGCAGCCGGACGTCACCGGTGTTTTCGATGCCGTCCATGATGTTGGACCGATTGTTCTCCGTCATTATGCAGTGAGCTTGCACTGGGTTGAAGAGTTACTCACCTCTGTTTGAACCGCAGGCGGTGGTCATGCAGCTGGACGTCACCGGTGTTTTAGATGCCGTCCATGATGTTGGACCGCTTATTCTCCGTCATTATGCAGTGAGCCTGCACTGGGTTGAAGAGTTAGTCACCTATGTTTGAAGCGCAGGCGGTGGTCATGCAGCCGGACGTCACCGGTGTTTTCGATGCCGTCCATGATGTTGGACCGATTGTTCTCCGTCATTATGCAGTGAGCTTGCACTGGGTTGAAGAGTTAGTCACCTCTGTTTGAGCCGTAGGCGGTGGTCGTGCAGCCGGACGTCACCGGTGTTTTCGATGCCGTCCATGATGTTGGACCGCTTGTTCTCTCCCACCACCATAGTGACTGCAACAAAACAGAATCTCGTGAGTAACGTGAACAGCACGAAGAGGAATATTCATGTCATCTTTCTAGTATGGTTTTCCCATTCAATGCATTTAAATAAAATAAGTGAATACATGACAGGGACATTGTTACGCAAATCGACCTAGTCCCAAACGATGGTATGATAGAATCTAATTATTATTAGCTGCTAACCAACAAATTTTAACGGTAATATATGTCTTTGTTTTATTTGTAACATCATTAATGTTTAGTTTTAAAGCGCCATCTAGCTTTTGCCCGGAAATCTCCTTGCAGTCGGCGTACGACCCAAAGTATAGCGTTTGTCATCCTCTTGCTTTAATGATCCTGGTCTAGAGGTAAGAGACTAAGAAGGTAAATACATAATACTACTTAAATGTACGAGTACCAGGCTGTATTTTATAAGTAAGATAACCTTACGTAAGTTGTCGATATATGTATGAGACTAGTCTATAATTTCCAATTTCAAAATTCAAGTACTTGTATAAGCGACACTAGGATATATGTCACCTTTTACATTTAACCTAAAATGGAGATACGGTTGTGGTCTTCTTCCAAATCTTACTGTCATTCGTAGCGCACTCTCCACACAAAGAGTATCGGGGTTCTCGATACTTCCGGACTTGCTAGTGATCCGGTTACTTATCTAAGTTAGCACTTTGTTAGTATGTCTTGCAATGGATTCCGGAAGCATTCCTATCGCAACCGGGTAGTAATAAGTACGTATCAAAACGTAAACACCCTCTCTGCAGATTGCAAGATTAGCGTAAAACTGGCACTACCGAAGCACATTCCGGAGCCGGGGAAACACCTCACCCTCGTCATCGCCACACAATCGCTCACGACTCGTTACCCGTGGATGTCATCATGCCGCGTTTATAACTTGGCATGGAGACCACTTTTCCTGCCAGGGGACTTGTGATTTATTCGCTGGCACTCGCTTCAATGTTAATACTAATGGATGCACCTGAAGGACCTAAGAATGTATGGAGCGCAAATGCGGTTATTGCTTTTCGGTTCTGGGTGGGAAGGGTGCGAGGCGCCACCGCGCGGAACGTCCGATTTGAGAAGCAAAGCATGTCGTTCCAATCGTGTCGTAGTGAAATTATGATAATGCGCCTTGACTTCATACATGAGTTACATACAGAATACCTGGGAGAGCGTTTTCGCAAGCGAGGTAACATGCCTTCTGTCCACGGTATGGGTATATGCAGCTCGTGAAAGTTCACTCATTAGACGGATTAGGCTGGATGCCGATAGGCAGGATGCAATTAAATCTAGCATGATGACTCTAATATTTAGGGACCCTTCTGAGGCCCCCTGAAGCGAAACTAACGCTTGCATATATGATCCTATGAACGCAATCATTTTATGAATGCTATTGTGTAGTCAAATAGTTGATCACAGTACATCTGTTTTTGCGTTTCTGCTATTCAATTTTAATATAAACTTAATTTTACAATAATTTTGTATGTATTATTTATATTGATAGATACAAATGTACCTTATTGTATTATCATCCGATTCACATTACCAAATTTCATTGAAACGTACTACGACTACGGTGTGACTATACTATGACTACATACTCCCTTTGATTTGATTCTTACTTTACTTACATTGATGATAATCTATACTATTATAAAGTTGTAAAAATTAAATGTCTGTACATTGAAGATATTTTCAAAAAAATGATAGTAGCGGACTATTTGGAGGTCAATGAATCGAAAAATTCGAAAAAGGCTTCATCCATCACGCAAAATCGGCTAAACGGATTTCAACTATTTTTGGTACACGGGTAGCTGGGTATCTCCAGATGGTTACAGGATACTTTTTACCCGACTACGCTGAAGAAAAAAAGAAGGGTTATAATTTTTTCTCCTCCGCGAACGAAGTTGCGAAGTGCCTTCTAGTGATGATATAAAGATGCTTGAATAACGTGCAAGTCAAGAAGAAATATAAAGGCAGAATTTTCTCATTGTTTGTTGTTTGAACTTCCGTTCCTTAAAACTTTACACTTGGTGCTCTAATGCACCTGCAATAAGATATAAAAGATCTGGGTCAGAGCACTATAAACTCCCACTGCAGCAAACTAGATACAAGTCAAGTACAAAACAACTGGAATAATGTATGTTCTCACATTTACTGCTTTTATTTGTTGAATTACAGAATAGTTAGTGTGCTGAAAAATGTAGTGAGGGCGCATGAAACCTCGCTGTTGTAATGTTTTTAAGAGGGCTGCCTTGTAAGTCTTGTCAATTACAAACCTCCCGCGATTATTTAAAAAACTTACAGAATTATAAACTTTTTTAATTTGGAATCTGAAAACATGGAAATCTTCAAGGAAAATTTGCGTGCTATAATTTATTATCACTTTCCATCAGGAATAACTTGACTTCAGTGATTTGAGAAGGTGACTAAAGATAAAGACAAAAGATCATTTATTCAAATAGGATCACAAGTATCACTTTTGCATCGTCAAAACTTAACAGAATCATGTTGATTATTAAATGGTTACATTATATAAGAGATAACGTCGTACTGTATTTTTTGTATTCTCTATAGAACATAAGCTGTAGAGAATACAAAAAATAAAAATATTAAAATTACATTTATATTAAGTAGTATTATATAAAATTGTACACATTAAATTATTTGTTATTTTATAACATACATTTAAACGTAGTTCTGTAAGGAAGACGATATTAGATACTAATCATGTCTTCCTACAGAAACTGTGTCAATTTTTAATAGAGAAAATACATTAATTCATTAAACACAAACACAGTCTCGTATTAGAGAAAAAAAAGAACTGTTTAAAGTTTAGAAACATTCATTATTATCATTTATATATTCCTCAACTCTTGGTTTAGTACCAAAGTACCGTGTATTAGGACCAGAAGTCTTCGCCTTCTTTGGTGCGGGTTCGCCACTTTTATTTAGTGCATTGCTTGGACTGCTCTTTAGTTTCCGGTGTGTAATGGTTCTAATGGATCTAAGTCTCATCAACCGTTATGAATCGACGAAGAAATTCAGTGGAATTCCGTCTAAAGATCTGCAAACATTCCTTTGAAATATTGACCCTTTGTTTCTTTTGCTCTTCTTTCAAAAGCTGTCTGACACTAAGCTATTTCATAAACAAATGCTCATGCAGTATGTTAAAAACGCGTTCCGACGAGATATTTACGATTTCTGCTATCTCCCTTAAGCTTTAAATATAGTCTTCAAACGGTAGAATCTCTTTTTTAATTCATACCTAAGAACACTCTCGATCAGGCCACCATTCAAACAAAAAAAACTAAATCAAAATTGGATCATCCGAAAAGAACGCATCGTAATGCGACAGAGATGCACAGAAATACATGCGTTGAATTTATAAAACCGCCTGTTTTTTCATTGCAGGTTAAAAATTAATAATTATAGGTCTTTATTGCACACCGTCAACGTAGTAAGTGGTATGATGATGCGCAAATATGAATACGCGGCATTCAAGACCTAATAGTAGCAAATAAATAGTAGTAGACATTCGTCGTCACTGTTACCAATTTAATGTGGCGCCATTATTAAAACAAATGTTACAGTTTTGACAGCAGTTCACACCCTCCGTTGCGTGTTAATTTCCATTAGCGGCTGACTAATGGTTTAGTTAACCCTCGTTTACTTCTCAACATGTTTATTTATTTACGACTCGCGCGTGGATACCTTCCAGCCGCGGGCTGGCCTGACTACGAGTGTCGCGCGACACTGACATTCGTCTCCCTCGCACTGTACTAAATGGAAAGTAAAGAAAACATTTCTCGATGGGCTGTTCTGTGTAATGGCAAAAAGCGTATGAAGTAGTAGCTACTTGGGTATACAAAAAGATTGTATGGTTAACATTTCGATAATCTTAAGAGTCCGCAGTAAGCTCGGCTGAATTTCACCTTCCCATACAAACGGAGTTTCGTTCTTATTTTAAAACTACGTGTTGGATTGTAACGAAAATTTGCATATACAATGACATGAAGTATATCTAGGCCTGAAACTAGTTTATATGCCTGCAGTTTATAAAACAAACGAAATAGAGCAAAAACAAGTTTTGTATGAAAAATTTAAATTCGCTGTATTTTTTTTACTATGGTATCTGAAGCTACATGAACTAATTACAGGCCTGCATATACCTAAACTCATTCTAAGTACAAAGTTTCAGAGCAAACTAGCTAGTCGTTTCAAAATGAGAGCGTAACTACGTTTGTATGGAGAACCGAGCTTACTCGGGACTCTTAACACTTGTAAGAAATAACCTACTACGAATTAGTAATTAAAAATTTTTGCTTAAACAATATTTATATGCGAGCTCTCAATTATATCACCAAAGTAGGTAATTGGGTTAGGAGGTAATTTTGTTTAAATTTATAGCACGAATATTGCTATAGTTTTAGTAAATTACTAGAATGTGCGGGCAACTTCGTTTGTGCAGAGTAAAATAGTCCCTTTTATCTTATAACCACCTTCTGATAGCAGCTATCAGCTGTCCTGGTACCAAATAAGTTTCAGTATTTTTTTTCATTTTTGAGTTAAGCTATTATTGGCAGCGGTACTTTTCTTTGAACACCCGTCAACTACTCATTGAGTTATTTTGTTACAGAGTTCCTATGACCACCTTCCGGCTTCATCGTCAGATCAGCTCGATGGTATCATAATATTGCATCGTCACCGAACTTACATAGGAGGTATGATCCAAAAGTAATGATAAGTTGATAACTGAATACTTGTATTGTACCGGATTATAAACTTTTTAACAAAAAAAATAAAACCGACTCCGAAAAAAACTAAAAAGTAAAAAAATAACGCCATAATTCAGTTTCTCCAAATTACTTACAAGTAACCGTTTGTATACTCAATCTATACAGTATATACAATCAATCTTATTTTGGCGTCGGTGCCATATGTGTAAAATATTGAAAATTGACGATTTTAGTAAGTTGTGACACGATGGCACCGACTCCAAAATAACATTAATTGTATATACTGTATTTTTTGGAGTCGGTTTTATTTTTTTGTTAAAAAGTTTATTTATTTTACACTTTTTAGTTAATCGTTACTTAAAAGTGTATCTCGTGACGATTCGAACAAGCCCAAACACGGCTAGGATACATTATTTTATTACATAGATCTGGTGCCTACCTTCCGCCTCCATCATCAAATCAATTCGATGGTACCATTCTCATCAGGAACATTTAAATTTGTGACTATGAAGTTGCTTAGCTAAATTAATCAAGATATTTTGTCGCCACCCGTAAATCATTTATCATTGAGGAGTTCCGATGGCATTCTGTGGTCTTCTGCATCAGTTCCACTTCACGAATTTACACTTTCTGAATGCAAATGCTTATTATGTTTCTTATAATACCAAAATCGCTATATGTATGCCTACAATATTTGAGGAGTTCCTTCAATTCCTTATGGATTCCATCATCAGATCTTCACCAAAATTAAATGGCACCAACTTGAAAGTACCTTCTATAAAACCAAAAATTTTTTTTTTGAAATCGGTCAAATAGTCTTCGAGTAATCGGTGAACATTTATAAAAAAAAAAAAACATTCCGTCGAATTGAGAACCTCCTCCTTTTTTTGGAAGTCGGTTTGCGTTACTGTTACTGGTCGTAAATATTCCTTACGAAAATAAAATAAAAATAAAAATACTGCTGCTGCTGCAACTGCTTTTTCATGAGCGGTCGGAATAATAACGAAAAAATTGAGAAATCTGAGGTGAGAACTGTTATTAAATACTTCTGTTTGGAAAAAATGTGTACTTCAAGATGTATATGCTGAATTAGTGGGAACACTGGGGGACTCCGCTCCGCCGTATTCCACAGACGCACATTGGTGGAAGAAGTTTAAGATAACATAAGATAATCATATATTATCTCATTTTAGTTCCGAAACGTCGGGAACTAAAATGAGATAATATACGCGATATAATCCGTTAAATTGTTTTATTTCAATAAGATAATCATTTATTTGCGATAAACATACTCTCAAGATGGCACCTAACCCAAGGCCACCCATCTATAGTCCTTTATGAAGAAAACGTCAAAAAAATCATGATCTCGTATTAACACATAGAAGGATAACATGGTGCCATCCGTTCATGCAAGTTTCAAATAGCTGAAAACCTGCCCCAATTCGGCTGATCTAGCCCCCAGCTCTTTTATCTATTTACACGGCTGAAGGGTCTTAGAGGCAACAAATTTTCAGATGATAGCACGATAATGGTCGCTGTAGAGGCATTTTTAAGGGGTCAAGATTTTTTTTTCGTGGTTTAGAGAAACTGGTCTATCTGTGACTTGCTAAAGAGTTTACGTTGCGTCTGTATGTCTGTCTTTCTGTCTGTTACCTCTTCACGCTTAAACCGCTGAACTGATTTGGATGAAATTTGGTATGGATACTTTGAGTCCCGGGGAAGGACATAGGCTACTTTTTATCCCAGAAAAAATACCCTTATCCGCGATAAACGAATTTCAGGCGGACGAAGTCGCGGGCAGAAGCTAGTATATATATATATATATATTTAACCTTTGATGTGTCTTTCATACTGAGTATCATTACTTTTGGATCATCCCTCGTAAGTATGCCAAATTTTAGCTCAATAGGAAACAGGGTCAATTAATTTCACACAAAAACAACAAATAAAGCAAGTCAAACAGAGCTTGTTGTAAAAGTAAAAGAAAAATAGTTGAAAACCGTCCAACCGTTTTAGCTTGGTATTGAGCACAAAAACACACATAAAAACATTTAAAAAAAAAATACACTTTTATTTCTATGAAAATATCTTCAATGTACTGATTTCTCATTTTTACACCTTTATAATACTTAGAATGATGAAAATACCAATTGCCCGAAAAACTAAACGACTGTAATGTTCCAATCTGGTTCCAATACAGTCGTACGACGCACGCATTTTACTGCCCGCAACTTCATTCGCGGAGTGGACATAGTCATAACCCCTCTTTTTAATCTTCAGTGCAGTCAGGTAAATAGTATCTAATAACCATATGTGGATAGTAGGGATTGCAATCCGGTCCAATTCTCAATCCGACCGTATCCGGCCGGATTAAGCCCAATCCGGTCGGATGCAAAAAAGCAGCAAAATTAACGTCTCAAAGAATAATTAAGAAAGACATCGTTCTTTAAAGCTTAACTAGATCTAGATCATATTGACTCTTAGTATTTTTTCTATAACTCAAATGTTCACCAAATTAGAAGCATCTTTCTTGGGTTGGGTAGTCCGTATGTATGTCTGTTGCGGCGTCTCTTCAGGCTCTTCGGGTCTACCGGATCCGGTCCGGATCCGGTAATTTTTTCACCGGATCCGGTGGCCGCCAAAAAGTACCGGATCCGGCCGGATTACCGGATCCGCCGGACCGGATTGCAATCCCTAGTGGATACCTACCCAGCTACCCGTGTACCAAAAAATAAATAAATTTGTTTAGGCGATTTGGCGTGATGAAGCCACAACAACACATACAAACATACAAAAAAATATATTTTTCGATGCAGTGGCCTCTAAATAGTCCGTCACGTACAGACATTTCATGTTTACTTTATAATAGTATAGATGACACTACATTAAATTAAGCTCACTAAACTAACTTTAGAAATCCTCAAAATATCTTTGCTCTAGAACCTGTCTCAAAATAAATGATTTGAAAAAAAAAACGGGGATACTTGGCAATTACACTGAACTAAAAATACTGTCCAAAATTAAGAATAGAACAAAATAGGTCAACTTTCAACGTATTTTTACGATATTTCGCGACGGCTCTGAAATATGGAAGGAAAGCCTTTGAGGAAACAAATAGCTGTCTGTCAGCGGTGCCAACATTGCCCACGTTGCATCTAGCTATGGGACCAATGACGTCGCTGCCAAAATTGCCCACATCAATTCTCTCATTTACAAAATTTTGCAACGTGAGGAAACAAATGCCATGTTCATTCAGTGACATAGAAGATTGACAAAGAAAAAGAGGCTAATTTAAAGACCTTAAATCTAAAATATGGTAATATTGAAGAGAATATTTCGCTTATGGCGCCACAGCCACGTACTGGACCATGCACCAATGATAGTTATATTGATAATCTAAGGCTAATAATTATCAGGCTAATAAATTGCCGGAAGGGTCGGGCCGCGGAGCGTTTCAACCGCTGCACTTTTATGTAACAGATCTTTTACATCAGACATGTAAATTCGATAAAAAAATTAAATAGAAATAGAAAATGATGCCTTGCATCTACCTTATGCCTAAAACTCCGATGCGTTTGACATTTTATTCACCAGTAATTTGTTACAAAAAGTAGCGGCGGTCGAAACGCTCCGCGATCCGACTTAGACATACTAGGCGTATTATTGTGACTAGTCAGTAAAAAACATATTCCGAAGAAATAAAAAACTGACACACTGTAAAGGGTGGGTAAACGTCGAAGGGTTGTGTAGAGTTTATTAGCCATCTGTCCGTGTGAATAAATGTGACGTTGACTGTACATTATGGACGTTTAGTGGACGGTGAGTCAGCAGCATGGAATTATGTTCTATTCCCGTCCATCGGCTTCTAACTCGGGACTCTTTGCCAAATTATAAAGTTTACGACAAAAATATGCATAGAACTGCGTCATCTCGCGGTGTTTGCGTACTCGGATCACACGCCGCAGACTAATTGACCCGGCCGTCTTAACCTCTATATCTTGGTATTCCAAGAAAAATACCCTATTTGATGAGTATTTTTTTATACTTCGTCCAACTATTTTGCCCACTGCTACTATGTCTAGCAGTGGAGAAAATAGTTAGACCAAGTATAAAAAGTCTTTCCAATTGTACGCCTCAGAGCATGTTCCGAGTGATCATTCGATGGGAAATCGAATGGGATAGAGAAATTTGTAGAAGAACCAAGGTTACCGTCATAACAATAGCTCTCAGAATAATTAAGTTGAAGTGTAGCAGGCTGGGCATATAGCTCGAAGAACCGACGACCGCCGCCGCCCGCCGCTATCGGTCCCTTTTGTTTCACACCACCGCGAACCTTTGTTTATTAAAATTGCATGTGACAGTTTTGTCTACTGCACTTCACCCTTTCAAAAAATTTCAAATGCCAGGTAAACGCCAACTTAGTATTAAGAACCAATGTTTTATTACAAAATCATAATTAGATTCGTCACAAGTATCACAAGTAGAGTGAAACATTTTAGCTCTCTAGTTGGTTTAAGTGGCTTATTTTTAAAGATACGATAGCTACAGTCGTGCTTGATAGCTTAAATGAAAGGGCAATAGCCAAGCATGTTTCTTAAATGGTTTGAAGAACCGGGGCTATTTTAGTTTTTTTTTTACCGTCCTTAGAAAACACTTAAATCATTATTTTTTTCATGTTATTTAATTTTTAAATCGCTGTAGTTTTTTTTTCTTTAGACACAGATGTTTCAAATAACTTTTATGGTGTATGATAGACATTTCACAATACAAAAAATGTTACCTACAGTAAAAAAAGTACTTTTGTCGATGTAGTCTGAAATTTTGGAGTTTTCCCAGAAAAATCTTAAAACTTAAATAAAATAAAAAACTAATAACATTTGCCTAACACTTATATCGCTTAAAATATTCTAAATGGCCTAAGCTATCACCTCCTTTCAACTTTGCATCCTGTTACCAAACACCCTGTAGATATGATAAGATATTTCACAATAATCTCAAATACCCAAACAACAGCGTGGTTGGCAGAGAATCGGTAAGATTACGTTGAAGGTTCGTATGAAATAATGAAATAATGATCTTTATTCTGTAAGTGGCGGCAAGGGCACTTTCACAAGTCTGACTCTACGGCGTTTCCCAAGAGGAGACCACGAAGGAGAAGAAAGCCGAAACAAACTTGGTTCGAACTCGGTATGTTGTTTAAAGACTAGCCAGAGGGGTTACTCAGGTGTTGGAAAATCGAAGTTCATATTGCGCCTTCACACTCGTACAAATACAATTTAAAACGAAAATGAGAGGGACGGAACGATAAAAACTCGCTGCGACTCGATGCGAATGTCGCATTAAACTGGGGTGATTGGAAGTCTGGAGTCTAATCTAAAGCCATACTTTTTTTTATATACAAAAAAAAAACAACGCAAACAGGGTTGGTCGTTCCCGATTTTTTGGAAATAGGTAGGTATGTAGTAGGGCTGCAACGTATATTGGATATACAAAATTCACGAAACCAAATAGGTACGATTATTGGATAAAAAACCATGTTGAACACAATATAATCTATGAAACCTACATCAGGGGCCAAGAATACAAAATTAAGCGTTTTTTTAGGAATATTATTATTTACTTGAACGTAGTCGGGTAAAAAGTATCTTATTACCATCTATGGATGCTCAACTACCAATGTACTTAATCAACTTTGCAAGCGTGATACAGTATTTAAATGTTACGATTTGTTTCTAATTTCTTATTAGCTGTTTTTCAAACTAATTATTAGTGTACTGTTTCTTTATTCAATTCTAATTATAACATCGTTAAATGTTTAGTTTTAAAGCGCCATCTAGTTTTTGCCTGAATATCTTTCGATCGGAGCAGGATCCAAAGTAAGGCAATTGACAGTTTTCTCGTTTTAATGGCCCTTAGCTTGGTGAAGCGAAAAAGGTAAATGTAATAAATATGAATATGACGGTTTCTTGTAACTAGAAAACTACAAAAAAAGTTTATTGTTTTGTCACCCTAAATCCACTTGTTTGTTCACTGTTAGCCAAATCGCTTTGTTCCTGGTCATTGGCATATAAGCCTTCGCACAGTAATCACATGCAAATGCCAGTCTAACTGTTTCCATGACACATGCTCACCTGTAAACAGTACTAGCGCTTACTCAGAAGCACATGCATCGCCCGATCTGTATTCCTAAAAACATGCAGTGATAATAGCAGATAGCGAAGGAAAACGTTCGAATTGTTGACGCTGATTGTATATACCCAGTAACGGGCAAGTATCTGTCAGAAAATCAGTGATGTGGTGTCAAAATTTATAAGAAGCAAGGTTGACTCTTTCTTGAAGATCCACAGGTCGCTGGCAATCGATTTCTTTGGACACTTAAATGAAAACAAAACGAAGCTTAAAAGTTACTAAATATAGGTACCGACTCCTATCTTTAGTCGCCCGACTGTCAGCGTAGTGGTGACATATCGGCGACCGATCATGGGTAATATTTAAGTGTGTAACGTGTTTTATTGTTGCGCATAACTACAAATGAGTCTCGTTGACTTTAAAGGTAAGCTAAACATTATCCTCATCTGATACATTATTGTTAGGAACTCCCTCCTTTTCTCTCTCATGCAAGCGTCTATCTCGTCTCACTGGCTGGGATTCGGTAGGTATATGTCTCGTGGCATAGAACCGCGCATCTAGTCGATCTCGCCCACCAGATATCATAACGGGTGATAGCACAAGAGTACATTACACTAGTACCGTCTGAGTTGTTTCGGACCGGGACAGTGGGCCAATCCCGAATCCCGGAAGCGCCGTCAGTCGACGGACGCGCGCGCAAGCACTAGCGATCGCTATTTTCGGCCTCCCACCAGTTGAATAACCTCCAATCAACTATTCGCACTGGCCTAAGAATTCGACTGGTGAACTAGTGAACTTTCAGACATTGGGACTCTTGTTATTCGACTTAAATAAAGGGATTGTATTTTTTTTCTTTACGTTGATGCGCAATATGATTGCGATGTTTTTTTTAGATTAAATAGGCCTGACCATAAAGTACGTACATAAGTACGTTATAGGGCTTTTGGTAACATTAATACAATGAATAGTGTTTTGAAAAAACTTGATTAGGTTCATCTTTTAAGCAATTCAACAGAAGATTGCCGACAGCCAACATGAAACTAAAAAAGGACAAAGTATATAAGACCAACTGAATAAGGGACGAACGAAACAACTTTTGAGCACGAACGCCGAGCATGCAGCACCCCGTAAGCCGTTATACCTACTACACCGATAGCCGACACGTTAAGCGCTACAATGACTTGGCCAAGAAACCACGGCACGCTTAAAAGATAAAACAGGGAGACTTTTACGCGCGTGTCGATCATCAGTTGTTCTAGTTATCGTGTCAGCGGCACTTGTAACAGAAGTGCAACTGACATTTCTACGACTTGACACAGTGGCAAACATTTAGTTACTGGGGAACATTTTAACAAGTGGTTTCCGGTAGTAATTTTAATATTGATCCGGTTATCAAGGAAGTTAGATGACTGTTTAGAATAGTTGTCGTACATTATATATTTTTCCTCGTACTAGTTGTGGCGTGAACCGATTGTTGAGCCTGAGGTGTCTCCGACTCACTCATTTGGATATAATTGTATAGGTTTTTACAAGGAGTGAATAAAGATGGCTCTCAAAGATCAACAACATATAGTTGTTCCTCTTAGATTTCAGAGGCATGTTTTAGATTTGATGTAGACTCGTTTTCCTCGCCATATTCTGCGACTTCTTAAAGTCTAGTTAGAATTTGCGTAATTCAGAGTAGGCTGCAATGCAGTGTTGAAAGACTATATTGGCGTCGTAAACCTGAATTAGATACACGTCGATTTCGTTGGAAATTGTATTCGACACAGAATTGTAGGCAGTAAAACTGATCGTGGGTTGACGGCATCAGCATATTATAACGTCATGACCTATGAATCTTATGATTGATGTGGAGATCTAAAGTAACGGCACGGTACAATAAAATTGTTTTCTTTATGTATGGGTGGTGGGGTTCGTGTGTGGAGGGTTCTTGTCGGCGACGGGCAACAACGGGGTCGGGACAGAGCGCTAATAATGTCAACGTGTAGGTATGTTGTTGTACGTTTGTCATTTTTTTATTTAGACAGAAGCGTTTAACGTTTATTACCATGATCGCGTTTATTTCAAGCGAATATTTTGCTGGAGCGGGATCCATTCCTCTTCTATTAATGGCTATGTGGGCCAACACTGGCACAAGAAGGACTTTTAAAATGTATAGTCAACTGTGAAGAAGTGCGTATGTTTGAAGGAGTTCAAAGAAAGGGGAAGCATATTCACAGAGGTCAACGATTTCGAATTGAAAAATCACTTTCTATAACACAACTTTGGTACAGTATAACACGATGTTCTTACTATTACCAACAGTCAAGAGACTGACTCGACTTCGTCAAATGACGACATTCGACATTTTCAGGATGTTGCACAAAGACTGACAAGTTCTGAGTGACAAAAAGACGATCTGGATCGGCACACACCCGTTGAGCCAGGAAATACTTTCATGACTATGTCTATTGATCAATCAAGCAGGTGTCTACAGGGCCTCAACTAAATCTTAGCGTGTATATCGTCCATTTCATAGCGGCGTAGCATCAGATATTTTTAACCAACAACGAAGCAAAGTCCAACCCGCTAAGGAAAGACTGCTACGTCTCGTATGAGGGTGTCCGCGGCATGCAAGACTAGGGGAATGATCCGCAGTATTTATAGCTGCCGACGGCCTCTCAGCTATTCCACATATTAATTGACTACTTGCGCCGCATTTTTCTGGACGTGGCGGTCCATACGTCAATGCCACCGTGGCCGTGGGGCCGGCACACAAACATTGACACCCATCTTATAACTGACATAGATTCCGTTAACGCGAGCCGTGTGAGCTCGTTTCGTTTAAAACAAAAGAGCGAGTAATCGTATATCTAATTTAGGCGATTTCAAGATGATGTAGCTTTTTATCGTCAGTTGGTCACGCTCGGTGTCTCTTTATGGGAACATTTCTAAAATGAGATGATCTGACATAGAGCCTTCGTTAACGATATATGCCAGAGAATTTACCCTTTGCACGCTTTCATATTTGAATGAGATTATCAATCACACGCCAAGCAATTATTATTGCAACTATTTGCGACACCTTTAGGCGTTGCTGGCGTGGTAGGCACGACAGCACACGACACCTTTAGGTGTTCTTGGCGATCAAAGGATTAAGCCCTTGAAATCGTAAGGATCCGACACGACAATATTTAGTAGCACTTTGTGTGCCGGCCGTATATGAATTTTTCAATTGTTTTTTTTTGCAGCTAAACCAATGAGATCTTAACGTTTCTAGTGCCTAAACTAACGTCAGCTGACACATAGACATGATTAGGTTTGGTAATTTTGGGGTGGGGAGGTTCGATTGAAGATAAGCGCTCTACTTAAAAAAGAATACTGACCAAACCTGAACTAACGGATGTTTTGCTATGTGGACAACAAATTGAGGAAAATGTGTTTGGGGTGGTAGACGTGACGTGAAAATTAGCTGACCCATTTTGTTTAAAAAAAAAGGAAAAAAGTCGGGTCCTAACGATTTCATCTACTGAAGATCCGATATTGACATGCCATCATATACCATTTACGGGCAAACGATTTGGGACGGACAACTTCACAGTTAAATGCAAAAGCATGCCCGCCTTTGTCAAAATTTTTGAAACACGGATTGCACGTATTTCAATTAAACTTGGCGCCTAATGGCTTTATCTGCAGTGACTGTTCTTCTGGTACTCGATAATGTATTGTATAGAATTACTAGCTTCTGCCCGCGACTTCGTCCGCCTTAAATTCGTTTATCGCGGATAAGGGTATTTTTCGGGGATAAAAAGTAGCCTATGTCCTTCACCGGGACTCAAATTACCTTCATACCAACTTTCGTCCAAATCGGTTCAGCGGTTTAAGTATGAAGAGGTAACAGACAGATAAACAGACACACTTTCGCATTTATAATATTAGTATGGATTGCAAAACCTGGATATATAATAATAAATTCCTACAAATAACCTTACGAAATACGATTAAATAAATAATTATATAGGATTAGGTACCAACACGAGAGTGCCATCTTGCTCTAGATATATACCTCGAGATATCTCTAAATTTGCACCGGTCTGTTAAAGACAGGCTGCTAGTACACGATGGCATAGTATATACCTACGATTTAGTAAACACTTCAACAGGGTTAATAATCGTACGCTTCAAGAAAACTTTAACACCTGCATGAAGATAGTCTAGACACATATAATGCAAATATAAGTAGGTTGGTATATATATATATATGTGTGTATTCAGTTCAGAGGCAGAAGACAAGTCTAGCCAATTGACGAGAGATTCCCACTTTTTTTCACTTTTCAGCACACATTTACAGATTACTCCGTCTAACTTGATTACTTGACCACGTCCTACCTACTATATACGCTTACAATGAAGAAGTCTACTTAAGAACACGACTACACGCTATCTTCGGTTCTCTTGTATCTATATCAACGGCTTATTGTAGCCCTTATAGTTTATTAATACATCTACAGACGATTCTTAAGCGACTTAGATAATTAACTTGAAAGTAGCTTTGTTTTTTTTTAATACTATATGGATATGGCGGCATCTGCCGGCTGTCTTCACGCTAGTCAGTCCAACCAGAAACCAAGGAAAAATTCCATGTCTGTTAGTTATAAGTAGGGCGTGCAGTACCGGGTCCGGTTCCAAGAATTTAATTTCCCCGTTCTATGCAAGACCGGAACCGGGATTCCCGGTTCTTCCCGGTTCCTCTATACCACGTATGTTTTTTTTTTTAAGAAATTGCTCATTACATCATGAAATCCAAATAAACCGTGATGCAGTACCTATATAACAAAAAATATGCAATCTTTGTTATATATTTATTCAGGATATTAATTAAAAATAACTTTAGGGGTCGTTTCTTAAAACTGGGATCTTCTTAGTCGCTACAGTCTTGCCTGAGTGGTCGTGGTTATCATGTAACACCCTCGGCAGCTGACAGGACTCGTCGCAGCACTTTTCGCCACCTTTGCCTGCTTGCAGTCAACCAGGTACACTTATGTAGCGGCCCACCAACAGCCGCCTTTATTTGGTCTGTCCATCGCGTTGGCGATCTGCCCCTCGACCTTTTTCCCTCCACCTTCCCTTGCATGACGAGGCGTTCTATGGACTCATTTCCGCACCAATTCACGTGACCGAAATATTTGAGGATTTGCCTTTGTACCATACTAGGCAGACGTCCTTTGATGCCCAGTTCTTCAAGGGTGAAGGCGATTGTGCCGAACCTCAAGCATTTTCTTCCAGCACCACATATCTAGGGCGTCTACCTTTTTGGTTTCGGTCTGCCTCAGAGTCCATGTTGCTAAGACATCGTACAAGAAAATGGCAAGAAAACGAATGTGCTTGTGACCCTGATCTTTGTTGCCTTCGTTATGTTTCGGTTTCTTCATATTTTCTTAATTCTTCTCCATTGCAGTCATCATACGCCAGTCGCCATAGCCATACCTCGTTTGACTGACTTCTTCGATGCAGCCTCCCTGATTCGAGATTAGAGCCCCAAGGTACACATGGGTTGCATGACGTCGCAGTTAGCTATTTGTGTTGTGTTTTGCAAGTTTTTGTTAGCTCTGTCGACAGTCATCATCTTGGTTTTGCTGCGGTTAATCTTCAAACCAAACTTCAAACTGATACTTTCCATTTTTGAGGAGTTCTTCCATGCTTGCTCCGTCTGTTAAAAATGGTAACACCAGACTCTCCAAAAACTCGTATGCTTTCGATCGGAATTTTATCATTTCCAGTAGATTTTCAATTTCAACAAGGTCTGGCAATAGGTTTACCAAACGTTAGATATGCTGTCTAACTCACAGTGTACTCTGCCTTCCCTATCTTCAATGGCCCAGGAGTTGGGAGATAAAGTTTTGTTCACGGAGTGGATTTTCTTGTCCTGGTCTCTGGCCTCATTCCATATAATAAAACAAATAATTTCGGTGTCGTAATTTCTGTAATCAGTCCTCACCGTAACTAGATTCTGGAGTTATTTTTTACATTTACACTTTACATTCACAATCACAAGTCCACAATCCTCAACATATAACAAATCACGAGTCCACGCGTTAGACAAGGAAGATGTAATTACAATTACGCTCTCGCTAAATGGCTCGCAGGTACAAAGTTGCCAATTCCTTACAATTACAATACCTCAATCATTAAAATTTAAAATCCGTAATTATTATTAAGCTATTAAGTACCACTAAGATACATATGTATCAAAAATATAGCCCGCTCAGCTTGCTGTCCACGCAGCTGGGCAAAACAACGCACATTGGTTATTTTAAAAAAAGAACCGGGAGAACCGGGATGGTATCTTTGGTACCGGTTCTTGAGACACCATAAAATTTCCGCGAATTTGAGAACCGGTATTTCCCGGGAGGACGCCCTAGTTATAAGGTACTTGCGCCGCCCAAGATGGCCCGGTTCTTAAGATGGCCCATTTTTATATTGTGCTTTTGTTCAACTTCCTTGGCTTCGATATAAAGTTGCAGTTTTATCTATGGTACTAATCGAACAGGGGCGCGAAATTTCATTCGAACTTTATAAAATACAAAATAATTGATAGTGAGCCATCTTTAGAACCGGGCCATCTTGGGCGCAAGTACCTACCTTATACGGCAGTGGGGTCGTTAGTTCATGTTTGTTCAGTCAGACGATAGAAACTTCAGTATCTCCATTGGTTTAGCCACAAAAAAAAACCAACAGAAGGTATTGATATGCTGGTTGCGGGCAATATTTCTATCCCCACCACTTAGATGGTTGGCAGTCCACAACTGTGCGTTTTGCTACAGATTTTCTGCCTCGCACTACTGAACTGTGGAATAAATTGTCGCCGGCAGTATTTCCGGACCGATGCAACCTTCAAGAAAAGAGCGTACTCCAACCTGAAAGTCCGACAACGCACTTGTGACTCCTCCAGCGTTGCAGGTGTCTATATGGGCGACGGTGCTTGCTTACCACCAGAGAGAGATCAGGCGATGCGTCTGCTCGTTTGCTCCCTCGTAATGTCGCCATGGCATCCCAGTATGGTTGACAACTTTTATTTAGGAACATAACGGATATACCTCTCTGAAGAGTATAAAATAAAAGTAATTCCTATTTTGTAATTAATCTATACTATTATAAAGTTGTAAAAATGGAATGTCTGTAAATTGAAGATATTTTCAAAACAATGGTTGTTACGGACTATTTGGAGTTCACTAAAACGAACAATTTTTTTTTTTTGGATATTATGTATTGTTTGTGTGTCGTTGTGGCTTCATCACGCAAAATCGGCTAAACCGATTTCAACTATTTTTGGCACACGGGTAGCCGGGTATCTCCAAATGGTTATAGGATACTTATTACCCGAATACGCTGAAGAAAAAAAAGAGGGTTACGACTTTTCCCCCTCCGCGTACGAAGTTGCGCCTTCTACTTTATTTGTTTGAAAAAAAATAGTGCTACTATTTTATTGTTTCACTATTCGGGAAAAATAACGAAGGAAACGTTATTATAAAGTATAGTCGGCAACCCCACACCTTAGTGACGCAGACGACTTACACCTGACGAAAGAAGAGGGGTGGGATAAGTTTAACATGTGAATCTGTGGCATCATAGCTCCTAAACGGTCTGACCGATTTTGATGTCTTTTTTTTATGAAAGAAATGTTTTTGGCTTTTTGCACTTGATTGAGCTATGATTTAAGGCAATCCGTTAAGCCGATTGAAAATAATCAGTTTTTTGCAAGGGTGTTTTATTGTTTCAGTTACTTGTTTTAGTTTCGTTCACGACTAGCGCATCAAGTAAGAATCACAATAATTCGAATGGCATTAAACATTAATGGAAGCCACTGAACATAATGCTGTTACCGTCATGAAACAAAGATGTTGCAAAAACATCAGCCATTGTTTCTCACCTATTGACATTCAATAAAAATACAATGTATTGTAATATTCCTATTCATACTAGCAAATGCTAGTTAGGTAACTATTATTCTTGTTTTTGGCTGTCACCCAATTCTAAGTGCAATATGGGATTTAAATTAGTTCATTGTGATGTTATTGAAATTATATTAATGAGAGTCTTCAGTTATTTATTTATTAACATATTTAGTTATACCCAGTTAATACCTATGTGAAATAGGAAATAGACTTACAAAAAAGATAGATGGATAGTCACAATACTAACATTCCAGTGAGACTGTCAGAACTATGCCCAATATATCACAAAAATAGTTACCCTTACAGGGATTTGAACCCAGGATCTACTCCCACTGAGCTAAACCGGTCGTCAAAATAGATTACAAGATTTTAGACCAATTAAATAAGCTATTATAAGAGTTAGACTCTTCACTACCCTTATTGGTCCGGAAAGTCACTGCAGATGCTGATTCAATTCCTGCTCTTGATATAGGTATAACATTTATCAATTTTCGCTTTCTTTAAAGCATAAGGATTTGGTTAGCAATATGTCCTTCGGAAGAATTTCTTAATCCTATGACGATCTCTACACACACTAATCCTGGTTCCTATTAGCAAGAAGTTTTGACCTCATGTTTTTTCGTTAATAAATAACTAGGTACAGTGTAAAATATTGATTTAATTCAATTAAGCTCACCAGCCTATTTATTATAGTTACATTTATTGGTTTGAAATGATAATAACAAGGAAATGAAACCGAAATACTAACTGTTGCAACTGTGAGTAAATACCTAACTTAATAGGTAGGTCTGTGAATACAATAGAAACAGTAATTATAATGTATGCAAAATTTAAACTCAATAATTGGACATTGGAAGAGGAAAGGAGGTCAAAAGTAATTGCCTGATGTCACCCAACTGAGGCTAATACTCTTATACATGTCATTTTTTATATGAGGAATAACACATTTTTAATTTACATTTTATCTATTTATATACCTATGCCAAATAGGTTTTCCCTCCCCTCTGCTCTACATATAGGCTACTACTATTAATGTTTCCTTATACAGATATAATATGCTGCACCTCATTCATGCTTCTAACCTCACTCACCGCCTCTGACTGTATGTTGTCTGTCAGTCACTACAAAGATTTTTTTATGATGTAACAGTTTTATCAAGTAAAATAGCGTCATAGCAGTATATTAAGACTTCATATAATGCTGACGAAATTTAGTTTCAAGCAGGGATCGGAACTGGTATTTTTTTCATTCAAAATATCCGAAATAACGATTCGATTTTTTCTTTCAGTTACGAGATTTTCGTATATTTTATTAATTAAATAATGAAATAAAAATAATCCTAAATACAGTTTTAAAACATTCCAGAAATAGTGTGTAGAGAAGATTGAAAAAATACCGGTTCTAATCCCCTGTTTCAAGTTTGTAATTTTTTTATGTTTTTCTCACTCAAAACAGACCAAAAATGATATTACTTGAGTGGTATAAAATTCAATGATGTGCAAAGGGTTTTTGGTCACAGTAGGCAGTTAAAATGTTTTGATCACATGGGTAGGCAGGTTCTCCATGGAACCATTATCACCCAGGGTAGGCAGTGCCTTTGTGCCTTTATGAACCACTCACAGCTCTATACAGTGTTTAGAAGGGTTTTATACGGCTCATATATATGACAAAAATGTTTACTAATCATCACTTAGCGAATGATAAATGGTTACAGAAATGGGAACAAACTGTATCGATTTTCTTTTTATTTCAAAGTTCATTTTGAATTACATGGCTCATCAGAAATTTATAAAACTGTGGAGGATATAAAATCACATACAAATTTGTCATTTATTTTTTGCTTTAACAGATTTTTCACTCAATGTTACTTGTGGATGCAACATTTAGGGGTTAAGCCACTTGAGTTCAAGCACATGCATCAATTCATGAAGGCCATTCACCAATACCTGCTATTTTCTTTAAAACAGGTTGACATAACAAAATAAATGATATCAAGCATAATTTCAATGTTGTGACAGTAACAGGATTGCAATCAATGTTTACAATTACTATCTAATCTTTTAGTGTACAATAATATCTTTGCTGTGAATAATGCAGACTGTGTGATAAGATAAGGATTGTAAATAAATAATTTGATTATGTTTTGATTTATTTTCTGATATTATTTATATTTATTTTATTCGTAAATTCCACCATATCATATTGTTGCATATTAGGAGATCCGGTAAATCGAAACCTATTGGAATCGTATATGAATCATGGTAGTGTTTACAGCAGCACTCGTTGCTGATGTCATACAAGCACCCAATAAATAAGAAACTGAGTAGGCACAGGCCCCAATAAATCGGACGCGAGAATTAAGCACGTACTGTACTTCCGAGAACTTCGTACTTATTTATAAACATATGCTACCAAAAAGAAGGCCATCTCAGGAAAATCACTTGCAAGAAAGTGAACAAGTACTGGAATTCAGACATTCTTATGTAATATTCGGTTATTATTTGGCTGTACTTGGGAAAGAAACATTGTAAAAGATATTTGGGACGCGTTACTCATAGAACATTAGATAAATAAATTGTAAATTGAGAAAATACCTCGATTCTATGTGTAATCCAATATCCAGATGAAAGTCGCAGTCCTGTTTACACACGGTTAGCACTGTCATTCATATAAAATAACACACCATCACAATATAGCACTGCACAAATTTTCACTTATAATTATTAAATCTTGTGAAAATATCAGATTATGCGCCATTTTTGCAATATATCCGAAGGACAGCGGTCGGCAATCGCTGCCATCTTTTTTGTCATATGTCTTCTAATTATAGCGCTAAAACGAACTCTGGCGTTATTTTTAGAAAACATTTCTCTACAAAGTGGTATATAGCACCATCTATTGGTTGAGCACAAAACATTTCATTTTCCTACGATGGCAGTTCTAGTTCTTCGTGTTGTGATCATGAGTTACTAGATGTCGTTGCTATACGAAAACATTGTATAAATAGAGCTATAGATGTCACTGATAGTGATGAAAGATAGAATACCTGGTTTTTCTTGGGTTATTTAATTTCACGACTTACATTTATAATTGTTTTTTGTTTGTTTTGTATGGGTCGTTGTGTCTTCATCACGCCATATCAGCTGTCCGTATTACGTCCGTCCATAACGTCAGCTAAAGTCGCAAACCTCGTAAGTCGTAACTCAATCCGATCAAATTTTACAGGAGGAACAAAAACTTATCTATAACAATAATTTTATGGCGATCGGAAACCTCGCGAGGGCGAGGTTTCCTATTTCTGTTTTTAAGCTAACTTACTTTGCTGTGGCACAACTACCCGAAGTGGATCTTGGCCTCCGGCACCAAAGACCTTCCAGTTCGTCAGGCTTCCCTGTCCCTAGCTATTTCCACGCAGTCGGAGACTGTCTGAAGCTCAATTAAGTCCCTCTGGACTGCGTCGCTCAATCAGTACCTAGGACGCCCAACGGGTCTTCGACCAGAAGGACGCCCCGAGTACGGTCTCCGGACTGCACTATCGTCATCCATTCGGACCACGTGCCTGCGCCATCGGACTCTTGTAGATTTAGTTTCTCCTAAGATGAGACGTTAGATTCGGACAGCAGATCTCCGATTTCAAGGTTTTTATGGGTTCTCCAAATACCGTCCTCTCTATGAGCGGGATTTTGCGGTAGATTTTCCGTTTCGCCACCAGCAGCGCGTGTTCCTCTTTTTGGGTTAACGTACAGGTCTCACATCCGTACATCAACATCGGCCATATAGCCGTTTTAAGATAAGATAAGATATTTATTGCAACCAAGTTACAGACTTAAGTCTAGTTACAAGGACCCTAGTCGGGTGTAGCAAACATTTTTTATTACGTACAAAATTAACTTAAATCTATACATATACTATGTCTTAGGTATATTTTTATATATGCGGAGCTTTTTATTTCTGGTCATCAGTCTAGACATTAACACTTTATGCAGGGCAGCTGCACAACGAAGGGCGTTTTGGATGCGGATTTGTATCTCTTCTTGTTGGTATCTGTGACGATGCATCTAAGATATTTGAATTTGTCGACTCCTTTGTATGAAGTTTGCCCCACCCTTAGGTCTGTTCTACGAATGCGGATGTTTTTGTATCTCTTCATATGCAGGTACTCAGTTTTCTCGTGCTTAATTCGTAGTTTGATGTTAATTCATGGACTTCATGGTTTTTAAACTTAAACGGGTTTTTCCTAGCATTTAAGAGTGTTGCATATATGCGTTCAGACTTTAACTACCTAGGTATTTAAAAGTGCCAAAACATTATTGAGAAAAAAAAATGGAGTTAATAGGTTTGCGACTTTAGCCGACGATATCACAAGCATTTTTACTCAAGATGTATATTGATGAAATGGAGTATAGTATAGGTGTCTTGTATAAGCCGTTAGCTATTTATCTACTACACTAAGTACCTAGGTACTTACTTTAGTAGATAAATAACTAAAATAAATGCATAATACCTATGTCGAGAGGGGGCACTCCACACATGTAAATTTATTTTCGTAATCGCTCCGAAAGTAGTATACGTTCTGTTCCCCCCTTTATCTTATAAACCAGGGGACCGTTCCAAAAAAGCTTGTTTTAACTTGTGTTACAAGCGGAAATCTCTTTCCAACAATATGTACTAAAAAAAATAAAAAAAAATACAACCGAATTGAGAACCCCCTCCTTTTTTTGAAGTCTGTTAAAAAAGAGAATTCCACTTGTAATACAAAGTAAAGCCCGAAATAAATGATTTGAATTTGATTTGAATACAAGTTACAAGCTTTTGTGCAACAGGCGCCAGTCCAAAAAATGTGAAAAAAATATATAGAGGGAACGTTTAATAAATACTTTCAACGCAAAATTATTTTCAACATGATCGGATAAACCGTTTTCGAGTTATTACTGAAAAACTGCGCTTCTAAGCAAAGGGACGTAAGTGCGATGCAGATACGGTCTTTTGCTGCCCTTTGTTCACATCGTAATTAGGGTTCCGTACCAAAAAGATACAAAAGGAACCCTTATAGGTGCGTCCACACTTGTATCATTTGCTCGTATCCGATCACCGTGCCGTAGCATGACTGCGTATCGCGCTGCTTGGACGCTTACTGTCGGCGCGCCGATAATGCCGCACTCTTCCGATACAAGTGTGTGATACGCGTAGCAAATGGATTTCGAGTGATCGGATCGGCGCAACGTCCAAACGCGTGATCGTGACACGCGATTATGCTACGCGACGATGATCTGATACGGGCAAATGATACAAATGTGGACGCACCTTATGGTGCGACTCTGTCTGCCTGTCTGTCCGACTTTTAAAGCGCCATATCTCAAAAACTACTTATGGTAACTATTTGAAATTCGGAATATTTATAAACATAGTCAGCCGACATGTATTGCACAGGAAATATTTAAAAATATATATTTATTTTCTAAAAAAACGACGAATATGAGGGGGGTTAAAAATTAAAAGTCTAGCTACAGGGTCAAATGGGGTATCATATGAAAGGGCTTGACCTACTGCACATTTTCGAACATTTTTTTTATCGTGATTAGTTATTGTTTTACTAAGGAAAATGTGAAAAAAAATCACCATTCCCCCTCTTTTATCTCCGAAGTTTACTTATCGAAAATTTTGAAATTTTCACTATTTGTATTAATAATGTGGGAGTGTAGCAGTTGTTAGTAAAAACAAAAGTAACTACGCGTTACGAATTTATTCCTCGAGATCCAAATCAGTAATGAATATTTTTTTACATTATGACATTACAAAAACAGAGACGGAAGATATTCCTTATTCGAATTGGTCATTCGAAGCTATTATTTAAAATAACAGCCAGTCTATGAAAAAGGTGTCTATACACGAGCCACCTCACAATAAACATAAATATTACACGAAAATTATAGCCATGTCTCTAACTAGCTAATTTTTTTTTAATTTGCAAAAACCCATTTGAACAACCCGGTTGCATTAAGTTTGCACCTTTATTATTTGTATGCAATGCTATAGGTATCACGTGCAAACTACCGGGTTATTAAAGTTAGGGTAAGTAAAAATTTGTACGGAACCCGGGTTTTTTTAGAAAAGGTAGTAGGTACGGAATCGTGCTTGCGCGAGTCCGACTTGCACTTAACCGATTTTTTTAGAACCTGACTTTTAAACTGAGGTGTTTGACTGATTAATCATGGCTAGACCTCTTTACCTGTAATCGAAGTGGGAGGGCACAATGTACAAACGGGAATGCCATGTACGACCACTCAGAAGTACGCAGTTTCTGTCTCGCACCTACTCATATTACGTTTGCCCGGAGATTGTAAAATTAAGAACGGCTGTTAAGCAGCTCGTCGAAATCCGGTTGACGTCATCTTTTTTGAGACGTATCCTTTTACTTTCTGTTGTTAGACCCAGTTTACAGTGCTTACACATTTCGACGCTGCAGTTGTTAAAATGAGGAGAATTAACACACTAACTCACCATGAACTGCAGAAAGAAATGTTACGCCCTAAGTATTCTCCTCTTCCTTCTTATATATCTAAGTTGACTGTTGGGGCAACAAGGTTCTCGAGTGAAGACCGCTTACCGGCAAGCGCAGCGTGGCAGGCCACCCGCAAGGTGGTCGGACGACCTGGTTAGGGTTGCGGAGACTAGCTGAATGCGGGGCGCCTCTATCCGGCCCATGTGGACATCTATTGAGGAGGCCTGTGTCCAGCAGTGGTTGAAATGATGAAGATGATAAAGCGGACTGTACTTTTATTACATGCATAAGATAGGTACGTATTTATTGAACGAGCGAGCGCAGCGGCGAAGGTCTACGTTGTGTCCGAATGGCTGTTCTCCTCTACAGGTCGTATATCTCAATGAAAAAAATCCCGTGAAATTTTGTGAGTTGTTTCGATAACCTCGATACTTAGTTGCATAGTTTTTTTTATCGATTCAGATTTAAATTTTTTTCAAAATGGCGGAGATATTGGGGTTGAAAGGCGAGCGAGGTGTACAGCTCACAGAGCCACCAATATAGGTACATTGCAAGTTAGTGCCTAGTTAGGTAAGGTAAGCGTCACATATCAATTATGATTATGAAGCATACTTGCTTCGTGATCGATAGTTTCTATTCAGTCTATTTACATAAGGGACACAAGTGAGATTTTTCCTCAGTTGGGTATTGATTATGATAACATAAGTCGAATAAAGAGTGACCATTACATACTTTGTTTTTGAACTAGTAATACAGTCAAATAAGGAGTGGCTATCTGGCCATTGCAGACTTATTCTCACACTAGTAAAACAGTCGTATAAGGAGTGACCATCTGACCATCGCAGACTTTATTCTTATGGATGGTAATTTTGGGAATCTACACCCCCTAACACCTAGAAAACCACTAAGTGTTCAATCTAGAGCGGTTCAAAGTCAACATTGGATTTTCAATGTTTTGTTGTAATTTTTGTTAGACCAAATAGTGAAAATGTCATATATGGTATGCTTTACATTTTGTAATCTAATATTTTCTTCTGTTTCCGCGATTATTACTCATTGAAATAAAACAATTTAACTTTCCAGCTTTCCATGGTGTGTAGGGTTCCGAAGCCGTTCATACAAAAAAATGCACTACAGATGAACAAAATACGATATGAAAAAGTTAGGAAGCGCAGTTTTTTGGCAATAACTCAAAACCGGCTCCACCGATTTTATTCAATATAGTTTTAATTGAAAGTATTTATTTTAATTGAAAGGCCTCGTTTTCATGAATTTCTCCATAATTTATTGCCCCTGGTTGTGAAGTTAGATTTTGGATTTCCGGAGCGAATAATTACAAAACTACTGACTCTATCAAAAAATAATGTTTGAAGAACCCTATTATTTTTAAAATACCTATTCAACACCCCGCACACTAATGTTGGAACGAAAAAAAAAGTTCACCCCCACTTTATGTACCCGAAAAAAAGTTTTGTTTTTTAGTTTTTATTTTACCGTTTTGTCGGCGAGATACATAAGTACACATATTTGTACTCATACCAAATTTCAGCTTTTTAGTACTAATGACCACGGAGCTAAGCCGCGGACGGATAGACGGACGAACAAACGGACATGGCAAAACTATAAGGGTTCCTAGTTGACCACCGAATGTCAAAAGAAGCATTTGCCTCGGTTGACTTTACATAAGTTTGATATGCCTTCTTATAAGAACCGTGTCCCGGTAAAAGTTACTTGATTGGTTTCTGGTTTGGGTCATGCATTTTTGTCTGTTAAATAGTTCTGTACCCTCTTCCATAGTTTAGTTCATAGACGTAGTTTAGTTAGTCTACCATTTGTCCGTCTATTAAAAAGAAAAGTTTGTGGCACTGAAAAACCACTACATACTTACGCTACCCAACACGACTTTGACGTAACCTTTTTATTGGGGGCAATGAACAACACGTATAATCGCATATACCGAACGTAAAAATAAACAAAATTAAAGGCCAAGCCACACCGGATGCGTGCGCAGCACGTGCACGTGCGCGTTTGCGTGGCGTGCGCGTTGTATCGTATGTAATGTCATAGTAGATGGCGCACCGCTTGCGTGGCGTGCACGTGCGCAGCGGTGTCTCATCTCTTATGGGTATTCATACTTTATAACGCGCACGCCACGCGCACGTCTACGTGCACGCCACGCACACGCATCCGGTGTGGCTTGGCCTTAAATATTCACGACATTGCATGCCAGCATTTGGCATTTATAACCTTGTTTGTCGTAAACATAATTCGCAGTGAAACTCTAGAAAACTTTCGATACCTATTTTGTTATTACAGTTTATGTCACATTAAGGACTTTCAATCCACTTAAACTGTTGATGACTTAGTCGAGAATAAATACCTAGTAAAGTAGTTCAGTGATGCACTCCATTATAGACGCATGGTTTTTTCATTACATAATTGCACTATTGCCTTTTTTATTACAGCTTTTTTAAACGTTAGCAAAGAGCATTTATGTACAAGATACAGTACGATTACTTTGAGTTTACCAATGACATATGCTTTTATTCCATTGGATATTCGATTTTAACAATAATGTAAAAGAGTTTATATAAGTTACACACTGTCTAAATGTTGTTTGTAATAGAAACTCTTTTGTATTAGTGTTAAAGTCGAATATCCAATGGAATAAAAGCATATTGTCAGTGGTAAACTCAAAGTAATCGTACTGTACAGTAAATGTTCTTTTAACAAATGTAACGTGGTACTTATTAAAAAACCGGCCAAGTGCGAGTTGGTTATAACCAACTATAGTCGGTTAGTTCCGTACAAAATATCCCACCAAAAACATTCTCTAAAAAACTAGCCAAGTCTCGATGGAGCTGCTTGTTTATCTCTAAAAAGTAATGAAATCTAGACAAAGTCGTGCGAAGTCTAAGGTTCTTTACTGCGATTTTTTTATTATTATAGTTAATGTTCTGTGACTTGGCCATTGAAGGGTACACAAAAGGTACAAATAATAAATTCTAATGTCGAACATAGCGATTTTAAACAGTCGGGACCCATAAGAAATCTAGATCGACGCAAATCTTCTCAACAATAGGTCCCGACTGATTAAAATAGCTATGTTCCACATCAGAATTTATTATTTGTTTTATGTGAGTATCGATCATAAATCATGAAACATTTCCATTATAACTTAACAAATTCCTAAGGTACTGAACTTGTTTTTTTCTTTTTAGATTTTTTACGCAGTCGGGTTTTTTATTTTTTTTACTATTATTTTTATTTTATACTTTCTAGTTAAAACTATATGTCAGTAAATTTCGCAATTTTTATCGTGGGGTTTATTGAGAAGCTTGTACAGATTTATTACAATTAAATGAAAATTTAGTGAGAACGGCTTGCTAACCAACTTTAAATCGTTATAGTTCCTAACCGGTCATTCAAAATTAAAAATGATGAAACTTAATAATGATTTTCAAATCCCTATGGAACAATACCCCACTCGACCTAGTACGCCGATTTTCATTTTTTTCTTTTTCACAATATGGCGTCCCATTATCGCCATTTTGAGTTTTCATCATTTTCATGTCTTTAGTGACATTTGGACAATTAAGACGAATCGATTGACGTAGCAATCATCAAAATCGGTCTTCGCGTTTGGTCTCTAGAGTGCCAGATAGGAACAAACAAACATACATACATACATACATACATACATACATACATACATACATAGACTGATAAACACATTACCCTCCTTTGCGTCGCGCAGTCGGGTAAAAATTTGGTACAACCGAATTGAGAACCACCTCCTTTTTTGGGAAACGGTTTATTACTTGCTCTCTCACTCGCGTTCAGTTCCTTCTCTCGCTTACAGTCGATGATGCGCATCTTTTGTGAAGATCAAAACAGAGGGCCTTCTGTACTTGAATGTACTATTATTTATTACTAGCTTCTGCCGGCGACTTCGTCCGCCTTAACTTTTATCGCGGATAAGGGTATTTTTCCGGGATAAAAAGTGGCCTATGTCCTTCCCCGGGGCTCAAACTATCTCCATACCAAATTTCATCCAAATCGGTTATGCGGTTTAACCGTGAAGAGGTAACAGACAGACAGACAGACAGACATACACACTTTCGCATTTATAATATTAGTATGGATGTGACTATGTACTAGTATACTATTTACCTATGACTGTGCTGAAATAAATAATGTGTGAAGCACGGGGCCTGTCGCTGTATTATAATAAGTTGTACTGGCTGTACCTACCCTGGCCATACCCAAGTACTTATACACAGATAGGTATATTTACACATACGAGTCCATGTGTCACAGTTCCAGTCCGGGCCGGCACCAATAGCCGCTCGTAACGTAACACAGACGCTGCGCTGTTTGCCGGCCTGTTAGCGGCCGGTGAAAGTGGTTGCGCAATCATGCAAGTCTGCAAATCGAAACTGCGCGCGACTGTTCCATGCCGTACCTTCGTTGTTAGCCCAATTAATACATTAAAAAGCGGTTTAAGTGGAGCAGTACCCTCATTTTGTTGCCGGATGGCGTGGTAGTGAACATACAGTAACCGTATACCTATCTTGAATTAAATGGGGGGTTTCTTGTCGCACGCGTAGCAAAGTTGCTTGCTTATCCACCGGGAACCGTGCATATTTCCAGAATAATTAATTAATCTTCTGTATTAATCTTCTAAGGCTAGCACAACTGGGCATGACTAGGCTTGTCGTGTGACATATTGTCACCCCTTTCTCGTACTGCATAAAAAGAGATACTCAGGTAATATTTGTCGCGCGAGAGAATCGCGTGGCGCATATGTGCTAGAGTTCCAATATAATACGCTCCCTTCCATTATTTTATTTCTAAAACATGCTGATCTGTTACTATTACGTTGTTACGTACAATAGGGAGAAAAGAAAATAAGCCAACAAACATGCAAGGGAGGTAGGAATATGAATGTAACCGTGTTGAAATCTCACATTTATTTTAACTAGTAGAACTGGACTATATTTTTCCGACAGCTTTCGCTGTTGTTGGATCTCGGAAAATCAAGAAGCCGTATTCTTAATGTACATTATGATATAATTATTATACCTCTATGATCAACTTCAGCTTTCTGTTCCCGAGAGTTTGGTCTCAACGTTAACGGTTGAAACAAACGAACTGGTTTGCAAATAAAACTTTTATTGTATGAGAACTAACTAACGCAGACGGCGGACATCGGGCATTTCGCGTGCAGTTTTCATACAAGTTGCAGTTCGAAGACAATGCGTCTGTATAAATCCTACCGAGTTATTTTGATACGTACGAGTATATTCATCTTTACCTTTATCCAAAGTATATCTCAATAATGTGTGAATATACCTAGGAATGAGACTGAGTACTTGAGATGAGATACCTATGACACCGCGGCAGGGTCATCATGCTCCGCCGCGTGCACACTTCATACCCACCCCCGCTGTCTCCCCCCGTAGCCCGCAGACCATGGGAGTGGCACGAAAGAACTTGTCAAGCTATAGGTATGAGGATCAATATATTTAGGAGGATAATAAATTGCTAAAATGCTAAGAATACGGAGCTGGAAGTCCCGAGGTCGAATCCCGGCAAGTAATTGTGTGATGAGCGCGAATATTTGTTGCTGGGCCATGAAGGTTTTATATGCATTTAAGTATTACATTTATCTGTATACGTATACATATCGGCGTCTAGCCATGGTACAAACTTTGTTTAGTGTGGTAATAGGTCGATTTGTGTAGGATTTTCTCAGATATTATATTTGCTTAACATTTTAATTGCTCATCAACTTACATTATATAATATAATATAAGCCATTTTCTGTGCAAAATTTCATGTTATCAAGGACCAGGGTTACGTAGTAAAATCTTTAGCAAGCACCTATTCGTAATGAAATGAAGGAAGAGCTTACGCGAAAAACGCGTAACCTGTAAAAACTGAAGACGTTATACAACTCTCAATACGCTTCCTAGTTTGAACAAACAAAACAATTCTTGTTGCAAAGTCTTTACCTAACTTATGTTTACGATGTTATCCAACCGGGTTAGACAAACATCGAAAATATTCCGGATAACGTAACTTGCGAACTTCCTTTTACCACCACGACTCTTTGTGCAAATTGAACTGTAATTGCAGTAAGATTTCTCAGGTCCATTGTTATTTAGCAGTTAAATAGTAGTGTTAGATCATAGGATTTTCGATGTCGAGGACGTGTCCGACTCGCGGGAAAAATAAATATTCAAAAGGAGCATTATTGTGTACAATCGAGGGCAAAGCTAAGTAAACACCACAAAATCTCATTAATACATATCTTAACCTTATTACTATGACAATAGAGTTAGTGTGTATATATTTTTAGTGTGAAATATCTGCCTTTAACTGTACACACGTGGCTCAATTTTTACACACCATCACATTTCCAATAGTCAGAACACCAGTGAGTGTTGAAGGGGGAGTAGATATGTTTTGTTTGCATAAAGAAGCGTGGTAGAAAGTTTTGAAACCCTACAGGGGTTAAAAAAAGATGAAAGTTACCAACTTCACAAGAGTTAATATTTCACTCAGTAAGAAGCATAAAAATCTTTTGGCACACAATGTCACCTTTCGGGCATGATTGCAAGGCGAACTTAGAAATGTACTAAGCACACTAGGTATCCAATGGGGAGAGCAAATTAAAAAGTATAGCTTCAACTGGCTTGAAGCCCCTAAGCCCTGATTTTAGTAACTCTACATCTTGGTTTCAAAATTATAGCCTGTCCGTTTCATAGAGAGGAATTCAAATTAATAATATGATCACAATATTGAAGACATATACTGAATTACTGATGTATGAAACGGCGCTCTGTTAGAGATTATCCAGACGTACTATAGCCACATGACAACAATAACCATGCGGTCGAGTGCCGACCAAATCAAAACGGCTGCAAGAGGCCGCAGTGCCAGCGCCGCGCTCACTGCGTTATCGTGTGGTTGATGGCACGTCTAAAAGCAAAAGCGAAGTTGAAGCTCTGATGGGGTAGTCATGAGAAACGTGGCGCGAACTCGTAGAGGCCATTTCCAATTTTGCACCATAGGAATGCAATAACATTAATAATATTAATATAAGTGGCTGTCTTCAAACATTTCGAGACAATGACCTCAGGCAGGACATGTGTGTAAACTTTATATGAGATCATCTATCTTGTCTCAGGAATTCGGGACTGTCGCGAGTTTGTGACCTGTAGCGTGGAACTTCTAAATTAGAGAACCTTTTTTTAGGAGTTCTCGTTATGATTAAGGGAAATGTCGGTACTGCACACTTTTTTATGTAATGAGTGGCAGACGGTCAGACGAGCCACCTGATGGAAAGTGGTCATCGTCGCCCTTGGATATGTGCAACACCGCAGGAATCGCCCATACATTGCCAACCTTTGAACACCTCAGGCGGAAGGCCATTCCGCAACTTGCAAGTACGTAGTAAAAATGAGCGTGATGCCTGTTTATTTTTGGAATGCCACAAGCATCCAGATAGTGGGGATGTACTTTGTTTCTGAGGCGGGAGGTGCGATGATAGAAACGTGACGGTGGCACTAACTCAAAAAGTTCTTCATAACATTTCCTATTACAAACGATAGACACAAAGAGCCAATATCTCTCCGGAAGCTGTTTCCAGGCCGTCTGTCAGTTCAGCATCGTGGACAATTCGAACTGCCCGGCGTTAGATGGAGTCCAAGGGGAGAAGTTGATATTGGAGTGCTCCAGCTCAGAGATGAGAGCAAACTCCATATAGGGTCGAACCTGAGCTTTGAAGAGTAACAGCCGGTGACACGGTGTGAAGTAGAAAGAAGCCAGTTTGGCTTTGTCCTCCAGGTGGCCTCGAAATTGGACTTCATTCGGAATGTCGTGTTAGTTTGTCTATCTTCCTTATACCTTCACTCACTTGCTCCAAGGTAAAAGAGATCCCTATTAGGGATAAGTTCGCCTTTGTACTTATATCTTTTAAGTTGATTGCATTTGTAACTGGTTACAATGTACAATAAAGTGTTTACATACATACATATGTCGACACCGAGGATCTCAAAATTTTTGTATTCCCATCAATAATATCATCATAAGTAGCCACTTTCAAATTTAATTCCTATCAATAGAAATGAACAACAGGGTATCTATGATTGAAATTAAAAGCTCAAACACGGAGACCCAATGTAATGTCTATAAAAACTATTTATAGAAACGGTAGGAAATACGCTTTAATTAAAATTTCTACGAGACCCAGATATCATCATTTAAACTAGAAAACTACTGTGTGAGACTCGGACATATTTAGATTACAGAACAGTTACTGACGCCAATAAAGTCGAGTATCAACTGCTCGACATACTTCGGTCCAATCCGTGGACTTTAATCGTGTCGAACCAATTTTTTATATACTACTGGGTAGCAAACAAGCGTACGACCTGCCTGATGTTAAGCGTCATCGCAGCCTATGAAAGTTTGCAACGCCATGGGTATCACTCCCCTCTTGAAGAACTCCATACTGGAACTTCTAGGGAAAACCACCGCGGGTAAAAAATCCTTTGATACCGCACGGTGCGCGACCATTTTGGTTCCGAGGTGTGTGGATGAATACCCTATTTTTTTAATCAAATAGGTTATATATTGTTGAAATTCTTAGTTACAGACCTACCTACTTCCTAAGCCGACATACATTTAATAAAAAGAAACCCAAAATGCAGTGCCAAATTGGTGTAATATTAGCACTTTAAGATGCGGGCACAGAAATTAGAGACAGAAACGGTTTGAGAGAAATCCTCTTTGCAGTGGTTTTTGAATACGCGGTATATAGCGGCATCGCACACCGTGTTTCCGAATAATATGCAAGTCGCACCTCTTTGGTTTTGTCAATCAAACGACGGATGCATCGCGAATATTTGACGAATACGTCGCGTCGCATGGTGGTGCTAATAGCATAGAATCACGGCTGTATATTGTGATTTGATTATTGTGCCTGTTTTAGAAAATCACACTTCGGTGGTTTACAGTGGCTGCTCGTGTTTACCTCGGAGCCACAGAGCGGAAAGAGGAAGCGACGACATTGCTTAAAAGTTAATTGTCTCATCGCTGGGTATACAGTGACGAGTATTGATGTAACCGGCTGCTGCGGGGGACGCCTTTTCTCTAGAGTTTCTCCGCGCGCGCGCAGTTCGTCCGCCGACGCAGAAAAACGCGCGCGTTCGACAGCGCCGGAGCATTGTATGACTCCGAGGAACCGAGAATCGTTTCGTTTACCTGTGAAATCGTTCTGATAAAAATATATTGTGCCTGTGTTGTTTAAAGTACAAAGTTTGCCTGTGTCACGTGGAAATTAGTTTGGCCGGGATCGAAATAACTGTAAGGTTTATTTTATTATACATTTTTATTCGATCGATGCATTCTTAACTGAATGCTGAAATTGGTTAATTGCTTAACTAATAGCTAGTAATTTACTGAAAAATATGGAAAACATTGTTAAAGTTGTATTTAATTTTTTTGTTTTAAACAAACAATGTTATTTTTTGTGATGTCATTTTCATTTTTACGACAATGTAATCACAATTTATATATACCGGTTACCTATTGGTTATAAATGCATAATAATAGTTTTAATGCTTCCATGAAGGTAAGATTCTGTACTGTACTGGATAACCTTATAGCAAGCAGTAGAGGGTCTCGTTACCAACAAGGTCTCTACAGATGGAATAGGGAACTCCACCTATTCTGATTTAAAGTTTACACATAGTCAATACGTCTGTACGGCATAGAAACAAAATCTTGAAGCATAAATTCTGAGCCAAAGACAATGTATTTAAAGGTATATAACAATAAAACAATAATTCAATTAAATTACTCGATATATCGCACGTTTATTAGAATGCTAAAAAACACATGTTTTGCAGCTGGAATTCAGCCATATTGTTCTCCTTCAATAACTTTTACAACAACCTCGTGAAGTAAAATCCGCAAAAAGATAACCAAGCCGCATGAATAAGGTAATTCATAAGCCAGTTAGACGGGTACAGTAACCCGCCGCAATAATGTCTAAACAGGCAAAATACACAGCTCTATTATTGCAGGTGTTAAAGCGTGTTTTTGTATAAAATTTAATATTGAGGCGACTGTACTTGAATTGGTTACAAAGTAGCATTTACTTCTTTGGTGTCAATCGACAATCGTGTATCCCACGGCACGGCTCGCCCCAGTTGCCTGCAAGCAAACGAACTTTTTAGGGCATTCTGTGTTCCGTGTCCTATTGGACACTTGTCACGTAGAGTTTTTTACCATGGTTACGGCGCGTCTACATGTGCATTTGTGTTAATTAAGTATACACGATGGGATGTATAATCCAATTACCTGGTAGACGTCCAAAAGGTGTGAAAAAAAAATCAAACTTTCCGGGATTATATAAGTAATGCTCACATTAACAGGCAGCTAATATAAGTGCGAAATATCGTGTATTTGGTCTTGCTGCACGTAATGAAAGTAAAAGTCAGGCGTTATGTCATTATAATATAGCACATACATTTACCTATAAATTAAAGCCTTAAACTACTTAGTAAGAGAAACTACTAACTAACTAAGTCGGTCTGTGGAAGATAGTCTCTCAACTAAATGTCTGTCTCTGGTCATCAGACGAAAAATGTCTAATGTAGGACGTATACACGTAGAGGCTTCCGCCATAAGACGTCACCTTGGCCGGTTCTGCGCCAGCTTCTAGCGGGCACTCGCAACCTTCACCAAATTCTCAGTCCTCCTTGTGGGGTATACCGATGTCTATATCAAAATATTCAGGGTGTTATTAAGATATATACAGTATGACGGTATTATGCATTGTCTCTTTCCCACTGCATCTACACGGCAATGCGCATGTGGACACAGCTTTAAGGGTTTCACATTCGAATGCACAGCGTAAAACAATTGCTCGGCTGATGATGAAACGGTGCCCATACGTGATATATTTGCTAATCGCGTTAGTTTTACGAAAGTGCAGCGAGGTAACGGTTGACAGACCGCCCCTGATTGGAACTTGTACGTATTGAATATAATTATCATTAAACGCCAAGTTAACGGTACGTGACGTATAGGTGTACGCCGGTGTGGCGATGGCATTAAGTGCACTGAATATAAAAGGATGTTTTTACTTGTCTCTGTATACAAGAATAATTACTTAATTCAAGATGTGTTGTAGAAGATTTATTTAGCCGAAGTAGTAAAACAGTATTCAATTTTACTATAATTATTATTTTTTAACTATTTTGCTTTATATAATTTTCGATGGATATATATGCCCCTAAGAATAAAGATGTGTGACGATATATTTGGCTTTTTGGATGCTACAGACTATTTGACGATGACTGTACTCGTATAGTATAGGACAGTTAAGGGCTCTGTTATATTCTTTGTTATATGTATGTATAATTTAAACAACTAATGATGTGTTAATTGGTCGATGTTTCAAATGCCATCTTGTAGTGACCTTTGACTAAGATTGATATTCGATTTATTAAGTGTATACGGATACTCTTATTTGTACATACGTACCTACCTACAGAAACAAATTAAAAGTATATATACAGTAGATAATACATCAGACACAAGTGCAAAGGTGAACTTATCCCGATAAAAAACTCTTGTTAGTTAACTACAGTTTAAAGTAGGTAAAATCGCGACAATTGAGAGACGATGACATTTGGCATTTAATTCGCTTAATTTACACAATATTTTTAGACGGCCTTTAATTCTATTAATATTTAAATGCACCCACTTATACTCATCGTACACTTAGAATTGATGAGATTGACAAATGTTAGAAACTAAATTAAATGTGCTTTCAGAATGTTTTATTAGACACTAAAAGGATTTTTGCATCAAATGAAGCAGCTATGCTAATTTAATATCCTTGGAAGAAATTAGAGAGGCTCATCTAGCAATTTGGGGGTAATCACTTAAAACCCAGAAATAACCGACGCAAAATTATCATTTTCCGCATAGACTAAATTAGTAGGTGTACATTTACTATATGAAGAAAAGAAAGGTGAAGGAAGGTGTGATATAAGAGAGCATTACATAAATAAAATCTGATAATTCGGTTAAATAAAAGGACCCTGCATCAATTAATAATGTGGGTACTTGGGATAATGAGTTCGCTAATTTGTATCTTCTTGAATTATAGAATTAAGATTAAACAAATCCTTAATAATACAAATGCAAATGTGCGTTAATTTGTTAAAATGGCCGTTTTTCACTGCATAACAGGGCAACGGATTGACGTGATGTTTGCATACAAAAATGATAGAGACTAAGCGAAATAAAGGCTTTTTGTATCCCGGAAAATATGCGCAGTTCTTGAGGAATAGACAAAATAGAAGCCAAAACGGATGAAGCTGCAAGTAAATTCTAGTGAATATTAAACTTAGCTTTCATATCCAGTTTATGTAGGTACTGTCTGTCCCAAATTCGTTGACATTTCCTAGTAAGCTGACATTTAGTGACCCACATGTCGTATCTCTAAAGTAGTTATAACATCTAAATGCAATAATAATTTAAAAGTAATGGCGTCTCTTCCGGGTTTTATTATGAACAGGTTACCTAATAATTAAAAGTCAATTTCTGTCTAATGAGTGCATGAGCTACACTACATTACACATTACTAATCTGGTTACTTATGCTCAATGTTATAAATACGAATGTATCCAAGACTCTTAGTAGGTCTTCTAGCATCGCACCGAGCCATCGGTAGGGTATTCATCCACACAGCTTGGAACCAAGATGGTCGCGCACCGTGCGGTATCAAAGGAATTTTCTACCGCGCACACTCCAAATGTGGAATGACCTCCCTGCTAACGGTTTCCCCTACAGGTTACAATATGGGGTTCTTCAAGAGGGGAGTAAATAGGTTCTTAAAGGGTCAACAACACGCACGTAATGCCCCTGGCTTTGCAAGCGTTCATATAGGCTGTTGGATCGTACGCTTGTTTGCCACCTTAGTAATATAAAAAAAAAGTGTTTAACAGCTAAAGCGATGAACGATTCATCACCAATAGGAGCGGGTATCATGCTTCTTTGTTATTTTTTTAATCTATCAGATTATAAATAGCTTAATATAATTAAAATTGAAAAGGGCACCGATTATAAAACAGTTTCTTTGTATCCATGCAATAAAGCCCTATGTTCATGGGCACTCTGACTATGAGTTGTTGTGGGTCAACTACTTTCATTTGCATTTATCGTGCGACATGCAGTTGAGTCGTCTGAATAGAATGAGCCATAATAAAAGGCTACAATTATCGCCTCGCCAAGGTAAGTGGGTACGTGTTACTTATCTAATAGAATCAATTAAAGTGTAGAAAAAAGAAGACTACTGGGTCACGGCTGTGAGCGAAAACGATCGGCGAAATTTGTCTTATCATGGCAATTGGCAGCCGTGACGATTAATGAATCCATGCCGACTATACAGGTTGTGGTTTTTATTTTAGTTAAATTCAATTGATTCGAAATTCGGTATCTTGTTACTTTAATGATATTGCAAGAACATAACCGTGGTTCGAGGGAAACGGGAGTTCACGGGAAATCGGTTCGGGTCAAAATTCTATAAGGGAACCAGCTCAAGTTACTTAATATACTATTGATACACTTTTAAGACATTCGACAGTTAAATTTGATTCAAATATGCTGCACTAGCATAACAAGTCCTTAATTGTCTTACCTGTTAAAATCACTTCAAATGGCATATAATAGTTGTTAATGTTTGGTAGAGCTAAATAACATTATGCAGGACTGAATAAAAAAATGTGACTGTAAAATACTACAGCAATGTGGTTTCATCAGTTAAAACAAATCTAACGACACCTCATACGTGTACAGTGTATCTATACCATTATAAAGTTGTAAAAATTAAATGTATGTACGTTGAAGATAGTAAAAAATAGTGATACGGACTACTTGAAGATCACTAAGACGAGTTTAAATTTTTTTGTATGTTTTTATGTGTCGTTGTCGCTTCACCACGCCTAAACTGCTAAGCAGGTTTCAACCATTTTTTGTACACGGGTAGCACACACAGATAGTTACAGGATTTTCATGCGACTACGATTAAGAGAAAAAAGGTTTATATTTTTTTTCTACTCCTCTGACAAAGTTGTAGGCAGCTTCACACTTACTTACTACTCTGGCTCACTGACCCGAAGAGGATCTTGGCCTCTGACATAAGAGAACGCCATTCTTCTCTGTTTTACGCCATTCCCTGCCAGTTGGGGGTATTTAATGCGCACAGATCCTTTTGCACCTCGTCTTTCCAGCGGTATCTGGACCGACCGACCGGACGTCTTTAGATCCACTCGATCGCCCCTGATACGCTCTCTTTACGGCCCGATCATCTCCCATCCTCTCCAGGTGACCCAGCCAGCGGAGTCGTGTGGCTTTGATCTCGCTAATAATATTAGGTATAGCCACCAGGTCTTCCAACTCACAGTTTTTCCTCCTCCTCCAGCTGCCATCCCCATCTCATATTGGTACCAGAATCTTTCGCCAGATTTTCCTTTCCGCTACTAAGAGCTTATTTTCTTCCTTTTGAGTCAGTGTCCAAGCTTCACACCCATACATCAGGATTGGTCTAATAACAGTTTTGTAGATGCGAATCTTGGTTGGTCTACTGATCAGCTTGGACACTAAAACTCTATGGAGCGCTGCAGAGCATCTTAGGGCGTTCTGGATTCAAACGTCAATCTCCTGCACCCTGTGGTTGGTGTCGGTAACTATGCAACCAAGGTGTACTTGAATCTATCTACGCCTATGTAGGTAGTTGTTCCCACTGTCAAATTCGCTCTTATTGCTCTGACGTCTTTGTACCTTTTCATGAGGAGATATTCTGTTTTCTGGCGATTGATTCTGAGACCAATTTTCTCTTCCTCCTGTTCCACCATCTTTGCCATGCCCCCCAGGTCCCCCTTGTTTTGTGCCAGTAGCCCTAGGTCATCGGCATAACCAATGATTTTGTGCTTGCCATTCAGCTCGACCCCCCCATCATATTGCAATACCTTTCGAATGATGTATTCGAGTGCCAATGAACAGCATTGGCGAAAGTGAGTCTCCCTGTTTTAGGCCAGTGACAACCTCGAACTCATCTGACAGACCTCCACCTGCCCTAACTCTCATCTTACTCACTTTAGTGGCAACGGCAACCAATGTCACTAGCTTGTTCGGTATGCCAAAAGATCTCATTATTCTATATAGTGTCCCCCTGTCAACACTGTCATACGCCTTGGCGAAATCGACGAAGAGAATGTGAATGTTGTTCTGAGTTCCAGATTTTAGTAATTATTTCATATAGTCTGGATTGCACTGCTCCTCCGCCATACTTCCATATCTCAGCATATATAGCATCAATCCCCGGGGCCTTGTTATTTTTCAGTCTCATGACTGCTTTTATCACTTCATCGAAGCTCGGTTCTTCCACAACATCCACACTCTCCGCAGTCGTATCCACCTCTATCTGACTATTTATTGGTTGGCAGTTCAGCAGCGCGGCAAAGTACTGTCGCCACTCGGTTTTCAGTGCCTCCGGGTCTAATATGAGGTCTCCCTCATTATTTTCGAGGGTTTGCACGGTTGGCTGATATCCTTTTTTAACAGATGTTACCTCCTTATAAAATTTCCTGGTCACATTGGTTTTGATTAAGGTTTCCATTGCCCTAAGTTGACATTCCAAACGTTTCAGACTCCGTATTAAGTTTCTCAGCCTGTTCCGTGCCTCCAGATACTTGGGCTTCCAAGTGGTATCTTGTTCAAAGAGAATTTTAAATTTTCGTCTCTCATCCATAGCGAGATCACATTCTTCATTCCACCATTTCCTTCTTTTTCTTCGCTTCTTTTTGCCCAATATATCTTTTGCAGCTTTGGTTACTATTTCTTTAGTGTCTTCCCCATTTTTATTAAGGTCCTCTTGCAAATCTAATTTTTTAAACCGGTTATTTAATTCAATTTGAAACTGACTGCGTGTAGCTTTATCCCTGAGTTTATCTATATCTACGCCTTGGCTATCTATCTTCCGCCTTTTACTCTCTATTTTAATCTTAGCTTTAATTTTTACACCAAGCAAATAGTGGTCGCTATCACAATCAGCTCCGCGGTAGTTTTTTACGTCTTCTATTACACTCCTATTCCGACTGTCAATTAGAACGTGATCAATTTGGTTGACCGTTACCCCGTTGGGATGTTTCCACGTCCCTTTGTGTATGTCTTCATGAGGGAACATGGTGCTCTTAATTACCATTGCTTTTGAAGCGGCGAAGCTGATTAGCCGCAAACCGTTGTCATTCGTCTCCTTATGTTTGCTGTGTTTACCAATAGTGAGTAGAAACACGTCCTCGCGGCCTATTTGGGCATTAAGGTCTCCTGCAATAATCTTCACGTCGAAGTTTGGGATCTGGTCGTATGCAGCTTCAAGTTCTTCGTAAAAGCGGTCTTTTCCGTCGTCTTCGGCGAGTTCTGTTGGAGCGTATGCGTTGATGATTGTGATGTTAAAAAACGTACTTCTGAGACGTAAAACACTAACTCTATCAGATATTGCCTGGAATTTGGATGATATTTCCTAAAGCTTGCTTAGCTACGATAAACCCTGTTCCTTTTTCATGTTTTCCTATGTCCCCCCCCACTGTAAAAAAGGGTAGCATTATCTTATCATCAATATTTCTTTCCCCATTTCCGGGCCACCTTACTTCTTGCAGTGCTGCAATCGGGATGTTATAGCGGTGAAGTTCCTTGTTTACTTGGTAAACAGCACCCGGCCTGTATAAACTGCGAACATTCCAATAAGCAAATCCTTAATTCCGCGCCAAAGGTTTTCGTTGGGATCCGATCGTTTCTTACTCTGCGTCAGTGTCTTAACAAGGTTATTTTTCCGTGGAAGGGCGCCGCACAACCCCCGAAATGCTGGAGGGCCACATCCTACTTCGGTCAGCGAGTCCATCGGCCTTAGCCGGATAGCGTAGCTAGGCTGTACTACCGACCGTTCCCCCATCCGCCAGCCAGAGGACGCCCCTCTACGCCGTGAGGCCCAGCGCGAGGCAGCTTCTAGTAAAACAATATTATTAATACAGATGAATCTCCGTTTTGAAGATAGCGAAAACCACGCGTGAATAGGTGATCGAGATAGCTGGCAACGTTTGCAACCATTGCGCCGGTCAAGAAGATAACGTTTGTTTCTTACGTACTATACGCATCAATGTATACCGATATCCTCAGGACTCAGGTCGCTGTTAGATTTTTTGCCGCCGAGCCTGAGCTCCAAAAAATAGACATAATTAAGTGCATACACTTGAAAAATATTACTCCTCATCTAACGCAGTCAGCAAAAAAGCATTTTTTTAAATATTGGACTAAGAAGAACTACTAACTAGTTTCTGCCAATGCATAAACCAATATGTCCAAGTCAACGTAAACCAACATAAACATCCTGTATCTCGAGACACGATAGTGAGTCGGCAGCTTTCAAACCAAACACGAAACCGCGCAGTCTGCTGGATTTAGATTATCACCCGAAAACAAATCGATGCAACTTTTTCTTGGTGTTATTCTGTCCCCATAACTCAGGAGACAATAGTTACTTTGAGACATGCTAATAACATACTGCCGACATGAGCACTTGAAAAATAGACCTATAGTAGCTAGATTAAAATATTTTAGTTGCTTTTATAACGTTTAAAATCGTAGATTAAAAGATTGATTCAGTAGCGTAACCATGGCAACGAGGTACAGAAAAAAAAATGACTCTAATGTTATTGATTTGTTTATTTCCCTCGACGTTTCCGAACAGCCAAAAACGTCCTATACTATAAGTCTCGTTTGATTTTTACCTTGCACATAACGTAAAAAAAAAAAATCATATTCAGTTCCAACTAGACATCAACGCCCTCATATATTGGAATTATTTTCTATGCTAACATAACTGGCAGCTAGGTGGAAGGATAAGGGCGTCGTTGTAGCAAGAAGCATAAATCTGCGTTTCGCCGATGACATGTCATGTTTTCATCGTCGGTTATGGAACTTGGTATCATGCTACAAGACCTAAGCAGGACCAGCCTTGAGGTCGGATTAAAGATGAACACGTCAAAGATTAAGCTCATGTCATGACCAGCAGCTCGAAAAAGAGAGTAGAAGGGGGCGGTGGAATGGAATATATCCATAAGTATTTGAGTATTTGTGCCTGGGCCAAATAGTCTCCTTCCAGGCTGGACACGAAATGAAGAGGGGGTCGCGAGACGTACCGCGAGAACGCCTGGAGGAGCTGTTTCTGCATGATGGAACATATGAAGAGAAACCATCCCATTTGAACTGAAACGAAAACTATAGACATGCGCATTATTCCAATCATGACCTATAGAGCACAGACTTTGTCTTTGACACAAGATCAGAAATCTATCCTCAAGGTTTGTCAAAGGGCCATGGAGCGTAGTATTTTGAGCGTGAAGTAACTGACAGGATCAAGAACTACTTACTACAGTAATACGTTCCAAACTCGGATAGCCAACATAGCCCAAACAGTCTCCAAAGTAAAGTGGGACTTGGAAGGAAATATTTGTCGTAAGCTGGGCTACTTGTAGGCTAAAGTAGCCAACAGTAGGTTCCACAATATAGATTCCGGCCACGCGGTAGGTAGTCCTCAATGAAAATGGCGGGACGAGCTTGATTCCTTCCAGAAGAACTGGTGTGGGATTGCTCAAGACCGGGACAAGTGGAAGAATGAGAGGGAAACTTTTGCCCAGCAATGGAGTAATCCATTCCTGGGCAAATGTTTAGGGCTATATTGAGATTAAATATTTTGCTGGGATTTATGAGAGGAGATAAACATTTAGACGACATGTTAAACGTTTTGCATTAGTTAATTAACATACTTACTATAAAAAATGTCTTCAATATTTGTTTAGCTACATTACTTAGTTATATATCATTTTTCAGCAAACAGCGGTAAAATCTGTAGGATATTCAAGTTAACATCTATAACAAGCACGTTAAACTTACACTTCACAGCTTCTTTTTAATCTGGACCAAAACATATGTAGGGGTGCCTCATAGCACTTGAACGGATAGACCAATATTGATTTAGTATTTTAAATAAATTAATAAAAATTAAAAAAAAGAATCAGACAATGTAATCATTATACTAAGTAGTGTTAGTAGTACAGTCAAGGAATTTAATTTTTATATACCATTTCGTACCTTGTCACAGTCAAAACCAATATGAAAGCCGATAGAGATTCCATATCAATGTCAACACAAGGTATAAAAGGGTACGCAGATTAAGTTCCTTGACCGTACAATTATACTTAAATGGTTAAATGTAAATAATTTATTGTTGAATGAGAAAAAGACTAAATGTGTTAAGTTTGTCACGAGTAACGTAAAACACGAGCAAGCAAGCGTTATGGTTAAAGGTGAGGAACTGGAACTAGTTAATAGTACAGTCTTTCTCGGTATAACATTAGATTCTAAGCTCCAATGGGGTCCCCATATTGCTAATCTCTCGAATAGACTGAGTTCTGCAGCTTTTGCAGTAAGTAAGATTCGTCAATTAACAAACGTGATAACGGCTCGATTAGTGTATTTCAGTTATTTCCACAGTATTATGTCGTATGGCATCTTACTATGGGGCAGTGCTTCCGACATTAATAATATATTTGTTCTGCAGAAGCGGGCTGTTCGTGCGATATATAAAATGAACTATAGAGACTCGCTTAGAGATAAGTTTAAGGACATTAATATAATGACAGTGCATTGTCAATACATTTATGAGAATATTATGTATGTACGTAAAAATATTACCGACTTTAAGAAGAACTGTGATATACATACTATTAATACTAGAAATAAGCATAAGCTCGCAGTGCCTGCTACTAGGCTCCATAAAATAAGGAGATCATTCATGGGTAACTGTGTGAGATTTTATAATAAACTTCCTAGTAGCATAACTGAGTTGTCTATTGGTAAATTCAAAAATATTGTGAAACGAAAATTATTTTCTAAAGCTTATTATAGCACACAAGACTACATGAATGATGAAGCCGCGTGGGATTAATGTAAATTATAGCGTCATGTAGGTATATGAATAATTATTTTAAGGAATACCTAAGGTATTATAATTATTTTAATCTTAATTGTTTTATATACTCTGACATTTAGAATTTTATTCTAGACACATTCTAGATTATTTATTTTTTATTGACATTCCTTTTGGGATTTATCTTATTGATATTTTAATTTTAAAAATGATGATTTTATCAATAATATTACACTTAAGTTAAATGATCTGATTAGGTTTTTCTGGGTTTCCCTAATCCTTGCAGCAAATGTTGGATCATATTGTATTTCTCCCAGCAAACATTCACTCTCATGTAACTGACATTTCGAAAGTGCTTGTAACTAGGCCTACTTGAATAAAGAATATTTTGATTTGATTTGATTAAATTTAATAAACTATACTACTATACTGTTTCCGACCGTTTTCGGCCATGGCGGCCGCTTCGACTCCTAATCTCTCCTTATGTAGACGATCTTTACAGCAAACTCCCGAGCACAATGAGGGTACGTGAATATGCCGCTTATATAATTATAGTTGATGACGGGTTCTACTATGCTAGTACCTAAACTTAAGTCCTGAGAGGATCCAGTGTCAAATTAGGGCACCAGTGTTTGAAAAGTGGCGTGATCGATAACAAAAATAAATGTTGTACCATTTTACAACGTTTTTGAGGTGTGTCTCGGTGTGATTTTATTGTTTCAACGATAACTTGATTCGTTCGTCCAGGATAAAAAAAGTTCCACATAACTCACGTTGAAGTGCTAATTCGGAAGAAAAGTGATAAAAAAAACCGGTAGATTATTACGGCGACCGGCGTTATGTAATAATTACCGAAGTATCGCGGCATACATCACCGATTCCGCTTATAAATAAGTCATGAAACTAGAAAACTGTCTGTATTACGTACCCGGTGTGGTTCAGGTAATTTTGCTGGCACTTAGTGGTCAGGAACATACATTCAAACCAGTGGTAAAGACAAACATAATCGATCACATCCTTAAAGTCTACTTACTAAGTCGAGATTCGAGTCTGTGTATTTATAGAATAAACTTCTAATATAGATAGGTACAAACATTGAATCAGGAAATGTTCTGATTTTTATGTTAACTAAAGGAACTAACTATATTTATTTCCCTTTGATCTTATAAAAATTATGTAGTTAATAAGCGTTGGTTATTAAGTAAGGATTGCTTTGTCTTCGAGTAAAATGCTGTAGCTGCAGTAAAAGTTAGGTTAGAAATTCCTCGTTCATTAAAAATCAAGGAAAAGGATCCATAGGTTTGTATTGTCGTTCCCCTGTTAGGAAAACTGAAATGGTTAAATACCTTTGAGAAAAAATACAACATTTCTTAATAATAAGGAAACCGGGTTTTTATGGGAATCAAGTAGTATAGGAAACCGATTTTCACTCCCTAGCTGCACTTTAATAAAAAGCTGATTTCAAGTTAGGAATCTGTTTATTATGTAAGCCAAGTAAAGATGGATATACATTACGTAATGCCTTTGGTTTGTGTACTGCAAATATACACAACCTACATTAGAAACACTAAAATCGTTTAAAAGGAAGTTAGCATTAGTCACGAGCAAACAATTGCGGCTTAAGCAAGCCTCAACAAAGGTTGCCATAAATCGAGGCGGCCATCAAAACACTATAGGGTCAAAGGCCATTGTATCGTCGCTTTCACTGAGACGCTGCCCAAAGCCGAGGTCGAGGTACGCAGTGAAAGTACGACACTATACTCGACAATACTACACTGATGCCCGCCGCAGCTGCCCGATTGTGATGCATTCTTAATCTCTTTTTATCAAGGCTCGCCTTGACGTGAGACGTATGGTCTCGTCCTCATCTCTCGATGCTGTATACCTACATATATCATAGTTTGGTTTAGTTATGGCAGCGTGAGATTGTAAACATCGTTAGTTTATAATCTATCTAGTGAGATTGTGAATAGTTTATAATCTGTCCATGTTAAGGGGCTCCAAGCGGAAATGTACGATTTTTCATAGTTTTTGAAGTGTATCTAGTCCCTGGAATGGCCAAAATAACTTTCGAAACATGGTTTATATGATAGTTCAGTCTCTATTTAACACTTTCTTGCATTTGGAAATTAGAATATATTTTTTATGTATATAATTATGGATTTCTCAATAAACCTTACATAACATTTTTTAAATCCTCGATGTGGCATTTGTTCACGACGATCGACTGTATACATTTTTACTTTGGTCTGTACGGATTAACAAGAAAAATTAAAAAGTTAGGTGTCAATGTAATATATGACTTTTCTTACTAAATTATACATATAGACCAAAGTAGAGAATTATACAGTCAATTGTCGTAAACAAATATCACATCTTGCTTTTATGAAAATATACATAATACGACATAAATTTACTATTTGTAGATTTTGCGTCCATGTAACGTATATGGCGGAAAAAGAAAAAAAAAATACCTCTGGGAAACGTAATGTTCCCAATTATCTGAGGTCAAGTATGTCAATCAGTATCTATATTTTGTATTGCATTTAGTTTTGTTGGAACTTGGATGATCACTACAATACAGTCACGTGCCTTTGAAATACAATTCATTTACTCGTCTATTGGCTGGCCTTCCAAAGAAATTTACTAAAGAAATACAAATATTGAAAACGGTATTAATATCACAAAAAAGTAATCTCTTATAGCTCCAAAATTATTGTAAAAAAATAGCCTTTTATCTATAATTGACAAAATATGATTTTATTTAAGAGATAAAAATCAATAAAAAATACAACAGAATTGATAAACACTTCCTTTTTTGGGGGTCGGTTAAAAAACAGTGTAACAGGGATTTGAACCCGGAACCGTCAGCTTCGTACGCCGTTGTGCAACCAACTGAGCCAAACCTCTCGTGAAATACAATCAATTGTTTTATAAATACCTAATTATATCTGATTTACCTAATTATGTTACCAATGAATTGCTAACCACTGCTAGGGTTCCGTATCCTAAGAGACTTAATGAGACCTCATTACTAAATTGATACTTTTGGTGACCATACGCAATGCAGTCCAAAATGGTTCTGCTGACCGCTTAAATGACGGCCTTAGTAATTTAATCAGTGTCATACTTCGAGTATAATAACATCCCATTTATAGGTATTTAGGCGTGTAGTATTCTGAAATAAACACGGTTAAGTAAACGCATTACGGGTGAACGGCATGGCAGCCCAAGAATCCGGACCAAACCGTTGCTTAAAATTCTTTTGGCAACATTTTTAATAAATTACTCGTGTGAATGTGAGTCAAGCCGTGTTGACTCGACATGCCAAAGTACACATGACGTATTAAGTACGATAGTCTTTTGATACATCACGACACCAATCGATATTAAATACAGTCGGCTGCAAAAAGTGCAAAATTCGTGAGCCAACAAAAGCGCTCAGAAAACCTGCCTAATGTGCCTACACGTAGAGTTAACTGAATGTGTAACTATGATGGCATTGGCCTGGTTGCCCTGCTGGGGAGGAAGGAGTAACCGAAGTGGTAGCATCTGCTCCACGGAAAACAATCAGAAAAAACAGACACATCTATTTATATAACTTTGATTGTACAAAAGGTATCGTAACCGCCGTAAAGCATTTTCTACAAGACAATGTAAGGCAATCAGATTACAATAAGTTTTATTGATAACGCCATAATTACATATCAAGTATTACAATAGTATACATAATATTGCTTTTAGTTTTTATAGTTAAACAGTGGAAGTTTAATGTTTTACTTACATAGAGCCGTTATCATTAGAGCGTATCATATATTTCAAAGCACTTTGTATTATCACAAACAATTGTTACAGGTAAACCAGAGTTTTTATTGTATATTGTCATGTAACAAACATTTGTTAACATCTTCATTTCTTATAATTCCGTTAAATATCAATTATAATATACTTATAAATAACACTTTTATTTTTACAATAAAACTAATACATTATGTTATAAATTAATAAGTGGAATAAATTATTAGTAAATTAAATTAAAACTAAAATAAATCTAAAAAGTTGTGCCCCCGCGGCATGGTGCCTAAGATGCTGGCAGTATTTCCACGCTGTATAGCAATACTAATACGTTGTGCAAGGTAGCTGCCAGCTCTTCGGTCACCAGTCGATTCGGACACTTTCTTATATAAATTGCACGAACAAAGTACGAGTTTTTTTGTTAAAATAAGCTTACACCAGAATAAGCTATGATTCTCGCACGGATCAATTTTGAAAGAGTTGTTCGTTCGACATTAGCTAATTTAAAACTCATTATCGAGATACAGATAGCCAATGATGTAACGCGCTATGTAACTGATTACCAGATGTATTGTCTCTCGTTTTCGCCGTCTACAACAAGCTCAACTGACCATAAAACAACATCGATTCCTTCGCCAAGAATCAGACCGTCTCGGATACGATTCCTCACGGTGTGCGGGCAAAGAAAGCTAACAGAACCGAGCCAAATTTACATAATAACAACGATAGCAATATTTCACAGCCTAATAGCTGCTGAAAACATGTTTATTTACATGTCAATGCTTTTAAGACTTGACCAAGAATAAGTTTCTGTCAAAAAAATAATTGAGACAAACTTTTATTGCCAAATAGGTACTGTTATTTTCCTAAACACCCGTCAAGTACTCATTGAGACGATCCTAAAGTGCCCAAACTCGGTAGGATTGTGTTATTTTCTTGCATAGGTACTATGACAACCTTCCGGCTCCATCATCAGTTCAGCTCGATGGCCTCTTAATATGGCATTGTCAGCGAACTTACACATATGTATGCCAAATTTTAGCTCAATTGGAAACCGGGAAGTGGGTCTTTAACTTGCAAATTTGACCCGAGCAAACATAACTATTGCAAATGAAATAAAAGCTTGTAAAAGTTGGCAACAGTATTGACTTGTCCGTTACTTAGATTAGACCCTTTACCATACTCTGTTGGTTCTTAACGACTGATTACAACTGACAATTATATAAAACAATTTAACGGATTATATCGCGTATATTATCTCATTTGAGTTCCCGACGTTTCGGAAGCTTTTCAGCTTTCCATGGTCACGGGTTGACATGGTGACGGGTTTTCCGAAAGGTCGGGAACTCAAATGAGATAATATACGCGATACGATTGTTTTATTTAAATGAGTAATAATCGCGGAAACAGAAGAAAATATTAAACAACTGATAAACAACGATTATTTGACAGACGTAATTGAAACCGCTATAGTCTGCCGTTTGTAATTGAAACTTGGGTCAAAGGTTTACCACTCTCAAAATTAGAAGTCCTAGCGTTGTAGTAGTTACCAGTAAACTAAATAAATATGTCATCGTGAGTCACAAGTTTAGATCCATACAAGTGACGGTTAGATCAATGAAAAAACGCACATATAAAATACTGAGAAAATCTCTTTTCTTGCACAAACAGCAACACACTCAGTGACCATCTGTAGGTCAATGTCAATAAGGATTACCAATGTTCACTTAAGTATGAGGCTAATAGCATAGGAACCGCTTTTGAAAAAAGAAGGTTATATGTTCCACTGTTAGTATTATTTTATGAGTTTTCACCGATTTCTCTGTCAATTACAGACCTATCTTCAAAATGTTATTTTTATTCGAAACAGTATATTCCTGAGATCCATTGTCACTAAGACAGGATCTGATGATGGGATCCAAATCGACGGGAACCCTCAAATCTTGTATAGGCAAATATATAACGATTTTAGTATTTTAAGAAATAAGTAAAGCATCTGCATTCAAAAAATATAAATTTGTGTCGTGGAACTCCATAAGTGTTGTACGAGTATACGGGTGGCGATAAGATATCTCGATTAAGTTAGCTATACGACTTCATAGTCACAATTTTAAATGCTCTAGATCCAGATGAGAGATCGAACTGATGATGGAGCCAGAAGGTATGGATATAGGCACCGGATCTCCGTAATAAAATAATGTATCCTAGCCGTGTTTGGGCTGGTTGAAATCATCGTTAGATAAAGTTTTACAGAACGATTCACTAAACATACAAAATAAAAAGCTACTTCAAAACAATCACTAAAAAGTACAAAATAAAGTAATTAATTTAGTTCCATCAAATTACTTTCAAAGAACCTGTGTTACTAAAATCGATGATTTTGAAAAGGCAATTTGTTTGGGTGGCACCGACTCCAAGATAACATTCATTGTATATATTGTATAGATTGATTTGAAAAAAAGTTTAATTGAAAATAAATTGACCAAACTAGTTTTTACATTATTTTGTACTTTCAGTGATTGTTTGGAGTCGTTTTTTTTTTAAATGTATTTATTACCCATTACTATTCAGAAGATACAACCCTGTGGCAGAGAACAAACAAACATAAAAACATAAACTCAAGTAACAGGGTCTCGGTGACACTCTTTGGGCATGAAACTATAAAAACGAGTTACTTATTTAATTTCTAAATAGGTACAAGTATAAAATCCGGCCAAGTTATTTATATTTGTCAGACGTCTAAGCACTGGCGAGCTTCAGTTATTTATTCTCCTATGACGCTTCGTCCACCACTATGATCACCACTAATTGGTATTTAGCGTCAATACTGTAACAAGACGTATAATCTTCATTAGCGTTCGTCTTCAACGCACTTTCTAAGCCGACAACTCTTTGCGTAGTTTGATGACAATAACGAGTATTGTGCTATAAAATTACGACAGTTACGTTAATTTTGAATGTCAAGTGTACACTGAACTGCTTATTATAGTCATTGGTATGGCTGTTGTGATCCTCATATGATAGTGTGGGAGGGGTGATTCCGCTATTATTGGGTAGTCATGTGTCTGATGATCAGGCCTCGGATAATCGGATAGATATTTACCTAAACTTTGGCGGGGCCGTCTATGTTGAACGGTATGGAGACGGACTCTATTTAATTTTCCTAATAAACTTCTGAATGTTTTATGAAAAACAATGTTTGTTTTATTATTCTGTTGTGTTACATATACCTTGAAATTAAATCAATTCACACCGCGGTTATAACAAATACTTACATACATTACCTACATATGCATAACAACGTACGTGCTTACCAAAATAGTCATAAATAGCCATAAATTAAACATATTTGTGTATTTTTACCTCCTCGTCGTGTCGTTTTATGCAATCCCGGAATCCCAAATTTATATTATAACTAGAAGATGCCCGCAACTTCGTCCGCGGAGGAGAAAAAGTCATAACCCGTCGTTTTTTCTTCAGCATAGTTGGGTAAAAAGTATCCTATAACCATCTGGAGATACCCAGCTACCCGTGTACCAAAAATAGTGGAAATCTGTTTAGCCGATTTTGCGTGATGAAGCCACAACGACACATACAAACATACATAAAATCCAAAAAAAATATTTTTCGTTTTAGCGACCTCCAAATAGTCCGTAACAATCAATTTTTTGAAAATATCTTCAATGTACAGACATTTCATTTTTCAACTTTATAATAGTATAGAAAATAAAAGCAGACTTCATATTTGCCCGACTTTTGCTGGGATTTTGGCAACATTAGGTAAATATCTATCCGATTATCCGATGCCTGCTGATAATATTATCACTGCTCTCTTTGGCGTCACTCTCTTTCTCTCAAGTTTGGGTCTCTTGGTGTTGTGAAGTGGATGCGTGCTGTGATGTAATGTGTACTTTTGATAGGATACACGGTCCCATGTATGACATCTACGGTATTTGGGCGCCATTGTCCACTGAATTTATATGAACCTTGTAATCCAAGGAACGGATACTACACTACAGACACGTCAAAAGCGATTATTTGGATGTTTTGCAGAAGTCGAGTTAACATTATTTCTTATTTATGAGCTTCGTAGCGTGCATTGTTGCCTTGCCAGAGAATGTACCGTGCAGAGCATATGAATACCACTCTAAATTGACCACACACTTCAACAACTTCCAGTGAGATCATTTAATTCCAGTGAGATCATTCCACCTAGTCCGGTAATGTCCAGATTATTCTGAACTCGAGCAGAAAAAGATAAAAAACCGGCCAAGTGTGAGTTGACCTCGAGCACCGAGGGTTCCGTACAAAATATACGCTACAAACGCCCGTATCTACGGAAGTCCAGTGTTAGCAGTACCCTCCTCCTAAGCAAAATGAACGCAGTGTTGTTGACATAGATAGACAGACATACAACTATACTGTTTTTGGTATTTGTTGTTATAGCGGCCACAGAAATACATCATTTGTGAAAATATCAACTGTCACGGTTCATGACTAAGCCATGATACAGCCAGGTGAAAGACGGACAGCGGAGTCTTAGTAATAGGGTACCGTTTTACCCTTTGGGTACGGAACCCTAAAAACCGACGACGATGGTGTTGGTACAGTAAGATTACTTTGAGTTTACCACTGACATGACATATGCTTTTATTCCATTGGATATTCGACTTTAACACTAATACAAAAGAGTTTCTATTACAAACAAACGACGTTTAGACAGTGTGTAAGTAATATAAACTCTTTTACATTAGTGTTAAAATCCAATATCCAATGGAATAAAAGCATATGTCACTGGAAACTAAAAGTAATCCTACTGTATTACATTTTAATTTTGTCTATTATAAAAAAAATAAGACAATTAAAAAAAAAAACGAAAGTTACAACCGGATGATTACCTTTGCCTTATCAACGACAAATTAAGATGAAATTGTCATGTCTTTGGTTTTGAGAAAGAAATCATTCTAATTCGAAAGTAGTTTGGTAGTTACGCTCTTTCAGAATGAGTGCGTTTTAATAAAAATATAATAAATTAATTATTAATCTTATCAAAAATATCTTATAAAAGTATTGATGACTTTCTCTTTCCAAGCAGAATACAGAAAAGTAATAAAATGGCAGTCTTAAAAATATGAAATCTTGACAATTATTAGGTAGAGGAGACTGATTCATAATCGTTTACACGTTTATACGTTTCCATTAAAAACCGTACTTCGCTTACTTTCTCTTTATTTTTAATTATTTAAGTACATCCATATGGATGTACGGGTTTTGTATACCTACTAAAACCCGGATAATACGAATTTCGAAATGGGCTTTCGCCGCGTGTAAGCCACACTTGAGATATTAGGTACAAAAATATACAAATCAAAGTTGTTATAAGTTTGGGCATCAACTTCAGGCTAATGCCTTTGGTAGTGCCAAATGTACAGCAAACAGCTCTTTCTGTTGGTAGACTTGGGCCGCGGCTTTTTCTCCAAAACTAATCTCAATAGGTTCTTCATGTAAAGGTCACTCAGTCATACCACCTATCATACTCTATACTATACCACCATAGAAACCTCCTAATTAGGAAGGCCGCCGACTACCTTTCGACCATTTCCGATCCCTCAGAGTATCCACTCCCCTGAAGTAGTCTCAAAAGAGGCCAGTATACCCGGCGTCCTAGACGCGTGCTCTCTGATCCGGACGACGAGATCGCAGCAGCCATCGAGAGGATGGCAGCTGCGAACTCTTGGGACGATGAAGTCTAAGAGTCAACCCCGCCGACTCGTAATCTCCCCAACGCCCAATTTCACTTGTCTCTCTCTACTCTACCCCGTCCCAACTGGGGTTGAACGATTCCGTTTCAACCTACCTCCGCAGTTCTTGTGCCTTGCGCACTGCGTCTCACCCCAACTTTAAGTGGCCGCGCGTGGCATTCCCGTTTGTGCGTTTGCGCTCCCCCCACTGAATCCGATTACTGGTCAGGTCTAGCCAGACCTATCCAGTTCAAAGTCAGGTTATAAAAAATAAAAACCGGTCAAGTGCGAGTCTGACTCGCGCACCGAGGGTTCCGTATAAACTTTTACTTATTCCGACTTAACTTGCCGCTTCAGTTAAGTTTGCCTCTTGTATCTAAGGCGTCACATACAAATGAGGGGCAAACATAATCACCCGGGTTATTTAAAAATTGTTTTTGATGATAAAAAAAAGTAAGAGATATGGTATAATTTTCGTGTAATATTCATATTAAATTACATAATTCCAGAAAATTCTAGATTTTTCGCTTGGTAAACTTCGGAGATAAAGGGGAGAATTGTATTTTTTTTCACATTTTCCTTAATAAAACAAAATCTACTGACAATAAAAACAATAAAAAAATAGTTCAAAAATGTACAGATCAAGCCCTTTCATATGATACCCTACCCTACTTGACCTAGGAGCTATAGACTTTGAATCTTTGATTGATCTTCTCATATACGTCGTTTTTTTAGATAATAATAATATATTTTAAAATATTTCCTTTGCAATACATGTGCGCTGACCATGTTTATGAATATTCCAAATTTCAAAAAGATAGCATAAGTAGTCTTTGAGATATGTTGCTCTAATAGTCGGACAGACAGACAGACAGACAGACAGATAGACAGTCAAAGTCGCACCATAAAGGTTCCTTTTTTACCATTTTTGGTACGAAACCCTAAAAACACACTATAAACGTAGGTATAAAAGACGTTTAGATTTCTCTTAAGAGTCCGCAGTAAGGTCGGCCGAATTTCACTTTCCCATACAAACGGAGTTTCGTTCTTATTTTAAAACTACGTGTTGGATTGTAACGAAAATTTGCATATACAATGACATGAGGTATATCTGGGCCTAAAACTAGTTTATATGCCTGCAATTTATAAAACAAACGAAATACAGCAAAAACACGTTTTGTTTGTTATATATTTTTAACTATGGTATCTGAAGCTACATAAACTAATTACAGGCCTGTATATACCTGAACTTATTCTAAGTACAAAGTTTCAGACCAAACTAGCTAGTCGTTTGAAAATGAGAGCGTAACTACGTTTGTATGGAGAACCGAGCTTACTGGGGACTCTTAAACAACCAACATTATACCTTATACCTAATATGGATGAGAAATTGGAACTTTATGTATGTGTCTCTAAATGTGTGTACACATTTTGTAAATGTGATGTTCAAATTATTACTTCTCTTGTGTGCTCTGTAGTGTCTGTAGTAAGTAGCCCTTTCACTAAATTACGTCAATAAATTGACGAAAATAATTTTAACGTAAGAAGGTCAACCGTCTTTGTTCCAAAACACGTCACGTTTGAAACCAGATTCTCGGGAACACCATGGACCCGCTTACGATGGCGATTGTGGCTCGACACAAAAAGTCATAACCGACTCGACAACAGCATATAGATACGCCCTTTTGCGCAAGCATGGCTGTGTATCCTGGTTAGGTTTGTAGACCTAGAGAATGGTCATGTGCGCATAACGGGTCTAGGATTTTTTTTAATGCTCTAAGTAAGAACTAAACGGAAAGCTCAAACCATATGGACAACATTTCTCCAAGTAACATTAAATCGGGACCCATTTTGTTAATGTAAGGAAATACAGAAACCTTTTTTTATTGTTTTATAGAGGTATAGTTACCTCCTATAAAACAATAAAATAAACTACTTAGTTTTTTGAAAATATTTGGGAAAATATGAAGGATTATGATATTTATGATTGTACGCTGTTGACTGTCACCTACGCCTACGCTCTGGTTGTCACTTACGCTCTATGGTTGAAAAAGTTGTAACAATTGTTTTTTTTATTTTTAAAATGAAATAGGGACAATTTCGAATTTTATTTTTTATCTTCTATTTGATTTTATCGGATAAAAAAACCTGGTTAAAAATTTAAATGGTGTCAATGAATAGACGGACTAACAAACATACAACCTACAAATAGCCAGGGTACCTATAAGCGATTTTCAGATTTCGCAGGTGTCGGATTCGTTTTAAATTGAGCCTGATAGTCGTAGGCATAAATTATTATTTGCGTTTACACCGACTAAAAACTAACAGAGTAATCTGATGATAGGAAGTAGTCATCATCGCCGGTCCACGGATATATGTAACACCATTGCAGTTGCCCATACGTTGCCGACTTGAATGCCGTGCCGTATACCTCTAGCACAACTGTGATAGGCGCCTCTATGTGACGCGATAAAGATTGCCTGCCTCTTTCCTGCCAATACATTGCGATAAAGACGGGTGATGCTATGTCGCGCGACAAGCGTAGTCGCGGAGAGTTGTGCTAGACCGGCCGTTTGAATGTGGCAAAAATAACCCTCATACATGTTTGTTTTATCAATAAAACCATTATTGCTACGACTTACTTATTCAGGAATATGTTTACCCTTCCTTTAACCTAATATATTTTCAGTCGTCTAGTCACAGTCATCTATTTTGTTGGGATGTCATTTTAAAAATTTGCGTTAACCGGCCTTCAGTTAATTCCTGACACTTGAAATAGAGGAGCATGTTTCAGATCCACACATCGTCTAAGTAGGTTGAAGTTTACTTAATAAAACGATGCCAAGGGTGATTACTTACAAATAGGGGAGACCGGGGCAAAACGGGATATCTAAGGAAAAAAATATATATATACAGAAAATTAAACTGTTTATTGGAATAACTTTTACATATATAGCAACATTTATAAATCAACATAATATAATCAACTCTTTTTACTCGCTAATCACCTGATTTTGGTTAATTAGGAACAACGAAGGAACTAAATTTTCCCATCTTACCCCATAGCCCGGGGCATAATGGGAAATTGCACGGGTCAAAAAGAGCACACATTTTAATCCGGCTGACAACGCTCACAAGTAGCATCCTCATCATCCTCATCAACTCCAGCACAAGAATTGTGAGCCCAGCCGAGGCCAACATTACAATTCACCCATCTTTCGACTAACTGTGAATACAAGTGCCCGCAGTAAATGCAAGCGCAGTCATTTTCATCTTCCTCTTGGGATGAATCACTCACTTTCTTTCTTGCGCTTCTTATTTTTATTCTTTCCATTTTGACTGAAAAAACGAAAAAATAAATTAAAATTCAATACCTACCAATTTTTTCACTCAGAGCAGCCAAAACAAGCAGACACGTTTTTTCCACTGACCGGCGAAATGCGACTGAAGTTCGAACTAATGGCGTAGCCGAAGCTCAATAGCTTGCAAAACTCACGCACACCAGCATATTTCCCGTCCTGCCCCGGACCTCATCTTGCCCCGGTCTCCTCTACCTAGTTGAGATCATATTACAAATGTCTAGGAGTCATATCATAACGACGAGTTTGTCAGCGCTGCGTTTGACGCTGACACACATTTTGCGAATAGGTACAATACAAAGCAGTTAGAAGTTAACTTGGCTTCGTTGATTTGGTCCTTCGAACCTGATTTTAAAGTCAACATGTGACTTAAAATATGTTCGTGTTTTTGCCATTGTGTTTACGTCAAAAATAATTGAATATTAATGAATGTAACATGAGTATTTTGGATAGGTATTACAATGCAAGGTAATATCAGCTTAATGATATAATATTATGTTAACACATGCTTGGTTTCATGAATACCATATTCACTTCATTTAAAATACAGCTCATACCAATAATTTAATTTAATTTTGCAATCCTAACCATGTAATTAGCCTAAAATGGAATCTCGCCGAATAGCCGAAAGAATAAACTAGATCTAGTTAGTTAAGTTCTTCAAATCATAATATTTTCTTCTGTTTCCATGGAAAGCTGGAAAGCTTCCGAAACGTCGGGAACTAAAATGAAATGATATACGCGATATAATCCGTTAAATTGTTTTATTTCTTCAAATCATGTAAACTTAAGGGAGAGCGGTGCCCAAAACAGGCTTTTTTTGCGTACCGGGTGGCTCCATCATCTTAGACTATGTACAAAGTGTATTTTAAGGACTAAAGAATCCATACTAATATTATAAATACGAAAGTGTGTCTGTCTGTCTGTCTGTCTGTCTGTTACCTCTTCACGCTAGAAGATAGTTTGAGTACCGGGAAAGGACATAGGCTACTTTTTATTCCGGAAAAATGCCCTTATTCTCGATAAACGAATTTAAGATGGACGAAATCGCGGGCAGATGCTACTTAGGAATAAAGTATTTTTGTATGTTTATGGGCGTTTGTATGAATAGAGTAAAACCAATCTTAAAATGAATGCTCCTCCACTGAATTTACCCCCCATTTTGGTAAAAAATTCATAGATCGGATATAGTGGAGAGGCGTTCAATTTAAGATTGGTTTTACTTTACGCTTGATCTCAGGGGTCTTATATAATCTTATATCGTCAAAACATCATTGGCCTTTAACACCTGTAAAATAGGACTTAAACATCGTCTATCAAGGTACGGCACTTACCAACATGCCTCGACGGGCCGATACGTCAGCTACGGCTGCATACCCAAGTAACAAAAGGTTCTATAACTAAGGCATTATATCACCAAACAGTGACATAGTAGGCCTATAATGGTAACCATTGTGACTGCTTGTACTATAAAGGTTTTTAACAGAGCGTTATGGTTCTATAAGATTAAAGAGCATTTACGTTCTATAATGTAGCTCTTAGAACGCTTAAAGAACCATACAATAGAATCTTTAAAGTGTTGCACTGTAATAGATATGCAAAAAGCAATTATAGTTCTATATAATACTATAGACGACTTTACTGACACTCTTATGTACCTATGTTGCACTAATAATGCGTCAAAATAACTTTTATAGTACTAGTATTGTAGCAGTACCGAAAACACTATTACAGAATCAATCTGCACTATAAAAGGACTTTGCACACCTATTACGTAACGTTTTAGCTTCTTAAAAGCTTTTAAGCGGTTTTAGCGGTGTTGAGGGAGCTCCCTCAACACCGCTATAGGGGCTAGAGTTCTCTAAAAGTCATTAAAACTCTTTTATAGTATCAAATAGTACTATAAGTTACCTGGTAAAGTTACTAAATAACTTAAATTCTAAATAGCATAATATCTTCTATAAGTGAGTTTGTGTTACTGTTACGAGACTAAAGCGCGACATAATAGCACTAAAAATAATAATTATATGACTGCTTAGATCTATACTAGCTTTTCAGTTTCAAATATATCACTAGTATTTCATAAAAGGTTTCATACTGGTCAAGCGAGTCCAATAAATATAGCACGTGGTTCTCAAAATATTTGTTTTGTACCACAATAGGGCTGTAGCAATAAAGTTATTTCTTGTCAAACCAGTAATAATGATGACGAATATGAGAGTGAGGACACTACCCCTTTATCACAGCTCAAAACAACAGATATGGCCAATTTTGTGTTATATTTATGAAATGCCCTAGCTACCTCCTTTTGTGATCGGGATATATTCCGGAGAAAGAAAGCCAACAGATTTAGAATTGGTGTGGTAACACATTTACCACATCTCAAATTATGCCCCATTGTGCATTGAATATAACTCCATTCAAATAAATATATTTTGACTTCACTATTTTATATTTGGACAATGGAACCCTAATCTGTTAAAATATGGCTGCTGTTTTCTGACGTGATAGCACATTAGCAGCACGGCTGGAGCCTATGTGTACTATAGCAGCCGCATTCGGGACAAGTCCTTATTTTATTAATTAACATTTAATTAAAACACGTAAATAATGAAGGGGCATTGTCAAATTTGAAATCAGCATAACGATTTTATCAATACAATTATTTTCGCGAGTGAAAGTACCGACTGAGTTACGGTCCACGAATGTTATTTAGTACGTCCTTTTATTACCTACATAACATATGTCACTTAAGCAAAAATGGCGAATGAAATAAAACATAAATGACTTAGCGATAGTTGTTGACAAAATAGCGCAGGAGCAGGTGTGATAAAAAAGAGCACTGGAATCGTTTACGGTGCTGAATAGCACTATAAGCGTTTTTTTTTTTGTTTTTTAATAAATAAATAAATAATTATTACGGGACCATTTTACACAAATCGAACTAGTCCCATGCTAAGCTCAATAAGGCTTGTGTTATGGGTACTAGCCGACGATATATATAATAGATATATTACTTATATACATAGAAAACATCCAAGACTCAGGAACAAACATTTATGCTCATCACACAAATATTTGCCCTTACCGGGATTTGAACCCAGGACCTCAGCTTCGCAGGCAACGTCACTCCCACTGAGCTACACCGGTCGTTTACTTTTATAGTGCTAATTAGTGACATGATAGTTGCTTACAACGTTACAATATAGTGATATTAGTACCAAAAAGCGTTTAACGATACTTTTATACTTCAACTGCAGAGCTGATTCATCACCGGGGGAGCCTTTATGTAATATTTATAGAATAAATCAGTGATAAAACTAGGGCCTCTTTGGGGTTCTGTAAACATTTACAACACTGTTATAGTGCTAATCATTAACACTATTTAGCACAACCAAAAACGTTCCCAGGACTTTTATAGTACCAAATTTTGTTACGTGGGTAAGTGACATATAAAAGTTGCGTCCCCCGATGAAATTGCATGATGTCTCAGATCACGCTTTTGGGAAAGAGAAGCTACCAGGATTCATCCGTCGCACAGAGTTTGCCTTCGACGGTCACAATCACGATCTTCAGACTCTTTCTCCTGTTATGCAGGTCCATTCCAAATGACATCATATCGCGCGCGCTTTGCTTTAAAGCGTCTTATATGTTTACGCTTTATCGTCAAATAGTCTCCTTATTTTTAGTTTTTGCTCGTTTTACATTAGTCCCAGTGTAAAAATATAAGTTTATATATGTGCTACTAGAAAAAAGCAGGCCGCAAAATTTTCGTAAATTATCCATGATTCGGAGATTTTTCAAGGGTCAGCACGTCAGGCACCTGCGATTTATTACGTCACCCGTAATGTTGTCATGCATGACCCGTATGTAGAGTTATGTCCGCTCGGTCTTTAAAGGGAGCTCTCCGATTACGGTTAAATCGGTCAAAGAAACTAGTTCGGTATTTTAGTTCCTTTAGTTCAGGAACAAATTTAAAGATCTGTAAACGAGTATCCATTCTAACCTATGAATGTCGTAAAACTAAATGATGCTTTAAAAGAGTATTTGTCTCGTTCACAACGATTGAAGTTTAGAAATTTAAATCCATTTATTCGTTCTTTACAGTCTTTCGCTCCGTTTCGCTCATCCGTTAACCAATTGATACTACTGAAGTAAAGGACCGAAAACATATATTAAGATCAGGGGCAATTTCATAGTAGTAGCTTGTAGTTCATAGTTCCTGACCGACCCAAGCCTAACCGTGTGGCACGCGCCCCTCGCCCTCGGACCGCCAATACAGGAAAGTAATACTCAATTCTCGTTAACATTGATGAAACTCTACGTTTTTAACTACGGTGTAGGTGCCTCAGCAATAAACGAACGAGGATAGTATGTCGACACACTTTGCCAGGAAATTAATACTTAAGCACTGTACCTAATCGCCAAGTACCATATTGGCTTCTACCACATCGAAGGCAGTAAAGAAATCACAAAAACTATCCGTAAGATGTACCTCTTACGGTCTGATCAGCCGTTATTGCTAACAGAATGTGGATTGGACATTAAGGCCCCACTATATCCACAGAATTAATTCCAATGTCAGACTTTTGAAAATCGTGTTAAAATTCACGCTGTAGCCGACACTGTTTAAGTGTAGTTTACAACACCTATTATTAACGTTTTTAACGACCGTTGCATAAGGAAGTTTCGAATCAAATTGTGCGACATCATTTCCATTCAATTTTCCGTATGACTCGCACGTCGTCGGTGTTTCAATCGAATTTAACCAAATTAAACTGAATTTTCTATGACGCTGTAATTGATTAAGCCGTTTTAGAGTTCCGCATTCGAACTAGGAACATCCGTCAGTCTGCATGCATGTAACACTCATGTTACTATATTTGCGCCACGTAAAGTTAGACTTCAGAGTAAATATGACTTCATTTGTGTTCGAGTTTCAGTGTAGGTTAAGATCGCCTGTTGTTTATCATTTCTTATACTGTTTTTGATTTAAGTGTCTCATAACATAATGTTATTTTCTTTTGGCGGGCAATATAGAGCATTGTACTATTTCCCTCCTTAATCTATTTTCTTGTAGATCATCATCATCATCATCAGTACAGCCGTAGGACGTCCACTGCTGGACACAGGCCTCCTCAATAGATTTCCACATGGGTCGGATAGAGGCGACCCGCATCCAAATCAAATCAAATCAAAATATTCTTTATTCAAGTAGGCCTAGTTACAAGCACTTTCGAAATGTCAGTTACATGAGAGTGAATGTTTGCTGGGAGAAATACAATATGATCCAACATTTGCTGCAAGGATTAGGGAAACCCAGAAAAACCTAATCAGATCATTTAACTTAAGTAAGCCCCCGCAACCCTAACTAGGTCGTCGGACCGCCTTGAGGGTGATGGCCTTCCCACGCTGCGCTTGCCGGTACGCGGTCTCTACTCTAGAACCTTTCTGCCCCAACGGCCATCGGCTCTTCGAACTTTGTGCCCTGCCCATTGCTACTTCAGTTAGCTTACCCTATTTGCTAAGTCGGTGACCTTGGTTCGTCTACGGATCTCCTCATTCTTGTAGATGGTGTCTGGGAAACCCTATTAGAATGGGCACGGTCCGCATGCTCATGGCCGGTTTAAAAAGAACGTTTCAATTTCAAATCGTATTTCGAATAAAACCAGCAATAATACAGTACAGCCTGTTCAATATCATTTTTCCGGATTGATGCCAATCATGGTCGTCGGAACGTGAAATTGAGCCCAGGCAGGCAAACTGCGTTCATGTTCGGGTCAATCGCTCTGACCGACATGTTTGCATTGAGGCGCAAGCGTGAGATAATGTGGAAATTATGGTTAATTTTAAACGTGATCTCTACCCATGGTACATTAAACATAAAGGTAATGCACAGGGCCGGATTTACCCTCAGTGCCGGCCTTGTTTACCGTGAACAATGATGTACATTTTTTATAACTTAAAAAAATATACCGCAACTAAGCCCTAAATTTTGTCGTAGGTAAATTAAAATGTTTAGGCACTCTTTGGAATTCTTCATTTGAAGTGTTGCAGTGGAGTGGAGTCATGCAGTGTAGACTGTACCCCGCTTGAGAGCCAAGCTGCATAGGAATCTTTTTGTTCCAAAATCAAGTCTGACATAAATATATCGTAAATCTTAATTCATATGTTTCCATAGCAACGTCCTCTAGACGGCCGTAACTGCGATTACAATCTGTTGATAAGTGGGTAATGGTATTATTGATGAATTTTCATGAGGCACAGAATGGTCATGATTCTGCTGGAGGCGTAGCCGGCCTCGATCGTGCGATACCAATGCTACTTGTACCCTCTAAAAGAGCCCAATGGCTGTATGTCGGCCCAACGTGCTTAAGACTTTTTGGAACGGTGCTGTAGCACGCGCGCACCTTTCGCTAAAATTGCATGTTGCCAGTGTACACACCATTATTGAACTTAATACCGAAATCGTAGTTAAATCGAAAAATAGCCTTTAGTGCATGGAGGTATGGGTTATATGTATGGAATCGTGACTTTCTTAAGTGTGTTCATCAGGTGTGCCTAAAAATTATTCATTACAAATTAGCAAATGTATTAATTTCAAGATGAAGCATTTTAAAACATGCTTTCTTTTACCTAGATATCAGCTTATGTTGGCCGACCAGTTGGACTAGTATTGGCTTTTGTAAAGATATCGGGAAAAAAGATTCCACTGCAACACTTGCAAGCGAGAAGCTCTCTTTACAGACATGACTGCTGCAGCTTTCGCTCATTCCTGAGTTCTAATCAAGGGAATAAACTTTGTCCTTTCTATTAACTGCAGTATTTCTAAACAGTAAACACTCATTTTGCGAGTGTTTGCATTCAGCTAACACTTGGCTACAAAACAGAATCCGTGTCGCAAGCCATTACTATGCAACACATCGCCCGGAGTGCCCACACACTGCTCCAAAGGAAGAAGACAGTAACGATTTAAGGGCCTCTTGCATAATACACCATATTTTCTTTGAGCTGTATAACTCACCAGGAAATTCGTGTTTAATGATATAATTACTAGGAAGATCTATTCTAATATTACGTGATCTGTTTCAATTAAATGGCTATTTAATTATTCGTTTGTATTACATATACCTTTGAGCAATATACATGTTAACTGTTGATTAATCATAGTTACATAAGCTTGTTAGTGTTATATTATATGCGAATCGTGAAAGTAAGAAGTCGTAATCGTGTCTAATGGCTGTCCATTTGTGAACCTCGCGGGACATGAACATGATTAGTGGGCCTGTAGGGGCTTATGATGGTCGAGTATATCGCGCGATAGAAAACATCACATGCATACACGTATCAGAAAGACAGAGACGAAAGAGACGGGTGCGTTATCATTTATCTATCGCGCGATAATCGAGGGTATCGAGACCATCAGTCCATCACAAGGCCCGCAGTTTTCTCTGTCACGATTTGAAGAACTTCGGCCTGAAATGTTGAGATAAATTGGTATCAATATAGATTTTTTTTACAATTTTATTTAAATATTAATACTTTTTGGAAAACTTCCGAAATTCGACTGTGCTATAGGAATAGGGAACATGCATGAAATTTTTTCATCGCTTTTCTTAACATAATATCAAAATACCGTAAAAACTATTCCAAAAAGTTAAATTAAAATTAAAATCGGCCAAGAAATACACATGATATAGGTATTTTAAACTACTAATTAGACAGCGATTTGACAGAGAGGTCCGACATGAACTGCTACCTGACAGTCTACGACGGTCATATAAAATGCTGTTTTACTAGAAAGAGATAGATTGAAATGTTTGATAGCTTATATCTTGGTTATTTTTATAGTTATTCGAAAAATTATTGTTCTCCACTATTTGTTACATGAATGAGTTTTTAATAAAGCCAACAGAAAATATTATGCATATTCCCTATTGGAATGATAAGTTGTAGTGTTTTGGAAGTCCACTTGTTTGATAATGTTGATATTTTATAAATCTGGTATTCCGGGGACGTGATGTTTTAAGATTGGGCCCTTTTAAGCTACAATAGTTAGAGCTGAAGTCAGAACTTTCCCTTATACATATGTACTCTCATAGGAACGTCGTTGATCTTTGTAATATTGTCAGCAGGTGACACAAATGTCACCTGCTGACAATATTTCACGTGGGTTATGATAGTGATTAATGGACTTGCGTGCATTATGTTCGAATCCATTTCCACTGAATTCAGAAACAATGTGCGCCCAATAACGTCTTCAGTAGTTCAGAGTCAGTCAGATTTTAAAAACGTGATTTTATTTCCTTTCAATACAATGCCAGAAACATTAGGGTTACCAGATGAAAAATTCAAAAGCCCGGAGAAAAGGCCTGACTTCCACTGAAAAATCCTGAGATTTTGTTGCAATTTAAGAATTTTCTCTTTTAGGAAGATTATTTTTAGTTTGTTTAAGTTTTTGTTAAATAGATCTTTAAAATGTGATGTATTTTATTGAAAATTCTAAAAATCCTGAGATTTCCTGAGATTTGCTAAATCTAGCAAAAACATGCTACTTAAGTTTTCTAACCTACATCTTTCGAGATGGTCCGTCACTTCCTTCGTTATATTTATTGATCCTTATTTTCCATATCATCTTCCACAACACAATTTCTGTGTGAATAAGACAAAGCGAAAGGGTTCTGACAGCACAAAATGAAGAGATTAATGAATATTGATGAAGCGGGAGTTGTATGCGAGGACCGTAGCAAGTGGAGGGAGGTAGTCTCTGCGTACCCCGTAATGGGAATAAGGCGTGATTGTATGTATGTATGTATGTATGTACTTCCACAATCCATCCATGTTTTCTTCGGTGTACCTCGTCTTCTATAACGTAATAATTTAGGATCTGTGTACGCGTAGTTGATTCCGTTTCCCGTGTGTAGCAAGGCCGTGTTGGTTGCAGGTCGTGAATGCCGGGCCGCATGGATGGCTGCACACGTCTGGCGTTCGCTCGCCTTGCTCCTCGCCGCCGCCTCACTGGTCATTGCTAAATGTAAGTCTACATCAATTATTTTTTCACTTCTACTGCTCAAAAAGTACATAATATTAGCTTCGCGAAGCGAGACTAAAATAGTACATTTAGCCCCTAGGGTTTAAAAGAAAGCCATATAATCCCATACAAATTTCTATGAACTGGAAAAAACTTGCGGCCAGCTACACACTCCTTACGAATAATTCAAACAAATAAACCAATCTGATCAGATTGGCCAAACTTTCTGGTAGAATTGCTCAAACTGTACTTTTAGGTTTTCATGATATATACAATTTTAATGTTGTTGAGGAGCATGCATATTAGTCAGGCCCGGTCTACTTTTCAAGACGCTGCAGGATATATCCAAACATTCAGTTTCATGTGTTTTAGAGTGTTGTGCAATTGAACTTCCATGTTATGAAATTATTTTGATTTGTGTATACAGAGTTCCAGGATACAGTAATTTAAGCTTATTTTATGAAAAGTTAGACATAATTCTAAGACTAGTTCATAAGAATAACCCTGCTAGAAAAATAATAATATTTGGCGATTTTAATTTTGACATTTTAAAAAGCAATAAAATCACACTAGATTTTGAATATTTTTTACGAAGTTACGGCTTAGTCTTAGAAATAAGAAAGCCGACATGACCTGTAAGCAAATCATGTTTAGATAATTTTGCTCATAATCTAAAACGAGGTCAAAAACACCAAGTCACTGATTTAGGTTTATCTGACCACACAGCTCAAATATTGAAAGTCCCGATAAAAAGGACAAATACATTAAAACACTGGCGAATAGAGAAACGTGACTATTCACATAAAAATCTCGTTAAATTCCGATCTTATCTTCATTGCTTGTCTTTCTCCGAAATGTATAATGCTATTGATCCGAATATAGGCTATAATGCTTTTATTGAAGATTTTCGTTTATTATATGACTTGTGTTTTCCCGTGAAGTTGGTGACAATGAGAACAAAAAATAATATTAAATGGATATCTAAAGGCATAAAGATATGTAGCAAAAATCAAAGAAAATTACTCTGGCAATATAGAAGGTCGAAAACTGTAGCTAACAAATTAATTTTATAAAATTATTCAAAAAAATACAAAAAAATTATAAAACTAAAGCAAAGAGCAAAAAATAATTATAGGATTAAAACTTCTGATAATAAATCAAAAGCTGCTTGGAATATTATTAATAGTTGCAAGGCAAATTGTCCGAAGGAGCCCATTCAAAAATTAAAAGACAGCTCTGGTAAAATTGTTACAGATCCCAAAAGCATAGCCAATGTTTTTAATTTTCACTTTATACATAGAGAAACCGCATCGTGCGATAATACCTTTGAAACAAATATTCAAAATAATGAAAAATCAATGTATATCTCACTAACTACACCGAAAGAGATAAAAACCATTATACGGACATTAAAAAACAAAAAAAGTGTAGGATATGACAATATAAGCACTCAAGTTGTTAAATTCGTCAGTGATATTCTGGATAAACCTCTAAGCCACATCATGAACCTGTGCATTAACGCTGGTATTTACCCAGACGGCGTAAAAACAACTGTAATCAAACCTTTATACATAAATGGAGATAGAGAATGCCCACAAAATTATCGACCAATAGCTCTGATCTCAATTATCTCTAAAATATTTGAAAAGGCAATATACAAAAGGATATATAATTACTTAACAAAATTTAACTTGCTTTGTAGGGCACAAAAGGGGTTTAGAAAGAATGTCACCATCAATATGGCTATTTTTGATCTGCTTTATCTCATTATAGAAAATGTCGATAAGAGAAACCCAGTCTGTGCTCTGTTCACTGACATGACCAAAGAGTTTGATTATGTAGATCATAATAAACTCTTATGTAAATTAAGTCGATATGGCATTAGAGGTAATATATTTAATCTTATAAAATTTTATCTAAGTGGACGGCAACAATACACAGAAATATCAAGAATATGTCCAATGAAGAAAAAGGAATACAAATACTTATCAGACAGACATTTTATTCAGTTTGGTGTCCCACAAGGAAGTGTGTTGGGTCCGCTTCTGTTCCTTGTATATATTAATGACTTACCTTATAATATTCATCATCCTATGGTGCTTTTCGCTGATGATAGTACATCAATTATTAAATCTAACAATAATATTGACGACTATGAACAAGACATTAATAATGTATTAAGAGATATAATCAAATGGCTAAATAATAATAATCTACTAATTAATTTGAATAAAACGAACACGAACTTGATGCACTTTCATCAGCGAACACAAATGCCTAATTTAGAAATTAACTATGAAGGAAATAAAATAGATGAAGTTGAAGAAACAAAGTTCTTGGGACTGATTATTGATAACCAGCTTAACTGGAAACTCCATATGGATAGTTTGTGTAAAAGATTGCGTAAATCAGCATATGCACTATTTAAATTATCCAAAATTGTAAACCATGAGGCAGTTTTAATGGCATATCACGGACTTGTAGCCTCAATATTGAGATATGGTATAATCTTCTGGGGAAACTCAGCACATAAAGAAATGGTGTTCAAAGCACAAAAACGCTGTATACGATCTATGTGTGGGCTGTCCGTAATAGAGAGCTGTGTACCTTATTTCAAATCACTCAAGATTTTAACGCTACCTTCATTATATATTCTTGAAGTAGGCATATTTGTTAAGGCTAACCCTGATTTATTTAATAAAGTAGTAGAAGGTCGCAGTTTCCCAACACGTTCACAGTACGAAAGAAAACTAAGAGGCTTAAACAGAAGTAACACGGCTTTGATGAGAAGTAGTATCCTGGGTATGGCGTCAAAAATTTACAATTAAATTCCAGATTCACTTAAAATCCTTGATATTCGCCAGTTTAAGACAGAATTAACATCGATTCTTACAGAAGGATGCTACTACTCAATCAAGGATTACTTAAACGACACAATGACATAATATGATGACATGATGATGGCTGTTTATAGATAATTATTTTAAAATTTGATATAAGTAATTAATTATAGTAAATAATATCGTAACAGATTAATATTATGTAATATATTGTCTACATTGTACGCTCACGAATCAATTAAATGCATGTAGCATGTTAGGCTAATTTTTGTACACCTATTTTGATGGGTAAAACATAGAGGTCAAAATTGTATACTCACCAACATGTATTATACCTATGTTTAACAAATAAAAAAGATTCTGATTCTGATTCTGTCTTTTTTATTTTCTCGCAGTCGAAGTGAAAAGGCAGAGTGTTTAACACGTGGCTAAACGCCATTATGACACTCAGACATATTTTTGTCACTATGTAATCACTTCGTGTCATTATGGCTTATTTTAGCCCCTTGTCGAACATCTACTATTATTAGGTACCCGACTGCATTATACTGTTATTAAAACACTTTATTATTCGGGGTAGAGACTATGCCGAGTAAAAAAGTTGTTATTCACGCAACCAACTTCATACATTAAGAGTCGGCAGTAAGCTTGGCCGAATTTCACCTTCCCATACAAACGGAGTTTCGTTCTTATTTTAAAACTACGTGTTGGATTGTAACGAAACGTTGCATATACAATGACATGAGGTATATCTAGGCCTGAAACTAGTTTATATGCCTGCAGTTTATAAAACAAACGAAATACAGCAAAAACAAGTCTTGTATAAAAAACTTAAATTCTCTGTATTTATTTTACCATGGTATCTGAAGCTACATAAACTAATTACAGGTCTGCATATACCTAAAATTATTCTAAGTACAAAGTTTCAGAGAAAACTAGCCAGTCGTTTGGAAATGAGAGCGTAACTACGTTTGTATGGAGAACCGAGCTTACTGGGGACTCTTAAAAGCATCAAGCCTTATGCCTCTTATGAAGCCCATCGTGAGCGATGTTTCAGTGCCATAAGTCATCACTGGCAAAACGTAAGACTTTCGTCTTAAGACACGGCGGGATGCATATCTGGTCTCAAGATGTTGTTGAGTCTTTAGAGTCTTACGTGTTGCCAGTGATGACGTATGGCACTGAAACGTGGTCGCTCACAATGAGCGTCATAATGATGATGATGATGAATAAGTTTGCGATGGCTTATTTTGTTTACTTCCATCAGAACAATTTACTATAAATCTCTGATACCGAAATACGAGCGAAATGTCAACAAACAATGCACCCATTAATCATTTGAAACGATTGTCGTGGTCGCGGTAAATACAATATTAGCATAATAACATTTGATAACAATCACCCATCCAATGCCATCGTAATCGCCTTACGATGGGTGCTCGCCAGCTTGACTAATCAGATTTTATTATTAAAAGATTTTCACGTAAACAACACAATGTAAAAGCGTTAGTTCAAGGATGCCTAAAGAACTGAAAACAAATATAGGTCGTGTTAATAATGTTTCGGAGTTGTCCCTAAAACCAACGCCAAAATGAAAAAGGGTGATAGAACAGCTCGCTCAGCTTTCGAGATATTAGCACTTTTTAAAAACTCGTGACTTTTGATACCCTGCGTCAGTATGTCGATTGCCACGCTACCACTGCAAATTTGAGTATTTTGTAAATCTGTTTTTTGCAGGTTACCAATAACATATGCTATCGAATTAATTTAAATTTATTGATATTAGATTATGCCTGTGATCGTGCCGATGTCAACCATTTGACAGCCGTAATCAGCCACTAAAGCTAACTGAACTACAATACACATAGATAGTTTACCAAAACAAAAGTACGCTTACGCTTGTTTGCTCTTCCGCGAAAGTTGCGGAGCCTCGCATTGTGGACTTATTCGATAAAACGTGGAATCTGTGGACAAACATCATTTTACTGCCGTTTTCACTTTTAGTTGGAAATCATTTACTTGAACAAACATTTAATTAACTTCAGACAGGATTCACCCTACATTAATTCCGTGAATTCTATTCCTGGTTGAAAACAACGATATAAAATAATCTAATTAATTCGCGAGGTCGATGAGTCTAAGGAAATAAAACAGACATACTCATACAATGAACGATATCCTTGTTCTAATAAAATTACGATTGGTTATCTTAATTCCACCTCTGTTTAAGGAAATAAATTAATGTACGCAATAGGTACCTACACGTAAATTACATAAAGGATTATTAGTCATCAATTAGTAATTCAGGAACTAGGTATAATGGTCAAGGTTAGACTTCCTAATCTGGGGCAAAATTAAACTATATTTCTGTGAACCAATCGAATATAAAAGATTATCCGCTTGCAACTCTATCAGCCATCACTTCCAATGTTGACGTAGTAGGCTACGTTAGTCTGCTTTTTCTCGTTTCGTAGCTAAAGATATTTTTACGAAAATCTACTGTGAGACTCTGACATATTAGCGAAAAGGGCAGCGTCACATTCCGCTTGTGTCTTATGACTGAGGTCCTCCGAATGGACCGAAACATGTCGAACAATGCCCCGTTTTTACAACCTGTGTAACCATTAATATAATCTCAGATAACCAGGAGCGCCAAGCCAAACCAAAACCGGCCAAGTGCGAGTCGGACTCGCGCACCGAGGGTTCCATACAAATTTTCACTTACCCTAACTTTATTACCCGGTTCCAGTTGAGTTAAACTTGCACCAGATATCTATAGCATTGTATACAAATGAGGTGCAAACTTAATGCAACCGGGTTGTTCAAATAGGTTTTTTGAAAATAAAAATAAAAATTAGCTAGTTAGAGACGTGGTTATATTTTTCGTGTAATATTTGTGTTTATTTATACAAAACGTGAAAACTTCAAAATTTTCGTTGGGTAAACGTCGGAGATAAAGGGGGGAATGGTGTATTTTCACATTTTCCTTTATAAAACAAAATCTAAGAACAAAAAAATTTATTGATCAAAAAAGGTGCGGGTCAAGGCCTTTCACATGATACCCTATTTGACGCAGTAGCTATAGACTTTTAATTTAGCCCCCCTCATATTAGTCGATTTTTTTTTTATGTATGTTCACCGATTACTCCGCCAATTGTGGACCGATTTTAAAAATTCTTTTTTTATTTGAAAGTATATACTCCCGAGGTGATCCCATTGCCACCAAGTTGGGATCTGATGATGGGATCCCAGGGAAATCGAGGGCAATCCTCAAATTTTATAGGCACTTATAACGTTTTTCATATATTTTCTTAAGCTATTTAAGTATTTGCATATGGTAGTCATCATCTCATCATGCTGAGCTGATATCGGAAGGTACAACTCCTTAATAGTTAAAGGTTACAGGATAATTCTTAAAACAATCATATATTATAAGCAGAGGTCGGACAAATGGGCGTCATTGCTTGCAATAACATGGACATGACTCAAAAGTTTGATTGATTAATTTCTTACTTGTAATTTTATTTGCAAACGCTGTAAATAAAAACACAGACTTCTTATTGTGTAGTTTTGTTAAAGTAAATAAACAGTAATTTTTCCACATTTTCCGCGGTAAGTTTATTCCTTTTTACATCCAAAATATACTTATGAGCTGAAAAACTCCATTCGCAATCTACTGAAATTAACGGAGCAAACTTCAGTACTTTAATAGGAATACTTATCTCATGCCCATAGGATTCAGAGTCTATTTTACCTTCTATGTATTGGATGAAAGTTTCTCTGGGCATCAGTGAAGTGTTGTTCTCTTCTTGGGGCACATGTTGCCCTAGGTAGTTATTTTCCTCAAGAGTGGTCCACAGAAACAGAGGATATGCATGCAGTCTCCTCTGTCTCTTGGCAGAATCTGCATAGTAGTAGTAGTGTCTTTTGTTTCCTAGGCTTTAGTATGGAGCGTTTTTTGGGAAAGTCCTAAAATGTGATTTTAATATTGTTGTATATCTCGGCAGTCTTATGAGATTTTAGTAGTTTATCCAGAAATATTTTTCTATTATTGAGAGGATGGTTCTATAAAATACCACAGGAACAAGTTGTCAAAAGTGGTCATCAATATCAACATCCCCATTTAGCCGTAGGAAGTATAGGCCTCGGTCTCTTGCTATACGGTTCTAATGAACAGGCACTTAGCTGCAAGTGTCGTTGCGCATCTCGCACATTTTAACTTTACGTCAGTTTTGGTTTAAAAGCGTAAAATATGCTTTCTAAAAAGTGCACCACTATCTTTAGACGGCCTATTTTTCATAACATCCCAGAATATACACTATATCAAAAGATTTTTTATAAATAACATCTAATATAGGTACAATTATAAAATTGTAAAAATGATATGTCTGTACATTAAAGACGTTTTCAAAAAAATGATTGTTACAGACAATTTTGAGGTTACTGAATCGAAAACATTTTTTTTTGGATTTTTTGTATGTTTGTATGATCGTATGTGTCGTTGTGGCTTCATCACGCTACATCGGCTAAACGGGTATCTCCAGATGGTTATAGGATCCTTTTTATCCGACTATTCTAAAGGAAAAAAGAGGCGTTATGACTTTTTCCCCTCCGCGAACGAAGTTGCGGGCGCCTTCTAGTTGTTTCATATTAATTAAAGCAACTATCCGAGTTTAATCTTTCTCTCAACATTATTCCATCAAAAAATGTGTATTGTGAGGGTTGTAGCTTCAGGAAACAGTAAAAACAATAGATAGGGGTTTTGGATATATTTTCTATTCGATATTAGCTGACTTAAGAATCTTAAGATGTATTTCTAATTTCAAAAATAGAACGAGACAGTGGTTATTCCTAATTAAAATACATCACCTACTTTTTAAATACCTGCCAGTCTGTCACTAATACTACCGTGAAGGTTTATTCCTTCACAGTATAGTCTTGACTTGAGCATCTAATTTTCTATCCAATTTAATTTTATAACGTACCTTAAAATCCATTCATCTTTAACTGTGAGAAATCGAGTAGTTTCTGGGAAGGCACGGTTACAAACCATTGAACCATGGAACTCGGAGTTTCCCACCATTCTCGCCAATGGGAGCGGCCTGCTTTCGCGGCAGCATGTGGGCCGCGCTGCCCTTTAGGCCACATATCAAGGCCACTTTAGGCTGCAAAAACTACACCCGGCAGCAATTCAGGTTACCTACTGTCGTTTCTCGGCATTGGAAAATAAATAGCGTTTATTATTGGCAAGATACTTCTGCCATGATAATTTGTGCGCGAGAATATGAATCTTTCTAAGAATGGGGTATTTCAAGATCGTAACTTCGAACCGTCAATCAACGTAAATTTTAGGACACTATTAGTATCCTACTCATATTATAAAATACAAGCATTTACCCGTGGTTCGGCCCACATTACCGAGAACTCTTGAGCGATGATTTTTGGGATAAAAACTATCCTTGGTCTTTCCCAGTGTCTCCAATTATCTCCATGCCAAATATTTTCTTAATTGGTTTAGTCACTTTCACATTTATAATATTAGTATGGACGGTATAGTATGGATTGCGAAGTGTGTTGGTTTCTTGCTGTTACCTTTTTTTACAGTACCTTTAATTAATCAACCAGGGGCGGATCTAGTTAAGGGCTATTAGGACTGCAGCCCAGAGCCCCATGGATACAAAGGGCCGCCCACATTGAAAACGATATTGTAACTTAAAAAAAAGACTATCAAGTAGTGCAATCAATTAAGTAGGGCCTACTTCCTAAGCAGTATTAGGCCAGGGCCCCACTAATTCACGATCTGCCCCTGGACCCACGTATTGGCCTGGTATTTTGCATTGCAATTGCAATATTCCCATCTGGGGAATTATCCTGGGAGCGGCACCTCACTAATTAGGACACATATATGATGATTATGACAACTAGTATTAGGGAATGTAATGTAACTATTAGGACATATGATGATTATGGCAACCAATATTAGGATATGTAACTATTAGGACATTTGAAGATTATGACAACCTGTATTAGAATATGTAACTATTAGGGCACTTGATCATTAGTACTTAAGAAAATAATACAAATAAGCATTAGGGTATTCAATATTATGGCATTTACATACGGGGCAGATCATTATGACCAAAGCTATTATGAACTTTACAAATAGGACAAAGGATATTATGGATTCCAACATAGATGCGTTTTTTGCTTACCCTTCGCGATCTATGAATTTCTTAGGGAAGAAACTACCTATAGTCACTCTCCAGCCTAACGTGGGGCATACTGAAAGTTTCTGGAACTGGCCGTTTTAAATAAAAAAAATGAAAAACCATGTATGGAATTAAAAAGGAACTCTCTGGGACTATGTTACTTTTTAATTTACGAGGCTGTTATTTGTTTTTTCATTAAGGCGTTCTTTAGAAAATTGTGTGAATATAAAAGGTAAGCTTAGAGGTTTATGATTTACAAGCCCGGAAGTGGCAGTGAATTAATGCGTCTTACGAAGCCAGAGGTCCATAGTGGACACTGGATCCACTGCTTTGCACAACTGTTACTTTACAGTAGCCAGCAGCGCTGATTGCAGGGTCAATCATGAAATATGTTAAATAAGGGTAAAATAACTGATTGAATTTGTTCCGCGTTCTCACAGTGGTATTTTGATGCAGATGCGGAGTTGGAGACATGGCGCGGGGCCGGGCGACTGGCTACCGCAGAGCAAGAGGCGCAAGACGAGCGGCACGATGTCGAGATGTTGGCGGCCGTGCGCGCCTCCATGAAGGAGTGGGCGCAGAAGAGAGCTCGCACCAGGTGAGCGACCAACAAGTCCTTATACTACTCCAAGCATGGCACAAGATGAGCACCATGACACCGAGATGTTGGGGGCCGGGCGCACCTCCATGGAGGAGTTGGGCGCAGCAGAGAGCTCGCACCAGGTGAGCGACCAACACGTCCTCATACTACTCCAAGCATGGCGCAGGATGAGCGCCATGATACCGAGATGTTGGGGGCCGGGCGCGCCCCCATGAAGGAGGGCGCAGAAGAGAACTCGCACCAGGTGAGCGACCAACACGTCCTTACTCCTTATACTACTGCCGGTATAGCGCGGGGCGACCGGCGAACGCCGTGCATGAGGTGGAGAAAGATGTTAGTGAGCCATGTCAACTGGTCGAATCAATTATAGTGTGAAGCCTCAATAGCATAATCAAATAAAGGGATCCATTCAGTCTCGGATACAATAAAAAGACAATTAAAACCGAATACTTAAGCATTACTTTCACCGTTTCGCTCAGTCGGAACTTTCTATCGCGCAAATTCATTAAATTCACAATTCACAACGCGATATGCGCTTGCGATTACGGTGACAACGACATCTCCCGCGGAAATCGTGTTTGCTCGTTCACATGACTCGTTGTCTTAGTTGACAATACATTACGGAGTCATTCTTTAGTGGATGGGGAAGTCACAGGTTTTGCTGCTGCATTCATGATTTACGCTTGGAGGGTACCTATTTACCTACTGGAAAAAAGCTTAATAGTCAGGAACCTAGAATGTCGTAATGATTAATTTAAATTACGTCCTCTTCTGGGTCTCTCTCTCCCTCTTAGGGTCAAGGTGTTAAAAAGATCCTTGAGAATATCGAAACAGTATACATGGCATTTTACAAAACGGTAGAATGAGATGACTTGAACTAGACAAGCCGGTATACAGGAATCGGATATTATGGATATCATATATTTTTAAGCAGTTTCCCCAAGTAGCCTACTGTCATTTCAATTTCTTTGTCTCTATATAAAAAACCGGCCAAGAGCATGTCGGACCATGCTCAATATAGGGTTCCGCAGCCGTTTATACAAAAAAATGCACTACAGATGAAATACGAAATGAAAAAAAAAACACTAACAAAAGAGCGTATCTCCCCGGCACTTACTTCCTTTTGCTGAGAAGTGCAGTTTCTTGGCAATAACTTTAAAAACGGTAAGTCCGATCATGTTGAAAACAATTTTCGTTGGAAGTATTTATTAAGCTTTACATTTGTAATTTTTTTCATATTTTTTGTGCATAACGTTTAGAAAATAGGGAAGGGGGGGGGGGGGGACACAATTTTTGCTACTTTCGGAGCGAATATTTCCGAAAACATTATACTAAATCAAAATTTTTTTAGAAAGAACAAAAATTTTCACCACATTGAAATTTGGTGAAAATTTTTTTTTCACTTCCGGTTACATGTATGGAGTGCCCCCCTCTAGAAATATATATATTTTTTATTTAACTATCAAACTAAGTAGCGGCTTACACAAGACACCTATGTTCCAAATTTCATCAATATACATCCCATAGTTTTTGAGTAATATGCCTGTGAGATACGGACGGACGGACGGACATGACGAAACGAGGGCTCTGTTTTTGCCATTTTGGCTACGGAAACCCTAAAAATGGATACTTCCGCGCTGAGACGTTGAACTAAGAAATACCAACAACACACTTCTGCATTTCCTTAAGTAGCTATACATATCCTGAGTTTAGGCCTCACGAAAAGTTAGACTTATTAGTACTTAGGTAGTAATACTACATAGCGTATCTAATAATATGAATATATTGTTAAGACTAAACAGCAACAATCGATATAAACGTCTTGAAATTTGCCCATGTGTTTTTCTAGATAGTTAAAATATTGACCCCCCCACTTATGTTCTGCTATTTTAGTAGTTTCCGAGAAATACACAATTTTTGTAGCAATTAGGTACTTCGCATAAACCCAAACATGGAAAACGAACTTTGTGTGATTAATTAAAATATAAAAATCCGTAAAAAAACTGGCATACGTTTTTTTTAAAGTTTCAGTTCTTAACTTAAAGACTATCTGTAACTACGGTTATCAGGAAAAAACCCAAAATTACTACTAAGATTGTGAATATCTAAGAAACTGCTAAAAATCGCAGAATACATATATTAACATAAACATACCTATATTTTGAGCATACACATACATTTTGAGATGCTCTATCGACCCCTTTTAGGATTATCGTCGGCCTCTGGGACAACCTGTATACAGTCGCGTATCTTTCTCCCAGCATTAGCACAATGAATATTCAAGACCATAACATTTACGTAAGTAGGTACTTAGTCATTGTGTTTTGCTGATGCTGTATGTTTCATGTTATTGATAATATAATGAGTTATTATTAATAACATTAAACTTAGTTAACATAAGCACACATAAGATAAAACATTTAACGAATGTCGTGTTCAAAATTTTCCATAAAGGTTGACATTTCCAAAACCGTGATAAAAAATCCGATTAACTTGGCCTTTATTAAACAGACGTTTTTATTGATGCTGATAATTATTTGTTTTTAGTAGGTACCGACACCGACACAATTTACTATCAATGTCTGATCTCTGACCTGTATTGAATTGCTTAAGCTTTCGGATAAAACTCACTTCGGACAACCACCTCGTGTGGAGAACAACAAGTAAAATCACTGCCATTCAGTCTAAAGAAAAATTGAAATCGAAAATATAGATAACCCACCATATGTGCACATATCAGCAGGCCTGGTGCATATAAATGTTTCTGTTTAACACAATGGTTGACTGGAAGAATATACCTTATGGCTGTAAGTCCGCGATTTATAAATTTTTCAACGGTGGAAAAAAGTTTAAATAAATAATTTCTTACACGTACTTATAAGACTCCACGCGGTAACCAAGCAGAAACCAATTAAATTTGCTTGATATATGATAAGTGAAATGTTTCTGTGACAGGAGCAAAAGGTCCCAAGGCAGCGTGTGTTACGGCGAGTTCGGTTGTTTCGAAGATGCGGGCCCGTTCGCGTACCTCGAGACCCTGCCTAGCCCGCCGCACGAAGTCGGCACGCACTTCCTTCTCTACTCTACTGTTAGCAGGTAACCAACCGTAACCAGTAACCACTGAACGAGATGCAACGACACTTCCAACGGAGTAAATCTAACTAAATTTAATACTCTTTGGCAGTTCACTTACTTAACGTCGGTGTCATGTTGCGTGTCTATCCTATTATTTATTTTATTACTAGCGACCCGCCCCGGCTTTGCACGGGTGCAATGCTGATACTAAATACTAACCCGGCCGGCCGGTACCGCCGCAAACGCTGTAATATCTTCGAAAATATTAATTTAAATCATATGCTGTAAAGGGCCATATAGATCTATATTAAATCAACAATGTATTTAAGGTATTTAATTGGATAAGGATTAATGTTGTATTGGTTAAAATCGCGTCGAAAATTAGCCATTATTTGTCGTAAAAAGTAAATGTCAATTTTTTTTTATTGTGGGATATCCATAAGAGATAGACATAATACCATCGCGGAATTTTCTGTAGACCTTTTCAATGTGTACAATACTTGGTACATTATTTTGATAAATCTCGTAGGGTTCAGCCTGCGTTTGCAATGGAAGCGGAAAAAATGTAATTATTTACGACATCACATTAGAAACCTCAAAAATAACAGTATTTCACCACTATTTAATGGATGTTATTATACATATAAACCTTCCTCTTCAATCACTCTATCTATTAAAAAAACCGCATCAAAATCCGTTGCGTAGTTTTAAAGATTTAAGCATACTTAGGGATATAGGGACAGAGAAAGCGACTTTGTTAAAACAAAGCGACTTTGTTAAAATAGTATAAATACTATGTAGTGATGATGAAAAAAACCCCAACACACCTGGAAAAAAACCTGGTAAGCTTCGACCGGTTAAACGTAGTTTCTACCTTTCTAACACAAAAAAACTGAATCAAAGTTGGTCCATCTATTCAAGACCTATATTGCAATGCTATAGACTGACATACAGATACACCCGTCAAACTTATAAGGAGCTATCACACCCCTCATTTCCGTCTGGGGTTAAATATAGCGGTATATTGGTAAATCGTACAGCTTACCTACAGATGTAGTGTATAGAGAGATCGAGATAACTCGGAAACGCAACCAAACCCGAAGTATCAATGTATTATCTTATCGTCTTAAATGTTCGACAGGTGTATATCCATTAATATGAAACTTCGTTCGCGGAGGAGGAAAAGTCATAACCAAGTATCCTATAACCATCTGTGGATACCCAGCTACCCGTGTACTAAAAATATTTGAAATCCGTTTAGCCGATTTGGCGTGACGAAGTGACAACGACACATACGAACATACAAAAAATAAAAAATAAATGGATAAGTCCGTTACAATCATTATTTTTAAAATATCTTCTAGAACCTCATTTGTGTTCCAGAGGCGACCAGCCCCTGTTGGCGGTGTCGGCCAGCAACATGTCCGCGGCGTGGGGCTGGGCGGCGCGCGCGTTCGACGCGGCGCGCCCCACTCGGGTCATCGTGCACGGCTTTGGCTCCAACTGCGACAACGTCTGGGTGTACGAGATGCGCTCGGCGCTCATGGCCGTCGTGAGTACCCTACAAGTCCCTCAGTCATGACGTCAGCCATAACCAATATGTACGACTTCGGCTCTAACTACAACGTCTGGGACTACGAGATGCGCTCGGCGTTCATAGCTGTCGTAAGCATCCTGTCCTCTCATTTATTTATTTATTTACTCTTTATTGCACAAAAAGGGAACATATCGTACCAAAAGGCGAACTTAATGCATTCTCTATCAGTCAACCTTAGTGCAAAGAAGAAAAATTGTGGGCAGAGTAGACTGCAAGCGTTATCTTCACGGTTCCTACTTCGACGTCTGAGTTTACAATATGCACTCGGCGCTCATGGGTCATGAATACCCCTTTACCACTCGTCACGCGTCACTCATAATGTCGTAGTATCACCAGAGCATAATAGTAGTTTATGATATTGACACATAACGAAAGGTCTTAAAACACGAGTGCGGTTTTATGAAATGTTTTAAGGCCTAATTATGTACAGTTGCAAACACTACTTTATCTACATCCGTATATTGAATTGTTTTCATGTGTTTCGTGTGCAACTATTGATGCAGTAACCATGTTTACCAAGATATCATGATATCATTGCAGTTATAAGAATGTGAGCATTTAGTATTGAAAAGCTGGTCGTTACCTATGACACGGATTTACTATATGGGTGCCAATTGTCAATTATGTAATTGAGAAAATCATTCTAAAAATCATCCTGTCATGCCGCAAGAAAACCCATTATCAAATAAACATACTCTTAGCGTTATTGACTAACGGGGACTCTGACAGAGGGACGAAGATACAGAACCTGGATGTTCTGCATGGGTTTCTGATCTGAATGGGTATCAGTGAGCAAGCCGTTACATAGTAGACATGGGGATAGTAAAATATTCTAAGAATGAAGTACTTACTTTGGAATACGAATACCTTAACTTTTACATGAGCGAGGAGGCATGATCAACCTCCAACGCAACCAGTTACAACCGGACTTGCAGGCTTACAGTAACATCAGAGTTCATTTGACTATATCGTCCTTAGTCTAAGCATTATCATCTGCTTTCCATCAAACCACAAAAAAATCTTTAAAAAAAACGGTAAAAAGTTGTCATAAAGTGAAATAAAAATCGGCCAAGAAATACAGATCATAGGGCATTTTAAACTTCTAATAAGATTTGACAGAGAGGTGACACGACACTAAGGCCATATAAAGTCCATATTGAATTCTGTTTTGCTAGAAAGAGATAGAATAAAATGTTTGATGGCTCATATCTTATGTATTTTTATAGTTATTCGATAAAATATTTTTCTCTGTGTTCATTGCGGCAATAAGCTTTTATTTAAAAATTCATGCATTGTATTGCATTCATGTATTGGAATAATCTTTCAATTATTTATAGGAAGAATGCAACGTAGTGTGCGTGGACTGGGAGGGAGGGGCCACGATGCCCAATTATTTGCGCGCCGCCGCCAACACCAGGCTCGTGGGAAAGCAGCTGGCAATGTTGTTGCAAGGTAATCCGGCTCGAAGAAACAATTTAAACTTATGCATTACATTACAGCCTTCGTAACCCACGACGCAAATATGCGAGTGGTTAACCCTATAAGCCACCAGCGCGTTGACGGGAAACTGTGCTCCAAACGCCACGCAATATACCAAATGTAATGTATATTGGCAAGTTACTTCAAGGCCGTTTCCCGTCAACGTAATATACCTTTGATGTTCAATATATGGCTTTTCTCATTATGCGTTGTGGGCTACACGTGGGATTATTTGTCAAGAGAGTAAGAACTTATAAAGCTTTGAAAATAATAGATGATATATGAAATATCTCGATGCTTCACATGTTAGTGTCTGTATTTCGGTGTTATTTTTGTAATGCGAGTCCATTTTACCCACTTTCAGTAAACGATTTACTTCTTTGCTACCTATCAAAACATGGAATGCACTAGTAAAGCACTGTCGACAAAAAACCATGTGTTGTTTAATTTAAGAAAATCTTATTTAATATAAGTAAACCGATTGCAGGTTTCGCAAAGCACATTGACCTGCGATTCGAGGATGTACACCTGATCGGCTTCAGCCTGGGCGCGCACGTGGCCGGCTTCGCGGGCTCCGAGCTTCGTAACATCAGTCGTATCACAGGTATACCTACCGTCACAAACGTGCGATTTGAACTTACTATGTTATATCAGCTACTTACAAGCTATCAAAGTCAGTTATAATTATAATATTATTAGTACGTTGATTACCTTTAAATATATTAATTACAAAAAAAATATTACAGAATAATTAGATTTTTGATTTAAATTAACACGATTTTCGCACAAACGGGGCTCACGTAAATATGATTTGATTGAATTACCTTTCCTTGGTAACTCTTCGACGTTTCAGACGTCGCGTTACGTCCATGGTCTCGAAGGAACTCCGTTCGTTGTGTTGTGATAATATTTGATTTTACTAATTATTTGGTTTGGCTCAACGGGATTAAAGTTGCCTGCGAAGCTAAATGCTCCTGGGTTGAAATCCCGGTAAGGGCAAATATTTTTGCAATGAGCATAAATATTTGTTCCTGAGCCTTGGATGTTTTCTATGTATATAAGTAAATATATCTATTAAATATATCGCCATCAAGTACCGATAAAATAAGTCTTATTGAGCTTACATTTTACATTTGTGTAAAACTTGTTCTGTAATATATACACGGTCCTAAGGACCCCTTGGAACTTCTATTGGAAGCGCCCAGTAGTCTCGGAATCTAGCAGTCGCCTCTTTTTCTTTTTGTGTACGATTGTATTCCTCAACCGCCCATTTCTGCTTGCAGGCTTGGATCCTGCGGGGCCGCTCTTCGAGTTCCAGGACCCGCGCGCGCGGCTAGACCGTGGAGACGCCGCTTTCGTGGACGTGATACACTCCAACGGCGAAACCCTCATCCTCGGCGGGCTGGGCGCCGCGCAGCCGCTCGGCCACGTCGACTTTTACCCCAACGGCGGGCGCGTGCAGCACGGCTGCTCCAACCTGTGAGTAACACTAACAGACGAGACTAGACTATATAATCCTGTAGTACAGATGTAGTGCATAATAATTTTCCTTCGTATTTTCACGGAAACTTACGCACGTGTCTTGCTATTTCAGTCGGTCACAGTACAAAAAGTACTGAGGTTGACTGATGTCCCATGACAAAAACGAACGTTTCCCAGAAAATGCGAAGGAAATAATTATGCGCGACATCTGTAAGCGATTGTAATCACTTCAGGAAAAGTACCTAGTCACTAAAAGCTGGATACAGAAAGATGTGGGTTCATTGTGAGAATCTACGGGATGCCTTTGTCCTAGCAGTGACGATTGTCATCTACCATGATGATAATGATGAGATGGCGTTTGTTACAATAATCGATCAATGCGGTCCGAGAGATAGAACGACATCTATTAAGCAGTTGTTTTTCAAATTTTACACATCTATACTATTATAAAGTTGTAAAAATGAAATGTCTGTACATTGAAGATATTTAAAAAAAAATGATTGTTAGGGACTATTTGGAGCTTACTGAGTCGATTTTTTTTTGGTCGACTTCAAAATAAACTAAAAAGCCAACAATCATCTTTTATGTACGGTACGGATCACATTTGAATCACCTTTTGAAGTCGGTGCCTTTCATTTATTACTATTAACAGAGATGGCACGCAAGAACCGCGGCGGCGAGCCTTTAGTTATTACCTACCTATATATTTAGTTATAGTAATTCGTATTTTTGTTGACTACAGAACTTTAGTTCAGGTTTGGCACCGACTTCAAAAGGTGATTCAAATGTGATCCGTACCGTACATAAAAGAATATTGTTGGCTTTTTAGTTTTTTTTGAAGTTGGTTCTTCTTTTATTTAAAATAAAAATTTTTTGCCTTTTAGTGATAGATTTTAGTGATATAAAGTATTTTTTAAAGCCCAGAATGAGAAGAATGAGAAGAATGGGAAGATTGAGGAGGATTTGATTGTAAATAAAAAACTAAATTATAACACTTGGCTAGGTCAAAATGGTTAAGTCCAGTAGCTTGCTGGTTAAAAAAGAATACGACTAACCGTCTCAACTTACCCATAATATTTAAAGAATTATCTCGCAACTATTGACCGTTAATAAGAACTTGTATCTTCCATCATCAGCTCAGCATCATTAAATGACGACAAGCGGACGAAAATAACTGAATAACTTTAGAAAAATATATACAAAACATTGTTATTGCCTATAATATTTGAGGGTTTCTTTCGATTTCCCTGGGATCCCATCATCAGATCCTGACTTGGTGATAAGGAGTCCACCTCAGAGACACTCTATAAAGAATATGACTAACAGTCTTAACGTACGTACCTATAAACATGTATTTTTTAAGAATTATCCTGTAACTCTTAATCGTTAAGGAGTTCTCTGGTTCTCTAATATCAGCTCCACTTTGCTACCCTGATCTTAACGAACTTCTGCCTCTAAGCAAAATATGATAAAGAATTATATTGCGATTAGTGAATAAAATAACACTGGTTGAGCCCTTATTAGCGACTGGAGGCTTGTGTCTTCATCATCAGTTTTTCTTCAACAAATGATGACTTTCGAGTGTAAATGCTTGTTCTTCTTTAATAAACACCGAAATCGCCATAGATGTGCCCATAACATTTGAGGAATTCCTTCGATTCCTCATCGATCTTCAGATCTTCACCAAAATTTTATGGGATCAACTTGGAGATTCCTACTCTTAACCGAAAAAATAATTTTCTAAATCGACTTGCGATCCGCGAATTAAATAACACTGGTAGAGCCCACAGTGGTAACTGATGGTTTGTCTTCATCATCGGTTTCTCTTCACCAAATGGTGATTTTCAAATGTAAATGCTTAAACTACTGTAATAAATACCGAAATCGCCATACATGGGCCCATAATATTTGAGGAATTTCTTCGATTCCTTATCGATATCATCATCAGATCATCACCAAAATTTTATGGGACCAACTTGGAGATTCGTACTCTTAAGCGAAAAAATATTTTTTTAAATCGATTCGCGATCCGCGAATTAAATAACACTGGTAGAACCCTCAGTGGTAACTGATGGCTGGTGTCTTCATCATTGGTTTCTCTCCACTAAATGGTGATTTTCAAATGCAAATGCTTAAACTACTGTAATAAATACCGAAATCGCCATAGATGTGCTCATAAAAATCGAGGAATTCCTTCGATTCCTTATGGATCCCGGCATCAGATCATCACTAAAATTTTATGGGACCAATTTGGATATACCTACTCATGAAAAGAAAAATATTTTTTCAAATCGTCGTGTAAATGACGGAATTCTGAGGTAACAAACATAAAAAAATAAAAATAAAATAACATACAACCGAATTGATAACCTCCTCCTTTTTTGTAGTCGGTTAAAAAAAGAGGGGTTATGACTTTTTCTCCTCCGCGAACGAAGTTGCGGGCGCCTTCTAGTACATATTAAGAGTGCATCCAACTGATTGGATGATGGCAGCGCACGGCCGCTCGAACTGGAGATCGTCGTGGCGTCCTTTGCCCAAATTGTTAAGCAGTTGAGACCCTTTGGCTTATATGATGATGACACTATAATATCCTCATACTTACTACGACCTATTTCAGAAGTAAACTCTGAGTTTGTCCAGGTTCGTGGGCGCCGTGTCTGACCTGGTGCTGCCGTGGGCGGCGGCGTCGGTGGAGGGCCGCTCGCTGTGCAACCACCGGCGCGCCTACAAGTTCTTCACCGACTCCGTGTCGCCCAAGTGCCACTTCCCCGCCTTCCCCTGCGCCGACTACGACACTTTCCTTGAGGTAACTCGAAGTTCGCTGGCTAAGTAGGACTCGGATCGTGAGAAAACCTGCTTATTGATGCAACTGAATGAGTAATCTTAATCCCATATTTCCCTGCCGCAGAGGTTACGAAGGTCTGATGATAGTAGCTAGCCCAGAACCCTACCTACCATGTCGAAGAATATAGCCAGAATCGTGTCCCCGAAAAAAAACTAGGGAATGATGACAATTCTTGTAAAGTTTTGCCCCGATGTATGTGAATGCGCACAAAATATCAGTTCGCAACTTCATCATAAGTACCAAGAGTAAGAATCCGGATGACCTATGTCTATGTCACCTTCTAATCCGCTACCCAGGTTGTCTGGAAGAGATCGCACTTTAGCGATAAGACCGCCTATTGTCTACCGTATTTTATGTTAAGGCTATATTGTAATGTTTCTGTTGTTGGTGTGCAATAAAGAATTGTTGTATTGTATTGTATATAAAATATATGGAAATAGCTCAGGCACAAATGTATGCTCATCCCGACGATATCGTATCAGAAATACGACGGGCCAGACAGGAATTTAGCAAATCCGAAATAGAAGAATGCCTCGCGAAGTGACAGATGATATCAGTCCAGTGTGTACTGTAGTGTGCTGCTCTTTCCAGGGCCGCTGCTTCCCGTGCGGAGGCGATCAGCACTGCGGCAACATGGGCTACTACGCAGACCGCTCGCAGGGCCGCGGCCAGCTATACTTGCTCACCAGAGAGGAGGAACCCTTTTGTGGTGAGCCTTCAACCCTACAAAGGCTCTAGTTTCCAGAAACGCTAAATGGAATCCACTTGCGGCATCTGTGAAACCTCTAAGTAAACTGAAACAATCCGTAATACTACAATAACTTTTATCAATAATTCGGAATGTGCTCAATAATTCAATTTTTTTAATTAGCTTTCGCTCTTTTCATTATCGATGCAGCTGATCATATAAGAGCTTTACCTTCTTATAATAATTAGCGCTATTAGCGGTCGGATCGTTATTAATTTTGTGAACATGCAAGATGTGGAATGAATTTGGCATTTCCACGAGCATTTTAACTCCTCAATCCAATCATGATCGCGTTATTGCCGGAACAGCTCCCATGATATTTTCGCTTATTTGATAGAAGCCACCGTCTCTCCGACTGAGAATAAATGCGCGGTTCATAGAGGGTAAAACGCTTAGAGAAATGCCCAATTTTTGATTACCATACCCATGTCAGCCGGCAGACGTCCACCGGCATCATGGTACCTATTATTTTAGCCTAATTATTAATAAGGATCTTTTGTCTCTGTACCATAGATGGTCATCAAAAATTTTGTTTTTTTACAGCGCATCAGTACCACGTATCGGTGTGGGGCGAAAGCGAGGGCGCGGGCGGCGCGAAGACGAACTACGGGCGCGTCACGCTCACGCTGCACGGCGACTCGGGGCTCAACGAAACCTTCCCGATGACCAAGCAAGTTTCTTGTATACATCCAAATTGCGGTCCCTGTTTTCAAAAAAACATAGAAACCGTGTTGAAGTGTGTGGTGCTCATTCGGAGATAGGTATTTAAGTTCCACGTATTATCAATTTTAGATTATAACCAGATGATGCTCGCAACTTCGTTCGCGGAAAACAAAAAGTCATAACCCGTCGTTTTTTCTTTAGCTTAGTCGGGTAAAAAGTATCCTATAACCATCTGGAGATACCCAGCTACCCGTGTACCCGATTGTTTAGCCGATTTTGCGTGATGAAGCCACTACGACACATACAAATATACATAAAATCCAAAAAAAAATATTGTTCGTTTTAATGATCTCCAAATAGTCCGTAACAATATTTTTTTTGAAAATATCTTCAATGTACAGACATTTAATTTTTACAAGTTTATGATAGTATAGATTAGAGTGTATCACGCCTTGTGGTCCCTTAGACGCGAGGTGGCGTCGGCGGCGGCGGCGCGCTTCACGCACATGATCGTGCCGCACCCGGCGCTGGGCGTCCCGCTGCGCGCCACGCTGCACTACGCCGCCTACTCGGGCTGGCTCAGCGCCGGCGCCAGGGCCATCCGCCTCGACAAGCTGCTCATCGCCGACAGCTTCGGGAAGACGTGAGTCGCTCGTCTACATGTAGCTTCGTGCCCCGAGGAGGCTGGCGAGGAGAGTGGCAAACTACGAGGTGCCACTCCGCCATCCTACATCAGGGCGATGCGCGCCGAGTAGAACTACTTAAGAAAATGTACCGGTAAACTGGGGTTACTTTGATCAACGGGGTAACATTGATCATTCATGTTTAAACTATAAGGAGTGTATTCCTGAACACGTCAAAGATGTTTTTAACGAGGTTCCCGATCTTAACAATAAAATCTCATAAACGCGTTTAGAAACAAATTTCTTATGGATTAAAAATGAGTGATCAATGTTACCCCGTTGATCAAAGTAACCCCGGTTGACGGTATGTCAATTTAATGACCCTTTGAACGCCTTTTCACCTTTTTATGCTAGGCCCCCTTACTAGTAATCGGATTCAGTGGGGAGAGCGCGAACCCATACACGGGAATGCCCCCGCGGCCACTAAGAGTTGAGATGGGACGCAGTGTGCGAAGCGTAAGAACTGCGGAATTGGGTTGAACCGGTTCATTCCGAGTCAGGGCCGGGTTAGAGAGAGAAAAGAAATTGGGCGAGGCGGAGATTGCGAAACCACGGGCTGTGCGATCCCGCCGGTAGGGTATCCTTTGACACTTCCTTAGACCGCTAATCGATTGAAGCGGAGCTGTGCGAAATGGACCGATCAGGGTGCGTCGCCGTTGAAACCGACGCGAGCATTTGAACCTGCGGAATGTGATTGGTTAATTTCGCACAGCTCCGCTTCAATAGATTGGCAGCCTTATTTTGAATTGTGGACGAATTCTTTTTTTTCGTGCGGTGTGCAGAAAACAACCGCGCGATCGTGTTTTTAAGTCTATGATTAAAAATAATAAATATTTACAGATCATCTTTCTGCAAGAAAGGACTGCAGTTATTATCAGATGAATCAGTCGAACTGGCGCTGTATCCCGGAGATTGCGAAGTGCAAGAGGTAATGTATTCCTTAATTTTTAGATCGATGAACCTTTAGGCAGAACGAGAGTTTTTAAAAAGAATCATACACACACAAATCAAACAAAATGTTTTCTCCATTCCATTGCCTGTTAGTAATGGACATGTTAGATACGTGTCCATTCCCAACAGGTGTTAGGTTAACGCGATCTAACATTTTCCCTCATATTTCAGACCGACGGGAACTCAAACACAACCGAGGAACTGATAAAGCGAGACACGTCGACGAAACCCGTCCCCATAGACCTGCACGACAACGAGTTGTCGGACGACACGCCGCAGCGGCCGTTCCAGCTCGTCGACAACTCCGAGTGGACCGGCGCCGACTCCGGCCGCGCCTTCGGCGTCACCAACACCAAGCTGGCGGCCGGCGGCGCCGTGGAGGTCGCCGAGCCCGTGCTGCGGCCGCGCCCGCACAAGGCCGCGCGCCAGCGCGCCGCCGCCGCGCCCGAGATCTCCGAGCCGCTGCTGCGCGCCACGCAGGCGCCGCGCGCCGCCGCCCCGCCGCCCGCGCGCCGGCCCAAGAACTACGACGGGGCCACCACGCCCACGTACGACGACACCCCGCCCCCGGACTCGGAAAAGGAGACCAGTTTCGCCGTGCAGTTTCTACCGTCTCGATTGGCATCATTCATTTCGCGCGCCGAACGCTACGCCAGAGACACCCTGCTCCCGCTGGTGTCGGCGTACGCCCCGCGCCTGCCCATATTCGGGTCCAGAGAAACGCCCAAACCGACGGCGAGATACATCCCCATGGACGCTAACGTCACGAGCTCGGTCCCCGTCCCGACACCTACGCTGGAGATGAAGATCGAAACGCTCCGCACGATGGGGCCGCCCGGAGAGAAGCGGGAGATCGAGTCGCCGGAGGACCCGGAGATCGCATCGTCTCCGACGACGACGACGACGATGAAGACGACGACGACGACGACGACGACGACGACGACCGAGAAGCTGCGGGCGGCCGCATCGGAGATGTTGCAGGTGGTGTCCGGGCCGAAGGTCACGACGAGCACGGCGCTGCCGCCGGTCGCGTTGAGGAGCGACAACGAGAAGATCGTGATCGTGTACCCGAGCAACGCGCGGGACGAGCGTAAAATCCGATCCCATTCGTATCCCGAGGAGCTGCAGTTCGAGGCGCTGTACCGGCACACGGCGGCGCCTGCGCTGCGCGTGGAGCTGCCCACGTTCGCGCCGCCCGCCGAGCGCTACATCCCCGTGCCCTACCCGGGGGACAAGGCCGCGTCCGACAACGCGACGTGACACCTTAGTCATGTTTCGATAGATTAATAGCTAGGTCATGTTTGGAATGCTATTTGATTAAGGTGACGCTTGCGCCAGTCGGTGCTACTGTCGAATTTTCATTGATACATTAGTTATTTCGACAAGCAAAATGTAGGGAAGTAAACAGTTTTACCTCAACACAATGGCTGAACGGCGCAGACGGTATACCGACTGCGCCGTTCAGCTTTTTACTCAACTTTCTACGTGAAACGTAAAAGCTACAGGTGATGAAACATCGCTACCGTGCTAACGATATCGACAGTATAAGTCCCGTCAGGACGTTAAAGAAGTGTGTACCTTGTTTTGGAATTAGAGTAAATCTTAGTTTGAAGCCTAATCCAAATAGCCTTTCAAATATTGTATTGTTTAAAGATGTGATTTTCAAAGTGATCCTTCCATTCCAGTTAAGTTAATGCGTACGATAAATGCCCTAGTTGTGTAAAATGGAGTTAAGAGAGATGGGACCGTGTCTAAACATAAACAGTGCCCAGGATTTACTTTTGCGAGTTCTCAAAATACCGCATTCCAAACTTGTCGAGAATATAAGTATTGGAAATCGGCACTAATTCTTCGTTACAACTGATTAAAAATCCAGTTATTGTGTTATTCAATGTGATACTTCAAAATACAAACACATAATCGGAAAATAATATTATGAGAGGTAAAACTGTGGCATTTTGAGAACTGGCGGTATAAAGCATGACTTAGTATTAAATTTGAGTCTATTTCTAACTTATTTGAAAATGTAATATGTATTTAGGATCTCTGTCACTAGACTTACCAGGCCAATGTGAGCAAAGCGAAACCCAGTGTATTTGCGTCTATTTCTAGGAAATTATTTAAATTTACTGCCTATTAAAATTGTTTTTTGTACATAAAATTAGGTCATATGCGTAGAATAAGAAACACATTATTTACTTAATATAAAACCTTATTTATTATCATATATTGTTTTTCTACAAGTCCTATAACAACATTCAACAGAAAACAATATTCGAAAAGATAATTAAAGGTACTCGTATAACTAAATAACTGCTTCTGTTGTGAAACAAAAAAATCATACTTAACTGTATAAGAACTTAATCATAATACTACATTAATTACCAAGGGCTGTAAAAGAAAGCCCGAAATTGCAGGTATTTGCGCCCCGAGCCACAGGTGAGGGTTGTAAATATGCGATAGAGGGCTTTCTTTTTTACTGCCCGTGGTGAGTACACAATTTTACGACTTCATCTGGTCAGTTTTACCGTGCGCGTAGCGTGCGGTAAAACCCACATTATGGCCAGGTGTGACTTAAAGATAGATATCACACAGCTGAAGTGCAAATTAGTCTCAAATACAATTTATCGACACATTGCGTCGCTGACACATAATAGAAGCCTTTCACAGAATGAATACAATAGGTGTCAAGACGACATATTTACAGAGTGCTTCTCAAAACCAAACTCAAATGACAACTCACAGGAAATGTATAACTACTATTATTTTATTTGCAATAGGTATATGTCGAGCCTGTCGATATTAGTGTGATCTAATGACACTTTTTCACTGCTGAGGAAAAAAAAATGAAATTCCCGGCCAGCGAAATTTTATTTTGTTTCCTCAGACGTGGAAAAGAAACCTACTATTAGTTGTTAGGCGTTTTCATCAATTATACCCACATTTACAGGTGTGTGTTGGTCGAAAGTTGTAAAAATCTTACGGCGAAACAAAATTTGAGGATAAGTGCTGTAAATGTGTGTGTGTTGTGTGTATAATGTGTGTGTGTGTGTGTGTGTGTGTGTGTGTTGTGTGTGCGCGCGCGCTACTTCATGTACTTGTCGGAGTGCTGCGTGAGGATGCGCGCGGAGGACTTGGCGTCGAGGAAGAGCGCGTGCACGGCGGCCACGTGCGCCGCGCCGGCCGCGCGCGCGCTACTTCATGTACTTGTCGGAGTGCTGCGTGAGGATGCGCGCGGAGGACTTGGCGTCGAGGAAGAGCGCGTGCACGGCGGCCACGTGCGCCGCGCCGGCCGCGCGCGCGCTACTTCATGTACTTGTCGGAGTGCTGCGTGAGGATGCGCGCGGAGGACTTGGCGTCGAGGAAGAGCGCGTGCACGGCGGCCACGTGCGCCGCGCCGGCCGCGCGCGCGCTACTTCATGTACTTGTCGGAGTGCTGCGTGAGGATGCGCGCGGAGGACTTGGCGTCGAGGAAGAGCGCGTGCACGGCGGCCACGTGCGCCGCGCCGGCCGCGCGCGCGCTACTTCATGTACTTGTCGGAGTGCTGCGTGAGGATGCGCGCGGAGGACTTGGCGTCGAGGAAGAGCGCGTGCACGGCGGCCACGTGCGCCGCGCCGGCCGCGCGCGCGCTACTTCATGTACTTGTCGGAGTGCTGCGTGAGGATGCGCGCGGAGGACTTGGCGTCGAGGAAGAGCGCGTGCACGGCGGCCACGTGCGCCGCGCCGGCCGCGCGCGCGCTACTTCATGTACTTGTCGGAGTGCTGCGTGAGGATGCGCGCGGAGGACTTGGCGTCGAGGAAGAGCGCGTGCACGGCGGCCACGTGCGCCGCGCCGGCCGCGCGCGCGCTACTTCATGTACTTGTCGGAGTGCTGCGTGAGGATGCGCGCGGAGGACTTGGCGTCGAGGAAGAGCGCGTGCACGGCGGCCACGTGCGCCGCGCCGGCCGCGCGCGCGCTACTTCATGTACTTGTCGGAGTGCTGCGTGAGGATGCGCGCGGAGGACTTGGCGTCGAGGAAGAGCGCGTGCACGGCGGCCACGTGCGCCGCGCCGGCCGCGCGCGCGCTACTTCATGTACTTGTCGGAGTGCTGCGTGAGGATGCGCGCGGAGGACTTGGCGTCGAGGAAGAGCGCGTGCACGGCGGCCACGTGCGCCGCGCCGGCCGCGCGCGCGCTACTTCATGTACTTGTCGGAGTGCTGCGTGAGGATGCGCGCGGAGGACTTGGCGTCGAGGAAGAGCGCGTGCACGGCGGCCACGTGCGCCGCGCCGGCCGCGCGCGCGCTACTTCATGTACTTGTCGGAGTGCTGCGTGAGGATGCGCGCGGAGGACTTGGCGTCGAGGAAGAGCGCGTGCACGGCGGCCACGTGCGCCGCGCCGGCCGCGCGCGCGCTACTTCATGTACTTGTCGGAGTGCTGCGTGAGGATGCGCGCGGAGGACTTGGCGTCGAGGAAGAGCGCGTGCACGGCGGCCACGTGCGCCGCGCCGGCCGCGCGCGCGCTACTTCATGTACTTGTCGGAGTGCTGCGTGAGGATGCGCGCGGAGGACTTGGCGTCGAGGAAGAGCGCGTGCACGGCGGCCACGTGCGCCGCGCCGGCCGCGCGCGCGCTACTTCATGTACTTGTCGGAGTGCTGCGTGAGGATGCGCGCGGAGGACTTGGCGTCGAGGAAGAGCGCGTGCACGGCGGCCACGTGCGCCGCGCCGGCCGCGCGCGCGCTACTTCATGTACTTGTCGGAGTGCTGCGTGAGGATGCGCGCGGAGGACTTGGCGTCGAGGAAGAGCGCGTGCACGGCGGCCACGTGCGCCGCGCCGGCCGCGCGCGCGCTACTTCATGTACTTGTCGGAGTGCTGCGTGAGGATGCGCGCGGAGGACTTGGCGTCGAGGAAGAGCGCGTGCACGGCGGCCACGTGCGCCGCGCCGGCCGCGCGCGCGCTACTTCATGTACTTGTCGGAGTGCTGCGTGAGGATGCGCGCGGAGGACTTGGCGTCGAGGAAGAGCGCGTGCACGGCGGCCACGTGCGCCGCGCCGGCCGCGCGCGCGCTACTTCATGTACTTGTCGGAGTGCTGCGTGAGGATGCGCGCGGAGGACTTGGCGTCGAGGAAGAGCGCGTGCACGGCGGCCACGTGCGCCGCGCCGGCCGCGCGCGCGCTACTTCATGTACTTGTCGGAGTGCTGCGTGAGGATGCGCGCGGAGGACTTGGCGTCGAGGAAGAGCGCGTGCACGGCGGCCACGTGCGCCGCGCCGGCCGCGCGCGCGCTACTTCATGTACTTGTCGGAGTGCTGCGTGAGGATGCGCGCGGAGGACTTGGCGTCGAGGAAGAGCGCGTGCACGGCGGCCACGTGCGCCGCGCCGGCCGCGCGCGCGCTACTTCATGTACTTGTCGGAGTGCTGCGTGAGGATGCGCGCGGAGGACTTGGCGTCGAGGAAGAGCGCGTGCACGGCGGCCACGTGCGCCGCGCCGGCCGCGCGCGCGCTACTTCATGTACTTGTCGGAGTGCTGCGTGAGGATGCGCGCGGAGGACTTGGCGTCGAGGAAGAGCGCGTGCACGGCGGCCACGTGCGCCGCGCCGGCCGCGCGCGCGCTACTTCATGTACTTGTCGGAGTGCTGCGTGAGGATGCGCGCGGAGGACTTGGCGTCGAGGAAGAGCGCGTGCACGGCGGCCACGTGCGCCGCGCCGGCCGCGCGCGCGCTACTTCATGTACTTGTCGGAGTGCTGCGTGAGGATGCGCGCGGAGGACTTGGCGTCGAGGAAGAGCGCGTGCACGGCGGCCACGTGCGCCGCGCCGGCCGCGCGCGCGCTACTTCATGTACTTGTCGGAGTGCTGCGTGAGGATGCGCGCGGAGGACTTGGCGTCGAGGAAGAGCGCGTGCACGGCGGCCACGTGCGCCGCGCCGGCCGCGCGCGCGCTACTTCATGTACTTGTCGGAGTGCTGCGTGAGGATGCGCGCGGAGGACTTGGCGTCGAGGAAGAGCGCGTGCACGGCGGCCACGTGCGCCGCGCCGGCCGCGCGCGCGCTACTTCATGTACTTGTCGGAGTGCTGCGTGAGGATGCGCGCGGAGGACTTGGCGTCGAGGAAGAGCGCGTGCACGGCGGCCACGTGCGCCGCGCCGGCCGCGCGCGCGCTACTTCATGTACTTGTCGGAGTGCTGCGTGAGGATGCGCGCGGAGGACTTGGCGTCGAGGAAGAGCGCGTGCACGGCGGCCACGTGCGCCGCGCCGGCCGCGCGCGCGCTACTTCATGTACTTGTCGGAGTGCTGCGTGAGGATGCGCGCGGAGGACTTGGCGTCGAGGAAGAGCGCGTGCACGGCGGCCACGTGCGCCGCGCCGGCCGCGCGCGCGCTACTTCATGTACTTGTCGGAGTGCTGCGTGAGGATGCGCGCGGAGGACTTGGCGTCGAGGAAGAGCGCGTGCACGGCGGCCACGTGCGCCGGCGCCACGCGCGCCGCGCCGTCCGCGCGCGCGGCCAGCGCCGCCGGCGTCAGCAGCTGCGCCGCGTACCTGCGCCACCGAGGGACAAAACTTGGTTACCGATCGGCATTACGCAGGCCCATTACGTAACCGCCTACAAACAGGGAATTTAAGATTCCCATTTTGTAGACAGTGACAATACGGTTGCCAATCGGCATTAATCAGGCCAATTACGTAACCGATTACAAACAGAGAATTTAGGATTCCCATTTTGTAGCCAGCCAGTGACACAACTTGGTTACCAATCGGCATTACGCAGGCCCGTTACGTAACCGGCTACAAACAGGGAACTTAGGATTCCCATTTTGTAGCCAATGACAAAACTTGGTTACCAATCGGCATTACGCAGAGGCCCGTTACGTAACCGCCTACAAACAGGGAATTCCGGATTCCCATTCTGTAGCCAGTGTCAAAACGGTTACCATTCGGCATTACGCAGGCGCCCATTACGTAACCGGTTACAAACAGAGAATTTAGGATTCCCATTTTGTAGCCAATGACAAAACTTAGTTACCAATCGGCATTACGCAGGCCCGTTACGTAACCGGCTACAAACAGGAAGTATCTGATTCCAATTTTGTAGCGCCCGACCTTGCAAACTTATACTCGTCCGGCAACCCCTCACTTCCCAGCTTCGCCAATAATGTACAATTTTCTACTCTAGCACTTTTTCTGCCATTTATATAGTGGAATACTGTAAAAAGTCTATTGCCCAGTAGAGCACTGCTACGTTTGGCAGTGTTATAATGTCGCCGAAAAAGCATTCTACGGGTATTTTACAGGATACATTTCGGAAAGTGTGCGCCGAGACTGCAAAAAATGATTTCGCTTTCTCCATTTCGTCATTATGGGACTAGACGTGGATTCAACCTTATGTTGTTGATACAACACCGACTCGAACTAAGCGTTTGCTTCTACATTCCTCATTAGGACGGCTAAAGAGTGGAACTCTCTTCCAGCATACCTATTCCCACAACAATATAACTCTTCAAGACGAGAGTAAATAGGCCCTATCTAAACAAGCATGCTTCTTCGTCGGCTTTATCGTCACTTACTAACATGTCAGATTGAAGTCAAATGCTTGCCTATCTACCATAAAAAAAAATTTTGGTGCCACAGATTACAAAACCTAAGTTTAGTAGTTTATTTTTGGAGCGTTCCAAAATGGTTCCAAATACATTTTTTATATCACAATCATAATCAAAATAATATTTAGTAACTAAACCTGGTAAATGATCATATTTTATTCCCTATTTGAGTCCTTGATATTGCAAGTTTCGTCTGTTTTTGAAAATTAAATAGTTTTCATCACTGGCAAATGGACGCGAATTTAAAAACAAAGTAAACCATAGATATTCATGGATTCATTTGTATTTTTTTCCGCTGCCTTCTTTTGACGTTTCGGATTTTATACTTCGCTACGTTTTGTGTTTAATCGAAAATTGCTTAGTCGTATTGTATGAAACGTTATATAATTAAGTCAAATAACGCTCATAGCGTTTTCCTTGCGTACACGCTGGAATATAATTAGAATTATTTAGAAACCAGCTGTCAGCACCATTTTTAGCTTTAAAAGTATGGAGTGTAGAAAACTAAAGAGAACAATGTGTAGAATACATCCGGTCCGTCAAAAGGCTTAAATTGTGGCGCCACTGTAGCAAGTGCGTGAACTTAATTCAAATAATAATGCCAATAAAAGCCCAATGATGCAAGAAAAATCATTTTGAACACGATTGAATATTAACATCGCAAAAAGAACGAGGAAACGAGTAGTATTTCGATAGAAATGTTTTTAATTGGTTAAAGACTGCATACTAAAGTGCCATTCTATAGAACTTCCTATGTAAACAAACCGCCATATTGAAATTGTCTATGAATGATGAATTTACTAGTGATGGGCAAGACTTATGTCAAAACATATCGAATTATAAAATACCGAAAGTAAAAATCGAATAGGTAATTTTTAATTTCTTTAATCCCGATCAGAAGAAAAATCGGTACTTGAAGATGATGTATTACCAGTATTTTGTAATATCCAAAATACAGTTATATATTTTATGGTTTTGTATTTAACGGCAACGACCGTTTCAATAGTGTATGCTTTCAAAGGTGTTTGATGAGGTGGTGTGAAAATTCAAGGAGAAATAAGGACACAACAAAGCTTCGTCGTTTCTTTACATTGATAGCAAGTTCTATGTAATGACACTTTATCTTGCTACATTCTGGACTGACTTGGAACTATTATTACTGCTCTCCGCTGGACACTATCTGTTTTGCAATACGACATTCCCTTTTCTATCCTCCACGGTAATGTTCCCGCGAGTCGTGCTAACCTGAGCGTGCTGTTGGCGCCGACCTCGGCCAGCGCGGCCAGCGCCTCCTCCTCGGTGGCGATGCCCTCCGTCGTGGCGCGCAGCTTCAGGATCTGCGCAACAGACATCACTCAACCTTATGCTAGCCACAAACTATAAAGAATATACATATACCAATCGATCCTGTTTCTTATGACTAAATGCCAAGCCACACCGGATGCGTGTGCGTGGCGTGCACGTAGACGTGCGCGTTGTAAAGTACAAATACCCATAAGAGATGACACACCGCTGCGCATGTGCACGCCACGCAAGCGGTGTGCCATCTACTATGACATTACATACGATACAACGCGCACGCCACGCACACGCGCACGTGCACGTGCTGCGCACGCATCCGGTGTGGCTTGGCCTTTGAATATATATTTTATACTAGAAGTTGCCCGCAACTTCGTTCGCGGAGGAAAAAAGTCATAACCTCTCTTTTTTTTAGCGTAATGGGGTAAAAAATATCCTATAACTATCTGGAGATACCCAGCTACCCGTGTCACAAAAATATTTGAAATCCGTAAAGCCGATTTTGCGCTATGAAGCCGCAACGACACATACACAAATACAAAACGACAATTATTATTTTTTTTCCATTTAGTGACCTCCAAATACTCCGTTACAAACATTTTTTTGGAGATAACTTCAATGTAAGAGACATTTCACTTTTACAACTTTATAATAGTCTAGATATGATACGTATTGAAAATGAAGCACTAGAAACGTTAAAATCGAGATACAAATCAGGCATGACGGCTGGGCGTTAACATAACATACAAATTGTCCCGTACAAATCGAGCGTGTCGCGTCAACGACAGACAGTACAGACAAGTGTATGGAAAAATAAACGGTTTCTTATTTAGACCGTTAAAAGTGCGTTATGCACAATGCGACGCACTTTAAAAAAAATTACACTAATTATTTTTTTTTCTTCATTTAACTTAAAGAATCACAAGGTAGCTTTTACTATTCTTTTGGACGAGAAAAATGAACGCATTGCAAATTCCCTGTTAATGAGAACCATTATTTGACGTTTGTAAGCCATCACTTTCGTGGGTAAATTTTTGCCGCCTGTACATTCTACAGGGATTTTAAACTATTTCTTAGAAGTCTACTAAACCTTGCGGTATTATGATGTACGTGATCTGCAAACCTCAGCCAAAATGTGTCCACGAAAGTGAGGCGGTTGAAAAGCACGAACAATGGCCTGGGTATATCTTGACTTGAACGGGAGTTGTTGTGTCCAATCCACTTAAAGGAAACAAAGGCGTAGTGTGTTTAACCGCCAAACACCAGAAAGAAAACAATGTGGCGTTTAATAAGCTTAAAAAGTGGCTTATGACATAGCCTAGAAGACTTTTATTTTGACATATAATGGTATTTATTTTAATGTACATAATTTATTGACTATTCTATTGATTATTATATGAATATTTTAATATACCTGATTATTTGATTATTTTATTTATTTATTAAGAGATTTGCCAACAGATACAACACAGAATAAAAACACTGATATCATATGGACATAAAGACAAGAGTGTTTATCCAATTACAGGCAAACACAGCATGCTTTTTTTATAAGCTAGCTAAACAATGTGAAGTGACTGCTACTACTTATTATACTACAGATAGTATTATACTAACTGTATGATATTAAATCATAGTTATGAAGGAACTTCTTAAATTTATTAAGTGACATTGCCAATAAGTCTACCCTAGTGTTCTTATACATTCTATTATGCTCCTTACATATTCTAGGGATGACACTATGAGATCCAAGATTGGTCCGAAAATTACCTAAAGCAAAAGGACGGAAATTAGCTATGCGCGAGTTAGATCTAGGTACCGTAAATCCAATTTTAAGCAGCAGCTGAGGACAATCTATTAACCCGTTTAGAATTTTGAACAACAAGACTTGATCAGAAATCCATCGGCGATTTTCCAACGATGGCATGTTGAAAAAACGAAGCCGTTCCTTATAACTCATTAGAGAAGGGATCCTTTGATGAACAGATAAGAAAAACAGAAAACGCTTTTGGTTTCTTTCGATTCTATCCTGGTGGCATTTATACTGGGGGTTCCAGATATTGGAACAGTATTCCAATAGAGTCCTAATCAGCGCGAAGTATGTAGTGATCAAAGCCGTTTTATTTTTGAATGTTTTACAGTTACGCCAAACGAAACCTAATAGTTTATAGGCCTTACTAACAATCTCATCGATATAATTGTGCAATTCTTTATGATGTAGCATCTGATTGTGATATTCAAATGTGTATTTAATTGGAATGAAATTGATAATGTAGTTTATGATATCTGACATGTAAATTTGCAAAACATCTTATAAGTAAATGGGTAAGAGTATGATCATGTTGTAAAAGTCGTTGCTGCCACCTTGAAAGTTCAATAGGTTTTTGACTCTATCTCCATTAACAATAGATGTTTTATTTACATACACACCTGGCGTTTACCTGAGAATGGTACAAATAAAAAGGCATTGTGAGCGCCAATTTTCTATTGTACGTATTGACTCGTGCACTCAGAGTCTATTGACATGGGGATAGAAACGATAATCTACTGAACTTTCACACTGGCTGTAACGACTTTTTACAATGCAGTCATTTTTGTGTTTTGCGGTTAAACACATTATGGCATTGTTTCCTTTAAGTGGATAGGACATGACAAAACCCAACATAATAGGTAACAGTTGAGGATTCGACCCGACGCAGCTTCGATCTTCTGTTGTGCAGGTACTATGAACTAAGGTATACTCTAAAACTGCCTCTATTTCAAGGTATATCTAATGTCATCTATGTCGAACTAAATCAATTTCAAGACGAGGCCATGACCATTACATGCAATTAGAAACAAAATATGTGCACACATATTGTTCGCTAATTTGCAAATTAAATTTACCTGTAATAACTCAGACTTGTTGTACGGAAGTGTGCGGATTATCAACAGCCTATCCAAGAGGTCCAGAGGAATTCCGTGAGGAGATATTATGTCTTCAGTGCCTCTGAAAATACGAATACATCCAAATTTAAACATGGAAATAATTACAACATTCACTATAGAAAGCCACGTAAGGCAGAAAGTTCCGTTCAACAATGAACAAGTGTATTTTTGCGAAGATTTTAAGTTACGCCCAACTATCCCCAACGCCCACCAAGATAATAGATATTTCTATTTGTTTGTGGAAAGTGAAAGATTTTACGAATGCATGTGTATATATTTTCCATTGCATGTATAGATTAAATTTTACTTACCTAATAAGACAACGCCCTCTATTGGTGGCGAAGATGACAATCGGCGCAATCGCAGATTCCAACGCACGATGAAGATATGTGAATGTCTCAATATCTAGCATGTGGACCTGCAGAAAGAAACAGGCTCTGTAACTGATGTCTTATCTGTCTTAATGTGTATTAACCAATTTCGTTGCGATTTCATTCTGTACTAACCTCATCAATGAATAGAACTCCCGGCACCAATTCGGCAATTCCTTGGTCTATGTATTTGTTGACTACTTTGTTTATTTCTTTCCTTAGTTTATCTGTAAGCATACATAAAAAAAATATCAGTATGTTATAAGAAACCTTACCAAACATTATTTTCCAATTTTGTTTTTGTGATATTTTTGAGGGATTTGGTACTTTTTGTGGGACAAAATGCAATAATAGCACAAAACACAATGATAAAAAGACCGTTTCTACCACAATTTATGAAAGTTCGATGCGCTATTAAGTAAAGCAAGGACCATTAAAACAAAAGGACTGACACTTGCCATACATTGAATCGTGTTCTGATCGCAAGGAGATATTCTGGCAAAAACTAGATAGCGCTTTAAAACTAAAAATTTAACGATGTTCTAATTAAAGAATAGTACAGTAACAATAAGTTCGCAAATAGCTAATAATAAATAAATAGTATCATTGAAATACTGTGTCACGCTTGCAAAGTTGAATTATTGTAAATAATAATTCTTATACATAAATGGCGCTGTACAAATCGGAGGACCGCTTTTTGTATGGAGATGGACAGTCCTTTTGTTTTTATAGTCCTAGTAAAGAGAGGAGGCGAAGTGAGGGTAATTTTGAGTGGTGGGCATTCTTGCCAACCCAAACCCACTCTACTCAAAAATCTTGCAGGACTTATGTTGCATTTGTCGACCGAAAATGAGCTTAGACATGTAGTTTTAGGTAATTGAAATCTAGGGCAAGCTTACCCGTGATCTCAGTCTTCTTAGGCTTCATGAGCTGCCCCATCATGGACATGATATCGTGCCCGCCCTGCGGGCGCGCGTTGGCGCAGTCCAGGTCGTGCAGTGTCACGTCCTGCACCACTTCCTTCTTCTTGTGCACGTCACCCTTCGGCAGCGGGACGTATTCCTCCGCCTGGGTGCCAGAAACAGAGTAACTAATCTATACTATTATAAAGTTGTAAAAATGAAATGTCTGTACATTGAAGATATTTTCAAAAAATTGATTGTTACTTTTTGGAGGTCACTAAAACGAAAAATATTCTTTTTGGATTTCATGTATGTTTGTATGTGTCGTTGTGGCTTCATCACGCAAAATCGGCTAAACAGATTTCCACTGTTTTTAGTACACGGGTAGCTGGGTATCTCCAGATGGTTATAGGATACTTTTTACCCGACTACGCTGAAGAAAAAACGACGGGTTATGAAATAATAATAATGAATTAATGATCTTTATTCTGTAAGTAGGCCACAAGGGCACTTTTAAAAGTCTGACTCTACAGCGTTTCTCAAAAGGAGACCACTGAAGAGAAGAAAGCCGAAACAAACTCATCAGTCAGTCATTTTTTCGAAATAACTCATATCTATTACAATATTTTTACTTAGCCTATCCTAAATATATGTTTTGAGTATATAAACTCAATGCGTAGTTCTTCAAGAAAGCATATCAAAACTCATGAAAGTAAAAAAAATATATAGAATACAAAAAAGCAAAATAGTGATTTTTTATTTGAAACAACGTTACGTTTATATATACGTTTGATATGCCACCTTATAAGAACCGTGTCCCGGTAAAAGTAAATTATTTGGTTTCTGTTTTGGGTCATGCATTGACATTTGACTTTTTCTCTTCCGCGAACGAAGTTGCGGGCATCTTCTAGTTTCTGATAAGTGTTTTCTAAAATGGAAATATCCCTAACGCGTATCAGAAAAATTAACCAAATGGTTGTAAAATTAGACGCATGACTTCTGAGCAGCAATGGACCAATTGGTAGGTTGCCCGTATTGGTCCAGAGCAGTTACAACTAATTGTAACTTTGACAGAGGAAAATACATCTTTTCTCAGTCCTCCCGTGACCATGGAAAGCTGGAACGCTTCCGAAACGTCGGGAACTAAAATGAGATAATATACGCGATATAATCCGTTAAATTGTTTTATTTCAATAATATTAATCTGTGACGATATTATTTACTATAATTAATTACTTATATCAAATTTTAAAATAATTATCTATAAACAGCCATCATCATGTCATCATATTATGTCATTGTGTCGTTTAAGTAATCCTTGATTGAGTAGTAGCATCCTTCTGTAAGAATCGATGTTAATTCTGTCTTAAACTGGCGAATATCAAGGATTTTAAGTGAATCTGGAATTTTATTGTAAATTTTTGACGCCATACCCAGGTTACTACTTCTCATCAAAGCCGTATTACTTCTGTTTAAGCCTCTTAGTTTTCTTATATGTGGAAATATCACCAGTTGGCGCCACCATGAAATGAAGTCTAATTGACAATTAGGGTCAAAATCCACCAATAAATCACCAAAGCACAAAATGTCTTGATGGCAACAACTTTTGATATTTCCATTTTAGAAAACAATGGACTGCCTCATTATGTCAGTATGCTTAACACTTTTGCAACCAAGAACCCGCCTGGTACGCACTCATGTTTGCTCTGATGCCGGCTAAGCCCGCCAGGCGGGCAGTAGCTATAAACCTACACGCCACGCCAAAGACCCCGCCTGGCGGGCACACATTGCATCTTCGCCACCTCAGGGCTGACACTAACACAAAGGTTTTAATACTTCCGATTATTAGGTGGTCGAAAAGTAGATACAGTTGATTTCGAAATATACAGTTTGTGTGTGTTTTTACTTTACCTAATGTGACTAATAAATAAAGATTCTTTAATTTTATTCAAGTCGTAGCCCGCCTGGCGCGTCTGTCAGATTCTGGGGTATTGTTCAAAATTTTGCATGTTGCGAAAGTGTTGAGAGACTAAGTATAATTTTCATTTTCATATTCGATTGGCTGGAGGATAGAGGCAACAGTTTATAGGGTGATGTCTGACAAAGACTTTCAACACATTCGGCGCCGGCAATGATCCACTAAGCCCTTACGCTATGCCGGCCGAAATGATTTTTTTATCACAAATGTTGTGTCACTGGCACTCAAACATAAAAGCACGCAAGCATGTCACCGACATAGGAGTAACAATATTTTGATCACAAACATTTTGTCAGTGGAAACAAATGTCTTAACAAAGAACCATTTGCCCAGCTGTAGGATACTCATACAGACTATTTATAAAATACACACTAACCTCAAGATCAAACTCTGTGGCAAATGTGTCACTCCTTCCTTGCCGCTTCACAGCTCCAGAATTGGCCTCAATGTAGATGACATCTCCAACTTCAACTTTCTCCTTCTGCAGGGACTCATATATGGTGGGGTCCAGCTTCAATTGTTTTGTACCTTTGGCTGTCTTCAGTCCAATTATCACATGAGAAACTGTTTTTCCATATCCTGGTAAAACAATTCCGATAATCTTTAATATCCTTATTATGTAGTGCCAATTACGTAAGTGTCACTTCTTTTCCTAATAATTATATAATGAAACTAAGTAAGCAGGCTACTTCAAAAGGTTGCAAGACAACAGTGAGTGGCATGACATCAAATATTTCATTGAGAAAGCCATAGCAAATTGTTATGTGCTTACTTTTTCCTTTAAGAGGAATAGAACAGCATTAATCAAAAGCGGGTGAGGTCAGGTTATATAAATGCCGAGAAGGTGCCGGCGACTTTGTTCACAGAGAAGAAATAGTCAGAAACCTCTTTTTTCTTCAGCATAGTCAGGTAAAAAGTATCCTATATCCATCTGTGGATACCCAGCTACCCATGTACAAAAACTAGTGAAAATCCGTTTAGCTGATTTGGTGTGATGAAGTCACAACAATACATACAAACATACAAGAAATCCAAAAACTACATTTTTCCGTTCAGTTGTAGTTCATTCAAATTGTTACTGACTAGGTATTTTGAGGTTTCCAAATAGTCCACTGCAATTTTTCCTTTTTTAATATCTTCACTGTCTTTATAATAGTATTTAGATTTGTATTTAATGTTTATGTAGATTTGTTATTAATGATAAGACCAGAAATTAAGTAGCCTAATGAACAAGTCTGTGTAAAAAAATTGACCTAAAACCAACTTTTACATTTTTTTATGATTGCAGGAAGTAAGATTTGCCAGGGCAAATAAGTATATTTAATGGTGCAATCCTTAGGGAGACAAAAGTCTAATTAGAACTTACCACCTGCAGGGTTCTCTGTCTCAACTGGAGTGAACTCTGTCACTTCCCCCTCATATACCTCTTTGGTCTCACGGATGCGCAAACCAATGGCGCGTCTAAAGTTCTCCATCAGCACTTCCGTCTTCTTAATTTCTGTACTATACACTTCACTGCCAACCATTGGGCAAAATGGCACCTGAAAGGAGTATGACATTAAAATTTGGATTTTCTTTGAGGAATTGAAAAGAAAAAGATCTAAAATCAATCTGAAGACAAAAAGTACATAACTTAAATAATTTACAATTTAGATGTTGAGTAAGTCCCAAGGAAGCTCCACTGGATGAAACTTTAAGATAGATACATGTGAAAAATTATTTTAAGGTCTGTACAAAATATTAAACTTACTTTATTACCCAGTTCCTGTGCTATGGCTAAGGCAATAGCAGTCTTGCCAGTTCCTGGAGGGCCGGCCAGCAGCAATGCTCGGCCAGCCATTTTCTTGCTCCTGATCATGTCTACCACCACTCCTGCTGCCTACACAGTGATGAGGAGGATAATTAGTGAGGAAGATGTTATGTTCCTGACACAACACTATTTACATAAAACCATGGTAACCAAAAAATAATAACCTCAAATAATGAATACATGTTTAATCAATACTTCTATAATCCTAGTATAACAAATTAAGAGTACTAAATAGTACATCAAGGAACGTATTCGGACATATGTATACAATTTTAAAATAAAACTTACCTCTCTCGCGTTTTCTTGCCCCACGAGACCGGCTGCCATTTGAATCGGAACTCCATTTTCATCTAATCCAAGCCCTTTAATATGAGTGTGTGCTGATATTCTCTGTGTTTTAGCAGTGCTTTTGACTTCTTCGATCTTCATTTTAAGTGCCTATTTGTAATTACTCTACAATAAGCGAAAACAATTCGACAAGACACAAGACGCAAAAATTACAAACACGGACCCAAACGAACTCAGCGAAGAGCGAATGAATGAAAATAAAATATCAAAACGAATGACTTTATCTTATGAATGAATGTAATGAATGACTTTTTTTATATAGATCGTTTTAAAAATTAGCTCAAATAGCTCTTTAGAGAACATCCTTAAGTCATAGTACTTTCTCCCTCGCACCTCATATTTTCGTTCTAGCTTGTGCATTTCTTCTCTTTCTCACCTTCGTTGTGCTGCATCTGTCAATTCTGTTATGTCAGTTCTGTCAGAGTCAAATATTCTCGTACTTGCTCGGCTTGTACATTTTCTCAGATTTCATTTATTATCATATTATCACACTACAACTAATCAGAAACAGCGTCAGAAAAACTATAAAAGTTAAATCTTTTCATTTATTTCGTACAAATTGCATTATGTGTTTTCTGGTAACTACAATCGTGCATTAACTATGTTACCAAACACATATGCGATAATGGTGTAAGTAAATAGCAGGTGCAAATAAATAAATAAACCCGGAAATGGAGTACACGCCGGAGAATTTGGAATATGCTGTTTCGGTGTTTTATAATGGAGAACAGGCAGACCGGGCGAAAGCCCATGCCTGGCTGACTGCGGCACAGCGCGTTCCTGCGGCCTGGACATTTGTCTGGGAGCTACTACAGCCTAACAAGGTAACTTTGAAATATTCAAACCTATGTTTTAATTTTATAATTTCTGTTAAAATGCCATTAGTAATTTTTAGCTAACTTGCACTTGCTATTTTTATCTACACCTTTATACCTATTTGTACTGGTATTGAATGCCATTGATATAATTTGCAATTTGTTTAAATTTGGTTAATATATTGATTTGTTTACTTTTATTTGATTAATTACAGCAGTTCTTGATTTAAAGTATAACTTTCAGGGCACAGAGATCCAGTTTTATGCGGCCACCACTCTACACACAAAGATTCTCCGTTGCTGGAATGAGGTGCCTCCGGAGAGCCATAATGAGTTGAAGGAGAAATTACTGCAAGCTGTCTATACTTACAGCAATGGGCCGAAGATAGTCACAAATAGATTATGCATTAGTGTAAGTTGTATTTCTCTTTTTCTTATAAAAATTTGCCTTGCTTTTGTTTAGTGAAGTTATGATGCCATTATTCATTGTTATTATCAATATGTTTAGTATTTTCTGTTACTGAAGTTTTTTTAACATTACTTTTTTTATTTAGCGATTGATTTTTTTAGCTTATGTATTCCATAAATTTGTAACTCCTCTTTTTGTCCTTGCTGAAGATAATTCTTATTTGGAAAAAGAATAAATAAAAAGCTTCACTCTTGTCAGTGCAGTTCCCTCCTCTCCTTTCTTCTTAATGTAAGTTCTTTAACACCTTGATATGTCACAACTCCTACAATTCCCTTTATCTGGTCTATGTTACTGATTATTGCCCTACCTCTTCCTCCCCTTCTTGCAACTTTTACCTCTATTATCTTTCGTATTTGATTTGATTGTTGTGTCATTTTAAATTTAATGATCTACCACTTTTCTTCTTCGAGTTATCTGATATAAGTATGTCACATGTTAAAACTCTTTTTCAATTTACTCTTTCCAACACCTCATTGATGATTATTTCTTTTCCACTTTTCCTACTTATTCCTTCCATTCTTCATCAGTACTAATGCCTCAATCTGTTCTGTTGTGTGATCTATGTCTTGTAATGATACAGGATAATCTCCATAAAAGTATTAATAAAATGTGTCTTGATACATTTGGCCAATTTTTATATGCTGCTATAATATAAGTCTTTCTAATTGCTGGCTATTTTCTGCTCAGTCTACTATGTCACCTGCAAATCTGATAAATGTTATTCTATTTCTGTTAAATGTAATTCGTTTTGTTGGACTTTGTAAGGTGTTTATAATTGCACCTTCTATAAATAAATTAAATATCAGCAGCAAGAGAGTGAGGCCAATGGTCTGACTTCTTGTGCCACTTCTTCACTGACGTTCTGCCACTGGTTAGTCATTTTGCTTTGTATATGAGGACTAGAGACGAGAAAATGTGGCATTATAATTGTATGTGAGTCTGATTACTGAGTCACAATTTGTACATGAACATATCTGTTAATAATAGTTTCATCATGTTTGTCCGTCCATCTGTATGTCATAGGCATTTTACTCAAAATCTACTAGATATATAATATACGAATACGAATAGTAAAATACGAATCAATATGCTTTTTCATATTGATTCGTATTACCTAACCTTGACGCCAATTTCACGCCGAAAATGCGCCGCCGCCGCCGATTTTTTTGAAAGACGCCACCGCCGCTCGATTTAAGATCGGTGCACATGTCTAGTCGACAGTTCTTTTAAAAAGACTGAGGTTACTAAAAACAATGGATTTAATAAGTATTTTCGGAAAAAATCGCTCTGAAAGTTGCATAAATTGTGCCCCCCCCCCCCCCTCTATTTTCTAAACGGTATGACCAAAAAATTTGAAAAAAAATACAGATAAAGCTTAAATACTTAAAACGAAAATTGTTTTCAACATGATGGAATATGACGTTTTTGAGTTGTTGCAAAAAAACTGTGCTTCTCAGCAAAAGGATGTAAATGCCGTGGAGATACGCCCTTTTGCTACAGTGCACTTTTTCAAATCGTATTTTTACGTCAGTAGTATATTTTTTTGTATGAACGGTTGTGGAACCCTACACTGAGCATGGTCAGACATGCTCTTGGCTGGTTTTTACAACTTTATTATAGTATAGATGTCGCCCAACTTTTGTTCAACAGCTGGCAGCATTCATTCTGCAGCAGGGCACAACAGACCTGGCAGCTATATTGAGACCATTGTCGGCAGCAGAAAACACAACATTGCTCTTGGAAGTCCTCACTGTTATACCTGAAGAGGTAACTATTGAAGTATTCTGAATCTTTAAAATAAAATTTTAATTTAGGTATAGTTAACTTATTTGACCCCTCCTTACCTCGTTTAGCTTATATTTGTGTCACTTTAAAAATTAATTAATTTACACTGAATCTATGAAATGATGTATTAAGGTTTCAAATGTAATATGAAATCTAACACAACAATTGTTAAAATAAAACGGAAGCTTTTCAACTTTCCATGTCAACCCGTGAGCATGGAAAGCTGAAAAGCTTCCGAAACGTCGGAAACGCGACCCGCCAACCCGCACCGGACCAGCGTGGCGGGTTACGGTCCAAACCCTCAATGAAGATGACAACTCTACCACGGCCCCAAGTGCCCGGCGGCTCCAGTTGCAAAGCTGGCGGGGACGGACGCCTGCCAAGCACTGGAGTCAGGGGTGCTAAGAATCCCCGGGTGGGGCTCCTCCGTCAAACGACCTCGGCTAGGGTTGCGGGGACTCGCTGGATGCGGGTCGCCTCTATACGGCCCATGTGGAAATCTATTGAGGAGGCCTGTGTCCAGCAGTGTTAAATTTTGTTTTATCTAAATGAGTAATAATCGCGGAAACAAGAAAATAATAACGACAATTGTTCATAGTGTAACTAACTATAGTATAATCAGGTACAGAGTAAAACAACCCCTCTGAAGAAATACTACAAGAATTGTATTGAGGAGGATACTTCCCCCTTTAGCTGACTGTATGTATACGTCCATTCAGTATGGAATATTGGAAAAAAATGCTATAATTTATAACTTTGACATAACATGCTAAAATCCTATGCTGTGTTCGTGGATTTTGATATTTCTTGAAGGAGATTCCTTGCAACAGCTGATTTAACAATTTGAGTGCTTCAATAATTTCAGGAGGCTCTTGTTAATACATGTCTAACTTTCAGTATAACAGTATGACAATGGGTTCAGTGCTGCGCTCCAAGAACAGAAATGCCCTCACTCAGGCGTGCCCGGCGGTCCTCGACGATTTGCTGCGCTACTTGCAGTCTGTGTATGAGTAAGTACTTTTTGGAAAAAAATGGCTTTACATTTGTGTCTATGCCCGAGAGTTTACAAAGTAAATAAATATCAGGGAAAATCTTACACAAATTGACCAAACTAAGCAAAGCTTGTACTATGGGTACCAAGCGACGATATACATAATATATAGATAAATTATAATATTCAAATACATAGAAAACATTCAAGACCCAGGAACAAACATTTGTGCTAATCACACAAACACTTGGTGTTTCGACACTCGAACATTCGAACCTGGGACCGCCAGCTTCGTAGGCCATTGTGCCACCAACAGAACTAAATGTGTCATCAAAATGAAACTCACAGTCGCTTTTTAACACGCTTTTATTAGGTCGACCTGTATGTAACTAACTATGTAATGGAATCTAAGGTAACTAATTTAACCATCTTCCAAGGATCGTAGCGTCATGAAAACTGGCGGCTATATGTAGTTCTGATGACAATACAATAATATGGTCCTGTCGAACTGATCTGATGACGGAGCCGGAAGATATGAACTGGAACTTCATGATGTAACATCGTATCATAGCTGTGTTTGGATTTGTTAGAAAGGTTTTGTAAAGCGTGTTTTTCTAGTGTTTTTGAAAGTATTAATTTATTCACTTGTATACAATATAAGTTCCATACAGCAGCCACCTCACTATTTCATTAAAGTTAGCCATTTCGACGACAAGTCGCATAGATATAAACGGAATCCTTCGCGATATCAACTAGGATCACCTGACCTGATCACCCAGGTGATCGTATTGGACGAATATGTCCTCTGAGATCACCCAGGTGATCTTATTGGACGCTATATCCTGCACGATCCCCTGGGTGATTTTAGTGAATTATATCCACTAGGATACCCCTGAAAGTCATATTAATTTGCAAGTGATTCTAGTGGACGAACTTATCCAGTAAGATCACCCAGGACATCTTGCAGGATATAGCGTCCAATAAGATCACCTGGGTGATTATAATGGACAAAATGATATCCAGAATGATATCCTAGAAAGTAATTTTACGCTAGAGATGTTTACACTTTTTCACTTTATTGTAATGGAATAAAGTGATTCAATTGTATATAACTAACTACAATCAAAATTAGTAGTATTAGTATAAATGGATCATGCTCCTAATATACAGCATAATCCAAAAGAATCACCTGGGTGATTTTGTTGGATAAGTTAGTTCACTAGAATCACGTGCAGAGTAATATTACTTTTTAGGGTATCCTTCTGGATATAATTGTGTCCAGTATATAATCACCCAGGTAATCTTATTGGACGCTATATCCTGCACGATCACCTGGGTGATCTTACTGGATAAGTTCGTCCACTAGAATCACTTGCAAATTAATATTACTTTCAGGGGTATCCTAGTGGATATAATTCTGTCCACCAAAATCACCCAGGGGATCGTGCAGGATATAGCGTCCAATAAGATCACCTGGGTGATCTCAGAGGACATATTCGTCCAATACGATCACCTGGGTGATTAGGTCAAGTGATCCTAGTGGATATCGCGGAATCCTTATATTTTTTATTTTTATTTTATGTATTCGGAGAACCAACCGCTAAAAGTAATACATTGGTGGCATAAAATAAGTATCAGAATGCCAATTACAGATTCCCACCGGCAGTAACATGATACTAAATAGAGACGCCCACATAATGCACAACATAACAGAGCCTTCTAGTGACTACTATGACTAAGTAAAGTAAACTGCAACAAGTTTAAACTACAACTAATTAAAACTAAATTAAATTCAACAAACAATGTTCCGGTCAAGGCACGCTCATTCAAAGAAACCATCCGTTATCCTACGCCGCACAGTCGGGATATTACTGTTGAAAATATCGATATCCAACTCTTTAGTTACGTTATTCAAACTTTTGCCAGCACGTAACAGAAAGCTATTTTTCCTATAATTACGGGAGAAAAAGGGAATTGAGAGGGAGTTTATAGTTTCGTGATGTCCGTCCGTCCGCCGTAGTCACAGGCATGTTACTCATAAACTACAAGATGTATATTGATCAGATCACTCCATACGTGTACCTAACCAAAACTGAATTTTTTCTTCTTTGTATTTGACAAGTTGACTACACTTGTTCACACCGCACGTCGCACCCGTAGCTGGCAAAGCCGTAGTGCATGCGCGGGCAAGCGAAGTGTTCCTCAAGTCGTCGTCGCTGTCCGCAGGCCGTACAAGGCGCCGCCGCCGGAGAGCGCGGTGCAGCTGTGGCTGTCGGCGGCGGCGTGCGCGTGCGCGTGGCTGACGCTGGGCGGCGAGGAGGCGCCCGAGGGCGGCGCCGCGCTGCCCGAGCGCCTGCCGCTGTGCGACGCGCTGCTCACCGCCGTGCGCGTCTTGTACACGTCAGTACACTTAGGTGACACCTAGTTATACCGCGCCGTGGACGTGCATGGACGGTTTCGTTGGTCAATGTAGTTTGACCATTCTTCGCCAGTAGTGCGAGGCTGAAATGGGTGCCTTATACGGGAGTTACACGCTCTATTTTTCATTTTATATATGAGGAAAGCAAATAAAACCCAGATAAGACTTTAAAGGTTTTTTTTCATGTAGCTTCGCAGCGGGTGTCTTAAATTCATCATATGACTGTTTTTTCTTAGAAAACATTTCACGCGTGACATAGATGCTTATTATTTTTACAAAAGTGTTTGTACAACATTACTAGTGTGCTTCATTAGAACTCAAAAATTAAGGTCAATAATTTTTAAAAGCTGTATAAGTATCTACCATTGCCATAACCCAACGACCTACTAAGTTTTATTTCGGCTCTCGGTAATATATATTCACATTAGTTTTAAACATACGTGACACTAGGCCATGTCGCAGATGGAACGAGGCGGTGAGCGACACGGCGCTGGACGTGTGCGAGGCGTGCCTGGCGGGCGTGCGCGCGGCCGGCGGGCCCGAGGCGGCGCGCCAGCCCGGCGCCGCGCTGCAGCTGGTGGCGCAGCTGGCCGCGCTGGCCGCGCCCGTGCTGGCCCGAGACAACCGCCCCGACTCTATCAACGAGGTGAGCCACACGGCGCTGCACGTGTGCGAGGCGTGCCTGGCGGGCGTGCGCGCGGCCGGCGGGCCCGAGGCGGCGCGCCAGCCCGGCGCCGCGCTGCAGCTGGTGGCGCAGCTGGCCGCGCTGGCCGCGCCCGTGCTGGCCCGAGACAACCGCCCCGACTCTATCAACGAGGTGAGCCACACGGCGCTGCACGTGTGCGAGGCGTGCCTGGCGGGCGTGCGCGCGGCCGGCGGGCCCGAGGCGGCGCGCCAGCCCGGCGCCGCGCTGCAGCTGGTGGCGCAGCTGGCCGCGCTGGCCGCGCCCGTGCTGGCCCGAGACAACCGCCCCGACTCTATCAACGAGGTGAGCCACACGGCGCTGCACGTGTGCGAGGCGTGCCTGGCGGGCGTGCGCGCGGCCGGCGGGCCCGAGGCGGCGCGCCAGCCCGGCGCCGCGCTGCAGCTGGTGGCGCAGCTGGCCGCGCTGGCCGCGCCCGTGCTGGCCCGAGACAACCGCCCCGACTCTATCAACGAGGTGAGCCACACGGCGCTGCACGTGTGCGAGGCGTGCCTGGCGGGCGTGCGCGCGGCCGGCGGGCCCGAGGCGGCGCGCCAGCCCGGCGCCGCGCTGCAGCTGGTGGCGCAGCTGGCCGCGCTGGCCGCGCCCGTGCTGGCCCGAGACAACCGCCCCGACTCTATCTTATCAAGCGTCTGCTTTCTTATCAAGTTTTACCGTAGAATAACGTTTGCAGGAGCTCCTGTCTGCACTGATCACGTGCCTAGTGGGCGTAGGGGAGAGCCACGCGGGCGCCATAGTGCGCGCTGTGGAAGCGGACGCGCAGGCGCCGGCGCGGCAGCTGGTGGAGCTGCTGCTGGCCGCGCAGGCCGCGCCCGGACACTACCCGGCGCACGAGGCGCGCTCTAACCTGGTGTTCGGCTTCTGGTACACGCTGCAGGTGAGGCAAAGCGTGTCATAATGACACATGATCACCTATCAACAAGGGGAATCATGATCCTCAGCAATGTGCAAATCGACGGAATCGATATGCTAGAGCGATTCCTGCTGCAACGGGGTGTAATTCATTGCACCTATTCCCGCCTCTATCGACGCCTGAACTTTTGAACATTTAATTTTCAATAACGGCTATCGGTGTCAACATTATGTAATTCACCAGGACGAGATCTTGAACGTGATGGAGAACACGAACAAAATCACTCCCGTGTGGCGCGACGTGTTCTCGCGCCTGCTGACGATCCTCGTGACCAAGTCGGAGGCGCCGCCCGACTCAGCGCTGTCCAAGGACGATCAGGAGCTGCTGCGGTGCTACAGGCAGGACATCGCAGACACCGTGGTGAGTGCCCAGTTATAGCGCGACTAGCGGTCCATCTAAACAGGGTATTCTCGCTCGAGGCTGGAGACTGCCTTCTCTTACCACTTTTTTTATATAAGTTATTTTTGTCACCGGAAGCCGACAACTAAGACGACGTCCTATGTGATGAACTTACGGTTTTCAAGAAAGTCTATCCACCGTCTCGACATAATAGTGTTAATCGATGACGGAAACGAGATTCACACGCAGATGTACTGCGTGGGCATCCTCGGCGATTGGTGCTGGACGACGGTGGAGGCGGCGTACGACGCGGCCACGACGGACGTGCGGCGCGAGGCGGCGCTGCACGTGTTCCTGGCGCTGGCCGACAGCGCGCCGCACCGCCGCGTGCCCGACAGTCTGCCGCGCCTGCTGGCGCACGCCGTGCGCGCCGCGGGCGCCCAGCGCGGCCGCGCGCTCGACACCGCGCTCGACTGCCTGGGTGAGTGCGCGCCGCACCGCCGCGTGCCCGACAGTCTGCCGCGCCTGCTGGCGCACGCCGTGCGCGCCGCGGGCGCCCAGCGCGGCCGCGCGCTCGACACCGCGCTCGACTGCCTGGGTGAGTGCGCGCCGCACCGCCGCGTGCCCGACAGTCTGCCGCGCCTGCTGGCGCACGCCGTGCGCGCCGCGGGCGCCCAGCGCGGCCGCGCGCTCGACACCGCGCTCGACTGCCTGGGTGAGTGCGCGCCCGACACCGCGCTCGACTGCCTGGGTGAGTGCGCGCCCGACACCGCGCTCGACTGCCTGGGTGAGTGCGCGCCGCACCGCCGCGTGCCCGACAGTCTGCCGCGCCTGCTGGCGCACGCCGTGCGCGCCGCGGGCGCCCAGCGCGGCCGCGCGCTCGACACCGCGCTCGACTGCCTGGGTGAGTGCGCGCCCGACACCGCGTTCGACTGCCTGGGTGAGTGCGCGCCCGACACCGCGCTCGACTGCCTGGGTGAGTGCGCGCCGCACCGCCGCGTGCCCGACAGTCTGCCGCGCCTGCTGGCGCACGCCGTGCGCGCCGCGGGCGCCCAGCGCGGCCGCGCGCTCGACACCGCGCTCGACTGCCTGGGTGAGTGCGCGCCCGACACCGCGCTCGACTGCCTGGGTGAGTGCGCGCCCGACACCGCGCTCGACTGCCTGGGTGAGTGCGCGCCGCACCGCCGCGTGCCCGACAGTCTGCCGCGCCTGCTGGCGCACGCCGTGCGCGCCGCGGGCGCCCAGCGCGGCCGCGCGCTCGACACCGCGCTCGACTGCCTGGGTGAGTGCGCGCCCGACACCGCGCTCGACTGCCTGGGTGAGTGCGCGCCGCACCGCCGCGTGCCCGACAGTCTGCCGCGCCTGCTGGCGCACGCCGTGCGCGCCGCGGGCGCCCAGCGCGGCCGCGCGCTCGACACCGCGCTCGACTGCCTGGGTGAGTGCGCGCCCGACACCGCGTTCGACTGCCTGGGTGAGTGCGCGCCCGACACCGCGCTCGACTGCCTGGGTGAGTGCGCGCCCGACACCGCGCTCGACTGCCTGGGTGAGTGCGCGCCCGACACCGCGCTCGATTGCCTGGGTGAGTGCGCGCCCGATAGCCTGGCTTATGATTGTTTACTCCTCGGCTGACTAAGGCGCGGTCACCTGCTAGTGTAGGATAACGATCGCCGCGCGCGTATTAACGGGTTTTCCCTGTGCAGGCAGCTACGCCGGCTGGGTGGCGTCGCTGGAGGGCGCGCGCGGCGCGGCGCTGGGCCGCGAGTGCGTGGCGGCGGCGGGCGCGGCGCTGGGACGTGCGGGCGCGGCCGCGGCGCTGGCGCTGCGCAAGCTGTGCGCCGACTGCCCCGCGCCCGCCGCCGCGCGTGTCGCCGACATCGTCGCCGCCGCTCAGGTACCTCCCCCGCCGGCTAGTTGCGGCGTGCTGACGGCCGTTCCTGCGCGGGCGCGACCAAACAATACGCTGAAATCACAATAAATGATTTAATTGACATGGCGGACGGCGCATTGGCGTGAATATTAAAAAGGTTTAAATTTCAGTAATTTTATGCCAAGGTAGCGTATTTATTTTGCCGAAATATTTCTTTCTGTGGCTTTTTATTGGGAAATATACATTTTGAAGTGCTCGCTTAAACAGAGTAGAATACCATCTTGTGCGTTTCCAGAGCGAACAAGCCCGGTCGGAGACGTGGGTGCGGCGGCAGCTACTGAGCGCCGCAGGCTCGGCGCTGGCGGCCGCCGAGCCCGCCGTGGCGGCGCCGCTCATGCAGGACCTCGCCAACAGCCTGGCTGACGACCTGAGGGCTCAGGTAACACCTGCCAGATCAAGGGCCAGTTGCTTTCACTGACTTATACACTATACAGCCCCATGAAATATTCAATTTAAAAAAAAAAATTACAATTTATTTAACTTTCTTATTTCATACATTAGTTCAGATCTGCATCACAATCTAGAGGCTTCAATTTGATCCATTACTGCTTGAATTTAACGAGTTACGTTTACAGGCGTTGGAGCCTGCGCGCGCGTTGGGTGCGGCCGAGTGCTGCGCCGCGCTGCTGGCAGCCCTGCCCGCGCGGCCCGCGCTGTGCCTGTCGCTGTGCGCCGCGCTGCTGCCCACGTTGCCCGCCTTCGCGCAGCACCAGCAGCTTGTCGAGGTCAGTGTCTGCAGGGCTGGCGCCGGAGCGGCGGAGTGCTGCGCCGCGCTGCTGGCAGCCCTGCCCGCGCGGCCCGCGCTGTGCCTGTCGCTGTGCGCCGCGCTGCTGCCCACGTTGCCCGCCTTCGCGCAGCACCAGCAGCTTGTCGAGGTCAGTGTCTGCAGGGCTGGCGCCGGAGCGGCGGAGTGCTGCGCCGCGCTGCTGGCAGCCCTGCCCGCGCGGCCCGCGCTGTGCCTGTCGCTGTGCGCCGCGCTGCTGCCCACGTTGCCCGCCTTCGCGCAGCACCAGCAGCTTGTCGAGGTCAGTGTCTGCAGGGCTGGCGCCGGAGCGGCGGAGTGCTGCGCCGCGCTGCTGGCAGCCCTGCCCGCGCGGCCCGCGCTGTGCCTGTCGCTGTGCGCCGCGCTGCTGCCCACGTTGCCCGCCTTCGCGCAGCACCAGCAGCTTGTCGAGGTCAGTGTCTGCAGGGCTGGCGCCGGAGCGGCGGAGTGCTGCGCCGCGCTGCTGGCAGCCCTGCCCGCGCGGCCCGCGCTGTGCCTGTCGCTGTGCGCCGCGCTGCTGCCCACGTTGCCCGCCTTCGCGCAGCACCAGCAGCTTGTCGAGGTCAGTGTCTGCAGGGCTGGCGCCGGAGCGGCGGAGTGCTGCGCCGCGCTGCTGGCAGCCCTGCCCGCGCGGCCCGCGCTGTGCCTGTCGCTGTGCGCCGCGCTGCTGCCCACGTTGCCCGCCTTCGCGCAGCACCAGCAGCTTGTCGAGGTCAGTGTCTGCAGGGCTGGCGCCGGAGCGGCGGAATGCTGCGCCGCGCTGCTGGCAGCCCTGCCCGCGCGGCCCGCGCTGTGCCTGTCGCTGTGCGCCGCGCTGCTGCCCACGTTGTCCGCCTTCGCGCAGCACCAGCAGCTTGTCGAGGTCAGTGTCTGCAGAGCTGGCGCCGGAGCAGCGGAGTACTTCGTCGCAGGTCCTACTGTGCAACCTTGAAAATCTGAAGAATTACTTCCATAACGACTCCTTTAATTTGCATTATCCGTTCTCTTGAATCTTAATTTGATTATAAATTTTTTGACATCACATACGAGGGGTTAAAGGTTAAATCACAATGAAAACAATGAATGTAAAAGTACGTTTATTAATTTAAATGATGTTTGTCTGTCAACAGCCAATGTTCCACATCCTGAAGCAGACAGTGTCGTCGCTGATGGACGACTGCCGCCCGCTGGTGGGCGACATCGGGCAGCTCGCCGCGGCCGGCTTCGGCGTGCACCCCTGCGCCGCCGGCCTCGACGTCGTCCAACTGGTGAGTCTGAAGACTCGCCGTCACTACACGGGTTTTCCGACGCGTACACCGTGCGCTTGAGCACAAACTGAACGAGTCTAAAGCGGTTTCTTTGCGTACGTGACGATTTTGTTTTTCTACTCGTGAACTATATATAATCTGTGAAAAATAAGAACCCTGCGAATTATACTATAAAGCCATAATCTTTACATTGGACCATCGCTTTATACTTCATGGTTTATATTATATGCCAATGAACTATAATACCTATATTATACAACTCTGCACAAAACTATAATGAATTTCAAAAAAAGAACACACTGTGTTCTTTTTTTGAAATTCATTATAGTTCTGTGCGGAGTACAAGGTTTTATTTAACTTGCAATGTATGTATGTATGTAATATGTTTGTTCGGTTGGAATCTTGCAAGCTAAATTTGATCTACTTCCCGAATTCCAATTGAGCTAAAATTTGGCATACTTATGTAAGTTTGGTGACAATGCAATAATATGATACCATCGAGCTGATCTGATGATGCTGCTCCATCATGCAGGTGGTCATTGGGACTCTGTAATAAAATAACTCAATCCTACCGAGTTTGGGCTCTTTAGAATCGTCTCGGTGAATAGTTGATGGATGTTAAAAGAAAAGTACAGTCGGCAATAAAAGCTTGTCACAAAAATTAAATTTATGACAGAAGTCTGTAGTGTACGGGTTACTCGTAGAAAAAGTATTGTATACAATAGTTATATATTTAACTTTTTAAGTCTCGTGGTACCGTATCAGCTTAACGACTATTCGACTCCTTTGAATCCTTCAAACTAATTCAATCCGGATTCGCTGTTTAGCCTCCATCTCGCTCCGCTCCTCGGTACCGAAGCGAACCTATCGTTAATTCGGCCCGTAACGATAGGTCATCCAATCGGAGTCGGTAACTAACTCCTTGGACTCGATAAGACTTGAATAAGCCGATAAGGAAGCGGATCGGTTTACGGATTCCAATGATTGAATGTTCAACTCTGGATTGACCCCCCCCGTGTCTTGTGGCAGCTGGTGCTGGTGTTCGGCGGCGAGTGGGCGGCGGCGGGGCGGCTGCTGCACCTGAGCGTGGCGCAGAGCGCGCGGCGCGTGGCGCCCGAGCCCGCCGCCGCGCCCGACCTCACCGAGGCGCTGTTCGCCGTGCTGCGCACGCTCACCAAGAAGAAGCCGCAGTACATCGACTGGATCGAGGACCTGCTGTCCGAGCTGGTCGAGCTGGGTGAGCGTTCTGACGTATCGTATCGGTATATCGGCCCGGCCATGACATCGAGCGGCGGCGGCAGCGGCATCGGTTTTTCTTATTCATTGTGTGTGATTTCAACTAACCAGAGTTCGTTTTGCGTCTCGACCGCGCAATGAACAGATAAAACGCTTGCCTCGCCGCAATTCGCGCAATGTCGTGGGCAGATCGTTTCGGCTCTCATTTCCTCGGCCGTTGGTAGTTTAATAGGGACATTTTCTTATCGCTCTTCTGTTCTGATTGGTGTTCTATAAAAATAAAATGCTCCGATACTCTAGTAGATGGACCTCCTACAAACCTTAATGATAAATGTAATTTGAGAACGTGTATCTGACGTGCCTGAAAACAAAACCTATTTGACTGAATAAAAATTTTAGTACATAATGTTTGACCGTTTCTATGCTCGTCAAGACGTCGCTACTTGGGCACGTCGATATGTCCGTCCATTCCGGTCAGAGTATTTGGGAAATATATACCTAGTTATACGAAATCGAGTGTCAAATTGTATAGCACAACTCAACTTCGCTGCAGTTACAGAAGAGTCGTTCATGTTTTTGGTGACGCTATTATACAGATTCACGCGGCGAGTATTGCGCGTTCAATATAATAACGCATACAGGGTGGTGTGGTATTCGGACTGCCGAGATGCTGCAGCGTTTCAACGAATAGATGGCTTTTAGGCAAATATGAGAAAGTTCGTTGCTAAATCGCTGGCGCGCCAGCTCGAGTGCCATTCTGACCGCCGGGAGTCCACGGCTGAGGCACTAGGTGCGGCCGTACGCCCCGGTATATTAGGGCCGTCACAGAGAGGGGTAACCGGCGAGTACACTGTTTCTTTTTAGGGTTCCGTACAAAAAAGGAACCCTCACGGTGCGACTCTGTCCGTCTGTCCGACTATTAGGGCGCCATATGTCGAGAACGAGTCGCGGTATCTATCGGAAGGTCGCAATATTGAGCCCACCCGTACGGTGCCCGGCAGGCAGCCTGTGCGTGCGGCTGTGGGAGGCGGGCGCGGCGCGCGCGGCGTGCGGCTGGCTGGGCGCGCTGGCGGGCGCGCGGCCGGACGCGCTGCGACCGCACGCGGCGCCGCTCACGGCCGCGACGCTGCGCTGCATCGGCGGCGCCACGCCGCGCAGCCAGGTGGAGCCGCTGGCCGAGCTGCTGCTGGCGCTCAACCGCGCCGCCTGGGACCCGCCCGCGGGCGGCGACCTGGCCGCGTGGCTGCGCCAGGCGCTGGCCGCGCCCGGCTTCCCCACGCGCCACGCCACCGACGCGCACAAGCACAAGTTCATCGCGGCCGTCATCAAGTGAGTCGCGCGAGACGGGTCGTTCGGTGTCGTACGCTGCGCCGATACGGAACGACTTGTATATGTATGGACTGAATGGGCTACTTGACTCGTATCAAATATGGCGCACTGAATTAATATTTTGTGTAGTATTTGACTTAAGAAACCGATATATATTTTCAGATTTTAAAAGTGTAAGATGGCTACATATTTCCAATTTAAAAACTGATTTTTTCTTTTAACTGAAAACGCTGTCGGCCATTTTGTGACGTCACAGGACACTAAGCAAACTTCATGTCGGATCTTATACGAGTGAAATTCCCTATGTAGCCATGTGCTGTGACATAGACATTTATGACACAAGTGACTTGTGGAGTTTTGAGGTTGTGATCGTGATCGTTTTATTTGTAAAAACCTCTAATCCGTGTGTTACTGTTACTGCTTTCCCGTTTTATTGATAAGAGCGATCATGAATGTTGGATTTATGAAGGCAGATAGCACAAATTTACCAAGAATCGACACATTGATGGTCGATAATTTTTGATGTGTTCTTGCATTCTCGGACAATACAATAATGTAGTGATAATAAGTAACTATATTTTCCATATAAACTGTCATGTCATGTTTTTTATAGAAAGTATCGATCTTTTTATACTCATAAAATTATCAAATGTTTGTTTTCAACCCGTGTGACGTCACACCATAGATAACGTATAGACTAATATGGCGTACAGCGTTATCGCCTGTTTAAGTAAACTTATAAAATACTAGCTTCTGCCCGCGACTTCGTCCGCCTTAAAATCGTTTATCGCGGATACAAGTTTTTTTCCGAGACAAAAAGTAGCCTATGTCCTTCCCCAGGATACAAACTATCTCCATACCAAATTTCATCCAAATTGGTTCAGCGGTTTAAGCGTGAAGAGGTAACAGACAGACAGATAGACAGACACACTTTCGCATTTATAATATTAGAATAGATTAGTATGGATATGGATATTTTCTTTCTCCCAATCGGACAATAATGAATATTTAAGGACCTACTTTAAAAAAAGTTAAGTAGCCTATTATGTGGTCGGCGAAGTACAGATATTTATTAGGTTTAAGTGGCTTACATATTACTGAGAGGCTTGCATAGATAAATATGACAGGTGAGACGTTAGTATATTTTTGACCGTTCTGACGTCTGAGTACCCTTCTGTGCAAATTAATTTTTGAAGCTTCGGGAACGCTCATATATTTATGAACTAGACTGTACATTTTAATAGTTTTTCCTGCGTCTCACGTTTCCCCGCCGTAGCAAGGTGAAAATAAAAAATATATTTCACACGGCAGGAAAATTATTTGACCTCGTGGCTCGCGAGCCTCGCTCCGCTCAGAGATCTTTATTTCAATTTTAGATTCCTTCACTCACTCGGCTTTTCAAACGAGCACTCGTGTGAAATAAAAAATTTGCCGCCTTGCATAACAAACTATTGTTAACAGGGAAAAGAGCAGTAAGCGGCGGCTGCTGGAGTCTGTGCAGGAGTTCTCGCTGGTGTGCCGCGGGCTCGTGGGCACGGAGTACGCGCGCCAGACCATCGCCTCCAAGCAGCTCGTTGCCTGAGCCTGCTGCGAGCAACAGCTCTCCACGTGGCGCCTGCTGTAGCGAGAGCGCGGGTACCTGACACTCGTAACGCATGCGTATGCGTTAACGCATTCACTGCTGAGGCTACGGAAATAATATAATAGCAGGTTATGGTTATATCGCTCCGCTGCTTTTGTCTCAATAAATGGTTTACCTTCTTTGACACCACGCTGACGAGTTAGTTCATTGTCATCCAGCTGTACAATCGACTATGAAGAGACCTACATAGATGTCCACTTTTGGCCCTTGATATATAATGCAACAAGGTTAAAAAGTTAATACATCTCTTTGTAGCCGACTGTACACGCTCGGCGCGTTGTCAGCTACTACAAGTAGGCTGAAAACTTCATATCACCGTTGAAGTTTTGCGGACAGACGTAGGTAGATGTTGTTAAATCACGAATGGCTTGAAATGATATTCTACAGTCTCATTTCAAATTCTACTAGAGTCTAGTACTGCTATTGCTAGAAATAGCAGTACTACAGAGGCGCAGTGAGCGGTGAAATTTAAACTTCACTTTTAGTTCCTGGTATCTTACCGCTATACCGTGCTTCCTAAGATATTATGTAAAATTTCGGGTCGAAACGCTATTTATCTACACCCATATAGTAAATCCTCTTTAATGTGTCCAAAACCCATAGGTAACGACCAGCTTTTCAATACTAAATGTTCAGATTCTCGTAACTGCAATGATATCCGATCCGAGATAGCCCGGCGAGCAGGCCGCGCTGTAATGCTCTCTTCTGTATAGGATGTAGTTATGAGATTACAGTACAGATTCGGGCCGCCATGATATCTTGGTAAACATGGTTGCACATGAAACACATAAAAATAATTTAATATATGGATGTAGATAAACTAGTGTATACAACTGTACATAATTAGGCCTTAAAACGCGTTTGTGAACTTATTATAAAACTCGCCTTCGGCTAGTTTCATAAAACCACACTCGTTTTTTAAGGCCTCTCATTATATATCAGTTGCATAAACTACTATTAAGCGGAAATTTGTCAGTTTTAAAAGACAGCAATCGAAGCAATCATGTGAAGCAACTATAAGCTAATTTATTAATATAAAATTGATATTTATAACTAATTTAATGGAATAGTTACGATTGGAAATGTGATAATAATGATCGGGTTAGTAATTACTTTAAATAAAGTATTTTTGTGATGAATTGACCCTTAATTTTATAGTGACCATAATATGACAACTTTGACCATATGTGAAGCGATAAATATGTAAATTTTCGAGAATTAAGAACAGTTTTAATATTAAAACGTTCAACTGTATCAAAGGAATTACTTCCTCCCTAGGCCTAAAATCCTATAGATCAGATTTGCATGTTAAGTTTCATTAGGTAGATTTTAGAACAAATTCAATCCTACGCTATTAAGTATTATGTACAGTCGGCCTCAGAGAGAGGTGTGCGTGTTATTCAAGATTTATCACAGGGCGTTAACTATATTCTGCAGCTGACAGTACTATGAACTACCCAAATTCCTGATGTGTCGTTTTTCTCAAATTAAGTAAAATATGACTCCAAAAGTAGTTTGGTCTGAAATTCGGTGTTTTAAATTTGAACTTAATTTGCATGTCAAATCATTACTTAAAAAGATTTTTTAAGACAAAAATGATCTCTTTGTATAGAAATCCCTCCATGTGTATACTGATAAGTAACATGGTGACTATATTTAAATGTAAATAAACGTTAAAGATTGTTAATAAATCTAGTAATTGCTTAAACAATAAAAATATTGAATTTACGGCTTTGTTTTATTTTTACATACCGTACAGTTCGTAACTTCGCCTCGGATATCTATCGCCTATTTTTAAAAAACTTCACTGATCGTAAACGGCGTTAAGTTAGCCACAATAGGGTACATGCATGATTTTTTTTTATCGCTTTTCTTAACTTTATATTAAAATACCGTAAAAACTATTTCAAAATGTGAAATTTAAATTAAAATCGGCCAAGAAATACGGCTAATATAGGCATTTTAAACTAGTAATTAGACAGAGAGGTCCGATTGTCACGTAGTGACATTTCAAGTTTTATTCGGTTTTTGCTTTTTGTTGTTGAGTTGGCAGTACTCTGCGGTCGATTCATTTCCTAATCTATGGAAGTTATTAAATTAGGGTTACCACGTAATAAATTTTCATGGAATTTGTGATTTTCTAGTTAACTTTATGATATTGGTTTACGATTTCGAGGTTTTCATAGTTGGTATTATCTAGGAAAATTAAAAAGTAAAGAGAAAGTGTTGCTGAATTCAAAAGTTTATATTGTCATTTGTTTACCAACACGAAGGTTAGAGTAATTTCGTGGGTTTTCTTAAGGTCTTCCACCACAGGAAGTGGTGTTTAATTCTCGGGATATTATGTGGTCAATTTGTGATAACCCTTTTGTCCTAAGTGAAAGATCGGAATTTGGAAATCTTCACTCTTTCCGGATTTGAGACCACGATGCCGTCGAAAGGCTTTTCGATTCCGAGATTTAGCCGTGAAGGCACCGACCAAGCGCTCCTCAATTTCGTCCATGACCCCTTTGGAGGTCCCTATGGGAAGCGCATTACAGATAAAGCCATTCAGGAGTATTCCTGGATTTCTGGTGAGATTTATTGAACAGTTTTGAGCAGTGCATTTGGATTCAGTTACAATATATTCTTCGGGTTCTAACCTCTTCTGATCTTTCAGTGAGTTTCGCGGGCTGGGTATAGCACGCACTGGCTTCAAGCGTTGCCTTGCAGGCTTGTGGTAAGATATTTTTTTTTTGATAATATTTTATGCACAAACATCACATGAAGTACAAGTTGTTACCATCACTCTCTAATTTCATCTGAAACGCCCTTCCCCGCCAAAGCACAACGTTTCACGATGTGCACTGTAACGTCCAGTGCACTCCGGCCATATAAACTCAATGTTAAATTCTGTTTTTCTTTAAAGAGATAAAATTAAAGGTTTCAAAAAAATCTCAACTGTTTAAGCGAAAATAAACAATAAACACTGAAAATGATACTAAGATCAAGGCGTAGATCAGATGCTATCTCTGTTACACACACTTGAACCGGCTGTCGCCGTATCTACGCAACCACTATCGGATCAAGTGCGTGCCATCCAGCGATTCATCTCTTTTTTATTAAATCTTTACCAAATAAATAAATAAAAAATATGTACGTATCCGAACGTGTTATGGTTTAGTTCTTTTTTCAGTGTCAATTTCGAATCGGCCGGTTCTTGTCACTCGCTTTCGTTATAAATAAAATGTGAAACTGACAGAGCGCTTTAAAGTTCGAATATTCCGAATTTTGTAAAACTCTACTCTCTACTCTCTCTACTCCAGCAGTGAAAAATAACATCTCGCGGCATTCTAAATGTAAAAATACTTAGTTATTTTGCCATACACTCGCAGCAAAATCGCATTTTGCTCACTGTTAGCTCACATCAACACCTGCATCTTTGAGCTGCTGAAGTGAAAAAGTCATTAGACATTTTACTCATAGTTTCCTTAGTCGGGATTGTCGGGCAAATTGCACAAAAATGAACATAGATCTGTGAACTTACATGTAATATTTATTTGACGTAAACCATAAAATATACACAATCTACCATTTAACATAATATATTACAATATATCGTCACTACTTAAAATACACTCATTGCCGTTTTGTATCCAATTTTCCATTGCATTACCTGTCGACTTTCCCCAATCAATATTGATGTTAGAAACAAACTATTTTTTAAAGTAGTGACGTTTCAATTGTCTTGCCGATAAAAAATTGCGGCCCATTTTTATTATTACATAATACACTTAGAGCGGTAAAATACTTTCTAAATATTAAGCCCAGGTAATTGTCGCACGAGCCAGAGGCAAGGGCGATAAACCTGTTATCGGAGGCATTCTTTATCACCGTCCGTGGTATATATGTACACAATTTTACGTCTTCCTCTGGATATACACAATAGGCGGAACGGGTAAGTCCTGCATGGCCCTCAACAATCCACGTCAAAGTTACGAAAAATAGGGCAACTCTAAGGCTACAGCTGACCGGGTATAAAGGCGCAAGACCACCAAGTTTTATCCTTTAGTGTATTTTGGAAAAACATATTGTTCTAGTAACGGTGCTAACCTTGTTCAAAAGAAGTTTTGTTTAGTAACTAACTTTGTGAGGCTCAAATTGCTATTAAAATATATCATTAACATTTTTTTTAGAGTACCTCAAACTCACCCAATAGTACGTGACTACGGAATTGACGATATACGCAGCGCACTAGTACAGCAAAAAACAGTCTAGCAACTGAAGTAATTGGGCGAGCGAAGCTCAACCTTCGACTTCGCAGCGCTGAGCCCGACTCAATTGGACCTAATGTGGAAGCACAAGTGCGAATTGAGTAAATAGGGTTTGTCGGCACAAAACAAGTGAGCGGAGTATAAAACACCTTCGAATTGCTTTACAGTAAGAAGAAAGAGCATTGTATCATATACACAATATATCACCTCGGTTTTTCATTTTAATTCAAAATACTGCTATTTATTTAATAATTTTAAGTTCAGTCGTACGAGGTTATCCCCCCACCCCCAACCAAACATATTAAATTACACACAATATCTCTTAAATTATACCACCAATTGATACTGGAAAATCACGCATACCTGCAGCAACTAGGAACATCTGCGCTTTCGCTAATCGACAGAAGACAAAACATCCACCGATAAAAGCTCCCTTGGTATTTCTCCTCAGGCGAGCCATAAAATAGGCACAGATAATAAACAGAGATAGGCATAGACGCCGCAATTACATCAAAATGTATGAAAACTGCATGTGTCTAAATAACGCCTAGTAACCTTATACTAAATACACCCGCAAACAATTAAAACGGTGTTATTTCCCGTGAAATTACTATACAACATTTACCCGGTGATACTGTTCGTGAGTGTAGTCTTAAGCGTAACATCAATCGAAACGAAAAAGGTGCTCTGCACCATATAAAAACATGCAGCGAATGCTTCCCGCCTCTACCTTTGTGTAACGTACAGTGTATTCAATATATATGCAATATCTATCCCCATGTCACGTGCCGAACCCTAATTTATATAAGTCAAGAACAGAACGGGGAAACGAAGTGCATAACACTTCCCTTCATTTCAACCCGAGTCGGCGACGGCCTCGGCCTCTTCTTCAGCCTCGGTTTCGGCCTCGGCGAGCGTGATGGTGAGGTCCAGCGTCTTGTCGGTCTCCGAGTGCTCGTTCTTGAAGCGCAGGTAGTTCAGTGCCTAAGTAACAATAAAATGTGGTTAAAAACTGCACTCCATACGCTCACAATTGAGTCACCAGTCACCTGTCAGATTAAAAAAACATGTTTCCCCGGATCTATGTTGACTGTCATAAAATTGAAAGTTACTTTACGATAATTTGGACAAACACCTATACTATTATAAAGTTGTAAAAATGTACATTAAAGATATTTTCAAAAAAATGATTGTTATGGACTATTTGGAGGTAACTAAAATGACATTTTTTATTTTTATTTTATGTATGTTTGTATGTGTCGTTGTGGCTGCATCACGCCTAATCGGCTAAACGGATTTCAACTATTTTTGGTACACGGGTAGCTGGGTATCTCCAGGTCGTTATAGGATACTTTTTACCCAACTACGCTGAAGAAAAAAAGAGGGGTTATGACTTTTTCTCCTCCGCGACGAAGTTGCGGGCATCTTCTAGTTACATTATAATCTTGGCGGCTGGTGTTGAGCACGACGTTCTCCAGGTCCCTGTGTGGTGCGCGTGTACACCCGCCATGCGCCACCTCCTGGGGGTACGTACCTGGTCCAGGGTAAGGTGGAAACAGTCCTGGCGGCTGGTGTTGAGCACGGCGTTCTCCAGGTCGCTGTGTGTGGTGCGCGTGTACACCAGCCGCCGGGCGTTGTGACGACCATTCACGACCACCTGGGGGTTTGCGGACACTTTCTCATTAGACGGCATGGTAATTTCGCTGATCCTCTAGGAATGTCAAGAATAAAGAAACGCATTCGCCAACAAATTGAGAAAAAGCAAGAAGAATATGAGATATTGTAAGTTGTATACGGTGATGTTGCGTCGTGGCGCTGACCTCGTAAGTGTAGCTGGGCGCCTGGTTGACGGGCCCGAGGTGCGCGACGAGCGCGAGCACGCCCCAGGCGCGCACGTCCATGTCCACGCGCACGTGGAACAGCGCGCCCAGCGCGCTCACCACCCACTGCACGTGCTGCTCGCAGCTCACCGGCAGCGACAGCCGGTGCGTCGCGCCCGTCTTGAACGCGCCCGGGTGCTTGTTCTACACATACAACAAAACCTGCTTTGTAATACAGGCGACGGAAAACTGTTTCCTTTACGGGCTAGTTTAACTGGGTATTATAATAGGGTCTGATAGTAGTCGAAAACAGTGTGCAAAATGCAATTTTACTGCGAGCATGAGGCAATAGTACATTGTGCACCGTGGGCGGTAAAGAAGGAATTACAAACGAGAGCACTTTGCATGCACTTTAATGACTCGAGTTTGTAATTCAGGTACCGCCCGAGTAACACACAATGTTTTTCATCACACTTGTGAGGAAAGTAATAAGTTATATAATCCGTTAAATTGTTTTATTTCAATGAGTAATAATCGCGGAAACAGAAGAAAATATTAAACTAATAAGTTATTAAGTCAGAAAAAGCTTCTTACTTTCAAGTGTCACAAGTCGCAACATCGTGTCATAAAGTGTCATTTCGTGATTGGTAGAATCTCATTCCATAGATAGCATAAACAAAGTTTTCGTTCCGAAACTATTCTGCAGTTTTGTTGCATACAATCTTTTACGTAAATTAATAATTGTAAAATAGTATAAATAAGCTATTTTACCGAATTTAACTATAGCGTCGACGTGTATTTATTGATATTACATTATGTATAATTCAAATTTGATGATTTTGACAAATTCCGTTCGGTTCCGTTCTAAACCTGGCATATTAGAGTAGTGAATGCAGTCGAAAAATAAAAATAAAAAGTCATTACGCCTATGGCGTTAATGAAATTAATAAAAAGACCGCGGTTTTAATTAGGCCCTTGTCGCTCGTTTTGCCTGCGTGTAATGACACCGTTTACGAACCAGTGAGATGAAAACTAAGTTATGGATGCCGCGAGTCGTCATTTCTCCGTGCAGAGTTCACAAAAATAGCAATATTTGAACGGTGTGTCGCTTTTCCATTTTTATAAAGACTACGAGCGACGAGAACAACCCAATAGGGAATATGTATGAATTATTGTTTTTGCTCTATTAAAAGCTCATTCATGTAACAAACAGTAAACAGCGTGTAGTGCTTGTGGCGCAGGTCGCTCGCCACCTGCACAGTACCGCCTCGTACCTGACAATGCTGCGCCAGCTTGGAGCGCGGCATGGGCGGCGCGGCGCGGCACGGCGGCAGCGGGCACGAGTGGCGGCGCGCGGCGCACGACGCCTCGTGCTTGTGGCGCAGGTCGCTCGCCACCTGCACAGTACCGCCTCGTACCTGACAATGCTGCGCCAGCTTGGAGCGCGGCATGGGCGGCGCGGCGCGGCACGGCGGCAGCGGGCACGAGTGGCGGCGCGCGGCGCACGACGCCTCGTGCTTGTGGCGCAGGTCGCTCGCCACCTGCACAGTACCGCCTCGTACCTGACAATGCTGCGCCAGCTTGGAGCGCGGCATGGGCGGCGCGGCGCGGCACGGCGGCAGCGGGCACGAGTGGCGGCGCGCGGCGCACGACGCCTCGTGCTTGTGGCGCAGGTCGCTCGCCACCTGCACAGTACCGCCTCGTACCTGACAATGCTGCGCCAGCTTGGAGCGCGGCATGGGCGGCGCGGCGCGGCACGGCGGCAGCGGGCACGAGTGGCGGCGCGCGGCGCACGACGCCTCGTGCTTGTGGCGCAGGTCGCTCGCCACCTGCACAGTACCGCCTCGTACCTGACAATGCTGCGCCAGCTTGGAGCGCGGCATGGGCGGCGCGGCGCGGCACGGCGGCAGCGGGCACGAGTGGCGGCGCGCGGCGCACGACGCCTCGTGCTTGTGGCGCAGGTCGCTCGCCACCTGCACAGTACCGCCTCGTACCTGACAATGCTGCGCCAGCTTGGAGCGCGGCATGGGCGGCGCGGCGCGGCACGGCGGCAGCGGGCACGAGTGGCGGCGCGCGGCGCACGACGCCTCGTGCTTGTGGCGCAGGTCGCTCGCCACCTGCACAGTACCGCCTCGTACCTGACAATGCTGCGCCAGCTTGGAGCGCGGCATGGGCGGCGCGGCGCGGCACGGCGGCAGCGGGCACGAGTGGCGGCGCGCGGCGCACGACGCCTCGTGCTTGTGGCGCAGGTCGCTCGCCACCTGCACAGTACCGCCTCGTACCTGACAATGCTGCGCCAGCTTGGAGCGCGGCATGGGCGGCGCGGCGCGGCACGGCGGCAGCGGGCACGAGTGGCGGCGCGCGGCGCACGACGCCTCGTGCTTGTGGCGCCGCGCAGAGCGCACCTCGCGCCCGCAGCCGTGTCGGCACGGGTAGCGCAGGATGCTTGCCACCTGCACAGTTAAGCACTGATTACGAAAGCCTAAGTGAACCGAATGCGTTCGTGACATCTTGGCGTGGCGATAAAACAAAATTTACGCGAGCTTACAGGTTCATACAATTAGTACCAAAAAAATTAAAGTGTGACCAAGCCTTTTGTCTCGCACTAATGTAGTATAGTGACACGTTTTGTGCCAATGTTATATTTGTATGTATGTACTCACTTACGGCACGTGCTGCACACGAAGTGCTCGCGTTGTATGTACTCACGCACGTTACATGTACGTTCCGCACGGCGGAAAAGGGCGTGTGGCACACGGAGCACGTGTCGAGCCGCTTGCAGCACGTGCCCGCGTCGCATGTACTCACATCCTCCATGACGCGGTTCCGCACGGAGGAGAAGGGCGTGCGGCACACGGGGCACGTGTCGAGCCGCTTGCGGCACGTGCCCGCGTCGCATATACTCACGTCCTCCATGGCGCAGTTCCGCATGGAGAAGGGCGTGCGGCGCACGGCGCACATGTCGAGCCGCTTGCGGCACGTGCCCGCGTCGCATATACTCATACTCACGTCCTCCATGGCGCGGTTCCGCACGGAGGAGAAGGACGTGCGGCACACGGGGCACGTGTCGAGCCGCTTGCGGCACGTGCCCGCGTCGCATATACTCATACTCACGTCCTCCATGGCGCGGTTCCGCACGGAGGAGAAGGACGTGCGGCACACGGGGCACGTGTCGAGCCGCTTGCGGTACGTGCCCGCGTCGCATATACTCATACTCACGTCCTCCATGGCGCGGTTCCGCACGGAGAAGGGCGTGCGGCGCACGGCGCACATGTCGAGCCGCTTGCGGCACGTGCCCGCGTCGCATATACTCATACTCACGTCCTCCATGGCGCGGTTCCGCACGGAGGAGAAGGACGTGCTGCACACGGGGCACGTGTCGAGCCGCTTGCGGCACGTGCCCGCGTCGCATATACTCATACTCACGTCCTCCATGGCGCGGTTCCGCACGGAGGAGAAGGACGTGCGGCACACGGGGCACGTGTCGAGCCGCTTGCGGTACGTGCCCGCGTCGCATATACTCATACTCACGTCCTCCATGGCGCGGTTCCGCACGGAGGAGAAGGGCGTGCGGCACACGGGGCACGTGTCGAGCCGCTTGCGGTACGTGCCCGCGTCGCATATACTCATACTCACGTCCTCCATGGCGCGGTTCCGCACGGAGGAGAAGGGCGTGCGGCACACGGGGCACGTGTCGAGCCGCTTGCGGTACGTGGCCGCGTCGCATATACTCATACTCACGTCCTCCATGGCGCGGTTCCGCACGGAGGAGAAGGACGTGCGGCACACGGGGCACGTTTCGAGCCGCTTGCGGTACGTGCCCGCGTCGCATATACTCATACTCACGTCCTCCATGGCGCGGTTCCGCACGGAGGAGAAGGGCGTGCGGCACACGGGGCACGTGTCGAGCCGCTTGCGGTACGTGCCCGCGTCGCATATACTCATACTCACGTCCTCCATGGCGCGGTTCCGCACGGAGGAGAAGGACGTGCGGCACACGGGGCACGTGTCGAGCCGCTTGCGGCACGTGCCCGCGTCGCATATACTCATACTCACGTCCTCCATGGCGCGGTTCCGCACGGAGGAGAAGGGCGTGCGGCACACGGGGCACGTGTCGAGCCGCTTGCGGCACGTGCCCGCGTCGCATATACTCATACTCACGTCCTCCATGGCGCGGTTCCGCACGGAGGAGAAGGACGTGCGGCACACGGGGCACGTGTCGAGCCGCTTGCGGTACGTGCCCGCGTCGCATATACTCATACTCACGTCCTCCATGGCGCGGTTCCGCACGGAGAAGGGCGTGCGGCGCACGGCGCACATGTCGAGCCGCTTGCGGCACGTGCCCGCGTCGCATATACTCATACTCACGTCCTCCATGGCGCGGTTCCGCACGGAGGAGAAGGACGTGCTGCACACGGGGCACGTGTCGAGCCGCTTGCGGCACGTGCCCGCGTCGCATATACTCATACTCACGTCCTCCATGGCGCGGTTCCGCACGGAGGAGAAGGACGTGCGGCACACGGGGCACGTGTCGAGCCGCTTGCGGCACGTGCCCGCGTCGCATATACTCATACTCACGTCCTCCATGGCGCGGTTCCGCACGGAGGAGAAGGGCGTGCGGCACACGGGGCACGTGTCGAGCCGCTTGCGGTACGTGCCCGCGTCGCATATACTCATACTCACGTCCTCCATGGCGCGGTTCCGCACGGAGGAGAAGGGCGTGCGGCACACGGGGCACGTGTCGAGCCGCTTGCGGTACGTGGCCGCGTCGCATATACTCATACTCACGTCCTCCATGGCGCGGTTCCGCACGGAGGAGAAGGACGTGCGGCACACGGGGCACGTTTCGAGCCGCTTGCGGTACGTGCCCGCGTCGCATATACTCATACTCACGTCCTCCATGGCGCGGTTCCGCACGGAGGAGAAGGGCGTGCGGCACACGGGGCACGTGTCGAGCCGCTTGCGGTACGTGCCCGCGTCGCATATACTCATACTCACGTCCTCCATGGCGCGGTTCCGCACGGAGGAGAAGGACGTGCGGCACACGGGGCACGTGTCGAGCCGCTTGCGGTACGTGCCCGCGTCGCATATACTCATACTCACGTCCTCCATGGCGCGGTTCCGCACGGAGGAGAAGGGCGTGCGGCACACGGGGCACGTGTCGAGCCGCTTGCGGCACGCGCCGCACACGAGGTGCCCGCGACGGCACTGCGCTATGGGCGGCTCCATCCACTCCATGCACACCGGACACTCCAGCAGCCGTAGGATGCTCTGAACAATTCACAACACAACTTAAAATCGGGGCCTCTTTTAATTATCTACCATCAAGTGACGTGCCGCGCTCAAGTTAGGCTTTCTTGTATTAATCTAAATGCATAGTACCAACAAATTAGTGAAATAGGACTCCGAACGCTTAGGAAACTTGCGTATCGGTAGGAACAACACACACACAGGGAGTTCAACCTCTTCGCACCCGTTGTGAATGTCTATGTGTGCGTGCCACGATGCGTTCGTATACAAGTCGACCGATGTAGCTCTTTATCAATTTTTATTACTGGTTATCTTGGACTACTAGGATGCAGCAGTCATGATTGATGTACCTATGAGAATGACTGTTGCTAAGCGACACTGACAGATGTTTCGGAACCACTGAACCTCCAGAGGGGCCGCGGTTCCTTGTTTGTTATATAGTCTGTATAATGGTTTTTTTTTTTTTCAGAAAATTTGATGTCAAACATTTATCAAATACACCTGGCAAGTCGCAAAAGTTGTCAATTACACTTACTTGATTGAGGGCCGAGACAGACTCGTGTGTGTCGCCTGCAACTGAAACGTAACATTGCATTAAGTCAATATATTTTCACCAAGAGGACAAAATAATAAATAAATAATTAATCTTTCATTTAAGTTATAGCCTGACGATTTCTTTCGTGACACTCCCATGGTCTGTGGGCAACAGGACAAGACAGCGAGGTGAGTGAAAAGTGTGCGCGCGACAGGGTCATTGTGTTCCGCCGCGCGCACACTTCATACCCCACCCCGCTGCCCCCCCCCCCCCCTCCCTGTCGCCAGCAAATCATGGGCGTGTCACGAAAGAACTTGTCAAGCTATAGTAAGTACCTACAGAATGCTTAAGACATCCTATTAAGTATTATGTACAATCGCCTACAGAGAAAAATTTGCACCCTGCAAACACGTATCCCGGTAGAGTTACTTTTCTCTAAAATAAAAACTTATTAACTAATTAAATTAAATACTTTGAACATTATTCTCTACTGTAGGGTTGCTTGCGGCATGCTTAGTAACGCGCCTCGCCCTGACAGTCCGTCCCCCAGTCTTATATACGCTGCACTCGGAACAACACGAAATAAAGTTATCAAATCGTTCGCCGTATTTCACTCCGCCACCCTCGAACTTCACCAAATAATATAACTCCACACTACCTTCCCGTTTTCTTTTCGTTGCTCGCGCCGGTTGATTTGATTCTGTGGAAGCAGTGCCGGGTTCCTGTTACGAACAAAACAGTTTTTATAAAGATACATAAAAGAGTGTGGTGACCAGCATTACGAATAACATGTTCTTACAAGCTGAATTACATTTCAGAAAAAAACTTTTTTCATCCAAACCAATACACATTCAAAATGGCCTACGCGTTTTAGAGTAACAATGCAATACGTTAAACTTATACTTATTATATAACCAGAGGTCGGAATTTTCCCGGCAAAACATAAGACTGTCGGCGTCGCAATGTAACCAGTGCTAGAAACATTTCTTTAACGTTTTGTCACGTAAATTTCAACCTCTGCTTATATAACACCTTGCGTTGTAATCAATTCAGGACCATTTTGTCATACGTTGAACGTGTTGCTGTACCATTATACGTATTGTAGCGGTTGTTTTTTTTTTGAAGGTTATTTGATCGAGTTTTTTATACAGCTAAAATTCAAGATAGCCTGTTCAGCCGTTAGTAGATCATGAGCTTTTTCTAGTGTCTAGAATTCCCCCAATTCATTATTTCAACGATGCCTTGTAGAAATGTGTAAAAACTGTATGTAGTGCAAACAACTTTTACACTAAAGGCGTTTTTTGGTCGAAGGCAAGAGGGTTTATATTTAAACAAATCTATGCTCCCTGAGTTTAAATGTTAACCTTCTTGCCTTCGACTTAAAGTCATCTTTAGTGTGATAGTTTTTTGCACTTATAATGCCTTTCAAAGTAGCAGTTTGGGTCAGACTTAAAAATGCAGATAATGGGAATTGTGTGTCAAGTATAAAGCTAAGTGTAGATGGTCTACAATATTACATTACTTACCAAGGGCTGTAAAAGAAAGAAAGCCCGAAATCGCCGATATTTGTGACCCGAGCCGCAGGCGAGGGTTGTAAATATGCGATAGAGGGCTTTCTTTTTTACTGCCCGTGCCCGTGGTGAGTACACAATTTTACGTCTACTCAGATTATGGCCGGGTGTGACGTAATAGTATATTACTGCAGAGGCTGGGAAAAGTCATTTCGTTGATGAGTACGGTTTTGAAGGACGAGGCGTAGCCGAGTCCTTCAATAGATACGAATCCACGAAATGACATTCCTGCCGAGGCATGTATACTGCTTTTCTCCAAATATGTGAGGAAATTTGACACATGTTTATGTAACTTATTTTCGTAAAAATAACACGACAGACAATCTTTGACAAAATGAAATTCACGTTCCCGCCTTAATTTTTTTTAAGGATATTAAAGGTAAAAGTTTTGGGTCCGAATTGTATATTTGGTTCCATATGAAATATAGTAATGAAAATAAATAAAAAGAAAACCCATAGCAATAGTTAAAATAAATATATGCATTATTACTTTTAGTTGAGTCGAGAATTCCTAAACGCACAACATTTAAAAAAACACACCTTTGCTACAAAATATTGATTAGTCCCAGAAGATCATTAAGACTAAATAAACTGTATTATGATTTGGACACAATAATTATTGTTTATTTTTCAATTATTATTAGCATTAACCATGCATTAACTAAACGCAGAAAATAATTAAAGTTTTTTTAAACCTCGGTTTTTGTACGTTTCTATTGGCTGTATGGTGAATTTTCAAAGTCTTGGATGAAATTAAAAGTTAAAACCTGCACAATAATGTACACTTCCCAGGCCTGTCCGGGAAGTAATGCCACTTTTTTTAAATTGATTATCGTATCAACGTATATAACGATGGACTTCGCGGTGTGTTTTTACTACATTAATGGGAACATTTCCGAGCAAGTTGGAGAAAAATATTTATACTCACCGCTTCTTCAGACGTTGCGGGGCGGGGCTCCGCGGCCGGGTCGGTCTCCACCTCCAGGATCTCCTCCTCCAGCGCCAGCGCGCCCGTCGACATGTTGATCGGCTCCTCGGCTGATTAGACGAACATACACTCAAATCATTGTTACAGACAGCTGACCGTAGGGTACAAAGGGCAGAGCGAGAGGTGTAGTCATTTTATGTAATAAGGGGCGCCGATATGCGATTTCAAAGCCTTTATGTTACAAAATCACCAATAAAAATTTCGCTCTACACCCGCACCTTGGCACTCATTCACAAAAAAAACAAAGATTTTGAACTAAGAACCACCTTTTTGAAGTTGGTTAAGACCCAAGATAACTCTGACACAAAATAGATCGTGCGCGCCATACAGCGAACCGAGCGCGGACTAAAGTGCGAACAATGTCTGCAACCACTGCGGCGCTCAAAAACTGAACGTTCGTGGACGATAAGCCACGATGCGCGGCAATATAAAATGAACTGCCTGAGTCTGACGCCGCTGATAAATGCCGTACTTTTTACTGCACGTCGTAATCGCCAGAGTGCGCTTCGCCTCCCCATAATGATTTAATAAACACCGGCCCAGTGCGTTTCTGCTCTGTGGTTAACATTTTTCAAGCACAGATATCGCATTACGGCACGAAACTTCAATTTTCTTCATTTTTGCCAACACACTCCAACAAAAATATGTACGATTAAAAAAACAAACGGCCAGTATTTTTTATTTTCTTACGAAAGAGTTTGTATACCATTCTCGTTACATATTGAACACCCCTCGTATTCTATGCAAATTCAGAGCAATTATTTCCTAAAAATATAAACTTAATTAAAACTTGGTAAACTAGTGAAAAAAATAGTGAAGCTATTTTGAAGACCTTTCGAAATTTATCCTCAGTTATATCTATGTTTCACCAGTCGTAAGCATTATTATTTAATATAAGCTTGTTAGTAATTTTAAGCACGCTTTTCCGTGAGAATATGCTTGGGATTGCCCAAACTCGCAAATTCCTTTTATAAATAACTTTTCTCTTTTGAGTGGAGTCCATATTTTTCTGGTACTCATGAACGGCGGTGGCACCTCAGCCTAAGAGGTGTATCCATTACACGATTTCAGCTGAAACCGAAGGTTTTTTAGAAATCACGGACAGTACCTACCCGTCGGTACTAATCCATATTATAAATACGAAAGTAGTTGCCTCTATAGGTACCTTTTCAGGCCTCAACCACTGAACCGAAAAATGAAATGTGATATGGACTTAGTTTGAAACCCAGGGAAGGACATAGGATAGGTTTTGTACCGGAAATTATTCCTTAAGAGAGTAAAAAGAGGGATGGATGTATGAGGAATCCCGGTTAAGCGGGCGGGCAACGTTATTAAAATTTTCATGTAATATTTATATTATTTTCAACATAGATACGTCATAATTTTCCGCTTGATGTTCGGAGATAAAGGGCAATGAATTTTTTTTCCACAATTTCCTTGATAAATATAAATATAATTTTTCGTGTTTGTTAATTGCTAAGATAGCTACACTACCCATAGATAGTCAGGCTGTTCCTTTCTCCTTATGACTGATATATCTGACACTATATCTGTGATGACAATGATGCTGAACCATAGTATAGGCCGGCAGGTCAACACGCCGAACATTACTATAGCCCTGTGTGGCCCATGAGACAAATCTGTGCTGAGAGGTGTGGCGAAAGAAGATTGGACGGGGCCGCTCGATGCTAGTTTCCCTTCAACCCCCGCCATACCTGACGAGCGGTTGACGCGCGTTTTTGATTCGCTTCATCTGCGCATCGTCAGCTCGTTTCAAAAATGTCATGAGCAAAGGGTCTAAGGCGAGACGCAGAAGTATAGCGGCGAAGAGCAAAGGCCCTTACAGCGGGCGAGGACTAAGTTAAACGGTCGATCGTATTAGTATGGCAGCGTTACCTGGTGGTGTAGTATCAGCAAAGTCCTCAGTGTCTGTGTCGCGCGTGCTGAACGTAGACACGGGTTCCTCCGTGTATGGAACGACTACATACGAGAAAGTAAGAGACATGATACAGTTGTATATTAACTTTAAACCGATTAATAAGAGGAAAGTTATTTCAACCTAAATATACATTCAAGGTAACCTATCACTCTTCGGTTACATAAAGAGCGGGACGGCAAGATACATACCTTGAAGTACGTAAGTAGTCGCTATACATTCATAATCGCCATATGTGTAAACTCCTTCAAGTGCTGTGCACACAGGTCATTTGAGATTAAGAGTTGCGATAGGTCAATAAGATTTAAAGAGTAATCTGGAACCGGGCCAAACAAGACTCAAGCGATGTAGAGTGAGACTACAGCGACAATTGTGGACTAAATATTTTCTCTATACAATACCGGTAACATTTTGTAACTAATCTGTTATTGGGATCAACTTAATGTGAATGTTTGTAATTTATATTACAAATAATTTATACCTATAATATCTATGTATACCTAGTTCATAAATATATGAGCTTCAAAAAAAATGTATAAAGAAAGGTTAAACAATCCGTACAGATTAAACAATCATACATGTATATACGTTTCACTTGTCATATTCATATCCATCTGAGCAAGCGTTTCTAGAAGTTTTCAAGTCGATGTAAATTGAGAATAGATCAATGGATTATAGTTCCTTTGCTGTTCCGCGAACTTGTGTCTTGGTTAGATGTGACGATAAATTGTGCTCACATACGCATATTGTCACGCAGTTCCCATAAAAAAAAAAAAAATACGTCCACCCGCGAAACCCGTTTATCTCGGGTGGACGCCGGACCGTCAACATCTCCTGCATCTCCTGATGATGCCTCGTAAAGAGGCGAAACACGTGTCGAGGATTATACTGTTTGGTGTTGGTTTGTTGTATTTGCATGCGTATATATATAGTTTCCATAATATATATACATATATATATATAGTATGGAAACTGCGTGAAAATATGCGCATGTGAGCACAATTTATTGTCACATCTAACCAAGACTCAAGTTCGCGGAACAGCAAAGGAACTATAATCCATTGATCTAGTATGGAATTCCGCAAAGTAACGCCTGAATCTATCAATTATTTAAATTGAGAATAACAAAAATAGGTAAGAAAGTGCAAACAAAGACAAATAGTACTTCCATGACGTCACACTCAATATGAAATGAAAGAGACATATGTATAATTTAACAACACGGCACGGCAGGTACTTTGGGGCCATCCACTTATTACGTTACAGCGATAGGGGGTGGGGGCCACGCCAGACGTGACAGGCCGTGTTAAAGAGATAGAAAAAAGCGTGACAGTTTTTCCCAAAAAGTCTACATTTTGTGTGACGTAATATGTGGAAGATTGTCATTTTTCAAATTTCGAATAAGTTAGAACATATATTTATGAGCTTCTACTTGTTGGCATACATTTGGAAAACGTCAGTACGCAGTCAAATACATGTGCCACTACCTGTTTACAAATATTTGAAAATCCTGCGCAGTTATTTATTTATGTACTTCCACTTCTATAATAATAAAAAATCCTAATACTTACATGTATTTAGTTAGTTTTCAGTTGCTTATATATTATGGAGAGGCTTGCTTAGATGAATATGACAGGTGAAACGTTTATATTTTTGATTTTTATCCTTAATCTACCAATATCCTTCTATGTACGTTTATTTTTGAAGCTTTAGGAATGCAGTGCAGTTCAAAAATATGTGAATATTTATGAACTCGACTGTACAGACTTAGGGCCGGTTATTTCAAACAGTCTATAATAATAAGATACGTTCTCCACATTGAATCGATGCAATCGGAGCTTGAAACCAGTACCAGTAGTAGAAGTTTGCTTACCAATATCGTCGGCGAGTGAATTAGTAGCGTCAGCGGCGCCCCCGCTCGCGGCGCTCCTGTCCGGCGCGTCGCCCTCCCCGCGCTCGCCGCGCTCCCCGCGCTCCCCGCGCTCCCCCCGCTCGCGCCGCTCCCCGCGCGCGTGCACCACGTACACCTGCCGCCCGCTCGACGGGCCCGCACCTGCCCACAACGAACAATTTAAAGTGCAGAAACATATCACGGATTTCTTACCGTGTCCTTCCATATCATCACACAAACGTTTCGGAGAATGTTTTATTTCATAGAATTTTCATTTCATCGAAACATTTTTCGCTGAAACCGTACAATTATCATGATTTTAGGATTCCGTACCAAAAAGGTAAAAAAGGAACCCTATGATGTGACTGTCTGTCTGTCTGACTTTTTTAGACCGTCATATCTTAAAAACTACTGATGCTATCTATTCGAAATTTGGAACATTTATAAACATGGTCAGCCCAGGGGCAAAAATTTTAAAGGCTTGTCACTAGGTCAGTAGGGTATCACACGAAAGGGCTTGATGTGTACATTTTCAGACATTTTTTTTTTTATTAAAGAAATTAAATTTCGTTTTATTAAAGAAATAGTGGCAAAAAAAACATAAAATAAATATATAACCATATATCTATCTTACTTTTTAGTACTACTTTTTAGTCTTACTATTTTTTTATCACCAAAAATCATTTTTTAATAACCCGGTTTGGTTAAGTTTGCCCCTCATTTGTATGGGACGACATAGATACCAGAGGCAAACTTAACTCAAGCGGCAAGTTAAGTCGGAATAAGTGAAAGTTTGTACAGAACCCTCGGTGCGCGAGTCAGACTCGCACTTGACCGGTTTATTTAAAAAGTCATCGTGTAGGAGTTGTTAGGTTAGGTTTGTTTTATAAAAATCGCAGATTATTAACGGTTTCAGAGAAAAATGCTTTCAATGAAATGATATGTCGACGTAATGAAATATTCGATAAAACATTTTTCGATAAAACAAGGTACAACCATTTTTCCAACATCTTATCTTATTTCGATACTTGATCTGTATACCAGATTTTATCCAAATAATTTCAAAGATCAACGTGTGGACACACAAACATCGAAACATTTTCACAAACTTTCGCTTTTATAATTATAATATTGATCGATTCAGGCGTTACTTTGCAGAATTCGATATTAGATTAATAGATTACAGTTCCTTTGCTTGTCCGCGAAATAGTGTCTTGGTTAGATGTGAGGATGTGACAATAAATTGTGCTCATATTCGCATATTTTCATGCAGTTTCTTCAAAAAAATACGCATGCAAATACAACAAACCTCCACCAGACAGTTAAAACTATTTTTTTTTTCTTTTTCCATGACCGTGAATATGTCCTGCATCTCCTGATGATGCCTCGTAGAGAGGCGAAACACGTGTCGAGGATTATACTGATTTGTATTTGCAAGCGTATTTTTTTGTGGAAACTGCATGAAAATATGCGCATGTGAGCACAATTTATTGCCACATCTAACCAAGACACTATTTCGCGAAAAAGCAAAGGAACTATAATCCATTAATCTAATTACAATGTTAGTAAAAATGTCGCGCACGCGCGTATTTTTATCGTGACGACAAATCGCCGAGTCTCATAGTGTGCATGGTGAACAGTCGGTCTGACCAACAAGAGATTTTTTCTACTCACAAATTCTTCATGAAGTGCAGCGGATCAAAAGCGCAAATCACGAAGCGACTTTGCTGCGCGAACGCATCACGACTTAGAATAAATCAAATTTCCACATTCGCAAACAGGCTTGGAAACAAAAAAAAAGTATGGACATAGATAGGATAATTATATCAATGAGTATAGCATACCATTTCCAGAAGAGGTCGCTTCCATGCGTTCTTGGGTGCGCTTGCGGAGCAGGTTGCGCAGCGATGACTGGAAGCTCGTGTACGAAGTGCTGGGCTTGTAGCCTGTACACAAATATTGGATCAAGGAAATAGGGCTAAACAAATAGTTCCCTTTATAATCTATGGCGATAATAGTAAGAGAAAGCTGGTCGAGAATGCAGAATGATCAAGAGGAAACAATTACGCCCTATACCCTCGGCCAATAAGACTTGGAGTGTACTGAGTACATTCGGTATTAGACGAGTTTCAAGGTAGTGATACATCTGAATACTGGCGTGCTAGTGGCTCGCAGGAGTCACAAAATGAATGGCGGCATGATGGCTCAGCATGCCGATGGTCTCGCGCCTATGGGGCCATCGCAAATATGTTTTTCAAGTTGTTAATTTTATTGATTTAGTTATGTATTGTTAGAGGTCGTATTTTACAACTACACGCGCAAATTCATAACTTGTTACTACCTTCAAAACTCTAATCTATTACCCATGTATTTATTTCTTGTTAGTAAACTCATTTGTGTTGAGTTGTACCTGAAAGCGGCCCGCGGGACCGACGGAATAAGGATGCTATGGGCGCGAGGTGCCCGCAGGTGGGCGTACGTAGGCCGACCCTCTACACCTGCACAGCAGGCTGTACCTGTGGGCGCGGCGCGCGACGAGCGGGAGAAGGTCCCCAGGTGCCGGTCGGGCTCCAGCAGGTGAGCGGGCGTGGTCTGTCCTTCTACACCTGCACAGAAGGCTGTACCTGTGGGCGTGGCGCGCGACGAGCGGGAGAGGGTCCCAAGGTGCCGGTCGGGCTCCAACAAGTCGGCAAACGTGCTGGGCCGCGGGACGCGCGCGCCCGTGCCGCTTCTACACCTGTAGGAAATATATAGAAACTAGAGGATAAAGCGGCAGCGGAATGACTATTATGTCACTTGTAACCTCAATAAGAGAAAGTTATTTTTGTTACTTTGTCCGCTCATTGAGCCCAACACCTGCACACATATGTACTTGTGACAACATTACCGGTTGTTGGGCGACCGACTCGAGTTGCCCAGCAGTGTCCAGAAGAGGCGGTCTCGTTCCTGGCGAGGCGTGCGGCGCGGCGCGGGCGCCGGCGACACTGCCACGCTGTGCCCCACGCCTGGGTTTTTTTTACAAATATTTAGTTATACTATTTAACTGTCAGTGTACCCCTAATCTACCTTTTAAAATATATTTGATACACATTTTTAAATACAGAACACAGATGAATGATATACATTAATCTTCCTATAAACTCTTAGGTTTCGTTTTACGTAACTGTAAAACGTTCAAAAATAAAACGGCTCTGATAACTGCATACATCGCGCTGATTAAGCAGTACAATACATTAGACACTATTGGAATTCTTTTCCAATGTCTGGAACCCTTAGTATAAATGCTACCAAAAAATAATCGAAAGAATCCAAAAGCGTTTCTGTTTTTCTTATCTATTCATCAAAAGAAACTTTCTTCTTTAATAAGCTATAAGGAACGGCTTCACTGTTTCAATATACCATCATTGGAAAATCGCTGATGGATTTCTGTTCAAAATTTTAACCGTGTTAATAGATTGTCCGCAGCTGCTGCTTAAAATTGGATTAAAAATACCTAGATCTAATTCATTCATAGTTAATTTCCGCCCTTTTGCTTTAGATTTTCGTACCAATCTTGGATCTCACAGTATTGTCTCTAGATTATGTAATGAGCATAGAAAAATGTACAAGAATATTAGGGACTTATTGGCTATATCTCTAAATAAATTTAAGAAGTTCCTTCAGAACTATGATTTAATTTCATAGAGTGTGTGAGTATAATTTTATCTATAGTACAAGCAGTCTCTTCACATTGTCTAGCTAGCTTATAAGAATTGCATGCTGTGTTTCTCTGTAATTGGATAAACACTCAGATTTATGTCCATATGATATCAGTGTCATTGAATACTGTGTTGTAACTGTTGGCGAACCTATTAATAAATCTTCTATGTAAGAAACAATCAACTGGCGATAACAAATATAATTTAATATATTGTTTTTGTTATAGTATTACAGTTTTAGCATTCGTTCAACAGTGTTATCAATGACAGAGAACATCCTAATACCAGTCAATCATTATGGCTATAAAACAAAATAAAAATGGCATCTCAACAGTTTCATGACTTGAACTTAACAGTGGCGTAGCTACCCAAGGGCTAGATGGGGCCATGCCCCGGGGTCCCCAAGCTCAGGTGGCCATCAGATCTCAACCAGTAATGTAGCTACCAAAAGGTTAGACTCGGTGCCCTATGCAGGCCCCACAACATGGAGCCCTAATCTTTTATTTTGCCCCAGGCCCTTGGTTACCTAGCTACGCCAATGGTACTTTTAACCTTTTGACCACCAAGCAGCAAAGTAATATGACACCCTGACACCACAGCAATGAAATAAAATAAATGTTCTAAAATAAAATAGTGCTTGCAGATCTAGGTATTAATATTATATTCAGTCTTTAAACAAAGAAATTTGGATGGCATATGCTGGTGCTGGCGTCAGTGGCATGAATTTTCAATGTCGTGATTTGCCGTTTGTGTTGGTCAAAGTGTTATTATGTAACATCATAATATTTATAATCACCACTGGTCCCAGGTATAGCAGCAACACTAGCCCGATGAACCCCAAATATCCGCGACAGGATCCGAACCTCAGGATTTACAGGGGTTTCTTCCTCTGCAAAATGATTAGGGTTTTACAAAAAGCTAATAGAATCTTGTAATCTATTTATTTCAGTTTAAGTTCTAGTTTAATTTAGAATTAGGCCTAACTTATTGTTACTTGTTTTTGTTTATCATCAAATCACTTTGTTTGGAATAAATGCTTGTATATCTATACTATTATAAAGTTGTAAAAATAAAATGTACGTATGTGTTGTCGCGGCTTCACACACTACATTGGCTAAACAGATTTCAACTGTCTTTGGTACACAGGTAGCTGGGTATCTCCAGATGGTTATAGGGTGCTTTTTACTCGCATAGAATAAGAAAAAAAGACGAGTTATTTTTTTTAGATTTATGCTGAGGTAATGAAATAACTTAAAAATATTTGTTATTCATTATATTTTACTTTTAAACAAATCTAAGTAGGTATGTTTAAAATCACTATTTAGTGTTTTATATAGTAAGATCACCAGTGAAATCATTAAAAAAATGTTTTCAATAGAGGGTAAAAGTTTTCTATATAATTGTAGAGATAGATTATCATAATAACATGAGCGCAAATTATTTTATGTACGTGACCTATCAGAGCATGTCGACGTGATTCTCAGGTTACATTATGATAAGGGATTAGCTATTTATGAATATAATGTTTTCTATGATATTTGAAAGACCGTAAATACCTGAACTATCCAATTCTCTCGTATCATCTTTAGCAGCCTCATTTCTGCTACTCATGACACCTTAGGTTTTTAGGATGCTTTGTTTATAAGCAGGCTTTTGGTTTGACTATGGCTAACTGAACAGGACAGCCTGAAAATATTGTAACAGCGTTATTGCGAAAGCTTTTCTTCTCCCCAACTCCTAAATTTACGATTACGATATTTTGTGGTGTATTGTCAGTGCATCGTGTATATAATATACAATATGTCAATATTGTCAATGTCACGTTTTGAGTGACAAACGTGCACACCGGCATAATCACAAACGGGCGTTTATTTTTACAGACTTAAATAGCTCCGAACTTGTACAGACTTGAATTTGTAGGTATGATTTCATTACTTTAGAAAGTGTTGCCACATTAAGAATTAAGATACATTTCTTCATTTCTACAGATCTATTCGGAATTAAGAAATCAGTGAAAGATTTTGCACTGACTCGTCCATCCTATCCTATTACTTTAAACGAGCAACTATATTACAGATTCTTGTATATTTTATGACAGATCTCTATTATTTCATCTGATGGGCTGTTTGTCCTATACATTTGACAGGTAATTTTGTGTACGAATTTGAAGCGCCCCCTGCAATCAGCGAGTGTCCGATTGAGGTGAGTGGTGAGTAAGATCGTAAGTATAATAATTTCGATATTCAAATAAGTATCTATTGTTTTATTCAATATTCATATTCATCTTATGTATTTTTTACTAAGCTCTTACCGCTTGGATACTTCGTTAAGAAAAGCGATCATACAATTCATGAATATTCCCTATTTAATGAAATGTAAGGTGTATGTACACCGCGCGGGTACTGTTCCTGCCCCTATCATGGGACGCGCACAGGGACAGCACTCTGTTGAAAGGAGGTTAGCAATCGACTGACTGGTAAGGTTTGAAAGAGATTCTGTTCTGTATTTGAATGGTAGTGACAGCGAACTGTCACTACATTTAAACAGTGTTTTATACTGCGCTCCGTTGACAGCTACAGTCATGAAAACATCTCGTTGATATATTTGTGTATAGTTAAGTTACTATTGTGATGTGTTGTGCCCTGTATTAAATCCATGTAACCAAAATCCTCCTGGTTTCATTAATTACACACTCGCTAGATGCAAGAACTATTGGAGAGTAATGGAGGTCTAACCTCCTGGGGTTCAAACTGATAATACTAGGACAAAATCAGTTTGCAGTGAAAGCCCAAGTATTAAAATCGAGACTTGGAGTAATGACCCACTGTGATAATACTAGAACAAAATATTTACTGACACCTGGTATGTCAATATTACGTGCCATGTCATTTCTACGTTGTCGGTTAGTCTGTGGATATATTTGGCATTGTGGCAACACAGCTGAAAATGAGCTGGGAGGATTATTTTCGGTTTTACGTCACGAGTCATCGCAGAAATGACACATGCAACGAGAAGAAGTTAGTTTAACTTATTAAATATCTTTGAAATCTTTATCTTATTCTTACTGTATTGTGTATTGTTTTCGAGATGAACTAATAAATTATGCGTAAATACTGTTATTTTACCGTAATGCCATCATTTTCGACATGTATTTTTGATGATAATTTATTTGTACTAGTACTAGTATTCTGGGCGTGTATATTTTAAATAGCTTTTTTTAATGGTTTTGCATCCTGCTTAATCTAATGAGTTTTTGTATTCGTGTGATAAAGAAAGAAAGAACTGGATATTTATTTTTGTACCTAGAAGTATAATTTATCTTAGTTTTAAGTCGTCGGGCTCATAGTCTCTTTTTTACAGTGTTGAAAGATAGTCAAGATCTTCAATAGTCCGATTTCTAAGACGACGAGACGATCCCTTGAGGCGATCATATAGAAGATGAGTACCTTCCACGTAGAACCAGAGCTGGCAAAATTGACAGCGGCAGTAATACCAGCTCAGAATCAGAGCCTTCGAGCCCAACACCAGTCTCGCAACGTGGCCAAGGACGAGGTCAATCGCGTGCGCTATCCCGTGGTCGATCATATGCCAGAAGAGGTTGCGGATTTCGTTGATCGTTTGTTGACCTCTGCTAGTATTAAGTGTTTAAATACTTATTTTTTATGAGATTTCCAAGACTGTTCGATTTGCTTTAGATTATATGTGACAGCCCAATGTGATAAATAAAGAACAAAAGATTTTGATGTTTTTTATTTTTGTCTGACAAGCCTAAATCAATATTATAACACCCCTAAAATATGATACCTGAATATGTTGAGGTTAACTAGATACGAACATTTTTTGGTCTGGGCGTTCAATACCTTATTATTTAGTTCTAATATTAGGACATTGGGTCTTCATCGGAAGTACCTTCTTCGAAACTGGGCCGCAGAAGGCTAAATATGCTGGGTCATGGGATTGAAATGATGGACTAAATACTGGGCTATTTGATTTGATTTGATTAGCGACATATATAGTGGCCTGAGGGCAACATAGGTGCGGAGGGCTAAGGGTGGAGAGGTGTCAGTGGACTTTCTACCGAAGCCAACTCGCCACTTACGTTCCACATCCACCCTCAAGCCGCAGCTCTAGTGACTTCACTCTAACCGGCCGGTTAGTGCAAGCTAGAGGTGGGGGTCCTGACCCAACAACTTCCGTCAGGGTCCCCCAGGAGCACTCAGGTACGTGGGGTCGCTACTCCCCAACAGCTCCCCACAAGCTGCCCTGCGTTATTATTATTATATTGTATTCTTCTATGTTAAGTAGTACTTATAGAAAATAGGATTGTTATGTCAAGGGCAGTACGTGACGTGTGCATAAAAATAACAGATTTATAAGAGAGTTTCTAAAAAACTTTGCTTACAAGTTGGTACATTAATTATCACAAAAGCCGTCAACTTATTTTTATTATATATTATCCCAATTTATTCCCGCTACCACAGAATAAGTAATAGCCGCTACCCGCTATTATGATAGAGGCGTTACTCCGAAACTCGGAATTCGAAGTTCGTAGCGTGCCGTCTCTCTCGTTCTCATTTTAAGCTGTGTTTGCGTGAGCGAGATGGCGCTATACGAACTTTGTTTTTCGGGTTTCGGAGTAGCCCCTTAGGTCTCGGTTAAATTTAGTTAGTAGCTACATGGTACATGGTAACACCTTACTTAGCAAAAGCCGGCGCGCATGCTGCTTGTTTGGTTTTGAGTTGTCAAAATTCGTTATATTTTTCTTTCCTTGTTTCCTGCTGTTGTTCGCGTTTTGGCTGTAAGTGAAAGTAATTCCTTTTTATAGTAATAATTCGTTTAAAATGGCAGAATTGCCGTATCAAGCAGAGTATGCAAAATCAGGGAGGGCCGCTTGCAAAGGTTGCAAACAAAAGATTGATCAGGGAACGTTAAGAATTGCAGTTATGGTGCAGGTGAGTTCACAAACCAATTTATTTTACGTTACTCGTGTCGTTGTCTGGATACGAAAAGAAATTAAAATAATGTACTTTGCAGTCAGCATTTCATGACGGAAAACAACCTAACTGGCACCATGAAGAGTGTTTTTTTAAAAAACAACGCCCGAAGATTGCCAGCGATATTAGCAATTTTAATAAGCTTCGACATGAGGATCAGAAAAGGATCAAGGAAGCCATTGGTAAGTTGATTGAGTGAAAACTATGTGCCTATATCAAATTTGATACAGACATGAAGCAACTCTAACAGATACACCATCAAAATGAAGTATTCACTGTGAGCTTTTCCATTTTACTTATGGCTCGGAGACGATTTCGTGTCCTACCTGTCACCACAAAAAAAAATATATATATATGTATATATATTTTTTTTAATGTGCCAGGAAGCTGTGAGTATGAGACATTTCTCAAATGTATGTTGCATTTTATTCAAAGCAGATGCAATATATTTTTTCAATTTCACAAAAATCGATTACCCTTTTGAGAAATGTGCCTCAGATGCCACAGCATATCATGCAATTGGTTTATTGGTTGGTGCATGGCACACGGTTTCCCATCAACATGCTGGGCGCTCAAAAGGTTAATATAGGCTATTATAAAGCAATACCATACCCTAAAACTGGTGCAGACTCTGTAGAGGCCTTTTTCCACTGGCTTGAATATTATAAGGTGTCTGAGCACTGTAGTTTCTGAAGAATAACTAAACCAAGCCTTAACATAGTCAAACTAATGTAGCCAAGAACACTTTTGATGTTGTACCTCTGATCTCTTGACAATTGCATGTCATTCAAAGATAAATTTGCTTATGCGAATCGATCAACTAAACACCATGTTTAACATATCCTGTTTCATGTTCTTTTGTAATATTGTTATCTCCATACCAATCAAGGCACAATTCTTAAGGTATAAGGAAAATACATGCGTATATTTAGACATTCAAGCCATTGCAATTTAGTAACTTATGTGTTAATTATGTTTACCCAGGGGCTTCATTTCCTAACTATTTATTTCTCTTAATACCATAATCTTTTTAATACTTTTACAAACATCAATTTAAAAAATATTCTGAAAAGTTTTCAATTTCAGAGAAAATTATGAGTTGGGAAATGAAACATTTTGGGAAAAATTGTTGTATGAAAATAAGGGATACTAGAAACTAGCAAATGCTATACAAAAAACACCTATTTCAAACTGTGCTACTGAAAACGTTTCTACTGTATTTGTACTTTGTTTTCAAATTATGATATGTGAGTGAGTTTAGTAAAACGTCCCACTTTGTCGATTCTCGTTTCGGAGTTACGGGCAGTTTAATGAAATATGGCAAAACCTACAGAAAATCGACTTTCAATGACAACTGATAGAATATACTGTAATAAACCTATGATTTTGATGTCGACCCATAAATGACCAATTTAAGCACCTTATTAAGGCCTCAAAGTGTGTTTTTGCCATCCCAAACTTTAACCAACGTTTTCTCAATTGTCGCTTTTTCACCTTTGCAAATTTGAAGAATTTAAAAAAAATTACTAGCACCTAGAGACACCTTTCCCACTTTCACCAAAAGATAGCGTATGATCTGTAGTATTAGGAACTACTCATAACTCCATATCAACAAAGTGGGACCTTTTCCCAAAAACAGTCACATATGTTCTCGTCTAAACTAATTTGCGAAGTAGCAAAACCTTTTCTTTTATAGGTATTTCTCTGTTGATGATTCATTTTAACCTTCAATATTGTCACTGGCATAGGCAAAACATAGGAATATATATTATTATCAATTTAATTTGTTTATACACAGAGAATATAACTGGCATTGTAATGCCAGTAGAAAAGGGCAAGGGGAAAGGTAAAAAGAGAGCCAACGGGGATGCTGCTGCTAGTCTCGCAGCTCTCAAAGATTTCCAGATTGAGTACTCCAAATCCAGCCGAGCCACCTGCAAGCATTGTGATATTAAGATTTGTAAGGTAACAGATCATGACTTGTGTAACTTCCAAGTTTTCCAATCAAGGGGAGGTTTAAAATTTCGCGGAATGAAGTATTTTCAAATTAAATGCAACAATAGAAGTATTAACATATTTTTCCCTCGAGTTTATCGCATTTTTCAGATTGACTAATTAATTTATCTTTTCTTAGTAGTTGCTCCCTCGTGGCTTAGGATCGTGATTAACAGTAATGTCCCTCCACTTGGCATGGTCAAGGGCCACATGGGCTGCCCTCTGCATGGAACCACAAGCATGGCGTCTGACCACCTTCTTGAGATTCGACCTTTGGGACGCTTGCCTTTGACTTGGCCCAGTAAAATGCTCGTTTTGAGGTTGTGCTGGTTAGTTTTTTTTTAATCGTTTAATTCAGGCAACATGGCCTGGCCCACCTTTCGGCCAAAATTCTTCCTTTGTATTGTGTGTATAGGCCGCGAGTTTGTCTGTCTGTCTGCCAGGTTGTCTGAGATTGCATAATATGCCAGAAATTTCAGGATTCTCTCCTGGCAGATAGTTCAGAACCGTTTTGTGATATTCAGTTCTCATAATATGGAATTGTTTGTCTACAATGGACCGCATTGTAGATGGGACCGTGAACATTTTTCTCCAGCACCACATCACAAGAGCTTCAATCTTGTTTCTATCCAGGTTCTTTAGACTAAAAGTTTCTGCACCATACATAAAGATGGAAAATACAAATGTTCGCACCAACCGTACCTTGGTTGCATGACAAATACCTTTAGTACGTAGGTCACTCGATAAATTTTGAGATAAAAAAAAACTATTGAAGATGTTAGTATTATTTATTTTACATTTTTCAAAATACTTTCCATTACTCTCTATACTAAGTTCCATTCGTCTGAACCATCTTTGGAAGCACTTTTGCCAGTTTTCATCAGATAGATCCGAATTTGCTTCTTCATATGCAGCCGCGGCTTCTTCAGCACTCGAAAAACTTCCCTTTTATTTTTTCTGTCATCACCGGGAACAAAAAGAAATCGCAAGGAGCTAAGTCAGGACTGTAGGGTGGATGTGGTAAGGTTTCTATCCCAGCTTTCTCAATAAACGCCTTTGTTCTGAGGGACGTATGTGAAGAGGCGTTATCGTGATGCAGCAAGATTCCCCGAAGTCCAGTCTTTGGTCTCCTCTCTCGCACTGCTTTGAAAACTTGCGGCAATGCTACTGTAGTATACCAATCAGAGTTGACTGACCTATAATTTTCCAGCATTGATGTTGAAATGTCCGCCCCGTGAAAAGAAACTAGCTACCATTTTTTTGCCGACCTTACGAGGTCTTTGTAGTTATGTTGGTAACTTTCCCTCTGAGAAGACCCATACTGACGATTACCGCTTGTTTTCCGGGTCATATTGGTAAATCCATGTTTTGTCACCTGTAATTATTTCCGATACACGCCGCGATGTCCCGTTGTCGAATCGTAGACGTATCTCACGACACCAATCTACACGAGCCTGTTTCTCAGTATCGGAGAGCAAACGTGGTATCCAACGACAACAGAGCTTCCTTACTCCAAGATGTTGACGTAGAATGATGCTAACGCTCCCCGAACTGACGCTTAAGATATTCTCTATGTCTTTGTATGTTATTCGTGGATCTTCTCGCACCAACATTTCAGTAGTCCACACGTTTTCTGCAGTTACTGCTGTTTGCGGGCGACCACTTCGGTGGTCATCTTCGAGGCTGATTTTACCCCTTTTAAATTCGTTGAACCATCTAAAAACTGCTGCACGTGAAGGAGCAGAATCTCCTAACGCTGACTGCAATCGTTGCAAACACAATTGTTCAGATAAACCAAATTTAAAATAATAAAATATCATAGCACGCAAATGTTCGCGGTTAAGCTCCATCGTTACAAAGAAAAAACACGGGAACCGTTTTAGAAAAATGACTGTAACATATTCATTTTTTAAATTGGAGCGAATCGGCAACTTGTCTTCTATTTTTAAATAATTTTGCTTTTTAAAAACATATAATTCAGGTGCGTTCCATTTACGAATTTCGAGCATTTCAAAACTTATCGAGTGACCTACGTAAATACCAGATAAGCAACAAAACAAGGATTTGTATAATTTATTTAGTAGCCAAATCATTTGTAGGCCAATGTATACATTTCTATAATGCCTGGCCCAAAACAGAAACCAAATAATCTACTTTTACTGGGACACGGTTCTTATAAGGTCGCATATCAAACATACGTAAGTTGTTAAAAGAATATATATTTTCCTTTTTTATCTTCTATTATATTTTTCTTGGAGAACTATGCGTTGAGTTTATACTTAAAGCATAATATTTAGGATAGGCTAAGTACAAATATTGTAATAGATAAATAAAAAAAAATTGAGTGTTTCAACTTTCTTCTCAACAGTGGTCTCTTCTGTGGAAATGCCGAAGAGTCAAACTTGTAAAAATGCCCTTGCGGCCTACTTACAGAATAAAGCATTATTTTACCTCCTGCTGCATCCCGCGAAATATTGGACCTCCTCCCGTACCATTGTAGAACCCTGTCGCGATAATGCGTCTCAACTCTCAAGTTTGAGTGATGGTGACTAGTTATAGTGTTGGCCGAACGTGAGTGTGATAGAACACTAAAAACGAATGATTGCAAATTTAGTTGTGACTATAAAGTATTAATGATTGGGCGGCGGTTAGTGTTTAGTGTGATTGCACACGATATGTTACTCACGATCTAAGTACCTTTAATGAGCGTATCGTCAACGAAGGTAGAGGATTAGTTCGTCGTGAGTCACAAGCGGTCTAATGGTTTCCTTTAGGACGCTGTTCCGGTAAAACATAGACGCTGGTTTGATTCCGGCTTAGACTGCAGTGGATCGCAATTAATTTTTGTTTCTGCTTAGATTTTAGAATCAATATTGTACATTAAAAACACTTTATGTTGAACCAATCCGGAGATCAGTAGGTACCCACAGGGTCCTTCATCAAGGCCATTGCGTGATACTCTAGCTAAATGCCCATAATTGTAAATCCATTAGGTTAAAAAATCACTCGTGTATGTCGATCCAATCCTGAAATTCAGTAGGTACCTCCAGAGTCCATTAGCAGCAGGACCATTTGGTGGTACCCTAATTAAATGTCCCTTATTCTAAGTCCATTAGGTTAAAAAAAACACTTCTATGTTGATCCTATCCTGATTTATAGTAGAGGTACCCCTAAGGTCCATTATCAATTAATCACTGGGTTAGTGTTTAGTGTGAATGATTAGTGTTTAGTGTTGACTAATGATTACGGCCAACACTGGTGACAGAGTTCAATGGTGAACACGAATAAATATCCATATCATACTTACGTATTACTTAGTTAAAAAGTCCTGCATAATTGATCGCAATATAGTTAAAATGTTAATAGGATGAAGTCCGCATATCCAAAACTGTGTATGACACAGAAATTGGGCAAAAATATGGCGGGCAGCCTCTGTGGCACCATGTGAATTGCTTCGCCGAGGCTCGAGCCTCACTACTGTACATGGCCGGCGGGGAAGACCTCCCGGGCTTCAAGCTCCTGAAAAAGGAAGATCAGAAATTGGTTAAGGAAGCAATCAAGTGAGTAATAATTGAAATCCGTGACAAGGTGGTTATGGGACTCAATTCTCATAGTTATACTAGATCACTGAAAGTCTTGCACTTTTTTTACAGTTTTCATTCAAAACCATAAAAATAAGTAATGATAAAGTTTTAGCCAAATACTACGCCATTCGAAAAACAAATATAAGTCCTTTTAAAACACGCTATTCCATATTCAAATAGATGTTAAAGTGTCTAGAGGTGCAATACATTTAGTGTTTGTCAGAGTGTGCCACGCAAATACTGGCAAGAAACTAGATGAAAAGAAACATTTTTAAAAGTCAGGTTCTGCTCAGGTCAAGTTACTTGGCGCGCACTATACCTACAAGACATGTACCCTTTTTTGCTTATATTCAACTACCTGACCTATTAACGCTTTCGCGGCCGAGCTTTTCGTAGCGCTACGAACTTTCCACTACATACGGGGATACCCATGGTATCGGGTACGCGTCTACGAGCAGAGCGCTCGCTAGACGGGTTCCGGGCAGTGAACGTGAGTAGCTGTATCATTGGCAGTTAATTTTAATGATTTAATTATTTTAGACCATTGAAGGGTGAAGAAATACCAATAAAGAAATTAAAAGCGGAACCGAAAGATGAGAAAGAGTTAAATGAAGAAAAGGAGTTTGAGAAGAAACTTCAAGATCAGAATAAACTCTTTTTCAAATGCAGAGATGCTCTGCAGGATTACAGCAAGAAAGATATCCAAGAAATACTAGAAGCCAACAAACAAACTTGTGTGCCTGGAGTTGAGGAGGTAAGCGTAAACAAGCATAGCTGCCTGCCATTAATAAGGCAGGCAGCTATGCTTGTTTTTACAAGCTTCTATTTTACTTGCAAAGTTAACTTTGTATGTTCAGGTGGAATCTTGCAAGTAAAATTTGACCTACTTCCCGGTTTCCAAATGAACAAAAGTTTTGCATACTATGTAAGTTCGGTGACAATGCAATAGTATGATACCATCGAGCTGATCTGATGATGGAGCAGGAAGGTGATCATAGGAACTATGTAATAAAATCATAAAATCCTACCGAGTTTGGAATCTTTAGAATCGTCTCGGTGAGTAGTTGATGGATGTTCAAGAAAAAGTACAGTCGTTGATAAAAGCTTGTCTCAAATTTCTTATTTAATTATGGCACCAGCTGATACCTAATAACCCCTATTATCATTACAATGTTTGTGTAGTGCCGGAATCTGCTCGCTGACACCATGGCGTTCGGCGCGCTCGAGCCGTGCCCTGAGTGCAAAGGACAACTCGTGCTTGACACCTTCGGCTATAAGTGCACAGGTTAGTCAACCCAGACTGCATTGTCAGGATAGACGCGTAACCTCAAATAATCTAATAGTTCTATTGAACAAACGACACGACACTTAAATTAAAGATCTTTTTTCTACAATGTAGGTATAAATATATAAATGTATCAAGGAAACAATCACCACTTCAGACAAATGTCCATGTTAGTCAGCCCGAATGAGCGGTTGGCAAAAACCGAGATTTAAGCTAATAGTGATGTCGTAAATACTTTTTTCGCGCGCGACCTTGAACTAGTAGTACTTAGTTCTGGCAGATCTTTGGGCCCGTACTCTAGAGTAGAGACAGACCTCGCGCCAGCACCCGAGCTTGGGGAAGACTGCTCCTCAACACGGTTGACGATATAAGATGCTACAATGCTACGTAATTGACTGCAGAGGGCACAAGACCAGGGGCTCGATTCATAAACGCTTGTCACTTGTATGATAAGCGGAAGTCTCTTTCTAATTCATATTGTCGGAAAGAGACTTCCGCTTGTAATATAAGTTACAAGCTTTTGAGAAACTGGCCCCTGATGGAAGTATAAGCACTAAAATGGATGAAGCCTCTGTTTGGGACCATGATTCGGGGATACTGGGTTCGATCCCTTGTGTTGTTTGACAGTAGAATAAGACGTAGCAAAGCGTTTTGGGGTCAATCAATAGCTCTAGTAAAGCTGCTGGATAATCTATACGTCTCCTACATGTGAAGTAGTTTGCAAAGAGAGTGTTTCTTCTGTCCAGATGTCATATTTTCCGAAGTGCTGGTACATTTAGACTCGTGGAATCGCTCGAGTGGCATGCAAATAGTTGCATTAATATACTTTTGATTTTACTTTTTTTAATATTATTATATGAACAGGCAACGTCACCGAGTGGACTAAGTGCAGCTACGTCACCAAAGAGCCGAAAAGGAAAGCCATGAAGGTGCCCCGGGAGTTCAAAGACGGCTCAGCGTTCAAAAAACTCAAGCCCAAGAAGGGAGTGCGTCTGTTCGAGGCCGCGCCGCCGCCGCAGATCATTGTCAAGAAAGAGGAGCCGATCGATGAGTAAGTTATCCTTTACTTTTTAAAAGCTTTCATTTATGAAAGGAGGCGCGTTCTCTGACGTATTTTGGCGTACGCATAGTAGGCTGATTTTGTGCACCTCGGTATTTGTATTAAATTTTAGTACTCCTACTCTAAACCGGCGAGCATACATGAAGAGATTAATGAATGTTGATGAAGCGGCAGTTCTATGCCAGGACCGTAGCAAGTGGAAGGAGGTAGTCTCTGCCTACCCCGTTGGGAAAAAGGCGTGATTGTATGTATGTATGTTAAGTACTCCTAACGCTTAAACGAAATGTGATAGTTTTGTTTTAATCTAAGATATATATGATTGCCAGTTTAACCCGTGGAGCGCCCTAGTATCACACGTGTGTTACTAACGCAATTTGTTCCATAGCGCCCTAGTATCACACGTGTGTTACTAACGCAATTTGTTCCATAGCGCCCTAGTATCACACGTGTGTTACTAACGCAATTTGTTCCATAGCGCCCTAGTATCACACGTGTGTTACTAACGCAATTTGTTTCATAGCGCCCTAGTATCACACGTGTGTTACTAACGCAATTTGTTTCATAGCGCCCTAGTATCACACGTGTGTTACTAACGCAATTTGTTCCATAGCGCCCTAGTATCACACGTGTGTTACTAACGCAATTTGTTTCATAGCGCCCTAGTATCACACGTGTGTTACTAACGCAATTTGTTCCATAGCGCCCTAGTATCACACGTGTGTTACTAACGCAATTTGTTTCATAGCGCCCTAGTATCACACGTGTGTTACTAACGCAATTTATTTCATAGCGCCCTAGTATCACACGTGTGTTACTAACGCAATTTGTTTCATAGCGCCCTAGTATCACACGTATAATACTAACGCAATTTGTTCCATAGCGCCCTAGTATCACACGTGTGTTACTAACGCAATTTGTTTCATAGCGCCCTAGTATCACACGTGTGTTACTAACGCAATTTGTTCCATAGCGCCCTAGTATCACACGTGTGTTACTAACGCAATTTGTTTCATAGCGCCCTAGTATCACACGTGTGTTACTAACGCAATTTGTTTCATAGCGCCCTAGTATCACACGTGTGTTACTAACGCAATTTGTTTCATAGCGCCCTAGTATCACACGTGTGTTACTAACGCAATTTGTTCCATAGCGCCCTAGTATCACACGTGTGTTACTAACGCAATTTGTTTCATAGCGCCCTAGTATCACACGTGTGTTACTAACGCAATTTGTTCCATAGCGCCCTAGTATCACACGTGTGTTACTAACGCAATTTGTTTCATAGCGCCCTAGTATCACACGTGTGTTACTAACGCAATTTGTTTCATAGCGCCCTAGTATCACACGTGTGTTACTAACGCAATTTGTTCCATAGCGCCCTAGTATCACACGTGTGTTACTAACGCAATTTGTTTCATAGCGCCCTAGTATCACACGTGGGTTACTAACGCAATTTGTTCCATAGCGCCCTAGTATCACACGTGTGTTACTAACGCAATTTGTTTCATAGCGCCCTAGTATCACACGTGTGTTACTAACGCAATTTGTTTCATAGCGCCCTAGTATCACACGTGTGTTACTAACGCAATTTGTTCCATAGCGCCCTAGTATCACACGTGTGTTACTAACGCAATTTGTTCCATAGCGCCCTAGTATCACACGTGTGTTACTAACGCAATTTGTTCCATAGCGCCCTAGTATCACACGTGTGTTACTAACGCAATTTGTTTCATAGCGCCCTAGTATCACACGTGTGTTACTAACGCAATTTGTTCCATAGCGCCCTAGTATCACACGTGTGTTACTAACGCAATTTGTTTCATAGCGCCCTAGTATCACACGTGTGTTACTAACGCAATTTGTTCCATAGCGCCCTAGTATCACACGTGTGTTACTAACGCAATTTGTTCCATAGCGCCCTAGTATCACACGTGTGTTACTAACGCAATTTGTTCCATAGCGCCCTAGTATCACACGTGTGTTACTAACGCAATTTGTTCCATAGCGCCCTAGTATCACACGTGTGTTACTAACGCAATTTGTTTCATAGCGCCCTAGTATCACACGTGTGTTACTAACGCAATTTGTTCCATAGCGCCCTAGTATCACACGTGTGTTACTAACGCAATTTGTTTCATAGCGCCCTAGTATCACACGTGTGTTACTAACGCAATTTGTTCCATAGCGCCCTAGTATCACACGTGTAATACTAACGCAATCGCTTTCATTGGTCGAAATATTTCGTTAGTTTTATATAGTTGCCACATGAAAACGAAATAAAATTGGGTTGGTTATACATTGTACCAACTTAAAAACGCGTTTTTGGCTAAAATTCTTGAATCCAGGGCACAGGTTAAAATAAATATTCCATGAGGAACCAAAATATTTTCGATCGACGCCATTACTCAAAATCTACTGTGCGGTATTGTGTAGTGCTTCGATTTAAGACGTGACTTAAAATTAATAGGTAAGTGTTTCCTATTAGTATCATACATCAAAATACTGAAAATTAAATGTGTAATGAGTTTTAATATTTAGTTGTAACGAATTCAAGAAATATCTGAGTGATAAAAGTTTTCAAAGTTTGATAACGTAAATATTTTCGCTAAAAATTTTGGGTTTTAAAATATATGTAATTAGCTCCGAATACTATAAAATATATACTACTCAAAACGAAATAAGGGCCACTTATATATTTCTGTTTTATTGTTAATTATTCCGCATAAACGAATTGATATATGGCTCATTAATGATGTCCCAGATTCTTCAGTATCCTAACTCTTTCATAATGGTGTTTAAGTCCAATAACTGGCCAGAAACTAAAGCCAATAAAAAAATCGAATTTCAGCTGAAATCCCCTTCAAATGTAATATTTTTTTATTCTGTAAAAAACCGTTTTTTTTCATCTGTTGCCTATTTTATCACCTTGTGTCAATAATGCCACGACAACGAGTACAGATGGACACCATTACTGCCACCAGAGCCGTTACATTGATTGCTGAAGGTCGTTCACAGCGCTCTGTAGCTGCTTCGTTGAGATTATCTCGCAGAACCATCCAAAATGTGTGGAATCGCTTCCAAGAGACTGGCAGTGTTGCGAGAAGGCCTTGATCAGGTAGGGTGCGAGTGACTACGGCACAAGAGGATCGTTACATCCGGTTAAGTGCCCGACGAGAGCGCTCTGTGACGGCTCGTACGTTACAAAATCGGCTACGGCTGACAACGGGGACTCGTGTTAGTGACCAAACGATACGTAATCGACTGCATAAAGACCAGCAACGGTCCAAACGACGATTAGTACTAATTCCTCTATCTAGGGTTCAACGTGGGAACCGTTTAAGTTTCTGGCGTCAACATTTGGATTGGGGCATAAATGAATGGGGTATGGTGCTTTCCACAGATGAGTGTAAAGTGAAGTTTTGCAGTGACGATCGGCGGAATTAGAGTATGGAGACGACGCGGTGAAAGATTTTCTGATGCCTGCATCAAGGAAATTGACCGCTTTGGTGGTCCTAGTGTAATGGTTTGGGCTGGGATAAGCTTACACGGCAAAACTGTTCTTGATTTCTTAAATCAGGGCACAGTAACTACTCAACGGTACATCGATGAAGTCATTAGGCCTCATGTGATTCCATTCACAGAGAGAGTGGGGCCCGAGATCTGGTGAATGCATGACAATGCCCGCCGCCCACACATAGCTCAGGCAACTCGGACTGTAATGAATAACTCCCAAATTCGTTTCCTACCTTGGCCGGCGTATAGTCCGGATTTAAACCCAATTGAGCATCTTTGGGACCAATTAAAACGGAGGGTTAGGGAGTCAGAGCGAGAGGTTCACAACCAGCAGCAGCTTATCGATGCTCTGAGACATGCGTGGGAAGAAATATCAGCTGAAAACGTCACAAATTTGATCGAAAGTATGCGTTCTAGGCTCCAGGAATGTGAAAACAAGAGAGGAGGACACACCCGTTATTAAACAATAAAAAAAACAGCATGTGACCGTTTTTGTTCTTTTTTACGGAGAGTTTCAGTTTAGTTTTTCTGTTAACAATGGACTAATTTCATATTAATTGAAATAAGTGAAACAATTGACTACAAAATGAAAAGATCATTAGCCTTAATAAAAACAAAAGCCTTATTTAACTGTTATTTTAATAAATATATATTACTGTTTTCTATATTTTTTACGTAACTATCAAAATACTTAGTCCCCCCTATTTTCTTTTGAGTAGTATAGATAACTTTGAATTAAATTTATGCTAGAATTGAATTCAGTAATCAGATCATTTCATTATTGCACAAGTTTGTTGAAATAGGATTTCTAAGCAGACAAGTACTTTCATACTACAAAAAAGGAATCAAATTACCGTCAGCATACAAAGTTTACGAATTTACTTATTTTGTTAAATCATTTTCATAGAAGTATGAAGAAAAACAAACTTAATATTTTCTTCTGTTTCCGCGATTATTACTCATTGAAATGGTCCTCCCGTGACCATGGAAAGCTGGAAAGCTTCCGAAACGTCGGGAACTAAAATGAGATAATATACGCGATATAATCCGTTAAATTGTTTTATTTCAATGAAAAACAAACTTGTTTTTGTTACATATTGTGAATTCACGTTGTGTTTACCAAATTAGGATCAGTTCAGTAAGGCACGTACAAGTATATACCTACCGATAGTTTGAGGATTCATAGAATAAACTTATATTATTCTTATGTTTTTAGAAGGATGTCATCATGTCGGTCTCGATCGGTCACGCCAGGGCCCGAGGACCGACAAAATATACAGGCGCCTTCGCCCGCCAGACGCCAGCTCATAATGAGCCGGGCGACCGCCCAAGACCGCGACGTTTTCCTGGAGCCAGAGCCCCAACTCTGGAAGCCTCACGCGTGAGTATTGCTATTTCACTTAACTATCCTTCTGTAAATAAGATACAAGGGCCAATGTTGAGTGGCCATCACCATAACAATATTTATTTTATTTTCCAGGGGTGGTTCGCTGCGTATGGCAAAATCGGTGGCACTAACATCGACTCCAAGGGGTTCCTTAAAGAGGAAAAGGGATTTGGAGCAATCCATACAGTAAGTAGTCTTTTTTTTGGATATATGTATATGTCCTGTGTACCTACTCTTGTATCTGAGTGCATGTTGATCATTTTAGCCAAGTTAATAAAGGCCCTGCCTGCTAACCTCGTGGTCTTAGATTCAAATCCTGGTAATGTATTTATCTTTACGAGTTTTTTTATCTGTTTTTTCACACCTTTACTCGTTTATTTATATATAGTTTTTTCTTTTCAGCTTGACCACAGCAGAACGAGTGGAGGCATGCGGCTTGGATGTAGAAGATGCGGAAGAGATCATGATCGATAATTATGATCATGTGAGGAAATGGGTGAGTGAGTTGCCGCCGCCGGAAACCATGCCTGACATCCAATCCTGTAGTAAACCTGTGTCAGAGGTAAACTATGACTCCATTTCCGTCACCGCTAGCTGCAGCTATGCTGTAGAGCAGCCTCTACCTGGGCCTAGTGGTACTTGCGGAGGATCACAGATAACTTTTGATCACATGGATCCACGTCCGTCCACATCGGGGAAGACTGTGAGGTCCACAGGGCATACTAGAGTATTGGTAGATGATGGCAGCGAATTCGATTCAGATTTCGACGACGAGTTCGATCTGAACGAAATCGCAGCCACAGCTGGTACAGGAAGAGGTGTTCCGGATGATGACGAGTTAGACGAACCAACTATTAATATTATAAATGAAGTAGAGAGAGCAATGGACGATGCCATCGAGCGACTGGTTAATGTGTCTACTGATTTTATGTGGCAGGTAGACTTTAATACGTTTCGTGGTTATCCCGAAAACTTTTCGGGTCCTACCCCGGGATCTATTAAGGACTACGATACTGCATATGATGCCTTTACTAGTATCTGGAGTAGGGACATCATGGAGCATATCGCTAGAGAAACCAATAGATATGCCAATCAGGTGATCGATGGCAAAACAGCAGCAGGGACACTGTCAAATTCATCTCGCCTTCGTCGCTGGTTTGACACCGACGTGGACGAGATGTACGTATTTTTTGCGGTTTATATATTGATGGGGATAGATTCACGGTCATCTCAACATGAATATTTTAAATCCGGTGGCTTCCTAGAAATGCCCAAATTTAGGACGTTGCTGACTTATGACCGCTTCTTGTTGCTAAGCAAATTTCTTCACTTTGTGGACAATTCGGATGAAAGTCCGGAGCTGTTGTATAGCGATGGGGAAGAGCTCTCACCTAAGTTGCGGAAAATAGCCCCAGTCCTGAGCCATTTAAATGCCAAATTTCAATCTTTATACGAACTCCACCAAGACGTTGCGATTGACGAGTCATTGACTTTATTCAAAGGTCGATTGTCTTGGGTCCAAGCAATCGGGTCAAAGGCTGCGCGTTTTGGAATAAAGTCATACGAGCTCTGCGAATCGAGGACGGGATATTTATATAAGTTTTATATCTATACGGGGAAGAATTCAGAACGTGGCAATGTTACGTCTCCTTGTGTTGATTTAGCCGGCAAGAGTACTCAAGTAGTACTCCATTTATTGAAAGGTCTCGAACGTCGGGGTCACTGTGTTACAATGGACAATTTTTATAATTCTCCAGCGTTGGCGCGGTATCTCAAGAGTTTAGGATTCGATTGTATAGGAACATTGCGTGCAAATCGTAAAAATGTACCAAAGGAGATTGCGAAGGCTTCAAAGAATGTGCCGAATGGGACCATCATAGCTCTCCATTCTGATGACGTTTCATGCATTGCATGGAAAGACACCAAAATTGTGAATATGATTTCTACCTACCACACTGCTGAAACCTTCGTAGGTAGAAAGGCGGGACGGGACCTAATGGAACCCATTGCTGTCCGAGATTATAATCAAACAATGGGAGGTGTTGATCTTAAAAATCAAAAACTGTCAATGTATTTAATGGAGAGGAAGATATGTTTGAAATGGTACATGAAAATTTTCAATAGGCTGTTAAACGTCAGTGTGCACAATGCATTGATATTGCCTCTGAGTTCTTGCAAACGGCGTAGTATGCCTGACATCACGCATCGTGATTTTCGCGAACAGTTGGCGAATTCTCTCGTAGAGGCACATCGCCCGCCAATACGTGAAATTTCGGTTTCTGTCTTCGAAATCATGCGGTTACGGAAGGACATAGTGCACGTGCCCCAAATTCTCACCCGAACAACACGAATGCATTGTCATGTCTGTAAACGTAAGGGTACAAAAAAATTGGTTAATTCCAAATGTGTCACTTGTGACGAGGGCATTTGCTTCGCAGAATGTTGGAGTGATTGGCACTCTCTCCATCAGCTTCCAGGCAGAGATATTTTTGTCAGGAAAGCAAAGCGGCGTCAATAGGAAATTAACTAGGAATTTTGATATCCCTGAACAGCCTTTTAAATATTTACATGTTGTAGACTGATGAGCAAAAATATTCTTATTTTTGCTTATGAGTTAACGTTCAGATATCTCTTCTACTTCCGTAATCTCATCACCGGGGTATTTTTTGTGATTGCATCCTGTACTTCCATATAATCTTCTTTCAATAAACAGGGCAGGTCGGTGATACCGTATAGTAAACGCCAGATCTTTACTTATGGTATCAATCTGTATTAGGCTAATTCTTGGGGTGGAGTTAGGTGGGCTTTATTTTGCCACTTTAATTGAACAAATTCGGCATTTACCTACTTTGTTAGTTTAACGTGAATAAATAAAGAGATGGGAAAAGCGATCTTCCTTTTTGAATTTCAATGTGCACATACAACTTCAATAATGTTGTTTGCCTTTCCTATCTCACTATTTCATAGTATTCATGTTCAAATAGCTAAATTTACTGTCAACAATATATATATACGAGGGTTGCTACTTATATATCCGGAAACAAAAAAACAAACAAACGTACACGGCTGAAAATAGTTTTATTGTTTTTCAAAGTATTCCCCTTGATGATCTATGCACTTTTGCATTCGCGTGAACCAATTTTTAAAGCACTTCTGCCACTCCGCCTGAGGTACCTCCATAACGTGTTGTTTGAACGCGTCGACAGCATCTTCAGCGGTCGAAAATCGTTGACCGCGTAATTTATTCTTTATATTTGGAAATAAATAAAAATCGTTGGGTGCCAAGTCAGGGCTGTACGGCGGATGACCCGTTAATTCCACATTTTGACCCTCCAAAAATAGAGTTGTTTCGCGTGACGTATGACAGCTGGCATTGTCATGATGAAGAATGATTCTTCGTCGCTGGTTAGTTTTACGAATTTGTTCAAATACTTCCGGTAAGCAAATGGTCGTGTACCACTCTGAATTAACCGTTCTACAGTTTTCTAGTGGCACTGTAGCTACATGGCCATTAATACCGAAGAAGCAGGCCACCATTTGTTTCAATGTACTTTTTGCACGAGTAACTTTCGTAGGGTTCGGCTCATTTTGAAACACCCATACCGTTGATTGTTGCTTCGTTTCGGGATCGTATGCATAGATCCAGGATTCGTCACCTGTATAGATGTTATAAACGGCTTTTGAGTCACCACGGTTATATTTTTTTAACATTTTATTGCACCATTCGACGCGAGCATGTTTTTGCTCATTTGTTAAGTTGTGGGGTATCCAACGCGAACAAATTTTTTTACAGCCAAATAATTATGTAATATGCTATTAATGCTGGTCATAGAAATACCCAGAGTCGCCTCTATCTCGCGGTACGTAACATGTCGGTCGTCCATTATAAGTTTTCGCACAGCCTCGATATTTTGTTGTACAACGACCGATTTCGGGCGACCTGCCTTAACTTCGTCCGTAAGCATACTACGTCCACGATTGAACTCACTAAACCAGTGATACACAGTAGTTTTAGATGGGGCTTCATCACCAAAAGTTGAAGTTAGTTGATCTATGCACTGTTGTTGCGTTAAACCACGCCGAAAATCATAATAAATCATAGCACGAATATTTTCACGAGTGAGTTCCATTCTTGCTGCGAGATGACATTTAAAACCCGTCAAAAACAAAACACGAGCGTTAATAAGGAAGAAAAAATATACCTTATATACTTAAAAAAGTTCAAATTTTACCATGGCGGTCAAATATGCTATTTAAGAAGATTGTAGTCCCGGTTTCCGGATATATAAATAGCAGCCCTCGTACTGCTATTGCACCTGCTACTGTTCGTACATTAATCTCTAGACCCCAACAGCCGAATTTGTAATATTACTATTGGTTCAGCTAGCCTTTAGTGCAGCTACTCTTTAATCACCTATTTTGTCGCAAATACATAATAATCGTTCACGATCTGCAGGGTTATTACGTGACACAATTAAGATCATAATAGTCTTCGATATCCATTGGAAGCTATCGTGATTATGTGTGTGTCACGTAGTAACCACTTCGTCGTGTGTTCATGTACTGTACGAATAATGTAAATATGATTGATTAACATTATTTGACATGCAATCATTGAAACACAATTTAAATTTTAATGTTGTAAATCGTATAAGCTTTTTTTTTCACACGGTCTCCAGTTGCTCCAGCCCCCTTTGCTGGATCCAGCGTTTGTTTCATTTAATGTAAATAACTATGTAAATATATGCTTTAATTTGTTATATTGTTTTATTTTTCAAAACACATTTTTGTAATAAAAATAAGGGTTTTTTTATTATATATATCTTACTACCTGAATTACCCCCAATAAAAAAATCTTGAAATAGCTACGTAAAAATAAGCTATTTCATACTAAACAACAACGCCACGATAATAATATTATCAAAACCAAAGGATGTTGTACATTCGCCACAAATATATCTGTAACCTTCAGGATGCTCAAAAATATCTGAACCAGCACTCTAACGCCTTAGTAACGGTCGTTTTCAGATATTTGTGAGCGCCTTATTTGCTGAGATATAACTGACGGCAACTGTACTAACCAATGTATGAAACAGCATTTTTTTTTTCACAATTTTCCGGTAGGTATATATATACAGTTACTGGAAAAAATCAAACAGCAAAAACGTTTCAAAGACTATAAATCGTCCGTTTAGCCATTTTAATGGACTTTACAACCTGTCAGATATTTTCGCCAGTAACTATACCGACACTGGAAAACATGATAAATAACAGCCGTCTTATACTTGACATCAATGATATTATGACAAAAAGTATATTTTTAAGCAATTAGGTACATAATATTATCCATATAAAACAATTAGTTGTTTATATTTTAATTTCTGTCAACACTGTTGGACAGTTTAACATTATGTCTGAAGACATAATACCTACCTTTCTTTTCCCCATGTAGGCACCCCTCTGACAATGCGTCAGTAACAATAATTAAATGATTGATGTTTTCATCTCACATCAATGATCTCCATAATATTACATTACGCAGTCATGAGGTAAATATATATTCCATAATGCTAAATAAGCATGCTATATTCTATTTTTCAAGTTAATCAAAATTTGTCTTATGATAATTATATATTTCTAAATAATAATATAATACTCAAAAAATATAGCATTCAGTACTATGACGTTACGCCATGCAGGAGTAAAACACAAATAAGATTCTCATTGGTAAAGAAAGAAAATCAGCATATCGTTTTTTTTTAATAAAGTAATATTAATTATTTTATGATAATTTTCAAATACAAAGCCATAATATTTATAAAATATAGCATTCAATCTAAATATAATTCTAAATAAGAAAACAGCAATACTATAAAATATAGTATTACATTATAGGAATAAAGTAATTAATAAATCACAATGTTTTTGGAGTCAATCCAGGATAGATTGTTTTGGCAACGCGACTTTTGGGCAGTACCAAAGTGATAAAAATGGCGCGTGGTGGTGTAATTTCTAGGTTATGCAAATAAATAATTATAGTAAAGTAAATAATGCATTTTACGTTGAAGAACTTTTAATCAATGCATAGTTTAATCATGTTTATATCAGTGCAAAAACAATGTGAAATAAGTGATAGAGTTTAGTGTAAATTTGCAAGTTGCTTCAGCAGGTAGCAGAAAACAAATGAAAATCAAACAAACTGATTTTATTTTGCGATAATGAAACAGGTCAGTTAATTTCTCCTTACATTAAATGAATAGACAATTTTCTCTGCTTTCAAGTAGTATTGTTTGTATAAAATATAAGCACAATCTCACATTTACTAACGAAGGTCGTCATTTTTTTTTCATCGAAATACCCTGGGCACTACGCTCTCGGCCTGGTCGGAGACGGGCACTATCGGCCGGGTGCACGACCTCAGCGCCGCCTAGCGTTCGCAACTTTACTGGCTTTGTCAAAAGTGTTAAATCATGGACGCAATAAAATATAGCTAAATAATTGTAAATATTGATTGTAGAGCACCTAACAAGTGCAAAATCTGTTTGTTTTTAATGAGAAACACATTAGCTTTTTAGCTTTATTGAAGAAAGTAACTATTATACATGTGTTTAGTATGATTATGTCAATTTACTTCTGTGTTGTTTCCTTACAAATTGAAGGATAAAAATAATGTTTTATTCCAGATAATTGAAAAATTACTACTATTATCAAAACTGGTTTCCAAACCATCGGTCACAACATAAGGTTTCAGCCTCAAACCGAGAGTAAAGGGAAGCTCTTACTTAGATCCATCAGTATTAAAATAATAAACATTTACAAATTATAAGTTTTTCTACGTTTTATATTTTGGAAATATTATAATTATTCTGTCATAATATTATTATTGCACTAAATTGATAAAAATATTTAATCAACGTTTCAGTTTAATACACTTACTTTATTCTTGTAACAGCAACTATCCATTTCATTTTCTGGTCTTGTTTCCAACTCGGTGTAAGAAAGCGATAAAATGTGCAATTGCTGTTTCGTCCTGTATTATTGCAGTTTACCACACAGCAGCTATCGTGACTCATTTTATTTCAGTTTATTATTTTAGAGGTAAAAAAAATTAGAATGATGAAAAAAGTATGACGTTTGATAGAAGCAGAGCCTGGAAAGTTACCACTTTTGGCCACATCAAGCGCTGCGATCGTTTTCGCTTTCCGTACACGACCCCTGCACCCGGCCAATACGCCCGCGACTCCTTCTTGTACGGTCGTTTGAGTGTCTAACGTTATTCGTTCCTAATAAGTTTAATAGCATTTAGGGAAAACACACACTGCAACAGAGCCACGATTTTATGTATGTGTCGTTGTGGCTTCATCACGCAAAATCGGCTAAACAGATTTCAACAATTTTTGGTACACGGGTAGCTGGGTATCTCCAGATGGTTATAGGATACTTTTTACCCGACTACGCTGAAGAAAAAACGAGGGGTTATGACTTTTTCTCCTCCGCGAACGAAGTTGCGGGCATCTTCTAGTGTCATATATTTTCGCCTGCTTTGTTGCTGATGATTGTACATAGGTCTTACATTTTTATTGGTTCCAAAACATGAACCCTGGTGACGTGCACTTTGGCCAAGGAAGGCCGTTAAAATGGTTCGAGCACATTGGTAGGCAGTTTCTCCGTGCCTATATGGGCCCACGGACGTTCAGGGTAGGCAGGGCCTTTGTGCCTATATGGACCGCACGCCACTGTTGAGCCAGGGTACATCATGATTTTCTTATTGCTTTTCTTAACTAAATATCAAAATACCGTGAAAACTATTCCAAAATGTGAAATTAAAATCGGCCAAGGAATACGCATGATATAGGCATTTTTAAACTACTATTTGTACAGAGAGGTCCGATATGCACTGTTACGTCATAGTGCCCTCCGGCCATATAAACTCCATATTAAATTCTTTTTTGCTAGAAAGAGATGGAACGAAATGTTTGATGGGTTATATCTTGGTTATATTTATAGTTATTCAAAAATTTGTTTTAGTCTACTGTTTGTTACATGAATTAGCTTTTATTAAAGCGTAAATAAAAATTCATGCATATTCCCTGTTGAGCAAGTTTTAGGCCTCGTCCGCACTCCGAAATATCACCGTTTTTCACCGCGCGAATTATTTTGTATCAGATCACAGATTTTCCGCGCGAATTCATATAAGATTCAATGTTTTACAGAATTGCAAGAGTAAAACCGCGCGGTGAAATTTCGCAGTGCGCACGGGACCTTAGAACTGCCCGTATAGCTTAATACTCCTCCGTACGTCTTTGCGGTCTACTGTTCTATAAACACCGTTGGTCTGCGCCAGTTCGCGTTGCGAATTTATTATTTTCTTTATTATGTGTTTATATCTGATAATCTTTTATGACTTTTATTTTCAATAGAATAAAGAAGAACATTCCGACCCCGCCGCTTAAGAACCTTCAGTTCTTCATCGTGGGCCGCATGAAGTGCGACAAGACTGAGTTGAAGCACCGCATTCTGAAGCTGGGCGGGCTGGCGGTGAGCAAGATCACGGAAACGCTGGCCGCCGTCGTTTCCACCAAGGCCGAGATCGAAAAGTTTACCACCAAGATTGCAGAAGCTAAGGATGCTGACATTCAGGTTAGTCCACACAAGTAGGACGATTCGAAGCTGAGGAACCTGAAGTAGTAAAAAGTACGCTCCATTCGATTTAACGTCCAATGCTCACCGTCGAAAATCCAACAGTGCTCGATAAAAAAGCGCGGAGCTTTTATACCGCCGTCATGTGAAATACATGGGTATATTGGGTATCAATTTGTATCATTTTAACGTTTTTTTAACGCTCATTGTAAAAGCGCTCGTGCGAATGAGGCCTAAGACATTACGATGAGAGCACCGCATCGAAGGTTTGAACGAATCGAATTCAAAAGTAACCCTAATTAATTATATGTATAAAATTAGTCGCTTGTATTATATTGTCTTAACACAAGCGACTGTTTTTTCTTGTTCTCAAACGTCAAAGGAAATGTCATCCTTATCTTTGCGATAACGGGCTGAGAAACATTGAATTTTATGGTACTTATAAAAAAAAAATCAAATGCGGGGGGGTGATAATGAAATTATATACAACATTGATGTCCTTAGCCAGCAATATGATCGTCTTTAGTTTCAATGTTCTTTCTCTCCCTCATTTAGTACTATGGCATATTGCAAACAAAAAAAAAAACAAGTTTTGTGAAAATGTATATTACCTGAACGTTAAAAATATACATTTTCGATAGCTATTTTGTGTATTTATGCCAGCATGTCCGTATTTATGTATACATATGTTATCCTATGTAGTTGTGTCTGTCTGCTAGTCCAACCTTTGTTAAATATATACATATTTCCTTGGATTTACTTGAGAAAAATACTATACCTACATACTTCGGCGCGAACAGGGGTTGCCTGCCTCGTATGTCTAGACGGCTACAACTACTTGTCAGGCAATCCTCTCTCTCTCGCGGCCTCTGAGGTAATGTACTACTATTACTTTGTTGGGTTGGAATGTTAAACAAAAAAGAATTAAGAATGAGCCCTAAAAAGAGTCCCAAATATGTAGTTGGTTTTATTTCACCATAGCATTCTTGGTAATATTTGTGGCACACTGCATGTTTTCGCAATTGTTGGTTATACATGTATATTTTATGCAGATAGTGGACCCGAGCTTTTTCGATTTGATCGATCCGAAGATGGGATCCATAGCCAAGACCTTGGAGCTGATCAAGGAACACAACATTGCTGATTGGGGATCCGACGTGAGTAGTATATATCTTTTCATCATCATAATATATAACTATTAAATACCTTAAGAAGGTATTTAATATTCACGTATTATTTTATCGACAGTGAAAGTTTATACCTTGATCCTTGAATTGATTGAAATTACAAACATGCATCCAGATGGTTGGTTCAACCGACCTACTTATGATGATAAATATTGAAGAAGTCAAGATAAAATTGGTTCACGTCGAGTACAACCTAAAAACCTAATTAAATGTTTGTTTAAGTTTCACTTATTTTTATTTTTTTATGATATGTAGCCAGCAACGCGTGTGCCACAAGACGTTATCGATGGAAAATCGATAGCTAAATCTGGCAGCATGTACAAGTCCACAAAATCTGGCCCAACCAAGCTAAAAGTCAAAGGTCAGTACTACCTAAAAGTGTATGTATTTTTACGGTGACAAATTACTACTTTCTTTTATGAGGCAATTCCATAGGCTACGAAAATATTGATGTCGCCATGTTACAGTCGTATCATTCGCATGATCAACCTTATCCTTTTACGAGTACTTGTGGCCGACGCAGCACATCTTTTTCTTTCATATTTCTCGGACACAGCCTATCTCAGCGCTTTTAAATGTCGTTCACAAATATTTCGGCATGAACTGTTGTTCATGCCGAAATAATATGAGGTAATAGAGTTTAGGTCAAGAGATTTATGAATGATCGAATTACGTGGATGTTTAGATAGCTGATTCTTGTGCAAATGTGCAGGCGGATCGGCAGTGGACCCCGACTCGGGTCTGGAAGATGTGGCACACGTGTACCGCGACCGGAGCGGCACCAAGTACACGGTGGTGCTCGGCAAGACGGACGTGGTCGCGCAGAAGAATTCCTACTACAAGATGCAGGTGCTGGAGGCGGACGACAAGAGAAAGTAGGTGTACTGTGTGCTTGTGTGTGAGTCTGTGGGTGCGTGTCTGCATGAGTCCGTGTGTGCGTACATCTGCACGTGGCGTGTGGCGCGACCGGGGCGACGGCTACGAAGCGGTGGTGATCCACGAAACTGACGTGGTCGCGCTGAGAAATCCCTACTACAACCGTATTTTGCTAAAATGTGCAAGGAGCACCGCATAGTTGGTTGTCAACGAGGAAAATTTGTTGACAAACTTCTTTCTACCACAGCACTCATGAATTACTTAAAAAGTGGCAGAACAGATAGTGCAATAGCAACTATATGTGATGATACTATTTATATTTCCTGTTTTCTATAGATACTGGTTCTTCCGAGCCTGGGGAAGGATCGGCACTACCATAGGCAGCAACAAGGTGGAGGACTGCCGCTCCGTCAACGAGGCCATACAGAAGTTCGAGGACCTGTTTGAGGAGAAGACCCAAAACGTTTGGGTTCCAAACAGGAAGAATTTCCAGAAGGTAAAGGCTTTGATATTGAAGATTTTTGTACTTTTCCTAATTTCCTTTCTTTGGCCTTATTCGGTCATCTGATCATCTTAATCCCTGTGATAGGGAAACCAGACAAACGGGTTCGGGGATGGTATTTGCATATAATAGTACGTAAAACCCTCCGACTGACATCGATTATAGCGGTAATCTTTATTGGAGACCAATTCCACTTAGCTTTGTACCTGACAAAAATACCCATCATCTGCATTGTTAAGTGTGGTGTGGCTCAAACTGCTACTTTAAAATGATAGCTATTATAAGTGCAAACAACTTTCATACTAGAGGCGTCTTTAAGTCGAACGCAAGAAGGTTTACATTTAAACACAAGGGCGAATATGTTGGTCACTTTGTTATTGTTTTCGTTAACCTAGGCTTTCATGTGAACTTCACTGTTATTTTAAATACAGCGTGTCTTAAATCTATATGCCCTGTGTTTCAATGTGAACCAAAAGACGCATTTGTTTTAAAAGGTGTTTGCCTTTATTATGAGTTTCATTTTATGGGAGCACTCTGCGACTTAACTAGCTAGCTAGCTACAAAGGTAAGTAGACTCAGCTTACAAAAATGATTTCTACTATAGCAAGTATTTCCCAATATTTACGTAGCACCTTATAAGCCCTAAGAAATGGAGCTCAAACTCATACATATACTACGAAATAAAGGATGTATTTTCAATCTGTGCCTGGAATTAAAAATTGCAGGGGTTCCTAAACTTTTAAGATAACGGAACACCCACCAAATACCTTTTATTTTAAGGAAACCGCGCGCTTTTGCGCTATTTAAAAATGATATTTGTACTTAACTGTATTTATTAGTCAATAATAACCAATTTCGCGGAGTCCTGGTGACTTTTCTACGGAACCAACTTTAGGAATCGCTGTTGTAATCTTTGCGTAAGCGTGAAAGCTTGTCCCGATGTATGTATGTTCCTCTTAATTTTAAAAGTTACTGAACGGATTTCAACGAAACTTTCCAATAATGTTGTTTAGATAACAGAATAACAGGCTATAAATTGCATCTCTACGCGGTCGAAGTCGCGAGTAACAGCTATCTAAGAACATTTTTGGGAAAATTGCCTAGTCACTATGTCCTAAGACAGACTTTTAAGGTAAATTGTGTTAAGTGCATGTAGCTAAAAATAATGGATATGAGCGCAATTTCGCCTTGGCTTGGCTCGTTAATTTTAGTTCAACACAGTTACGTACACTTTTACAAAAGAATTAAAATAAGAAAATCTTTTGGTTAGTCTGTAAAAAAAGAAAATACCCTCCACGCTTAACGCCAACATATCTTCGCTGCTTCGAACTGCTATGGTCGATACAGTTATTGACTGTTACGTGTGTTGTGGTTCAGGTTCCGGACGCGTACTACCCCATCGATGTGGACTACGAGGACGAGGAACGCGCGGCGCCGCTCACTACCGACACCAAGTGCAACCTACCTATGCCTGTGCAGAAGCTCGTCACGCAGATCTTCGACATCAACGTCATGAAGAAGACTCTCCTCGAGTTCGAGGTACGGTGACACTGCCCCTGTGGCCACAGGGACTTTGTAATGTGGATCGGGTTCCGGGCACGTACTACATCGATGGGAACGAGGACCGCACGTCGCCGTTTCATACTACAGACACCAAGTGCAACCTGGCCATGCCCGAACAGACATTTTCACTGATAATTGATAGATCAGGCGTTACTCGGCGGAATTCCATATAATATTAATGGAGTACAGTTCCTTTTCTATTACGCGAAATAGTCTTGTTAGATATGACAATAAGACGTTCATCCGAGAACTCTTGGGCGGACATAGGACCGTCAACATCTACTGATGATGTCTCGTAGAGGTGAAACACGTATCGAAGATTATACTGTTTGGTGTCGGTTTGTTATATTTGCATGCCTATTTTTTTGGAAACTGTATGAAAATATGCGCATGTGAGAACAACTTATGGTCACATCTAACCAAGACACTATTTCGCGGAATAGAAAAGCAACTATAATCCATTAACTTTGCAAATCTCACGATCACTGCTTGAGTTTCAGATATGTTAACACAGTTAATTTAAATTTTATTACAGCAACGACGACTTGTAACATGAATGCATTTACTTTTTTATTTGAGTCCGCATCTGCAACGGCTTCCTGGGCCAATAAGGGCGTCTTAACTACCAGTCGCTTTAATTTTTGTACCCTTTAGGAAGCCTCGTATTACCACATTCGTCGTAAAGCGAAGTAGTAGTAAAACCCTGTAAATTTTGTAGCAAATTTTAGAACTTGTACTAAATGTATATTTTGTTTTTCGATTTTAGCTTGACACGGAAAAGATGCCGCTGGGCAAACTGTCCAAGAAACAAATCAAAGCGGGATACCAAGTTCTGTCAGAGCTGCTTAATCTGCTGAACAAGGGGGAGGCCAGCCAGAATAAAATCATAGATGCTACCAATAGGCAAGTTTTATTGTTTCATTGCTAATGTTTAAATTGCCTTATAAGTTGCTTCTGCACTGAATCAAAATACATCGTTGGATGGTTTAGACATGCATAACACAAACTCTTTCGATCGTAAATACAAAGAAATTTGTAAGTTCTGTCTGTCCTAAGGTCCTGTAGAAACAGAACTTTTCAAAGATACAGAAAAGTTGTTTTTTTTTCGGAGTTGCTTAACTATATCAATTGTGCTCGTTTATATGTCAGGTTCTTCACGCTCGTGCCACACGACTTCGGCATTAACAACCCACCGCTGTTGGACAACGTGGAGGCCATCAAGACCAAAACGGAGATGTTGGACAACTTACTGGAAATCGAGATCGCCTACAGCCTGCTCAAATCAGGTACCCGTCAAAAATGGGCTCCAAAAATATGTCTACATATCAATTCTAACATGTTGAATGCCTGTCTTGCCTGCAAAAGGCACTTTCTCTTTGAGAAAAAGAAGCCTATGCCACTTTCTCCCCAATGCGCACAAAACGCGTCCATATGTCATAGTTGAATAAACAATTACACACACTTTCGCAATCGTATAGAAAGCGTTTGTGTACAACTTTTGCTGCTTGTTACTGCTGTTGTTGTTATTCTGTCAGCGACACAGTACAGTGACCCCTCAGTCGTAGAAACATATATGGCACGGTCATGTTTCTCTGCAACTACCCGAAATTTCGATTATTTTTCTTTGTGGATAAATTATATGTCACACTCGCGCTACTTATACTTGCTACTAAAACAATATACATACATTAAATTATACTCGTAAAGTAAGCCGTGAGATCAGATAAGCTATGATACGTCTATACCTACTATACTATAGTACTTCGATATCGTCAAGGAATGCGGTTGACACATGTGTTCAATTTCAGACACCGACGAGTCCACAAGCCCGATAGAAGCGCACTACCTCAAGCTGAAGGCAGAAATTGTGCCACTGGACAAGTCGTCGCCCGAGTTCCAGATGATCGCCACCTACACCGTCAACACACACGCCGCCACCCACTCCAACTACACGCTCGACATACAAGAGGTCACTGCTTATATATTACTCTCTCTGTCTAAAGTTACTAAAGTTAGAAGTATATCTTGTCGAGGGGTACCAAAGCTACAAGGCATGCCAAGGTTACAAGCTAAATTACAAATTTAAAAACCCCGGATGTCTTCCAATTGACTGATCTCAAATTTATAAAACATAGCTAAGAACCACTGTTAAAAAATATATTCGGCCACGGTTTTAAGCGCAAAGATGCACCAGGCAGAAATTTTAATCCGCGTTTAATATCATTCTCCAGGACATCGGGATCGGGTTGGTAATGTGTTTTGCTGCGTTTTTATATTTGTTCCTAGTGATCATAACATATATACAGTTCTTCATGCTTTGAAAATTACAATCTTTAATCCGGCGACACTGTCTACTGGGAGTACTGGGTAAAAAATACCACATGGTGGTAAAAAAAATCACATATTTGACCTGACCCTTATATCGGCTTGGGCTTTTAGATTAGTATTTGTTGATTCGTATAAGATTATTAAAAGGAAATATAATTTTGTATTTTATTTTTAGATTTTCTTTACATTCAACTTATACATTCTTTCTGATGTTTGAAAGCATTTTTTTAATAACGCCATTTGAAGTCTGTGGTATTTTGTACCCAGTAGCGAGTGCCGCTGGTTAAAGTCGTCGTACTTAAACTTTGCAATGTTACCAGGTGTTCAAAGTGGTCCGCGAGGGTGAGGAGAAGCGGTACAAGCCGTTCAGGAAGCTGCACAACCGCCGCCTGCTGTGGCACGGCTCACGCGTCACCAACTTCGCCGGGATACTCTCCCAGGGTCAGTAAACACTACACTATTTCGCAGACGACAAACGTGTCTTCATCATCATTTCAGTCATAGGACGTCCATTGCTGGACACAGACCTCAATAGATTTCCACATGGGCCGGATAGAGGTGACCCGCATCCAGCGAGTCCCCGCAACCCTAACCAGGTCGTCTGACTACCTTGCGGGTGGCCTTCCCACACTGCGCTTGCCAGTACGCGGTCTCCACTCGATAACCTTTCTGCCTCAACGGCCATCGGTCCTTCGAACTATGTGCCGTGCCCATTGCCATTTCAGTTTGCTTACCCTATTTGCTATGTCGGTGACCTTGGTTCGTCTACGAACCACCTCATTTCTGATTCGATGTCGTAGAGAAATCCCGAGCATAGCTCTTTCCATAGCTTAACGTGTCATATAATGGCACTAAAAAGGATCTTAAAGTTCATGCAAACTGACAGAAACTAAATAAGTTCGATAAGCATTGTCGCGTCTGATATTTACTTTGTAACTTCACTTTATCGTGTCTGCCAGACATGTTGCTATCATATTTTTCGTTTAACGTAAAATAAGTTTATGTAAAAAAAAATATTTTGAGCTTTCGTATGTACTTTTCTTTGAACACCCGTCAACTATTAATCGAAGACACGGATTGTTCAAACTCTGTAGGATTACGTTAATTTGTTAGAGAGTTCTTATGACCACCTTCCGGCTCCATTATCATTACCATCCGTGGTAGCTTATTATTGCATTGTCACGGAAGGTACGCTAGTCTATCGGAGCCCAATCGAACGCCAGGAAGTGGTTCTAATTTAGCTCGCAAGATTTAACCGACACATACTAACACAGCAAATTATCTTAATGATTGGCAAATATTTAGCCAAATGAAATGCAAGCATTAGAATACGGGATGACATTTGCCGAATGTATCTGTGCACTAAATGGATGGGCCCCCGAGGCAAGAGGAAAAGAGGACGGCCTAAAGATGGATGGATGAAATCCAAAAAATAGCCGGGAAGGACTGGATACTGAAAGTGCAAAGCAGAAAACCATGGAAACAGTTGGACGGCCTTTACCCATGTCTTAAAAATATTTATGTTCATTTGTTTTACATTTTTTAATTTGCATATTTAATTGTATTTTAAGTACATGGAAATAAAATGGTTTTATTAATATTATTATTATCTGTGCAGGTCTGCGTATCGCGCCGCCTGAGGCGCCCGTGACGGGCTACATGTTCGGCAAGGGCATCTACTTCGCCGACATGGTGTCCAAGTCGGCCAACTACTGCAACACCAGCCGGGCCAGCCCCGACGGCGTGCTGCTGCTCTGCGAGGTCGCGCTCGGGAACATGTGAGTGTTATTGCTTTACAGCGGGGATGGCGATGTGACCTGCGTGAACGTTATCTTCACGAGCAGAAGTAATCGTATAGGGCACTCCAATATCTATTTATACTTCTAGAAGGCGCCCGCAACTTTGTTCGCGAAGGAGAACAAGTCATAACTCCTCTTTTTTTCTTTAGCATAGTCGGGTAAAAAGTATCCTATAAACTTCTGGATATACCCAGCTACCCGTGTACCAAAAATAGTGGAAATCCGATTATAATAGTATAGATTATAAAGTTGTAAAAATGAATATTGAAGATATTTTCAAAAATATGATTGTAACGGACTATTTGGAGGTCACTGAAACGATTTTATTTTGCACGTTTGTATGTGTCTTTGTGGCTTCATCACGCCAAATCGGCTAAACAAAATTCAACTATTGAAATAAAACAATTTAACGGATTATATCGCGTATATTATCTAATTTTAGTTCTCCCGTGACCATGGAAAGCTTCCGAAACGTCGGGAACTAAAATGAGATAATATACACGATATAATCCGTTAAATTGTTTTATTTCAATGAGTAATAATCGCGGAAACAGAAGAAAATAAAATTCAACTATGTTTGATACAAGGGTAGTTGGGTATCTCCAGATGGTTATAGGATACTTTTTACCTGACTACGCTGAAGAAAAAATTACTTTTTGCCCTCCACCAACGAAGTTTACCTTCTAGTCTTAAATAAACAAGTCGGTAGAAATTATGTATACAGTTCTACTTCTACCTCACCTTCCATTATAGTTTATAGTAATCTCAGCTAATATCATGTAATAATAAAATTTTTATGAAACCGAAAGATAGCCCCGGACTGAGTTTAGGTTGATCAAAATTGTCATGACTGTTTTTGTTTGACCTTTCGTTGTGCTGATAATTATGGGCCAACAATAACGACTGAACCGAGCGGTGAAAGCGCTGAGATTCGCCCAGAAGCGGTACGTTTGAAAGATCACATTTTATCAAATAGAGATAGATATACCGATTCATATACCGAAATACAAATATAGTATATGCGAAATTGGTCCGAAGCTCTTCAAGTTTGGACGTGTCAATCAATGATAGCAGTGTTTCGTATCGTCTACTGGGACGCAAAGTGTTACGGATTATCGGTTTAATATTCTGATTTACCCTATAGTAAAATTATTGTTAATGGTCCACACTGTGACTATTCGTTTATTGTGATCTCGACCAACGCATTACGAACGTGTCTAGAGCGTCCTGCATTGGCACTCGTTTGTACAGTATACCTGTACCGGTCGCAAGTTGACACAGTGTTGGTACAGGAAGGAGTGCACGGCGGCGCAGTACGTGGAGAAGCTGCCGGCGGGCACGCACAGCACGTGGGGGCAGGGCCGCACGCAGCCCGACCCCGCGCAGGCGCGCACGCTGCCCTGCGGCACCGTCGTGCCGCTCGGACCTCCCGTCGCCCGGGACATCAGCACCTCGCTGCTCTACAACGAGTATCCTTTTTACAAAATTCTTATTAGGTTCACCTATAACTATGTCAGTAACTGTGTAAACAAATAATCCTGGTTTCAGATTGAGCTAAAATTGGGCATGATTTATATGCAATATATTTTTTTACAATATTTTGACACTAACGAGCCCATCTGATGATGTAGCCGGAAGGTGGTCATGGGAACTGTACAATAGAATAACGTAATCCTACTGAATTTGGGCTCTTTAAAAACGTTTCGATAAGTAGTTGAAACTTGGCTTGACAGACTACCGCGTGTCTAGATATATTTATTCAAAAATACAGTCGAAAAAAAAGCTTGCCACAAAAATGATTATTTTTACAGAAACTTATTGCAAGTTTGTAATAAGTTTCTGTAAATTCATCACTTTCTATAAACCAATTTCTGATGGCTTTTGTCATTATCCTACTGAGTAATTGTTTTTAATTTAGTAATTGTTTAACGACGGCTGCGCAGTCAGTGCAGTATCCATTACGAGTTGCAGAGGGTCTATTTAAACCCTAAGCCAAATTAATTCCCACGCATTTTCCCTTCGGTTGCAAAGGCTAATGAAATGATACTCCACCGACGACGTACAATTTCGAAACCTCACTTAAGAGGATAAACTAGCAAAAGGCCTTTTGGAAATTAGGTACTTTTAAGAACTATTGCTATCGCATCGCCTCAAGTCCCTTGGTATTACAGTGCAAAAGGGACAACTGCAGTTCGGTACGATCTGACCTAAAAAAATTGGCGAAAACAGGATTTCGTAGTACCCTATTTCCTCTTCCAAAACTGGACTAATTTTAGTTTTTCTTTCACATATGTTATAACGAGGGCTTCGGCTATTCTTCTATGTTTTCTGTTTTTCTTTTACATTCGTTAAATCTGTTTACTGAACGTGTGCTTATGGCGCGGAGGCCTCTAATTCTTAAAATAAACAAATTATCAAGAAAAATAAAACATAGGGGCTGGCACAGGTAAGTAAAAATTATATTTATAATAAAAAAAAATGCTCTAAGACAATTATCCAGTGACGAAACGGGGGATTACGTTTGTATGGAGGAACAGCCACTAGTATGTCCTCTTAACATCAGGCCCTACAGACTCGGATAGAACATTTCTAGATTGTGAGGTGACCCTGTAAGTTTTTACAGCTTTTATTAAACGTCAATGTCTCTATTATGCGTGTAATGCCGGAACCACACTTCGCCGTATGCGCCATACATTTGTTTTGCATCTCTTGTTTTCTATGTCAAATGAAAAGGATACAACACGATTGTTCGGCGCATACGGCGAAGTGTGGTTCCGGCATAAAAGCCTCGAACACTGCGTCGCTCCGTGGAAAACTGGTGAATCTGCAACTTTGGTGTAGTTGGACCATAGACTTAAACTAAACTAGTATATATTACGAAATTACAGGGCTGTAAAAAATACATACTGTAAAGTCTTCTCGATCGTTACTTGTAATGGACACCGGAAAGCCGAGAGGCTGGAAGAAACAGCTTTTTACAGCGATCGTATATATAAATTTGACTGTAATGTAATGATAAAGTTTGTATAAACAGAGAAGCTTCACATAAATTGTAGTTTCCTTAGCGCAGTGCCAGATTCATCGTGTACGACGTCGCGCAGGTCAACGTCAAGTACTTGCTACAGATGAAGTTCAACTACAAATACTGAAGCATCTACTAATTGTATACTCCGTGGTTCATCACATACTTACTGAGGCTTTAAGGCAGTCTAATTTAATAATCAAGTAATCTTGCAAAGCGTAATATGGCGTACCCGCGGCAAATCTTATTTCATTACTATAAGTGCTGCACCATTTGCTTATAATATACGTTATGGCTGCATCACATACAGACCCTAACTACCGCAAGTTAAACTACATGTGCCAAAGATCAGCTGATTATGTACTCTGTGGCTCATCATCACATACAAATCCATACATACATGTAGATATTCGATGCAGAAATAAGTATATGATATCTGGTTAATGTGTACTCGGTCGCTACATGCCCACCGAACATAAAAGCCATAGGCACCTCTTAACTGGTTCAAATACAATCAGTGAGTTTAAAGTTCTTTTGGGAGTATACTTCGTATTTAAGTATTTTACGAAGTCCTTTGTTTTAATCTTTGATTATTGATTATGTTTTATGTAAGAAATCAATCTTCGAATTAATGAGAATCTTCAGCCGCCCATACTAATTTGTTAGTGATTTTAATTCTTTGTTTCTGGTTCTGGATAATGGAGCGCAGATGGCATCCATGCTGGAATAATGAATGCCGCATTTTTTTTTATTTGTTACCTTATCGTTTTAAATAGTTGATTTCTTTTGTATACGTAGGTCACTCGATACATTTTGAGATAAAAAAAACTATTGAAGATATTAGTATTATTTATTTTACATTTTTTCAAAATACTCTCCATTACTCTCTATACAAAGTTCCATTCGTCTGAACCAACTTTGGAAGCACTTTTGCCAGTCTTCATCAGATAGGTCCGAAATTGCTTCTTCATATGCAGCCACGGCTTCTTCAGCACTCGAAAAACACTTCCTTTTATTTTTTCTTTCACCACCGGGAACAAAAAGAAATCGCAGGGAGCTAAGTCAGGACTGTAGGGTGGATGTGGTAAGGTTTCTATCCCAGCTTTCTCAATAAACGCCTTTGTTCTGAGGGACGTATGTGAAGAGGCGTTATCGTGATGCAGCAAGATTCCCCGAAGTCCAGTCTTTGGTCTCCTCTCTCGCACTGCTTTGAAAACTTGCTTGCGGCAATGCTACTGTAGTATACCAATCAGAGTTGACTGACCTATAATTTTCCAGCATTGATGTTGATAAATGTCCGCTCCGTGAAAAGAAACTAGCTACCATTTTTTGCCGACGTTACGAGGTCTTTGTAGTTTTGTTGGTAACTTTCCCTCTGAAAAGACCCATATTGACGATTGCCGCTTGTTTTCCGGGTCATATTGGTAAATCCATGTTTCGTCACCTGTAATTATTTCCGATACACGCCGCGATGTCCCGTTGTCGAATCGTAGACGTATCTCACGACACCAATCTACACGAGCCTGTTTCTCAGTATCGGAGAGCAAACGTGGTATCCAACGACAACAGAGCTTCCTTACTCCAAGATGTTGATGTAGAATGATGCTAACGCTCCCCGAACTGACGCCTAAGATATTCTCTATGTCTTTGTATGTTATTCGTGGATCTTCTCGCACCAACATTTCAGTAGTCCACACGTTTTCTGCAGTTACTGCTGTTTGCGGGCGACCACTTCGGTGGTCATATTCGAGGCTGGTTTTACCCCTTTTAAATTCGTTGAACCATCTAAAAACTGTTGCCCGTGAAGGAGCAGAATCTCCTAACGCTGACTGCAATCGTTGCAAACACAATTGTTCAGATAAACCAAATTTAAAATCATAAAATATCATAGCACGCAAATGTTCGCGGTTAAGCTCCATCGTTACAAAGAAAAAACGCGGGAACCGTTTTAGAAAAATGACTGTAACATATTCATTTTTTTAAATTGGAGCGAATCGGCAACTTGTGTAATATTTTTAAATAAATTTGCTTTTTAAAAACATATAATTCAGGTGCGTTCCATTTTCGAATTTCGAGCATCTCAAAATTTATCGAGTGACCTACGTATGTACAAGAGAAAAATATAATTACTACAATTGTGTAATGTGAGTGACTTATTGTTGCTGTTATAATTAGCAGTAAGATTTTTAATTTGCCTTCATTCCATGTGATTGATTGATGATAAATGATAATAAATATCTTTGTTTATTTCTATGGTCTTTTCATTGCGGCAACTCGTGTTTAAAAAGTACCTTATTGAAGGAAGTTTTAGAACGAATTTTAATATAATCTGAAAACTTGTCATAACATTTTTATTACGAAAGGTCGTAATATTTGCACTTCTTCACAAAAACGCTGTTTAGTCGCGAGAAACGTGCCTACTCTATGCCTCTCTGACTATCGTACAACTTGTATTCATTCGCACACGGTACGTGTAGTAATAGGGTTGTCACTCCACGATCACGAACACATCAATGAGAGCCAACAATAGTCTAACTCACCAGATGTCGCTTGAGTAAAGTAAAAATGAAATATTTAACATAATTACGATAGAACATTGGTAGAGCCTGCTGATGTTTCCACAAAAAATAGGCATATCAATTTTGTAATACTCAATAAGTGTAAAACTGACTATTTCAATGTTTTTTTGTATCTTAGTATGTTTCGTGGGTTCATTACGCCAAAATAGATTCCAACTATTTTTGGTACACGGGTACCTAGACATCCCCACAGTACCGGCGTTAGGGTTGGGCAACCGCTCAAGGGCGACAGGCGGAAATGGTTTCCGAAGGCGCTCCTTCCTGGAAAATATTCAGCAGAGCGGGGCACCGGTCATAATCTCACCCAGGGCGCCGGTAATACTAAACCGCCACTGCATCACCAGATGGTTGTAGGATACTTTTTATCCGACTACGCTCAAGAAAATAAGAGGGTTATAATTTTCTTCTCCGCTGACGAAGTTGCGGGCACCTTCTAGTAATTCATATAATTATAGGTCCACGAACAGTAGAGAACAATTGTATATTGTGGCAGCACTGTATAATTGAGTCGCTTAACTTCAAACTGAGATAAATCCACTCTAACCACTTGGGAGATTATTGAAAATAAGTGAAAATTCGGTGATTTGAAAGGCAGATTATTTGTATTATGGCTAACGCATTAACAAATCGATCCTGTTCGACAAACTCAGCTTAAAAACCATCTTAACTAGTGTACTCTTTTCAAAAAAAAAATGATTGGATTTACCTTCATTTGATATAATCGTTTGCAATTTATCTATCTTTGAAAAACTCAGTGTGGATTTGTATAATTTTGATTTAACAGACCTGAGGGGCTACTCTGACACCCGAAAAACGAAGTTCGTATGGCGCTATCCCGCTCACTCAAATACAGCATGACATGAGAGCGAGAGGGACAGCACGTTACGAACTTCGTTTTTCGGGTTTCGTAGTAGCCCCTCTGGATTTATCTAGATTTTTTGACGCAGAGTTGACGTCAACTCACAGCCATATTGAACAAACTTCTTTCGCTGATTGGCTTTGATGGACTTGCCTTCATTTGAAATAAACAGTCATATGGATTTACCTGATTTTGATAAAAATATTGTGATCTTAACTTTATTTTTCTTAAAAACTACACGAAATTATACTTAACCAATGAAATAGAAACAAAACCAATTTCTTAACCTTTTATTATATACAAAAATCTTAAAAAATGTCAGAAATGGATTTACCTGAGTTTGAAGTTAACCGACTCAATTGTCCACTGCCTGGCAGGGCTGAGCAAATAAGTCTTTAAAACTTTGACGTTAAGTACGCGTGTTGTCATGTTGACAATAACTGGCATAGGTATATAAATATGATATAAATACTTTCAACGAAAATTATTTTCAACATAGCACGCATGTTGAAAATATTTTTTTAAGCTTTACCATGTATATCGTAGTATTCGAGTTAGTTATTATAAGGGTTCCATTTTGGCTACGGAACCCTAATAAAAACACGCTAAAGTGTAGTTTTATACTACCGACGTTCTACGTGCATTACCTATGTTAATGTTCTATAATATGTGTTTATCTCAAAAAAATCGCAGAATTTTAACTTACGGAGAAATTTCTAGTGAAATAATCTTTAATCGTAAGTACGTGCAGGGGTCAGTTTCCCAAAAGCTTGTAACTTGTATTACTTACAAGTGAAAGTCACTTTTTAATACATATTGTTGGAAACATGGAGCCCATAAAATAATAGTATATTACTACAGAGGCCAGGAAGTAACGAGGATGCCGGCCGAGCACATATAGACTGGGAATAGTTACGAGGCTGGTAACCCCTTTTCACGCCGGGGTATGTATAGTGCTTTTCTCAAACATGCAATGAAATAAATAAATAAAATTCCAAATAAATCAAATTTTTATTTCCAGAGAAACTACAAGTTAACTAGACTAAACATATGACTAGAATATATGACCATTGTCAAGTGGGCGCTATTATTCTGATTTACATGGCAACAGTTAAGTATAAACTTGACATCTTATGGTCATGAAAACATTTAAAAAAAAAAACTTGACATCTTGAATTGTTTACCTGTCAGGTCAGATGTTAATTTTGAAATGTTTTCTAGCGAAATAGTTTCATTTCCTGTACGCTATTTTTTCAGCAATTGATTATATATATTATTAATAATGTTCCGCTTTTGACTGTGAATTGTTTTGGGCATTTTTAGTCATTTATTGTGTGTTGCTCCATAGCACAACATTGTTTGAAGAAAGCAATTACATTTTTGACCCAGAATTCATAAAAAGTCCTTCTCTTACCTTGCAAAATTTAGTCTTTCACCTCTTTTTCCAGCTAGGGGCGCGTACAACGCCTCTTCAAAGTTTGACGCGCTTCTGAAAAACTCTTTTAAAAGTTTTTAACTGTCATCGCATTTACATTTAGACTCCAGAACAATACGTTTTTTTGTAAAAATAACAAAAACACATGAAATTTTTAGTGATTTGCTGTTAAAAAGCTGTTATTTCTATAGATAGTAGTGTAATTGTGCCCAAGAGACGCACACAGTTCACAGTAAGTTAAGACCGGTGAGGTGCTTTGAAAAAATGACTTCACTTATAAATACGCGATTATGCGAGACCGTTCAGAACGAGTCATTTGCGGAAGATGACTCGTCTACCTCTTTTCATTACTTGTCTTATTACATAAACGTATCTAGGTTATTGTGTATCTACACGTGGTTAATTAACTGAGCAGTCAATTATTTTGGTACCTCTAAATCTCAAACAACGGCTGTTTGCAAACATGAAATGTAATTGCCAGTATAAGAAATTAGTTCAGATGAAATTCCGCAGCATGGCGCATGGTCAGAGAGGTCATATTTCTGGTCAGGCTTTACCGTACTATTAATTTTGTTGTATTTCCAACTCAGATTTAAAAGAAACATCACTTTCTTTGTAGGAATGCATCAAAGAGAATGTAACCACTACGTTTTAAGAGGCGGGACTCTCATACTAGCGAATAGAATCAATTTGCATCAAAGAGAATATAATCACTACGTTCCATTTTACCATCGGTTGAATGCTCCACCAATATAAGAAAAATCAAATGTTGCCATGTCATCACAATTTTAAAAGTAGTATAGTGAAAAACCGATTATGCACAGAGTAGGGTTTACCATATCCGGTAATTACCGAAGTTACTCACTGTAGCACGACTTTCATAATTTGAATTACTGTTTAAAAAAAAATTAAACAAATCATAAATGTGATGAAAAATTTATTAAATTCTTAATAAACTGAAATTTACATTGAAATTTTACAAAAATTTAATAGTTTATTAGTTCTTTAATAACAATGTGTGATAAGTACATAATCTTTAATGCTAAGTATACCTCCTAACAATAGGTACCGTTTATTCCATAAGAGCACAGGGGGCCCCCTGGTCTATGGAAAATTCTCGTTAGCAACCTTTTTGTAGAAACACTATCTCAAAACACCACGAGTCTATCTCAAAATATAACGAGTCTCTGTCTCTACAATATTTCCCGCACACAGGTAATTGAGCGGCGGAGCAAATTTGCTCAACTCAACGCCACAACAAATTTCAAAAACTTCAGATTAATTATCAAAATGAATGAAAACCACCATTAGGTTAACAGACGTCAGGATTCGACACGAATGACATCCGATCAGTGTTGCCATTACCTTATTCACGTGTTATGTTGTTGGTGAAGTAACTCGATCGCCATACATCTTATTTTTGTATGAGAGTTTCCGACCACTGATTTGCATGGCACACTCATACCATCATGAACGTCAAAGGACCGTCAAACAGCAGTAGTACCAATCTAACAGACTAAAGATAGTGTAGTAGGCTATACGCTTGCGATTTTTATCGATATCGATAAATGGATTGGGTTATATAGGCTCATGTCAACAATTTTTGTAATCAAAATTTGGTTTAGGATTGAGTCCTATGTTGTACAGTGGATATTTATTTAAATGCGCTAATACAAGGTTGGACTTAACTGTGAACCCGAAATAAAGTAACAAGCGTTTGGGTTTAATGTTATTATTTATTGTTTTACTACTGTTGAAAGGAGGTTAGCAATCGACTGACTGGTAAGGTTTGAAAGAGATTCTGTTCTCCATTTGAATGGTAGTGACAGCGAACTGTCACTACATTTACACAGTGTTTTATACTGCACTCCGGTGACAGCTACAGTCATGAAAACATCTCGTTGATATATCTGTGTATAGTTAAGGTACTATTGTGATGTGTTGTGCTCTGTATTAAATCCAAGTACCCAAAGTCCTCTTGGTTTCTTTAATTATAGTTTATGGGCTTAGTGAAAACGTTAATGAAATTAGCATATTAGTGTTTCAGATTTCACACCCAAAAAAGAGCGAGTCGTATTAAAAAAAATAAGCTTGACAACGAACCTGTTTACAAAATAAGCATAGCAACCAAGCGACACATCAAGAAACCGTACGTAATGTCAACAATGGATAGTCCTAATAAATTAAATACAAGCAAAAATTATTCAAATTGGAGGAAATTAACCACGTTATTTCTTGAAGCTAAAGGACTCAACGACAAAGACTCAGGTAATGATTTTAAAGCCGAATATTGTATCCTTAATTCAATACATGAAGACACATTATGCTATTAACTGCTCAACAACCAACGACATTTTTGAAAAATTAGACATTGTATTCAATTATAAGGTGGAAAAAGACAGTCACTTGAAAGTCATAGAATTCTATAGCTAAAAATTCAGTGGAAATATATTTCAGGATATAAGCAAACTTCAAAATCTGAGTTTTGATTTAAATTCAACGGACAACAAAATAAGTGAGAACATGCTTATACAGAAAATATTAACTATTTTGTCAGCATATTTAAATTATTTTAGAACTGTTTGGGAGGTGACTCCTAAAGATGACCAAAACGTACATGCACTAATAGAACGTTTACAAAAGGAACTAAAACAGAATGACCAGAATTTCGTTGAGATTCCTTCTCAGATAATCGAAGTGCTAAAAGGAAACGAAAGAAAATGTTACAGCTGTGGAAAAGTAGGTCACATTGCTAGGTTCTGCAACGGTAAAAGGTGCAGTATTTGCAACAAAACCGGTCACACATTAAATAAACAACGGAGTCCTAACCATTTTTTGATACAGGTATACACAAATTTGCTAGATCAGACATCCTTAAGTATTTTTCTATTTTAATTTTATTTATAGTCATGTAATTCGTTATGTTTGTTTGATGTGATATTTTATGTTTTGTTTAGCATTTAGTTAATGTGCATGGAAAAGAGGCATTTGGTGGTTGGGTTTTATCGAGTGGGAGAAGGTAAAATGTTTTTGATGATTTTGGTAGTTTGGTGTATTGAGTGGGAGAAAATGAATGTTAGTTTATTAAATAGTGTAACGGTGTATCGAGTGGGAGAAAATAAGCGTTAGTTATTAAATAGTTTAACGATGTATCGAGTGAAAGTAAATGATGTATTGAGTGGAAAGGGAAAGAAAGTTAATTAATAATGTATGTAGTTTTTTAATTTTATGACGAGGCGAGTGGAAGTTTACAAAGATGAAGTAAATGAGTCAATAACGTAATTTTAATTTTAACGATGAGTCGAGTAGGAGTTACTGAGACGAAAGGTTAAAATAATTTCTGAGATTTATTTAGGTGACAGTTGAGTTGAGGTAAATTTTATGCTTAACGTATGTTTATAAAATTAATTTACAATGTGCTATAAGAAATTTTAAAATTGAATTGGCAGGTATGTTTTAACTAATACAGGGTGATTGCGATATAGATACAAATCAAAGCGCAAAAAAAAATACGATTGCTTTCGCACGTGGTCACACCAGGACTCGAACCCGGTACTTCCTGATTACGCGTCAGGTGTGTTTCCCTTTCACTAGCGAGCACTGTGACGTACGCATCGAATTTATCCATCCGCCTTGACCCCTGTACCTATTTGTATTGAAAGGTATACCTTACAATACAAATAGGTACAGGGGGCTTACAATACAAATTATACAGGGTGATACAAAATTTAAATAAAATAGTAAGAGTGTTTTATAGTGAGTCTATTGAGGGGGTGTGTTGAAAGGAGGTTAGCAATCGACTGACTGGTAAGGTTTGAAAGAGATTCTGTTCTCTATTTGAATGGTAGCGACAGCGAACTGTCACTACATTTAAACAGTGTTTTATACTGCACTCCGTTGACAGCTACAGTCATGAAAACATCTCGTTGATATATCTGTGTATAGTTAAGTTACTATTGTGATGTGTTGTGCCCTGTATTAAATCCAAGTACCCAAAGTCCCTCTGGTTTCATTAATTACAACTAGCATTATTGATCTTCTTTTGAGACCTGTCCCACTGTCTGCATCTGAAAATATTTTATAATTACAACAGAGATATATTTTCTTATATCTAAGCAACTAAGGCAAAATATTAAATGAGTCAACAAATAAATGTAAGAATCTTCATATGTTCTGATATGGATGGCAGTAAAATTTTCAGTTGAAACGTAGGTACGAAGTATTTTTATGATCATATTTCATGCAACTTCTCACGCAATTCGAATTATTTTCTATAATTATTTCCACTGATAAACAAATAAGCCTGTAGTTATCGATAGTTACAGTACATCCCAGGTACTCACTGAAAATAGATGTAAAATATCTAATTTTGTTTATTTCTTTAGCACGCTGCACTTAAATATGGCTAAAAGAATCTAAGGCAATACTTACCGGCCTTCATCCCAGAGAAATTTCGCCATAAACATACTACATACTAGCTCGATTTCCATAAACTTCACATGTGATAAACAGTCTTTTCAGTGGCATTTTCAGAAAATGTATTCACTAAATAGTGTCCAATCACATTTCACTACTTTAAATAACAATGAAGAGTAATTTAATTAGAAATCTAAAAACAAACATACAAAACACGCGAGCCACAATGACAAGCAAAGCAATATGGTTGACAATGTATGACATGACAGATGAACTGTACTGACGTACTGGTTCAGTGTCATGGCAACGGTTCGCCATGCAAAGTCCATATAAAAGTTTTTTGTTCCTAGTTGCGTTAGACTGGAACTCATATTTAGTAGGTGCCTGGTGCCTACGAGTTTTTTTTTCGCGGTTTGAGTACACGTTTTTATCGCTAATATTTAAATGAAATATGTAAAATGTATATTTGTATAGTTAAACTTGCATTTTAAAATTATTGAAATATGTTAATTATGTGTTATTTGTTATCTTCATGACTATTTTATGTAAATAAAACTGAAAAATAGCATTTAGTATGTACTATTATAGGTCCATGGTTGGAAATAAATTTCCGCTTGTCATGCAAGTTACAAGCTTTTATGAAACGGGCTCCAGATCGACAAAGGGAACGTGATATTTAATTTCATTTCAACTAACTAGACTTCGCGTATATTATCTCATTTTAGTTCCCGACGTTTCGGAAGCTTTCCAGCTTTCCATGGTCACGGGAGGACCATGGAATACAAATTGTCCTCCCGTGACCATGGAAAGCTGGAAAGCTTCCGAAACGTCGGGAACTAAAATGAGATAATATACGCGATATAATCCGTTAAATTGTTTTATTTCAATGAGTAATAATCGCGGAAACAGAAGAAAATCTTAACTAGACTTCCCCTAACTTCATCGGTGAGAATGTAAAAAGTCACAACACTATTTTTATTTTATCGTAGTAGAATAAAATGTAACATGTAGGTATAAGGCAGAAACTTTTCGAACAACCTACTTACTTTTGAAATTTAATGCACAGAAATCGAATGCTTATATTGTAGTTGTAGTATGATATTTGTAAAATTGTGCATACATAGTCTTTAGCCAATGTTTCGATGTGCGTTATTATGCAAAACCAAGTGGCAGAGTTAAAACAAACTAATTGAATTACTATGTGACGTAGGCCTAAACAGTTTAATTTAACAACCTCATTAGTTCAAATTTAATAAATCGACTATTGGCTGCATTTTTACGACGTGAAAGTACTGTATGTGTGTCTTCGTCCTAAGTTGACGAAACGAATTATATTCATTTTTATTTCTGGCAACATTATTTGGGCTGTGCGATCCGTCATCATAGATTCTTCGATTTCGGATTTCTTGGATTTTGTTATAGTGGAAGTGGATTTTGTTACGGATATTTGGACATCCTTAGCAATAATTTTCTAAATAAATGGCGGATTCGAGAGATGTTGTAAACATGAAATCATGTCGGATATGCCTGACGAGCAAGAAACCATTATGTCCGCTGTTTCGATACAAATTGTCTGGTAATTACGCTGAGATGCTTACCGCCATTGCAGACGTGAAGGTGGGTTGTTCAATCCCTAAACTAGTGATGTACTCTGATTGCTATTGTTTGTTATTGAAAACATTGACGTATTTTTACTTTTCAATTTACGCTAGAATACAATGTTGTTTTCTAATGTTCACAGGTTTCATCAAATGATGGTTTACCTGATAAGATTTGTAGTAAATGTTGCACTTCCTTGGAAAAGGCATATCTTCTTAGAACCATTGCTGAGAGGTAAGCAATTCAAAGTTTATTATGCGAGATGACACGGGATGTACCTATTTTTAACTTAATAGCCAGTTAACGCGATGTAAATTTTAAAAGAAAATACGTGTTTTTTTCTTAACAGAATCAAAGTTTTTAAAATTTCCCACCCTTCACTGGTTCCTTATTTTTTCAGTATCCATTCTTGTTATATAAGAAATTTCAGTATTTTAGTATTATGCATAAACTAGGTAATTTTCTGAAGGTGTCTAGTAATACTTTGGTGTACTGCCGATTAGGCGAAATATTTTTGTCCACTTGGTCAAATTATCATTCAGCAACATCCCAGGTTTCATTTAGAAAAAAAGTAAGCTAACTTTTTACTTTAAATTGACACTTCGCATATTCGTATTTTACTCCATAATATGTTAGAAAATGAAAGTAGAAGTAGAAGAAAATTATTTTTACTGATGCACACTGACACCCAATTTCATCATGCTGTGTTCTACTGGTTATCCCTGTCAATATCATTTGTCAAGCAAGTACAGCCATTTGTAATTAATATAACATGGTGAATTGGGATTTTAAACATAGACCAATAATATATTAGGAAACTAAGGTAGGTTAGAACTGTAACCAAGACGGAAATGCTACATAGAACAGGGGGGAAGGCAGCCCGGGGTTGATTATTCCAGAATAAAAAAAAACTGTCCAGGTACTACTAGTTAGGCCCTTGCATCCCTGAGAGCGGAAATAGCAGCCCCTCATAGAAATACTCTCAGCCTTCTGCATTAACATGAAACTAAACCATTCACCAAGATGCTTATATTTAATTGATAAGTTAACCTTATTTATACTTAAATTAAATATGTTAATTCATTTAAAAACAATCTTCTATCTGGAAACTCGATAAGGTTAGGTTTGAATTCCTTATTATACCCCAACCGAAACCAACTACTTCTATATTATTCTTTCTTTCAACAGGACAGGTAATAGTAATTTGTGCCTTACAAAATTAGGATATAAATCTATAATATATGATAATCTATGTCATAGTTGAAAAATATGCAACAAATATGTAACATACATTGACAAATATTGAACATAACAGTAGAATAAAACATTATGTACCTATTTGTCAAATAATGTTTCTCCAAACAAAATTTTGCCGACCACCAAAGTTGTGAAATGTAACTGATAGTATGGGATAAATAGTTTCCTATGTGGTACTTAGGGAAAAAATATTCGCCAATACATCAGTAAACCTGGTCTCCTTCGGAACCCCTAATGTTTTTTGTCCGAATGTATTGTTTGTCTTACTGTATCATTTGTTTTAATGTAATGTTTGTCCTAACAATTTTTTTTCAGAAACTATAAATTCTTCAGGATTTCTTAAAAGACCATTGTATAGATTACAGTTTCATAAAAAAATGTGTTAGGACAAACAATGTTAGGACTTCCCATATAGATCCCAGTAAACCAATACTGCACACTTGTTTACCTTACTGCTACTTAGCAGTCTACTGAATAATGCATTAATTAAATAGTATGTTATTTCAGGTCAGATAAAATACTCAGAAAAGCCGTAGTTAAAGTGAATGAAAATGTTCCTACAAAAAAGATAGCGTTTGATTCTTTCACTGATATTAAAAGTGAGATAGCCCCTTTGACTGTGAAGGCGGAGCCAAAATGGGAAATGGAAATTGAAGTTCTTGATACCTTCAATGCACCTAAACCTTTAGATTCAATTGAGGGTAAGGACATAGTAATTGCCAACACAGTGATCAGAAAAGTGGAGCCCAATGCTGAAGAAACTAAAAAGGAAACTTCTGAAGATGTGGATCTGACATGGACTAAGAGCAAATCTAATAATTATGACGTGAGTTCAGACGTTGTAAACATAACAGGGTGTTTGGCACATGGATCGTAAAAAAAATTGGGGTGTTGGTAGGGTCATTTGCTACATCTTCGCTCTTGGAACCCAGGTCCCAAGAGTTACGGTTACGGAGACACAATTTTTAAAGCCCCATAACTTTGTTGTGTGTTTTTTTACATGCATAATTTTTTGCATTGTCTTAAGTCAATGTGGGTGTGCTTAAAAAATGCTCATTTATTGTTACAAATAACTCCATGAAATTAAGACGTGGGCCATTTATTCACAAAAAAATATTACTTAGGTCCCAGGTTTCAAAAGCAAAGATGTAGCAAATTACCCCAAAAAATTTTGATGGTCCATGTGCCAAACACCCTGTATAAGAACATACTTCCTGACTACGTAAAATTAAGAAGTATTTAATTTTTAATTTAATATTCTACTACTTGGATTGGTTAAATCAGATGTGTAGGTGATTGACACTTTAATTCCCAAGAAACGATCTGCGTTAGTGTGTGTGATCGCTCGCTTCTCTATAAAATAATTCGCGAAACAGCACGCGATCTTTTTCGCTGTTGGAAGACAAGGTGAACACAAATGTCTGCTGTGTTTCATCGAATATAGAAGATGATGAAGAGTTTAAGATCCAAGCTACTACATACGTCTTGTCCTTTTCTGGATACCAAACTGTGTTTGACAGAACAACCTTGTGACATCAATCACTCACTGTTTCTTGGGGAACAAACAGCGTCAATCACTTACAGATGTTTTATTTATGAGTATTTGTATTATTGCAGGCAGAGTACTTGGATGATGATTTCTTCCAAGATGATGATGATGATGACTATGTGCCACCCAAAGAGAAACAGAAAACTAAGTTCAAGAAACCTAAATTGGCAGATATTAAAGTATTTAAAGAAAAGAAAAAAACTGTCGTGAGAAAACTGAAAGTACTGACTAAGGCAGATAATTTTGAGTCCAAAAGCTCGAGTGACGACGGGAAACCCAAGTCAGCGACCACAATTACCTGTTGTAAGTATGACTAATCTTAAATGTGCTGCCACTGAAATTTTGCAGTTTGCTTCAATTGATGTAAAGCTACAATGAATGTGGGACCACATTTCATTGACAGATCTGATACTACAGTAGTGCACAGCACTAAAACTTAACCTAGAGTTAAGACTTATCCTAGAGATAATCTGACAGTTCTGGTATGAATCTGACAGGGGTTTAAGTCTAACTCTGAATAAAACAATTTAACGGATTATATCGCGTATATTATCTCATTTGAGTTCCCGACGTTTCGGAAGCTTTTCAGCTTTCCTTGGTCTCGGGTGGACGTTAAATTGTTTTATTTAAATCCATACTAATATTATAAATGTGAAAGTGTGTCTGTCTGTCTGTTACCTCTTCACGCTTAAACCGCTGAACCGATTTGGATGAATTTTGGTATAGAGATAGTTTGAGTCCCGGGAAGCACATAGGCTACTTTTTATCCCGGAAAAATACCCTTATCCGCGATGAACGAATTTAAGGCGGACGAAGTCGCGGGCAGAAGCTAGTGAGTAATAATCGCGGAAACAGAAGAAATTAATTATCTAACTCCGAGTTAATGATAATAAACCCGCGTGGTGCAAGTGGGCCTAAGTCTCAATGAAATTACATTTGCCTAGATCCGATCATGAAGAACGGTTCCCGGGGCCCGCCCATCCTGCTGAAGAGGCCCAAGGACGCCACCATCCTCAAGGTGCATCCCAACTACAAGGCGCGCAGCGCGGAGCCCGTGGCGCGCCTCGTGCGGCGCGACAAGCCCGTGCGCATGGTGCGCTCCGCCAAGCCCGTCGTCAAGCAGCGCGAGAAGATGGTGTGCCCCGTCTGCGGCATCCTCACCTACACGCTCGGCAACCACATCGCCACGCACCAGGGTTCGTTCCGCATTCTCTTGGGTTGTGCTGTACAGTCGGGGTATGAAAAGGTTCGTCACTTTTTGACTACGTGATCGTGTGAAGGTCGGAAAGTGACGAACCTTTTCATACCCCGACTGTACTACTTGGGCTGCGAGCCGATCGACGGCTTCTCCTGTAATCTGACTATGTGGCAGGAGTGCAGTCTTTGAGTCGAGTTAGACTTATCTTCAAGAGCTGTAGGTGCTCTGCTAGGTCAAAGATTTGTTTTATTAAGTGGCACCTAGGTCAACTTATTTTTAAAAGCTTTAGAATATATTAGGCTTCAAATGTAATTTTTCTGAATCTTTTTCAGAGAGCATACATATCGTATCTTCCAGAGGCGTGGCGTCAGTCGTTAAAAATTACAAGGGAAGCCGAAGTACATTTACTCATATTGAAAGAAAAAGTATAAGCCTTTGCTTGAGCAAGCCGGTGGGAAATCGGCTTATATGGACGCCACGCCTCTGGCACAGTATAATAAAGAGTAGGTACTACGTACAGTATGAACACTCCCTGAAAGTGCCGCCCACCCGCGCTCGGTTACCTCGCAATTACCGGCTGAGGTAACTGAACTGTGAACGGGAAAAGCGCCATGGGCGGAGCTTGCGGGCGGTGGGCGGCAGGGAGTGTCCGGCGGGGGGCAGGGAGTGTCCACAGTGTGCCACTGGTATCGTCCTACTTCACTGATCTTTTAGAGGTCGGTGTCGTACATATTTGTTAATGTTCCCCTTTTTTACAGAAAAGAAGCGATATTCATGCAACCAGTGCACGCGGTCGTTCGCACAGAAGGCGAACCTGCAAGTGCACCAGAAGCAGCACACGGGCGTCAAGGACCACATCTGCGAGGTGTGCGGCGCTGGCTTCTACAGTCAGAAGTCTCTAGTCAGGTATGGTCACTCTCTTGTTATTCTCACATGACTGAGGAGTAAGTTGGGAGTGAACAGGCATATTCTGACAGACACAGCCGCCGGTGTCATTCTTGAATGCCCAGGGGTGCCCAAGTACCGAGTACATTCCCAGTTCACTCCCACAAGTCATCGGCAACATCAAGGGTCTGCTAGGCTACCTGGTAGTGTTGGGTTAGCAAGAGTAGAGTAGTGCCTCCAGCCCATCACGCAAAATAGGCGCACTATAAGATGTAGAGTTGCGAAAAACTAAACCGCGTATACCTATACCTAGGCATATTCTAGGGCCGGTTGGTGGCATAGCATGCTTAGCAATTTAGCAACCATGATTCATCTTAAGCTACGATTCATATTAGTCTTTGGTTTAAAACATAGTTTCTTTGTAAAGTTCATGGTTATGAAAGACTAAACAGTTCTTCATCTTTATTTTTAGTTGCAATTTATAATGTAAGTCAATGCGACACAATCGCTAGTATTCGTGTTTTACGTACTTTGTTTAGTTGCCCGCTAGAGAAATTACTGTATATAAAAAGATTGAGTGTAGGGACGGATAAGAAAAGATAATTGCTATTGAAAAAGAAGCCTTTAATATAGAGATTTCAGAAAACTAACACTTCCATTCTTAACCATCTTAAGACACTAGCATTCATCAGTTCGATCAGTTTTAACGAGAGATTTTCATCAAATCTTGTGCGTAATTCCAGCGGTGGCATATCTCGAAGGTTTTAGAGTTGGCAAAGCAAGACTGAATGGGTCTAAATGTTTTCTTAATTGGCAAAAACTAGGCCTTAAATTGATGTACGGTAATATTATAAATTGCGGTAATTTTATGTGCTTAAAATCTAGTAGCAGAGCTTATTAACCAACCGAGTAGTGTAATTTGAGACATCAGACTATAGTTCTATTTCAACAAGAGTTACAAAATATTATACAATTCTGATTAGGGATCAGCTTTGAGATTGTTTGCCGTCTGTGTTCCCAACTACGATCATGTTTTCCAGACTAACTTCTCTAGCACTACTAGTCGCCGCAATATGGAATATAAATATATGAAGTAATTGTGTCGTTTTCGGAAGATGTTTGCTCCCATTTTTGTGTTTCTTTTAACCTATTCGCGCAAAGACAAGACCACCACGCGATTCTTGGCAGCTAGCGGCCCTACAATATACTTGTGCAATCATATCATTGCGTCTTTATATGTATAACCATACTTTTGTTTGTTACAGGCATAATTTAATTCACAAAGGCGACCGGCCCTACCCGTGCACTTTGTGTAACAAGAGGTTTATTGCTGTGAGTATACATACCTACTTATTGTTTTTTCGTTATTTACTATTTTTAAATTCGAAGGGGTAAATTGCCTATTATTGGCCACCCTGCGGTTACTGGCCAAATCGCAGAAAATATTTTATAGTTTTTAAATTTGATTAAATCTATAAAATCATATTAGTGTCTTATGCTGAACGAAAAAGTTTATAGGGTAAATCGTCAATAACTGGCCACCTTATATTAAAAATTAATTATGTTTATAGGTGAACAGACTGGCCCCCCTTCAATAACTGGCCAGCTCATACTAAAATGAATTCGTATTGCCTATAAATATATTTAATTTTTAGTATAAGGTGGCGAGGTATTTACCCTACCATCTGAAATTCTCTTACTAATTTCCGCGGACTGGTAAATTTGACTTCGGTACATTATGTAATGATTTTCTAACACAACATGATGACAAAGCGGGCTAAAATACACACAATTGTACACAAATGACACGTCGTTGTGGCAGATATTAATGCTGGTGACTGTACAATGTACACACATTTTGTATTTTTTTATCGAATTGCGGGGGCAATTAAATCATAAATATAATTAAAATATCTACATATTATGGACATCATAAGACACTTTTTTCATATAATAGAGTACAAAAAAACCTTGACAAACGGAATATGCTCCACCCTATTATCTATCTATAAATACTAATGTTCATAAAAGGCTGGATACCTACATGTTTAACCCTTTGAGCGCCGTAGACGGCAAATCACGTCCACGGAAAATTGTACCACAGACGCCCATTTGCCGCTATACGGTATCGTAAATTGGTTTATTGGTTAGCGTGTGGCGCACGGTTTCCCGTCAACATGCTGGGCGCTTAAAAGGTTGAATTGAGCTGGTCATACTTATCGTGCATTTCGCCGTGATCAGTGTGCCAATTACTTGGCTCGAGTGCATGCTCAGATTCCCACGAACAAGTAAACTCCACAAATTGGATTCAAAACTTAAGAAAACTTGCTCTTATCGAGAGTTACTACCCTGTTAAGCTAAGTTTGCATCTAATTTCTAAGACGATACAAATGAGGTGCAAACTTAAGGTTGACGCACGTTAAAACTCCACACCGATTCGATTCAAAGTGAAGCATAGTTTCAATTTATATCGCATCTCCTACCGTTAAATTGGGATGTTGACCATTTTTGCCAACTTTTTTCTATGGCAAGTTATAGAACGACCTCTCAATAATAGAAACATGGTGAAAAACTACTTCAATCTCAAACTCACCGAGATATACTAAAATCTCATCTACCTTGATAGGAAAATGAAGAACTTTTTCTGCAGCTATGTTAAAATTGCATTTATCGAAACGATCTCATAACAAAAATTACCATGAATTTCATGGGTTATTCCATGTTATTATTAGTTATTAATATTTACATACTTTAAAAATAGACTTTCCCACCCAACTTTAAAGGCACACAAGCTATACGCAAGGTATCTCAATTTTTTTATTTAGGAGTTCTTTCATAGAAACTGTCATTTCGCAACAAACTTTTATTTTTATTTGAGTACAGTCAACATCCCAATTTGTACTCACAAGTTTGAAGTACTAATTTCCAAAGCTGATTTTGTAATGCTTTACTTTGTATCGAGTCGGTCCGGAGTGAACGTAACGCCTCGGCCCCAGCTTACCCGAGTAGTGTATAAACGAAACAATTGAACTTTCAGCGTTGCGATCTGAACCGCCACCTGCGCATACACTCCGGCTACAAGCCCTTCAAGTGCGCAACTTGCACCATGTCCTTCAACGCCAAGCACCAGTTGCAAAACCACGAGAGAATGCACACCGGCGAGCGGCCGTACACGTGCCAGGTAACACGTGCGCCTGTTGCAGATGTCGGGCCTGCGGCGACACATGCGCATACACACGGGCGACAAACGCTTCAGCTGCGACATCTGCAGTCGCGTGTTCACGCAGAGCCACCATCTACAGAACCACACGCTGTCGCATACCGGCGACAAGCCTTTCACTTGTCAGGTCAGTTGCTCGCTGGCGGCGAGACTTGCCAGCGAGGTAGCTTAACCAGTCGTATAACTTTACTGGCGGCGGTTTGAGATGAGAAGGAGTTTGCTAAGGTAACGTGACATACGATGGGACTTGAAGATATGTCCGCTGCGTAGGTTTAACCCATTTGAGCGCCAAAGACGGCAAATCACGTCAACGGAAAATTGTGCCTCAGACGCTACGACGTTATTTGCCGCTATACGGTATAGTAAAAAATCTTTTTCTAAAGCGAATCCACTTAGCTTTGTACCCGATGAACAATACTCATTATCTGCATTGTTAACTGTGGCCAGAACTGCCACGTCTAAATGTAAGGCGTTGTAAGTGCAAATGACGTTTACACTAAATTTGTCTTTAAGTCAAACGAAATAAGGTTTACTCTTAAACAAAAATAAATAAAGGTATGATATGCGAAAATTCTATTCTATTTCTGTCTTTTCACTGACATAATTTTGTTTTTAGAATCGGCGAAAATAATATAAAACCGTTCTTAAAGTAAAGTAGTTCAATATTAAGAATTTGTAATTTATTTTGTAAAAAAAATCATTTTGGGTAATTTTGTTTTAATTATGTGTCTTCTCTCCGGATGTCATATTAGGGTTCCGTAGCAAGAAAATAAAAAGGAACCTCTAGGTGCGACTGTCTCCCTGTTTGTCCTACTGTTATACAGCGTTAAATCTAGGAAATTCGTAAGCTATCTTTGCCGTGCAAAAATTTCGAGATTTTCGTGAAAGATATAAATGAACATAATTATTACGAGAAAATTATGACTTTAATTATAATAGAATGGAATAAAACTTTATTCAGCATAACGCATTATAACAGATTCACGATATATTTATCTGGTTTATTTGTTTTTAATATCCATATTTTTTTAATAACGCAGTGTACGGTTATGTTGCACCTAATTTGTATATGATACCATAGAAACCGAACTTGGCCAGTTTTTTGTTTCTCGCTGATTATGATGATCCGTAACGACCGGTACTTTCTCCAGGTGTGCAACGTCGCGTTCAGCTACAAGGTGAACCTGAACAACCACGTGTACAAGGTGCACGGCATCAATCTGAAGTTCAAGTCCATCCACACGGTGACAGAGGACGTGTTGCGGCGCGAGATGGGGCTGGCGAGCGAGGCGCGCGTGGCCATCGCGCACATCCTGCCGTCGCTGCACGACGAGCACGCCCCGCTCGCCCCGCACGCCCCGCACGCCCCGCACGCCCCGCACACGCCGCCCGCCACCGCGCATGAGGTCGTACATCACGCCGATTACGCGCATTAGGACGTAGTGTCACAGTACAATAAAGAGTACTACGTACAGTATGGACCCTCCCTGAAAGTGCCGCCCACCCGCGCTCGGTTACCTCGCAGTTACCGGCTGAGGTAACTGAACTGTGAACGGGAAGAGCGCGGGTGGGCGGAGCTTGCGGGCGGCGGCGGCAGGGAGTGTCCACAGTGTGGTAGTGTAGTACATTTAAGAACCTTCTATTCAAAAATACGCGCGTTTGACTGTTGAGAATGTTTTCTGTGAATACGTCTGCGGTGCTAAATATCCGAAATGAAGCGGCGAGGTTTACGTGCTATTTGTGACTAGAGAGCCTCGGTAATCGAGCTCCCGTTTTCTCGCCGATCGCACTGGTTTAAAACTTCAGTATTGCTGTGAACTCTATATGATTGGGGGAGTAATTGTTTAGGGAAATTATAACTTTATATCCTACGGCTCAGTACTGGATTGCGCGATGATGACGAATATGGTGTATTTATCGTTAAGAATTGTATTAAAGTTACTGTAATTTTTTAAATTATGTTTGATTCTAGTTTTATCATATCGACTCATGTCCCTCATATCTGCTAGACAGAGACAACCGGACACCATGTACACCACCTTCGACGCCCACATGCTTAAAAGATAAGGCTAGGTGGGAATCCTTTTTAACACGCCTTTATTAGGTCGACCTGTATGTAACTATGTAATGGAATCTAATGTAACAAATGTAACCATCTTCCAAGGATCGTAGCGTCATGAAAATTGGCAGCTGAAGTTCAGGCCCCCATTTCATAAACGTGACGGTGACAATTGACAACGACAATTCGACGTACATTCCTGAGGCGCCGAGTAAGTGTAAGCCTGGCATCATGATGGAGAAGTAATGTATGCCGAATTGTCGTTGTCAACTGTCACCTGTCACGTTTATGAAATAGGGGCCTGATGACAATACAATAATATGGTACTGTCGAACTGATCTGATGATGGAGCCGGAAGATATGAACTGGAACTTCACGATGGAACATCGTGTCATAGCTGTGTTTGGATTTGTTAGAAAAGTCTTGTTAAGCGTGTTTGTCTAGTGTTTTTTAAAGTATTAATTTATTATAGGCCATTTCCACTTAGCTTTGTACCTGACAAACAATACTCATTATTGGTGTTATTAAGTGCGGACGAAACTGCTACTCTAAAATGGAAGGCATTATTAGTGCAAACAACTTTCACACTAAAAGCTTCTTTAACCCTTTGAGCGACAAAAACGGCTAATCACGTCAACAGTAAATTGTGCTTCAGACGCCACGAGGTCATTAGTCGCTATGCGGTCATACAATTGGTTGATTGGTTAGTGCATGGCGCATGGTTTCCCGTCGATACGCTGGGCGCTCAAAACGTTAAAGCGAATACAATAATGTTTATACACAGGGTGCATAGATGATGGATGTCACTTTGTATTTAAAACAGCAGTGAAGTACGCATGGAAGCCACACCACAAAGTCAACCTTTGTCCGCCACAGTCGGCAAATCACGTCTTCGAATTTGTGCCACTGACGCCAGCATTCGGCATATGCTAACCAAATTTCATGGTTTAAAGACTTCGAATATAATATTAATACCCCTTTCTGTAATCACTATTTTATTTTTGAAGGTTATTTTATTGCGTCTGAATTACTTTGCTGCTTGGCACTCAAAAGGTTAAATTACATTAGAGGTGCTCATGTCATAAAACCGAGTACTGCTCGACATGTTTCCGTCCATGCCGAGGACCTTAACTCAGAAACATGAGTGGACTGCGACGCTGGCCTCGCACTGCGCGCTTAGACTCTGACAGCCCGGCTACTCGGAGCAGGTAATCAACCCTACTATTGACAACAAAAATGAGGGTAGTATTTCGGCCGTGCCTGCGCCTGCTCTCAGTAGCTGGACTGTCGGAGCCTTTAGCGTGCAGTGCGAGAAGGGCAGCGTCGGGGTCAACTCGTGTCTCACGACTAAGGTCCTCGGTATCCGAAACAGTATTATACTTTTATGAGGCGAGTAACCGCTAAGGCTTTATTCGCACGAGAGTTTAAAAAGCATCGTATTGAATCAGTCATACAGTTTTGTACGCACACTTCGATTTAACGCTCAACGTCGAAAATCCAACAGTGCTCGATAAAAAAAGCGCCGCGCTTTAAAACCTTTCGTGTGAATAAATACATGGGTATCAGTTTGTGTCATAGAAACGTTTTCATAGCGCCCGTTGAAAAAGTGATTGTGCTTATGAAGCCTAAATGTAATTTAAATAGTCAAAGTACCATACATTGAGTTTATTGGCTGCGTCTTCTAATCTAACATAATCACCATTTTGTCAGGTTATAGGGGAACACTACATTAACTTCTCGAATCTTTTGCACTCATTTGATCAGGTTATAAAAATACCAAGAAAACTGTACATTTTATTGATCTGTAATAGTTAGTTGTGTTGAGTACGTTATCTTAGTTGCGGCGTGCGGCGTAGACCCTGGACGGTCAGTTGGAGACGTAGCTGCTGGCGCACAGGCAGCCAGTAACCACGGGCACCACCTTCGGCACCCACTTGCGCTTCAGCTCGTTGGGCATGGCCTTGTACAGCTCACCGGCGCTCTCCCTCTCGTCTTGGCTGTAGGTTTTCTTTAGAACCGTTAGCTGAAATTAACGAAACCCTCAGTTCCACTTCCAGATAACGCATTTCCCGGGTTCTATTTTCTTTATTTTTCCAAAAACATCATGTTCCTGCCGTTCTTATACCAAAAAAGGAGGAAGCTCGAGCTTCTTCCATGGTTTATAATCCCAGTCAGGACAATCGTTTGTGCAGACATTTCATTTTTACAACTTTATAATAGTATAGATTATGCGTATAGTTTGGGACTAGGTAGATTTGTGTAAGATTGTCCCTGATATTTACTTATTTTATACTATAGGGTACTAAGCGACGATGTACACAATACTCATATAGATAAATATATAGAAAACTTCCAAGACCCAGGAACAAATATTCGTGCTTATTACGCAAACATTTGCCCTGGCCGGGATTCGAACCTGGGACCGCCAGCTTTGTAGGCGTAGTCAGTCTAGTCACTGGTGTAGTAGACATTAGTGATGAACAGTGCCTTAGGCGCGCGAACCGGATCAACTTTCACCTGAAGTCCTGGCTGCGTAGTAGCGTAAGTAATGAACTTGGACGACACCTTGTCTGCTGTGGCCGTTGTCGTTGTGCTAGGCGGTAGGTCGCCGGCGTTCCTTGGCACCGCGTGTGGGGGCTGCCACGTACGAGTGCATGGAGCAGCGATAGTGTACCTAGTCTATGACACTATATCGTATAATAAGTCGACCTATTCTAGATTCTATCGTGCAGTATGGCTAGTGATTCCGCGCTGGGCGTCCCCGCTATAGTCATGTCCTGTGTCGTCGTTACCGTCGGTGTCGGACGAGTCATTAGGGAACCATTCCTTAATGGTCGCCGTGATTTCATCGTCCGGGTCGGTCAGTAAATGTCTAGGTCGTTTAGTATGTCCGAGCCCTTTTAAAGGCGCGGACATCTGGTACACTTCTGGTCAGGTAGTGTTCTGAGTCTGTCGGAAAGTTCGTACTGGCTGCATTCTTAATGAGTTTACCGTTTTGGTTACCAGTTGGCGCCACTGGCGAGTGAAGACCAGAAAATATCGCGACGAAAACCCCGCAAACAGCAATATAGCAGCACTGTATTTGATTTTTAGACTCAGTACACATCACGTCTCTAGTGGCAAATTGCAGCGTGGATAAGCCACATTCAAGCGGTTACTACTACTCACATTGTATATTATTTTCTGGCAGCGGTAGGGCCGTGCGCACCTGCTCTCGTCGCACGTCAAGTTCCGGACATCGTCCGGGTATACAACGTCAGTGCCCCACACTTCGCTCAGATTTACGTTCTTGCTGACATCCTGAAATCAGGGCTTGTAAGCGGTTACAAATAAACCGGTATTTATTTAGGTTAAGCCGGTTAATTATTTAGGTTACATTCGAATGAATTGATTTGGGAACGTCATCAGTGGAGGAAGCGGTCTCTAACCGGTTAATGGATTTCTTTTCCGGTTTGGGCTTTAAGATATTAATCGGTTAATCAGAGCGGTTTTTTTGCGAGCGTAACCTTTATTATGGGTTAGGCTCCTCAAAGTGTGGTTCTAACCGGTACGGTAAATAAACCGGTTTTTTAGCCCTGCCTGAAATTATTTACATTGTTAGCTTAGAAACATATTTGTGTCAAAGATTGGGGCGAATAGACCCGCTGTAAACAAGAGCAAAGATAATTTCAGACAAAGTGTTTACACTTTGTTTTTCTCTGTTTCTAGGAACGAAACGAGCACAATACATATAGGCAGATAAAATAGCTCAAAACTATAAGGTACTACTTACGTTACGTTCACAGTTACACGGAACATCTGATATTGCTTGCTGCAAGTTATAAAATAAGGTAAATATAATCATGATTATACAATAAAAATCATTATAACTACGAGTCGTAGTACGTCTACACAACTGTACTCAGCTAACAGAGTAAGGAGTTTGTACTATAGCTTGACAAGTTCTTTTGTGACACTCCCATGGTCTGCGGGGACGGGTATGAAGTGTGCGGGCGGCAGGGACATCATGCTCCGCCGCGCGCACACTTCATACCCGTCCCCGCTGTCTTTCACCTCCCGTCGCCCGCAGACTACGGATGTGTCACGAAAGAACTTGTCAAGCTATAAGGTACTTGCGCCCAAGATTGCCTGGTTCTTAAGATGGCCCACTATCAATTATTTTGTAATTTTTAAAGTTCGAATCAGTTTAAATTTCATGAAGAATTTGCAGTTTTATCTATGCTACTAATACCATGGATAAAACTGCAACTTTACATCGAAGCCAAGGAAGTTAAACTAAAGCACAAGATGAAAGTGGGCCATCATTTTTAAAGAACCGGGCCATCTTGGGCGTAAGTACCTTACACACATTGATTTATATATTAATCGCGTACCTACACAACACAATACCATAAAGGCAATTCTCCAAAAGCATATTTTTTTTCCAGTTTTGTTTCCGAAAAGTACTTTTCGCTGAAGGAACTTTTTTATTATAATCCATGAACTGACCTTATATAAGTATTTGCCTATTTTCTATAAGTACCTGTACCTTTATCAACTACATCAAAATTTTCCTTCAGAGCGGCACGTTAAGAGCCCTTCGGAAGAACATTTTTTCGGAATAGGGTAGTTGAGTTGAATCAAATCAGTTCCGTTTAAAACGCTCAGAATAAGTCTTAAGTTTGAAAGGAAAAAAGGTTTATGGCGTCATAAACGGTAAAATTGTCTCCTTGCCTTTTAGTTTTTGATCATTTTAAAATCGCCAGAAGCGTAAAGTAAGTAAGTATTCATGGATGTTTTCAGAAAAAGCATTAAACTGTACCTAAGCGCGACATAATTTACGTTGGGTACCCAATTATTTAATTCGGCAAAAAGTATATACCGAAATGTTTGAGTGGCATCTGCTGTAGTTTGAAGCGTTTTGAGTTTGATTGTACCCACTTACATTTGTGTGTTTTTCCAACTTGATGTTGCCCCGTTTCCTCGTCCTGGTCTCGACGGAGTTGTCGAGCAGTATGATGTCGTTCCTGATCATGTTGGCGTAGTCCACGATGAACTCGGGCAGCGGGCCCTCGCCGGGCGGCGGGACCTCGTACTTGGGCCCGTAGTCATCCGACTGGTCGTCCTCGAACCCTAGAAGAGTACACACACAAGTTATTATTTCTTTTAACCGGACCCGAACAGTTCGGAGAAATCCTGAATTGTAGGAGTCACGAAATAATTTGGTCGTAAGACTGTTGCTGTTTTCGTGTCCGTTCAAGTCAAAGTTAAAACAAAGAGAGTATTAAAATAAAACAATTTAACGGATTATATTGCGTATATTATCTCATTTTAGTTCCCGACGTTTCGGAAGCTTTCCAGCTTTCCATGGTCACGAGTGAACTGCAAACCACCCGTGAAAATGAGATAATATACGCGATATAATCCGTTAAATTGTTTTATTTCAATGAGTAATAATCGCGGAAACAGAAGAAAATATTAAAGAGAGTATTAATTTACCGTGTATTGCGGCATATGCGTCTCTTTCTGTTTATTATAATAACTGTTTTAATAATAATAATAATAATAAGTACTTTTTATTGCACACCAAAAGAAAATAACATCCGACACGTAAATCTAATCCTCTGACTATTTCCTAAGTAGGTAGCTAATTTAAGCCTGCCACATAGAGGTAAAGTCGCAAGTAAAAATTAATGACTTTATCGTCAATTTATAAGTCGTAACTTGGAATGTAACCCCCGGAGGTACTTGCCTAGAACGTAGTTGTGCCTAAGGTCTGTACGGCGGTTCTCAACCATGTACTCGTTGACGTCGGCGGTCCTCTTCGCGGAGGCCTTCGGGAGCAACGTTTGGAGCGCGATGAACAAGCCGACACATACGAACACGCATGCGCATGTTTTTGAGACCTGTAATAAAGCAGTTATGTTTTTTTTTATTATTAGGTAGGTGAAACTATGTAGGGGAATCCATTCGCGAACCGTCATAGAACTCCGTCGCAATAACATAACTTGTCGCTCGAGCTTCAATGACGGTTGCTCGTCATTGCTGTTGCTCCCTTACGGTAACTACTTTTTGGCATCTACCAATCATTTATTTATAACAAAAATTGGCCGCAGCTACGGAACTTAGAGCTTTATTTCAGAAAATATAGTAGAGACAGACTTAAAAAAATTAAGGTAAGTAGTTACATAATCGTGTCGTGGTATAGACCTATATTTTTCTTACGAAATATAAAAGATTTTAAGTTGAAGCTAGTCACGGCAATAATAATAATAATTTAGTTAGACTAGTTTAATTTTACAATCCCCTATTGAATGTTGGGTTACCCTATATTCGTTAAAGAAGAAAAACTAAGTATATTATGAAATCTGACTTACCATCGTATCTGCTTTCTCCGAAAGCTGTAGATGTACTGGGACTCGGCGTTTCCGTTACCTTCTTTATATACGGCTAAATGATTGACGGCTTTAATAAAGGATCCATTAGCAGTGCCTTCGACGTGTGCTGGGATCTCCCCTCGCACGCGGCAGGAGTCGAACTCGGGACAACAATGCCGCCGTAACCCGACGCTAAAGAGGGTGTCATAGTTGTTTGTTACAATTGTAGGTGTCGCCTTTGTCTCGCCTGTCAGCTCACCCTTCTAGTTTATTAGCTTTTATTTAGTTTGACCTGTCGGGTGTGAAATCAAATCTTTCAATTCGCCGCCCACTCCTATCGACTTTTTGGGCAACTATGTACGTATCGGTACGTAGTAGCGATGGGCGACTTTGAATGATTCTAGTCGAATCGTTCGATTTTTAAGTTTCAGTTCATTCGAATGAAGTCGAAACTCAGAACTGACTGTAGTGATTAGTACAATACTATTTTGTTATTCAAATGTTAAAATGAATAGTAACTAGTTATTCGATTTCTTAAATCATTCAAAGTTACCCATCGCTAGTACGTAGATCCGTTGAGTGGCACGGCCGATGTATTTTAGGTAAAAACATCTCGCAAAGTAGGCACCTGACGGAATTTCGATATGACATGTACAAACGTTTATCCTACTACTAAAAGTACTCAGGGGTTTTCTTAAATTTTTGTTTCTTTTTGTTTTTATTTTATTTTACCGCAGGATTCGTCAATATAAAGCAATGGCACAAAATATTATCCATTTCATATTTTTCTTAAATAGTTTTCAAAGTGGCCATTATTTTATACAGAACTAGAAACTCTTTTATAGTTTCGCTACTTGCCAAAGTTTACACTAGACACTCTATTAAAATTTCAGGTTGATTGATGCGATGAGGGGCAGGCCTCTATTGGCGAGACGCGACGTAATCTTGTTTGGACGCTTTTATAATTGGGAGTTTCACGTCACGTTTTTACCGTCACGATAAAGCAGGAGACTTAAGACGTTCCCTGTCCGGGTGTCCATGGTGGGTCGCGCAAATGCTTGTCAGGAGTCCACGCCTCCACTGTGGAGTTATTTCTCGATACTGGCTGCACATTAGGCCTTATGACATTGTCAAATTGTTTGGTACGGGAACAGTGAACGTGTTAAATTTATGAAATTATGAAAGTATACGCAATCACTTTTATTTCCTTCCACGGTACGGCATTACCGACTGACGATAAAAACGTAACGTACATACAACCTACTTTATAGCAGATAGCTTAATGCAGGTACTTCATACTTGCATATTTACCCTAGCTACAGTTAGCGTCCTAAACATGCACGTAAGTAGGTATACAATGTGTGTACTTAGTCCGATTTTCTCATTCAACATATCTCCTCTCCACTACGCTATCTATCTTATCTCAAAAGATCTACTATAAAATTAAACGCATTTACTTTAAACAAAACGTTTATTAAAACATAAAAACCTTTTTTTTTTCTAGTAATTACACTAGGACCGTCCAATTATTTACCTATAGGTAGATCATCATCATCATCATCCAAAACACATCCACTGCTGGACATAGGCCTCCCAAACCACGACCGGTCCTGCGCGGCGACATTCAAAAAACAGGTCTGCGAGGCAGTGGCTGCGGATGTTTTCTGACAGTATTGATGGCCAGTTCGTACGCATCATCAGCTCGCGCGTGATGTTCATAACGTGACGCCCCGCTTTTAAGCTGTCCCCTGCAAGGGCATATAAGTCCCGCTTAAACGACAATTAATTCATACATACACTTTAATGAAATATAAGGGGAACCTATATCAACCGACCAAAAAAAATCATAATTGGGATGTTGACTGTACTCAAATCTTAATTAAATTTTGATGCGAAATGGTAGTTTCCATGATAGAAACCCTAAAAAAAATCGAGTTCGATACCTTACGTGTACCTTAGTAAAGGCTCATAAAACGCCTTTAAAGTTGGGTCGCAAAGTTCATTTTTGAAGTATGAAAACAATAAATAACTAATAATACCATTGAATAAACCATGAAATATATAGTAACTTTTCTTATCAAACCGTATCGATAAATGCAAGTTTTAACATAGCTGCAGAACAAAGTTCTTATTTTCCCTATACAAGATACAAGCGTGTGACGTCACATGCTTGTAGGTTTTAGTATGAAGCAATTTTTGGGAACGTCTAAAAATGTGCTTTTAACGTCGTTGTATCTAGGGGAGTTTTTATGATAGTGGAGTAGTTTTTTACCTATATTTTTATTATTGAAACGTCGTTATATAACATAGGTACCATAAAAAAAAGTCAAATAGCCTATTATGTATGTCTCTTACAAATATTTGTTGGATTGTAATGTTTCTTAGATAGGACCCTGGAGTTTCTCTACGGGATGCCAGATCTCAGCGCCACTGTTACCGGTCACGTTTTTAGAATTCCGTACCAAAAACGTAAAAAAGGAACCCCTATGATGCGACCCCGTCCGAGCCAGCTCTATATCTTAGGAACTGCTCATGCTATCTATTTGAAAGTTAGAGTAGTCATTAAGATGACTAGCCTAAAGTATATCGCAAATGAGAAATAAAAAAAATAGATTGAAATTTGTATTTCTTACTAAAAACTACCAATATGAAGGCTAGAATTTCAAAATTTAGATACTAGGTAGGGAAGACACGTTTGGCTCAGTGGGTTGAACAACGGCCGACGAAGCCTTATTTGTATCATTTGCCCGATCAGATCTTCGTCCCGTGGCATGATCGCGTGTCACGTACACGCGTTTAGACGTTGCGCCGATCCGATCGCTCGAAATCCATGTTGCTACGCGTATCACACAATTAGATCGGACAAGCGGGGCGTAATCGCCGCGCCGACAGTGAGCGTCCAAGCAGCGCGATACGCAGTCATGTCACGCCACGGTGATCTGATACGAGCATGATACAAGTGTGGACGCACCTTAAGAATGTCCCCGATATTTTATTATTATTATAGTATTATTAGTTCGAGTGTTATTCAGCCTCGCCTCATGTGGGCCGGCTGACGGTACCTCGTCGACGGCGGCCTCAGGAGTGCGGATGGAGCGCGCGCGGGTCCTTGCGGAAGGTGCGCAGCGCCAGCTCGTAGGCCAGCGCGCCCTGGCGGCCCGCGAAGGGCGGCGGCGGCTCGGCGCCGGGCCGGGCTGCGCGCTAGTGAGCCTCGCCTCATGTGGGCCGGCTGACGGTACCTCGTCGACGGCGGCCTCAGGAGTGCGGATGGAGCGCGCGCGGGTCCTTGCGGAAGGTGCGCAGCGCCAGCTCGTAGGCCAGCGCGCCCTGGCGGCCCGCGAAGGGCGGCGGCGGCTCGGCGCCGGGCCGGGCTGCGCGCTAGTGAGCCTCGCCTCATGTGGGCCGGCTGACGGTACCTCGTCGACGGCGGCCTCAGGAGTGCGGATGGAGCGCGCGCGGGTCCTTGCGGAAGGTGCGCAGCGCCAGCTCGTAGGCCAGCGCGCCCTGGCGGCCCGCGAAGGGCGGCGGCGGCTCGGCGCCGGGCCGGGCTGCGCGCTAGTGAGCCTCGCCTCATGTGGGCCGGCTGACGGTACCTCGTCGACGGCGGCCTCAGGAGTGCGGATGGAGCGCGCGCGGGTCCTTGCGGAAGGTGCGCAGCGCCAGCTCGTAGGCCAGCGCGCCCTGGCGGCCCGCGAAGGGCGGCGGCGGCTCGGCGCCGGGCCGGGCTCCGCGCGCACGCTCCATGAGCTCGCGCATGACCGCGCGCTCGCGCGCCAGCACCTCCGCGTTCATGACGCTCACGGAGCGCCGCTTCAGGAAGATGCCGTGCTTCTTCAGGCAGTGCCGGTTGAAGTCGTGCTTGTAGCTGTACGGCTGCGAGCACAGCTGGAAAGTGCGAGTTCATTTAACGCGTGTCTACACTGATATCACTCCGAGACCGCTTTACGTTTACGATGACGACGAAAATTTAATAAGTAATTGCTTTGTGTATTAATTTCGCGCGAAGTACGTGTAACTGTTCCTATAAAAAAATAGGTTTAGTGTATTTGAAACCATTAAGTCCCCGATGTGTTTCTTTATGGGGCTAAATGTGAGGGTTAGGCTCAAAAATATTTGACTGATATTATTGCCAAATAGCAAACGAGGCAAAAGCATCTATACTATTCTAAAGTTGTAACAATGAAAAGTCTGTACATTGAAGATATTTTCAAAAAGTGTGCCGGTGCGCACGCGCACAGATGACGCATCACCCACCTCGCAGTTGTAGGGCCGCTCGCCGGTGTGCACGCGCAGGTGGTGCTGCAGCCCGTACGTGGAGAAGAAGGACATGTTGCAGAGCTCGCACGCGTGCGACTTGTTCGCCGAGTTGTGCGTGCGCACGTGCCGGCTCAGCTGGTGCGCCTGCACAGATTATAAACTTACTCTGTGACAGATTTATTTTCATTACGTCACACCTAGCCATAATCGCGTGCGGTAAGAATGAAAGCCCTCTATCGCATATTTACAAGCCTCGCCTGCAGCTCGGGTCACAATACCTGCGATTTCGGGCTTACTTTCTTTTACAGCCATTGGTAAGTAATGTACTATTAACTCCTACGCTATACTTTCTAATGTAGTTTACTAATTCAATGTATTAAATGTATGGGAACAACAAACCAATAAAAAATATATCTAGTCTTATATGATTATGATACATTCGGGTATGTTATTTAAAGTTTACTACCCTCCTACTCCATCCTTCTGACGCTTCCCCGCTCGTTGTCCCCACTAAACAGATTTCAAATATTTTTGGTACAATTTCATTCTTTAATTTGGAACCGACTTAAGGTTGACAGCCCTGTTATATCGTATAGGAATTCAACAATATTTTTGCGAAATGGGTGCCAAATTAAAGAACGCGACCGTACACGGGTAGCTGAGTATCCACAGATGGTTTCAGGATACTCTTTACCCAACTACGCCGAAGAAAAAAATTACATACGATACGAGTAAATAAAATTGTATGATTTAGTTTTTTGAGATTCACTTTTAGTCACAGATTACCGAAATCAAGTCAGTCAGTCGGCCTTACATTCTAAAAAGCTTCAGTTTTAGTGACAAACTTCTTTGTTCTTGATAAAAAGGATTATCGAGTCAATATGGCAGAAAATTTAACTTAGTTCAGTCCAGTGATAAAAATAATAAGGCCGCATGGCAGCTTTAGCGTGCTGTTCGTGAGTAGTAACACCAAGGACCTGGTTGCTCCGTGGAGATCCGATTTTGGGATACCCAGTTCTGGCTTGCCTTAATTGGCTGGTCAGGGTGGAGTCACAAGAATTTTAACTCGAGGGTGGAAGTGAAATTTGCGTAAGCGCGAGTTGGTGCAGCGGCGGCATTTTCTGCGCAGAAAGCGGTGTACACCTCACAACACCCTAGCCAACCGCAGGGCAGCTCCTGGCGAGCTGTTGGTGAGTGGCGACACCACGGACCCTTAGACTTCCGAGATATCTTTATGGACCCCACCTACTGCTTGCCTTCATTGGCCGGTCAGAGTGAAGCCGCAAGAGCTATGGCGGGAGGGTTCATGCGGAACGTAAGTGGCGAGTTGGCTTCGGTAGAAAGTCCATCGACACCTCTCCACCTTTAGCCCTCCACACCGATGTTGCCCTGAGGCCACTATATGTGTCGCTATTTACGGGGGCTCATCTAGTGGGGGGCAAGTCATCTATACTATTATAAAGATGTAAAAATTAAATGTTTGTATGTGTCGTTGTAGCTTCATCACGCTAATTCGGCTAAACCGATTTCAACTATTTTTGGTACACGGGTAGCTGGGTATCTCCTGATGGTCCTTTTCTCCTCCACGAACAAAGTTGCGGGCGCTTTTTAGTAGTTTATATGCTCGCTGGGTTGCAGTGTAAAATGCTTAAGTCGCGAGTTGGCACAGTGACTGTTTTAGTCGCTGGGTAGAAAGCGGTGCACACGTCCGTGTAGCCCTCTTGCCGCCAGAGTCGGCGGCCGTTTAGTGGGCCCACCAGTACACAGCCAGTCACCGCCTACCAGTATCAATTTGTTGTGAGATGTTGTTTTGGCAGGTGTCTGGTAATCTCATCCCATAGCCCATACACCCGGTCCACTTAATATTCACCCCATAGAACCAGGTTATATTTTGTTTCTTTTAATTCCCATAGTCCTACACCGTGCGGGAATTGTCCGTGTCTGCATTTACATAACCCAGAGAGGAAGTCGCGACTGGTGCTCCATCGCAAATTAAATTAAATATCTCGAAAAGGCCTTTGTTCTGTTGCCTTGGGTCCCAGACATGCCTTCCAAATGGCCCGAATTCCAAGTTCCTCTCTGTGCGGCCCTAACCACCGGTAGCTTGAGCCCCGCCCCGCTGCCGGCGGCACCCTAGATTAGGTTTATTATAATGTATTTATATTTTGTATTTGCTTTTTGTATTTTACTTTATGTATATTGTAAACTAGAAGGTGCCCGCAACTTCGTTCGCGGAGGAGAAAAGTCATAACCCCTCTTTTTTCTGCAGCGTAGTCGGGTAAAAAGTATCCTATAACCATCTGGAGATATCCAGCTACCCGTGTACCAAAAATAGTTGAAATCGGTTTAGCCGATTTGGCGTGATGAAGCCACAACGACACATGCAAACATACAAAACACCAAAAAAAAAAATTTTCGATTCAGTGACCTCCAAATAGTCCATTACAATCATTTTTTTGAAAATATCTTCAATGTACAGACATTTCATGTTTACAACTTTATAATAGTAGAGATGAATAACAAAATAAATTTATTCACGTTTTGTAAAGGTACATAATTGGGTTTTGTCTTATATGGTGAGGTACCAGTGGTGTGGCGTCCATATAAGCCGAATCCCACCGGGTTGCCCATGGAAAGGTTTATAACCACCTTTTTCTTTAAATATGAGTAAATGAATACGCTTCGGCTTCCCTTGTATTTTTTCTGACGCCACGCCTACCAGTAGTATGTACAACAATGAAAGGGAAATTGGTTCACCTAATTTTTGTACCAAGAGCTCACAAGGACAATTGGTCACCGACTTTCTGTTATTCTGCCACCCCCCTTATTCACTCAGTAGCTGTGGCGTACGGTCCATATAGCCACAGAGAAACTGCTTACCCTGAAGCCCTGAACGACCATAGCTTCATATACGACGAGCTTCATATTTGACGACCGGTTTGGCTCAGTGGGAGTAACATTGCCTGCGAAGCTGAGGTCCTGGGTTCAAATCCCGGTAAAGGCAAATATTTGTGTGATCAGCATAAATATTTGTTCGTGAGTCTTGGATGTTTTCTATGTATATAAGTAATATATCTATTAAATATATCGTCGTCTAGTACCCATAACAAACGCCTTATTGAGTTTACTATGGGACTAGTTCGATTTGTGTAAAATTGTCCTGTAATATTTATTTATTATAGGCACAGAAAAACTGGCTATTTTGACCAAAAACTCTGAGCACGCTACTGCCCAGTAGCGGTTGAGGTACAGATTTTACATTTGCTGGGTAATAATGAATTAAAATCTTACCCTCTTATACGATTTGCTGCAGGTTTCACATACGAATCTCCTAGTCTCATCATGACTCTTCTTGTGCCTGGAACAGATGGAACTTTCTACAAAAAGAAAACATTAGTACCAAATTCGCAAAGCAAAAAAGGCGACACACTGGCCCTGGGTTATATACGCGAACCATTACAGGCCACATTGGACCCCCTAATAACTTAAAATGTATTTGATCTTCACACTTGCAATTTGGCGTGCCTTGTAACCTTAGACCTTCTAATAACCGAATCCTAAATTGTAATAAAAAACCTCTTCGGTAAGAGGTTCACGTGATTTTGACGTCCGAAAATCACAATTTTTATCACTGACTGACTTATTCATCAAAATGTTTGACTACTTTTTGGGTGACTTAGAAGGTTGAAATTTGGTGTAGAGGTAGGTTATTGTATGGATAACTAGAAAAAAATAGAAGTCATCACCAGGGTTCGGATATTCGGTGAGATATTAACCTAAAGTTGCCAAAAACCCGCCAAAGTTGGGCGAATCATCAGCTCCTTAATTGAATTATTTAATACCTAATATAAGTTCCAGGATTGTGTAAAACGACACGAACATGTTTAGTTTATGGCTATTTATGACTATTTCGGTAAGCACGTACGTTGTTAAGCAAATGTAGGTAATGTATGTTAGTATTTGTCGTAACCGCGGTGTGAATTGATTTAATTTCAAGGTATATATAACATAAGATAATAATAAAACATGCGTTAAGGAGGTCTTGTTACTTTTAGAAATCCCGGGAAGTTTATTAGGGAAATTTCATTGAGTCCGTCTCCATACCGTTCAACATAGACGCCGCCGCCAAACTTTAAGTAACTACATCACCGAATATTCGAACCCTGATCATCACATACCTACCTACATGACAAAAAAAAGTGATACCTATCCCATCAAAAACATAGGTGTGAAAGAAGACCAAGTTCGTTAACAGTATCGCTTATAAAAGAAGTAAGATTTAACTGGAAACCAATTTCTTTCTAAGCTCCTTAACATAGCTCGTGCCGTGTATAACGTTCTTCAATTGATTAAAATGATTTGTTACATTATTATCTACTCAATAGTGCGACTCGGCAACTTTTCTATTATTCAAATAAATAAGTATAAAAGGTTCCTAGGGGCGACGGTGATCGCTTGCCATTCACAAGCGAGAATGCCATTCGCGGCTCTTGGAATAGGGTTGGGCTGCGGTGTACAAGGCACAAGGAGTGTGGAGGTAGGTTGAACCGGTTCAACCTGACTTAAGGCGTGGGAGAGAGAGCGAAAGAATCGTTCGTCGGGGAGAGAATGGGACTATGTACTTATACTCAACGCAAAACAAATTGGCGACCGAGATCATGATGCTATCTCTTCCACACATGGTAAGATCAAGCAAGCGTGAACAAGATAGCATTATGCTCTCGGTCGCCAGTTGGTTTTTCGCTGAGTATAGTCGCTTCGGAAACGCAAGGTCAGTTTTCTGTCAGTCCACAGTCATCCCTGCTCACCCAAGGTATGGGTTGGTTAAATAGCCTAACGGGCTTCAACTTTACAGCAGTGGCACAGGATTTTGGCTAAGGTAGGCAGCCGTTTTTCTGTGCCTATATGGAGCCATGGTCGTTCAGGGCTTCAGGGTAGGCAGTTTTTCTGTGCCTATATGGAGCAATGGTCGTTCATGTCCCGCGCCTCGCTCCTTGAGAGCGAGGCGCCAATTCAACAACTCTAAAATGGTCAGCTCATGACCAAGAGACAAAAAGACCAATAAAATAATAAATAAAAATCGTTCAGGGTAGGCAGTGCCTTTGTGCCTAATGCCTATGTGGGTTGCACGGTTCACTGCCGTTTCACCAAATGATTTTTTGGCAAATGGTTAATTAATTAATCCCAACCCTCGATTTTCTCTCCAACCATATTGTTTACAGAACTTTCATAAAACAAAGCTAACCTAACCCACCGCATTATATAAAACAATAAGAAAATACACTGTAAAATAATGTTGGTTTCGGAGAAAATCGACGGTTGGGAAATGAAACATTTGCCAATAATGAAATTGTGAAACGGCAGGACACCGGGCTGCACGCCACTAGGCGGGTCCACACTGAGCGAGCAGCCTCGGCCTCCGCACGCGGTATGCGCCGTACGCTCGCTCGGAGTGGACGCGGCGGGCACATGCTGAGCCTCGGGCGAGCGCGCGCGCGGCCGAGCCAAGCGGTGTCGGTTTTTTGATTTGCTCAAAGGTGCCTCAGGCGTTTGCCTCGCGCAGTGTGGACGCCACGTTTGATTTGTGCCGCGCTTGTTCAATCTGAGCAAATATGGCTCGGGCTGTTCGGGCGAGGCAGCCTCGCTGAGTAAGATTTTCCGAACGAGCATACCTCGGGCGAGGCATGCCGCGCGCGGCGGGCGTCGGCCGAGGCTGCTCGCTCAGTGTGGACCCGCCTAGTGGCGTGCAGCCCGGTGTCCTGCCGTTTCACAACCTATTAGCTTACAGTAAGGTGGAAGCTGACTGTGATAGTTATTCTTATCTTATATAGAAGCGTGTTGCTTACGAATGGAGGGAATCCGCGGTGTAGAAGGCAGCAACGCACTGGTCGCACTTGAAGGAGCGCACTCCATGCGTGAGCACATGCTTCAGCAGTGCGGCGCGGTGGTGGAACATCCGCCCGCACTCCTCCTTGTCGCACTTGTGCCGGGGCTCACTATGTAGAATGAGATGGCTGCTCAAACTCTTCGTTATTTTGCCGCAGTATGGACACATTTCCTCTTTCGATTCGTATTTATATTTCTTTTTCTCCCTCGGTTTGTCCTTGCTTTCGTAAGTAGCCATTACTCTGAGGTCGTCTATCCAAGTCGGTTTTATGCAGACTCTCTTGATAGTGGCATCAGTTTTGGCATTCGCATTTTTGGTTGACTTAGACACTAAAATATAAAACGTTGCATCAGATAAATGGACATTTTTAAAATATTACCTACAGACATATTAAAAGGATTGAATGTACACTTACTTTTGAGCTTTTTCTTTTTCTTGTGTTTTTTGCCATACTTCTTATCCAAGTCACACGGCGGTATGTACTCGTCGGAATCCGATTCCGGTCCGTGCTGGGCTGCGTCGAAATCCTGAAATTATATAGTTTATATAAAGAAGAATACAGTCACACAAGAATACAGCCAAGGATGAGAAATATAAGGACCAACATCTTAGCATACAGCATCCACAGTCAAAAACAATTAGCCTGCAAATGCTACAACACTTCAAACACAGTCGCAATAAAATACTAGCAATGCTAAATATTAACAAATATATATGTTGCAAATCACAACAAATAGATGGTGTGTAAATTAAACAGAAACTATACAGTATTTTTAGAATGTAACCTATTTATTTTTAGGACAAATAATTTACATTATTGCAAGACTACACCAAAGATTACAAAACAGAATTACTTGATCATAGTCATCCTCCAAATCCCCTTTGATTGTGTCAAGAAAGTCCATCACTGACATGGGCTGATTCTCTATCTCCACCTCCACAGGAATAGGCTCAATCTTCTTGATAGTAGTGTCCTTATAACATATGGAGTCTTCAGCACTGCGTAGATTCATCTTTATATCTTCATATTCTTTAAGTAAATATTTATCATCTGCTGGTGTTGCTCCTATCTCCAGCTTGATGTCAGTTATGTCATTGAAGTGGATCCTCTTGAAATGTGAATTGTTCTTCTGATGCAGTTGAGTGTTGGACCTATAGTAGAGAATGCCTTAAGACTTTAAGTCCGCTGTTTGTAATATCTTGTATTGTGCAATAAAGTTTAAGTAAATAAATAACATGCAAGGTGTTTAAGATGCATTAAAAATATTACTAAGTAATCTCAAGGCATTGAAGTCATGAGGTAAATCTGTGATCTACATTACAAACACTTGCATTAAAATGTGTTACAAATACAATAATTGTGCTCCGCTGTTACACAGCACCTCTTACAATGCTCTGAGCAAAGGGAGTGGGGTTGGCACACAACATTCTTTTGTAGTGACACACTGCGATTATCACACAGGAAGATGCATTCCAGCAGGAAGTTTCTACCCAAGCCCTTAGGTTGTTCGTTATATATTGATGGAAATTGTGTGTACTTAGGCTACAGACATCGATGTTTTAAATTGGTGCGGCTTAGGAGCGTTCCGTTGTTCTGGTGCGTTATGGGATCTTGATAATTATAAGCTTCTTAATAAGTGGAAAAAGCGTAACTTTGTGAGCGCCCTAATAAACACTATATGTAATTTGTGCAGGACTACAAATAGCAGAGGTTTTAACTGTCAGAATTTCATAACACATGGGAACTGCGGTTGAAACGTTCCTGAGACGCACCCAAACATGCAGTGGTTGAAAAAATGGTTTGCTCTCTTGTGTGCTCTCTAATGTGGGGTTCTTTGTCGTTTGTTTATTTATGCATGGCTTGCTCTATGATATAAAGAGAGCCATTTTAACTAGCACTATTATCTATTCTGTGATTATATAAGAAAAGTACCTGTTCTGCCAAGGTCACATGTTCAATAAGGTAAGTGACTAGGTTCACTTACCACAATATAAGCAGTTTAAAGTCATATAGATCACGAAGCTTTTTGCGACATGCAAGGCATATTTTATCTGTGATCCCATCATCCCTTGTGATCTGAAATCATATTTACAGACTTGTTAAAATACACTTATATATACACTATGAGGCTGTTTACAGTCAATTCTATCATATAGGAGCCCAAGGTCTTAATACAGTCTCTCTAATTTGTTTTCTTGCATCAGCTTAGTAGAAAAATATACTGAGCTCAATCTAACAAAGCAATACTTAAAATCTTGTGAATAAATAATAAAAACTGGTTACATGTTTAGGGCTCAGTCAGACCAAGAAAAAAAGATAGACATGACATTACAAACAATTTAGTGAAGCCGTTTTTTGGCATGGTTTTGATAAATCAGACAACTTCACACACATGGTTTGTTTGTATTTGTATCGCGTGAAGTTGGCTTTGGCATGGTTTTTTGTGGCCTCACTAGATTGTTCGTAATGTCATGTCAATCTTTTTTTCTTGGTCTGAGGTTTAGGGTTACCTTTATACTAGCTAGGTAAGTTATCATGTCAGCATAGGTTGTGCTTGTGCTGATGTTTCGATCCGTAGGCTCGAATATGCTTCGAGCATTCCGTCTGACACCCAGGCATATTCTACATTCAGACATTTTCGATGTTCAACTTGAACTATTCTTAGAACCAATAAATAAAATAAACACTACAATTTGGTCATGAGGTCAAATATGATTTCACTCATTACTTTGAAGAAAGAAAGACCGAAATTAACGTTGTCGACAGTATTAACTTCCCAGTAAACAAATATGTTTTGAACACAAAAAGTTGACAATTCCAGCTGACAAGTGTCAAACTGTCAAAACAAAAAAACTGGCTATGATGTTCCAGTAAACAATTTTACCGCAATAAGTATTACATATGTGGAAAATATACTCTATATACATACGTGGAACCAAATATACAATTCAGACCCAAAACTTTGAACATGAATATCCTTAAAAAAATTGAGGCGGGAACTTGAAATTCATTTTGTCAAAGATTTTCTGCCGTGTTATTATACGAAAATAAGTTATGTAAAAATGTGTCAAAGAAATATAACTTTTAAGGATTTCGTTTTATTTCCTCGCATATTTGGAGAAAAGCAGTATACAGAGGGGTTACTCTGAAACTCGAAATCGAAGTACAAAACGTGCCGTCCCTCTCGCTTTCATATTAAGCTGTATTTGAGTGAGCGAGATGGCGCCATACAAACTTCGTTTTTCGGGTTTCGGAGTAATTCCTAAGGCCTCGGCAGGAATGTCATATTGAAGAAACCATATTCATCCACGGAATGACTATTTCTCCAACTTGCTTGGAAATGTTCCCATTAATGTAGTAAGAACACACCGCGAAGTCCATCGTTATATACGTTGATACGATAATCAATTTTAAAAAAAAGTGGCATTACTTCCCGGACAGAGGGGCTACTCCGAAATCCGATATTCGAAGTTCGTATGGCGCCATCCCGCTTACTCTAATACAGTTTAACATGGGAGCGAGAGGAATGGCACTATACGAACTTCAAATATCGGATTTCGGAGTAACCCCTCATGCCTGGGAAGTGTACATAAGGCTGGCCACACACGCACGGAATCCTGATTCGGTTTCCGAACCCTCTAACTTTTCAAGCACGGGTCAAAAAACTATGGAAAAATTCATGGCCTTATAAGTACTTTCAATGAAAACTATATCGAATAAAATCAGTCGAGTCGTTTTTGAGTTATCGCATAATTTCATAATTTTCTTTAAAATGACGTAAGTGCCGCGCGGTGTCCTTATACTTCGAACGTTACACATATTAGTTAAGTGCCATACTGCATTAAAACATTCCGCTCAATCTGGCGCGTATAATCGATAACTTCCAGAAGGTAATAAAGTATGAACGGCTGCGGAACCCTACACTGAGCACGGTGACATGCTCTTGGCCGGTTTTTATTATAGATTTGATGTAGATTTGTAATATGACCCAAATACCCATATCGAGTTGTGGTGGCGTAGAACCCTCGATGCGCGAATCCGCCTAACTCTTCCGATTTTTATTTGCCATTACTCGCTAATTGAATGCAATGTGGGCGAAAATAAATCTCAACTGTCTACTTGTTTATTCTTCATACTATAAACTGAACAGCCACCTGCGCTGTGTCGGATAAATACAGAGTTAATTGTAAACATTGCTCTGTCTGCAGTTTATGATCTAATATTTATTCGAATTCAGTCTGAAATACTGCTTTAACAACTTTTGGTCTCCATAGTAGAACAGCTGCAGTGGCCTAAATACCTACCTATTTACAAATACAAAAAACAATCGGAATTTTGGTAATTTTATACTTCTCATCTTCTCATAGACATTTTTGTCAACTGTTAAAGCGTTATGTAAAAAGTAGCCAATTATGGCCCCTTCAATTCAAGACGGCGGCTAACACTGTGACCCCTCGAGGTGGAAACTTAAATTTTTCATAACTAAATTAAAACATTTTCTACACCACCTTTTGTAGGGCAAAGCGTCTATTTTGTCCCCACTGATTCGATTAATATTCTCATCATCAGCCGGAGACGGAAGATGAAAGACTGCTGGACATAGGTCTAAGCCTACAAAAAAGCCACCCTTCGGCTGGTGCCTCATGGTCTATCCAGCTCCAGCTGACTTCCGCCAGCTTCACGTCAATAATTCTACATTTAATTTTTTTTTCCATTCGACCAATGTAGAAATCTATTGAGGAGGCATGTGTCCAGCAGTGGACTTCCTATGGCTGAAATGATGATGATGATGATGAATGCCTATACTCTGATTTTTAATTCAAGACCAAAATTTTACGTCAACGGGCGCACTTTCGCTGTGATCACTGCATACTGGTTGAAATATTATTTTTATCAATTAAACTTACCCTATTATTACTGGTTGCACGATTTCTCATTTATATTTTTATGAAATAATGTTTATTTGATGAAATAATCAAGATGAGAACTGTCAGATTTTGGTCTTGAATTAAAAATTAGAGTTTAGAGGAGATATTTCGAGTGACGTCACTGTCACTTCTAACTGGCGTCTGTACTAGGATTTGGCAAGGACAAATGAAAGACAAAATTAAAAACACTTATCCCAGAAATCATATTTTTGAAATCTGCTAGTTACAAGCGGTTTAATAAACCTATTCCTCGAAGTGGTTTTTTAATGACCATACCCGGCTTGAAAAAAATTGGTACATCCCATTGTTTTGTCGTATGGCCACTTTGATTCCAAATATCTGGCCTTTGGTTAGGAATTCGAAATTCAAAATGATTTCAAAAAACTCATATACTTATTCGTGTTTCGAATTGATTCAGTGATTCAATTATTTCCAACAATATTTGTTTTTTCTTTGTCATTATGCATCGTTCTGTTCACTATAAATGGAAAACTCAAAATAATTATCTCATTGATAGATTCAGGCGTTACTTTGCGGAATTCCATAGGTACTAGATCAATGAATTATAGTTCCTTTGCTGTTCCGCGAACTAGTGTCTTGGTTAGATGTGACCGTAAATTGTGTTCACATGCGCATATTTTCATGCAATTTCCATAAAAAATACGCATGCAAATACAACAAACCAACACCAAACAGTATAATCCTCGACACGTGTTTCGTCTCTCGTACGGCGTCCACCCGAGAAAAAAAAATTTTTTTTTTCAGCAAAGGAACTATAATTCATTGATCTAATTATCTCATTATTTACGAACATGAGATTCACCCTGCTGCAGAAACGGCTCAAAGGAATAACGATGTGTATGGGGCAGCTACTGTACCTACGGTAGGTATTTTTTTTTATTACAAGACAATTTTACACAAATCGAACTAGTCCCATGGTAAGCTCAATAAGGCTTGTGTTATGAGTACTAGACGACGATATAGTTGATAGAGATATATATATATAGAAAACATCCAAGACTCAGGAACAAATATTTATGCTCATCTCACAAATATTTGCCCTTACCGGGATTTGAACCATTTTTGCCGCTGAGCCAAACCGGTCGTCAAAGGTATGAATGTTTTTTTTTTAACCGACTTCCGAAAAAAGGAGGAGGTTCTCAATTAGACGGAATGTTTTTTTTTTTTTTTATGGATGTTCACCGATTACTCAAAGACTATTTGACCGATTTCAAAAATTTTTTTTGGTTTTATAGAAGGTACTTTCTAGTTGGTCCCATTTAATTTTGATGAAGATCTGATGATGGAATCCATGAGGAATTGAAGGAACTCCTCAAATATTGTAGGCATACATATAGCGATTTTGGTATTATAAGAAACATAATAAGCATTTGCATTCAGAAAGTATAAATTGGTGAAGTAGAAGTGATGCAGCAGACCACAGAATGCCATCGGAACTCCTCAATGATAAATGATTTACGGTTGGCGACAAAATATCTGGATTAATTTAGCTAAGCAACTTCATAGTCACAAATTTAAATGTTCCTGATGAGAATGGTACCATCGAATTGATTTGATGATGGAGCCGGAAGGTAGGCACCAGATCTATGTAATAAAATAATGTATCCTAGCCGTGTTTAGGCTTGTTCGAATAGTCACGAGATACACTTTTAAGTAACGATTAACTAAAAAGTGTAAAATAAATAAAATTTTAAACAAAAAAATAAAACCGACTCCAAAAAAAACTAAAAAGTATAAAATAACGCCATAATTCAGTTTCTTCAAATTACTTACAAGTAACCATTTGTATACTCAATCTATACAGTATATACAATTAATGTTATTTTGGAGTCGTTCGCAAAAATTAAAAGTCTAGCTATTGGATAAAATACGGTATCATATGAAAGAGCTTGACCTGCACATTCCCGAACAATATTTTAATTTTTTTTATTGTGATTAGATTTTGTTTTATTAAGGAAAAAGTGAAAATAAACACCATCCCCCCCCCCCCCCCCTTTATCTCCGAAGTGTACCAAACAAAAATTTTTAAAATTTTCACAATTTGTATAAATAAACATAGATATTACACGTAAATTATAGCCATGTTTCTAACTAGCTATTTTTTTGTATTTTCTAAAAACCGATTTGAACAACACGGTTGCGTTAAGTTTCCACTTCATTTGTGTGCAATGCTATAGATATCAGGTGCAAACTTAACTCACCCGGTACCGGGTAATAGAGTAAGGGGAAGTGAAAATGTGTACGGAACCCTCGGTGCGCGAGTTCATATTGCCATTATGTATTTATGTGGGATATACTGTTTTTGAGTTATTGCTGAAAAATTGTGCTTCTCCGCAAAAGGACGTAAGCTTTTGCTGGTGCACTTTGTGACATCGAATTTTTTTCATCTGTAGTGCATTTTCTTTGTAGTAATGGCCACAGAATCCTACACCGAATCGACACTCATACCTCTACGTAAACATTTAAAATGTTACGAGCCGAAATAGACAAGAACATTTGAGTTTGAGACACATTTTTAGTGTATATAGGTTCGAAAGTAAATTCGCTTCTGAGTAAATTATACTCAAAAAGTCAAAATACTGAAAACAAGAATTGATGTATGTACGACACTTTTAAAACGCTCAAAAGTGCTTTGAGGCCTTATTTACATAAGAAATTTTTGATTGGTTTCAAATAAATGCGATGCACCTAAATCGAATAACAAAAAATATGCCAATAGGTAGATAGTTTTGTGATCAATTTAATTTAATTAGTCAAGTGTAAATTAATTTACCTATGTACTATAAGTTGAGATGTCACGTATACATTTTATGAATATTATTGAAAAAGAAGTAATAAAAAGACCGTCCTTCCGAAGACATGAAGCATACGCAAGCACCACCGCATCAGCGACGGAGTGCAGGCGTAGGGCATGGCAGGGAAATTGATAAGGGCGGGCGCCTCCCCTGTGGTTGTAGCGTAGTCGGAGTGGCGGGGCGGGCAGCGCGGGCGGCGGTGCGGCAGCGCGCGCGCATCGCTCGACCTGGCGCAGTGTCACATGCGCCCGTGCCGTCCGCGGCCGACTCGCTCTCGCGCCACGCCGCCGCCTCCCCGCTCTGCCGCACCACGCGTCCGCTGGGCGCGTCGCGCGGGCCGCGGGCCAGGCCCGCGCGCCTGCTGCTGCTAGCCGCCTGGCTGGCGGCTGCCGTTGCCGATCCCGCCTGCCCGCAGGAGCAGCCTTCGTGCGCCTCCTGTCGCTCCTACGGCGACGTGCGAGAGCACAGCCTGCGCGTCATCCGCGAGAGTCTGCTGGCCAAGCTCGGCTTCTCGCAGGCACCGAACACGACGGGCCGCGAGCTGCCCCACGTGCCCGACGACCTCATGCAGCGCTTCCACGAGAGCCGGCCGGGGCCCGGCGTGCAGAGCGACGCGCCGCGCCAGCCGCCGCGCACCTTCGTCACCCACACCGAGCGGGACGACTTCCTCGCCCGCACCGACAACGTCCTCGTTTTCGCCCGTTAGTATGCTTCGATCATTTCAAATTCCTAATCTGTTCAGTGCTCTATGTGCTATACGTATAGAACTAAGTTCAATGCCCTAGGCATAGGCTAGCCAGTACGAACGTAACGATTAATTACTCTCCAAATATCTAGTCGCTTTGTTTCTGGAATGCGCTCTGTAACCTTTCCGCGGAACCTTGACTCTCGTTTTCTTCGTTGCTCTCGGCTCGCGTCGCGGTAGACTAGCAGGTGCGCGGAGGCTCCACGTGCGAACCTCGCATGGTCTGCAGAGTTCATTGACTGGCACGTGCATACTAGGCGGCCCGAGTCGCTCACGCACAAAATTTTAATTAGCCGATGATTGCTTCGACGCATACGATTGTTCGCGAATAGTCATGTGAACACGTCGAGGTACTATCGCATGTCAGTTGGACGGTCGGCCTATGAATAATAATCTGCAACGGTTAGTGTCGGGGTATGTTAAACAGCCTAGTCTACGACGTGTGCATATTGATTCAATCGGAGTACCTAGTTACGGGCGTTAAAATCAAAGTTCAGCCGTCGGGTGCAATCATATATAAGTACATAATATAGGGATCGTGTCGAGAATGTTTTGTTGTCCAGCTGGCTCGCGTTTTCTCTGGCTAATCACCAGTCCCAAGGGCAGGGTCGTCTTGGCCATCGTACTCTATCTTGGCAACTTCTATCAGCTAACTCCAGTTAGTCTCCTATCGTTGAACATTCGTAGGCTTCATGTGGGCGAATCCTGTAGTTTTATGCATGCACCAATAAGTAAGTACCAGCCACATTCTCTGATGAAGAGACCGGCTCATTTCTCTACGAGTAACTACCTAGAGATAGCGGCTTTGGTGAAATCGGTTGTTTTGTTTGCTCGTTTTACAAACATACTTTAGCCATACCTATTTGTAGATAAAAATCGGGCTGATCACGTTACAAAAATAACAGTTTCTTACTCCAGAGACTGTATTGATAGAAAACTGTACTTTTACAATCAGTAAATCCAGAAAATTCACTAGCTACAAAATTTTGCAAAACTAAGGAGGGAACCCTGAAAGCAAGGCTATCAAAGTTCAAACAAGAAGCGTAACTAATCTGGTGCCATGGGTTAGGGGCTTCGACCGTTCGAGTGACAACAACCTAACTGCTCTGAGCGCGCCCGCAATTAGACAATGTTAGCACAAAATATAGTTAAGGAACACTTGAAGCAATTAGTGCCCGCGCGACGTCGAAGATCCCGCCACAATGGCTGGCTGTACGTGGCCACTCGGATTTGGGATGCGACCGCAGCTGATAACGCAACAGGCCGTGATTGTGTCCGAGAACATTTAGGAGTCTGCTTTAAAGATAACACGCTTAATATGTCCAAGTTATAATTATAACATGCGCTCGCAGCGCGCACTGACAAATCGATCAAGTGTCAGATATAATAAGTACGCAATTACTTATTAATAGTTTGCGTTTACTTCAAACAAAGTGCTGTTTATTATAACAAACATGTTCTGCTAAACGTGTCTAGGTTTTATGCCAGATTCTTGACTCGTTGTTTATCTGCTCAACATCCTAACGTTGCGCGGTAACTGATAGCACACCACCCATCAGCACCGGAACAGACCCTCATTTGATGTGCTCCCAAGACAAGTAGTATCGAGTGGGTAAGTAAAGACATTCCCACGAATAAAATTGTTACCGAGTTGTATTTTTAGCACTATCAAAGCCGATAATATTCACTGGTGCACTTGTCGAGCAATGAGAAGGTGCATGCAGATATCAGCCGGCCACTTGTTTGTCTCACACACTCCACGAGTACACTACAATCAATACTTCTCTTGTGTTCGTTACCTATTCGTAGTTGGAACACAATTAGCGATAGAACACACTAGTCTACATCGCATTTCTCTTCAGACAAATCTCTATATAATAATCAGAGCGTTCTGTGTTTATTTCTCTCTTTACATTGTTGTCGATAGATACTATTTATAGCCAAAGTTCTCTGTTGCTAGAGCTCTTTTATTGATGTGATTCATTTACTGTATCACTCAGTGATTTCGAAATCGTAATTTAGTAGGAAAAATATTTGCTTTTTGAAAATCGACATAGCCTAACAGAAGATAATGTAGTAAAAGATTGTACGACAGAGAGCCGTTGACCCGGAAAGCTTACATTGCGTAAGATAGGTATCTCTTAAAGCCAATTGAAGTATATTTAACATTATTTGTCATTGTCATCTTATTGTAACACACATATTAGCGTCGATTAAGCAATTATTATTTGCTTAATCGTCGATACAATTTTTGCAGTCACTGCACTACCTTGCTCGTATGGAAGATGGAGAATTGATAATTATAAGATTACGTCAATTACATAATGACAATACTCGTAAATAAAAAATACGGTCTATCTGTAAAACACGTACGCGTATCATTATATACGCGTGTCAGGTCAGGTACACTTTGGTACACCGGATCTCAATTCGAGATTAGGTACACGCAAATTTAGTTTTTTTTTGTGTATGTTAGAGTGATCGTATTAAGTTGTTTGCGAGCACGTTTACTTTCTCGAACATATCCTCTCGGGTTCAATCGATTTTTGAAAATTGAACGCTCTTAAGGCGGTAAATAATACTTCCTGGCATCTAGGTATGTCGTTTTCAATTCTTTAATAATTGTAAAATACTTTCTTTAGCGATTTCATTCCCGTCTGTTCATGACGACAGTTGTTTTAGGTAGCCTATATGAGAGTAAAAAAATCGGGATGGTTTTCGTTCGAAATTATATGATAGATAGACATCTATATAATAATAGAACGAAAATTCCATGAAATACCAGTGAATTTTACATATAATACGCAGGTATGTTATTTTCAATGAGCAGGATAGTGCAGTCGAGAGCCGGCTGGGCCGAGAGTCACAAGCTTTATGCTAGAGATGGGTATAAACAACCGTATACCCAAACTGCTCCGCACCCGTTCAAGGCGGGCAGAAACGCGTGAATTCGGACGCATTGATGCGTCATTCCAGTATTATATAATGCATTTCCCTGTCATTTTCTATCAGGTTAATTGTTTTTTTCAATAGGACATTGGGACATAGAGGATGATAACCTGTGTACCTATATAAAAACGAGAGGAGACACTTGGTCCCAGTCGGCTGTTTGCATGTTAAATGATATGTATGTATATAGAACAAGGCATACCGACAGGGGCACTCTTAAGATTTTGCACTTTCCGTGATACATCAGTTTTGATTGCAAATGTTTCGTATTAGTAAGTCGAGAAAATAACTGATAATTGATTTCCAGTCAAAAAACCATTCTATCTCATACGTTTTTTTCACCATTCCATATTCAAATATGTACCTTATACCTATTTTTAAGCTTTACCGAAAGCGTATAACTTTCAGTGTGCACTACGTGTAAATTTTAAATAATTACTAGAATCTAAGTTCCTCATTTCATTTAACCAAAAATTAAACCAAAAAGAACTTGTAACTCCTTAGAGCATTTAACCACTGGTGATGAGATATGGACGCATTGCCCTCTATGGTCATGTCAGTTTAGACCATAAATTGTGAGTGGGCTGTTTTTGTTTGCAAGTAGTTATTAATTTATTATTTTTGTTGTGTACGTTTTGAAAATAGAAATATCTCCGTAATGTGTACGTGTTTGCGTTGCCTCCCGTTATAATAAATAGTTCGGTAGTGATACGGGTTGTTTGATCTCTGGTGGTTTAACGCTTTACGACCGGTTCTGGAGAAATTTGTAAAATCCCAAAAAGCTACAAAGTGTTAAATTTAAAGGAAAATTTTGATAAAATATATAAGATTTCATCCTTTAATTCAAATAACTGAAGCCATTCCTTAGTGTCATTTTTAAAATCAAAGTTACAAAAAATACGTGAAGGCTGAATAAATATTATATTGGTATGTACTTCATTGATGGCCGTCCCATTGGGAAGGCTTTTGGCCAGCAGTGCATATCTACGGGCTGGTATCATGAACCGGAACAATAAATTAGTTTCTTAATATTTAAAATATGAAAGAATATGAAGTATATAGTCGAATAGTAGCTGTGACATAGTTTATGTGTTGTATGGATTTGCGTATCGTTTACAAGCGTGATGCGTGCATTAATGGGAAGGGAAGCATTGTTAGCACTCGGGCCGAGGGCGCGCGGCCGCCACCGCAAGCCTGTTCGCCTGGCTGTGTTAAGATTGCTGCTGTCTGATGTTGTATGGATAACGGTTAATATGGTCAGTCTGTGCAAATGCAAACCAAAAGTTTCGCATTCAGTCATTGTAAAGTCTAATAATAATGGTAAATAAATAGTTGGTTTTAAATATACGTAGAGTCGATAAATGAGTATTTTTGCATAATTTGTAATTACCAAAAGAAATAACACAATGTCACGGTCTAGAATCGCGAGTCAATCTGTTGCTACGCACGTTACAATTGGAGCCATGACCTAGAGCTCCACTTCGGTAATCTGGCCGAAAATCTTAAGTGCCCTGCATGTGTCGTAGTAAAGTCCGGACACGGGCAAGGATGCCAATCAAGGTAACGGTCCAACATTCGCAGGAGTAGGCGGCGCCCAGCCTCGCGCCGCTCTGTCTGCGCGCGCGGTTCCCTGTCCTCATATTATACTCGTTCCGCCTCCGTTTCAGAGTGACCTAATTCCTGGCATATTACCTAATACTTACGCCGGGTACAAGGCGTTCGTTAACGCTTTGTACCCGGCCCGTGTCAGAGGACTAGGCCTACTGGGGACACCTCTTTAAAAAAAACGCGCCTTCGGCTCCTACCTCCTAGGTGGCGTGGAAAAGGACCGAGGAATTGTCACAACAAAACAAAACGGGGCATAATCGCGTATAAATATGATTGATTTAATTATCTTTCTTTGGTAATTCTTCGACGTTTCGGACGTCGCGTCGCGTTACGTTTACGTCCATGGTCCCCGTTTTGATGTGTTGTGATAATTGTTAGTGAGTTTAGATCGTGTAAGTTTAAATCAATATGCTGGAATATTAAAAAGTTTTAACATTGCATGTACTGAAAGTAGCATGTGTTTGTTACGCAACATATATGATATGATGATATTTGGCTGTAAATACTCCTTTTGAATTGTTTATTAATACAATAATACTTTCGGAAAAAGAGCGGTGTTGAGAACCCTAGCTAGAATAGTTTGCCAACGAGTCAGAATTCGTTTGGACAGCGTATTTAATTGAATAAAATCCTACCAAAGATCCCGTATCGCGATAACAATGCGTTGGTTATGCGATATTTTCCCAGAACTGGCAATTATTGGAGATCGTTATCAAACAATATAGATTTTGTTGAATGCATCCTGCTAAAATATTGACTCTAATTGGATAACGCTTATCCCACGCACGCATCACCGATTTTATTGAAATATATTGATGTGGATGCTTAACTATATCATTAATCATTTGCCAGATTTTGTAAGTTAGGTTCAATTCGTAGCTTCACCCTCCGCGTGGCTATTTTGCGTCTCATCGGAAACCGTTATTTTTGTGTCAAGTAGCGAAATCCATAAACTAACAAAGTTTTTTCTCATTTGTAACACGGATAAGGATTATGTACACGGGTAGATACTTAATTAAGTAATGATGAAGGTCTAAGTGCAGACTAAACGCGTATATGATACATGTTTCTGTTGATATGTAAGGCGTTACTCGAATTTATAACTCTACATATTGCATCAATCGAACTAAAAATTTTATTTCAAACAAATCTAACCAACCAGCAACAACACATTAGCGCGATTCTCAATGTTGGGTATTTCAAAATAATAAAACAAATGACGGTGTCAATAAAATTGAATATCTCATAAAGATTGTTTGTTTTAAAACAAGAACATATCGTAAATGGAATTAATAACGAAGCAAGGACGGCTGGCGATACGATAACGTGGCCAATATAACGACCTTCTTAACGACTAATTATTAAGATAATTTTTTGTACAGTTTGCAAATCCGCGCTTAATAACTACGTAGTAAAGGAAACGAAGTCGAGGTTAACTGACAGTATTAATGATGTTTCTTCTTTCTTTCTTCTTCTTTCTTCTACGATGCTTTATACCTACGAATTTCACGTGTCTGCTGGTTTTTATTTTGTTTTATTTATTTGGAGAACCGACAGTTAAAAGTAATAGGTACATTGGTGACATAAAATAGGTATCAGAAAGCCAATCAGCGGCGGCCTTAGGGGGTGGCGAATAGGGCAATCGCCCGGGGCCTCGCTCTTGCAGGGGCCTCGTGCAACAACCCAAGCAAATCTAACAAAATATACATGTTTTAACAATGAAGGGCCTCATAAGAACCTGCCGCCCGGAGCCTCGCAATGGGTAAGGCCGCCGCTGAAGCCAATAACATTTTGTTGGTATATATTTAATATAGTGCAATATTCTGATATTTCTGGCCCCATGCCTCTTTTTGATCCTGTTATAGATCCACTAGCACCTAGGTACCCGATGCTTCGCCAGGGTTCCCGCACTTCCCGGTACTTAATTACCACAATTGTTGAGCAACAAACAACTTCAAAAACTTTCGTATATTGAATACCTATTATTTATTTATTTATTTATTTATTATTAAAGTACAGCCACATTGTATATATTATAACATTCACATTAATTATATTATTATAGGTATCTACATCTGATATACACAACAAGTATTATCCTACTAGTAGGATTGTTGCAACTTGCAGTGCACTTGCATCTTATGCGAAGGGTTGGGAAGTCTCAAGTGCTTGGTTGTCATCAACTGCTGATTTTTATATACTTATTATTTCTTAGCTGGTTTTACATTTCTTTTTGGGGTACGTTTCTGACCACAATCAAAAGTTTGGCACGTCACATTACCTTGGAGCAACTGTGATCTGACCTCCGTGACCTCTGTGACGGCGAATTCAGACTGATGGGATCATGGTTACACAATTAACACATTCGGTTACATCAGTAGGCAGTTTTCCTTTACGTTGGATAATTAGCGTATAAAACGGTAGCACTAAAGTGATGGATACAACTTTTTCTAAGTTGCTTTATGTTGTCTGAAGTTTGATTCTGAATTTCAAGTTGGCACATAGCGATTACTGAGTTATGAACGCGGGGCCTTGCGATCTTGTTTTGTAAATTTTCCAAATTTATTGGTTACATTGTAACCCGGCAAACTATAAATTACAATATAAATATACATATATGTGAGATATGCATAAGTTGTATCAACTACTGAAAATCGCATCGTTTTTGTCTAGTAGTTTTTGTGTTAATCTCGAAAATCCAAACGGATTCGGCTGGTAATTTTTTAAATATGTCTGTATAGACATATTATATATAGATATTATGTTCATGTATATGTAGAAGTGAAAACCGACTCCAAAAAAAACTAAAAAGTAAAAAATAACGCCATAATTCAGTTTCTTCAAATTACTTACAAGTAACCGTTTGTATACTCAATCTATACAGTATATACAATTAATCTTATTTTGGCGTCGGTGCCATATAAAGAATGTGTAAAATATTGAAAATTGTCGATTTTAGTAAGTTGTAACACGATGGCACCGACTCCAAAATAACATTAATTGTATATACTGTATAGATTGAGTATACAAACGGTTACTTGTAAGTAATTTGAAGAAACTGAATAATGGCGTTATTTTTTACTTTTTTGGAGTCGGTTTTATTTTTTGTTTACAAGTTTATTTATTTTACACTTTTAAGTTAATCGTTACTTGAAAGTGTATCTCGTGACGATTCGAACAAGCCCAAACACGGCTAGGATACATTATTTTATTACATAGATCTGGTGCCTACCTTCCGGCTCCATCATCAAATCAATTCGATGGTACCATTCCCATCAGGAACATTTAAATTTGTGACTATGAAGTTGCTTAGCTAAATTAATCAAGATATTTTGTCGCCACCCGTAAATCATTTATCATTGAGGAGTTCCGATGGCATTCTGTGGTCTTCTGCATCAGATCCACTTCACCAATTTATACTTTCTAAATGCAAATGCTAATTATGTTTCTTATACTACCAAAATCACTATATGTATGCCTACAATATTTGAGGAGTTCCTTCAATTCCTCATGGATTCCATCATCAAATCTTCACCAAAATTAAATGGGACCAACTAGAAAGTACCTTCTATAAAACCAAAAAAAATAAATTGAAATCGGTCAAATAGTCTTTGAGTAATCGTTGAACATCCATAAAAAAAAAAAAACATTTCGTCGAATTGAGAACCTCCTCCTTTTTTTGGAAGTCGGTTAAAAAGGTTAAGCATTAGTCATGAAATAAAACAATCGCAGCGCCAAAGTTAGAGTAGTCGTAATTAAAAGCGGCTGGCAGCGTGCGCGTGCGCGTGGCTGCGCGTGTGTGCGCCGGCCGGCCATTTGCGGCGATCGATTGTTTGGGTGCCGCCGCCGCCTTAATTGCTGAATCAAGAAGCTCGGCTGCTGTGTCCACTGACCACCAGACATCTTTATTAACCTACTTCCAAAAAGACGGTTCATTTTGAACGCGAATCTTTGAGCGGGAATAAAAAAAATAGACCGGTTACTTTGGTTCTCGTTTGTGTGGTCACGGAACGAATACATATAAGATAAGTTGAAGAAGAACTTACGAGTACTCTGAAATATTTTGATGTATTTAGTCACTTTGAAGTTACTTTATGGTTTTAACAATGAGGAACGTTTATTTTGATCTACCTTAACTAATTACGTCTCTATCTAGTAATTCAGAAAGTTTCGAGCTGTTTGAAAGTTAAAAGATAAAACACATTTTCCAGGTGAAAAGTTGGTACCTAGTACCTACTAGGTATATAGTCGGACATATGGTAAAGCCTACATTAGGTCTTTGGTTATTTATGGGCTTCTGAAGTTTTAGGAGATCGAAATTAGGTATACGGTATAACTAAGAGAGGCTCGGCTAATCTAAGTAGATTAGTCGTCTGTAAAATCACATTAGGTAGTGAAGCTGTGAGTAATACCTTAGAGAATCGCTTCAGATGATGTCTCTCATTGTTAAAAACCTGAAATAAATGAAGTTGCTGCAGTTTTCAGTAAGTTATTAATATCATTTAAAAGTTTAGTCTACCCTTTCTGTATGTAGGTTATAATTACCCTTAGTGTCAGGAAATCTTGCGATAGGCTAAACGCATATTTAATGGGTCACAAAAAATACTATTGGATAGCAGTATAGTGTAGGTATATGTATGTAGAGTCTTTATGCTACATGCGAGCTTGACCATCACTGAGTCTATGAAAATGTGGTTAAATATGGCTAGAATAGATAGGTGTTTCCAAAATCTGTTACTAACTAAATATTGTTTTTGTTTACTTCAAATATTTGTGTTGTATATTTTGATGGCTTGTCCTATAGTACGGTGTTTAACTGTGTATTTGTAGTTTGTTTTAATATCACCAAGATTATATAGAGTAGTATGGAAGTATTGAGTATAGGGCAGATTCTGTGCTACTGCCCGCACGCAGGGGTAGCGGACACGTCGAGTGCGGAAAGAGACCTTGCGAAACGCAGCTGAGCCCGCATGGACCACCCCGAGTGTCAATGCAGCCCCTCGGTTTTTACACCTATTATTTCGCAGAAATCACCCGAGTGTGGAGCAGCGGAACTAGCATTTTATTCGCCGATGCAAGCTTATTGCTGTGCCTCTGAAAGAAAACTGGATCCCGTTGCGCTCTCTTCTGTGCCCACTGCGTCGGTTCTGCTGGAGCCACTATATACTTTATCATATTTATCCCTTAAGTTCTGAAAATAAAGGTTAACAAAAAAACGCGTGACTTTGGTTAATCAGCCAGAGGTATTGTATAACAGAAACAAAAGATGATTTCGATTGGCTGACTGATGTTACCCAAGTCAAAGCGGCATGTATAGTTTGGTACGGAGAGCAAGATAAACTGGCACCTTACCGGGTTCTCTTCTGATATTGATACTTGTTTTAGATAACTTCTTATGAGGCCTAAAAACTGATTATTTCTCACTGCATACCTACATCGTCACTGCTGTTTCCTCAATTTCAGTTATCCAGTCAGTTTCTAAGCTAAGTATTAACGGGAAACACTCACTTAATTAAATAAATATTTGATTGTAATTTTATAGGCCCGTTTATATGTTCTTACATATTTTTAATGTATATATTGATGGATGTATATACTTCAGCAATTCTCAAGAAAATCAGGAAAGGAAAAACTGAGAACGTCTTATAATAATAGGTTTAACACTTAACTGATGTGTCTCTATTTTTTCTTTCTTTCCAACAAATATAGCATATCATGCACCAACTTACATTTCTGTTTGGCGCGATGACCCTTCGGCCGCCACCGCAACCATGTTTCGCAACCAGTTGCAAAAGAAGAATTTTCCTCCTTTGTCGGCAACTAGTTGTGAATGAAGAAGTTTTTACATGAATACACAACCAGTTGCCATCTAAGAATATTTTTAACAGTATAGTTGGGACAAAATGTTTTTCTTTCTTAATACGCAACCAGACTGAATCATATATTTGTGCGGTAATAAATAATGCAAGGAACATCTGTATTTTGCTTTATAAATACAACTAATATATTTCGCCTGGGAGAAGAGCCTGCGATTATCATCTTCAGCATGACCAAGATTGGAGTGAAATTTCGGAGGCGGAGGACAACCTGGTCGACTTCAACAGGGACCATGCATGCTGACATATTACGAATCATAGAATTGCCTATGAATATTTTGAATTTAATAGGAAATTTATTCTATTAGCAATATGAATTCACGCCATGTCTGCTGTGCTTAGTCTTTTTGTACTCTGTACCTCCCTTAAACTGTACATTGAATTATAATATACTACAGATAATATAAACTAACGGCTGTACATGTAACGAAAGCCATAAGGTTGAAAAAGTTTTTATATCTTATCTACTTTATCTATCACATAACTTCTTTGTTACGTAGCCAGAAAAGAAAAATATGTTTGGCAACTGGTTGCGAAACTTAGTTGCCATGATGGAAAATGGATAACATCTTCGCAACTGGTTGCGTATTAAGACAAAATATTCGGCTAACGCAACTAGTTGCCAACAAAGGAGGAAAATTCTTCCTTTGCAACTAGTTGCAAAACATGGTTGCGGTGGCGGCCGAAGGGCCCGATGATTGGCTGGTAGAGAAGCCTTAAGGTATTAAGTCCACTTATCTTTATTTGTAGTGCAATGAAAATAACATGCATACACACATACATGTGATAAGTTACTATTGTTGAAGATACGTATCATTAGGCGATCGGCCATATTGTAGTTATGATATAATTTAAAAAAAAATCATTTATTTCGAGTAACAAAGACTCTCATATTGTAAACAATTTATATATACACTAAGCTAGCTTCTGCCCGCGACTTCGTCCGCCTTAAATTCGTTTATCGCTGATAAGGGTATTTTTCCGGCATAAAAAATAGCCTATGTCCTTCCCCGGGACTCAAACTATCTCCATACCAAATTTCATCCATATCGGTTCAGCGGTTTAAGCGTGAAGAGGTAACAGACAGACACAATTTCGCATTTATAACATTACCTACTAGCGGCCGCCGGCGACTTCGTCCTTAGATTCGTTTATCGCGTAGCTAGCGTAAAAGTAGCTTATGTCTTTCCCCAAAACTCGATATTATACTAATTTAAATGTGAAGCATAGGTATTATTAATATTTCAAGTTCCTAACGTAAAAAAATATTAACTGTCCATATAAATTTTCATCCCATTTTTCGTCCCTAAAAGGGATGAAATTTGACATACTTTATAGCCTATGTCCTATTCTGATATACGAGTATAAGGTACCTACATAACTGGAAAGTTTCATAAAAATTCGTCCAGTAGTTTTTAAGATTAAGTGGAACGTACATACATACATACTTTCACGTTTATTATATAGTAAGGATAAGGATATATTAGTATGGATTTAAAACAAGAATATTTTTTAAATTAAACAAAATTAAAAAAGGTCTACAATATAATAAAACAACTACAATATATATATTAATTCATATTCATATTAACAAATTTTAAAATTTAATTAATATTCAACATTTTATTCAATTAAATTAATTAAAAGATCTATAGACCTACAATTAAATTCATCTATAAGACCATTCAAATTATCCGCAAAAAAATATTACAGTACAATTAATTACGAAATTCTACTTTCCGAGTGGATGACAAAAGACTTATGGTTGGATAATAAGTTCCCTTGCTATTGCGCGAAATAGTGTATCGGTTAGATGTGATAATAAATTGTGTTCCAATCGTTCCAATGCGTATGTTTTCATGCAGTTTACCTCTAAGTAAGTGGCCTCTCGTCTCGGGTGGACGCCGGACCGTCAACATCTCCAGCATCTCCTAATGATGCCTCGTATAGAGATGCGAAACATCATGTTCTATTTGCTTTCGTGTTTTTTTGTGGAGAGGGAGGGTGGGCACATTATTATTATAAATTGCATGAAAGTATACCACAGCTTATTGTCACTTATACAACTTTATAATAGCACTAGCTTCTGCCCGCGAGTTTGTCCGCCTTAAATTCCTTCATCGCTGATAAGGTAATTTTTCCGGGATAAAAGTAGCCTCAAAACCGGGTCTCAAACTATCTCCATATACCAAATTTCATCAAAATCGGTTCAACGGTTTAAGCGTGAAGAGGTAACAGACAGACAGACAGACAGGCACACTTTCGCATTTATAATATGAGTATGGATTTGGCAAAAAGGTATTAATTTTAGCGCCACCTGTTAGTTGAGGTAACTCGTAGTAGGTAGTCAAGGTACTCGATACTCGTGGGCTCGTATCACATGAGAGAAGTTTGTACCTCCTTCCTAATAGCGCGATAAGATTCAGGTGCAAACTTAACTCAATCAAATGTAGTGGCTACCCCCCCTTTTAAGGGTTGAATTTTTATAGCCTATAATCTGGCCGGAGATTTTTCCGACCGATTAGTAAAATTTGCATCAAAATCTGTTCAGCCGTTTTCACGTGATGCGCGTACAAATAAACAGACAAACAGACAAAAATTCTAAAAACTCCAACAGTTTTTAGAATTTTTGTCTGTTATGTATGTACGTTCCACTTAATCTCAAAAACTAATGGACGAATAATTATGAAACTTCCCAGTTATGTACCTTATATATCAGAATAGGACATAGGCTATAATGTATGTGAAATTTCATCCCTTTTAGGGACGAAAAAGGGGATGAAAATTTGTATGGCCTTTTGGAAATAGCTACCTATTTTTATTCGCAGAAAAGTAAAGCGCCTCATGCGCCGCTTTCGAGCTCAGTCCACGTACATAAAAGAAAAGTTTGGTTTGGTTTGACTTGGTGTTTGAGGGGAGCCGGACATACTTACTTAAGTATTCTTTTACCATCCTTGGATGGAGAAATACTTAGGTATTGCGACTCTAAACACTAAACACACAATATGCACATACAGAACCATTATACCTACTTAAGAACATAAAATATGAATATTTTCGATTCGTGGGTTTTCAAGAATAGCCTGTTTAATTGGGATGTTGAAAATAAAAATAAAATTTACGTAATGGTAGTTTCCATGACAGAAATCATAAACAATTTTTAGTTCTTTCTTGTTTATAATTTGGTCTTATATGGTCTTATCAACTTACTCAACTACCACGCACAGGAAACAGGATGATTTATATTATGTAATTTATTTAAAGTTCAAAGAGATAGTTTCGCAGATTTCAAAATTCGCGCGCCGCACCGCACCGCTGGTCGCTTACCGATCGTACTCGATCAAAACCTATTCATGCTACTCTCTCGCCGCTGAGTTCCAATTTAAAATTTGAAACCACGAAAGTTAAACTAAAATGATATCAAGTGTATAAATTAATTTGTTCCATTATTTTCTAACAAAAGAATATTATAATAAATAGCTTCTGCCCGCGACTTCGTCCGCCTTAAATTCGTTTACCGCGGATAAGGGTATTTTTCCGGAATAAACAGTAGCCTATGTCCTTCCCCAGGACTCAAACTATGTCCATACCAAATTTCATCCAAATCGGTTCAGCAGTTTAAGCGTGAAGAGGTAACAGACAGACAGACAGACACACTTTCGCATTTATAATATTACATAGTATGGATTTATATCCCTACTAGCTTCTGCCCGCGACTTCGTCCGCCTTAAATTCGTTTATCGCGGATAAGGGTATTTGTCCGGGATAAAAAGTAGCCTACGTCCTTCCCCGGGACTCAAACTATCTCCATACCAAATTTCATCCAAATCGGTTCAGTGGTTTAAGCGTGAAGAGGTAACAGACAGACAGACAGACAGACAGACAGACAGACAGACAGACAGACAGACACACTTTCGCATTAATAATATTAAGTATGGATTGTAAATACGATTAGACCGTGTCGTTGTTATTTTACCTTATTTATTACCCGACTGCGCGAAGCAAAGGAGTGGTAATGTGTTTATCAGTCTATGTATGTATGTATGTTTGTATGTATGTATGTATGTATGTTTGTTCCTATCTGGCACTCTAGAGACAAAACGCGTGGACCAATTTTGATGATTCTTACGTCAATCGATTTGTCTTAACTGTCCGAATGTCACTGAAGACATGAAAATGATGAAAACTCAAGATGGCGACAATGAGACGCCATATTGTGAAAAAGAAAAGAAAAAAAAATGAAAATTGACGTACTATATCGAGTGGGGTATCAATGAATAGGGATTTAAAAATTATTATTAGGTTTCTTTTAAATAATTTAAGAAAAATTGTGAGCGAACCGATAGTTTTAACGGCCTATCAGGCCTATGTAACGTCGACGCTAAGATATGGTATCATGTTCTGGGCAAACTCCGTTGAAAGAGATGTCGCATTTAAAGCACAAAAAAGGTGCATCAGATCACTAAGTGGACTTAAACAACAAGATTCATGTAAACCATATTTTATAAAATTAAGCATAAAATTAAGATTTGAAACTGTAATGTTTGTGAAAGGTAATTTGCACTTGTTGAAAAATTTTAGAAGTGTACGTCTTAGAAATAAAATAAGTTCAATGCCTTCCAAAACAGCGTTTTACAGGAAAAGTGTACTTGGTACGGCTCCAAAAATGTACAACAATGTTCCAAATCACATATCTACTATAGAGGATATAACAACGTTCAAAAGTAAATTGTTTAAATTTTTAGTGCCGTAAGCCGTTCTCACTCAATTTTAATTTAATTGCATTGTAATAAATCTGTGCAAGCTTCTCAATAACCCCCACGATAAAGATTGCGAAATTGTCTGACTTTTATAGTTTTAACTAAAAAGTATAAAATAAAAAATAATACTTAAAAAAACAGAAAATATAGGACCCATTGTTGGGAAGATTTGCGTCGATCTAGATTTCTTATGGATCCCGACTGTTCAAAATAGCTATGTTCCGTATTAGAATTTATTATTTGTTATATTGTGAGTATCGATCATGAATCATGAAAGATTTCCATTATAACATAACAAATTTCTAGGGCACTAGACTTGTTTTTTTCTTTTTAGTTTTTTACGCAGTCGGGTTTTCTGTTTTATTAAACTAGTAAGAATAAAACAAGGTACTGCTACTTGTAAACTAAAAGTAGGTACCGTAAACTGGGGTCAATAGACACGATTTTCAACTTCCAGAGCGATTTTAGGATGAATTCAGCATATTTACGTTAATAATGTTGGATTTATTTTTGAGTCTTAGTTCTACAAATTTGCATTTAAAGAATTAGCTTTTATCCGTTTCATTTAGACAAAATACGAAAAAACTACATGATTTCTCCATATCCGAGAAACGGGGTTAATAGACACGTCGCCATGTCTCGCGTGTACTTGGGATAATTTATAGGCCGATATAACTCGCTGCTCTTATAGCAAATGTACTTGACATCAAAAGCGTTTGATCTGGCTTCCTACGATATACTTTGAAGAAAACTAGAAGGTATTAACATAGCTCCCGATCTTAAAGGTATCTTTAGATATTGGTATGGGAACCAGATCGGATGGGCAGACACATTATCCGAGTCGTATAGATTAAAATGTGGGGTGAGGCAGGGAGGGGGGGGGGGGGGGGTGTCATTGTCACGCTCATATGGTGTTGTTGAGTTGCGTCAGTCTGTGGTATCAGAAGGTTGCTTAATGTGTGTGATGATTACGCACTCACGCACGGACTCACGTATAATGTAAGCAAAAGTCAGTACATGGTTGGGGTGAGTCTAAAATACCGTCTGTATATCTTAGACTCAACACGGTTGCCCTAGAAAGGGTATGACAGTAAAAATATTTAGGTCATATTGTTACTCCCGACCTCAAGGACCATGCTAATATGGAACGTGAACGTAGGGCCTTATCGATCAGAGCTAATATGATTGCACACAAATTTGCTCAAAGCTCAAGAGAGCTTTATTCAAAGCTTTTTGCACAATATTTTACACCTACAGCCTTTAGAAAAAGTTTAACTAGAGATCGTATAGGGTCCTACAAGTGCAATGTAACAATGCGTATAGGGAGCTGATGGGGTTGCCGCGATACTTCAACGCATCAGGGACGTTTACGGACGCGCATTTGGCGTGTTACTACCGTGAAGCTACCACGCGCCTGCGAGCCGCATCCTTGGTGCGACGCATGCGCTCCAGTGCCAACAGCGTCCTGGCAATGATTGCGGACAAATCTTGTCCTTATATTGCATTTTGCTGCGGACTTCATGCGCCCTGTAGCACAGTGGTTGACACATTGAGAAATCGATGACGTCTGTCAATGTGTCAACTGATGCCTTACTCTAAGTTTTATTAAATATAGTTTTGGTGTTAGTGTTTAAGTATTTAAATTATGAGTCATTTGATACGTAATAAATAATTGAAATTGTTACGTTCATAGAAAAAAAAACATATTAAAATGAATGAATGAGACTGAGACGTTAGAATGTTTGATTTTTTCTAAGACGTTAGAATGTTTGATTGATTCAGAGCTTAAAAATCAATATTATGAAGAAAAAAACATTTTTTATGTACATTATGTAATATGACAACCCTAACACGTTTTTTTCTATTGCCCCCCTTTCGTTTTTATCGACCACTCAGTCGTGTCTTGTGCCCCAAAAGTGTGTCTATAAACCCCATACGGAGCGTCGATTGACCCCTAGTATATTATATACCGTCTATTGACCCTTTTTCGGCGATAGGATTATCGTCGCAAAAGGGTCGATAGGGTGTCCATAAGTATTCACTTATCGACACATTTTTGCACTTTTACGCTTAACTATCAAGAACATTGGTATTTTCTTTTATTATTTAGACACTGGACACTAAATTACTAAATAAAATAATCATTAAATTCACTGCTATCACAAAGTTTTGGGAACCATTATTTCTAACCTTGGCGACAGCTCACTTCAGACTAAAACATTATCTGTGACGATTTACATGCGCTCAAAATGTTACTATTGAAAAGAACGAATATTCTACTATACACGTACATAACTGTCATAGTCGAGTAGATATCTCACGGTAGCAACGTTAAAAAACCCGAAGATGTATCTTTTCACACCGCGATGTCTATTAACCCCCGTTTAGGGTACATTAAGAAAGCACAACACATAACTGTCCCCGTGCTTCAAATAAAATTATTTCTTTTGCTAACATACTCGAAAAAGTTTTGTAATAACGCGCGATAAATACTATTTACAGCCGTGCAGTCATTATTCTCAGGAACGCGTGATTATAAAATCTTTCTCATTCCTTGCGGGCACTGTGTATAGGCTGATTAATTGATGATGATGATATTCTTCTTTTCATTGACAAAGTATTGAGAAAACCTACTTAGGTACAACTAAAATGTCAAAGGTGTGTTTCTTTTTTTCTTTCGCCGAAAAGCCAATAAAAAAACCATGTGTACTGCTTGAGTGTGACGAGTACAATGTTGAAAAAAAGCTATGCATTTGACTGCCAGCGATGCGACAGCGACGTGTTACTATTTTGACCAATCACGTAAATCTATGAAGTCGGCCGGCCAGCCGTGTAGCCTTGAACGATGCTGCCGCCGTTTGATGCGATTTGTACCTACCTACTTGCTTACAAACTTTTTATCATCGTTATCTATATATATACTATTATAAAGTTGTAAAAATGAAATGTCTGTACATTGAAGATATTTTCAAAAAAATGGTTGTTACGGACTTTTTGGAGTTCACTAAAACGGAAAATATTTTTTTTTGGATTTTATGTATGATTGTATGTGTCGTTGTGGCTTCATCACGCAAAATCGGCTAAACCGATTTCAACTAGTTTTGGCACACGGGTAGCCGAGTATCTCCAGATGGTTAAAGGATACTTATTACCCAACTACGCTGAAGAAAAAAAAGAGGGATATGACTTTTGTCATAACCCTCTTTTGTTACGGCCCATGAAAATGTTGCAGGGTGTACTTAAAATCATTCATTATTTTGAAATAATGAGAATTTGACGGTTATTCTTGATTTAGCAGATTTTTCATTGCTCGTATTGCAAAACTTATTGAATTAATTGGCAACAGATCGAGACTACGTGTTATACTGTAAGTTCCTATTAAGTACCTACTTATATTTTTACTATCAAAATAATAATAAGCGTTTTATTAATTCAAAATCCCCTAAATATAGGTAGGTCCATTATATCGCTAGTTCAACGCATTTATAATGATCTATTTTCAAATATTACAATTTACATTGTCATGTTGTTAAACTCTCGCGCGCGCACCGTCTCGCTTGCCGCGACGCGCGAAATTTGAAATTAGCGAAATCATTTATGAGCAGTTTAAATAAATCGCACAATAAAAGTCAAACTTTTTAAAGTGTATGACGATTAAATCAATTGATTAGATTATGTAAGAGCGAAAGTAAGAGATGATGAGAAGAGTTTCATACAATATTAGTAAAGCTGTGAAGAAAAAAGGAAAACAATCTATTTCATTTTTTTTATACAGATTCAACTAGTTACGAAAAACTCATAGAAAATAATTTTAATTTTACCCACATCCAAATTATATCATGCAACTTATAACGACTGCGTTTTATCCCGTGGTTCCATAAAAGTATTTTTTTTTACATATTTTTTAACAGTATTATTAAATAGGTATCAGCACACAGTAATTAACATTTCGGACATCCATTCTATATTTAATGCATAAGTATAAAAAAATATGAATACGAAATACCTATAAACGCATCATTCTGTGTTATTTATAAATAGTTAAATACACATTATTTATTCACTAAACATAAGCCAAGCACTTCCGAATTATCAAAATTTGTCAATGTATTACACGGTCCACTTACTAGCCTATTTATGTATTGTTTGTTACGAAACGCGTGCTATGTTTACCGTGCTTGTAGCTCGAAGTACATCATCATGTAGACGGGGTGAGATATTATGTATGCCGTCCTTTTCTTATGTACATCGTTCGAAGAGAATGGCATGCGTGTCTCGGCCAGTTTCGCCTAATGTCTACAACCTTAAGTTTAGTTTTCTGATCAAGCGCCATCTAGTGACACTACTGTAAACGAATATGAGAGGTCCAAAGCTCTAGCGGAGCTTGAATTGGCATGTTGACAATCTGTTTTTAATGGCTTTTTGTTTTATTCAGAATTATGCATATAATTAGTGTTAATGTGGATGTTTATTCGTAAAATATACTAATTTTTATTTTAAGTCCCATATTTTTCTTAAATTCGATATATTTATATTGTTTCATTTGAAATTGTTACCTATGGCGCCATCTATTGGTGATTGTTAGCCCTAAAAATATTTGTTAGAGAATGGGACCCCATGCCTGGACAGAGTCAATCTCAATGGCCAAAGTTACCCTTCAGGGCTAAAGTAACCTGACTTTACGGTATTGTAATTTTGTCATTTGTATTGCATTCTCTTGTATGAACGGCTGCGGAACCCTACACTGAGTGTGGTCCGACATACTCTTGGCCGGTTTATTTTAATACCAGTCAGTATGAAAAATAAACGCATTGTATCTGCTCTATTCAGGGAAAACTCTATGGTGATAAATAGGGATGCTGACTGAACGCAAATACCTAATAATACAATTTTGATGCGAAATGGTACTTTTTATGACGAAAATCCTAAAAAAACTTTCGAGTTCGATTCCTTACATGTTTTACCAATGCTGCAGAACAAAGTAATTTCCCCATATAAGGTAGAGAGGTGCGAAGTCACGCCTTCCTAGGGTTTATTTAGTACTAGCTTCTGCCCGCGACTTCGTCCGCCTTAAATTCGTTTATCGCGGGAAAAGGGTATTTTTCCGGGATAAAAAGTAGCTTATGTCCTTCCCCGGGACTCAAACTATCTCCACACCAAATTTCATCCAAATCGGTTCAGCGGTTTAAGCGTGAAGAGGTAACAGACAGACAGACCGACACACTTTCGCATTTATAATATTAGTATGGATAGTATGGATGGAGCGTGTGTGGGAAAGTCCAAAAATGTGATTCTAACCTTGTTATATATCTTGTGGAGTTTTTATGATTTTGAAGTAGTTTTTTCGCCAGTATTTCTATTATATTAAGAACGACCTTTCACGTTATTATAACATACTACAGACAAAAGTCGTCAACATCCCTATTAATTATAGACAGCAAATATGTGAACAATACGCGTAGTATCGATGTTTGATAATAAAATTAAATATGAACTCAGCTATGTATTTCGGCCGTTTGGAGTTAATCAAGGTCACTTCCAAGACAAAACATTGTAGAGTGACTGTAATACAACTTATTTGTTTTATTCCGGGAAAATAAGAATTAGAAAAAAAATGTTTGGGATAAAATGAAAATTCCCGAAAATACTCTGTTCGGGCCGTGTAAATTACTTTAAGGGTTCCATACCAAAAAACTAAAATGGAACCGTCAACATCTCCTGTATCTCTCCTAATGATGCTTCGTAGAGAGGCGATAAACACGTGGCCGAGGACTGTCTGGTTGTAGTTTGTTGTATTTGCATGCGTATTTTTTGGGAAAACTGCATAAAAATATGCGTATGTGAGCACAATTTATTGTCACATCTAACCAAGACACTATTTCGCGGAACAGCAAAGGATCTATAATCCATTAATCTTTTATGGATTCCGCAAAGTAAATAACGCCTGAATCAATTAATTTAAAAAAAAAACCTTATGGTTTGACTTCGTCTGTCTGTCCGTCCGTCCGGCTGTTTCTGCGCTATAATACTTTTCTCAGGATTTATGCTAGCCATTTGAGAAATAGTTATTAGAGTAACAAGAGAGCAGTTGTTTTTTGCTGCGAGTGCCGATTGTTGAATACCGAGTAAGCGAAGTATACTATTATTGAATCACGAGCGGAGCGAGTGAATCTAAGTTAGAATCCAGAGCGTAGCGAGTGATGCAAACGGTACTAAATGTAAATAACTTTGGTCTCGTGTGGCACATACAACTTTTCACCTCAGCAATGAGAACATATATTATACATAATTTTAGTTGCAGTTCCAACCATGCTGTATGTTTATTGTTACACGTCATACAAAATAATATTTACAGTTAACAGATGAAGTTAATATTAACAACATGATTCCCTCTTTTTTTAAAAGAAACATGTAAGTACTAGCATACAGTACTAAACATAAGCAAATATGACAAAATTATTCATTACTGTTTACAAGATAAATTACGTGTATATTGTTTATCGGTGTTGTAGTTTAAATAATCACTTACCTATGTTTTAAATTTACAAAACAATCATTTTGTTGTGTAATAGTAGAAGATAGAAATAACTAGAATATGATTCCTATATACAACATTTTTTATTCAGTAATGCGTTTAGAAACTAGCCCCATTATAAATAGTCAGTTTTAGTCAATTTAAAAATTAATATAAAATTAACAAATTAAATTTCATAAACATCGTTTTATTTACTATAAATAACTATATTTCATGTTCAAAAAATTATATAGTAATTCGATCACAAAAAACTAATAATTACCATTGTTTCAAGATGTTTTAAAATTAAAAAGAAAATAATAGTTCCAAATCCGTCCGCAATGGCGCTAGAGTAGCAAGCTATAATAGTATGAAGTCAACAACCAATTACAAAACAATTTTATCGAAATATACTCTATCTTTCGTTCTACTTTTGATGTAAATCAATCGTGTTTAAAATTATTTTCCTTGCATCGTCTTGGATTTTTTTGGCATTATTATGCTAAATTATCTTACGCACTTCTGACGACATCTTTGGATATAAAGAAGATATTAACTCCTTAGTTCTATATTCCATGGGTTTAATTCTTTTTTCAGTGTCTAATTCGAAAATCGAAATCGAATTGTAATATTCTTGTCACTCGCTTTCTTTATATGGATATGAAAAGGATAAAGTGCTTCGAAATTCAAATATTTCTTTTATACTCGCGCCATTCTAATTTATAAAATTAAAAAATTACTTTGCTTCACGCTCGCAGCAAAATAGCATTTTGCAGACTGTTAGGTTAGGTTAGGTTAGGTTAGTAGGTACCCGCCTGTTTGAGCTGCTAAATCTATACATATACAATGTCTTAGGTATAGCTTTATTTGTTTGTGTAAATAAAATGTCCTAGATGTTTCAATCACCCAAGAATTCCATGACAGAGTAGTAACATTTATCAAGTACTAGACTTTTCAGTTTATTATATTATAGGTGAAAATAGTTATACACATGGCCAATAAGAAGAAACTTCTTTCGGCTTTCTTCTCATCACAGTGTTCTCCTCTTGGGAAAAGCCGGTTGACTCAGACTTGTGAAAGTGTGCGGCCTTCTTAGATAATAATAGTATATTACCGGGAAAAGTCATTTCGTGGATGAGTACGGTTTTTTAGGATGCGGCGTAGCCGAGTTCCTTCCGAGGCATGTATACTGCTTTTCTCCAAATATGCGAGGAAATTGGACACATGGTTATGTAACTTATTATCGTAAAAATAACACGACAGACAATCTTTGACAAAATGAAATTCACGTTCCCGCCTTAATTTTCTTAAGGATATTAAAGTTAAAAGTTTTGGGTCCGAATTGTATATTTGGTTCACATGAAATATAGTAATGAAAATAAATAAAAAGAAAACCCATAGCAATAAATATATGCATTATTACTTTTAGTTGAATCGGCAATTCCTAAACGCCCAACATTAAAAAAACATACCTTTGCTCCACAATATTTATCAGTCCCAGAAGATCATTATGAGTAAATAAACTGAATTATGATTTGGACACAATAATTATTGTTTTTTTTTCTATTATTATTGGCATTAACCATGTATTAACTAAACGCAGAAAACAATTAAAGTTTTTTTTTAATCTCGGTTTTTATACGTTACTATTGGCTGTATGGTGAATTTTCAAAGTGTTGGATGAAATTAAAAGTAAAAACCTGCACAATAATGTACACTTCCCAGGCCTGTCCGGGAAGTAATGCCACTTTTTTTTAAATTGATTATCGTATCAACGTATATAACGATGGACTTCGCGGTGTGTTTTTACTACATCAATGGGAACATTTACGAGCAAGTTGGAGAAAAGATCATTATTTCATTAGCCCAAGTGCAATGCAAATAAAAAAAAAAATTTTTTTTTATGAAATTGACCGTAACGATCAACGACATTATTAAAGTTTATTTCCTCTTTGTTTGGTAAAATTTCATTCCTTTATAAAAATCATTATGGAGGAAAATGTGGAAAAAAATGCTCCTATAACCTCAGTTTTCTTTTTTTGAATTTTTAATTTTGTTTAAATAGGTATTTTAATTAATATGAATATTACAGGAAAATTATAATTATATACCTATTAGAATCCAGCTTTTTATTTATTTTAATTTTTATAAATCATTATTAAACAACCTGGTTGCGTTAGCACCTCATTTGTATACGACGTCAACCGTCGAGTTAAGTAGGTAGCGAACTTTTTTATGGAACCCTCGGCGCGCGAGTCAGACTCGCACTGATCCGGTTTTTTTTATTTTCATTTAATGACAGAACACTTCAGGATGTGCCTACAGCGTCTTCGACTAGATCTCTGGTTCAGTAAGTGTCGCAACTTTATTTAAAAGTATGAGTATGTTTTCGGAAAATTTCAAGTTCCTTAACGAGAACTTAAGGCAAGTTTTCATAGTCAGAATTTTGTAAGAATATCAGAGGTTACCAAAATTGTATTACACAGCAACTTTGGCGATTCTTCAAGCAGATATACTTTGTATAAAAGAAAGTTTAGGTACAGTTCCGTGTCTTTAATTTTCAGAAACAAATATCGTTATTTTCGTTTGCAGTTTTGTCGTGATCCACACATCCGCGGACCTATGGAGCACCGAGCATGGCACCTTGACATGGGTCGAGAGGTTGTTAACCGGTGCACAATTGAGGCCAGTATGCGCCGTTCAAGAGCAATTGGAGTTCCGTAGGTCAGTTCGCCGAAGGTAACCTTGACTTTGTCACAATAGTCCAACTGCACTCGTTTCGGCACGCTCTCCGGTTTGTTGTAGAAAATTACTTTAGGCATTAGTCGCTTCCCGCGTCTTCGCCCGCGAGGCAGTTTGCGTTTTGCTTTATTCAAAACCGAACATAGTTCTGGGATATATAAAAATCTGATTATTAAAGATGAACAAAATTAGGCGAATTATACACGGAGTAAACAGAAACCAATTTATATAAAAGACTTTTAGTTTAGAGCGACATTAGATGTATGAAAGAATTTTATAAAACAGTAAATTCAAAAAAGATTCATAAGGTCATATAAAACATCATGGCAAGTCGGTAACATTTGCACATATCTATATGATTTTAATGCTCCTGTACTGTCAAGCCGTTGCGTTGGCTTTGGCTCGTTATCGCGAGAGAGGCCAAACCACAAAACACATTTTTCGCATTTATAATATTATACTAAGGATTTCATAAGGATATCATAACCTTACAATAACAGTAGAATAATGAATAATGAATGTACGTAGTTTTAGTTAATCTTCGTTCAACTTTTTAGTCCGTGTACTATGCTAATTCTTTTCTGGATGCTCGTCATTCATATTGCCGTCATTTATCACAATTATTTTGCACATTATGGAAAATGTATGAAGTTATTAAAAGTATTGCGACTAGTTTTATTACTGACTGTACTTTTCATTGAACGCCCGTCAACTACTCATCGAGGCGATTCTAAAGAGCCCACAATCACGGTAGGATTTTTGCTCAATCGGAAACCGGGAAGTGGGTCAAATTAATTTGTTAGAGATTTACTATGACCACCTTCCGGCTGGGTACATAAAATACGAATTTTTTTATTCCGATATTCAGAATCACGAATTTCATAATACCGATTCTTATAATTCCGAATGGATCAAAATTCCGAATATAACAATTCATATATATTATAAATCCGATTTTTATAAATCCGAAATTAAAAAAGGTTAAGGTCAAAACTCCCGAATTTCAATACACCGAGCACTAAGAAGTCCGTATGATTAATAATACGAAACATCAAAAGTACGAATTCCGAATACTAAATTGCCGAATTTGAAAATTCCGAATATCATTACACCGACCAATAATAAATCCGACTAAACAAAAGTCCGAAACATCAGAATAACCTAACGTACAGTTTTCGGTTTTTGACCCATGTTCTATTTTGTCAATTGTGTAGGTACATGCAAGCAAGAATTTTGACGCTCCGCTCGCTCCGCTATACATGGTCACAGTACAAACCTAACGTAACCTACAGTTTTCGGTTTTTATTATAGTTTATTTAAAACCACGAACTTTTATAACCGAATGACTAAATTCCGATTATAAAAATCACGAACCTTATATTTCCGAATATAAAAATTCCGAATTAGCAATGACATTTCGGATAATTAAAATTCGGGTCATCCTTTTTCGGAGCAGACACATCGGGCTTTTGATTCTTCGGGGTTATAAACATCGGAATATTGAAAATTCGGATTATTGATATTCAGTAAACTAAATTTCGTGCTTTTCAATATTCGATACTTTAATACAAAGGAAATATAATATTCGGAATTTCAACAATCGGAAAAAGCAAATTCGGAATAAAATATTTCGGATTATTTGGGTGTTCCCCTTCCGGCTCAAGTGACAAATGTCGGGTGACCATGGCAATGTCACGTACATTGCGTGCCTAGTATAAAGTAAGAAGATGTATCTAACTTTTAGGGATCGCCGTGAACATAGAATTGTCGTTGTCACCTGACAATTGTCACGATTGTGAAATACCCAGGTCGATGGTATCATAATATTGCATTGTTATCAATCTTACATAAGTATGCAAAATTTTAGCTCAATCGGAAACCGGGAAGTGGGTCAAATTTAACTTGCAAGTTAAATAAAAGTAAAATCTGTTTCATTAGCTCGGGCTTGTTTTCGCTTGCCTTATAGCCCGAGACAATTAGCATCAATAAAGCTAATAACAGGAAATAATTCGTGTAGTTTTCAAAAATTGGTACAGGGCTTTATGGCAGAACACCTCAGTTCTGAATTCCCGAGAGACCTCCCAAAAGTCTTCTCCCGACGACCTCAATTATTTCGCATTGTCCTTTCAGCATTTTCACTTCGACTTATCGTTTTGGAGTAATTGGCTCTAAATCAGCGATCGGCAACCTTTTAGCAAAGGAACACATGGTAACTAACAAAATTGACGCGGGCCGCAATTTGTTAATATTTTGTGACTTTATCAGGCAAAATGTAGGTACTACATTGTCTACTAGTAGCCAAGGACTCTTGCGGCCTGTTGCCGACCGCTACCACTTTTTTCGAGGTTTTAAATACAAAAAAAATATGAAGCGAACATTTTCGAAAACAATCGCTCCGAAAGTAGCATAAATTGTGCCCCCCCCTTCTATTTTCTAAACGGTACATCCATAAAATATGAAAATTATTACACGGATAAAACTCAATAAATACATTCAACGAAAATTGTTTTCTACATGAAAATGACGGATAGGTATACCGTTTTTGAGTTATTGCCAAAAAACGGCAATTATCAACAAAAGCACTTACGTGCCGTCGCGACATTCACTTCACTTTGCTAATTTTTTTTTTAAATGACGTTACCTGCCAAAGTAACAAATAAAATAGAATAAGATAAGGTTTACTAAAAAGTTTACTACATAGGTTTCATCGGGATCTTGAATGGAATTTAGTTATTATTAAACCGTGTTAAATTAAAACCTGATAAAATTAATGCTTTGAAAAAGGTAGAATTAAAGTAGTTTTCGCAGGCTCCTCTACTCATCTACTTACGATGTAGACCTTAGACATGACAATAGCGACACTAAAATTGACACTGGTAGACATGCCCGTGGAAACCGGCATTCCGCCAGCCAAGACCAACAGTAAAATACAGACCCTCACTCAGAGGGTTCAAGAGACCCCAAGATTACATTTTACATCAACAACGTTTTGGACCCACAAATTATATCAGGGAAAAGGATAGGCCTTCAGCCATCCTCATCACAAAACAGCAGGCCTCTGACAGCTCATTACCCAGGTTGCCTCAATAAGACCTAGTATCCCTTAAGGTTGCTAGGCACAACCTATAGTCTTCTCCGGTACCTCGTTACTTAGGAGCGAGGCACCTACTTCAGAACCTCTAAAATGGTCACATGTGACCAGAAGAGAACACAGAAAACACTAAAAAAACTTGCCAAGTGCGAGTCGGACTCGCGCACCGGGGGTTCCGTACAAATTTTTACTTACCCTAACTTTATATCCCGGTACCGGTTGAGTTAAGTTTGCACCTCATATCTATAGCACTGCATAAAAACCAGGTGCAAACTTAACGCAACCGGGTTGTTCAAATATCTTTTTTGCAAATAAAAAAAAATAGCCAGTTAAAGACATGGCTATAATTTTCGTGTAATATTTATGTTTATTAATACAAATTGTGAAAATTTTAAAATTTTCGATTGGTAAACTTCGGAGATAAAGGATGGTGTTTTTTTTTCACATTTTCCTTAAAACGTTCACTACGGCAAAGAATTTTTGTGACTTTAGCTGGGTACGACATGGGGTCTTTTAGATCCGACGTATAACTGTACTCTGGTGCGTTAATTGACAGGGTTACTGGTTGACGGAGTGGGATGGGCTGCATTTTGCAGTATTTGGAGTGTCTGGCCAGTCGATGGGCTAGTGTAAATATTATTTGTGGCAATATTTCGTTAACCAATTATAATATTTCTGGCACGTATATCCACTTTTTTTTCACAGTTTCATGTTCATTTTCATTTTTGTCACACATTAAAAACATTTTCGGCGACCGCTTCATGATCGATAATTCACCTTATCTCATATTACTCATAAATTACTGTAATTAACAACCATCTACCTACACTTGGACGTCACTGCCTCAACTAGACTCATCCAGTACGGCTATCGGGTCACCGGGCATCGGGTCCTTAAGACCCGGCAGCCGTACTAGATGAAAACCGTTTCTCTCTGGTCGTCATGGGGTCGAAAAGATCCGATGAGTTTTTATAACGTAAACCGCCTATATTCGAATAAACATTGATAAAACACTAACTGTCCCTTTTTTACTCCTTCAAAATTCTGAGATATATGTCCCGCACCAACGGTAGGAACAGCAATTTCTCCCCCGCACCGGAGGAAAGTTCTTCATCGCATATATTCGACCCGATGCCGTAGTGAACCTTTTAATAAAACAAAAACTAATCACAATAAAAAATAAAAAAAAATGTTCAAAAATGTTCCGGTCAAGCCCTTTCATATAATACCCCATTTGATCCATTAGCTAAACTTTTAATTTTTATTTTAATTTACAAAACCCACCCCCCCTCATACTCGTCGTTTTTTTTAGAAAATAAGAATTTATTTTTAAAATTTTCCTGTGCAATACATGTGGGCTGACCATATTTATAAATATTCCAAATTTCACATAGTTAGCATAAGTCGTTTTTGAGATATGGCGCTTTAATAGTCGGACAGACAGACACACAGACAGACAGACAAACAGACAGAGTCGCACCATAAGGGTTCCATTTGTACCTTTTTGGTACGGAACCCTGAAAAGTAGATGTAAGGCTACATATTTTTGCAGTTGAGATTTTTTAGAGCTCTTTGTCTGATCATATAATGAATGATCTTTAGTCTGTAAGTTGCCCGCAAGGACACTTATTTACAATTTTAAGTCTACCGGCATTTCCCAAGAGGAGACCTGTGTTGAGAAGAAATCCGAAGGGAACTCAACTGTCAGTCAGTTTGTCTAAATCATACTTACTTAACTTTTACGATATTAATACTTAGCCTATGTTAAATATACATTTTTAAGTATAAACTCTATGCGTACTACAAGAATCATAACTATAATTATAACTTATAAAAGTATAATTAAAGCATTATAATTATGTTATTTTAAAACAACTTATACAAGTTTGATATGCCTTATAAGAACCGTGTACTAGTTTAGGTAAGCATTTGATAGTAATCACATCTGATATGACAGGTACATTGTTCTCTTCACCTATTATAGTCTGCTTCAGATATCCACAATTTTCATACTAGAAATAAAAACAAAATCGCTATTAGAAAGCTCCGCGTTCGTAAAGTAGCCAAATCATTCGTAGGCCAATGTATGCATTTTTATAATAAGCTACCAGATGATGCTTTGAAATTATCGTTTCCAGCTCTCAAAAAGTACTTAAAAGAGTCCCTAATGGCAAAGGCTTATTATAGGGTAGAGGACTATTTAACAGACAAAAATGCATGGCCCAAAACAGAAACCAAATAATTTACTTTTACCGGGACACGCGTGGTCGTCGCGTGGCATGATCGCGTGTCACGATCACGCGTTTGGACGTTGCGCCGATCGGATCGCTCGAAATCCATTTTGCTACGCGTATCACAGAGTTATATCGGACGAGTACGGCATGATACGGCGCGCCGACAGTAAGCGTCCAAGCAGCGCGATACGCAGTCATGCCACGGCACGGTGATCGGATACGAGCAAATGATACAAGTGTGGACGCACCTTATGGTATATGATGTTGATTGTATGATGGTCGTGACGTGTGCTTCACGTTAGATTGCTAATAATCTAAATCATGTAATGGTAGGAAGAATCTTCTTTTATATAAAGTGCTCTGAATTACTTCGAGAAAACTTTAATGCTTGTGAATAAAAATGCAGTTTTACATTTTAGAGCTTAGGAAGTTTGAAAATGTTGTATGAACATTTTAGTTATGCATTTACCAACATAACTATTGTACTGGCATGTCAAGACGCAGTATTTCAAGCACAATTCGCACATTGTTGATAAGGAATATTTTACCATGTTTGCAGTATGTTAACTTTTTATTTGGTAGAACTTTACAAAACTTCAAATAAAGTTAGGCCTAGTTATTATATATTTCATTGTCATGAGAGAATATCTATACTATTATAAAGTTGTAAAAATGAAATGTCTGTACATTAAAGATATTTTCAAAAAACTTATTGTTACCGACTATTTGGAGGTAACTAAAACGATAATTATTTTTTTTGGATTTTATGTGTTTGTATGTGTGTGTGTGTCGTTGTGGCTGCATCACGCAAAATCGGCTAAACAGATTTCAACTATTTTTGGTACACGGGTAGCTGGGTATCTCCAGATGGTTATAGGATACTTTTTATCCGACTACGCTAAAGAAAAAATGAAGGGTTACTTTTCGTCCTACGCGAACGAAGTTGCGGGCGCCTTCTAGTGTTATATATAGAGCTAAAATAACATGTCATGTACCATCAGCAAAACACTTAAATAACCATCTGTAGGCCTTACGTATTTTTTTTTATTAGTCTCAGACAACATTCATTTAAGTATAACATTAGCAAGATACAGGCATTCTGACAAAAATGTTATCCAAAACAAGAGCACGATTAAAAAAAGATATCAAAAATATCCTAAAACTAAAACTATCCTAAATTTGTTACTTAAGTATATTATACTCGTACCTACTATATATTCAATTGTTCCCCAGTTCATACATCATTTCATTGGTTAAGCTTGAGCTTTACCAATGCAATGTCGAATGAATTGAGCATTATAATGAGCAAGCATGGTTATTGACAGTTAGAGATCTGAATAAGTTAATGTGGATGAGGTCTACCAATGGTTACTTAAGTGTGTAGCTGATGGCTTAACGTGTGTAGCCTTTTCAAAGGTTCGAGGCACGTATTTGTTTCGAACATGATTATGTGTAGCGGTCCCTATCACGATTTACGGAGGTCAATTACTCGTAGCAATAGCAGTAACTTTAAGGGCCTTACAGCTCTGATGATCTTCAATCCGTAGCTCTTCTCATTTCTTTGTTGAATATGTCTAAGTGTGTTGACAACGACCTTGTTTTTTCCTATTTAATTTCAGTTTATCTTCACGAGTCACCGAAACCAAGATAAACACCATTTTACGATGAAAAACCAGTTATTGCAACTTTGCTTATTTTTAACCGACTCCCAAAAAAGGAGGAGGTTCTCAATTCGTCGGAATATTTTTCTTATGGATGTTCACTGATTATACTCGAAAACTATTTAACGATTATTTTGTTGTTTAATAGAAGGTATCGGTCCCAGCGAGAGCGAAAAGTGGGCTATGGAGAGCCGCTTTGCTACGTTAAATGTAAGGGGAGGAATGAATGATAAAATAGATGAAGTATGTCAGATGATGGATGCAAGAAATATTGATATTCTGTGTGTGAATGGGATAAAGCGAAAGGGTTGTGACAGCACAAAATGAAGAGATTAATCAATGTTGATGAAGCGGCAGTTGTATGCCAGGACCGTAGCAAGTGTAAAGAGGTAGTCTCTGCCTACCCCGTAATGGTAAAAGGCTTCATTGTATGTATGTATGTAATAGTATGATAATAATTGACGACCGGTTTAGCTCAGTGGGAGTAACGTTGCCTGCGAAGCTGAGGTCCTGGGTTCAAATCCCGGTAAGGGCAAATATCTGTGTGATGAGCATAAATATTTGTACCTGAGTCTTGGATGTTTTATATGTATATAAGTAATATATCTATTAAATATGTCGTCGTCTAGTACCCATAACACAAGCCTTATTGAGCTTACCATGGGACTAGTTCGATTTGTGTAAAAAATTGTCCTGTAATATTTATTTATTTATTTAGTATGTATGTATATCCAAGTTGGTCCCATATAATTTTGGTGAAGATCTAATGATGGGATCCATGAGGAATTGAAGAAACTCCTCAAATATTGTAGGCATACATATGGCGATTTTGGTATTATAAGTAACATAGCCAAATTAGATTAATTGTATATACTGCTAAGATAAGACAAACGGTTATTTCTTCGATTTACCTACAAATCGAAGAAACTGCAGTATTTTTTTTACTTTTTAGTTTTTTCTTGGAGACGGTTTTATTTTTTGTTAAAGAAAAGGCTTGCTTAGAGTGTTAGGTATTTCCATAATGAACAATTAGTCATAGGTTTTGAGTCTATTATAGGTTTATTGAGAGACTAGATACGCAATCTTTATTTTTATAGACCTTTCTGTAAAATATCATAATTAAATACATAAAAATATATAAAAAAAATCCGAATGAGAGAAAGTCTTAAATAGAAACTGAACTACCATATATATACTTAATACCATGTTTGCAAAGTTATTTTCAGTATTCCAGGGACAAGATTCACACTAAAAAGCATGATAAATCGCATATATTTGTTTGCTAATAACCCGACCTTACGGAGCTAAGCATTTTCTTTAAGAAACATGAAAAGTGCTAAGGAACCGTGTCCCATGCTTTTTAAATAGTTACTTATCAATTGTGACAATTCACGCATCTTCGCATAAATGTAGGTCCGTAGAAACAGCCTCTTATCGATTCTACACAACAGCTTCTTTCATGCTTGTAGAAAGGCCGGCGGCGCTCATACAATGTAGATAGTGGAACTTTTATTCTTTAATGTTGCTAAGCATGATTTTATCAGGATAGCTTATCAAGTCTTACGGGGACTCAAAGTACGCACGTACTTAAATTAGGTTAACCCGCAGATATCTTGGCTCATATAGACTACTATATTTATAGTACACTCATGTTCACTGATGTGATGCTTAGTCCTGAGTTTCTAAAGTGAACTGATGAATCCAAAAGCTATGTAGTATATACTAAAGTAATTATACAATGACATTGCCCATTATTCTAGACGTAACCTATCCTATCCCTGAATTAAATGAATCCGCACTTTAGAAATAAAATACTAGACTTGTATAAGTTTAGAACAACGCAGGCAATTATTTCGTCTTCTGTGACTCCTGTCCAAGTTCGACCCAGTATTTAAGCTGAAACCGATAGATAATCGCAGAATTACTGCAAGATTTGGTCAACAGATTTCAAGTTATCGAGCGACGCCATTCAGAACCATCGGCTTACTTTTCCATTACTATTTTTTTTTACAAACTATTAATTTGCTTTCCTTCATGAGTCTGCCCACCCGATCGGTTCTTTCTCATGTGTCTTCTCAACAGGCGTCTAATAAAATGTCGAGAAGTTTGTTAGTTTGTAGTTTCAGTGGCCCAAAGGGCGCACAGCTCGGGAGTACCGGTAGAAGCTTCGCGCGGCGGGGTGTTACGAATTTATTGTAACTAATTTTCTTCGCAACTATAACATAATCATGCTGTTTGACCCTAATACTTTTTTAGTGATTCTTTCAATAGGCACATAATGCAACTGCCGAGAAGCTGTACATTGTCCAGTATATTTATGATCACGAAATGTATCAGTGCTTTCCCATTGCATGCATGCTAAACTGGAGTCGATGCCTCTGATTATTCATAAGTATGTATTAGGTATTTAACTGACTTTTACTACTAACGTGTCTCGCAAATAAACATATGGGTTAGGTAAGGTACGTAGCTGTAGACATTAAAAGTGCAACCACCGTACGTCAGGACGGAACGAGAGCAATAACTTTTTACTTAAGTACACCGGCAGATTTTACGAGCCGTAGTGGTTGGAAATAGAACGTCTGCGGGTCGCGACAGTCCAGGAGCAGACAAAAAAGGTTCGTAAATTAAATGGTCGCCGTCGTCGCAAGCGCAGCGCAGTGCCGATGTCCTTATTGACGCGTCCCGCTTTCATTCAGGGCTGCGCCGGTTTTACGACAGATTTACTGCGCCTTTATGGGATTAAGTACTGCACTTCCATAATGGGAGGTAGACTAATGCTTTCTCATGTCTTTTTATTTGCGGTAAAAGTAAAATCGCCTAGTTTGTTGGGTGTTTGAATACACCTAATATTACGGCAGGCAGAAACGTGATTTGCGAAATTCCTTCAAATGAGTTATTTAAATGTATGCAATTGCACAAATCCCCATAAAACCTACGTAGGTAGGGCATTCTATAAAAAATGGGCGCAATTTACATAAGTCTCGTGTGATGTAGTAAGCATCTTCATTGTTTTTGGTGTAGGTACAATTAGCGTCAAATAGTCTCTAGCATGCAAAGCGCCAAATATATCGTCACACAACTGTATGCCCATAAGAATTAAATGCGATATTTTTGGCAATTTGGATATTTTGGATGCTACAGACTAGTTGACGCTGACTGTACCTACTCTGCAACCCATACTACGCGTCCACTGCTGAACATAGGTATCTCCCAAAGGCAACGAACAGCATGATTTCTTCAGCCACCGTCTAACATGGTCGTCGGCCCATATATTGGCACGGCGACCCACGCTGCATCTTCCGGTTCGTGCCCTTCATTTACATCCCGGTGGATGGTTCATCTTCGGTTCTTTGTGTGGTGCTATATGCTCAGTTTACTCTAAAAAAGAAAAAAGGAACCCTTATAGTGCGACGCTGTCTGTCTGTCTGTCCGACTGGTAGAGCACCATACCATATCTCAAAAACGACTTATGTTATATATTTGAAATTTTGAATAGTTTTAAACATGGTCAGCCCAAATGTATTGCAAAGGAAACATTTTAAAATATATGTATAATTTTTAAAGAAAACGACCGATATGAGGGGGGCAAAAATTGAAAGTCTAGTTACTAGATCAAATAGGGCATCATATGAAGGGGCTTGATCTGCACATTATAGAACAATTTTTTTATAATGATTAAATTTTGTTTTATTAAGGAAAATGTGGAAAAAATACCAACCCCCTTTATCTCCGAACTTTACTAAGCCGATTTTTTTAAGGTAAGTGAAAGTATATAGGGAACCCTCGGTGCGCGAGTCCGAATGTCACTTGGCCGGTTTTTTATTTTCTGATTTGTGCATTTTTCATATGATCACGTATAAAAACTCCGAGCATAGCTCTCTCCACAGCTTGTTAGCCTGCTCATAAGATAAGATCCATATGGACGAGACATTGGTTACACATTTAGTTATCTAAGTATGCAGGAATTAAGTTACGGGTTTACTGACTAGTAAGTAACCACTCGGGGATTTAATACAGGTAGGTATGTACGTACAGTCCGTGAGCTCTATACAAGGATGCTTCGACGCTCGACGGCAATGGTTATTTCTTAATTATTAATTTTAAGTCAATGTGAGGACTTAAATACAGAAACAAAACATTAGACCAAGAGTCCGTGATGCTGGCTGGTAACCAAGCAGCGAATTTATGGTGCCGGTGACGTCATATGATTATGGTAATACAATAAATAAAAACAAAATCGCTATTAGAAAGTTCCGCGTTCGTAAAGTAGCCAAATCATTCGTAGGCCAATGTATATATTTTTATAATAAGCTACTAGATGATGCTTTTAAACTACCGTTTCCAGCTCTCAAAAAGTACTTAAAAGAGTCCCTAATGGCAAAGGCATATTATAGGGTAGAGGACTATTTAACAGACAAAAATGCATGGCCCAAAACAGAAACCAAATAATTTACTTTTAGCGGGACACGGTTCTTATAAGGTGGCATATCAAACGTATGTGATTTGTTTTAAATAAAAAAATATTATTTTGCTTTTTATATTCCATTCTTTTTTACTTTTATAAGTGTTGATATGTTTTCTTGAAGAACTACGCATTGAGTTTATACTCAAAACATATATTAAGGATAGGCTAAGTACAAATATTGTAATAGATATAAGAGTTATTTCGAAGAAATGACTGACTGTTGAGTTTGTTTCGGCTTTCTTCTCCTCAGTGGTCTCCTCTTGGGAAACGCCGTAGAGTCAGACTTGTAAAAGTGCCCTTGCGGCCTACTTACAGAATAAAGATCATTATTTCATTATGTATTATGACACAAAATAGCATACCTATCATATAGATACGATGTTTTTTTTAAAACAGCATTGTCCACAGATTCTTAATAATAATGCAATATATTGAAATAAAACAATTTAACGGATTATATCGCGTATATTATCTCATTTTAGTTCCTGACGTTTCGGAAGCTTTCCAGCTTTCCATAGTCACGGGTGGACTGAGAAAAGATGTATTTTCCTCTGTCAAAGTTACAATTTGTGCAAACTACCCATTTTTTGAAAAAACACAAATAAAGGTGTACATACATGCCAGATGGGCCTAAGCTGTAAAGACAGTTACACATGTGCCAGAAGGGCTTAATTATTTTATTCCAATAATTTACCAGGCAGCATTTCACAAATGAGGAGAAAAGAAACGCTGCAAAGAAAAACTCCCAGGCTACCTCATTACTAATTATAACATTTAAAAAAACAGAGACTATTAAACTACTTTTAAACAGATAAGATATTTTACACCATTCGGAAATTAAGGTTTTGCAGTCCTGTGTTTCGCTTGTTCCTTGATGAGATGTATTACAGGATCCCAAGCTGGTGGTAGTGACAATCCATCTTCTCTATTGAAATTAGGATGCATTTTAATCTCAATAGCCTCGCGTAGCATCCTGGGAAAATATCTTTTATATAATCCGTTAAATTGTTTTATTTCAATGAGTAATAATCGCGGAAACAGAAGAAAATATAATGCAATATATATTAAAATACGATACGAATAAAATATTTTCTACTACACGTACTAATTTCAAGAAAAAATCGGTGGTTCCCTCATTAATTAATTGGATAAAGATAGTTTCGTATACATTTTATAAAATTATATTCAATGGTTCTATATGTATATCTATCAGCTACGGACTTCCACTGCTGAACATAGGCCTCCCATATAGCTCGCCACAGAGTGCGATCCTGCACAGGACGCATCCACCGGCTCCCCGCAACCCTCACAAGGTTATTCGTCCAACCAGTCCAGGGCCGTCCTACGCTGCCCTTTCCTGATTTAATGGTTGGGGGCCGATTAATGTATATCTACTTCAGGAAATTAGTTACCCTATCTATTATTCATTTAGGGTCGATTTACACGAGAGTGGCTAAATCAAGTTTACTCGATGAACTTCAATTTCGTTTCACCACGCTAGTCTACGGATAATTTACTTTCGCACAGTTACTCGATAACCTTGAACGAATGAATTGAATGAAATTGTAATGCACCCAAGTAAAATAGACAGTTTGCCCCATGCTTGAGTGATGGTGCTGTGCTGCGTATTTTTTCAAATCAATAATTTGTAAATAAATAAGAAATTGACTCGACAGTAACAATGACAATACTAAACTGAGTCTTAGAGTTTATTCAGCCGAAATCGGCGGTATAACATTTTACTCTAGTGTATAGAGATTATCCTTAGGTTAAATGTTGGTGAAACTTATCTATGCTCGTTTGTCATCGTTATACATTACCTATCGTAAACGTAAAACGAGTTTACTCACGAGCAATTAATGATTTATTATTGGAATAAGACTAATACTACGTTGGTGAAATCGACCCGGGTTTTATATACTTGTAAGTTTGTGTGTTGCAGCCCTGCACACGCAAGAAAAAGGATGCCACGATAATGTGTGGCTGATTGCAGATGCACTTACTTTGCATCAATTCACCAGGACGTCGATTTCAATTTCACCGCATCCTGTCCCGACCATCTTTTTATTACATTCGTTTTCACAAATCGCCATCTACTTATTTACTTATCGTGTTATCGCTGTGTTTATTCACTTTGTATGTCATTGTGGGATTCGTCTTATTTTGGGAAGTTTATTTATTGAATACAAGAAAGTGCCCGCAACTTCGTCCGCGAAGGAATAAAAATCACAACCCGCTTTTTAGGGCTGTCTGTCCGACTATTACAGCGCCATATTTTATAAACTACAGTACGATTACTTTGAGTTTACCACTGACATATATGCTTTTATTCCATTGGATATTCGAGTTTAACACTAATAAAAAAGAGTTTCTATTACAAACAAACGACGTTTAGACAGTGTGTAAGTAATATAAACTCTTTGTAAACTTTTTGGTAAACTCAAATTAATCGTACTGTACTGCCATTTATTTGAAATTTGGAATAATTATAAACACGGTGGTCGGCCCACATGTATTGCAAAGGAAACATTGCAAAATATATCTTTATCTCCGAAGTTCACGAAGCGAAAAATCTGAAATTATATCATTTATTATGAATATTACAAGAAAATTACAACCATAGGTATATCTGTCTGTGTTATTTTTTTTAATCTCCAAAAATCTTTTTTGAAAAACCCGGTTTGGTTAAGTTGGCCCCTCATTTGTATATGTGAAGCCATAGATACCAGAGGCAAACTTAACTCGACCGGCAAGTTAAGTCGGAATAAGTGAAAATCTGAATCTCGGTGCGCGAGTCAGACTCGCACTTGACCGGTATTTTTCAATAGCGTTACAGGTAATCATCTGCGGATATTCAGCTACGCGTGTATAAAAATATTTGAAATCCGTTTAGCCGTTTTGGCGTGATGTGTAGGTAGGCATACTTCTTACTTAATAACGCTGGAGCAAAAAAGAGACTTAAACGTATGATATTCTTTTGACTGATTTAGAATCAGATATGCTGATAAGTCACAAAAACTTGCATCACTGTACCGCCCATTGCGCCACCACCTGCTAAGTTTTTAATATTTCGCGGGCTTGAAAAGCTAGTGCACACTGCAGTATGTCTGCATAGTTAGTCTTTATTGAAAACGACTTATCTCATCTCGTTGACTGTGCGTTTACAGCGTGTTTCAAATTGTCTTAAACTATATGAGTCCGCATTGTACATTATAGAAACCTTGCTCGCTGAAAGAATTGCTGACTGTTCCTTAATGAACCGTTGTATAGATTCTAGCAAATCAAAGATGAGAATGAAATCAACCGCGAAATTTAAAAATGTAGCTGCAATGTGCCTGTATGAGCTAGAGTTACACAAATTCATTGCTTTTGTCATTAATTATTAAGTTATTAGTTACTGAGAAAAGCAGTTAAATTTGTTTATATCTAGCTCATACAGGCACACTGCAGCTGTATTTTTAAATTTCGCGGTTGATTTCATTCTTATCTTTCATTTGCCAGACTCTATTTGTCTTTTAGGCATTAAGGATCGTCGTTGTTCAGTCTCAGTCACAATGTACACTTCTAAATAAAATGATATATATCTATCTCCTAGCCGAGTTTGGCTACAGCGACTACTTGCTTCCTACCTATGAGAGCGACCAAAGATAATATAAACTTCATAGCGACGTGAGCTCTCTGGTGACTGACATAGCTGATTTTAGCGGTAAACGTGCGGCCACATTCACTGCATGTCAGCAGTAAATGTGGAAAGCAACCCTCGACTTAATTTTAATGTAAGTATAGCCGCTGGTGGTCGGGTCTTAACCTCGTCGCGCTTGGTGTTGAGTTAATTACGTCTTTCTGTCTCAAAATTACGCACCTGCGTGTTCACAGTATGCCTCCACTGTGACCGGTCTTCTACGATTTATATCAGGGTTTATATCAGCCCTCTTCATTAAACTACTTCAATTTGGAACAGTTTCTTTTACAGTCACCTCGCAGTCAGCTGACATTGACATTGAAAGATGTCAACTTTTGTAGCTATCACAGGATTTTATAGATAAAAAAGTTAATTAAGCATGCTCTTAGGTTCATTTTTAGTTCCAAGTCGATGTCATTAGTAGACTAGCTATGATATTTTATTAGTTGCCTTGCTTGATCACAATGTCATGGTCGTGCACCGTGATACAACGATACAATAAATCTCGCACCTTATATAATATGATATTGTTTTCCTCATATCACTCGAGCAGGTGACGATGGCAAACATGTTCAAAGGGAGCCAGTCTGTTCTTGTTTCTGCTATAAAGCACCATTGGAAACAATGTAGTCAGTGCATAAGGTTGTTGTCCATCGAAGCTCAGGCGCAGGTGGCGAGTGGCGAGGGTCCTTGGGGGGTGTACGCGTCGCGCGTCGCGAGCGGTACCCTCAGCCGAGATGCGCATCAAGAGACAGTGGTGCAACACCTGCAGCAAGTCTACCAAGACGTCACTATCTTCCAAAGACCTGTGCTCCAAACCCAAAGTTCCATATTCAGCTTCTTCAAAAAGAATGAGCCAGATAAAATAATCGCTCCCCAAGGTCTATACATATATGGCAGTGTTGGAGGAGGCAAGACAATGCTCATGGATTTGTTTTATGAAACTATGCCTGTAAGAATTGTTCCAATCATTTGTAACAATCAGCTCTATTATAGTGTAATCATTTATCATCATCCATCTATCCTACATCTGGACGAGTCCAGTAAGTTTTAGGTTATATCATATTTCACATTCCCAGTGATGAAGTCTGAAAGTGCTTAAGAATATGTTTATTCTAATGCTCATAATACCTATTCAAACTTAATATGTTAATAATTACTTAGTTTGAAGGAAGTCTGTAATTTTTGTTGCTAAAAATAGTACATTTTAGGCATGATTTCATCATTCATGTTGTTCTGTATTAGAACTGTCTGTGCCACTCAAGCTTCATACACATATGTTTTATTGTAATTAATTTCAACCAACTTTGAATAATTGTCTTTAAGGTCATATCATTCTGTTGTCTGGAAAGAATTGCAATTTAGCTGTAAAACCTGTCTGTTTACATCTACTTGTTAGTTGATTCTAATTTCTCATTATCTCTATTACTGTTTATAATAATATTTGTGTTGCAATTTCAGATTAAAGAAAAGCTGCGAGTGCATTTTAATTCATTCATGCTGAATGTACATGCCCGGATACATGAGTTGAAAATTAGGTCCGGGAAAGGAGCAAGCTCATTTAGAGACGAAGGGAAGCCCTTTGACCCAATCCCTCCGGTGGCTGCAGATATCACTCAAGAGTCCTGGTTGATATGTTTTGATGAATTTCAAGTAAGTAAATATTATTTGGATGGATGTCAAGTATACTTAAGTAATTTTTTTTACATATATGTTTTGTCCTGTTGTTATATTTTATTTTATTCAGAAAAGCATTTTACTGTATTCTCCTAATGAGAACTAACTAATACTAATATTGTCTTCTTTTTCCGCGATTATTAAATTAATTCGTTAGATTGTTTTATTTTAATAACTAACACAATGTGGTCCAAATTTCATCAATATATATCTTGTAGTTTTTGAGTTAAATGCCTGTGCCATACGGACGGACATGACAGCACGGACCAACGGACATGACGAAGCTATAAGGGTTCCGTTTTTGCTATTTTGGTTATAGAACCCTAAAAACGGCCTCATGTGTTATCTTGTACACAGCACGTTTTCTTTTTGCTTTTTTTTTACTATGGACACAGAACGCAAAAGTATCTAATGGAAATTTGTGCGTTTTCCTTATTATTCTTCTCAGCATTGTTCCCATTTTGAACATCGGTGGTCAGGTTACAGACATTGGAGACGCGATGGTATTAAAACGATTGTTCACTCAACTGTTCGACAACGGCTGCGTGGTGGTGGCGACGAGCAACCGGAAGCCCGACGACCTGTACAAGAACGGGCTGCAGCGGTCCAACTTCCTGCCCTTCATCCCCATTCTGAAGTCTCACTGCCACGTGGTGCAGCTCGACTCCGGCATTGACTATAGGCTACGCGGCTCTAGCTCGAAATATAGCAAATACTTTTTGTGAGTAATCTTTTTTACAACTACTTAACATAGCCCTTCGCGATGGACTGTAAAGTGAAAACCCTCACTCTATTGTATGTTCATGTGTCGTTGTGTCTTTATCACGTAAAAACGGTTAAACGCATTTCAACAATTTTTCGTACACGGGTAGCTGTAGCCACAGATGATTATAGGACACTTTTTACCCGACTACGCCGAAGAAAAAAAGGGGGTTATGATTTTTATGATCACTGTCGAAGTTGCGGGCAAGGGTGCCCGCATAAAATAAAAAAGTTATTTAACACTAAGCGAGTGTACCTAGTGACAACCCTGAATCAGTGCGTGCGAACTGCCTCGGATAGAGAGAGATGGCGGTAGACGGTAAAAAAGGCCGTGCAACGATCAGCATGACAGCACGCGACTAAGAAAAGAAGATTTAGCTTAACTGCGTATTCATTATATTGTCATATATTACATATAGATATTATAAGTCAAAGCGCAAAAAGTACGATTGGTCTCGCATGTGGTCACACCAGGTCCTGGTTCCGGGTCAGGCCCAGGTTAGGTCCAGGTCCTGGTCCCGGGTCATGCCCAGGTTAGGTCCAGGTCGTGGTCACACCAGGTCCTGGTCCCGGGTAAGGCCCAGGTTAGGTCCAGGTCGTGGTCACACCAGGTCCTGGTCCCGGGTCAGGCCCAGGTTAGGTCCAGGTCGTGGTCACACCAGGTCCTGGTCCCGAGTCAGGCGCAGGTTAGGTCCAGGTCGTAGTCACACCAGGTCCTGGTGTGAGTGTGACCACGTGCGAGAGCAATCGTATTTTTCTTCGCCCTTTGACTTGTATCCATATCACAATAGATAGTAATGTGGTGTTAATTTTCCCAAAAACACAGAAACACAAGAATTTGTGTTTCATATTAAGAAATGCATATTTATTAGTTTTTCGAATCTTACAAGGTACTTTTCACCCATTTCCAGTGGTTGGATTCATTGGGAAAGGTGACCAGATATTTTATTTACAAATAGTTAACTGAACATTTAACGACTTTGATGTATGACTAACTCTAATATTACATTTTTAGGAATAGCGAACTCACGCCTGACAATAACGCAGTAGATAATCTATTTAAATTTCTGATTTCTAAAGAAACTGACACAGTCAGGCCTAGAGTGATTAACATTATGGGCAGAAATGTGAAGTTCGCGAAGTCTTGCGGCCGCGTACTGGACTCGACGTTTGAGGAGCTGTGTGACAGAGTAAGTTTATTAACAGTAAAAAAGTTGTATAATATTTTATTGAAAAAAGGACCAACTTCGAATATGTTGACTTCTCATTTTGTTTGAAAGATTCATTTGTTGAATTTGCTAAATTTTCTCTAGTTACATATTTCTATTTTAACTTTAATTGTTTTAAGTATTAAAAGATCTACCATAACATCACTTACACAGGGGAGGCTATTGCCCATTTTGATGCCATTTCCTTTATAGAGTCCTAAGAAATCAATAAAGCAATAGTATTTTTTGCTTGCCTTAGTTGTCTTCAAGATTTAGCAAAATTTCCTCTTCGTTCTAGAGACAATACAATAACTCTTTATAGCACACCACACAAAATAAAGTACAGAAAACAATACATTCCTGGAGAGGTTAAACAACAGGCGCTCTTATCGATAAACGGCGATCTCTAATCATAATCGATAATCGTTTAATCAACTTTAACACCGGTACTGTGACTACACTGGGCAAATTTGAAATGATGTGATATTTTTTTTATTCATATCTCCAGGCAATAGGGGCAAGCGACTACCTGGTGCTCTCGAAGACCTTCCACACGGTGTTCATCAGGCAGCTGCCGCAGCTGTCCGTGACGCGGCACCGCTCGCAGCTGCGCCGCTTCATCACGCTCATAGACACGTTCTACGACAACAGGGTCCGGGTGGGTTCAGTATACAGTGGTCCCAGCCAATGGGAGCTAGATACTACCTGCTGCTCTCGAAGACCTTCCACACACCTTTGCACTTTCTCACGGACTGCCCCTCCCTAAGACGTAACCGCAGCTCTATACTGGAAAAACAGTTACTGTGCCCGGAAAAGATAAAGACTCTCGTAATCAAAGAAGTTCTGAAGTTCTTTGCATCAACAGAACATGACCGGGAACTATAAGAGGTGGCGATCACAATAGATCATCTATGGTCGCAGTGATACGGAGGCTGCATAGCGTGGAATAGCCACTACCATTAGAATAACCATTAGAATTAGAAGGTCCTCGTCATGGACTGAAACATGTCGGCCTTTACGACGTGAGTAACCGCTAATGTAATCTAAATGATTTGTCGCTTATTGTTGCTTCTTAGAAAAGAAAAGTCAAACATAGAAATCTGTTTAGGATCTAAAATCAGAACATTATAATTTTTTGCATTAAGATCTAAAAATATATATATGAAATATATTTCTCATGATGGTACAAAAGTATATAAGTACCAACATGATGTAATTTGTTTAATCGTGAATGGCGCGTATTGTCACATAAAGTGGGGGAAATACGAGCCGTCAGAGCTTTACGATGTTTTGTCTACGTTCTATTAACAAGTTAATGAAGGTGCTCGGTTTTAATTTGTGGGTATACTGGGATTTTACCTCATCGCATTTTTCTGTTGGTGACACTATACTACTTAAGCGATAACACGTTTATCTGTACAAGTGTACGTACATTTACCTTTTACATTTTTAACTTAGTTATAGTCAATTTTACTAACACATTGTATGGATCTCAGTTAGCTGAATAATAAACAAATTGAATTTAATAACCCACTTAATGTATATAGGAAGTTGTGTTACTCTGTGTTTCTGCCCAGGTGGTTGATGATGATGGGAAGATCTGTTTTTGTGTCAGAACATTGTAGAGTGAAACATCTGATTATTTTGTAATCTCTGGTCGCAGGTGGTGATCGCGGCGGACGCGGAGCCGGCGCAGCTGATGACGGTGGGCGACGACGACGCCGGGCCCGCCGACGCCGACCGCGCGCTCATGGATGACCTTAAGATCACCAAGGACTCCGTGAGTTGCCCCGCCCCCAGCGGACACAGACCCTGTCCCCGCAGATGCCATGGACGAACTCGAGATCACCAAGGACTCCTTGAGTAGCCCCGCCCCCAGCGGACACAGTCCCTATCCCCGCTGATGCTATGGACGACCTCAAGGACTCCGTGAGTAGCCCCGCCCCATCGGATACAGTCCCTGTCCCCGCAGATGCTATTGATGACCTCAAGGACTCCGTGAGTAGCCCCGCCCCAGCGGACACAGTCCCTGTCCCCGCAGATGCCATGGACTACCTCAAGATCACCAAGGACTCCGTGAGTACCGCCCCCAGCGGACACTGTCCGTGTCAGCAATTTCTTTCCTTTATCAAAATGGGTTGCATTTTTTACGGTGACCGGTACTGGGGATAAATTCGGCCCTAATACGGCCCCGCCAAAGCTTAGGTAAAAATCTATCCGATTATCCGATGCCTGCTTATAATAATAATTTATTACCCCAATGTACTTCGGATGGACCCAAACAATCGGATGAGATAAAAAGTGGGGAGATACAACAATGATGAATCAGATAAACGCCAATATATAAAACAATATATAGGACAAAGTTTATCCTGTCTCACTAGCTGCGGTGTACGCTGTATAACCATTGTATTGTTACCAGTGGACGTTACAATTTTTCAGTGCTTGTTTCTAGTACTAATAAGTAATTCTACTAATTGTCAACTTGTTTGTCACCTCTAGTAAGGTTGAAAATGCCAACAGTGTCGGGCACTTATTTTACCTTAACTCATCTAGAATATAGCATAGTCAATTAGAATGATGACGGTTCTTTTGAAGGTGAAAATCCATTGGTAATTTTCTAGTCATCTAACTGAACCAAACTAAACAGTTGGCTGCAAAATTTGACATGCGGCATCCCTATTATGTGTATAAAAAGGTTCTCGCACACGACAGCTCGGCACGAGACCAGCACTGCCTCAACTCATTAGTTCGCCGTCTACCAGGCGTCAACCATATGCGAGCTTATAGCGAGGCAACGGAAAACTGCAGGATAGGCAAGGGGCAAGGGGCGGGGCGTCCGTGGGGGATTTACTGGCGGAGTGCGTGGCGTCTCCCTGCCGACCGCGAGGCGCAAGCGCGGTGACTGTACTTACGTTGCCCCCGCGCCGCTTGCACGACTAAAGTACGGGCCAAACGAACGTTCCGGTGATGACATAAATCATTAGGCCGGCCCCGCCTCTTTTAATACCTGCTTATAAGGGATGCGTGTCGCAACCTTCGCAGATTATCGATGGTGTTACATATTTATAATAATAATTAATTGTGTTAGTTTTGAATTTATTGTTAGGAAAAAAACAAATACAGATTATACTAAAAATATTATATTAAAGCGAAATAAATATAAGACAAGGTTTTAACAAAATATTTCATTTATTCTCATTCTTTTATTTATAACATAATTAGGTAATTCCTCAATTACCGTAATTCTATTTAAACCAGCTGTATGTATAATACTGTTTCATCGAGCAAGCGTAATTCATCTACAAGCTATATCGACTTAGCTGTATCCTTGTTGACAGCTCGGTTTATTAACCCATTGGGACGTTCGTTTGGACCATACTCTAGCTTCTCCTGAGGCGTGTCGATACCGACGAGTGTGCAATACGGTATACTTTCTTACAAAGAATACTGGACGTCTCGAGTTGAGGCAATACCGATCCGGTGCCGAGCGTTTACGTGTGTGACAATTTTGAGTAAACGTGTTTTAAATGATTGTGTGTGTGCGCAGGAGGACGCGAAGGCGGCCATCTTCACGGGCGAGGAGGAGATGTTCGCGGTGGACCGCTGCCTCTCGCGGCTCATGGAGATGCAGACCGACGATTACTGGGACAAGTGGGGCAAGCACCTCGACTAGACCAACTTATTAATTTCAGCCATTTAAAAAAATATACTAGAGCGATCCGTTAACAATTTGTTACATTTTGGGAATGCGAGTAAACTTTGGTTACCCGCAGTTACGAAATATGATTATTGATTATGATTTCAGTCATATAGAGTGCCATTGACTTGTGTGTGCAGTTGGTGGCGTCGCAGACGTACCTTTTAATCTATATATATATCTATATACCTTTAGACTCAAATGGTACAAACCCCACTCAAGTCAATGGTGGATACGTCCTCTGAATCTGAAGGTATCGATATGGCAAAGTTAGTTCTCTATTTGTCCGCCTGCACGTTTATGTCACGGGAAAGTAATATGGCAATTGTTTGTAGTTAGATTAATCTGATTTTCTAGCAATCTACCGACTTCATTAAAAACAAGGGTGTTCAGTCGTATTTTTTTGATATTCACGTCAATTGTAGACCGATTTTAAGGCAATTTTACGATTAGATTTATATTTTCTCTTTCTAACCTATTCATGTTTGTACTGTATCATATTTGAAAATTCAGTATTAGCAGACATTCAATTATTCACATTCGCTTTTAGTACGCAAAGTGTACTTATTTAGTAATAGTTACAATGGAATGTAATTTATATTTATTTTTATTAATAAACGAGTTGACCTAATATACTTTTTTTATTTAAAATCCAGATAAGCTTTGCGGCCAACAATTATTTATATACAAAGTATATACGGGGAAGTACTGACTGATTATTTATTATAAGTTAAGATCTCAATTTGATAGAAGTGGTAACCACATGGTGCCAGCCGGGTGGATCAAGAATTTGTCTATAGGTACTTTTAAAACGTCCCATTTGCAAGCATAAAGTCTCAGATATGTGCATTTTATATTTTTATAAAAGTGTATACGTTATCTGAACTCGGAATCTACAAATATCTAAGTTGTCTATCGAATTGTTTTTTGGATATTGTTTTTTAAACACTCGAAGTGACATTTGTATCTAGTTCCGTGGTACGAATACATTTTTACATTAGTAAGAAAAATAAAAAGTTAGCAGTCAAAGTCATGTTATTTTTTTAATTTTCTTCCATTCCTTTGAAAAACTTTGGAAAATAGAACGTTAAGGAGGACAATCTCATATAGGAAAAGAAATGAAAATGTGTCCAGCGGAAAACAGTAAATAATAGTTCTATAGGAAAAAAACTTAGTAAGAGATATGGAACTTATGTCATTTTTCTAATATGGAACGTCAAATTGCCTATACGGATACGCTACTACTACATACAACAGGTGACTTACTTAAGTTTTTCACGTATATATCTGTCGAGAATGATCCTAAAGCAGCAAGATACTATGAAGTCAATTGTGTTTTTCAAACTTTTTGGTGTCACGGGCCTTATTGACCATCCAAATTCCTTCGCGATCCCCCCATTTGTAAGATTAAACTTAGAATTCCGATAGGAATCACATTTTGAGAAATTAGTTAAAATTAAACAAGCTCATTCTTCGCACTCAATTAATCCATACTTCCATATGCATACTAATATTATAAATGCGAAAGTGTGTCTGTCTGTTACCTCTTCACGCTTAAACCGCTGAACCGATTTGGATGAAATTTGGTATGGAGATAGTTTGAGTCCCGGGGAAGGACATAGGCTACTTTTTATCCCGGAAAAATACCCTTATCAGCGATAAAACAAATTTAAGGCGTACGAAGTCGCGGCAGAAGCTAGTAAAACATGAATTACTTTTTATAATAGTAAAATAAATAAATGCACATTGAGAACGGTTGCTGTTTTTAACCCCCGACAAAAAAAAGGGGTCTTATAAGTTTACCGACTCTGTGTATCTGTCTGTGGCATCGTAGCGCCCATACGGATGGACCGATTTGAGTGCGGTTTTTTTTGTCTCATAGATAATTTTATCCCGAGTGTTCTTAGCTTTGTTTGATGAAAATTGGAGCACTCGTCTCCAAGATATTCAGCTTTTAGTGGAACAAGTCGGGGGTTTTTAAAATTAAAATTTTTCTATAGTTATTATTAAAACAGCCCTGAAAAATAATCATGCCACGTAGTCACGAGACTTTCACACTTTGAAAAGCACTGCAATAACCAATTACAAAACATTATCGAAATGTACTACTCAATACTTCGATCTTTTTCTGATGTATTTCGTGAGAAAAAAATCTTGCATCATTGTGGATTTTTTTGTCATTATTGTGGTAATTTGTTTTGCGCACTTGCTACAGTGGCGCCACCATTTAACGCCTCTTGACGGACACTTTGTACAAATAAAGATTGTTCTCCTTAAGCCGGGTCCGCCGTGACGTGTTTTTGTGTTTTTCTAACACCTAACATGTTATTCTAACATAAAAGGGGCGTGGCCTAAATGTTTTGGCTAGCAAAAACACTAAAGGCGCGTCCGCTGCCTCGACAATCGAACAAAACGACGTGTTCTTGTGTTACAAAAACACAAGAACACGTCGCAGCGGACCCGGCTTCATACATGTTTGCCGCGACGGATGGAAAACATTCCCCGCGTTCGCCTGCGGAGGGGGGTGCAGCGTTCATTTCGTGTTTGACCGTCGTTGGGATAACACGTCTTCTTTGTCAGAATTCATTTTGACTTTTGTGCGGGAATAATGTTTTGGCTCACAAAAACGTTGTTGCAACAGACGGGAAGTTTTGCTAACATGTTAGACAATGTTTTGTTAGATTTTCGAGGCAGCGGACGCGCCTTTAGTTTTCAACCGACGACAAAGCGGATGAGAAGCAGGTAAATAAAAATACAGATAATCATAACAATAATATTATTGTAATGGCATGTTAGTCGTACATGTGGCTGTAGTACTCCTGGTAGAGCTGGATGTAGGCCTCCTTCTCGGCGGGCGACATGCGCGCGATGAGCTCGTCGTCGACGCTGGTGAGCGGCACGCTGCGCCCCGCCACCAGCACCATCGGCGCGTTGTCGTCGCTCTCCGACTCCTCGCTCTCCATCTCCGCTGCACACAAGTACAACATTAGGAGGCTGACTGTACTGACGGATCTAATTCAATAACATCATTTCAGACATAGGACGTCTGCTGGACACAGCCCTCCTCAATAGATTTCTACATGGGCCGGATACAGGCGACCCGCAGTCGAGTCCCCGCAACCCTAACCAGGTCGTCCGACCACCTAGGCCGACCACGCTGCGCTTGCCGGTACCCGGTCGCCACCCGAGAACCTTTCTGCCCCAACGGCCATCGGTTCTTCAAACTATGTGCCCTGCCCATAGCCACTTCCGTTTGCTTACTCTGTTTACTAGGTGACCTTGGTTCGTCTACGAATCTCCTCATTTCTGATACGATCTCGTAGAAAGATCCCGAGCAAAGCCCTTTCCATAGCTCATTGAGTGACTCTTGAGCTCAAACTATGAACTGTCAAAACACTACTGTTATTGTGACGGATCAAATTATCAACTGTCAAAACGCTGAGAGAGTATGAAGTGAAGCAGTTTCTGTCAAAAATTACATTTTATATGACAGACTTTTATTTGAAAACCCATCAGCTATACATACATAACGTTCATATAAGCTTGTTCTTAATGGGTGTGGCTCGTTAGTGGAAGCGATAACACGATACGATATGCGTTTGTGATTATTTTCATTTTCACTTAATCTATTTTTTACTAGAATGCGCCCGCAACTTCGTTCGCGGAGGAAAAAAAGTAACCCTTCTTTTTTTCAACAGCATATTCGGGTAAGAAATATCCTATAATCATCTGTGGATATCGAGCTAGCCGTGTACAAGTATTTGAAATCTGTTTAGCTGATTTGGCGTGATGAAGCCTCAAGGACACATACAAACACACAAAAATCCAAATAAAATATGTTTAGTTTCCAAAAATAGTCCCTTTCACTTTTTTTTTCAAGTACAGAGATTTCATTTTTACAACTTTATAATAGAGTATAGATGACCCGGCGAAGTCTGGAAGTCCAGTCCGCTGTTTTGGAGCGGCGCGACCAAGGCTTGCTGGCACTCCTATGTTCAGCAGTAAACGAGTTTTGGCTGTTGGTGATGATGCAAAATTGGTCTGTACACTTACCAACAGGTGCTAGCTCGTTCTTGAGCTTGAAGGGGTCCTTGGACTCGGTGTCGCTGGAGTCCGAGCTGTCCGGCTCGACGCCCTTCAGCGAGCTCGCCGCCGCGTTCCCTGCAACATACGAGTACGTCCATTAAACGTCAGCCATATTGCGCGGTACTGAGATATTTTCCGCGCGTGCCGAATATTTATAAAACCTTTGAATAATGAAAAAAAAAAAACAATTTTTGTTCAATAAGTTTTGAAATAATGAAATAATTCTTGTGTTTACAGTAGGATTTTGTTGAAAAATAGGGTATAATAAGAACGATTTACATATGTATGTACAAAATAATGAAATTTGAGCCCGTAGTGTAAAATAAAAATATATTTTGATTGTGCAAATATATTTAAACACCTAGGTTTTCATATGACATCATAAAGTTTCAAAGGCTCAAACTTATGCCTTCGCGCGTTCTTCAGAAAACTACTATCGGTAATTGGGTAAATTTAGTTCAAATAGGTAGTGCTACTTACAAATTAAGGAACTAACTTATGCAAATAAATAATCAGACCGCCATACGTCGGTGCCTGCAGTTAAAATGGGGCTATTTTAACTATCTTTTAAATAATGCTCGTTATGGCGTCTAATGATTTTGCTAGACGAAGTGTAAGTATATTGATGGCTAGGCACGTTTACTCTTCTTACAACTGTTAAGCTATATTCTTATAAATTCAAAGATCTCAATAATGAGAAAATTCCAACACTCCTGCCCCACTGCCGGGGCACACGCTCTGCCAACTAAGTCTAAGTCCAGTCAACGGGGGCCTTTGAATTTTGCCTCTATTTTTATTCGCCCCGGCAAGGCAATGGTTGAAATCCAGTCGGAGTCTTGGAATTTTTTCATTATTTAGATCTATGTATTTATAGGAAATCAGTATCATAGTGAAGAAATTCACTTTAAAAATCACGAAGGTCGTGATAGAAGAAGTTCATGATTTTCATAGAAATTCAATGTATAAAAGCTGTGGCATCGCGGTTGCACCCTGTTTTATATGTTTCATCGAATACTTCATTTCATCGCCACATCATTTAATAGAAAGCATTTTTCTCTGAAATCGTCAATAATTTGGAACTGTTATAAACCAAACCTAACCTATATTTTTTTAAATTAAAATGACACATTTTTTTGAAATTAATATATTGGTATCGTTACCGAAGGTAGAGGATTAATTCGTTACGAATCACAAGCAGTCTGATGGTCTAACGGATAGGGCGCTGTTCCGGTATACCTAACAGAGACGCTGGTTCGATTCCGGCTTAGACTGCAGTGGATCGCAATAAATTTTTCTTTCTACTTAGATTGTTGTATCAATATAGAAACCTAGGTTAGGTTTCTACATTGAAATAAAACAATTTAACGGATTATATCGCGTATATTATCTCATTTTAGTTCCCGACGTTTCGGAAGCTTTCCAGCTTTCCATGGTCACGGGAGGACTGAGAAAAGATGTATTTTCCTCTGTCAAAGTTACAATTTTGTGCAAACTACCCATTATTTGAAAAACACAAATAAAGGTGTACATACATGCCAGATGGGCCTAAGCTGTAAAGACAGTTACACATGTGCCAGAAGGGCTTAATTATTTTATTCTAATAATTTACCAAGCAGCATTTCACAAATGAGGCGTACTGAGGAGAAAAGAAACGCTGCAAAGAAAAACTCCCAGGCTACCTCATTACTAATTATAATATTTAAAAACAGAGACTATTAAACTACTTTAAACAGATAAGATATTTTACACCGTTCGGAAATTAAGGTTTTGCAGTCCTGTGTCTCGCTTGTTCCTTGATGAGATGTATTACAGGATCCCAAGCAGGTGGTAGTGACAATCCATCTTCTCTATTGAAATTAGGATGCTTTTTAATCTCAATAGCCTCGCGTAGCATCCTGGGAAAATATCTTTTTTCTTTGGCAAGGATAGAAGGTTTATCAAACTTAATTGAGTGGTTTGGTTTGTCAATGACATGTTCACAGACTGCAGACCTATTACACCGACGGTGCTTGACATCTGCTATGTGCTCCTTCACCCGGGTTGATACACTGCGTTTCGTTTGACCAATGTATGAAAGACCACACTCGCAGTCTAGCTTATAAATGCCTGCACTCTGCAAAGGGGTGCTACTCTTCACGGGTCTAAGGTATTGGCGATATAATCCGTTAAATTGTTTTATTTCAATGAGTAATAATCGCGGAAACAGAAGAAAATATTAGGTTTCTACATGATGATCTTTTTACAGAACATGAAAATTGTATGGTTTCAGGGGGAGAAGTTCTCGGTGAAATGGGAATTTTATTTGGGACTAGGTCGAAATGTCTAAGATTGTCCGTAATACAAAAAAAATTGGTTATCTGTAAAGTCAGTTCACGGACTATAATTTTACGCGATAACGGGGAAGAGAGATAGAGTCACAAGCCGAACGCTTAGGCCGATCGTCCCTCTATCGCTAGTTCCGCGCTCTCGCTTGCACGCGGAACGTGACACTTACGTGCGTGCAGCTGGCGTTCATCGATTTATAAGACGTTAAAACAAAAAAAAAGTGTGAATTAAAGTATCCTATGAGACGTTTGTCGATAAAATGGAAGGATGTCGTGGCCTCGCACCTGTGTTCTGCTTCTCGTGCGCGAGCAGCACGGACATGATGTCGTCGGCGCGGTCCTTGCCGGCGCTCTTGGCGGTGCTGGCGTTGCTGGCCGCCTTCTCCAGCGCCGCCTCCGCCGTCGCCGCTTCGCTCTGGAAACATAAACTGGCAGTCAGGAAACTATAGTTAACTTCGTTCGTGACACCCTCATGGTCTGCGGGCGACGGGGGGAAAGACAGCGGGGGTGGGTATGAAGTTTGCGCGCGGCGGAGCAGGACGGACCGTGCCGCGCGCAACTCAATTTTGACGAGACGCCATTACTTTTTGATTACGTAAGACATGAAAAAATACTTCGTGTCGTTAGTCATCATCCTTATATTGAATTGATGTGACAACTGCGCGTGGCGTTGCCCGACCATTTCTCGCCGGTCACCGTTTAGTTTAAGTTGCATGGCCACCGGAACAATATGCGACCCCTCTTCGGCTCAAGGACATCGAATTTGCCGGTCCACCGAACCTGTTGACATGTAATGAAGTGTTGTGCTGTAAAAGGAACGAATGAAATGAGAATGTTACGATAGATGTGTGGTGTGACAGGAATGGATAAAATAAGGAATGAATATACAAGGAAGTCTGAAAGTAGCACCAATCCAAGATAAGTTGCGAGATAACTGCGATATACACCGTGTTGTATTTATTTCCGTTAACTTTAAGGGAAGAGTCTGCTGGTCAAATAGACTTAATTTGTCGAAGAAACTAGTGTTCTAACTCTAACAATTTTTGAGATATTCAATAACTTTTTTTTTTTTTAATTTAAATGTAATGGCTGAACCAGTGTAGAAGGTGCTTCATTACGTCATACTATTATTTATCTTTTAAATTTCGGTTGTAAAGAGTTTTCACTTTCAGGTCGTGGTGCCGAATTCGCCCGATGTCTTCTTTCGGCTATTCTCATATGAACGAGTATGGCCGAAAGACGACGTCTGTCCGGATTGGTTCCGCCTTTTCCCGAACAGTCTGTTGCGTGAAACCATGGTATAAGAAAATACTACGCCAGGTATGTTCTTCCGAAATGAAGGCAGTCACGTGGGTGACACTTTAGGACGTCATCACGGCTATCGCTGGTTCTCAAACTTTATGTTTTGGGGTAATTTTAATAAACAAAAACAAACTTCATAATTAGCATAGTATAAGAATATGTTTTCTTGGGTCATGATAATTAGCTAGTGGACTTTACATGCATCTCCAAACGCCATAAAATTACATCAACACATTATCCAAGTATATTCTCATAACGTAGAGGAACCAGTAATGTACATGGATCCAGTAATGTACAAAATTGTAAAGCGAAAATTCAGAAAAATTAGACCAATTAAGCAGTAACAACATTTTGATCCTTAAAGTATAAACTTTCCATAGACTAAAGAAAAATATGACATGTGCGTCGACAATTTTGTTCATAAATAATAAAATAAACAAAACTGGGTTGCGGTGTTTTTTGTAAATATTCAATTTTCTTAAAAAAATCGTTAAGAACGTTGAGTTAAGTTTTTGTATATATTTTCTAATTTCTTTAGATACAATCATTATTACATTATTTCGTAAGAAACGTAAGATATTGAAAAATTATTATTCGAAGGTTATGGCGCGCTAGAACATAAATAGAATTATTTAGAGACATTGTTTAGTACTGGATCATATTTTTTGTATATATTCAATCTTGGACCATTGTACATATTTGGTTCTTGGCATTTTTTTATGGCTATCCAGTGATGTACAATTTGTTAAAATCAACTACAAAATGTCTCACCGAATTAGAAAAAAAACGAAGCTGCCGAGAAAAAGAGGGTCCAAAAAACCTGTTATTAGTTTTTTGAGGGCGCAAATTTCGAAAATGGCGTCCATTTTAGAATTCAAGATGGAAGACATCACTTTTAAGAAAACAATAATCATGAGAGTCGTTTTCTAGGTTTTGGGGGTGCAGATTTCAAAAATGGCATCCATTTTGAAATTCAAGATGGCGGACATTACTTTACTACCGAAAACCTAGAAAATGACTCCTCTGATGACTTTTTCGTTAAAAGTGATTTCCACCATCTTGAATTCCAAAATAGACACCATTTTCTCCTCCCATGACGAATTTTTCGTTAAAAGTGATGTTCGCCATCTTGAATTCCAAGTAGACGCCATTTTCAAAATAAGTAAATGCTTCCCTCATAAAATTTTCCATTATTGGGGTGTCCATTCCAGGATCTCCAATGTGCATTCAAGGATTTTACAAGGAAATGGGGATTTACAATTTTCTCAAAAAATAATTCATTTTGTTATACTTATTTCCCTTGTTTTAAAAAATGTTTATTGAGGGATATTTTAATTCAAATTCAAAATTCAAATTATTTCTTTTCGGATAACAGGATCCATAGTATTGTTAGTAATTAATTAATTAATATACGACTTATAGCTATGTTAGTACACAATTATTGATAAATTTAATTATTGACAAATTTAATTACTGTTAATTGTAGCCTATTGTAGGAAACAACTAACAGTGTAAGCTACCCCAATGCCGAGCTATAGGGCAGTCTAGAATGCTATCTAGCACTCTCAAGACCCTGTTTGAGAGTGCTAGATAGCCATAGGTTAATGTATTAACTAAACGTTTGTTACCCTTATTTACTAGTGGCTCTGTGAGCTGTAGACCTCGCTTAGTTTCGAAACGTTGAAAAATTTTAATAATTTTTGGGCCAAGCTGAATCGGAGATGCTTCGCTCGCTCCGTCAATTACAATACTCGTATGCATAAAGTTTACGAATTGTTAGTAAACTGTATTGACAAAAAGGTACTGATATAAACAAATAAGACAGACAATTTTTGTTGAAAATGTAATAAACCTTATATGACCGCCTTGAACACTTCTAATCTTACAGTTCCGAATGGAACAACCAACCGTTTTTAAATTAGTATATATTATTACAGTTTATTAGTATATATTAGTAGTCAAAAACTAAAACATTACATAATGTTCATAAAATTATTGAAAACCTTACAAACTTTAATACGCGTTTGAAGTTTGACAATCACCGCGGTCAGTGGTATAGAATGAGAGCGAAATATGCAATTCAAATATGACAAAAAACGGCGGCCATTACAGTGACTGTGTTGCCAGTGGTATATCTTAATTTTCCTAGCATCCCGTGATGCATATCAAAATGTTGTGAGTGTTTTCAATAAATTATTACGACAAAGTAAGATTTTTATTTTATTTATTTTTAAGTCAAAGAAAATGACAATTGTAAGGCATAAATATATTTTTTTATGAGTGACGGAAGAAATTATTTTCCTTATTATTCATTATGTTACTATAAAGCGGCAACTATTCAGTGACGTCCTAAAGTGTCAGTAACCGGAGGATCAGACCTTGTTTTCTTGGATCATGCGTGAAACGACCTTTTAAATTCCAATCGAGGACGTTGCCATAGTCATGTCATGACAATCATCGCTACGTTACGGTCACTAGCTCTGTTATTGGTCGTTGTGTTATCTCTGCATCCCCGACAACACCCGAATGTCAGAAATGTTCAATCAAGGACGTGTTGCCATAGTCATGTTATAACAATCATCGCTAGGTTACGGTCGCTAGCTCTGTTACTGGCCGTTGAGTTATCTCGGCATCCCCGACAGCACCCGAATGTTTTGGAAACTTTAATGTCAACTTCAAGTTACTTACAGGAATAGGAAATTATTAGAAATTCATAATAATCTCACTTTCCACTAATTTATCAGAGATAGATAAAAAGAAAAAAAAACAAAGAAAAAAGAAAAATCTAATAAATAAGTTATAGGGATTTGAACCTAGGACCCCACAGTCCATAAGCAAACTATCTACCACTGAGCTATGTGTTGGCATGTGCTGTCATGGATGAAATTTAATCTTTGTCATACTAAACACTAACTTTTGTGTAACTCTAAGGGACCATTTACACGTTAACATTGATTTAATATGTATGAAAACAAAAAAAAATATTTTTCGAATTTAACAAAAAGCAGTATACCAGGTAGCTTCTGTTAATGTACCGAGCAACGTGTCGAATTTAACGGAAAAAAAAACACGGTGTAGATAATAAGGAGAGACGAGTCACATGACTAGACAAGCTTTGAGTATGAATTGGAACGTCGTCGTAGAAGAAAAGGACGACCAAAAAAAGATGGATATAAATCCATATTGTGCGAAAGATGACATGAATAAAATGGGATTACGAGTGAAAAAAAAAGAATCGTCGATCCCAAGTGAATGAAATGAGGGCAGTAGAATGGTGATGGTACTTGTTTACCTGTTCGTTGGTGACGATGGTGGACTCAACCATCCATACGGGGCGCTCCTTGCGCGCGGGGCCCGTGCCGCGTTCGGCCTCGCCGATGGTGACGTCGACGCGCGTCTCCTCCACCGCGAGGCCGCCGCTGCGTGTGGCCTCGCCCGACCATTGCTCGCCACCCGGCCGTGGGCCCAGTAGTTTTGTGTTTAGTCTGAAAGAAGATCGTTTTAAAAGTGGTGATATAAGCATTTTATCAGGTACTGAAATGGATACTGAAGGCGAGCAACTTTTCGACACGGTTTGGCAAATGAAGTTCACAAGTGACATAATTATGGCAAAATAAGAAAATAAAATGCTTTTATTAGATTAGATTTCAAACAAAAACAATATGCGGCATGATGACGTGGTATGAAAATCAAAATTCTTTAGTCCGTCTGTTAGATAATAATAAAAAATTGGACACGTATTTTTAACTTTTTCAAAATAATAAAAAAATACTCAGATACGCATTAAAGTTGCCCAGTAGTAGTATCGCCTTTACTTTTTGATTACGTACGAAAAGAAAAAATAAGTCTTCAATGTTTTTTAATAATCTACACGCTCATTTATTTCCGGGGAGATCTGTATTACAGGTCAATAACTAGTTCGGACTCCGGTCTCGCAAAGGGTTCTGTTCGTAATGCTTATCTTACTCTGTATTGCTCATATTTTTTCTGTATCCTTTGTAATTTGGAAAATAAAAAGAAATGTTTATCATATCTTATTTTATAAAATAAACATTTCTTTATAGCGATCATCACCACGATATTTGGGTATTATACGTACCCCTCTGACGGTGTTGATGTTTATGGGCTCTGGTTTCAGGATCTCCACCTCGGACAGCAGCGGATAGGACAACTCGTGCTGTTGGTTGTACTTGACCATCATTACCCGCACTCTTGGGTAACTGCTGTGGATTATACGTACCCTCTGATAGTGTTGATGTCTAATATTTCCGGCTCCAGGACCTCAGGCGCTACCTTGATGCCTCCACCTCTGACAGCAGGCAGATAGGACAACTTGTGCTGTTGGTTGTACTTGACCATCATTACCGGCACTCTTGGGTAACTGCCGTGGATTATACGTACACTCTGATAGTGTTGATGTCTAATATTTCCGGCTCCAGGACCTCAGGCGCCACCTTGATGCCTCCAACTCTGACAGCAGGCAGATAGGACAACTTGTGCTGTTGGTTGTACTTGACCATCATTACCTGCACTCTCGGGTAACTGCTGTGGATTATACATACCCTCTGATAGTGTTGATGTCCACTGGCTCCGGCTCCAGGATCTCAGGCGCCAGCTTGATGCCTCCACCTCTGACGGCAGCAGATAGGACAACTCGTGCTGTTGTACTTGACCATCATTAGCCGCACTCTTGGGTAACTGCTGTGGATTATACGCACCCTCTGATAGTGTTGATATCTACTGGCTCCGGCTCCAGGATCTCAGGAGCCAGCTTGATGCCTCCACCTCTGGCGGCAGCAGATAGGACAACTCGTGCTGTTGTACTTGACCATCATTACCCGCACTCTTGGGTAACTGCTGTGGATTATACGCACCCTCTGATAGTGTTGATGTCTACTGGCTCCGGCTCCAGGATCTCAGGCGCCAGCTTGATGCCCTCCACCTCTCGCAGTAGCACGTACAACGGCTCTAGTTGCTCGTTATACTTGGCTAGCAGTAGCCGAGAATCTTTCTTCGGCAGTGCAGACTGGTCCTCTTCTACCACCTGGCTGCAGAATGTGCACCTGAACTCCTGCGTCATCATGTCGTACAACTGGTCCGCCTGGAATTTAATTAATCATTTTAGATCTCTCGGGTTCTTTGCAGATAGGCAGATTCATATATATATATAGGCATACTATACTATACGAGAAAAATGTCTTTTTAACACGTGGATTGACATTTTTAATCGTATACCCAATGACATTAGAATTCTAGAAGGAAATATTTAAAAATCATTTAAATAGGTGGCTGCTCGACGGTTGTTTCCATGGTGTCAAAGTTTTTCTCGAGAAGTTCTTGAGTCATGTAGAATTAGGTAGAATTATATTATTGACATTCTGTATTTTATTTTCTATAGTTAATTGTTTGTACTCATTAGTTTTTAACCGACTTCCAAAAAAAGGAGGAGGTTCTCAATGCGACGGATTGTTTTTTTTTTTTTTTATGGATGTTCACCGATTACTCAAACACTATTTGACCGATTTAAAAATTTTTTTTTTGCTTTTATAGAAGGTACTTTCTAGTTGGTCCCATTTAATTTTGGTGAATATTTGATGATGAAATCCATGAGGAATTGAAGGAACTCCTCAAATATTGTAGGCATACATATAGCGATTTCGGTATTATAAGAAACATAATAAGCATTTGCATTCAGAAAGTGTAAATTGGTGAAGTGGAACTGATGCAGAAGACCACAGAATGCCATCGGAACTCCTCAATGATAAATGACGGGTGGCGACAAAATATCTTGATTAATTTAGCTAAGCAACTTCATAGTCACAAATTTAAATCTTCCTGATGTGAATGGTACCATCGAATTGATTTGATGATGGAGCCGGAAGGTAGGCACCAGATCTATGTAATAAAATAATGTATCCTAGCCGTGTTTGGGCTTGTTCGAATCGTCACGAGATACACCTTTAAGTAACGAATAACTAAAAAGTGTAAAATAAATAAACTTTTAAACAAAAAAATAAAACCGACTCCAAAAAAACTAAAAAGTGAAAAATAACGCCATAATTCAGTTTTTTCAAATTACTTACAAGTAACCGTTTGTATACTCAATCTATACAGTATATACAATTAATGTTATTTTGGAGTCGGTGCCATCGTGTCACAACTTCCTAAAATCGTCAATTTTCAATATTTTACACATTCTTTATATGGCACCGACGCCAAAATAAGATTAATTGTATATACTGTATAGATTGAGTATACAAACGGTTACTTGTAAGTAATTTGAAGAAACTGAATTATGGCGTTATTTTTCACTTTTTAGTTTTTTTGGAGTCGGTTTTATTTTTTGTTTAAAAGTTTTAATTATCCTAAACATTTGCATGCCTGTTTGTAAGCTGAATACATGGTACTTTTTAATTACATGTAACAATTGTGTAACTGTATTCGTGGCAAATAAATCTTTGAATCTTGAATCAGATATCTCAGGTTGAGTTGACCTTATGCACCAGAGTAGTTAATAGGACATAAGCACCGGCATCGGCGCTAACGCGAGTGGCTAGTGCCGGAAACGTAAGTTACAATATGAGGGTCGATGGCAGCTTTTATTTAACTTAGTCACTTAGAAACTTGTTAGTATGCGTCAAATCTATAATCGAATTTTAAAAGTGACGTCATTCTAAATTAAAATACGGTGAAACCGAAATATTGCTGACTGTTGTTTTTTATGCGCCCCATGATATGGTTATATAATGAAAAAGGTTTGTTTAGAGAAGAATACGAATTATACTAAAAACTTGTTTTTAAAATTATTTCTTTTTATTAATAGGTTCGTGTACAGTACAATGTAAATAAAAACTTTGATGTATGTAGTTCACGATTACACGCACGGCCGTGGGCCTACCCACACCACCAATGAAAAAAGTGCATGAAACTCAGATACATTACACAATAGTATCGTGTAATACCTACCTATCTAGTATTCAAATATTAGGGTAGATGTGGAATCTGATCTGATCTGGTGGAGTAGAAGGTGTTAGTTTACACTGCGTGTTTATAATTTGAATTTACAATTTGTGAGATAGTCAATAGCTTCACTTGTTAAGTTTTTGAGATCTTTCACTTGGCCTGTGAATTTTGTTAGCGGGCATTCCATGCATAAAAATCCGTAAATGTACCTCGAGGTCGGTGAAGGTCTTCCCGCAGGCGGGGCACTTGAAGCTGGCGCGGCTGGTGGCGTCGCGCTCCTCCGTCTCCATGCGCTTGCGCATCAAGTCCAGCTTATACTTCACCACGTTCACGAACGTTTTGTAGTTTATAAAGTAGTAGTTTACTTTCTGTGCTTTGCCGTCCAAGCCTGGAAATTAAAAACTTAGTATAGGTAAAATACTTAAGTAAAGCCCCTCTTGTATGTAGTAGTGTACAAAATTGATATGATGAACTTGTGTCATTTTTCTAATATGGAACGTCAAATTGCCTATACGGATACGCTACTACTACATACAACAGGTGACTTACTTAAGTTTTCCACCTACAGACGTCTGTTTTGGCTCTTTGTCGGTATTCGCATGGGAATAAGTGGGACACGGAAATATAGGTATTTGAGGATAAAAAACCGGCCAAGAGCATGTCGGACCATGCTCAATGTAGGGTACCGCAGCCGTTTATACAAAAAAATGCACTACAGATGAAAAAAAACGATATAAAAAAAAATTACTAACAAAAGAGCGTGTCTCCCCGGCACTTATGTCCTTTTGCTGAGAAGCGCAGTTCTTTGGCAATAATTTAAAAAGTTCGTTGGAAGTGTTTATTAAGCTTTATATTTGTAATTTTTTTCATATTTTTTGAACATACCGTTTAAAAAATAGTGGAGGGCCTCCCCCGGGCACAATTTTTTGCTACTTTCGGAGCGAATATTTCGGAAAATATTGACTAAATCGTTTTTTTTTTCTAGAAACCTCAAAGTTTTTTTAAAAGAACTGTCGAAATATATGCCACACATTGATATTTGCGGATTTTTCTTTTTCAGTTTCGGTTATATGTATGGAGTGCCCGCCCTAGAAATATTTTTTTATTTAACTACCAAACTAAGTAGCGGTTTACACACGACATCTATGCTCCAAATTTCATCAATGTACATCTAATAGTTTTTGAGTAAAATGGCTGCGACATACGGACGGACGGACAGACAGACAGACATGACGCATCCATACGTTTTTGCCATTTTGGCTACGGAACCTTAAAAATGGATGTTGATTCAACATCCATTTCAACTTGAAACCATATCTCTATAGACACATTTCACACAGGGTACATTTTCGGGTAGGTATATTATTGAAGTCATTTTTAGCGTATGACGGAAATACATAGATAAGTTAATCAAATGGAGCTCCGATGTTTTACCTGTTTCCATTTTGAGTCTGACTTGAATAAATTTGTCGTTCTTGAGGGTCGCTATTCGGGCTCTTAGCATTTTTCTTTCGAACTTCAGGAGTTCACATATGTCGTCTTCTTTCATACCTGAATAAAATTCAACGAAATACATTAGCTAAATAAATAAACGCCTTGTTACCAAAACACTTACAATGGTCTACCACTACCACATATTTTGTTCTATACCAGTGAGACTATTTTCAAGAATGTTGTCATCATCAATTCAACTTGGGGACGTCCACTGCTGAACATAGGTGTCCCCTATCAAATCGTAAAGGAGACCCACCTTGTTAAGATCATAAATATAGTTATAGAAAGAAAGAAAGTACATTTATTCGAGGGCATATTTATACAGCGATACAAAAATTAATTACTAAACTAAGTATGCCCCGAAATGGTCCCACCTCAGCATAATGCTGGCTCTAAAGCCAGCGCTGATCTTCCTGTGAGACCATATATTGATAGCTTAAGTGTTACGCAGATTTTAACTCTGACTTAAATTATCAAATTCAAGGGCGAAATCTTGGATTGCAAATAATTATAACGTGTGGAAGAGTAATTCTAGTGGCGACGACCTTCCTGAAGAGCTGCCACAGCTTATGTTACTCGAAGAGTGAGTGTTAGTGTCGGAGTCGTCATACAGCGAGATTGATCCCAGAGCTGGTGCGTTTCTCGGACAAAGGCTCAGTATTGCTGTGCAGCGGGGAAACACCGCCAGCATCTTGGGATCATTTCCGCAAATGAGCGACCTTGGGTTCGTGGGTTACCTAGTTCTTTATGTAGTTGTACTATGCATCCTATCTTGTATTAGGCATAAGAAATTTGTACTGTTCGCAAATGTTTCTGACACAAATTTGAAATAATAAAATAAAACATAAAAAATATAATTAAAATATATTAAAATTTAAAAACCCCCCGGCTTGTTCGACCAAAAGCCGAATATCTTAGAGACGAGTGCTCAGATTCCCATCAACCAAAGCTAAGAACACTCGAGATAAAAATTATCTATGACACAAAAAAAAACCGCACTTAAATCGGTCCATCCGTATGGGCGCTACGATGCCACAGACAGATACACAGAGTCACAGACACGTTAAACTTATAACACCCCTCTTTTTTGTCAGAGGTTTAAAAGTTGGTCTTAATATAATACGCCCCTAAAATTCGTCTAGGATAGTGCAGATGCCGCCTGGAATGTTCAGTTAACTTACAAGGATTCCTGACCAACATGTCCACGATGAGAGCGTCCTCTATCGTGTAGAAGCCTCGCACCACGAGACGGGCCAGTTGCTTCAGACTGCTGGGAACCTCAGTCACGAGGCGCTCTTCCGTCGTCATTGCTGAAACCACAAAGTATGCATAATTAAATGCCACAAGAACGAAGAAGGCTTACCCGCCATTATCAATATGTAGTATGGTCTAATAGACTAGAGCAGTGTTTTCAATCTAGTATCAACTTGTGCTCCTCCACCTGCGAGGTCGTGCATCGCAGAAAATAGGTTCAGATTTTTTTAGGGTTCCGTACCAGAAAGGTACAAAAGGAACCATTATGGCGCGTCTCTGTCTGTCTGTCTGTCCGACTATTAAAGCGCCATATCTCAAAAACTACTTATGCTAACTATTTGAAATTCGGAATATTTATAAACATGGTCAGCTCACATGTATTGCACACGACATATATTTTTATTTTCTAAAAAAAACGACGAATATGAGGGGGTTAAAATTAAAAGTCTAGCTACTGGGTCAAATGGGGTATCATAATAAAAGGGCTTAACCTGCTCATTTTTGAAAAAAAAATATATTTTTATTGTGATTAGTTTTTGTTTTATTAATAAAAGGGCTTAACCTGCTCATTTTTGAAAAATTATTTAATTTTTTATTGTGATTTGTTTTTGTTTTATTAAGGAAAATGTAAAAAAAAAACACCCCACCCCCCCCTTTATCTCCGAAGTTTATCAATCGAAAATTTTGAAATTTTCACATTTTGTATTAATAAACATAAATATTACAGGAAAATTGTAGCCATGTCTCTAACTAGCTAATTATTTTTAATTCGCAAAAAGCCTATTTGAACAACCCGGTTGCCTTAAGTTTGCACCTGATTTGTATGCAATGCTGTAAATATCAGGTGCAAACTTAACTCAACCGGTACCGGGTAATAAAGTCCTAACTTTAGTACCCGGTACCGGTTGAGTACTCTAGTACTTAAGTAAAAATGTGTACGGAACCCTCGGTGCACGAGTCCAACTCGCACTTGGCCGGTTTTACTTCTATTTAGGGTCGCGTCATGAATGAAATGAAAATGCTTTAATAGTCGGACAGACAGACAGATAGTCGCACCATAAGGGTTCCTTTTTTACCATTTTTGGTACGGAACCCTAAAAAGATTGATAAACAATGGACTAGAGCAATATAGACTAAAACAGCCCAAGTTACACATAACAATTAGTACAAGTGTAGGTACGTTAATATTAACTGTATTGTCAGCGTTATATTATAAGGGCTAGCTGTGTCTTAAACAACTCAAGTCTTTTATAACGTGGTTATGTCATACTCGTATCATACATACCAACCCGTCAACAGTGTTACAAACAACAGTGGAGCTACACAGACTCTTACCCTCTTAATAATGACAGAGCTCGAAGTGACCCACGTGTCAACGATTGTATTTTTATTAGGTGACAAAAAACAGTGTGGATCCTCTATTCAGTGTCAATAGGTAAATGTGTTGACCTTCCTAGCCGATTACAGTTACGAGTCATAAATCGTTTGGTCATGGCGCTGAGGGCACGCCGCTCTGTAAACCTTTGACATTGAACGGGTAAAGTGCCTATCATATACCTTCATATACCTTCTTAGTCGCACCAAGACAACGATAAGTCGTAGATTGTGATGCTCGCTTGATAAATTGAATAAATATGAATGATAATTCAGAAAGTGGGAATCTTTTTCGCGTTTTTAGCGCAGCAAATCATCCGGTTCGAAGGACCTTGAGTTAATATGTCTATGCATATGTAACGTACCAAATTTATGTCAAAACATACATACGGTATACCAAGGTAAACAAATAAAATGAAATTAAATTAAATTATAGGGTTTCTTTCAATATTTTAACGCCTCCTCCTAACCTAAAATTAAAATGTTGTTAATATTTTCTTCTGTTTCCGCGATTATTAATCATTGAAATAAAACAATTTAACGGATTATATCGCGTATATTATCTCATTTTAGTTCCCGACGTTTCGGATGCTTTCCAGCTTTCCATGATCACGGGAGGACTGAGAAAAGATGTATTTTCCTCTGTCAAAGTTACAATTTGTGCAAACTACCCATTTTAAAAAAAAACACAAATAAAGGTGTACATACATGCCAGATGGGCCTAATCTGTAAAGACAGTTACACATGTGCCAGAAGGGCTTAATTATTTTATTCTAAAATGAAATGCTCCTTGGTAAATTATTAGAATAAAATAATTATGCCCTTCTGGCACATGTGTAACTGTCTTTACAGCTTACATGCTGGCATGTATGTACACCTTTATTTGTGTTTTAAAAAAAAAATGGGTAGTTTGCAGAAATTGTAACTTTGACAGAGGAAAATACATCTTTTCTCAGTCCTCCCGTGACCATGGAAAGCTGGAAAGCTTCCGAAACGTCGGGAACTAAAATGAGATAATATACGCGATATAATCCGTTAAATTGTTTTATTTCAATAAAATGTTGTTGTTTGATAAGATAAATTAAGCACGACCGAGGCAATGAGCGTTATTTCAATTAAAATTGTCCCAAATTACCTATGATTTCCGAAGTTTGCCCGTTGGACAGTATATATTGACTTATTATTGGCATAGGTCGAGATGAAGGCGACATACATAGCCGTTTTTTAACAGACTTCAAAAAAGAAGGAGGTTGAATATTCCACAGTAGGTATGTATTTATTTTTAATGTTTATGCACCGTTTTATCTGTCAATTGTAGAATGATTTTCATTTATTCGAAAGAGTATAATTCCGAGGCACATTGCCATTAAGCCAGGATCTGATGATGGGATCCAAGGGAAATCGAGGGCAACCGTAAAATTTTACAGGCATCTATAAAGCGATTTTTGTATTTTAAGAAACAAGTCAAGCATTGGCATTCAAAAAGTACCTATAAATTGGTGAAGTGGAACTCATGAAGAAGACCACAGAAGGCCAATCGGAACTTTTCAATGATAAGTAAGTTACGGGTAGCGGTAAGATATCGCGATTAAGTTATAACTTGACAAGTTCCTTCGTGACAGTCTTGGGTATGAGTGTGCGCGTGGCTCTGCCGCGCGCACACTTCTTACTCGCCCCGGCTGTCTTTCCCCCCGTCGCCCGCAGACCATGGTAGTGTCACGAAAGAACTTGTCAAGCTATAGCTATGTGATTTCATAATCATAATTTTTGCTCCTGATGTGTATCCTAGCCGTGTTTGGGCTTGTTGAAATCGTCACGAGATGAAGTTTTCCGGAACCATTCACTTACAAGTGAGAAATAAAAAAAACAATTCCAACCAGTAAAAAAAGACTGTATTTTTAGTTTCTTCAATTCACTTTCAATTGTCCTTTTTTCAGAACAGTCTATACAATTAATGTTATAAGAATGCCCCTAGTGCATAGGTAAACTTTTTAGACTGAATTGTCAAAAGCAGGTATTTTCACGATTTCTGCATTTTAGAGGGCCAGTAAGATTTTTTTTAACTACGACAGCGGGTTTGTACTCGTAAGACGCAAGTGGAAATGACAGAGATGAGTTTTTTTTCATAGGGAGCCGCATTCCAGCGCCTAGCGTATAAATCCTGGGCTGGCCCCAACTAGGTACCTCACGAACAAACAAAACCGTAGACACGTCACGGCTGACCATCGGTTATCCCTCGTTTTGGGACTACTCGGGCGTATATTTTATTCATAGTAAATATTCGCAGTGTAAAACTTGCGTGTAAGGAGGACACACGGCGCGTGCGACCATATCATTAAACTGTCTGTGCGTCGCGCATCAGTTCAGATGCATGTGAAGTTTTTTTACCTTTTCCTGGCATTTGCATTTTAGGGTTCCGTAGCTACTTTTTTATCAAAACTGCTGCACGTTTTTTTTGTTTGGTTTTTCCATTGTCTCTTCTGGTCTATAAGACCATGTTAGAGGATTTGTAATGGGTGCCTGCACGGCTTCGCGATTGGCTCCAGTACTCCTGATAATGTGAGAGTGTGAGTAGATATAGACCAGTCGTAGATGTCGTTTGCACCCGGTCTAGCACAACTCTCGGCGATTACGCTTGTGGTGCGATATAGCATCACCCGTCTTTCTCGCAATGTATTGATTGGAAAGAGGCAGACAATTTTTGTCGCGCGACAAAGAATCGCTTATGTGCTAGAGGTGTTGGTTCAATGATAGCCTATGCACTAAGGCAAGGTGGAGAACGCGGCTCGGCTGAAAGAATAGTTCTGCTCAGAATTAAGACTCCTCATTCAGCAGTGTAAAACCTCGAATTCTGGAGCCTTATGGGGAAAACTGAATACAGGCCAATTGATTTCAATACATTTATTCCATCGTAATAACGAAATTAATCTAAAATAATTTAAAAGGAATAGTTTTGTAAATTATATACCAAATAAATAGGTACGAAATATAACATCGAAACATAAATAATCTAAAACAGTAGATGCTCGCGAATTGACAACCTTAAATTAAACTATAATTTGTACAAGAAAGTCTTACATTATTTGGCAGTGACGACTTTAAGTATAATAAGTTAATAAGGATTTGTAACTAATAACATCACTTAAATTACTTGTTAATCTGAAAATGATCTCAAATGTTTGCACCAGGAGCACTCATTAATCACCGATTGAACAATTGTATTATAACTGGAATAGAAACTTGGCTTTAACATTTGTATAGCTGCACTGATCTCATACTTAAAATCAAATCCTTACAAAATACAAAGTACTTGGGCCAGCTTTTTATTTGACAGTGAAATTGACCCCTATTTATTAAAAACAAATGACATAATACACCTAAGTCCACATAGGTAACATTTGCAAAATAGCTGCCTACAAAAATACTTTCAGCAGTTGAGAATTTCTTAGGAGGTAGGTTGGTAATATTCATTCTGATTACAAAAGTGACGTCACAATATGACTATCAATAATATACCAATTGAAATTCATCCAGTCAAGTTAATGATGAAGACAAGGATTGTATGGAACAATCAGTTTATGAGTCTTGTCACCTCAATTATCTCACAACACTCAGGTGGAGATCCACTTCAATCAAAAACATTGCTTATTAGAATAAGTTTTTTGATTTAAGGACACAGCTCAAAATCAATTTTAAGTATCTAAATGCAAGATATCGTCAAATTGTAGGATGGCTAAAAATTACTACTTATAATAAAAATTGACATAAACAATAAATACCTGCCTAATTAAAATTCCTTAATAATGACATACATAAAATACAGGTAGATACCTATTTATTTACAGCTAGGGGCAAGTCCTTTACACAGCATTAGCTTGGTAAACAATGAAATTACAAACTCACTCCTTACATACAAAAATTGATATACAGAACACTGAAATTAGTCAGAATGAGTTCGTTCAAGGATCATTTGTATGTTGTCTAATGTCTGGTAAATAACCCGGAAGTTGGGGCGGTCACTGGGATGGTTGTTCCAGCACTGCTTCATGAGGTCGTACACACAGCGTGGTGTATTGTCCGGGCACGCCAGCACATTCCCGTCTTTTAGAAACCTAACTACTTCTTCATGTGTCATGCCGAAATACGGCTGCAGGGCAAAGGAGAAAATCTCCCACAGACAAACGCCATACGCCCACACATCAGACTCCAATGTATACTTATTGTATAATATGCTTTCTAGAGGCATCCATCTTACGGGGATAGCGTCATGCTCATCTCCTTTATAGTAATCTTGTAAATAAATCTTATGTGAGAGACCGAAATCTGCAATTTTCACTACCATGTCATCATTGATAAGACAGTTTCTGGTGGCTAGGTCGCGGTGAACGAATTTTCGGTCTGATAGATATACCATGCCTGAGGCAATCTGCCTTGCAATGTGTAACAAGTCTAAGTGGTGCAGCGGTGTTGCCAATAATCTCAGATCTTCCCTGTGCTCTGCTACTGGTGGGTAGTTAGCAGCAGTACTGCAGGCTCTTAAGTATTCATTTAGGTCACCTTTCCCCATAAACTCAAACAGCAAGCACATGGGGCGGCCAATCGCGCACACTCCTAATAATTTCACAATGTTGGGGTGGTCAAAATCTGCCAGCAGACAAGCTTCCCGTTCGAAATCTAATTGCAAGTCATGGGAAGCTTCATCTTTAAGCATTTTGACAGCTACAAGGGTGAACTCCTCCTCTGGTACCAGCCCAGGGGCTCTTGCTTGGAATACTCGGCCAAAGGCACCCTGACCTAAATCACGGATGTAAATTATATTATTTCTTGGAAATTCCAGCTTTTCCAGCTTGGGGTTCAACTGAGCCCCAGTGGTGTGATATGCCAGATTGCTGGGAAGTTTGTCTAGGTCAATATCCATGTTAGGGACATTTCTTCGGTTAGGCATGTTACACTTAGAGTAATGATTTTTTAGAAAGTAATGGCACAGGAGAGCGATGGATGCAATTCCTAAGACGCACCCTAGGCCACCAACTGACAGCAATAGCACAAATGTTGGAGTAAAATAGTTTTCCATCTCTATACTTGGTCCTATAATATTGTCATCATCTAGCGTAGAGTTGGCACAAAATGGTATGTCACAGAGCTCCCATCTCACTTGGGCATCCATTGTATAGCACCAAGGCCTGCGTTCTTCACCTCCCGCATTCCTGCAATAATTACTAGAATTCTGAACTTCCGGAAATACTAGTGGGGGTCTAGTGTGCTGGTGCGGATACTGAGATTCCCATGCTTGGCACGCCTTGCCACTCTCAGTGACATTCATGGTACCTTGATAGTACCGGCCGTTACCTCGTACACAGTTAGTGGTTATTTCACTGTAGTCCATGTCTGTGATGCCCACATAGTTGCACGTCATCTGAGAACCCTTCCCCGAAAAACGGGGCAGTTTCTCACATTCAGGAAACCGGAAATGGCCTCTTGATTCGAAGTAAACGCCTCGGCGCTTTTGCTCCTCAAAAACTATCCAGTCGTTGTAACAAAACTGCATTTTTACCGCCATGCAGTCTTCATAGCATAGAGGTAGCCCGAAGTCTCCCACACCGTCTTTGTTGATGCACTTAGGGAACGCGTAGGCACAAACTAATTTCTCGGCGCGACTCCTGCACGGCTCCTTCAGAGTCGATATCATTTCTCTCCAAAGTCCGGTCGTAATTTTTTCATTCTCCAACCCTCCCGTATGGTTGTACCATACAAATCCGGTTGAATATTTTTTACATATTTGGCCATTGTATGGTCCACAATAAGGGTGCACGGACTTTACGATAAACAGGAGCACAGTAATCAATTTATAATACATATCCATTGTGCCTATTGGACAGTAAGTAATTCGATGTATATAATGCCGGATCGTTGCATTTTATTCAATAACTTTATATTATAATACTGAAAAAATATGACACTGACTATACAATGGCGGACGCATTATTATTGATTTTAGTTGTTTCGTTCTTCATTTAGGTCCAAGCCACAAAGCAAAGCGACATGAGCGTGACCAATTTGACAGTTGACAATGTTGACATTTCTTAAACGGTTGGCATATATACTCAGTCGAATGTGTCGTAAAATCGATAATCTAAAGTTGACTCGATTAAATTTAAATATTGAAATAAAAAAATAAATTTCATATAACGATGTATTATTGAATTCGTCGCAATTGGATATAAATTACGCAATTTGCAGTGAGATACGTTTGAACAAAAAAACTATAGTAAGTAAGTAGTGTTAAAAGTCATGAAACTAGGTGATATCCTTTTTTAAACATTACTTTTGACAACATACTGTGAAATATGGTCAAAATGTTTTCAATGCACATATAAAAAGTAATAGAGGTTTTAAGTATCGATTATTTTTGTCATGGCAACAATTTTAATGCTTCTTTATGTTTTTTGGTGTTGGTGATCCTGTATACATTCTAAACGTCAAAACTGGTCAAAATAATGGGAACTTACTGCTTTTTATCTCGAAATGGCTGCAATTGAGAAGGTTAAAGTCGTTGTTCTTGGCGATTCTGGTAAATCAGCTCCTTATTTTTACTAGTCTATCAAATGACATCACTTTATAAGGTATGTTCGTAGTACACAAAATAAACACTTATCACAACACCTTCCACTTGCTTTTTGTCGAGTTTGCCGTGGTGACATCTTTGAAGGTTAGGCAACATTCCAGAATTGACATAAGTTTGGCGCCTATTTTATTTAAATTTAAATTCATGAGTTGGTTGGAGCAAGGTTAGTAAAAACCCAATTTAAGTGCTAGTAATACTACGAGAAAGCATAATTTAAATTTAAATCTTCGAAACATATACTTCTTAAACGAAAATTGAACTCATTCCCTAAAAATAACAGTAACAGTGTACATGGTTTTTTACCCGAAGGCGTTAGAATAAGGGTCATTTAGCTATACAAGTTTTTTCGTTTTCAAAAAATAATGAAACAATTCCATTGTGTAACCAAAATTACTAATAAATGTTGTATGATAAATTTTCGTTACATAAAGGAATCGATTCACAACTTGTTTTAATTAAGCCCTTAACTATGTACAGATGTTTTGAAATTTGCTCTTATATGCAAGAGTAAAATGAGAGGCAGACATAATATTTCTTTATGTTATGAGTAATGCTTATTTAAAGTGTTGGGATCTGTGGACTATGTGTGGACATACAATTGATATTGGTTGCTATAAATGAACTAATAAATATAATTGATGTATAAAGATGTTTTGTGAAGGTGGAAAGGAGAAATGCGACATTTTTGAGACATTAAATTATACACCTTTTTAAATGAGTTAAATGAGTATATTACTAAACGCCACCAAGCTGTCGCCTATCTCATTTCTTTTTTCCACTGTCAATATTATTTGTTTGTTTATGAATATCACGTTGTTATATAAAACCCACTTTGCAGGTGTGGGCAAGACCTCACTAACACACCTGATCGCGCACAACCGGCCACTACTGTCCCCGGGCTGGACGGTGGGGTGCTCCGTGGAGGTCAAGCTGCACCGCTACCGTGAGGGTACGCAGGCACAGAACACCTTCTTCGTCGAGTTCTGGGATGTGGGCGGCTCGCAGGGACACAGGAACACTAGGAATGTGTTCTACCAACCCACTCATGGTGCGATTTGATACTGACAGGGTTTATATTGAGTCTTCCCATACCAAGACACGGCAGAAAACTGCCTTTTAGGTCTCAAATATTTGTGTTGCATCTGTTTAGTTCGCAACATCAAATGAATGGGATGCATTATAAATTTTTGGCTGCTTAATTAATTAATAATAGCATTTTGTAAGCAGTAAAAGGCACAAATGAATGTAAATGATCATCTCAATTGCAGGTATCATCCTGGTGCATGACTTGACAAATAGGAAAAGTCAAGTCAATTTGCAGAAATGGCTCTCAGAGATACTGAACTCCGACAACCCCACCCTGCAGCATGTGGATGTGGACCCGGAGCAGTTCCTTGGCTCTACACAGGTATGGGGTATCCAGATGTTGCTGTAGCTTCGAAACATTTTAGGCTGGAATACTTGTTACGAGATTTATCCAAACGCAGACAGTACCTATATAAAGTGTGCCAAAATATTATATTTGTTTTTAATACTTAAATTGCATTATGTAATCTAATGGAAATGCCTTGTAAATAAGGGGAAGATGAAACACTTTTTTTGTCTCAAATTAAGATCACGCATGATTTAATTACAAAAAAACTTTCGAAATCGGTATAGGCGGCTAAGAAATTGGTCTACCACTTTTCGACTCTACTTCATGTGAATTAAGGTTCAAAAGTGGTAGACCAATTTCGTGGCCGACCGTACAAGTGGATTAGAAAAAAAATACAGACACCTCATAATTATATTGTTGTTGTTAGGTCAGATCCACACTGTATTAGGTTTCTATACTGTAATAGGTAGGATAATTAATTCAATTTAGTAGTTAGTTTTTAACGACTGCGTCTTTCTTTCTATTTAGTAGAGATGGGCCGACTACAGATTTTGCCGACTAGACGACTAGTTCATTGGTTTCGGCTAAGTTCGGGTGCAATCGGGAACGTTCGTTTCAGTTCGCTCATCGCGCCTCGTGCCACTCGTCATAATGTTCATGTATTTTTTACGTTTTAGTGATTAGTTGTTACACCAGCCGACGTGTTTCGTATTATAGTAAAAAAAACAAGATAGGCAGTGAAATTTTCTAATTGTTTTGTTAGACAAACAAAAAACTTGAAACCATTATTGGTAGTTTATTTTCTTTCTAGTAAGTCATAATGTGCCGAATATTTGGTAACTTTTGCCGACTAGTCGCTGACTATAAATGTGGCCGGATAGTCTGCCTTCCCGACTAGTCTACATCTCCACTATTTAGTCGTCTCACTCTTGTTAGGGTGGTCGTGGTGATGATGATGTATTCGTACATGGCTGAGCTTCGTCCTCGGTCCTATCGATTTGGGTAGCCGCCTATCCAATTTTTCACTTCACTCTGTTGGCAGCATTTCGAGAACATTCTGAAATGCTGGTGTCTGTGACAGTTTTCATAAGATCCGTCCATCGGGTTGGAGACCTGAGACCTTCTGCCTTCAACTTGTCCTGTACCACTAGGTGCTCCATTGACTGTTGGTGTCTAGAGATATATATGAGCACCAAGGTGTCAGTTTTACGTCGGTCTTTTACCGGAAGGGTCCAGGTCTTTGCTCCGTAGAGAAATATTGGAAAGACATTTCATGACTCGAACCTTGGTATTCTTGGTTATTCGTCTGTCTTTCCAAATCTTATCCAACATGCCCACAGTGGAACTTGTGATGGCGCAACGTCTCTTAATATCTTCCTTGCACCCTCCAACACATGACAAGGACGAGCCAAGATATAATGTAAAAGAGTTTGTTTATTGACAGATACCCATTCTGGTGATCGGGACAAAGTTTGACCTGGCGGAGGAGAAGCAGAGGAAGAATCAGTACCGGCGGCTCGCCAGCAGCATCGCCGAGCAGTGCGGTGCCGACGAGGTGTTCGTCAACTGCCACCAGGCCAGGTCCGTAGCAGGACCAAGATCGGCTACATTAGTAGTAGAGTCAGTACTGGACTGGTTAGTAGTAGAGCCAGTACTGGACTGGTTAGTAGTAGAGCCAGTACTGGACTGGTTAGTAGTAGAGCCAGCACTGGACTGGTTAGTAGTAGAGCCAGTACTGGACTGGTTAGTAATAGAGCCAGTACTGGACTGGTTAGTAGTAGAGCCAGTACTGGACTGGTTAGTAGTAGAGCCAGTACTGGACTGGTTAGTAGTAGAGCCAGTACTGGACTGGTTAGTAGTAGAGCCAGTACTGGACTGGTTAGTAGTGGAGCCAGTATTGGACTGGTTAGTAGACCCAGTACTGCCGGTCAGTAGCGGGGCCAGTACCGGACAGATTAGTAGTCTTTTTTGGAGCAGTGTCGATTTAGTTTGTATCGGGGCCATTATCGGCTTCATTAGGAGCGAGATTAGTATCGGGGCCAGAAATGGCCAGGTTATACGAGTAGTAGCAGGGCCACTACCGGCCAGGGGCCAGGTTATAATAGCAGAGAGAGTATAGGTCAGGTCATAGTAGCAGGGCCAGTATCGGCCAGGTTGGTATCGGGCCAGAAACAAAATCAAAATGTTGAAGTTGAGTAGCAGGGCCAGTACCGGCTGGGTTATAGTAGTCAGTTGCACGACAGGCGGTGAGAACAGGTTAATGCGGCAACAGAAATGTGGGCGGTTGAAACGCTCTGATTCTATTCAGTATACTTTTTAGTGCTTTCGATTCTTTACTTAGGTGTTTATGTGTTAATCAATTGTTACAGATCATTAGGGCCTGGCACGAGTAATTCTGTTAAGCTGACAAGATTTTTCGATAAGGTTAGTAACATTTTGTTTAATTTGCTAAAGTTACATGTTAAGATACTGTTCAGCGGAATATGATGTGGCGTTTAGGGCACAGCTTGACGCGATTTTCCGTCTTTAGCGCTCTTAAGGCGAAGGCTAGATGAACAGTATATACTAAGATCCATTAGTTAGGTAATGTCACTAATAGATCACAGTAATAGCTGAACGAAAGACACTGCTGAAGTTAAGTAATTTCGTCAGCGGAGCCACGACACATACAAACATACAAAAAATAAAAAAATATTTTTCGATACAGTGACCTCCAAATAGGCCGGCTCAAGAATTTTCTTGAAAATATCTACCATGTACAGACATTTTATTTCTACGACTTTATAATGAGAGACAATATACGGGTCGGCTATTTTAAGCATATTTTTTTGTAATAATTCTACACCGCAATCACAGTAGGCATAATGATCTATAAGCATAATTTCATTACGCCGAATTCTGTTTTCGCCGAATCTATTTTCGCCGAATGGTCTTTACGCATAACTTTTTAATGCCGAAAACCTACTTTACTGGCAGCAGTTTTTTATTGTTAGAGTTTGAATTTGCAACTAACTAAAATTCGGCGATACTAAATTTTGCGTATTTAGATTCGGACAAATTATGATTCGGCAAGATGAACATTCGGCGAAATGAAAATTATGCGAAACCTGTTCGGCGAAATCAGTTTCGGACATAAAAAAATATGCGAAATAGATAGCACCCACAATATACATCTCCGCGCATGTTAAGTGTGCCCAGGTATTTGTCTCTTGCATTGATACCGTTGTTAACTATAATGTCATTAAGTAATTGCGAATGATTTTCTGTTTATCGTAAAATCTTGTAAAATCAGCCAGTGCTCTTGAGGTCTACTTGCAGAATGAAGTTTATAAATTTGTGGTTAAGAGACTCCCACATTGGCCAAGCCATCTTAGTGTCTTTCGAGCGTCGACCGGCGCCTGGTCAATGTCTGCACAGCGACGACATAACGTTCGCGCAACTGCACCGCGACGCCAGTGGTGTCTTTTAAGCGTCGTCGGCGTTTTCTCAGCGCCCGTGCAGCGTCGACGCGAGACATCATCTTCATCTGATAAGACGCCGACGTTGGAAAAACGCTACGGGGCTCGCGGTGCAGTTCCGTCAACGCTTGAAAATCACTAGTGACTTCGAGGCACCGTTGCGTTGCAGCGATGACGCTGCGCTTTCGCTGACAAGACGTTGACGCTCTAAAGACGCTGGTGTGGCGGGTCTCTAAATCCAGATTAAAAATGTGTATATCAGGTGATCGAGCGGCGCTACTACTCGCGCGCCAGCCCATTCCCGGACGCGCGCCGCCTGGCCGCGGCCACGCCCCCGCCCGGCCGCGCGCCCGCCGCCTACCTCAGCCCGCGCTTCTACCGCATGGACTAGCTGCCAGGGGCGGACCCGGGGACGTGATGGAGCGGCACTACTACTCGCGCGCCAGCCCGTTCCCGGACGCGCGCCGCCTGGCCGCGGCCACGCCCCCGCCCGGCCGCGCGCCCGCCGCCTACCTCAGCCCGCGCTTCTACCGCATGGACTAGCTGCCAGGGGCGGACCCGGGGACGTGATGGAGCGGCACTACTACTCGCGCGCCAGCCCGTTCCCGGACGCGCGCCGCCTGGCCGCGGCCACGCCCCCGCCCGGCCGCGCGCCCGCCGCCTACCTCAGCCCGCGCTTCTACCGCATGGACTAGCTGCCAGGGGCGGACCCGGGGACGTGATGGAGCGGCACTACTACTCGCGCGCCAGCCCGTTCCCGGACGCGCGCCGCCTGGCCGCGGCCACGCCCCCGCCCGGCCGCGCGCCCGCCGCCTACCTCAGCCCGCGCTTCTACCGCATGGACTAGCTGCCAGGGGCGGACCCGGGGACGTGATGGAGCGGCACTACTACTCGCGCGCCAGCCCGTTCCCGGACGCGCGCCGCCTGGCCGCGGCCACGCCCCCGCCCGGCCGCGCGCCCGCCGCCTACCTCAGCCCGCGCTTCTACCGCATGGACTAGCTGCCAGGGGCGGACCCGGGGACGTGATGGAGCGGCACTACTACTCGCGCGCCAGCCCGTTCCCGGACGCGCGCCGCCTGGCCGCGGCCACGCCCCCGCCCGGCCGCGCGCCCGCCGCCTACCTCAGCCCGCGCTTCTACCGCATGGACTAGCTGCCAGGGGCGGACCCGGGGACGTGATGGAGCGGCACTACTACTCGCGCGCCAGCCCGTTCCCGGACGCGCGCCGCCTGGCCGCGGCCACGCCCCCGCCCGGCCGCGCGCCCGCCGCCTACCTCAGCCCGCGCTTCTACCGCATGGACTAGCTGCCAGGGGCGGACCCGGGGACGTGATGGAGCGGCACTACTACTCGCGCGCCAGCCCGTTCCCGGACGCGCGCCGCCTGGCCGCGGCCACGCCCCCGCCCGGCCGCGCGCCCGCCGCCTACCTCAGCCCGCGCTTCTACCGCATGGACTAGCTGCCAGGGGCGGACCCGGGGACGTGATGGAGCGGCACTACTACTCGCGCGCCAGCCCGTTCCCGGACGCGCGCCGCCTGGCCGCGGCCACGCCCCCGCCCGGCCGCGCGCCCGCCGCCTACCTCAGCCCGCGCTTCTACCGCATGGACTAGCTGCCAGGGGCGGACCCGGGGACGTGATGGAGCGGCACTACTACTCACGCGCCAGCCCGTTCCTAGGGTGATAGAATAGAACTGGTGGCGGTCACGTTGCCGCCAGCCGCCATATACCTAGTATAAGTACCTATAAACTCTGTTGAATTGGCATTTTCTTTGGCACGACCAGTATGTCAAATTAATGTCCAAATTTTCATTTCTTAAAGAAAACATTTATAACGTCAGCATTCACATTTTTTGCAAAAAACTTTCATTCTTGTGAACTAAATTGCGCTCGGTAAACGAACTCGATACTTGGAAATAGGGCCAGTTACATACACCTATTTCTCTATTACACTTTATTCCTATGTAATGTATATTGTATTTACTTATAACATTGTTAAGGGTTTCTGAAACCAAGGTATTTTTTATTAATAAAGATTAAGACCATTCCAATATGGAGTTATTTATTCGACCCCTAGAGTAATATATCAGTCAGGTGCCTTGGTCTTGTTTCTTCGTTTTTGTTCCGCAGCCAGAGAAAAAATGCGATATGAGAAAGTGCACTAGCAAAAAAGCGTATCTCCATGGCACTTACGTCCCTTTGTTTGATAAGCGCCATTTTTCGGCAATAACTCAAAAATGGTATATCCGATCATGTTGCATTAATTAATTTGTTTTATTAGAAACCTCAAAATGTTTTTCAGAGAACTGTCGAAATATGTGCCACACATTGATGTTTGCTGATTATGTTTTTCAGTTTTGGTTATATGTATGGTGCCCCCCTCCACCCTTGTCCTTAGAAATATTTTTTAGTATTATTTAACTACCGAACTAAGTAGCGGCTTGTTTTCACTTCACTAGCTCGGAAAAACTCCGTTTTTCAGCGCTATATCTGCGCGGAAAAGTCATTTGAAGTTCTGTTTTATATTTTTTATATGTTAACTTATTTGTTTGTTTTTATATGAGTGTATTTCGTAGGTTCATTATCACTAGTTTTAAATGAAAAAATAATCAGTTTATTATAATTTCATAGTTTTTTATATCTCACATTTTCCTCGCTATAGTGAGGTTAAAAGTTGTGTGTATCGCACGGCTGCCAAATTGTTTGACTCCTCGTGCCTTGAAGGCCTTGTTACGGTCAAGAATCTATATTTTAACCATCCATCCATTTTCGTCGTCGTCGTCAGTCGGCTTTCAATTCAAACACTCGCCAATTAACAACTTTGCAGCCGTTGAAAAAGCAGCCTGCCTTTTGCCCCTTCCCTCCCTCATTGTCGGTCTATTAGATCAGAAAAAACAAACAATATTTTTATTATTTAGGTTTTTATTGCCTTCGTTGTTATAAATTACTAGAACCTTACAAGATACCTTAATTTATTAATCCTCAACCATTCATATTATAGGTAATTTTTATTTATTTCATTTGAGGATGCGATTTACCTATTATTATATCAGACTAGAATACACTCCCGTAAATGTGATTTTTATAGCCTAACAGTACATTCAGTCTTGCTTTCCATGATTTCGACTTGCGTCTGCGTGGTGATTGACTTCTTTTTCTCCAGGTTGGACTCTCTAGGCCTCTCGAAGCCAAGCCCCAACCCGACCTTGACCAGCTGGGCGCAGGGGGCTTCCACCACAAGCCAGAGAGGTAATGCCAAGATGAAGGAGATCACCAATATGCATATGAAGTTCTGGATCTGTAAAAAAAATATTTATGTATACTTATCTGAAACTAGAAGGTAAAGGCAACTTTATCAGCGGAGGAAAAAGAAGTAGGAAAAAGGCGTAGTCGGGTAAAATAAAAGTATACAATAACCATCTGAGGATACCTTAGCTACCTGTGTTTTTGAAATCTGTTTAGCCGTTTTGGCGTGATGAAGCCACAACGACACATACAAAACATATTATCACTTATTTTTTCGAAAATATCTTTAATGTATTGTACCTACAGACATTTCATTTTTACAACTTTATAACAGTATAGATGTACGGTCTTCAGGTATAGTATAGGTGTAGATATTTATACTAAAGTGGTCGTCCTAATACAACGTGACTACGCGATTATCGCGCGTGTAAGCGATACGACCATCGCGTGTTCGCGCAATAACAATAACTGAGTGTCCTAATAGAACGCGAATACGCGATCATCGCGCGATTTGAAGACGCGAGACGCGAGAGTCAGCATCGGCACATACGGCATCGGTCGGGCCCAACCACGGACGTCAAAGACGCTAAATTTGTCTAATTCGGAGGAAACCATTAATGATGACGGCAGCGTGCGAGCGGTCGTTAGGAAAACCTTCGAGAAGGTTTTTGTCGGAGTACCTACTCACGATTACGTAAAACTAGGTACGTGCAGTACGGTATGACACCCGCGCTGGTGCCGCTCAGCTGCGCCACACGTCCACACACACACACACACACACGCACGCACGCAAGCACAGACACACGAACACACGCAAACACACATACATCTGAGTGATCAGTTCAGTACTTACCATCAAGTACAGAGAGGAGTGCATGAGCGAGGTGTGCGCGGCGGCGGAGTAACGGATGACACTGACGTGAACGAGGAAGGCGCAGTACGACACCCGCGCCGGCGCCGCCCAGCCGCGCCACTCCAGCACGCCGCGATACACATCTACACACACGATACATACATAACTTCCTTTGTCTAATAGTGAGCACTGATGAACTCTATGATGGAGGGAGCGCACCTACAAGATTCTCGAAATGACCGGGCTTATAACTGGTCGGAAATGGGGAATTCTACATCCTGGCCGTTGACTGAAATGAGGCTGTGGAGCGGATTATGCGATAACAAGGTATGGCAACAAGTTGCGGATAATATTCTGCAGTACGTCTACACCTTGTCACGGAAAGTGAAATAAGAAGTCCAGGGAGACAGGGTTGTGACGGAAAATTATAAAGATAAAGGAAAGGCACCTGAGGACAAACAGACACGGTCTTAGGTTTCGGTGCCTATTATAATGTAAGTTTAAATGTGTTTTCGGTCAAAGGGAGAGCAGAGTGATCTCAGACATATGTTTTTAAACAAGCTCACGACACTCACGGAGCTTATATAGGTCTTTATGGAAGACTTGAAGACTATAAAAGATTATGATTATCTATACAAAGCTTATTCATAATAAAGCTGAAGAGGGTCTAAAGTCTGTACATGGAAGATATCCGAAAAAAAATTGGCCGGGGATACTTAAAATCGATAACAGAACACGTTCCAACAGTTTTTTGAATTTTTGTCTGTTTATGTGTTTATCTGTGTGTCTGTTTATTTGTGCGCGCATCACGTGAAAACGGCTGAACAGATTTTGATGCAAACTTTATTAATCGGTCGATGAAGTCCCCGGCCAGGTTATAGGCTATAAAAATTCAACCCTTAAAAGGGGGGGGGGGGGGGGGGTAGCCACTACATTTGATTGAGTTAAGTTTGCACCTGAATCTTATCGCGCTTTTTAGGTAGGGGGTGCAAACTTCTCTCAAACATGTGTTACGAGCCCATGAGTATCGAGTACCTTGCTAAACTAACAGGTGGAGCTAAAATTAATACCTTTTTGCCAAATCCATACTCATATTAAAAATGCGAAAGTGTGTCTGTCTGTCTGTCTGTTACCTCTTCACGCTTAAACTTGGTATGGAGATAGTTTGAGTCCTTGGTATGGAGAGTGGGTTTGAGGCTACTTTTTATCCCGGAAAAATTTCATTCCCCTTATCCTCAATAAACGCATTTAAGGCGGACGAAGTCGCGGGCAGAAGCTTGTTTATAAATATGACGATTCGGATATATGTTCAGCTCAGAAGCTCTGAAAGGAATGGCTCCTCGTACAAGCGTTACAGTATGGAATATTGATTTTTCAATACAAAGATCAATCAATAAAAAATATCACTCACGATCCCATTGCTGCTCCTGATTTTTATACAGGGTGTCCGCGAGGAATCAGAAAGATTTTAACCATGCATTCCTGACCTGAGGTCATTTGTAGTAAATAAATTATATGAATCCCAGTCAAATTCCGCAAAAAAGCGATTTGGTTGATTTTTGTACATAAAGATTTAAAAAAACCTTCGGTTCTCTATGAAAATCATGCCTTTATTAAAATGATAACGAGTATTTTTCCAAAAAAGGATGACTTTAGTAACTGGTAGCTGTCACTTTGATGTCTGTTAATAGCGACGTTAAACTTAGCAAAATACGTGGCAATATCGCGATCAAAAGAGCTTGATGCACATTAACATTCATTACTAATCAAATAAATAGTTTACGCGTGTCACAAAAGTCATATATTCACAACAAAGCTGGATTTGACAGGGGTTCATACCTAGAACATTTATTGCTCCTACGTAGTTAAATTCTTTCGGATTCCCCGCAGGCACCTTGTAGATATATTTTATTAAACCGATGAACTACTTCTCCGAATCTTATTTCTAGATACTCTTATGAATATACCAACAGACAGTTGTGAAATATGACTTTTCACTTACTCTCAAATTTGAAGATCGTGCCACAGATGAGGATAAAATTACACAGGCCAAAAACCATTTTAATGGCACTGGAGTAAATTGCGCGCACTGCGAGTGGCACCTCAATCCCGTCGATGTAGAAGACGGCTCCCGACATGACTTGGAGAAACCCCAAGGGAACGACGGCCCAGTATATGTAGCGGTATTTCTAAAAATAAATATTATTATTTGAAAATTCAATTCAGTTCGTATAGTAAAGCTGTCGGTCTAAGGCGCATATAAAATGTTTAATTAATCTGTAGGTATAGATGATGCTAATCTGTGTGAGTGAGTTGAGGTGCGTCCACATTTGTATCATTTACCCGATCAGATCTTCGTCGCGTGGCATGATCGCGTGTCACGATCACGCGTTTGGACGTTGCACCGATCCGATCGCTCGAAATCCATGTTGCTACGCGTATCGCACACTCGGATCGGACAAGCGCGGCGTGATCGCCGCGCCGACAGTGAGCGTCCAAGCAGCCCGGTCCGCAGTCATGCCACGCGGCGGTGATCGGATACGAGCAAATGATACAAGTGTGGACGCACCTTAAGGCTTGCATATAAAATGTTTAATTAATCTGTAGGTATAGATGATGCTAATCTGTATGAGTGTGTTGGCGATGAACTTTATACAGGCTCATTACTGTGGCACGCATAGTGATGTCCCGAGGGAAGGCACGTCACTAGGCACGCAAATGGACATCTAAATCGACTATTAATATAAAAGTTTTAAACATTAAATGTGTGAACATGAAAGATATTTGAAAAAAAAAGTGATACGGACTATTGGAAGGTCACTGAAATACTACATTTTTGTATTTTTGTATGTGTCTTCGCGGCTTCATTGCGTAAAAACGGCTGAATGGATATTAACCATTTTTGGTACACGAGTAGCTGGGCATCTACAGATTGTTATAGGATACTTTTTCACTCGAATACGTTGAAGAAAAAGAGGTGCCTTGCTAGTAGTAGACTTCTTTTGATTCATAGATTTATAGGCGCCATCGTGGTTCACTTATACGAATGCTTATGTTTGAGATGAATGAAATTGGTGCACTGGTATAGATAGACACTTATAGAGACTTCGCTTTGTTGCGCGCCACAGCAACACTTGTAGCTGTTCTGGATGTAAAAGGCAAGATAACTAATATAAATCGCGTGATAAATATTGTTTGCTCAGCTCTGGCTCCATTATATATACGACGGAAAAGTTCCTAATCCAATATAATTATCGGAGGGCCAATCAGTGCCAAGATTCGGAGCCTTGGTTTCGCCTAGTTACGCCACTACACGTCATTATTTTGTGGGTGAGTAGAGTTTAAAAAAACAGGTGTAAGTACTACGTAAATACCTTATACTTGGTTGCATCGAAGTTTTGTTCCTCCAGGCGATGTACTGCCATGCCCAGGGCTAGTCCAATCGCGTAGCACACGATGTTAGTGTGTCCTCGCTTGTAGAGGTTGTTGAACGTGGGGTCGGACACGAACAAGTTTAACGCTACCCTGAAACAGTGAATATTATTATAGCCATATGGTAATAATGCAGAAATACTAAGTGGTCTTCATAAGAAAATTACCGTGAGACTCAAAAATATGTAGGTTACAGAACAAAACCGAGAAAATCTAAGGAAACTCAACGCCTTTGTGCAATACTGATTTGGATACACACTACATCTATTTATTAAGTACATCGCGCAAATAATGTAATTAATTAGTTTCAAAAGAAACTGAAGAGTTTCTTGCGGCATATTTTCTGACGCGCTGGTGGATTCCCATTAGTCATTACTTACATTAAGTAAAAAGTTAGATATCAAACAACAAATAGTAGATTGTTTGACAAGGGGCTAAAATAAGCCATTATGACACGAAGTGATTATTTAGACGAACTCACGAAGTGAGCGAGGAAATATATGTCTGAGTGTCATAATGGCTTTTAGCCACGTGTTAAACACTCTGCTTTTCACTTCGAGTACGAGAAAATAAAAAAAACCTAATATTAAAATTGTATAATTCATGAAAAACTAAAAGTAAAGTTTGAGCAATTCTATCAGAAAGTTTGGCCAATCTGATCAGGTTGGTTTGCTTGTTTTTAATTATTTGTAAGGAGTATGTAGCTGGCCGCAGGTTTTTTTTCAGTGTCATAGAAATTTGTATGGGATTATATGGCTTTATTTTAAACCCTAGGGGCTAAATGTACTATTTTAGTCTTCGCGAAGCTACTATGACGTACTTTTTGAGCAGGAGAAGTGAAAAATCTGTTCAATATCAGCTGCTCAATATCATTTTTTTATTTAAAAAAAGCAACTTACTCAGGTGTAACAATTAGGATAGCGTTCAGGTTTTGGAAGAAGACGTGTGCCGCGGGCGTGATTAGGCCGATCACGAACATGGCGGCGACGGCCATCTTGCGCGCGCGCGACCCGGACAGCAGGCAGAACACCGCCAGGCCCATCACGCTGAGCTGCATGTCCGCTCCAAGGTACCTGCCCGAAGACACTTACCTTTATACTAATTTAATTATAAAGTTGCAAAAATGAAATGTCAAGTGTAGGATGAATACTTACGTTGAAGATATTTAAAAAAATATATTTTAACGAATATGCATTTTAATGAACGTGGTCACTAAATCGAAAAATATTGTTGTTGATACACGGGTAGCTGGGCATCTACTGATGGTTGTAATATACTTTTTACCTAACTACGCTGAAGTAAAAAATAGGGATTTGACTTTTTTTTCTTCCGCAAACAAAGTTGTCTCAGCACCTTCTTGTTAAAAACCTACCTATAATTATATATTTTTTAAATAAAACAATTTAACGGATTATATCGCGTATATTATGTCATTTTAGTTACGTGACCATGGAAAGCTAAAAAGCTTCCGAAACATCGGGAACTAAAATGAGATAATATACGCGATATATTCCGTTAAATTGTTTTATTTCAATGAGTAATAATCGCGGAAACAGAAAAAAATATTATTATTATTTTAACCAATTTTTTTACTGTTCTCACATCTTCCTCTGATTTTGATACACAAATGAAAACGTTTGTTAAAATGATCATCGAAATTTATGCTTCAGCTCCTCCACGGATAATGGCCACCTTCCTCGCCTGACTTAAATCTAATGGATTATAGTTTATGGTGAACCTACAAAACAGCTGTGCAGACGTTCTGAACGCTGGTACGGTAGTGTAGCAGTTCATCCGCTACCCGCTCCGCTCATGGCGGGTGGGCGGCTCGGCAATATCGCCGCCTGGCCACCTCTGCTATCGCGGCGTATACGTCACTCTGCTGCCCGGCTACCCTGCTACCGCGGTGTATACGTCACTCTGCCGCCCAGCCACCCTGCTACCGTGGCGTACACGTCACTCTGCCGCCCAGCCGGCCCTGTTACCACGACGTATACATCACTCTGCCGCCCGGCCACCCTGCTACCGCGACGTATACGAGTACGTCACTCTGTTGCCCAGCCACCCTGCTACCGCGGCGTACACGTCACTCTGCCGCCCAGCCGGCCCTGTTACCACGTCGTATACATCACTCTGCCGCCCGGCCGGCCCTGTTACCACGTCGTATACGTCACTCTGCCGCCCGGCCGGACCTCCTACCGCGGCGTATAGGTCACTCTGCCGCCCGGCGTTCCTGCTTTTTGATTGACTGATTGATTGATCCCACCGCTGCGTAATTTCCCCCGCGCACTAGTTCGTAGTTTTCGATGCATTTGAAGTTCACATTGTAAATTTAGTTATTCATTGTAGTTTTATTGTTTTAAACGCTTGAATATTATTTAACGCTACCCTTCAACGCCCTTCTTTGTGTTTTGCAATTAATTACATGTTGTAATGTACCCGACACTACAGTAGCCAGGCCTTCCCACAGTCGGGTTCTAAAAAAAACAAGGGCTTACCATGTTTGCGCCACGCACTGCGAGTGGTCGACGTAGTTATTGATGTACAGCAGGCTGTAGTACCAGTCGCGGCGGCAGTGGTTTACTTCCACCTCTACCATTGGCTGCAATGTTACCACCATTAAATAAACACGTGTTGTTAGGGTTCCATAGCTCACCAAAGCCAAAATGGCAAAAACCGAACCCTTATAGTTTTTCAGTCATTTCACTCAAATCTATATTGATTATATTTATGTGTCTTTTATAAGCCGCTACTTTGTTTTTTGTTTGATACTTAAATACAATTAATCTTATTTTGGCGTCGGTGCCATATAAAGAATGTGTAAAATATTGAAAATTGACAATTTTAGTAAGTTGTGACACGATGGCACCGACTCCAAAATAACATTAATTGTATATACTGTATAGATTGAGTATACAAACGGTTATTTGTAAGTTATTTCAAGAAACTGAATTATGGCGTTATTTTTAACTTGTTAGTTTTTTTTGGAGTCGGTTTTATTTTTTTGTTAAAAAGTTTATTTTTTTACACTTTCTAGTTAATCGTTACTTAAAAGTTCTCGTCCCGATTCAAACAAGCCGCAACACGGCTAGGATACATTATTTTATCACATAGATCTGGTGCCTACCTTCCGGCTCCATCATCAAATCAATTCGATGGTACCATTCTCATCAGGAACATTTAAATTTATGACTATGAAGTTGCTTAGCTAAATCAATCAAGATATTTTGTCGCCATCCCTAAATCATTTATCATTGAGGAGTTCCGATGGCATTCTCTGGTCTTCTGCATCAGTTCCACTTCACCAATTTACACTTTCTGAATGCAAAAGCTTATTATGTTTCTTATAATACCAAAATCGCTATATGTATGCCTACAATATTTGAGGAGTTCCTTCAATTCCTTATGGATTCCATCATCAGATCTTCACCAAAATTAAATGGCACCAACTTGAAAGTACCTTCTATAAAACCAAAATTTTTTTTTTGAAATCGGTCAAATAGTCTTTGAGTAATCGGTGAACATCCATAAAAAAAAAAAAAACTTTCCGTCGAATTAAGAACCTCCTTCTTTTTTTGGAAGTCGGTTAAAAATGAAATGTTTGTATGTGTCGTTGTGGCTTTATCACGCTAAATCGGCTAAACGGATTTCAACTATTTTTGGTACACGGGTAGTTGGGTACCTGGATGGTTATAGGATACTTTTTACCCGACTATGCTAAAGAAAAAAAGAGGGGTTATGACTTTTCCTCCTCTCTCCGCGAATGAAGTTGCGGGCATCTTCTAGTTATTTATATTCTCGAATTAGGCACTATATTCCGATGGTTAACCTCTGACGGGTTACTCATTTCGACCCTGTATAGAAAGGAGATTGAAGTAAATTGTACCTTCCAGAAGGGTCCACTGCCAATGTGTCGCTGCCAAGTGCACACGAACGCCAGCACTGCGGCGTACGGCGGTGTCAATCTGGAGAAAGGAAGAAAATATTCAAGTGGTTGCATTTAATTACGTTTACACTGCCTTGCCTATAGAAAAGTGGGTATATGAAAACCAGAAAACAGTTTATAAAATCATATGTATGGAGTGTAACATTGTATGGCAGCGAAACGTGGACCCTGATACAGAAAGATAGGGAGAGGTTGGAGGCGTTTGAGATATGGTGCTGGTGGAGGATGGAAGGCATAAGCTGGACGGAAAAAATATCAAATGAAGAGGTTTTGAATAGGATAGAAGAGAAAAAGACAATACCAACACTAATAGAAAATAGAAGAGGAAATATGGTAGGCCATATGCTAAGACATGACTTTTTCCTCCAAAATATCATAGAAGGAAAAATCGAGGGTAAGCGAGGTAGAGGAAGGCCAAGACGAAATTTCATAAAGTCAGCATAAATTCTAATAACTTATATAATAATAAAAATAATAATTTATTTCAGACTGTGTCCATAATATGTTAGTTACATTACTTAGAAATTAAGTTAGTAATACAAAGCATACATTTAATTTAAAAAATATTATACACAGTGCCTCGAGAGCCCATGTGCAACAAGTCACAGTGTGTCCAGTAAGCGCAAACAGGGTTCTCCCAAATAAATTTGAGAAGGCTGTTAGGACTGTCACGCACGCGGCACGTCAGGGAAGCGCTGCGCTTGCGAAGGATCGCACTAAAACTGTCAGTTCGCGCCTCCGCGAACATGCCTGACGCACTGCAGAAACGTATTATACTTTGTTCTAAAAAGCATGTCTTTACATCTATACTATTATAAAGTTGTAAAATTGAAATGTCTGTACATTGAATGTATTTTGACAAAAAAAATATTGTTATGGACTATTTAGAGATCACTAAAACAAAAAATATATTTTTTGGATTTTATGTATGTTTGTATGTGTCGTTGTGGCTTCATCACGCAAAATCGGCTAAACAGATTTCAACAATTTTTGGTACACGGGTAGCTGGGTATCTCCAGATGGTTATAAGATACTTTTTACCCGACTACGCTGCAGAAAAAACGGGGGGTTATGACTTTTTCTCCTCCGCGAACGAAGTTGCGGCCATCATCTAGTATCAACTAGTCTTTAACTTTATTTTATTGATCAAAATACTTGTCCTACTATATGCAACAAACGCCGAGAACCACGTTTATGTTTCTTGTAATTTAAAATTAACACGGTAAAAATAAACCGTTCTTGTATGAGAAGAGGAGACCAACTCAAAATGTTAATTGTATTTTTTCTCACCTGAGCCACCGCAGTACTACTCCCTGGGGCAACGTAGTCCAGGAGACGTGGCGCTGTCGTAGCACGTTGTAGGATAACAGGAATCCAGAAATAACGAAGAACGTCTGCACGATTAGTGAGCCGTTGTAGATGAGCGCGTACAGCGGCGAGTGGTATGTCTGGAAAGTATATAAATACTACAAAATGCCCGCAACTTCCTTCGCGGAGGAGAAAAAGTCATAACCCCTCGTTTTTCTTCAGCGTAGTCGGATAAAAAGTATCCTATAACCATCTGGAGATACCCAGCTACCCGTGTACCAAAAATTGTTGAAATCTGTTTAGCCGATTTTGCGTGATGAAGCCACAACGACACATACAAACATACAAAAAATTCAAAAAAATATTTTTCGTTTTAGTAACAATCCTCAAATTTTGTAGTCACTTAGAACGTTTTTCATATCTTCTTTTAAGCTATTTAAGTATTTGCATATGGTAGTCATCATCTCATCATGCTGAGCTGATGACGGAAGGTACAACTCTTTAATAGTTAAGAGTTAGAGGATAATTATAGGTAGATACGTTAAGACTGTTAGTCATATTCTTTATAGTGTGTCCCTAAAGTAGTCTCTTTATCACCAAGTCAGGATCAGATGATAGAATACCAGGGAAATCGAGAGAAATCCTCACATATTATAGGCACTAACAATGTTTTGTATATATTTTGCTAAAGTTATCAGTTGTTTTCCTCTGGTTGTCATCATTTCATGCTGAGCTGATGATGGAAGGTACAATGAACTAACCAACTTTTACATTTCTTACTTCTCAAGACTAGAGATGCGTGCAAAGTGCCTCCTCAATCTTGGGCTCTAAAAAATTCTTTATATCACTACTAAAATCCAGCACTAAAAAGCATTTTTTTATTTAAATTTTTTTAATCGAAAATATCAATGCTGCAGGTATATAGGCCCACTAAAACCTTTTCATCTTTTTATTTTTTTGTAAGCCAAAGAAAAATCTGTATTTTTTTTCTGACAATAAGGAGGCTTATTACTACCTATAAACAAAATTTCAAGATTTTTGAAAATTTTCATCCATTCCCCATTGTGTGTGCTGGGAGTCCTGAAGCGCTCAAGAAGTTTAGGAACTCCATCGGGTATGTTGTGACGTTGCCTTCATCCACGACAGTGTTAATGGAATTATATACTGCCTGTTCACCTTCGATTTCCGCCAATATCCGCGCATTAACAGCTCTCTCACAAACCCGAGAGTTCACACGTCGAGTCACCTGGCTCAGGTCTCCCTATTCGCTCCGAATGTGGTCTTCATCGGACGGAATGATCCTGCATAACGTCTCTGGTAATCGAACCAGGGCGTTGGTTTCCTCCAGAAGTCCTTCTCCCACCTGAATCAATACCTGGGCGAATTCCTGCACATGTGAGACTCCTCCTTGTTGATACCACCGAGCCACTTATTTCGTATTTTGTTGTATTATTAAATCAATTATTCAATTATATTTGTCGATATCCGTACCCTCTCTTCTAAACTTAGAGTTCATTTCGCAAAATGCTTCCTCAGTGGCTTAAGTTATATCATTAGATATTTATTTTAGCGCCACCTAGTAGTTTAGCGGGGTACTCGATAGTTCGTAGGCTCGAGGAACAGCTGGAGTAGATCAATCAATCAAATCGATCAATTCATTGATCTAGTATGGAATTCCGCAAAGTAACGCCTGAATCTATCAATTAGCTAGAGTAGGTTTGAGAAAAGTTTGCACCTCCTTCCTAAGTAGCGCCATAAGATTCAGGTGCAAACTTAACTCAATCAAGTGTTGTGGCTACCCCCAATTTTTATAGCCTATAACCTGGCCGGGGATTTTTTCGACAGATTCGTAAAGTTTGCATCAAAATCTGTTCAGCCGTTTTCACGTGATGCGAGTACACATAAAAGTGCCAATGTATTCATTTGGTGGTTACTACGTTTCCGCTTTTCGCCATCGATATATACATTACATACCTGTTTATAAATACGAGAAGGACTGCAACATTCTTTGTATAACGGCAATGTATCTATCAACCTCGCCCCTCGCCAAAGTACCGGTGTAATGGGGTTGCCAAGTTATTATATAGATGTGTACACTTAGCAGTTAGCTTTGATGGATTCAAGTAAAAGGGGCTGTTAGTACCGTTTCGAAGTAAGACGGGTTGTTGGTTGTCGTCAAGGGGAACAGCGGAGAATGCCCCAGGATCACGAACACCGTCGTGAACAATCTGCAAACAATGTGATGTGTGTTTATTTGAATTCCTTCGTGGTGAGAGTTACAACAGACAAGCTCGCAACATAGGGGCTGTTCATAAATCACGTCATCAATTTTTAACGATTTGTGACCGCCCCCCCCCCCCTAAAATGATCTACGCATCATAATTCGAGTGACCCCCCTACCAAATAAAATGATGTCACTTCCAAAAAATGCGTTTTTAGCAACAGTTTATAGAAACACGAATTTCATTCCTTTTTCACTCATTGAAGCACTTTTTAAAAATGTGAAAGATGATGGCATCTCGGGAATGACCCCCCTCCCACTCCTTTGTCATGCTACCATCATCCGATGTCCAGCCCCCCCCCTCTAAATTTGAAATGACGTAATTTATGAATAGCCCCCTACACAGAGGGAGGATCTTGGTCGATAATGTTTCGCTGTCCGTTATCTGAGGGTAGTTTAATACTTATATCAACAGCGCTATGATTAGGGTTGCCAACCTTGGCGGAACTTTTTTATTCACCCTATGGGACTTATCCTAAAATAACGGGACCCACACATCTAGCTTCACAGGAAATATGGGAAATAAATGTAATATCATATTTCTAAACGTTATTTATTTCTAAACTAAACGGCCTTTACTGACAGGTCAATTATTTCGAGTTGACTACTTATACATAAGGAGATTTTTATAATAATATTCAGATATTATTATCAAAATAATAGAAATGCTTGTATTGACTTTATGCGAGTTCCGTCAAAATAAAATAAATACAATCATCTGTCAGTATGTTTGCGGTGAATATTATAAAAGGCGCAATTTTTACTCATATAAATCAGAACATTATAAAAATGTAGCCGTTCCGTAAAACGGGACAAACGGCGATCCGCATGTGTCCTTCGCGAGACGCATCCTTTTTTTTATTGACGATAGACGGATCAGCTACGTAAAGCCCTAGAAACGGGACGTCTCACTCCTTGCGAGACGGTTGCCAACCCTACCTATGATCGTAGCGTTTACAACGCGATTGATAGATGACAAAGCACCCGCACTTTCTGACAAGTATGTGATTGCGAGATCCCGGATGCTTTTGTTATATTCAACGAGGGATCGATATTTAGATACATGTTTACCTACGCTCAAAGCCGTCTTTATACTACCGTGGGCCCTTGGGCACTCAAGAATAGGGAGCCCTTGAACATCCAAAAATAGGAGATACTGAGGTACCTACTAAATAAAATTTTCATTTTGTAAACGTCGGAGATAAGGGATTGGTATATTTTTCACTATTTCCTTTGTAAATGAAAATGTATCTACGGTAAAAATAAAACATAAATGTTTAAGAATTAACAAATTGAGGTCTATCATATGATACCCCACTTAACCTCGTAGCTATACTTTGAATTTTTGACCCCTCATGTTAGTCATTTTATATAGAAATTTAAAGTCGGACAGACAGACAGACTCACACCATAAGGGTTCCTTTTTTGGTGCGGAACCCTAAAAACGTGCCAGCCTACGATTTGACGTCCACCGTTCTCCGAGTCGGGGCCCGCCCCACGCTGCAGTTTTCTATTTACTTTACTGTCCCAACGGCCATCTGTTCTCCGGGCTACAAGGCCCACCTATTGCGACTTCAACCACGCAATCTTGCGAGCTTGCACAGCAGACTACAGAAATATTCTCATTTCTACATACGCACACAGTAAAAAAAAACACTTACAAAGAAACACACTTATACACTGACAATTTACCGTGTAAACCGACACGCGATTTCGCGAATACTTTGGCAGAGTTGTATCCGTATGTCATCTCCAGTGCTACTCGTAAAATGCTCTAAGTCTCTTCCTCGGCCAACCGCGATGCCAGTACCTTTTGTCCATCAAGGAGCATCTACTGCAAAGTTGCCAGCTCACCTATGTTTCGGCGATACGGCGTTTATGACCCTGACCAGCTCACTCAGCCCAGCCATAGGCCCGGTGAATGGGACATTGACTCGTAAAATTCGATTGGTCTTTACACTGTGGCGTCATAACAAACCTACTTAACTGGTTTTGTGCCGGACCTGACACATTTGAATGCCGTCTACCGATAGTGACTCGAACTTGACCCGCTGAACTCAGCCTTAACTAAATGCTGACGTTAAAGCGAAAATTATAATATACAGGGTGTAAGGCGGATTGTCTTCCAATAAACGTCTACGGTTGGTACGTTGGTAAGTAGGGGCACTTGCAGAATATTTTGCCGCATCCCGCACACGGTATTTTCCAAAAATTCACCATGTTGCTTAAGTATCTTTTTTTTTAATGTGAAAGTACAAAAGTGTTTGTAATTTTCTTATGTCTAATGCATGCGTATTGAATGGAAACTTTATTCTCATTCGGGTTGCAAATAACACAAGTCATGAGCTGACAAAGTGTGAAGGACAAAAAAATCGTCGTTAAAATTGACAGCTAAAAATATACTAGTAATTGGTGTTTTTTCAAGAAATCATACATTTTACACGTTGCTGAATATCTGCCAAACCGCATGGCAGCTACTACCTTAATAAGCTACTTAAGGGAGAACGCGGTCAGCTGTGACAGAGGAGAGTTGTGCCATCATCGATTTTTTGGAACCTATTAACTGTTAGTGAGCTCGCAACAGTGCGCATTTGTTAGCTCGAAACTTGAACTAATAAACGCGCGCTATTGCGAGCTAGCTGTCAGTTAATCGATTCTAAAAAATCAACGACGTCACAATAACTCTCCTCTGTTACAACTCACCTCAGTCTCCCCTACTAGTAGTACTTACTTGAGGCCGTTGAAGCACTTCAGTCTCCGGAGCTTGGGGTCAGGACCCTCTCCCGAAGGCGCCACGAGCCGCCGCCAGTTTCGGCGCACAGAGAAACACAACAGCACGTTACCTCCTAAAACATAAATATAATACAATATTTTATTACGGGTGACTTGTACCGACTACTATCTATTAACCGACAAATTTGTTTTTGCATGCTTGTATGTGTCCTTGCAGGTTAATTACGCCAAAACGATTCAACGGATTACAACTAGTTTTGGTACACGCATAGCTGGTCATCCGCAGATAGTTATAGTATTTTTTACCTCCTGATGACTTTTACTTCCTCTGTGAGCGACTTTACGTTTTGTAATAATCGCCCCTCCACACAAAAACTACTCTACTCATTAAATCTATTTCTTTTACTAAGGCCTCCTGAGGCGTATAAAAAATAATGACTGATTGAAAAATTCAATGGTGTAGCTTCGGTAGGGTCTATATTGATTCCCATAAAACCGAAAGTCATAGTGTAGGTATAGTCGTAATCACATTTTGCTACGAACCCGTTAACGGTTCATGATATCACAAAATGAAACCTTACTTAAGGGGCTTACAGCTCTGAATGACTTTCGATTAGCTCTTTGTTTTTCCGTGTTGTTTATGTCTCACCATGTTGACAGCGACTGTCTTAACCAATATACTGTTTCAGTTTATCTTCAAGATTCATCGAAACCAAGATAAATGCCATCAGATTTTGTTATTTTTACGATGAAAAACCAGTTTTTGCCACTTTTCTCAAAAAAATTACGCTTTTTAAAGAAAATGCTTGCGTAGCAATAAGGTCTTTTCATAATGAACAATTAGGCATAAGTTTTGACTCTATCAAAGGTTTATTGAGAGACTAGATACGCAATCTTTATTTTTATAGACCTCTGTAAAAATCCATCGATAAATATTCTAATTTTCGAATGCAAGAAAGTGTTTAATAGAAACTGAACTATCATATAAACCATATTTGGAAAGTTAGTTTGGCCATTCCAGGGACTAGATACAAAACAAAAAACATGAAAAATCGTACATTTACGCTTGGAGCCCCTTAACCTAGTTAATGGGTTCTATAAAATGACCTTTCCATAGATCCTGAAAATTTTACGGTTTTAGAATTATGACAAACCTAATGATTACATTTTCCAAAATCCAATGATTACATACGTTACTGTACGGTTAACTTTTGACCCGGCTCCAAAATGTGTGAGCGATCATTCTAGATCATACAACAAACTTATGAATTTAAAATACGACTTATTATCCTCAAAAGGGCGCTCGTGAGCGCTAACGTTCCCAGCACTGGAGCCCCAGATCGTGCGGGACGATGGCAAGCGCCCTGACGGGATGTCGTTGATCCCTTGGAGAGTGGGAATTAATGAAGCGTCTTCTCGTACACCCCGTAGGGGGGTGCAGGGGGGCCCGTACTGCCTTGCGCCACCTTGGGCTGTGGCGGGGTCGCGACCCGTGATGGGCCGGGCGTGCGCTCTCAATTTGAGGAGGGCAGTGAGGCTGGTGTGGGCCGCACGAGCTGGGGTTCGCGGCAGCTGGCAGCGACATAGAGAGGGGGCCTCGCGAGCAGCGCTCGCTGAGGCGCGCAGTTAAGTGGGTCTGGTCGGCTTCTTGAGCCCTTCGCCGTGTGTCTTTCCCCAGGGCTTGGAGAATGGGCCGCGCGCTGGTGTGGGACGCCACCTGCGCTGACTCGCTGGCGGTGTCCTACCCAGGGCCGGATTTAGATGTGAAGGAGTGGAGGCCCCCTGCCCGGCACCTCATTATTTTCCAAGTATAATGCACCATTTTTTTTAGTGAAGTTTTTCAATTAATTATGTATTGTGAAACCAAATAAATTATTTTAAGAATCATATATATAATCATAAGTAAGAATTTTGCTAAATTAAATTAGCCTTAATGAACGGAAACGGAATCTGCCGATCTTTTTTAGAAGATAAATCGTTGATGATTTCGTTGAAATCAAGTTCGCGGAGTAAATCATTTTCAATGCTCAGGAGAAAAACTTTGATAGACGGTTTTGTCCCATTGTTGCTAAGGTTTTTCAAGACTGGCCGCCCCATTTCTCCGATAATTTGTTAATCAGAATTCGGTATCGCTCTGTACTTGCTATGGAGTCTATTGTGGGGGCCCCTCTTTTGTGGAGGCCCAGGGCTATAGCCCCGGATGCCCTTCCCTAAATCCGGCCCTGGTCCTACCTCCCAGCAACCAGTAAAGCGGCCAGAGCGGCGGCTGACGCTTGTGGAGAATTATAAATGCAAGAAATATAGGTGTCTCGGCGCCCTACTTGATTACATTCTCACCGCGTTTGTACCATAGATAACTGGCCGGCGGCTGCCTGTAATTTCCACTAACCAGACACCGCAATGGTTTGAGCACACAGACGCCAAAAAAAGCGCCTATCCGATTAAGAAAATTGGCTAAAACACGAAATTATAAAAAAAAAAAAAGGTAACGAACAATCTTTTCACTCACATAAAATTTAGGTGTAGGGTTCAAAATGAACACTGTATATAGGTACATCGCACAATTATAATAATGTCGGCTATATGCGAAACCGTATAGGAGTTTTTATTGCATACTTATACTAACGAGACCTAGACGAGTTTCATAGTTATGAATCAAAATAAAATAAACAAAAACCGTAATAGTGGGCCGAAGTGGAACGCCAAAAATGTTATCAAATTACTTACGAGTGACGTCAAAGAAAAATAAAAGAATGGAGTAAAGGAAGAATTTTGGCTGGAAAATGCCGTTCCCAGCGTTTCCGCGACCGGCTACCTAACACAGCGATCTTGCTGAATACTTGTAATAGATTGCAGTTAAGAATGTCATCTAGATATTTAATTTATTTTAGTACTAGAAGGTCGGAACTCATTCGCAGCACCTTTTCAAAAAGTTATAACCCTTTTTTTGCTTCAGCTGGTATCCTTTACCCATCTGTGGATTTCCAGCTACCCGTGTACCAAAGATAGTTGAAATCTGTTTAGTCGTTTTGGCGTGATGAAGTCACAACTACACATTTGTATGTATATCGTTGTGGTCATCTATAAAGTTGTAAAAATGATATTTCTGTAGGTACATTAAAGACATTTTCAAAACATAAGGTACTCGTATTACGGACTAAGTATTTGAATTGAAGGTTACCGAATCGGATTTATTTTTTATTTTTGTATGTTTGTATATGTCGTTGTGGCTTCATCATATCGAAATAGCTAAATAGATTTAAACTATTTTAGCTGGAAATACTTATTCGATTACGCTGAAGCAAAAAAGAGGGTAATGTTTTTTCTGCCTACACGAAAGAAGTTGCGGGCGCCTTCTAGTCTACTATTTATCTTATCTTTTCGCTGCAGTAAATGTCTTTTCTTTCTTTCTTTCATTTCTTTCACTTCGTTCGCGGAAGAGAAAAAGTTATTACCCTCATTTTTACAACGTTATATATGAAATAGTATATATATTGCCGTCTAGTACTTATAACACAGGCCTTATTCAGCTTACCATGGGACTAGTTCGATTTGTGTTAAAAATGTCCCCTAATAATGTTGTCGGAAAAGTTTGTATTTATCTTGCCGTCTCGACCTACCCCTCGTACCGCTCCGTATGCTAATCGAGACAGCAAAATAAGTACGAACTTTTCCGATAAAATACGATGGCAGAACATTATGCACCCGCACCCATTTTGCCTCTTGACTATATTATTAGAGTTTACTCTTCTGACCTGTGCCATGACTTCCAGTGTAGATCTCGTCATACAGGCTGCCAGCAAGGAGCAGCAGTAGGAACAACATCACTACCGCCGCCACTACGTAGTCCCCTGCGTCCAGGTCAGTCCTCTCCCCGAACTTCGTGCACAGTACCTTTTCTTTTATAAGTCTGCTCTGTAACAAGTATAAGATCCATTTTTTTCCTCCAATAACAAACATCCATTCAAAATATCGAAGGGAATCCTATCGAGCAGCAAAGCAAACTGGTTTTGGGCGTGACATCTACGCTGCGACTGGAAGCATGTGCCGTAGAGAGTCCACTTGCTCTAAGCACTCGTACAAATTAAGGATGGGACCTGATTAATTTGTACAAGTGTTGAGAGGTCATAATACTAACGGCTAATCACGCTAGTCTACGTCGACCATTTGAAGGGCATTATTAGTCATTAATCATCCCGTTACTACTAACAGAGGATGTTGAAATATGGTATTAGAGTAAAAATAACCGGCCAAGTGCGAGCCCGACTCGAGCAGCGAGGGTTCCGTACAAAATATATGCTTAAACGGTCGTATCTCTGCAAATATTGCACATCCAGTGTTAGCAGAGCCCTGCTCCCAAGCAAAATGTGCGCAGTGTGGGGTCATTTTATATTGTTTTCTGATATAGACAGACCATAAAAATTCAAGATTTTCAGACATTTCGCGTTAGTTGCGCTACAAGTTACAAGAGCTACCTTCATACGAAATTTCAAGTTTCTAGAACAACTGGAAGTACCCTATAGGTTTTCAACTGACGACAATTTGTATGGAAACACCTTTTTAAATGACTGTATCTTTTGATTGCATTGACATAGAAGTTAACTTTTTCACGGCTTCAAGCGACTGTAGAATTGAGTGTTTGATATTAATTTCAGGTTAATACCTCCACGCGTTCCTGATAATAAGGGTCTTGAAAGACGTACAGACGGACGGACAACAAAGTGATAATGGTTCCGTTTTTCTATTGAGGTACGGAACCCTAAAAACTGCATTCACATACAAATATACAATACGCATACACATACCAATATACAGTTCGCATACCTATTACTGACCTAGATACAAATTGCCTTAATGAGTTCAATGTCATACAAATAAGAAAAAGAACAAAAGTATTCGTATCCTTTCACTTTGATTAAAACAGTGTACCTCGCTTTAGAACGCTAAAAATCTAACTAAGTATAGTGGATTCGGGGTACAACAGAAAACTGACCGGTGGCGTAAGATCGCGAGAGCTGTATCTAGGAGGAAGATATAGCTCTCGCGATCTTTCGACACCGGTTCATAGTCCATTATGGATCGCTGTAACAAATCTACCCGTGAGAGAACCTTACCCGGTCTCCCCTAGTACTCGTATCTACAAAACTGAATGAGTTGTGCAAATCAAGAATAGGGAAGACGACTAAATTTTAACATTTAGTCCCTATTGTAGATAATTAAAAAATATTAGACACGCATTTTTTCTTTTTTTACGTAATCAAAAAATAACGGAGACACATTGAATCAAAATGTCGCCGGACGTCACCGTATGGTACAGATTATACCTAGTAGTGACGTAACGAGCTACGTATGTAGTGACGTATGTGACGACATAGCTCAGAAACCAATGAGAGGCGCATACGACGTTTTATCGGCCAATAGGAGATCGGCCCGTCATCCCGGACAGCTACCAATCACGGACATCGTACGTGGAACATTTTTTTCTCTTCTTTTGTTCGGAACAAGAAGCCACGCTACCTGAGCATAAACTTCATCTTTTGATTTTATATAATTACATAATAACATGTAAAAACCCGAATTAAACTTATTAATTCGCCAAGCTGCTGTCTTCGTCAATGTATCACCTGCCATCCACGTCTTCAAGCCGTGTCAGCCACCAACTGTGTCTAAACGCGCAGACACTCAATATTTATTTTTTCACTTCTCCTGCTCAAAAAGTAGGTCATATTAGCTCCGCGAAGCGAGACTAAACTAAACTAGTACAGCTAGGCCCTAGGGTTTAAAAGAAAAGCCATATAATTCCATACAAAATTCTATGAAACTGGAAAAAAACTTGCAGCCAGCTACATACTACTTACGAATACTTAAAAGAAAAAAAACCAACCTGATCAGATTGGCCAAAATCTCTGATCGAATTGCTCAAACTGTACTTTGAATTTTTCATGAAATATTACAATTTGGTATGGAGATATTTTCAGTCCCGGGGAAGGATATAGGCTACTTTTTATCCCGGAAAAAGACCCTAATCCGCGAGAGGACTTAGTTGCGGGCATCTTTTAGTTGAAAATATTTTTTCATCACTTGCTCGTAAATGGTCGAATTACATGCTAGAAATGCGGGCCGGTAATTAGGGTTTTACAAATTACGCCCTAGGGCTGTAAAATCTAAATTACGGCCGTAATTTTACATCTTTTATCTCATTTTACAGCCCTAGGGCGGAAATTGGGTTTTACGGCCCGCATTTCTAGCATGTAAGTCGACCGTTTACGAGTAAGTGTGATGAAAAAAAAAATATTACATTGTAAATTTTTACTGCTGTTTTATTTTTTATTTCCTCACAAATGTGATGAAAAACGTCGTACGTGACTCGGGCCGTAAAAGAGAAATTACGCCCCGAAGCCGAAGGCTGAGGGCTTTAATGATACGAGTACTTTTACGGCCCTTGATACGTAATGTACTATTACGAAAGTAAGTGATACGGACTGTATGAAACTTTCTGAATAGAAAAAAAAACCTCTTGGATTCTTTGTATGTGTTGCTGAGGCTTAATAACGCCAAATCGGCTAAACGGATTTCAATTATTTTTGGTAGACGGGTTATAGGATTTTTACTTGATTACGCTGAAGTAGAAAGAGAGTTATGATATTTTTTTTCTCCTTTTTTTGTGTGTGTTGTCTATGTTTCATTGCGGTTACATCTCATCGAAACATCTGGATGGGTTTAAAGCATTTTTGGTACACGGGTAGTTGGAGAGCCGCAGATGGTTATAGAATATTATTACTCGACTACACTGAATAAAAAATAGGGTCATGATTTTTTTCGCCTACGCTGACGAGTTTGCAGGCAGGGTGACCAGATGTCAGGAATTTTCCTGACATAAGCCAGAACTTTTGGCGTATGTCAGGAATGCGGCCGGAAAAGGGAAATGTCAGGAAGTTTCGGCAAATAAATGAAACAATAAAATTTTACGGACGCGGACGGTAAAATTTGCGCTCTATTGTAGCTTGTAGCGTACAAATCGCACTTGCGGGCGCCTTATAGTAGGTATAGATAAAAAGTAATTAAAGAGGACTATTTAACAGACAAGAATTGATGGCCCAAATCTGAAACCAAATAATCTACTTTTACCTGGACACGGATCTTATAAGGTGGCATATCAAACGTGCGTAAGTTGTTTTAAATGAAAAATCATATTTTGCTTTTTTTTCATATGTTTGTCATTTTTTTCATATTTTTTGGACATACCGTTTAGAAAATAGGACTGTCGAAATATGTTTTAAAATAATTGCTTAAAAATCATTTTTTCAGTTTCAGTTACATGTATGGAAAGTACTATTAAATATTTTTTTTCACCTATACTCCAAATTTCATCAATATAGTCGTAAATCATGTAGTTTTGAGTAAAATACCTGTGACATACGAACGGACGGACGGACATGACGAAACTATAAGGGTTCCATTTTTGCCATTTTGGCTACGGAACCCATCAGGCCATCAGTCATCCCCTATTTTCGTACCTTGGAGGCTGTTTTTGTTTTCAAATTTAAATATGGACAACAAAAGAATTATCAAAATTGGTCAATTAAGTCCTTAAATAGTTATGAGTTGTAATACATACAAAAATAAATTAAAAAATATACACGTCGACTTGAAAAACTCGTATTTGTTCTGTAATCTGTAATAAAAACAAAAACCGATTCGCCAGGCGGCTACGGGTTCGCGCTACGTGGTGCGGTGAATTGTAATGGGTACTACACAACTTTATTATAGTAAACCTGCAGAAATTCGACTAAAATACACCATGATGAGTTTTATACACACACATAGGTACCATGCTTCCCCAGAGAGAGGCTTTTTCTTCGTCTTGGCAGAGTGGTCGTGGTTGTCACATCAGGTTTTTTTTAGAACCTGGCTTCAACATAGGTCTGGCTAAACCTCCTGACTAGTAATCGGATTTGTGGGGGAGGGCAATCCCACAAACGGGAATGCCAGCTGCGGCCACTCTTGGGGTGGGATGCAGTGCGCAAGGCACAATAACTGCGGAGTTAGGTTGAACCGGAGCCGGTCCAATCCGAGTTGGGACGGGCTTTCACATCAGGGTTTGTGGGAACCTTCACAATCAGTCACCATTCGTGGAATGGACCATTGAGTGCAGTTTTTTCACTTGGTCGGTCCAATGCATTGGTGAGCTGCCACTCTAGTTCCTTCAACTTTTCCCTGTACTTCATTTGTTCCACAGATGAGAAGGAGAGGCAGGCCACCGAAATCGCGGTGGTATAATGTTGAGAAAGAGACGGGAACGCACACCCTATCGACACAACCCAGGATTTCCTGGCATATGAGGAGGTTCCCATATGAACTTGGAGGTAAGCTGAGGTATTTACCTGCAGTCCGTATGTCTTGTATAACGTGTTGTTGAGACAGGAGTCAAGGTCGTGCTCAAGGTCCTCGCCCGCGCCGGCGCGCGCGCCGAGCTGCGCGCGGCAGCTGCGCGCGCACAGCCCGCGGTGCACCACGCGATGCTCGAAGTGGGTGGTGTTGTAGTCGGAATACTCCTGCGAAATAACCATCAATTAATTAAATTATATAATAATTTATTTCGGACATTCATCCATATCGTGTTAGTTACAATAATAATAATGACTTATCTTATTAACAGAAAAACCAGCGAAGTGCGAGTCGAACTCGCGCACCGATGGTTCCACACAAAAAATATATCAAAACGTCCTGAATGAAAATTCAGTGTTAGTACAGTGTTAGTATCCTAGTATCTAGAAAGTCGTACAGCTATGCAAAATAATGCCAACTCCAAACTCCAGCGATAAAAACAGGTTCTTAAAATTTTGTGAGAAGAGGAACGAATTGTAGCGAATAGCAAAAAAATATTATGTAGTTATAATATAGAAATCTAGAAACCGCAGTCTTTTTAGAAGAACTGTCGAAATATGCACACACATTGATATTCGCTGAATTTTTTTTTCAGTTTCGGTTACATGTATGGAGTGCCCCCTCTACAAATATTATTTTGTATTATTTAACTATCAAACGAAGTAGCGGCTTATACAATACAACTATATTCTAAATTTCATCAAATTAAATTTTATCTTGTAGTTTTTGAGTAAAATGACTGTGATATACGGACGGATGGACGGACACAACGAAACAATAAGGATTCCGTTTTTGCTATATAGGCTACGGAATCTTACAAATCTGCATCATCTACCGAGTAAAGCTTGATACGTCAGTTGAAATGTGTGTCTCTTAAAAACATTTTTTAAATGTTTTCCTTGAGTGTGTTGGTTAAGAACTGGTTGCCTTTTTCTTTACCAATTAACGTTCTATCGTTAAATCATAAAATAAATTCAAAAACTTGTTTTTAAAAAAGTTTTAGGTATTGTTCTGAACCTTCTTTTAAAAACCAGTTCCGCAATAAGGAAATTTTACTAAATTAACTTAACATATTTTCACATAGGCACGCTTGAACTATTCCATCTATGCAACCTCCTGGATGCGCGGCCTGCATGTAGCAGTAGACATATCTAGGTCTCCATGGGTACTCCTGGACTACTCCGGCTATTTAATCCCTGGATTGTGGCGTACAGCGGGCTGGCGTCGAGCACGAGCCTGGCTTGCACGTTGCAGTAGAAATTTCCAGGTCCCCGCGGGCACACCAGGGCTACTCCAGCTATGTAATCATCTGGATTGTGGCGTGCAGCGGGCTGGCTTTGTGCACGAGCGCGGTCTGCACGTAGCAGTAGACATATCTAGGTCCCCATGGGCACTCCTGGACTACTCCTGTTATTTAATCACCTGGATAGTGGCGTGCAGCAGGCAGGCATCGTGCACGAGCGCGGCCTGTACATACTGTTAGATGTCTCCAGGTCCCCGCGGGTACACGTGGACTACTCCAGCTATGTAATCACCTGGATCGTGGTGCATAGTGGACAAGCGTCGGACACGAGCGCGGCCTGCACGTAAGAATAGATGTCTCCAGGTCCCCGCGAGCACACCTGAACTACTCCAGCTATGTAATCACCTGGATTGTGGCGTACAGCGGGCTGGCGTCGGGCACGAGCCTAGCCTGCACGTAGCAGTAGACATCTCCAGGACTCTGCAGGCACTCGCGGTAGTTCTCCAGCTGGAACAGAGCTGGCAGCTCCGCGTACGCCGTGTCTGTACAATTTAATTATAAAGTGTAAGAAATAAAACGTTTCTACATTTAAGATAATTATTTTCATGAAAATTGCCTACTAAGTACGAGTATGATGTATACAAGGTGCTCGTGAGCATTGCGAGAGATTTTAACTACTAATTCCTGAGGCTATAAGAAGTAATAAATGTTATATTAACTTAGGTCGAAACACGTTTTTTTTTATTATTATTTTCATATATAATAATTGCTAACGTAGTATAAACGTGCCTTTAGGACGAGCTGGCAACGTCTGATATTGCTATCTCTTTTTTACAATAGACAATGTCATATGCTTTTTTCTTTTGGGCATAGATTATTCAAATTACGATTTAGCTTCTTCTTTTTCGAGTTAGCTGTACTACATTGAATGAAAGTAAAAGGTTGGTACACAAAATACAATGTCCCTTACCTATCACTCTCAGTTATCATTATCAACAATCTCAAGTGCTGCAAAGTACGACTCCATAATTAACTTGATATTGATATTTACATACATACGCACACGTTCATATTCCCAAAAAGGCAGAAAACATAAAACATGGGTTTTAGTGCCACTTTGATATTATTGTGGGTTTAAACTAAAGAACGACACAATGGCGTGAAACACTTAACTATTTAATTTATAAATTGTATGTACAGTCAGCAATACAGAATCGTATCCACCATAGCATACAAATTACTATGCAGGGTTAGATACGCCTGTTGAACATAATAACGAAAAAAAAATTGTTTCGTTTTGTACTTTTTTAAAATACATTTGGCATTAAAACACAAGTTAAAAAAAGTAAATTCATTTAATCATTTCAATTTAAAAAAAAAACAAAATGCGATCCATCTTTTTCAAGACATAAATTTAATCGTTTACCTATTTGGTCTGCAAGTGGGGCAGGCCTGAGTTTCAATTGCTCAGCAGCTTCCATAATCTTTTCAACCAATTGTTCTCTGGAACGAATAGGTTTTGAATAAACCATATTTTTCAACGTACCCCAAAGATAAAAATCCAATGGCGTAAGATCCGGAGACCTCGGTGGCCATTGGATTGCTGGAGACGCTCTACCAATCCATCGATTTGGAAACTCTCGGTCCAGGTGGTTCCTAACAATTAGACCATAGTGTGGAGGTGCTCCATCATATTGGTACCACATATCCCGCCTAGTTTCCAAATCGATGTCTTCCAAGAGATCATTTAAATCATTGCGCAAAAAATTTAGATACATGTCCGAATTCAATCTAGCCGGAAACTCTATCGGCCCTATCAATTGGTCATTTATTATGCCTGCCCACATGTTCACCGAAAACTGGTGTTGGTGAGAGAAAGCCCAGGTTTTATGTGGATTTTCTTCCATCCAGTTGTGGAAATTGTGGGAATTAAATATCCCCGTTCTCGTGAACTGAGCTTTGTCGGTCCATAATATTTTTCTTAAAAAATTTGGATCTTGATCAAGTTTTCCATTTATTCGTTCACAAAACACTACCCTAGAAAACCCGTCATTTTTTATTAGCCCCTGCACCTTCCTATAATGGAAAGGATGGAGGTTATGCTTCTTCCAACACCTCCAAACAGCTTCACTACTAACGCCGCAAGTAATACCCACACCACGGGTTGATAGAGTTGGATCCTCGGTAATTAGGTTAAGAATTCTGTTTTCAGTCACGATGTCCAATCCTATAGCTCGCTCAGACTTGTTCGCTTGAATGCCCGTTTCACGTAACTGTCTGAACATGCCCACAAAAGTGGTATGATGGGGCACAGGTCTATTTGGATATTTACGTCTATACTCTTCCACAGCTTGCACAGAGTTCCCATTACAGAAACCGTATGTAAAAATTATGTGTGCCACGTGTTCCGGTGGGTATGTACGCGGACGAGGCATTTTCGTTATAGCATACAATAATTATTTTTACCGAATGAAAAATTTATGACATGACTTGTCAACCGACATAGACTAGCTCAATAAATAACACACCTTTTCCACTTGTCAGAATCTACTATTAGACAACAGAGGTAGTTTAATGTATTCAAGAGTATCGTTATCGGTACTTTAGTAGCTACGATAAAAGCAACTGGCCACTAGAAAATGTTCTACCTGAACTAAATTTCCTCTTTCATAATGACTTTCATACGAGTGATTGATATTATTGGTATTAATTTTAGCGTTAAAACTGTAAATACTGTAATCTAAAATTAAAAAAGAAAAATCGAAAACTAAAATATCTAAGCATGTTTAATAAAATTGTTCTAAAGTATCACCGAGACCAAATTCTTAATAATAAGAAATTGAGGACCAGTTTAATGTGACGGCCAGTAGGTCGTTTAATAACGAAAGCTAAAGAAATGTTATGTCGAGTGCTTTGTGGTCCGACTTATTACATCATCAGTGTGCCTTGAGTATTTGATGCTGCAGACGGCGTTTTATCAGCTGCGACGGCTAAATAAAAAAGGATATGACTGCTATTAAGCAGTAGTAAGCAGCAGTAGATATTAATCTAGATAGTAAAGTATTGATAAAATGTGATGTGTAATGTGTAATGAGATTTATTAATAAAAAGCTGAGTAAATAAATTTAACTAAATACTTCATATTTTATTTATGTAGGGACTGTAATAACATGTTACTTTTACGTTTTTAACTTAAACTTTCTTATGTGGATGGAACCTAGGGTCTAGGACACTAGGTATGTTTTGTAAGATTGTCCCTGATATTTACTGTCCATATGATACAAAATCAACTGAGTACGGTCATCTGCAGAAAAACGTGAAACCCTTTGAGTGCACAAAGTAGTTTTCTTTGTGGCTGACTGAAAGTGAAACTGAAACCCAAACCCAACACCATGAATGCCCAGTAAGGAATATTCCTTACTGGGCATTCATAGTGTTAATAGCTGTATCACTTTGAATGAAGTCTTGATAAGAGTTAATCTTTACTCACCTTTCTAACTGTTGTAACAGTAACAGAATACACATAATTAGTAAGTATTACATTTATTAGTCAAATAATTACGTCAATAGGATTTACTAGTAGTTTTCCCTACTCCCAGTCGTATTTTACGAGCCTTCTCAATATCCTCTGGAAAGCATGTGCAACAACAGACGATGGGGAACAGTGCACAATCACTCTTTTTTGTTACTTGCCCCCTGGCATCAGTGAAAGCTTTCAATAGTAAACACGTGAAATTTCATTCAAAAAATCATTTGCGAAACCCTTCTCAGCATCAGATGTATTTTTTTTACTAAAAATAACACGGCGATATTTCTGTTGATAAACACTCATAGTGACAACTGGATTTGACGTTTACAGTCAAATTAGACTGTTAAGTCTCGCAACGTTGCTATCATAAAGGTGTTTCATACTGGAGATTTAATTAAAACGTTTTTACAGGAAAAGGGAAATATCTCGAAACCCGAGCCGAATTTAGCCGAAGTTAATTAAGATTTTTAACTTAAAATATGGTCAGGAACATGCTGTTAAAATCTCTCGCAATGCTCACGAGCACCCTGTATAACAGATGAAAAATATTTTCTTTTCGCCGTTAAAATGAGTTGAATGGATTTTAACCCTTTTTACCCGACTGCGCGACGCAAAGGAGGGGTAATGTGTTTATCAGTATATGTATTTATGTATGTTTATTCCTATCCGGCACTCTAGAGACCACATGTGTGGGTCGATTTTGATGATTCTTACGTCCATCGATTCATCTTAATTCTTCGAATGTCAATAAGACATGACAATAATAAAAACTCCATATTGGCGGCAATGAGATGTCATATGGTAAAGGGAAAAAAAACTGTACGTGCTATCAAGTGGGGTATCATTGAATAGGGATTTAAAAACCATTATTAGGTTTCTTTAATCATTTTTAATTTGGAATGACGATTTAAAGTTGGTTAGCAACCATTTTCTCTTAAATTTCCATTGAATTATAATAAATCAGTGATAAAGTTCTTTGGCTCAGTTCTTCAGGCTTTGTGACACATCACGCCAAGATGGCTGAAAGAACTTCAACTTCTTCAGCCGAACGAACTGTCCCAAATGACATGCTGAGGTTTTAAAAATACACATAAAAAAACAATACAATTTTAAAATAAACTATTTATACATTCTGTGAGTCCAAATAACATGTACTATCGAGAAATAAGACAGAAAAATATCATAAAAGATCACCATAGGGAAGGGAAGATCCGAGAAGACATCACGTGTAATTTTTTTACACAGCAGAAAAATCAGAAAATAACGAAACCAAGTATCACCAAGGGGGAGGAGGGGGTCAAAAGTAGGCCAAATATGAACACATGATTCCTGGACGAGCCCTAAGAATAAAAATGAAATATCCGTATAGTGCAGGGGTTGGCAACCTGCGGCTCGAGAGCCACATGCGGCTCTTTAGGTGTGAAGCTGTGGCTCTATAAATTAGTTTTTTTTATTATATTTATTGTTGGCAAGAAAAAAAAAATGACTCTTTAATAAATAAACTTTGTAAATTGTAATTTTTGACTCTTCCGACTCAAAAGGTTGCCAAACCCTGGTATCGTAAAAAAATATTTTAAGATTTCTAAATTGATCAATGTTATTTTGTTTAATTGTATGTAATGTGTCCTTGATTATGCACATAGCGAATTACTAAAATGCACGGAAAAAGTAATACAAAAAAAAAATATTACGAGACAATTTTACACAAATCGAACTAGACACATGGTACAATAAGGCTTGTGTTTTGAGAACTGGACGGCGATAATACTTAATATATATATTTACTTATATATAAAACATCTAAAACTCCAAATAAATATAAAAATAATAAATGTACAGAGATTTACCATTCAGTCTATAAATCACAGCTGAAGCCCGTTTCGCGACGAATAAAACAAGAAACACTGCTAAATTCATATTAGCACTTAAATTACGCTTAATACTAACTAATAAAAAATAATCTTTATATTACTTTAAATAAATATTATTGCTACACTTCAAAACATAACATATATGTCGAAACACATTTATTCTATACATCGAATAAAAATTATATGAAAACTAGGTAGAAAACACAACCAGCTCAAAAGCTCTCGAAATATGAAATAGAGATTTAGATATTCGAAATGAGCTTATATGTAACACTTGATACTGTTAGACGCGCGCGGACCGTAAACACGTATTAATACGTAGTATTCAACACAAACAAACATAATAAGTGTGGTACTAATACGTCACATCACACGTGACGCTAGAATCAAAGTCAACTATGATTGCAGCTGTTGTGGTGGTATCACACTGCTACACAATCTATACTTATGCGAAATATTTCCTTTCTGGGCAGTTCGTACAATTTCTAACTTGTACACAAGGGCGTATTTTGAAATTTGGCGCCCTGGGCCAATAAAGTTTGCCGCCCCAGAAGGGCGAGAAGGTAAAAAACCAGCCAAGTGCGACTTGGACTCACGCACCGTGGGTTGCTACGCCGCCCCTAGCTGTTTGCCGCCCCGGGCCATGGCCCCCTTGGCCCTAGGGTAAATACGCCCCTGCTTGTACAACGATATCTTATAACGATATTTTTTCTGTATTCGTTCATTTTTTTTCTATTTCGTACAGTTAGTAATTCGTACAAAGTTATTTTATTTAAAAGTTTAATTACCTTCCGTCGGTAATTCTTCGACGTTTCGGACGTCGCGTTACGTCCATGGTCTCGAAAGAAGCCTTCCTAGGCGATTAAGCCCCGTTTGTTGCTCTGATAAAAAAAAATATGCAGTAAAAAATGCATTTTTCTATTCTTGTCGGATTTAAGCAGTGGGCCGTACCACGGATGTCATTTTAGTAATTATTCGTAGTATGACGATTTAGTGAAATAATAATTCTACTCTATTTCATGTTGATCGCACAAATGGATTTGTACGCTTTTCAGTACACAATGTTATTAAAGAATGTTCAAGGCTAATTAGGCATTGCATGAAATACGATAAAATAAATATTGCTAAAATCAGTACTTTGTACGAATTACTAATTGTACAAAATAGGAAAATTTTCGTTGTAAAAGTTAGAAACTGTACCAACTGCCCGGAAATAATATCTATACTATTATAAAGCTGTAAAAATGAAATGTCTGTACATTGAAAATATTTTCAAAAAATGATTGTTGTGGACTATTTGGTCACTAATATGAAAAAAAAATTTTTTGGATTTTATGTATGTTTGTATGTGTCGTTGTGGCTTCATCACGCAAAATCGGCTGAACAGATTTGAACGATTTTTGGTACACGGGCGGGTAGCTGGGTATCTCCAAATGGTTATAAGATACTTTTTACCCAACTACGCTGAAAAAAGGCGCCCGAAACTTCGTTCGCGGAGGAGAAAAAGTCATAACCCCTCTTTTTTTCTTCAGCGTAGTCAGATAAAAAGTATCCTATAACCATTTGGCCCCACCCAGCTATCCGTGTACCAAAAATGGAGGTCGTGCGTCAGCAACCAAGTTTCCTGGTGCGCAATAATATCCCCAAACGTGCAGAGTTGCCTAGTGCCATCTACAATCGTACTACCATAGATGGCAATAGGCAATTCTGAATGACCTATGATCTCAGCTGAACTCTGCTGCTAGATCTAATGATATTCTTGCAATTAAATGAGATTAAGGTTGTATTAACCATACCAACCATATGATTAATAATGGCCACAGACAAATAACAAAGTAAAAAATAACTACAAAGTATGAATTAAGTATACTAAATGATACCTACGTCATCTGAAATTATGTAGGTACACATGAAGCTTGTAAAATTGCACGAAGTTTTTATTGTTATCAGGTAAGTTATATACGTATGTATCAGTAAGTAGTACGATAAGTTCTTACTTATAATTGGATTGTATTTAAGAACAATTTACCGTTTTTGCCCAAATAAACATTGAAACAATTAAAACATCACTAATCTATACTTATAAAGTATGCCCCGCGTGGAATAAAAAATCGTAAAATCATTTAAAAATAGTCCGTAACAATATTTTTTTTAATGCACAGACATTTCATTTTTACAACTTTATAATAGTATAGATGAGTATGAGAGTGAGTATGAGATGACTTCGGGTTTACCGGAACATCAGTTGTCGACTCACAGGCCGGGATTCTGCGGGGAAGACCGCACGGAGACTTGGCACTATTGTGGCAAAAATCTATTTTCCGGTTCGTTAGAATTATAGTCAGCGAAAAAAAGAAATGGTCACCTTAAATTGTACAGTTTTGGAAGCTTTATGTGATCATTATTTATAGTTTACTGATACCCGTGTCAATTTTTTCTCTTGTGTCCCTATCAAGAGTTTTGAGAAATTGAGGTCATAAAGTCAATATTTATAAATAATGATTACTTCATTGTTCAGCACGGATAATGTTATAATTATATTTGTTTCTGATAATAAATAATCTGGATACATTATCTCTGATTGTTCTTTGGAGGATTCGAAAATAACTTAACTTTTTTTAAAATATTTTATTTTAATCGAACTTACAAAATCTTACACGATGTGAAAATTTGATTGTTTGTTTCAAACATAAATCTAGATGTTACCCAGATTTTGTAGTGCCTCCGCAATGTTTGCAGAATCACGTACCGACAGCTTTGCAATACCTAATGAATAATTAATCAATTAGAGATTTTTTTATGATATTTAAAACACAATAAATATGAAATGTTCGTAAGATGAAATCGTTTCAATTTTAATCTAATTAAGATAGAAAAGATTAAATCCTTCAAGATTAAATTGCCGCTCACAATTACTTAATCGCCAATCGAGTAATTTAATCGTGATTAATTTCTGTGATTAAATACGTATTTAATCCACTTTTTGTACTCAGTATCCGGTACCGATTTACCTCCCAACCGATCGTAGCCTGTCCATCAGCGATAATTTGAAAATAGTTCATAGAACTAATCGAGATATTTTAAAACTAAACTTGAGCGTAAAAAGAAAAAACATTTATAATAAATTGAAGTTGGTTTTAAATAAGAATTTTGGCCATAGCACACTAAAAATCATGAACGAATTGTTACAAGGCAATGAAGTAGAACTGCGATCGCAACACATCGTGCGACAATTGATTTCTTCAAGAAATTGTAATATGCACCTATTACTACTGCCGACGTAGAAAGGTCATTCAGTGGGTTAAAAATGGATTCATCTGATGACTTAAACAAAAATGCCGTGTCTGGTGTGATGGTGGCAGAATGTGGCAATGCAGAATTAAATCAATTTACTGCAGCGCTAAATTTACCGACTATATCCGCTCACACATATAATAAAGTACAAGATGAGGTGTGTAATGAGTGGGAATTAACAGCTTGGGATGAAATGAAAAAATCCGGAGAGAAAGAAAGAGAAGCAGCTATTAGGGAGGGAAGACTTGATAAAGATGGCACTCCATTAATAGATGTGGTGTTGGATGGTTGTTGGTCCAAACGATCCTACCGAACTAACTATTCTGCCTCTTCTGGCGCCGCCGCAATTATTGGAAGACGCTTTGGCGAAGTTTTATTTATGAGTGTCAAAAATAAATATTGTTGCGTATGCGCTCGAGCTGAAAGAAAAAAAGAGGAAAATGTAAAAGATCATGCCTGTTACAAAAATTACAGTGGTCCATCTACAGCCACGGAAGCAGCTATTATAGTTGAAGGCTTCAAGCAATCTATGGAGATGCACCAAGTCATTTACAGCCGATTTATTGCTGACGGTGATAGCAATACCTACGCAAAAATATTAGAGGCACGACCTTATTCAAACATTACAGTCGAGAAAATTAACTGTCGAAACCACATATTGAGAAACTTTTGCAATAAATTACAACAACTGAAAACCGACACGAAGTATAGAGTAGATGAAAGAAAAGCTATAACGAATGAGAAAATATTAAGTGCTCGGAAATACATCATAAACTCTATAAAACATCATAAAACCAGTAAAGAAATTCATACAGAGAAAATTAAAAACTACACAAATATATATCTGTATGTTTGAAACATGGATTTGGCGTACATGAAAACTGTAACAAAGATATTTGTACAAAGGAAACAACAACAGGCAATGAAACTTTTTTTAACAGTATTTTTTGGCAAAAAATGAAATTTATCGCTACCAACGTGGCATCTCATGCAAGAAGCCTTATTGAAGATGTCGATAATATCGTAGTGTTTCAACAGCGTAATCGCCAAATTTGTAGGAGGGAAAAGAATCAATTATGCACTCAGGCGATCATACCAAGCACGCTGTGCAGGCGCAGTGATATCCTTTAATACGGGAAAAGTACTTTCAACTGTACGTGAAAATATTTATAAAGAGCCAGCTGGTGAATAATTGCTTAAACATTAATTAGAAACGCAGAAGAAACGAGAGGCAAATAAAAAAAAACTCAGAAAATCAAGGCGTTGTGCGCAAACCATCATAAAAAAAGACAATAACTACGGAAAAGATGCAGATGCACCAAATCTGGACGCAATTTCCTTTGAGAACAAGAAGGACTCATTTCTCAAAAACTTAGAAAAAACAAAAGAGCAGAGAGAAGAAATTGAGGCCAGAACTAATTTACAAAGTTAGTGTGGAGAGTGGATGGAGCTACGTAGAAATTTACTAACAGCGTCTAATTTTGGCAAAGTGGTAAAAAGAAATATTAAAAACAGTTGCCAAAATATAGTTAAAATCATGCTTTACAAGGCAAATATACAGCATGTCGCGTCAGTCGCGCATGGCATAAATAACGAGGAACGTGCACTCGATCAGTTGTCAATATTGCTGAACGTGACAATTGACAAATGTGGCTTATACATCGATGAACATCGTCCGTTTCTGGGAGCAACACCTGATGGCATAATTGTTAATGAAAATATGTTGGTGGAAATTAAATGTCTAGTTGCCGCATCTAAGATAGGGATAGATGCAGCTATTGCAGAAGGAAAAATGCATTTTTGACGTATAAACAAAAGCACTGGAGAAGTATACATTAATAAAAAGTCTGATTGGTACTTCCAGATTCAAGGCCAAATGCATATTTCAAAGAAAAAAAAATGCATTCTTGCGGCCTGGTATGGCGATTTTAAAATCAAAACTGTAATAATTGAGAAGGATGACCAGTTTTGGACTACAACCATGGAACCAAAACTGGTAAAATTTTATTTTGATTGCTTGCTACCAGAATTGGTTGACCCACGATTTCGCCGTAATCGGCCAATACGAGACCCACCATATGTAGTTATCAAGGCCAAAATTCAAAACACAGAAAATAAAGAGAACACAAAGCATTCAACGTTAAGATAAGCACAACAACACTTGTGACAAGCACATTTTTTCCGGCATTTAACTCGAAAACGGTATATCCGATCATGTTGAAAATAAGTTTCATAAGAGATTATTTATTTATTCACTAAATCTCACATTTTTTTTAGAAACCTCACAATGTTTTAAAAACTGTTTTTGTTCGTTGTATTCTCGTTTATATTCTTTTCAATACTCAATCGTATAAATAAAACTTAAATAAAAAATGTATAATTACGTTTTTTTTCTTCCTTTCAGTAATCGTTTAAAGCGTTTTGTATTATGTCTTTGCTGAAAGTGCAATAATTTATCTTATTTATCGAAGGCCTCACCTGTGGCTCGGCCCTCAAACTCACTTGTCCGCCTGTTGCTGTGTCGCCAAAAATTTACTTAGCATTTACATTTATTATTCTTTTATTGATAGATTTGAAAACTGACTTCAAATTAAACATGTGCTAAATTCAAAAGTTTGGGATTTTACAAGTTTTCTGTATAAAAAACAACGTTTATGTATTGTAATGAATATTATTGTAATGTTAATATAACATTTAATTTAATCATACAATAATTTAACAGAATACGACTCCGCTGTTACTTTCGTATCGTTTTGCCGCTCGAATCGAGTGCATCCGTAAGTATTAAGTTCTAGGTGGTGCCCGCAACTTCGTGCGCAGAGGAAAAAAAACTCATAACCTCTCTTGTTTATTAAGCTTAGTCGGTTAAAGGTATCCTATAACCATTGGATACTTAACTAGACGTGAACCAAACATATTTGAAATCCGTTTAGCCGTTTTGAAGAAGCCACAACGACACATATGTATGTATGTTTATACAAAAAATAAATTATTTTTCGATTTAAGTAAATAGTCTGTTTCAATATTTTTTTTTGAAAATATGTTCAATGTAGGTAAAGACATTTCATGTTTACATCTTTATAATAATATAATAGTGATGTGACACAAATGGTACTTACTTCATACTAGCTTCTGCCCGCGACTTCGTCCGCCTTAAATACGTTTAGCGCGGATAAGGGTATTTTTCCGGAATAAAAAGTAGCCTATGCCCTTCCCCGGGACTCAAACTAGCTCCATACCAAATTTCATCCAAATCGGTTCAGCGGTTTAAGCGTGATGAGGTAACAGACAGACAGACAGACATACAGACAGACACACTTTCGCATTTATAATATTATAGTATGGATACGTCTTTTGCGGAACGAGAATTAAATACTCTTTTAAAAATATTTCAAGTATTATTAACCGCTAAAACAAAACGCAAACCAGAAAACTGATATACATATCTAATCGTCACGTTATTTATTTATAGTGTTTAACATACACGCCACCTGTCGCATTTTTTTTAAAACTGGCACCATTCGTCCTATATTACTACATGGTGGCGGTAGTTCATCAAGTTAACAATAGAGGGCTCTGTATTTTGCCTACATTGCTATCATGCGACTCGCTCTCTCCCTCTCTTCGGCGTAGAGGGCCCTTAAAGCAAGACGCCGCTGCTTAACTGTTCCAAATTTAGAAAAGATATTAATAATTTATTTCGAAAATCATATCAAGTAGATACTAAATTTACTGCAGGTTAACGTTTTTTTATTATTATCTCATAACATAAGGCTTGTTACTAAACTTGAAGTATTAGTATAGTTTACAATTCGCAGTGAGGTACTTATTAATTAGGCATAATATGAGGTTTTGTCAGAATAACCTATCTATTAATGTCTACTCTTTAGCAAATCATTCGTGCACCGAAAATCCCGCGGTATGATGATCACTGATCATGTTTGTTGTCTTATGTCATGACACATTCATTCATAATTATTAAATCAATTTTAGTATTCAAGTACTGACATACTTTTATAAGGTTTAGTGTAAACTGACGATGAATGAGTTGCTAGTTATCTTATTGAAATAAAATCCTTATGAATATGATTATAAATCGGTTTTTCCAAGAAACGGGTTAAGGTGCCTATCGAATTAACATTTATACAGGGTATTAAACTCTACGGCGGTTTTACAGTGTAAACAAAGTATGTTTCTTGGTCAATCCGATCAAAAGATATTAAACAAGTTTTGATAATGGAAAATCTGATGAGTACCTACTTACATCCCGTTGTCGAACTTCGAAGTCAAACAGTTTATTTGCAGTTAGTTATATAAAAAAAACCGTTCGAGTGCCAATCGAAATCGCGCACCGAGGTTTCCGTACAAAATATAGACTAAAACGGCCGTATCTATAAAACCAGTGTTAGCAGAACCCTGCGTCTAAGCAAAATGTACACAGTGTGAGACCATTTTATGTATGTTGGATACTGACCTAAATAAACATACATCAGAATTTAAGATTTCCAGATTTTTCTCATTGGTTATGCTATAAAAACTACCTTCATACGAAATTTATATTTAAGCTAGTGCTTGTGCCCGCGACTTCGTCTGCCTTTAATTCGTTTATCGTGGATAAGGGTATTATTCCGGGATTAAAAGTAGCCTAAAACCCGGGACTCAAACTATCTCCATACCAAATTTCATCAAAATCGGTTCAACGGTTTAAGCGTGAAGAGGTAACAGACAGACAGACAGACACACTTTCGCATTTATAATATGAGTACGGATTTGGCAAAAAGGTATTAATTTTAGCGCCACCTGTTAGTTATACAAGGTTTGAATTTTTATAGCCTACTAGCTGTCTGTGCCCGCGGCTCCGCCCGCGTGGAATTCGGTCTGTGTCAGTAAGCGGCTAATTCACCCCTCTCCCCTGCGGCCCTGGAGCCGAAACTTGAAGTAAAGTCCAGATAAAATGTTAAACAAATACTACTAAATAAAACTACACTCCAAAATCAATCGTTTTTCGCACTTATTAAAATTTTTGACGTGATTTAAATGACATAGAGTATATACTTAGAGGTGTATATCGGACGATACAGTACCACTTTTCTATTTTGTCCTTGTGTTGTACGTCCTTGACTGTAGTACTATCTAAATCAAGTGGAATGGAAAATATCACCCAAATCGGTCCTCCACTCAAATCAGTCTAAGCATGAAAAGGTAAGAAATATACACATAGAAATCCATATTTCCTAACAACCTTTCGAATTTAGGTCTAAATTATTTAGAAGTAAGATTAGGGAAAGGTGAATATAGATATTGAGGCCAAGTATTTACATTTTATTTACAGTTATGTTTATGTATGCACAACTAAATATGTAGGTACATATAATTATATCTACAGATCCATACTCCAAAAGTAGGTATATAAAGTATATTTACATAACATTGTCATTTTACAATATTTTTTTGTACACCACATTGTGAGTCTTCCCGGTGGGCATCAGCACGAACAGCTCCGCGCGCGAGCGCGCCACGTAGAGCTACCCGTGCGAGAAGCAGCCCGTGCGCAGGTCAACGCCAGCGGCGCGCAGCGTCTGCCTCTGTGACTTGTTGATGGTCATGGCGAAGCAGACGCTCACGGGGAACTGTAGGCGCTAGAAACGGAGCGGGAAGTTGCTCGGAATGAGGGGGGTGCAGGGGATGAACACGGCTTCTCCGGCGCCGCACCCCATCGGTATTTGCGCCTCGATGAGGTTTCGCTGCAGCTGCACTACTTTTAGCCTAGTTCCGTTGCATAACTTTGGAGGTGACAAATTCCGAAGAAGCATGATCGGAACTCCAACCTTTAAGGGTTAATGTGTGTGCTGGGAGTCCTGAAACGCTCAATGAGTTTAGGAAATCCATCGAGTATGTTGTGACGAAGCGTTCATCCAAGACAGTGTAATGGAATTATATACTGCCTGTTCACCTTCCATTTCCGCCAATATCCGCGCATTAACGGCTCTCTCACAAACCGAGTTACCTGGCTCAGGTCTCCGTATACGCTGTTAATGTGGTCTTCAACGGACAGAACGATCTTGCATAACGTCTCTGTTAATCGAATCAGGCCGTTGGTTTCCTCTAGAAGTCCTTGTCCAACTTGAAGCAGTACCTGGGCAAATTCTTGCACATGTGAGACTCCTCCTTGTTGATACTACTGATCCACTTCTCTCGTATATTGTTGTATTATTAAATCAATTACATTCAATGAAATTTGTTGAAATCCGTACCCTCTCTTCTAAACTTAGAGTTAATTTGCCAAAATGCCAAGGTATTAATTTTAGCGCCACCTATCCTGTTAGTTTAGCAAGGTATTCAATAGTAGTCGTAGGCTCGTGTAGCATATATTTGAGAAAAGTTTGCACCTTCTTCCTAAGTAGCGCCATAAGATTCAGGCGCAAACTTAATTCAATCAAGTGTAGTGTGGCTACTCCCCCTTTTAAGGGTTGAATATTTATAGCATATAACCTGGCCGGGAATTTTCTCAACAGATTAATAAAGTTTGCATCAAAATCTGCTCAGCCGTTTTCACGTGATGCTCGTACAAATAAACAGACAAACAGATAAACAGACAAAAATTCTTCAAACTGTTGGAACGTGTTCTGTTATCGATTCTAAGTATCCCCGGCCAACTTTTTTTCGAATATCTTCCATGTACCTACAGACTTTATTGTATATTATATATACCTGGGCGAATTCTTGCACATGTGAGCCTCCTCCTTCTTGAGTTTCGCAAGGTACTCGATACTCGTAGGCTCGTAACATATGTTTGAGAAAAGTTTGCACCTCCTTCCTAAGTAGCGCCATACGATTCCGGTGCAAACTTAATTCAATCAAGTGTAGTGGCTACCCCCCCTTTTAAGGGTTGAATTTTTATAGCCTATAACCTGGCCGGGGATTTTCTCGACAGATTAGTAAAGTTTGCATCAAAATCTGCTCAGCCGTTTTCACGTGATGCGCGTACAAATAAACAGACAAACAGATAAACAGACAAAAATTCTAAAAACTGTTGGAACGTGTTCTGTTATCGATTTTAAGTATCCCCGGCCATTTTTTTTTCGAATATCTTCCATGTACAGACTTTCGACCCTCTTCAGCTTTATTATTATGTATAGATAACCTGGCCGGGGATTTTTTCGACAGATTAGTAAAGTTTGCACATAAATCTGTTCAGCCGTTTTCACGTGATGCGCGTACAAATAAACAGACAAACAGATAAACAGACAAAAATTCTAAAAACTTTCGGAACGTGTTCTGTTATCGATTTTAAGTATCCTCGGCAATTTTTTTTCGTATATTTTTCATGTACAGACTTTCGACCCTCTTCAGCTTTATTATATGTATAGATTACAAAGATCTAAATAATGAAAACAAATCAAGACTCCGACTGGATTTGAACTAGTGCCTTGTGCCTTGCGGGGGTGAACGTCTTTTAGGACAATTGGAAGTACTCGTACTTACCCGATAGGTTTTCTTTTTTTTTTATGACATAGAAGGCAAACGAGCAGACGGGTCGCCTGATGGTAAGCGATCACCGTCGCCCATAGACACTCGCATCACCGGAGGAGTCACAAGTGCGTTGCCGGCCTTAAAAAATCAGTTCACGACAATTTATACGCAAACACATTTTTTAATTACTGTATTAGGATTCCGTACCAAAAAGGTAAACAAAGGAACTCTTATGGTGCGACTCTGTCTGTCTGTCTGTCCGACTATTAGAGCCCATATCTCAAAAACCACTAATGCTATCTATTTAAAATTTGGAATATTTATAAACATAGCCAGCTCACATGTATTGCAAAGGAAACATTATAAAAAATATTTTGAATGAGGGGGGAAAAAATGAAAAGTCTAGTCACGAGGTTAAGTAGGGTATCATATGAAAGGCCTTGATCTGTACATTTTTGATCAATTTTTTAAAATCTTTTTAGTCCGCTTGAATTTGTTTTATTAAGGAAAATGTTAAAAAACCCCCTCAGTTTACCAAGCGAAACATCTGGAATTTTCTGGAATTATGTAATTTTATATGAATATTACACGGAAATTATAACCATATATCAGTCTGTTTTACTTTTTTTTAATCACTAAGAATCATTTTTGAATAACTCGGTTTGGTTAAGTTTGCCCCTTATTTGTATGTGACGTCATAGACACCAGAGGCAAACTTAACTCAAGCGGCAAATGTAGGAATAAGTGAATGTTTGTATGGAACTCTCGGTGCGCAAGTCAGACTCGCACTCGGTTTTTTTTTATTGCGTCGACTTCTTATTTTGATTTATTTATTCACAGTTTCAAGAGACTGCAGACTTGAGTATTTGATGTTAATTTCAGCTTCATAGGAGGTATCGCGTGGAGGACGCGTTCCTGTGAAAAAAGGTTTCGAAAGACGGTCGGAATACAAAATGATTCTATAAACGAGATTATTGAGATTTTAATAACCTGGTTAATAAGTTTGCACCTCATTTGTATGCGAGGCCATAGTAAGACGCTCATAATACATAGTAAGTTAGATCCGCCACAATGTCGTTTCTTAATTGTGAAATGTGTTTATGTATATACGCCAAACGATTAAATAAATAATATTGTGAGACTCATTACGAACTAGGATGTATTCATTTTCAACTTTAACGGAACTAAATCACTTATTTACCGACTGCCATTTTTGAGAAGCAGCTTTCTGATTATGTAATTAATAATTACTAATTATTATCATTATCACCCGAAAAACGACCACATAGAATCTTTACCAGATCCCAGAACCTTCAACACATCATCAGTGTCATCAGTCCGCTTTGTGGACGCTGTGTACAATGTGGTCTACATTCAAGAACCCGTCTTTCTCACCGGCAATTAGTTCAGAACAATATGGTCCGATCACTACCACGTATGTTCAACAATTCTTCATTCTATGTCGGTCAGAAAATTAAATGGTTATGACCATTTAATTTTCTGTCAGTCAAAATATATGTATTTTGATTGCCTAAGAGCAGCGGTCGGTAACTGGCGACCCGCGAGCCTCCCTGGTTAGTGGCTACCAATGTGGTACCTTTTGCTTGATAAAGTGAAAGTCACAACTTACAACAAATTCATTAGCTACTATGTGGACTTTGCAGGGGCGGATCGTGAATTTGTGGGACCCTGGGCTAGTACTGCTTAGTAAGTAGTTAGGCCCCCTTAGTTTATTGAACTTGATGGTTTTTTAACTAATTTGTAACTAATTTAACCATCTTCCAAGGATCGTAGCGTCATGAAAATTGGCAGCTGTATGTAGTTCTGACGAAAATACAATAATATGCTACTGTCGAACTGATCTGATGATGGAGCCGGAATATGAATTGGCACTTCATGATGGAACATCGTATCATAGTTGTGTTTGGTTTTGTTAGAAAAGTCTTGTAAAGTGTGTTTTTCTGGTTTTTAAAACTATTAATTCATTTAAAGTTTTTTTTTAGTTTGCAATATTGTCTATTGTTTTCAATAGGGGCTGGGAGGCCTTTGTATCTACGGGGCCCTGGGCTGCAGCCATGAAGTAGATTCGGCCTTGGGCCCTTAACTGTTAAAAGGTTGTGTTGCAAGCGCAACCCTTATTTTTATGTTTTAACAGAAGCAGTATCGAAAAGTTCATACGAGGCGCAGTTAGTATTTGGGGGGCTTCTTAAAATAGGCCAATAACATTGGACCGCATACGACTTTCATCCATACTACTAACCACCTAGCCGAGTAGTCAAATGATGACACATTACCTTTTCTTACCATCTTAGCTTAACCACCTCTGTTGCGGCACTACTCTTTGTAAACCAGTCCACCTATTAAATATATAATACAGTCCAGTTGTAGTTTTCATCGAATAGTCGTCGAGTACCTCTTCTCGTCAGATCATCTGTCACCGGTGGCTTCAGGTTGCGACCGTTGCCTTAGAGATTTGATTCTTGTACATAACTCCAGGGTGGAAGTGAAATTTGCGTAAGCGCGAGTTGGTGCAGTGGCGGCATGCCCTGCGCAGAAAGCGGTGTACACCTCTCAACACCCTAGCCAACCGCAGGGCAGCTTGTGGCGAGCTGTTGGTGAGTGGCGACACCACGGACCCTTAGACTTCCGGGGTATCTTTATGGACCCAACCTCTTGCTTGCCTTCACTGGCCGGTCAGAGTGAAGCCCCAAGAGCTATATGCTCGCTGGCTTGAAGTGAAATATGCGTAAGGTACAGGTTTAAGAGGCCACAGACAAATATTAATTTCAACTTTATTTCTCTTGCATTCCCGAAAAAAAGAGTATGGACTACCAGACGGACAACGAGGACTCAAGCTAATTTACGAACTTATCTACGAGTACAGTCGACTACAAAAATATGTATCCTCTTTTGAACCTTATGACAATGCAAAAAGGTGAAAAAGTGGATACATCTCTTAGGAATCTTCTGCACTTTGTAAAATTCGTCCTGGGTTCGAATCCTAGAAAAGTCATTATTTTTTGAGATGAGCACTTTAAAGTAAGCAGATGATTTTATTAAGAACTTATTGGCTATAGTTAACATGGCGTACTCCTGGATTCCCGCACACGCAGCACCGAGCGATCGAGCGCGCGCGCAACGTGATCCAGAAATGCAGGCACGAGTTAGAATAATATAATTAATTTGAAGTCAGTCTTGTACTAGCTTTCCTTAGATTATATCTTTAATTTTGTAATAAATAAATTGTTATTTTTTTTAATAAATATCCCGACTGCCACTCCATAAATCTATTTATATATTTTTTTAAGGATTGTTCCCTGTCAATTCTCATACCGTGTAGGTAGAATAAGGTACCAGTGCAAAGCAAGTACAGGATATAGTGCGGCTGAATGCGCAGTGTCTGACACTGCGCATTGTTGGACGCTGTGTGGTAGACTGGCGAGAAAAACTGCCGCAATTCACAGGAGTAATATAATTATAAACGTCCTTTCAGTGCCATGTTTAATGAATCAAATGATTTAAAATAGAACATAGTAATAAATTAAAACTAATAAGTACATTGAAAATTTCTGCATGTGCACTAGTTTTTCTTTATGTCCACACCCTATTTACATCACAAATCAAATAAAAATAAAACCGGCCAAGTGCGAGTAGGACTCGCGCACCGAGGGTTCTGTACAAAATTTTACTTACCCTAACTTTATTGCCTGGTACCGGTTGAGTTAACTTTGCATCTGATATCTATAGCATTGCATACAAATCAGGTGCAAACTTAACGCAACCGGGTTTCTCAAATAGGTTTTTTGCGAATTAAAAAAATAAATAGCTTATTAAAGACATGGCTATAATTGTCCAAAGAAAACTGTTGTATGTGACTCGTGCTATTCATAAAAATGTTGCAGTTCCGAATAGAATGATGTTTAATAAACTCCATCCATAGGGTCCTGTGGCTCTTCAGCATGAGGAACAGCACATTGCTTAGCAATATTTGTACCATGTACAGAAAATTAGGTATCAATTCTAGTTCCGGTTTCTATTGAATCCTGTCACCTACGAGAAAAGGCATATATTAAGTCGTAACACCGCTAATTACAAAAAAAAAACGTCGCAACGCGTATTCTGTGACACGAGACACTTGACGCACTACTTCGAATGCTTGTGGACGACACCAAAACATGCAGGACCCTTAAGTATAATATTAAATTCAAAATACATGACGCAATCTCCACATATTCAATATATTTCCACTGTACCATGCCGCAACTTACTAAAACCGTTGCCCCCGGCAGGATCCAAGCGGACATGGTCGAATACAAGTACAAACGAGATGAATACGTATTAAATATTTTAACTATATTCACATAAAAAGAATATGCTAAGAAACCTTGCCATAAAGGCAAAGACAGAAAACTCAATGAAAGTATAAAACTCGAAACATCATAGTCAACGTACACGAAGTTACTCATCATTAATGAATACATTCCATTAGCGAGCGAAACATTTACAAACGCAAAGCTTCTGAACTTTCTCCATTTTGGTCGGAATGTCCACGATAGTGCCCCCAGTAACACAGTCACTGAACACAACACAGTTATAGTCATAATTACACGTGAAATTCGAGGAATCAGCGCAGAACGTGACATTTGGAGACGTGGAATTATTAAAACTATTGTTGAACTTTGCATAGCTTGCATAAGGCGTGTCATTATCATCACTGGTTCTAATATTGCGGGTTGTAAAGATTTCTGTGGTTATTTGAAATGGTGTCACAGCCATGATATTTGTATGTTTTCTTCGATGATTTCACCATCTAGGACTTTCATCGTCTCCATCTGTAAATTCCATGTGACAAACTAGGTATTTCCGTAGTAACACAACTTTTTTCACTTCGATATAATAATAAATGCATTTGTAACCTATTATACTTGTTTTCATATAGAAGTAATGTTGTTCAATAAATGAAATATATTTTGCAAGTCATAGAGTAATAATTATTTTTAACGCGCAATATTAAATTTTTCAACTGCTGATAACCAAACTTTATCGTAATTAATCTTTATCGTAATTTCGGTAATAAATCGATTTATAATTAGGAAGCGCTATCGATATTTTTTTTACAAAATGTAGTAATTCGAAAAGCAGCTAAATTATTTAAATAAATAAACCGCAAGCGATGAGTAAATTTTAAAAATATGATATCTGTGAAGAAATAATCCGCAATAGAAAATATATCAAAAGTGTCGTCACAATAACTCATTTGCTTTGCTTTATCTATTAAGTATGTGTAGGGTGTTGGGTACCTAAGTATTTATTCATTTGTTTGAACTTTATTGCACTAAACAAAAGTAAGTACACATGGCGGACTTAATGCCGATTGGCATTGTGTACCAGTCAAATATAGGGCAAAACAGAGATGCATGAAATTGGTTAGTATTGTTACGAGCGTAGGGTATAGGATAGAGTTAAAACACCTTGACAGTTCCACGATAGTTTATTCACGACTTACAGTAGCAGGGATTCACTGTTAAACGCGTCCGGGTACAGATACTAGACTTCGCACCGTGTATAGCACACACACTAAGTCACTGACACTGAACACTTTCTAGTTTACTTCCACTACTTCACTTTTATCACTTCCTTTTAACTTCCTCTTCTTTCCACTTGTTTCTCCTTCGCTTGCCACTTTAAGACTGCCGTATTCTCCACCGTTGTCGTGTTTTATACCCGTGAATTTCGCTCGTCTTTTGCTACTTTTTATCGTCATATTTTCGTTATTCTGCTGTTTTGAGTAGCGTCGTCTTTCTAGTAAATTGGTCTGTGTCGAAGGTTCTAGCATATTCGAATCCCATTCATTTGTCCTTTAAACTTCTATGGCACGGAATGTTCTTTTCTTCAAACTTTCTAGAAACTTTAGTCTCATTTACTAAAATCTAAACATCCGAAGAAAACTTGCAAAAAGCTCGCCCATGCTTAGATTAGAACCGCCGACTATTTATTGGATTAGAACCGCCGACCTCACGATCACTAAGCAACTGTCTTACGACAGGGCCATTCGGTTCTTAATTTAGTCTGCGAAAAACTGATACACATTTATTAAACACTACTCGATGATTGATGACGCTATGGTATTCGCAACAGTATTTATTACTAGGTAGTAAAATAACCCAGCCAACATTTTAACTTTATTTTTATTTTATTTTTGTTCTATCTGTCACAACAATACACATTTTGAGAAACTTATAAATGTCTACCTATCACAGATCAAGAGTCTTGCAATAGACAAATTTACTTTTGCGATTTACTTAGTTACAGGACTTACGTCCCATACAGGGTTCTGTTGGTTAACTTTGAACTCTAAAATCAGATGAGCAAATCTAATTAATCCATATATGCCTACAGCAGGAACGTGTCTCAGCCTGAAATTTAAAAAATACCATACCGATATGCAGGGCTGCCTAAGAAAGGATGTTATAATTATAATGCCAAGACGAACAAAAAAGGCGGTGTACTACCTACCTTTTCACGAATCGTTTCGGCTCATTTCGATTCAAATGCTATTTTGATTAAAGCCCCTTAACTAGATACAGTTCTTTTGATATCGACCAACGACCGTCAAAATAATAGGACTTTCAATCTCCATACAAAAAGCCATTCCCCGATATATACAACGCCATATACTTCCTTATGTACAAGATTTACTACTTACAATTATTCAACTTTTCAAGCGTGACACAGAATTTAAATGTTAGGAACTATTTATTTATTATAGCTGTTTACGCGCTTATTGTCACTGTAATAAGTTTTTTTTGTTCAATTATAACATCAGTCTTTAATATCGACCGAAATAAAGAGTTTGTAGGTCCTTGAGTGGATTATTTTTAATTTTTTGAATGCGTGGATATGTGTATGTGAATTCGCAGTCACATTACGTCAAAACGTATTCACAGATTTTGACCAAATTACGACCTACTGGAAAAACTGGTCAGGCAAGAATGTTAATAGGCTACGTTCGAGGAAGAATGTTATGACGTTTTTTTCCTTTGCGAACGAAGTTGTGGGACCCTATTATGGTTTTATTATCTCATAAAGAAATGTACATTTCACTTAAATGAGAATTACACGGCTTAATTAAATGTTATAATTATCTATCTTCGGCCGTGAGCGTCTGTTAATTAAATCTAGTGTCTGTTTTCGTATTTAATGTAGGTACTTCTTAAGTGCTAGAATAATTAGATTAGATTAGATACAAAAAAGTTGAAACAAGTTTAAGTTATCATTGCGTAATTTGTGCTATTACAATAATACATTTTGTGGCGTGGGGTAGAATCTATGGATAATATAGAACGCACACTATGATGCACCGCTCTTAGCAGATAAACAGTGAACGCCAGGGCCGCATTCAAATTAAAGTTATTGGGGTGTTATCACGAATATGCATTTTAAGTTTATGTTTAAAAATATTGTAACAATCTGTTTGCGTAATTTTTCTAGGTAGATTATTATAGATCCGAGCTCCTTCAATCCTTATGGTTTTTGTGCCATAGTTCTTCGTGCGGGAGAAAGGCACAGAAATATTGTCAGCATTGCGAAGTCTTTGTTTTCCTTTTTGCCTATTGGTAAGCATTGTGGTTTCACAATGTATCTGTTTAGTTAGAATTTTTCTAATTAATAGACATGTATTGAAATTATATAACTGATTCAGGCTCATGATCTTGGTATCTGTATATATTTTTTTTGTAGGTGTAAGGAAATCATAAGAAAAAAGTAGTTTTATGATTTTATTTTGCATAACTTGAAGATCTTTAATATGAGTTTTTGCAGCATGTAACCATATTTCGATCAGATGGTCTAAGTGTGACTTCACAAGAGAGTTATAAATGCTATAGCGAACCTGACGTGGAAGACATCTTACCATGCCGCATTACACTAATAAACTTTATTTTACCTACTTTTCTAGAGAGGGCCGTGCGTATAAAAATCCAAGACTAGTTAACATTAAGGTGACCTAGTTGTACTTAGCTAGGAACACTAAGTCAACTTTGAGTCTTAGTGTCACGAAATACCTCAGATTACGACTCTTTTAACAAAAGGTCAGGTCCATTTGTGGCAATAAACTTCTTACCCCTAATGAAGGTTCTACAAGGGTGTGACGTGTTCCACTTTATAGTTTTTAGGGTTCCGTACTAAAAAGGTAAAAAAGGAACCCTTATGGCGCGACTCTGTCTGTCTGTCGGTCTGTCCGACAATTAGAGCGCCATATCTCAAAAACTACTTTAGCTATCTATTTGAAATAGTTATAAACATGGTCAGCCCAAATGTATTGCAAAGAAACATTTTAAAATATGATACCTTACTTGACCTAGTAGCTAGACTTGGCTTTGATCTGTACTAAAAAATACCATCTGAAATTCCTGAAATTTCCTTGAATTATATAATTTAATATGAATATTACAGGAAAATTATAACCATATATCTGTGTTTCTTTTTTTTAATTACAAAAAATCATTTTTGAATAAGCCGGTTTGATTAAGTTTGCATCTCATTTGTGTGACGCCATAAATAACAGAAGTAAATTTAACTTAGCCAGTTCATTTGGAATAAGTGAAAGTTTGTACGGAACCCTCGTCGCTCGCGTCAGACGTGCACTTGACCGGTTATTTTCTTTATGTAGCGCCCGAAATAGAGTAACCACACCACGGGTATAACTTTTATAGATCACTGAAAGGATGTCACACAAGACGTGTTCGGAAAGTTGTCGGGTTTCCGGGCTTAAGTAAATGTTAGCAGCTCAGCGTTGTGTAGGGTGGCCCTTATTACCTAGCTGTCGGTTCACGATTCGGCGATATCGGCAGTCCTCTTGTTTCATTAATTTAGTTCTCGGAAACTGCTCTAACGATTTTCATGATATTTAGTGCGTGGGCGTGTACCTACGCAGCGTGGAAAGGCCACCCGCAAGGTGGTCAGACGACCTGATTAGGATTGCGGGTACTCGCTGGATGCGGGTCGCCTCTATCCCGCGCACGTGGAAATCTATTGAGGAGGCCTGTGTCCAGCAGTGGACGTCGTATGGTTGAAATGATGATGATGATAGTGCGTGGACCCAGATTTGGTTTTCTAGTTTCTGAATAGGTCTCATACTTTCTATCTACCAAAACACTATTTGAAACTATAAGGCATACCTATTATAAAATAAACTATTGTTGCCGTGATAATAAAATAAAATAAAGCGTAAGAACAGCTTAATGGTAGGTATACCCCCACAATCCGTTTTAAACTTCGAACGCAGGAAGGAACTCATAAATGCTCGTAAAGAATTTATTTGAGATGTAAAACAACATTTAAGTTTACACAAAACTTCAGCAACCAAGTTTATTAACTTTTCTCAAACATCCATAGAAATGTTGTCCTTATCTTTGTGATAACAGGCCACGAACACGACACTTATACAAAATTTGTTCTAATTTCAAATTGAGAGGTTATTAATAAAGTTTCAATCATCATTTATGGCCTAGGATAGCAATGTGCTCGCCTTTTGTTTCAGTGTTTTTTTCTCTCATTCAGTATCTACTCGTATTATTTCCTTGGATTTCAGCGCGACCAGGGATTGCCTGCCTCGTAGACGGCCGAGTATTAGCTACTTGTCAGTCAATCCCCTCTTTCGCGGCCTGGTTTAACTCCGGTAATTGTTCCGTCAGTTAGCAAAGATTAATAGTACATTACTGAAGAGGCTGCGAAATAGGGGATTGGCGGCCGAGTAGTTATAACTCGTTAATATTCGGCCATCTAGATATACGAGGCCGAGAATCCCTGTTCGCTCCGAGGCTTGTATAGTGCTTTTCTCAAACATGCAATTAAATAAAAAAAAACAATCGTTTTTTTTATACAGGGTGGCACATTTAGATCGGTCATATGGGAAAGTCTCAAACTATAAGATACAAGAAAACCTCTTCTTTGAAACCATGTCATCGATTATTATAAGAAAAACTGCATTCATACATCATCACCATCATGTGAGACTTGGGGTCTATTATAAGGAACGCTCAATATTTCATTGCATGTTTGAGAAAAATAATATTACATTGCCCAATTGAAATAGTATAGATATAATTTAAGTGATGACATACGTATTTCTCTTTTTATTTTCTCTCTGAAGTCTCACCTTAGGCGGAAAAGGGGTTAAATATGGGTTCTAAATGATGATTCATCATCATCTCAGCCGAGTGAGGTCCACTGCTGGACTTCCATGAGCTGTGTTGCCTTCTTGATCTTCACGAGATCGTTGGTCCACCTTCTAGGGCGTCTTCCCCGTGCTCACCACTCGAGAACCTTACTGCCCTGGCACGTGTCGATACGGTATATACATTATAAACAAAAAATATGATAGACACATAGGTACATACAAAACATCACGTTACGTCTTAACTGGAGTTTAGAGTGGACTCTAAGTTTTTTCCACATTTTCCTGAATAAAACGAAATTTAAGCACAATAAATTGTTCGAAAATTTACAGATCAAGCCCTTTCTTATGATACCCTATTTGACCTATCACTTTTAATTTTTGCGCCTCCTTTTATTGGTCATTTTTGAGAAAATAAAAATATTTTTGTAATATTCCCTTTTGTTGGCTGACCATGTTTATAAATATTCTAAATTTGAAAAAGAAAGCATAAGTAGTTTTTGAGATACGGCGCTCTAATAGTCGGACAGACAGACAGACAGATAGACAGACAGATAGAGTCGCACCATAAGGTTTCCTTTTTTACCTTTTTGGTACATAACCTTAAAATTAACAAAATATTTTCACATAACGTAAGGAATAGAAACAAAATGTATCTAGTAGGTATGTATATTATTATACGGGATCCATTTCACTGCTACGCATCTGTTTTATTGCATTCTGAAAGGTCTATTGTTAACAAGGTTACAGCGGTCGTTTTATGATGTTAAAAAGACATTTGCGACTCTGTTCCGCTCTTATACGGGTAATTTGCGAATTTATCTCTTTTTATCATATTGACCTAAATGTTTCATCTTAAGGATTGTGCGTCTCACTTTTACAGCATTTTTCGTGCGGTTCACAATCACAAATAAAAAACATCGTAATTTTAATTATTTTCTTGTCTGACAAGAGTTCAAATTCCGATACTAATTTTCGTATCATAACATATTGGAGTCTGATATTTATGAACTCATTTATTAATTTATATCGAAGTTGCCCGCAACGCAACCACCCGCAACTTCGTTCGCGGATGAGAAAAAGTCGTAACCACTCTTTTTTTCTTCAGCAACGGATAAAAAGTATCCTAGAACCATTATTTTAGGATTAACCAACTACCCGTGAACTAAAAAATGATGAAATTCTTCAGAGATTTAATTTTTTATAATTTATAATAGTACTAGCTGTTGCCCGCGACTTCGTCCGCGTAGAGATGCAACATATAGCTAACAAAGTTTCGCCCCCTTTTTCGTCCCTAAAAGGGATGAACTTTGACATAAATTATAGCCTATGTCCTATTCTGATATATAAGGTACATAACTGGAAAGCTTCATAAAAATTCGTCCAGTAGTCTTTGAGATTAAGTGGAACGTACATACATACTTTCACGTTTATAATATAGTTTTTCTACTCGTCGACTTTAATCCCTCAATAAGAACTTCACAGACTAAACTATAATAGCATACTTTTCAATGTCGGATACTCTATGGGACTTCCAACCGAACTGATATATTCATAAGCCAACACTTTATTTCATAAGCAAGCACTTTGAATGCACTATAATGATTTCAAAAATAGAACTGGTTGCGAAAAATAAAATAAGTGATGGTGATGGTGATGGTGATGATGATGATGATGATGATGAGACCTACTCGTAGAAATAGTATTGTATACAATAGTTATATAATTAGCTTTTTAAGTCTCGTACCTTAATTAGGCCCTCAGCAAGCTTCGTGGCCTAAACGCGGTACTCGACTGAAAAAGCATAGATAATATAACGATTCCATAAAATACTAAAGGATCAGGATAGATATACACGTTATCAAACATAATGACGAAAGAACGTCCTTAGGCGATATCTCGAATACGTCATAGTTACTTTATTTATATTAGGGGCCACAAAATACATCGATGGCTATCCATACTATACTTACTTACTAATATTATAAATGCGAAAGTGTGTGTGTCTGTCCGTCTGTTACCTCTTCACGCTTAAACCGCTGAACCGATTTGGATGAAATTTGGTATGGAGATAGTTTGAGTCCCGGGGAAGGACATAGGCTACTTTTTATCCCGGAAAAATACCCTTATCCGCGATAAACGAATTTAAGGCGGCCGAAGTCGCGGGCAGAAGCTAGTAATTTATATTTACTACAATAGCAAACTGTATGCTATACATAGGAAATGAAACTTCGCAACATTGTTGTGACTCGTTTATTATATAAAAACGTAATAATTACATGTTTTACCAAACACGCAATTTAAGATTTTTCTGTACAGATAAATAATAATAAAGGGTTATAATAATGACTTATAGACGAGTTGAAATGATAAACAGACAGCAAATACTATACAGATGTCGTGTTTGTAATCTAAAACCGAGCGTCCTTCCATTTTATTTCGCTTCCAAGTACAAAATCTTAATAATTTTCATCTAAGGTAGTTTAATTTATTATTCCTGTATCGCAGTATACAGGATGGAAAAAATATTTGGGCTCTGGAGGGGGAAGTACCTCAATGCCTTTACTTAAAAGTGCATTCACAGAATTTGTAAAAATCTACTACTTGAACCGGGAATCAAACTAACTAAAAGTGAAAATAACATTAGATTACTGTAACATTACATAGACTTTCTAGGTATAGATGTTTATTGAAAAGATTTTATCCTTAAGATAAGATAAGATAAGGTATTATTAGTATTGATCTTATCGATTAAAGGAATTAAACAGTGAGTATATATTTTTTGCACTTTTAGTTACTTCGATTCCCGGTTCAGGTAAGCTTTTCATAAAATCTGTGAATGCAGTTATTCATATTAGGAAAATAAAAAAAACGTTTCCTTTAAGTAAAATGAGGTATCGCAACGAATTAAGGTAGTTTCCCTACCCTATAAAGAGTGACGTCATTACGAAATATTTAATTGACAATACAAATATGACTAGACTATACAAAATTGTAACATCGACATGCGAAACGAACGATATAAGTACTAACTTTTATGATTTCTGTTGATAAAAACCACACGGAGTACATCTGTCATCTTATGTCTACTAAAACGGAACTAACGTGTATAGCGCTCTATAGTCTAGTTGTCCGCAGTTTCTTAAAAGGCCTTATGTTCCATTGAGTTTTTAATCCATTGTAAATAAAACAAAGTTTTTGTCACTGTTATTTTTTGGGCGGCAGGAGGATATTCTTTCCTCATCCTAATTCGACTTGTTCGGGGACAGTCAGTCAGCAGCCGAATGGAACGAAGAAATGGAACAAGCAAAACCATTATGTAATGGCAGGTGACATAATGGTTTGCTTGTTCCATTTTCCTTATGAGTGTAAAACACGTTGGAATCGCGTTCGATTTTTGGATGATTACATGATTTCTCTTATAGATATTTTTCTTTTTAAGCAAGTAACAAATTTTTCATCCACTCACGTGCTTGTGATTTCGTTTCGAACTCTATTTAAGTATATTACAAACGAGCAATAAATATTGTGTGCCAGAAAAACCCTTTCTTTAAGATTTCTTTAGTTGAAAATCGTTACTTTTGACTGAAAATGACCACTTTTGGGATTTAACACGTTCCCTGTTTTTTTTTCAGGAGTCCATGCTCCCACTGTGGAGTCATGAACCCCATACTAAACGTGATAGTTCGACTTGTGACATTGTGAGATCGCTTGTATGAGGACAGTGAAAGTGTTAAGAAAGCCCTCGCTACTCCATACATTGAGAGACTGTATACATAAACATTGGGATACCCATGTTAATTTGAGACAGATTATCAAGACAGACTTTTTTTACTGAGATTCCGTTAGAATTAGGTTTGTTTCAGTATTTCAGGAAGGCCTAGACGAACGTTACGTGATCAGTTTGGTGACATTCTGAAAAAAGGGCAAGTAAAAAGTACTGTAAGCTGACGAGTATGCATGAAGAGATTAATTAATGTTGATGAAGCGGCAGTTGTATACCAGGACCGTAGCAAGTGGAAGGAGCTAGTCTCTGGCTACCCCGTTGGCAAAAAGACGGGATTGCATGTATGTAACTGTCTTAAACAATTAAACGTGATAGACGTAACTACGGAAGATATGTAAGAAAATAAACTCAGAGAGTGCAATGGTAAGTAAATGACCGCTTCGTCTCTAGTCATGAGTTCTGACCGCCACGCGCGCGAGTTTTATCTTTGATAACTCTTGTGGCGGCGATGAAACTATTAATACATGTATCCATTTTACGAACACGGGATCTAATTATGCATCATCGTTTAATGAGCGAGAAAACAGTTGATACATAAATAAATAAATATTACGACACAATTTTTGCACAATACGAACTAGTTGTATGGTAATCTCAATAAGGCTTGTGTTATGAGTACTAAACGACGATATATTTAATAAATATATTTACTTATAAACATAGTCATCATTCAACACTCAGGAACAAATTTTAAGCTCATCACATAAATATGTGTCCGTACCGGGATTTGAACCCAGGACCTCCAGCTTCGCAGGCAATTTTACTCCCGCTAAGCTAAACTGGTCGTCAAAATTGTTCGCTAATCGCTACCTCGTCAGCGACGGGAGAAATGTCTTAACGTACCCATACACATTTATATACAAACTTTTTTTTTAATACTCACAAATGAAAATTATTATGCGAAAAGTGACGCAATCTCCACTCCAACAGTTTTATTTTCTAGGGTACTCTTATGTAACTATTACAATATTTTTACTGACAGGAAAAATTAAGTCTAGCATTAACAATAAGGATAAGTTGGGCATCTCAATTTACAAATAATTGGTCCATTAATTCGGATTGTGTTTAACTTCACACGTAGACACGCAAGTAACTTGCGGTACGTATACAAATATAAATTCATTTTACATGATTACAAACTTTTCAGTCCGGGTGAAACAAGAGAGAACTGACTTACGCTACATGATGGATACGTGATACGTGATCGTTAGTCTCTAATTGTAAGCTTTATTTTAACGCAAAAAACGTCTCAGCATACGTTATTTATACGGGGAAGATAAACCCCATCGAGACGTTTTATTGCGTTGACAATTTACACTCTTGGCTTAGTACAAGCTGATGTCAGCGACACCTTCGACTTAATCCCTTAGAGTATTTAACCAGTGGTGATTGCAAGCCGTAAGTATCATTTACGTAAGTAACATTAGTGGGAGAGGTAAACACGTACAACACAATGCAGGACACAGAACAGGCCTGAGAGCATTTACCTTCTGGAGATGGCCTACAGACGTATTAACCTTTGCCAAAGTACACAATAGTCAGCTAGTTTATACGATAAACTGTCCAAATACGTGTGTGTTTGGAGTTCTGGTAGGTAGTATTTTTTTATTATGTTTTTGTAGGTGTTATTTTGAGTGTGTTTGTAGAAATAGGTTATTCCTTATGTACTTTGGCAAAGGTTAATGCACGGTTAATGCGTCTGTAGGCCATCTCCAGCGATTAAATGCTCTTAGGGTCTATTCAGAATTACCACAACCACACGACGCGATAAACGACAACCATGTGGTCGGTTGATAAAGGTTGAACACGCCAAAACTTATGCATGTAAAATCGGCTATTTTTACGCGAAAAATAGAGTTATATAAACTTTTTAGACACCTAATTGATCATAAGGAACTGTTCTATAATATATTGATCGTTTTTTTTCGTATGTTTATTGGTTCTCAAAATTTTAAGCAAACAACATCAACAACGCGAACGCATTTTGCACGAATATGTAGAAAATTCAATGCTAAGCTACAGATATATCGCGAAAAGACTGAAATATCCTCCATCTACGGTTTGTCGCGTATTAAAAAGGTTTCGTAGAAGCTTAACAATAGATCGAAAGCCCGAAGTGGTGGGTTGCAGGAAGTGAAGAATAAAAAAAATTAAGAGAGTGTTGTAAGGATTTTTGCCTCAAATCCTAAAATCTCATTTCGTGGTGTTGCCAAAAAAGTGAAAATGTCTGAGTCTTATGTTAAAAAAGTAAAACGTAGGGCAGGACTAAGGCATTATAAAACCCAGGCCGTACCAGATCGAGACTCGAAACAGAACTTATCCGAAAAGAAACGGTCACAAAAACTTTATTAAAATTTCATTACGAAGTTTGCATGCGTGGTCATGGATAACAGAACATGTATAAAAGCCGACTTTAAACAAATTCCTGGCCAAGAGTTCTATACCAGCGTAGGTCGAATAGACGCTCCTGAAGAATGTAAATTAAAAAAATGGTCTAAATTCCCAAGAAAATACCTTCTTTCGCAGGCAATATGTATGTAGCCGCGGAAAAAGAAGTCGCTTTTGTTTTACCACCGGGACAATAAACAATGATATTTATCAAAAAGAGTGTTTACAGAAACGTTTACTGCCTTTCATAAGAAAACACAACTCGGATTTAACTAGTTGTTATTACGCAAACCCAGAGTTGAAATGGTACGAAGCAAACGGTATCGTCGTGGTACCCGAAATATGCAACATACCAAATAGTCCGGAACTGCGGCCTGGTGAAGAGTACTGGAGTATTATGAAGGGAATTTTTTTTAAAAAAGGCGGAGCAATTAAATTAATCTCAGAGCTACAAAAAATATGCACATGGGCGTCGAAACGGTGTCCTGATGAGATGGTGCCAAGTCTATTGAGCCGTGTGCGTAGGAAAGTTAGAAGTATGGCTTACTGTGTAGACAATAACTAAAATAGGAATTTTTATTATAAAGTTAATTAAATTAGTCACTAAATGCCTAAAACATAATGTAGTTATTTATTGTTATAATTATTTAGTATCAATGTTTGTGTGCCGAATTTATGGCGTGTTCAACCTTTAATTGAAATGAAAATAAATAGTTTTATTCACACAAACCACATTTCGGCGTCAAACGCAACCGTGTGGTAAGTCCGACGACATCATCGCAACTCCAAGAAGCTGCAGCGAAACTATTCACACGTAACCACTGCTTCACCACGTTTTGGCGCTGCGTTGTGGTGTGGTTGTGGTTCGTGTGACCTTTAGCTAATCTAAATAAGCGTAGCACTGTATGTATTATAGACACAATTGGGTGAAAAAAGTGGGTGGGTGGGTGGATGAAAAAAGTTTGAAAAAAGTGGGTGAGTGAGTGAAAAAAGTGGGTGGGGAATGAAGCAATAAGTCATTCAGTATTTTCAGCATCCTTATTAAGATTACACTTACAGAAATGGTAAGCTTTATACAGGTAAGTACATAAGAAACGTCACATTTGTTCTCTTGCAATAATACTGAAACTTTTTATAGTACATTGACGCATTGTTTAAAGCTTGACACATACGATCTAAAAGCCATAATAACTATGTTGCTAATTATATTTGTATTCTATATTCATATAGTTCCGGATAATAGATATCGTCGGAGTAGCATTTCACTATTGCGCAGTTCATGTCAAGCTTTATACACTTGCACATACACCGTGGGAACGAGAAATCTGACAAAATTGTACCATCAATTCTGGTTCCGAATTGAAGAGTAAAATTACTATAAATATTAATGGTTGCTTATTTACCAAGGTATTCATTACTTTTGTTAATTTACAAGTTCAAATATCACACAGGGAAGCGGGAATTGCAAAATTACTAGCCAGTTATCATCGTTTTCATTGATACTATTGTTAAAAAATGGTGTCTTCTTATCCAGATAAAGATTTTTTAGAACAAAGTATCGTAATCAACTGAATTATTTTGTTCCCGAAAATTAGTCAATGTAGCAGAATTGGTCCAATGTTGATATGGGTAATATGATTTACTCCTAATACCAATAAAAATACTTGGTTCAAATCTGTTAGGTTTTTTTTGTTCCCACGCTGTATTAGTAAAGTAGTCTTTCTAGTTTTCTTTCGCTTAAACTATATATACATATTTTATCGTATTTTCTTCCAAAAATATTATTAAATCCATATTCCCTTACAATTACAACAATTAACTTCATACGAGCTTTAATGCCGAATCTTCGATGAACACTTTGTCTGCACGAATATAAGCAATATAGATTTAGTACTTTGGTATTTATTAACCCTAGTATTTTCTCAATGTACTCCATGTACACCATTATACAATAAATGATAATTTACAATTTTTGGCAAGAATCTCCACTCTTAGTTTTTAATAGACTGAGACACACTTGCCACACTACACTTACGTTACGAGTATGGTGTATGTTTGAGTGTGTTTCAATTAATTTTCTGCCCTTGTAGGACAGTTGCGCCTGCGCCTTCCGGTTTTTTCGTCACGCGAGATATATTACCTCTCTATCCGTCCAGTAGAGAGAGAGACCGGTGATTTTGTGGTGTCGCGCGACTAGTACGCACGGACGTTTTTTTGAGTTGAGTACAGCAGTGGTTACAAATACAACTGGTTACTCGAGGTTACTTTGTTAAAAATTAAAAATGACAATTATGTAGGCGCGGCTTTTGCTAAGACCGAGAGAGTCTTTTGTACTATAACATATTCACAACAGCTATCGTATTATTCACAAATCTTGCCACATGAAACGTAAGGGTCCAGCCACGACAACGTGCGACCGGCGGCGCAGCAAGCGAGTTCCTAATACATTGCGTGGGATGCTAACTAACCGCTGTGCAGTGAGGGTCTCGACCGCGCAGTGAAGAGAGAATTCGCTCGTCGCGCCGCTAATCGCTCATTGTCGTGGCCGAACCATAGACACTGCGTGCAGCACTGTCGGCGTTCGCGCTATAATTTGACCCCTGGTTGAACTCGTAATCATAATCATACTTCTTGCCTTTGACTTTGTTCATCTATATCAGATTTGACAATCTACGGTACCAAACTTCATATCAGGCGTTGCACTCTTTACAGAACAGTCGGGAGCAACTGCTACTGCTACAGTTGCAGCTGCACCAACTGGGGCAGATGTAGCCGCCGCATGCTATCCCGCCATCTCTCGGGATTTATCGCTGTACGGCTCTTATAGAAAGGTACACAGCCGATTGACCTCGAGACATTGAATTGGGCACATCACAATTAATATAATATTCTTCTCGTCCTTTACGTTTTATAGACTGAGCGAGCGTAGTGAGCGAAGCGTCTAAAATGCTTTGTTTGCAGCTGCACTATCCGGGGCAAATATAGCCACCGTATGATATCCCGCTATCTCTAAGGATTTGTCGCTATAGGGCTCTCATACAAAGGTACACAGCCGATTGACCTCGAGCACGTAAGACGATTTCATCAGAGACAAACTAACCGCGGATTGACACATATTTTCAGCATTACACCCCTGGTCCAACTTAATTGTACTGATGTGCGTAGATCTGTCAGCGTTTGAGATCGAGCCGCGCATGGCGCAGGAGCATGTCCGCAGAGAGCGCGTGCGGTGGCGCGTGCACCGTGCGCCGCGACGAGCGCGTCACGTGCGTGAGCTGCGTCGTGCGCGCGTCCGGCGTGTGCGCGTGCGCGTGCCCGTTGTGGCGCAGCACGTTCATCTACAACACGATATAAAATCTTTTTTTTTAACAAAGAGTGAAGGAGATCCAAAGACTCTTCATGGTTTTCATCATCACTATCACATAACTAAGTATGTAAACAAATCTTTTAAGTTAAATTAGACCTGCTTCCCGGTTTCCGATTGAGCTAAAATTTGGTATACTTATGTATGAAAGTTCGGTGACAATGCAATATTATGGTAAAAAATAATGCAATCGTACCGAGTTTGGGCTCTTAAACGAGTCTATTGTCCCAAATGTGTATTTGAGGGACATTCAAAGAGAGTACAGTCGGCAAGTCGGCAATAAAAAGCTTGTCACAAAAAATATTATTTTGACAGAAATCCTATCCATTTTTGTCGTTATCAGTAACATCAAAAAACCAAAATGTTGAACCATAATAGTATTGATAGCATGTACGTAAGTATGTGTATGGGAAGGTGCAGTGCCAGCCGTTACGTAAACAATAACTAATATATATTTATTCAAAGGTCTCTTGACGAAAAATATGACAATGATACGAATATTGGATGTTGCTACGAGCCAACTTGTTAAATACTTCTTACCGAACATTGGTCGAAACTTTTCCCAGCGGATAATAAGAAACCTCCTCAGACATTATATTGCCCGTGGTCCAAAGTTTCCAAAAGAGAAAAGCCAATTGATATTTAAATAAAACAACATTAACGAATTATATTGCGTATCGTATTATCTCATTTTAGTTCCCGGCATATATATTGCTGAAAAGCTTGTAACACGAGATTTTCGTGTATAATATAATAATATTAAAATAGTTATTTCACAGTACTCCGAGTTATGTATAACACCAGCGACCGTTGTGCGTATTAATGAGTCAAACATGCAAGCATATCGAGCGAGCTATTGGATTATGCACATCACCTAACAAAGTAGTACCACATTTTACCGTCAACTTAGGGTGGCGTATGAGTGACTACGTTCCTTTTTGATTTGCATCTGGATAGAAACGCACGTGCCAGTTTGATTTTATTCCGAAAATGGCGGATTATTGCGCTTTACTTCTCTTTACCGATGGGTACTAGTTCCCAAATAATTTAAAAAACAGCACAGGCAGTAAAATGTGGTGAAACATCGTTAAATAACCCAGAAATGCGAGTACTTTTGATGATTTTCTGTTCCTCAAATCCATTGTACGTGGAATAACGGTACATGGTACTTAACATAGATCATTTGTCTTGTCTTAGGGGTTCAAGTTCAAGTCCAAGTTTGAATTTTTAAATCAAGTCATCGTGTGACTTGTTGCACAACCATTGGGTAGGAGGCTGTAACGGCGGGAGCATAAGGAGAACAACTGTATTGGGTGATTCTGGAGACCACGTACTGGAAACACCTGGGGGACGCTGCTTCCTCAGTGCAACGTTGGAATAGCAAGTAACAGTGTAATATGTGTGCTTGCAACCAGGTCAGTCCCAATTTGGTGCTATAGAGTGTTTTTCTGGAACTTTCCGTGTAGACATTAAAAAAAAGAAGACTTAATTCATACCAGTGCGTTGTGTAAACAATATTTAATAAATGCCTTACTGTCTGTGATTAATATTGTAGTTTAATTTACTAGAAACCAGTAATAGGCGCCCTGGGATATTTATTAAAGAGTTTCGTACTTTCCACGTGAGCAGTCGGTGAGTAGCATCACAAATGATGTTATATGCTTCCGAAACGTCGGGAACTTAAATGAGATAATATACGCGATATAATCCGTTAAAATTGTTTTATTTAAATGAATGATAATCGCGAAAACAGATGAAATATTCATTGATGTCTATATTTATTTAATCTTTATTGCACAAAAGAAAACTTATTGTACAAGGCGAACTTAATACCATAAGGCATTCTCTACCAGTCAACTTTAGGGCAAAGCAGAAAAATTGCGGGCGGTGCTGAAGCTAGTGTAACTACAAAAACAGATATTTATATACTTAAATACACGACTAACATAACTATATATAAAACATATACAAACATATATAAAATAAAAATAAATACATGTATATACTCGGATATACATATATAGCGATGAAACGTATTCAGCAGATAAACTAAGAGTCTTCGGTTCTCCCAGCAAAAAAGTTGCTCACGGACTTTTTGAATGCAAACTTATTCGGGGCCTGTTTGATTTTAAGAGGAGGACCGTTCCAGAGGCGGGCAACCTGAATGGTGAAAGAATTGGATAAGCCAGTACGGTGAAGTGGGATAGAAAGGGGAAAATTGCCGGAAGAGCGAAAATGACGGTTACGAGTGTAGCTGAAGAAAGTTTTGAGATATTCTGGAGATTGTGGATCGTTAAGAATTGAAAAAAGAGAGTAAAGCATTCGAATAGTATGTTGCTGACAAATTGAAAATCAACCAAGCTGAGCGCGGCAAGCAGATATATGATCACATTTACGGAGACAGAAAATAAAACGAATACCTACATTTATTGAGAAGCCGATCCAACTTATCAAGAAGATCTTCGTATAAGTCCGGTTAACACTCATCACCATAATCAATGTATATTCATAATAATCATTGTACTAAAACCATGATTATCATAACCAACCTTCGCGTTCACCTTCTTTTGTCCATTCGAACAATTTGTTCGGCTTACTATAACTGCCTTTTGATTATAATGCAGTTGATGTTTTTCAATTTTCATTATTTTAGATGTCATCATTTATAACAACGCTCTTTCTGGGTTACTGGGGATTCTAGTCGTCCATCTTGGACGGGCGATATGAATCGGTGTGGATCGACTCATTATTTTATTATTTTTAATGTAAAACCGTACCTTGGCTATGGCTTTTAAACCTCGACGCTAACAAAATTATCCTAATGGACAGAAGCCATTAAATATAAAAACTGAACTGAACTCGGGGTGTTTACAATGTCTTCAGATTCACAAATTTTGACGAGGGCACCAACTAATTTAAATCTAAATAAAAAAAAAAAAGCTGTATTTACAATATGTTACTATAATGTATTTATGCAATATATACAAATGTCAAAATCGTGGTAGGTAATGCGTAATGGGCAATGGGTGAAAATTTTAAAGGTGCTTGAATATTATCTATTGGTATGATTTGATTTAGAGATATGAGGGTTTGGACTGGGACAATTGAAGCAAAGTACCTGGTCCTGAAGTAGGTAGATATCAAAAACTGGCCAAGTGTTGGACTCGCGTACGAAGGGTTCTGTACCATCGTACCGTATAACCACCCAACTATAGTTCAAAATTCTTCGACTATGGTCAAAATGAAATCGAACAAATGTTTAGTAATATGGTTTCATTTGTATTGTTTTGGTAGGGAACCCTAAAAACTACCAGTCATTAAAAAAATAGGAAACCTTTAACTATATCTTCCTTACATAATTCTAAAAGACAATGCATACAAAAATATGATTATAGCAGTGTCTCATATTATCTTATCTTATCTTATCTTGATATCAGGGGTCCTTGCACTTCGACCCAGTGGGATCTTTTGTGTAATTACCCCTTCTTGCTACTCAATGGTTTGTTCTACCATCTCCATAAACCGGATGATAGATGCCATTGGTAGCGGCTGGAATTCCTTTGGCTGTGGGTAACCAATACCAAATTCCTTCATTCTCTGTCTGGCGAGGGCATGACATTCGCATAATATATGTTCCATTGTTTCTGTCTCCTCACCGGCTTGAATATTTTCTATTGGTAGGCGATTTAGATTAGTATCGCTTTATTAAAGTTCATCTCACGCCATTCTGCATCAATTCCGCTGTATACAGGTAATCTATGTCTGTTTCGTTAAAACAAAAAACCCGTAGGCTCTGCATCGACAAATGTCAAAGTTGAACGTAATCTTTGTTTACTTTTGATTTCTTGAATGTTACGACTGCTTACTCGATCTTAGATAGTGTCGACGTCAACAATAGTAAAAGTTTCAAGTTCTTTTAACATTTTCACCCATTGCTTAGTATTCTGTGACCTATATGTACACTTGAAGGGAGTGTAACTAGTAACAAGAATATGATAGTATTACGATGACGGAAAATAAAAAAAATTAAGAGTGGAAAATAAAAAACATTAAGAGTGTAAAATAGGTATGGGTGAAAATTCAACTAAAAACTTCGTTAAACCCCTCTTATTAGAGGGATGAAATATATATATAGAGTTGGTTACCTGTAGATAGCACCGTTTGTGAGGCTCATGATATAGGTCGTAGTCACTCGAGGAACCCTCGGGCTTCTGTGTGCAGCGCCACTGGAATAATATAGACCATCAGTCACCTATACCTTGACAAATTCTTTGGTGACCCTATCATGATCTGCGGGCGACGGGGGGAAAGACAGCGGGGGTGAGTAAGAAGTGTCGCCCCCGCTGTGTCCCCCCCGTCACAGACCATGGGAGTGTCACGCATGAACCTATCAAGCTATAGTATGTTTGTTTACGATGAACACAGTACGCTAGGCTACGCAATTACCCAGCCAATATCATTATACCCAGCTACCATGAAACAATGAGGGTTATGATTAGCAATTTCATACTGCGCCGCGACATATAAAATAGTTTAAAGTGGATAGCATACGTAGAGCAACATTGCTATGTCACTGAAATATTGTTTTTTCTACGATTATCTACTGGTATTATTAATTAAAATGCGACCGAGGACTATTAAAACAAGGGGACTGTCAGGTCTGTTGCCGTACTTTGGATCGTGTTCCGATCGAAAGGAGATATTCTGGCAAAAACTAGATGGCGCTTTATAACTAATCATTTAACAATGTTATAACTGAATAATGAAACATAGTATTGTAACAATTTGTAGCTAATAATAATAAATAAATCATAACATTTAAATACTGTGTCACGCTTGCAAAGTTGAATTATTGTAAAACATAAGTCTTACACATAGATGGCGTTATACTTATCGGGGAATGGTTTTTTGTATGGAGATGGTCAATCCTCTTGTTTTAATGGTCCTTGGTGCGACTTCAAAAAATGCACCATAAAGTACAGTAAACAAATAACTGCGTACTGTAAATCGGCTAAAATAACGATAAATCCATATTTTATGTATAATATCAAACGTTTTATATATGTTTTCAAAGAGGTGTTTCAAACAATCTCGTGCTTGGGGCCAGGTTGTGGCTTAATGGAAATCGATCGGTTTTGAACTGGTTTTTAATGAATTTGAAAGCTTATGTTATTAAAAACATAACTACTACTATTTGAGATACCTTAAGAACGACCGCCCAAGGTATTAAAAGCAGTGTAACCATATTTTTAAGGATCCTATTACTAAGATTTCGCTGTTCTTCTGTATATCTGTCTGTCTGTCACCTGAACGATCTATTTCATGAACCGTGATAGCTAGACGGTTGAAATTTTCACACATGATATATTTCTGTTGCCGCTTTAACAACAAATACTAAAAACAGTGTAATTTTATTTTAATAAAACCATTTAATGGATTATATCGCGTATATTATCTCATTTGAGTTCCCGACGTTTAGTCCACCCGTGACCATGGAAAGCTGAAAAGCTTCCGAAACTTCGGGAACTCAAATAATCCATTAAATTGTTTTATTTAAATGTGTAATAATCGCGGAAACAGAAGAAAATATAGTGTAATTTATGTTTGCCTGTCAATATCGGTAACCAATATAAAATGATCGAACACCGTGTACATTTTGCTTAATAGTAGGGATCTGCTAACACTGGATTTTATAGATACGGCCTTTTGTAGCGTATATTTTGTACGGAATCCTCGGTGCGCGAGTCCAACTCGCACTTGGCCGGTTTTTATTAATTATTTGGAATAAAAAAAATCACAAAGTTCAACTTACATAAGCAAGTTTGTTTTACCTGTAACACACTTTATAGCAACCATAGTTACTCGAACATGTATCGTCATCATCTCCTTGTCCTTTTCCCACTATTTGGGGTCGGCTCTCATTCATTTTCCGCCAGGAATGTCGGTCCTAGTCCTAGGTCGCCTTTGGTGGGATCTGGGCTGTGCTTCTTGCATATCCCTCTTCACCGTCGCCATCCATGTAAGTCAGGGTCTTCTACGTCTATTTGGCGGGGGGGAATATATCAAGTACGTTTCGTATTATGTGTTCAGGTTCCCAGGTCTCAATATGCTCTATTATAAAAAAACACAAAATGTAGGTCCTTGACAGTAGTGAATCAACTAAACAAAAAGTATCAAACGGAAAACCTCACTCACCATTGGGTGATTCTTGTACCGAATGAAGGTTTTCTCCTCAGCGAGCGTGAATAGAGGTGGATACACTGCTTTCAGTAATTCAGGACTAATGTCTCCATCCTTAGAGAACACCACATCAAACAGCGTCTGTCTGCGCTAGTGCAGGCTCAGATACTCAAGTTTTCGGCCGCGTCTCAAGGCGGCACAATGACTCCATAGAGCGACTTACTGTCCAGAGTAGAGTAGACGAAACCAGACCACGAGAGAAATCACCCATGCGATGGACTGACCAGATCAAATCGGCTGTGGGCGGACCTCTGCATGAGTGCACCCGATTGTCTGCAAATCAGGAGAGATGGCGGGACATTATACGGCGAGTAAAATCTGCGCCTGACAGTACAAGCTGTTGGTCACAACCGGTCTGCAAAGAGTGCAACCACCGAGAAGAAGACCCTGCTTTTTGTTCAACCCCCTACATTTCCACGAGGGCGTATTCTTGGGTATGTTATGTCTCTCGCCAATTTCTGCCACAGACATGCCAGCTGCCACGTCGGCCATGTAACATTAGCCAATATGACGGGTATATGACGTGTAGGGAAGTAAAAAAAAACTTTCGACAATTACGATACGTACGGCACCATCGTCCTGTTGAAAAGATGGTCAACCTACCTTTACAATATGTAAGAGGGGTATTTGGTACTATTAACCAAATAGGGAACTCCTAAAGCGGTATGAACTAGCCTCATTTAAGACAATCGTGAAAACACTCCCAAAAATATGAACTTTTATTTGCGTATAGTAAAGTTTACCCCAGGACCAGGACCTGATTTTCCACCGACACAATCTAGATTTTTTTAATCACGCGTGCGAATTCGTCGGCTCTTCGCCAACTCCACATTAGACTTAACGTTGCTAGTATGAAAAAACCAAGGTGAACAACCTCTATATATCCAAAGTGTTCGTCTAAAGGCGTTAGATTGGTGGCGATTCAGTAGCAAGTGCGTAAAATACGTTACCATAATAATGCCAAAAAAATCCACAATCATACAAAAAAAATCATTTTGATCACGATTGAATATTGTCATCAGAAAAACAACGAAGGATTGAGTAGCATATCGATATAAATGTTGTGTTGATTGGTTGTTGACTTCATACTATCTTGCTACTCTAGCGACATTGTGGGCGGATTTGGAACTATTATTTACTGCTTTCCGCTGGACACTTTTTCATCTGTTTTCCGGTATGAGATTATCCTCATTACCTTTTCTATACCCATGGTTGCTAGACGAATATCTACGTTTCTATCATTGACGTGTTAAAAAATCTTCAGACTCAAAACTTATAATTGTAATCTTTCAAATCCTCGCGGGTCTTAGCCCCGTTTTACGGTCATTAAATTTCTCCAATTTACTTTTTCAACCCAATACTAGTACTTATATACAATGATTGTTATGTAGAAGTCGGTGCCATCTAAAGAAGCATTAAAAACTATTATTTCATTTACCCGCGGCTTCGTACGCGTTACTAATGACTGAGCAGTCTATGTTTTAATGATTGATGGCACCTACAAACTTCTACTTCCTTTTCCTCACCTTGGGGAATGATTACGGGAATAAAAACTATACTTTATGTTTTCCTGGGTCTCAAACTATCTGCATAAAAAATTGCATCTCTATCGGTTCAGTGGTTTAAGAGTGAACAGGTAACAGACAGACGACAGACAGAGTTACTTTTGCATTTATAATATTAGTATGGATTTAAAATTTTAGTAAGTATATAACTTATGACACGGTTGGCACCGACTCCAAAGTAACAAAAACTGGAAGTACAAACTCATCAAAAATTTTCGCAATATCAGAATTTTATCTTAGGGCGGCAAGTTGTATTCGATTCACCCATCTTCGACGAAACCATCCAATCCAAGCCACATTTTAAGCAATCCCTTCGTATTCAAAATTGAGCAACCTCTGGGAACGCTTAGCCAAAATTAGTAGCCATTCAGCCACGTTCATTCTGAAATTCTGTTTACTCGTTCCTAAATTTAAGAGTACCCGGCAAGACCGGTTCTCCATACGAACGTAGTTGCGCTCTCATTTTAAAACGACAAGCTAGTTTGCTCTGAAACTTTGTACTTCGAACATGTTAAGGTGTATCCAAGTCTGTAATTAGTTTATATAAGAATAAGAATAATTTATTTACCAAAAATAATTACAAGCAAATAACAATGTTAAACAGTGACTTCCACACTAGGCATAGCCTGTATCGTGGAAATCGAGTCACACACAAGAGATACAAGAACAATGCGGCTATTTACAATTCTGAAGGAAAAATTATAATAATAATAATTTTACAGTAATTCCAAAGATTTTATGAAACAAAAATAACTAAATTAAAACGAGTGATGAATCTAGTTTCATGCAGCGTATTTTTGTGTGAGTGTAGTGTGAGAAAGGAGTGTGAAGGGTGCGAAAGGTCTCATTACCTCAAAGCTACATCAGCTTGTTCGTAAGTACACGATAGCAATATATATAGCTTCAGATACCATAGTACAAACAGCGAATTTAAGTTTTCATACAAAACTTGTTTTTGCTGTATTTCGTGTGTTTTATTAACTGGAGCCATATAAATGAATTACAGACGTAGATGTAGTACCTAATGTCATTGTATATGCAAAGTTTTGTTGCCGGGGACTCTTAAGCAACCGTGCCCAGCTGCAGTGCGCCGCTGCTGCTCCATTTGGGAATTCCCCAATCATGTTCGACCCATGGATTTATCTTTAAAATCCCAAATTGAAAATAATCAATATTAGTCTCAGCCGGTAGTTATGGATCTAAGCTTTCGTATCGATAACGTACGTTTATCCTGCGGCGCGGCGTTCTCATACTACTTCCGATATCGCAAGTAAAATCGTTGAAGTCAATAGGCGACGAAAACGCCGGCTGGTTGGACTGAATCCACTTTTAATTCACACCTCCAAAAAAACAAAGGACCTGGGATTTCATAGCATCAGACGTCACCCTTTTCAACACTCTCATCGATTGTTCTTCCAGCAAAGATTGAGCTAGGCTGCTGGCAGTGTGCAGGATAAAATCTGGACACTGGTTGACTGACTACGCCTGTCCCACCAATACAACTACAAAACTTTATTGATAACGCCATAGTTACATGTCAAGTAAGTACTACAATAGTAAACATGATATGGTTGGTTTCATTTATTAATATATTATATTATTTCGTAATATTTATGTACAGAGTCAACTCCAAAAGCCATTTGGTTAGCCTACACTTACAAACTGCGGTAGAATTTGCATCTTTGATATCAGCGGGTAATCTATCCTAGACAGATGGGCCCATTATGTAAACGGATCTCGCAGATTTCGATAGTTTGTGGCGGGTGATAAGGTGGTAATGGAACTTGTTTTTGCAAAGGTCGTGAGTCGCATTTATGCCTTGTCGCTAAATAAGTGCGTATACGTGTACGTGAATAAAGCCACCTGATATATAAGTTCGCCGAAAATTGTCTGGATCCCTAGGTCTAGAAGCTTTAAGGACGAATAATGGCGCGCACCGATCGCGATACTATGCATTTGTATAGGTCGTAGATTAGGTTTAGTTTAGCGCAACGCGAGAGACTTTCATGATCCCTGGGCTATAAAATTATCATATAACGCTTTGGTGAGAAGCAAGTTGGAGGCCTGTGCCATTATATGGAGCCCTTTTCAGTCAAGTTACAGCTTACTTCTTGAAAAGGTACGAAAAACTTTTTTGAGATTCTTATATATAAAAAAAAACTATGGGTATTTCCCTTATTTATGTCCCACAAAGTTCCTTCTCGGAAGTCTGGGATTCCTTAGCTTGGAAGTCAGGCGTAATTTCAGTCTGCTTACTTTTGTATGCCGCATGCTACGGGGAAAGTCAGATTGCTTGCAGCTCGTGGAGCAATTAATTAGATTTTATGTTCCAGAAGTCCCTCGAATTGCTCTTAGACCCGAGTATGCGCGCCTTGCTGGCAGTACCTGCGGCTCGCACCGTTTCTAACAACTCGCCACACCTCCGTGCTCTGATGCTGCTTAAAGGTGCGTCCACACTTGTATCATTTGCTCGTATCCGATCACCGTGCCGTGGCATGACTGCGTATCGCGCTGCTCGGACGCTTACTGTCGGCGCGCCGATCATGCCGTACTCGTCCGATATAACTGTGTGATACGCATTGCAAAATGGATTTCGAGCGATCCGATCGGCGCAACGTCCAAAAGCGTGATCGTGACACGCGATCATGCCACGCGACGATGATCTGATACGGGCCAATGATACAAATGTGGACGCACTTTAATGCGCTTCTGGTGTTAACATCTGAGTGTGACCTGCCAGCGTGGCTATGGACGGGTGTGTGTACCGAGTGCCTGAAGTTTTGTGAGCTGATGGATGACCGGCTTTCTAGTGTCCCTATCTAATTGTTATTAGCTATACCTTAACTTTGTACTTTTATTTTTTCTTTTATGTTAGGTTTTAGTTTCACAGTATCTTAGATTTAAGTCTGTGATGGTGTATAGAAAAATATATATGAATAAATAAATAGGAACATACATGGACCCAAACGCACTTCGTATATCGCACTCGAACTTGGTGCCGACGTTTGCGAAGAACATGGTTGCCTCTCCTGTGAAGCCAATATGAACCGCCTTGAACACTACAGGTTTGTCTGCTCCTCGGTTATCGGCTGTCACTCTCACCATGCTTCTCCCAATGACAGCCTGAAAATCTGCTGCTTTCGTCATGGGCACTCATGGGACCTAATTTTTTAAAGTAATTTTGAATAATCTTTATTTTTTAATTGTATATTAATATTAACGTGTAGTGTTGTTTTTCTTTACCCATAAATATATTTTCCTTTTTAGGATTCCGGATCCAAAGGGTAAAACGGTATTACTAAGACTCCGTTGTCCGTCTGTCTTTCTGTCTGTCCATCTGTCCCCAGGCTGTATCACATGAACCGTGATAGCTAGACAGTTGAAATTTTCACAGAAGATGTATATCTGTTGCCGCTATAACAACAAATCATAAAAACAGTATAATTTTATGTCTGTCTGTCTATGTTAGTAACCAATATAAAATGATCGATCACCGCGTACATTTTGCTTAGGAGTGGGGCTCTGCTAACACGGGATTTTCATAGATACCTACTACCGTTTGTATCGTATATTTTGTACGGAACCGTCGGTGTGCGAGTCCGACTCCCACTTGACCGGTTTTTTATGTTTCATGTTATCTGTGAGCTGTAGACCTCGCGAGTCTTTCAACCCCCATATCTCCACCATTTTGAAACTTCACGCACGAGAATCGGTTGGGAAATAGGACTTATAGACGAGAACAGTCGGGCATCCAGGCAGACATACGAAAGCATTTTTCCCAGGCTGAAATGGTGACGCTGCGCTCGCTCGGTCAACAATAATTGTAAGTATAGGTATGTAATGTATATTGTATAAATTAACTTTGAATGTAACTAAATTTAAGAAACTAAATAACGCAGTTTCTTGTTTACCTTTTTGTGCATTTTTGAAGAAAAAAAATCATTTCATGGTCGGTTTTTAGTTAAGCGTGCCGTAAAAATATATCTTCCCACGCACCCAAAGACGGCAACGAGACATTGTTTTAGTACGGCACGGAAATCCGGTGCCTACCATCCGGCTCCATCCAAACCAGCCATTTAGATTTGCGACTATGAAGTCGCTTGACTATCTTATTCGAGATACTTTATCGCCACCCTAAAACACTTATCATTGGTAGGAATTCGCCTTCTGTGGTGTCGTCTTCATTAGTTCCCATTCACCATTTAATACTATCTGATCTTAAGTTTCTTGAAATATCGATATCGCTACCTACATAAATGTAGTTAATATTTGAGATGTTCCTTCTATTACTCTTGAATCTCGCCATCAGAACATTACCAAAATTATATGGTAGTTACTTACTTTACGAGTAGAAATGTCTTATTAGCGCTGGCATAAAAAATGGCGCGGAAAATGTTTTCGGTGCGTCTTTTAGGCGCCGTAAGGCATCTCAAAATAATCTCCGTCTAAACCCTTCATTTCTACAGAAACTGAACTAAAGTAAGTAATAGAGTTTCACCGTGATTATGTGAAAATTAGGTTCAAAGGCTGTTTGTTTCGTGTACATTGTTATGTCTCCCGGAATTGCCACTCTTGGAAAATAAATGTGTCCATTCAAACCTAAATCAAGAAAGAGAAACAATTGGGACAATGGAGAAAAAAAGGACAAATTGCTTGAGTACACCGGGTTATGGGGCGATTTGCGACAAATCGGAGGAAAATTTCTGCTGCGACTACGTCCGAATTGTGTTTGGATTTATACAGCGTGTAAATGTTACATAAGTGTTATATTTTTATTATTACAATCGGCTTCAATTATTAAAATCACGTGAAAAAATATTTCGTATAGATTTTACTGATATTAGTCATCTAATCCAAATTATACAGCACAATCGCTGCAATAAATCATGTTTATTTATTTTTAATAGACTCCCAAAAAATCAAGTGGAGCTCAATTCGGTTTCATGTTTTTTTTTAAATATATATTCGGTCCCTGAAAATCAATGTTAAACTACTATATAAAATAAAAATCACTCCAAATAAAAAAATCTTGTTAAATAGCAGAACATCACTATTTGAAAGATTTTAGATTTTCAGTGAGCGATTTTTAAGCTCTGCACGTTTAGCACAACTGTGATACGCGACTCTTTGTCGCGCGAGAAAGACTGCCTGTCTTTTTCCTTTCAATGCAATGCGAGAAAGACGGGTCATGCTATGTTGTCGCGACAAGCGTAGTCGCGGAGAGTTGTGATAGATTGGCCGAGCTCTGTCCAAACCACGTTCAAACTTAACCGATTCAGAAAAATCCGTTTTTGTATAAAACAAGATGCATTCAATTTGGTCATGCCTATATCATTTTAGTGAAGATCTAATGATGGAATCCATAAGGAATAAGGGTTTTTTTTTATCTTTATTATTTAGAGGCATTCAATCCTTAAGGATTATGTCAGCCTCATTGTAACTTAACCTAGATTTCTTACAATATTATGGATTGTCAGCATACCGACTTAAATACTGTAATACAAACAAATATACTTTTTTAGCTTCTTTTGAGTCAGGTGCAGCCAAAATGCTTTGAAATACGCCTATATGTAATGGCTTGTGTCCTAAAAAATATAATTAAAGCGCCAGTTAGATTATCAGAAAATATTGGACACATATTTTTTCTTTTGTCAATCAAACACAAAATTATGAAGATATAATATAGCCCGTTAATGTTCCCCGTGACGTGCGACCATTTTTCGTACGGCGTGACGTCATGTGCCCAAACTTTGAGGCGCTTAATCTTTGTCTTTTTTTGATTGATTAACAAAATAAAAAATACGTGTCCAATAGTTTTTGATAATCTAACTTAGAATAATATTTTTTTTACCCAGGAACCTATTGAAGGAACTCTTCAAATATTGTAGGTGTACACATGGCGATTTTGGTATTTCAAGTAACAAATTAAGCATGTGCATTCAGAAACTGTAAATTAGCGAAGTTGGAACTGATGAAGAAGACCAAGAAGGTCACCGGAACTTGTTCGAAGAATAGCGACAGGTCGGTATCGGTACTATATTTTCATATCACAATCACAACTTAGCGAAGAATGTTTCGCTGTTTTATTATGCTAATACTCAACCAGTGGCCACATTGGCGGAACTATAAACTGTAAAAAACCTTTGGTGTGTCGAAAAAACCGCCACCCGAGCTATCGCTTAACGTAACGTCACTAACAATGCCACATCCCTTTTACGGCACTAAACTGTTGGCCACATCCTATATAATGTCATGTTTAACGCCTTTATTAACGCGTTACGACGCAGGTGGAGTAGTAGCATTTAATTATACCTTTAATTTTCGTGCAAACCAACAACCTAATCATTTCAGCAACTTTATTAGGAAATTGGAAACACACTCATGTTTATTATTACACTCTGTATGACTGGATTATACCATCCGATTCACGTTTTATCTATCGCGAATAAAAATTATCTAATACAATCCGTACCCGTTGTCTAAAGTTAATCCAATCCTGGGTAGTTCATCAAAACTTGAAGTAAAATCCTGGGAAGTTTGATCAAATTTCAAAATATCATGTCGATCTATACTGATACTTCGTAGATCGCCCCGGTAGGCGGGTCCCCGAATTTCAGCTACACGGTTAATTGTGTTTGCCGTCGCGCCCCGCCTGCCGACGACGTTTAATTTGTCTCCTAATGCAAGGCCAGAATTATTTCACCACTCCTACGAGTATACAAAGGGCCTTTTGTGTCGCACCGCGTTATCTGATTATTGGCTAGAAGTTTCTAATAAAGGACTAGAAGGCGCCCGCAACTTCGTCCTTCCTCTCTTTGGATTTTGCGTAACCGTAGTCGGGTAAAATAAATTTCCTTTTCTTACTCGTAATTTTACTTATGTGAAGATATTAAAAAAACTATTGTAAGGGACTATTTGGAGGTCACTGAAGCGAAAAATATAATTTTGGATTTTTTGTATGTTTCTTTGTATGTGTCGTTGCGGCTTCATCACGCAAAATCGGCTAAACAGATTGAATTAATTGGTACACAGGTAACTGTGTACCAATTAATTCAATCTGTTTAGCCGATTATTGATACACAGGTAACTGATACATGATATTATTGGTACACAGGTAACTGGGTATCCACAGATGGTTATAGAATACTTATTGCCCGGCTTCGCGTAAGAAAAAAATAGGGGTAACGGCTTTTTCACTTCCGCGAACGAAGTTGGGGGCATCCAGCTATACCCGTGTACCAAAAAATTGTTAAAATCTGTTTAGCGCATTACAAACACAAAACCGGCTTTTTGGAGTTTGGATATATTTTTTAATTGTTAAGATCTTTGCATTTTAAGAAATAGTTTCTTATACTAGCCCCCAACCAAAGTGAGGACTGCGACCATAAAACCCTTGAGCTCGCGTTATCAGTTTCCCATTGTTTGTCACGGAGCGAGCCGAGACCTATAGTGCAGGTAGTAAACCCACATTGAGGAATGTCGATATTAGGGATAAGTTGAGTGAGTGAATACATTTTATGTGCATGAATTCAATATTATATATTATATAATAATAATGACAATGGCATTACGCTATAACATAATATTTTTAATGATTTTGACAACATAGGCTAAAAAAATGTACATATGACAAATCAATAATTTATACAATTTCTTAATTTAAGTACTTACACTACTAACTTATAAAAAACAATATATAACTAATTAAATATCTTCGTTGTCACTGTCGTCATCACGGAGATTTATTATAAATGGTCGGGAATCTACTAAGCATGCCTTAACTAAGTCGTCAGTCTGGAGCTCTTCAGCATTAAAATTACATCGACGTTTAAAACATTTCGTAATCGTCACATTCCCATCACTACGACCGCCGAGTTTTATTGCACCTCATCCGAATTTTATGGTCCTCACTTTGGTTGGGGGCTAGTATAGTGAAGAAATTCACTTTAAAGATCACGAAGGTCGTGATGATAAAATATCAAGATTTTCGTAAAAAAACAATAATTCCTATATACTTATTAATTTCAGGAATCTGCAGGCAAAATTATAACATAACTTTCCTGTTCGCTTAATAATATCATAGGAATTTTAATCGGATTATATATATGTTTAAAAAATGTAGGGTTCGCGAAGAAAAAGGTACAGAGTACACTCAGCGTAAAATAGTCTGTAGCATCCAAAGTGCCAAAAATATCGCAACACATCTTTATTCTTATGGGCATTAAGTTATGTGACGATATATTTGGCACTTTGGATGGTACAGACTATTCGAGGCTGATTGTACGCCGACGCCGGGTTGAAATGAATTTCGAGAATTATATTTTATTCGAATGGCCTGAATATATACGTGTTTTGTATTTTGTTATAAGCATAATAGGTTTGTCACGCAGATGACATCCCTGTATTCTGTATGCCGGCGATTTTTTTTTACGTTATAGGGGGCAAACGGGCAGATGGATCGCCTGATGGTAAGCGATCTCCGTCCTCCATAGACATCTGCAACACCAGAGGAGTCACAAGTGCGTTGTCGAGCTTTGCACGTTGAATATGTTTTTTCCTTTATATATACAGAGTGAAAAGGCACGACGATGCTTTCCGCAAAAGGGGGATTGTTTAGATTTAGTACTGTATTTCCTCTAAAGACACTAGGCTCATATTTGTAAGCGTTTAGAAGTTACAGGCAGTTAACTTTTAATGCAAAATACTGCAAGTGACAACCCTCAGGTTCAGTAACATTTAACAATAACACAAGCGTCAGTGACAACATTGCTACCCATAATATTTCCCAGTCAATATTACAATTGTGTGTGTACACTTACTTTACTTAGGTAGATAGTACGTAGTAATAGTAGGGTTGTCACTACGAACGTTAATTTATTTTAATATTTTTACTAATTGTTCGTAACACAAAATTAAACTCTACGAATCGAGTCTCCATCACTTAAACTATCCCCCTTTTGCGGAAAGAATTGTCCTGCCGTTCCACCATGTATATAAAGACGTATATATATATATACAGAAAATTAAAAATTACCGTGAACTTAGCTTGCTGGCAAACGCTCCTGCCGCAAAGCAATTTTCTCGCAGACCGTTGAAAGTTTCTGGTCATAATGCAGTACACTATGGGGTTGATCGCGGAGTTCGCGTGACCTGCAACAAACAAAATGGTTAAGATAGTATGTGACATGATTATAAGTTCTAAGAAGATAACGCTATTATAAATTTCAGGACCTACCAACCCTCGGCCCGAGTTAGACGTATCTTCTAATACAATGTCAATAGTCTGCCTGAGCGTAATTAATTACCTTTGCCATTTCATTACTAATTTAATTACATTCAATTCAATTACTAGTTAATAATTCTAATTGAATTAAATATAATTGCAAGTATAAAGTAATTTGCAATTGAGACATCATGCCAGAGTGTTGGGCAAAAAGTTACAAATGAATGTATTATCCTACTAATATGATTAACATTATTTACACTACTTACAATCTGAATAGAAAAATACCGGCCAAGAGCATGTTGAACTATGCTCAGTGTAGGGTTCTGCAGCCGTTCATACAAAATAATGCATTACAGATGAACAAAATACCATGTGAAAAAGTGTACTAGCAAAAGAGCGTAACTCCACGGCACTTACGTCCTTTAGCTAAGAAGCGCAGTTTTTTGGCAATAAGTAAAAACAGCTCGATTTTATTAATTATAGTTTGCATTGAAAGTACTTATAAGAACTGAACTTTTCCATAATTTTTTGACCCGTGGTTGAAAAGTTAGAGGGGGGGAGCATTTTTTGGATTTCCGGAGCGAATATTTACAAAACCGCTTAATTATCAATAAATAATGTTTGGCGACCCCTATTATTTTTAAAATATCTATTCAACACACTAAAGATGGAACGAAAAAACGCTCCCACTTTAGTTCTACGAGAGGTACAAACAGCAACACAATTAAGTGACCATTCGTAGGCCTTATGTCAATGTCTATAAGGTATACCAATGGGCAGTTAGACTTATATATTTTTTATTTTTTAGTTATTATTTTACCGTTTTCTCGGCGTGATACATACACATAATTGTGAATTGTTTTTGGGTTATGTAACCTTAGTAGTTTGAATGTTACGGAGGCTTGAACATAAAAACAGAACGATAATATGTCAATCCTGAATATGGGTTTATTTTCTGTATTTATAACACGACACGCAGATTTTTCATTAAAGTTGTATTTATCAATGTATTCTCATGCTAAAAAAGACAGAAATAATGCTATGGATCCCTTTAGTTAGTTATTATGACAAAAAGTTAATAAAAAATGAATTGAGCAGTACAGCATAAAAAAATACAAATGACAAGTGTATTTTAATATATAACATAAGATTACTTAAAAAACACACTTATCAAGCATAAAAAGTATTAATATCAAATTCTAAGTACTTGTTTATGCATTATAAAGTTTAGTGATTTTCTATAGGGAGCGTCCCACTTTGTCGATTTACAAAACTTTAGTGCTCGTTCAGTGAAATGTATGTGTTTGGTATATTTATCCCATTTTATGTATGAGATAAAGGTTTGTTATTGTTAATCTAATAGCCATTGATACTAATGTCGTTTGATTGATCTTTTTTTACGGAATTTGAACGGAATTTATTTCCGACTCGAGTTTAGTGTTCCACTTTGACGGTTTGTTGGTCCATACGCTAAAAAATTACTACAAGTATAAAATCAGCTTTTAAAACATAGGTGTAATGTTTTTCGAGTTAGTATTTATATAAATGTTATTTTATATCTATCGGTAATAGGCTTTGTTATCGATAATTCCGCCGAACCAAAAACAGTATAATTAAAAACCAAAAATTGTATCCGTATTGAACCTAAAGGACGTAGCAAACGAATCGAACGCAACGCATCTTTTAAGTCGCCGCCGCGTCAGCGACATCAAAGGCACTGCCGCCGCTAAGTACTTTGTGTAAAGCCAATGTGGGTAGGTGCCTACGTCGGCTATACGCGCAGCGCAAGCGGCGACGGCCGTGCCAGTGCGAGGTGAGCTACCGCTGAGGTTGGTTATGATATTAGTTGCGGAGTGGCTTCTGTTGTATAGTGCCAAGAACTGTGATGCACCATGAAGTGAGGATTCGAATACAATTTTATTTTAATTAGTACAATATTTTAAATTACTTAGGTACTTTATTACGTGGTATTCATAATTAAGCGGAGTGATGTGACGTTTCGTAGATGGTTTTTAACGTTATAAATATAATAGCTACTAATTAGATATAGTTTCAGTCACAACATGTCTATAATTATTATAGGAACTATGGGCAGAGTCTGATGGAAGTATCCAGCTAACAACATAGTGACAGTGACTCCACCCATCATACCATCGTATCCCTCTAATGTCATTCAAAGTTCTATTCAGCGCTTCAGAACATCCTTTATGCGCCATTGTACTTTCGTCTCAGACTGTTACCCCTTATTTCACACCTTTAAGGGATGAATTTCCTAAAATGCTGAAATTAATTTTCTTTTGTTTTAAATGAAGTCTATTTAAGAAATATTAAAACATTTACTCAATTAAAAACAGGTTTTCCGTACAAACTTTCAACTCCAATTTAACCCCGTTAGGGGATGAATTTCCAAAAATGCTGAAACACGTTTTCTTAGTTTTAAATGAAGAGTCTATACGCGAATTATTATAACAGTTACTCAAATAATTACAGGTTTTTCATACCAAATTTTAACCCCAATTTAACCCGGGTAGGGGATGAATTTCCAAAAATGCTGGAATGTTTTTCTTATTTTTTAATGAAGAGTATACGCGAAATGTTATAACAGTTACTCTATTAATTACAGGTTTTCAAAAGATACCTTCAACCCAAATTCAACCCCGTTAGAAGATGGATTTTGAAAAATGCTTAAATTAGTTTTCTTAATTTTAAATTAAGAGTCTATACGCGAAATATTATAACAGTTAATCAATTGATTACAGGTTTTCCATACATACTTTCAACCCCAATTTAACCCCATTATGAGTTTAATTTACAATGTTTTTCACTGTATATTAGGAGCCTTTATCAATGTTTTTCACTGTATATTAGGAGCTTGCGACCGATGTTTTATGCGTCTAACTTTAAAAACGACATGTTTCCTATACAAACTTTCAACTCTTTTTTATCCCCCTTAGGGGTGATTTTTTAAAGCAACGTTTAATCATTTGTTTTGTTTTTTAGTAAGAAACTTTTATACAAAGATTCAAAACTATAACTTTCCAAATGAACGATTTCCATACAAACGTTCAACCCCTATTTCACACCCTTAAGGGTTGAATTTCGAAAAATCCTTTCTTAGTACACGTCCACGTACTATAAAGAATATACGTTCCAAATTTCATGCTTATTTTAGCTTAGGCTGTGCGTTGTCTGTCAATAGGTCAGTATCAGTAACGCAAGAGTTTTTTATGTATAGATGATTTTGACTAGGTACCTAATTTAAAATCCATAAAGTATGGCAAATAATTTAATATCAACCCCTCCATAACTTCAAAGTACAAGTGTGTTTTTTGCCGTCCCAAGCTTTAACCAACGTTTTCTCAAGTCCCATTTTCACTTTTGCAAGTTTGAAGAATTAAAAAAAAATAACTATAGCACTTAGAGACATAATTTTTTCACTGAAAGATAGCTTATGCTTTGTTATATTACACACTACTCATAACTTCATAACTTCAAAGTACAAGTGTGTTTTTTGCGGTCCCAAACTTTAACCAACGATTTCTCAATTGTCGCTTTTTTACTTTAACAAGTATGAAGAATTAAAAAAATATATATATAGCACTTAGTGACATATTTTTTTCTCCAAAAGATAGCTTATGCTTTGTTATATTACAAACTACTCATAACTCCATATCGACAAAGTAGAATTTTTTCCCTATAACAGGCACAAATATCATATCGACGATTCTTTTAGTTATTCGACAAAGTGGGACGCTGGACACAGAACGAAGACTGGTACGAATCAACGCAACAGCAAGTCCAGAGCGGAGACAAACAAGACGGGGAATATTGCATAAAGAAAGGAAAGTTATATAAAAAAATAACAAGTCCATCATATAGAACCCAAATCGAACCAGGTACAGAATGGAAACTGTGCGTACCGCACGCGGAAGGAGAGGAAATATTACGGCAAAACCATGATACCCCGACCGCCGGCCACTTAGGAACCGCCAAGACATTGCAAAAAATAGCCCAGCGTTATTACTGGCCGGGTATGTACCGAACAGTAGCAAAGTACGTCGCTAAGTGCAACTTATGCCAGATAATCGTGTTCCACGACAAATTCACTAAATGGTCAGAAATAAGGGCATTACGTACCGCAACGGTAAACTCCGTAACAAGAGCGTTCGAAGAATATGTGGCGTTGCGCCACGGCGCACCACAAGTACTTGTGAGTGATAACGGGAGACACTCCGTGAGTAAACTATTTACCAATACATTAAAATCCTACGGAACCGTACACCGCTTAACGGCACCATATGCTCCCCATTGCAACCCAACGGAAAGGGTCAATAGAACCCTAGAAACAATGATATCAACGTTTATTACCGAAAATCACAAAAAATGAGACCAATATTTAGCCAAGTTCAATTTTGCGCTAAATACATCCATACAGGAAACAACCAAATATACGCCGGCATTTTTACTATACGGAAGAGAGTTACAGCAGCCAGGAGATAAGAATAAATTCCCAACTCCTCAATTGAAGGAATTAAAAAGATTGGATAATTTATATGATATAGTAAGAAATCACCAAAAAAAAGCGTCCGAATTACAGAAATCGTATTACGACCAGCGCAGAAGAAAGTGGATCCCGAAGATCGGCGACGAAGTACTACGAATAAACCATGTCTTATCAGATGCAAACAAGAATTTCTGCGCGAAGCTGTCACCTAAATATAAAGGCCCATATAAGGTGATACGGCAGAAATCACCAGTTATATATGAGTTGCAAGAAGTAAACAACCCAAAACAGACCATAACTGCACATATTCAAGACTTAAAATCCTATGCACAATAATATACTTCCAGTACCTCGCCAAGGCACATCGGAGATGCGAAAACAACAAAATGCATGAATAGATACGTAGGCCATGCAAATTTATATAAAAAAAAAATTAAGTATAGATAAACACTGAGTGAGGACTAATATTTTGTATTCAATAAGTTAATCCTTAGACCGACCATTAAATAATGAATATAATTAATACTTAGTCCAGGCATTACAGCCTTATAAATATATTTTTCTCATTGACAGAAATACCTAAGTTAAATATAATTAATCAAGATTTCGCTCGTTATAACGGTGCTCCAGCACCGACCGGCTGGACCTGGAGTCCAGAGATCACCCTCCTTCCACATGAATTTCAGAACCGAGTTAACATGTGATTTTTACAGGAAAAAATCTCCATACCGGGGAGGAGAGTATAACGACCAAACCAGACGGGCGCGCCGATGAAGCGAGTGACGTCACGGCGTCGTGTGTGGGCCGAGCCGCGCCCGCCTCAGCCCGCGCGACCGTATATAAGCCGCGAGCCCGCTCTACCTGCAGGCCCCGCAGGCTCGGCGGGTTAGCCCCGCCCCCCGCAAATTAAAGACTTACAGATGGAGCCAAAAAGGCTATCTGGCACATCAACAGGAAAAAAAAAAAAAAAAACCTGCAGGCAGTGTCTGCTCGCCCTCCGAACGAGCGGGTCGTTATAGCGGTCCACTTGTGAGTTCGTGTAGACATTGCTATCCCCCTTGCGAGGCGGTGCGGTTAACCGCGTCAGCTCAAAGGGAGTCCTAGTCCTCCAGTCTTCCTCCCCTTCCTATCAGGAGGTGCGGTTACCCGCGTCAGCCAGAAGGAAGTTTCCGACCAGTACTAGGCGGTGTGGTTCTCCCGCGTCAGCCAAGGTCCTGGTATCCTGAATTTCCTCTCAGGCGGTGCGGTTAACCGCGTCAGCCAGAAGGAAGGTTTCGTGCGGTCCCGAGGCAGTGTGGTTATCCGCGTTGGCCCTCGACCAAACGCTCCCGTATCCCGGCGTGGCAGTGTGGTTCCGTTCCGCGTTCGCCACGGGATTCTTGATCCTTAGCATAAGTACCTAACCCCGTATCTCTTACGTTAAACGGCCGCTAGGGCCATAACCTTTGCCGGAGGACTCCTGTCCCCGCTAACTAGTATAAGCGATAACCCGTAGCCAGGACATCCGCGTCCTTAACACTAGACCTAAGTTCTTTATTTACGGTCCGACCGACTGTGTTTTCACTCATAACCGCCGTCCCCGTAGTTTTCCCTCCTTGAGCTAGTCAGGAAACCCTTCAGGTCCCGTCCGGATCAAGGGATATGTGGTAGCAGTCGCCACGCTACATCACACCCTTCTATTTTCTAAACGTTACGTTCAAAACATATGAAAAAAATTACAAAGTAAAGCTTAATAAATAATTTCAACAAAAATTGATTTCATTATGATCGGATATACCGTTTTTGAGTTATTGCCAAAAAACTACGCTTCCCAGCAAAAGAACGGCTGCGGAACCCAACACTGACCATGGTCCCACATGCTCTTGGCCGGTTTTTTTCTATTTGTTAACACGGGATCATGGTTTTTGCGTCCTTGACGATGTTCATCTTGAGTGGATGTTCATCCCAAATTAAACTCCTTCGATCAGCGTGCCACTGTGAAATACCACTAATTCAGCGTGTATATTTTTATATAAAAAAGTCAAACATAAATCGTTTTCTCAATTTTTGCGTTATAATTCCGACCGCTCCACTGTGATCGCGTTCATACGACATATCTCTGAAAATCCACAACATTCAAACTATAATTTGTTATTGCCCAAGTACTTAGTAATAGCCAGCCTACCAAAAACTATAAATAGTTTTGAAGTAATTGGAGACCATCATTATTTTTTGACCCTCGGAAGTGAAAACACTTACACCACGTGATTAACCTTATCAGTGAGTCATTAAAGTGAATGTTGTTTGTTGACGAATTTCTACAAAATTTTTGGTTTTATCTTTGTGACTCATTATGGAAATTAATGATAAAGGTATGTTTTCTAATTTTTATTATTATTTACAGTCATTCTCTTCATAATTTTGTATCTATATACCTGCTACGAATCACTTAATTTTACACAAAAACATTACTCACCTGTGTTTTCAAATTGAGATTCAACGTAGTTCAGATCCTTTCATAGAAATAATATTATATTTGAAATAAACCTTGAATAATGTAGTATCTGACTCATTTCAGACCTACTGCCCGATTTTGCCCGTTCTCTGATAATATGGCCTCTACGCTTTTCGTAGAGGGAGCTACGAAAAATATCGAATTCTCATAACATTTGTTTGTTTTCTTTCAGGTTCTTTTTTGCAGGTGCAGTTTACAAGAATGCATATATTTGAATTATGGAGTAATTTTAAAGGATCAAACAAGAAAAAAACTCAACAAGTATTAGACGAATTTTTTAAAAATGTGCCGGAAAATAAAAGTTTTAATACTGAGACATTAATTAATCGTATTACATACTTAACCACAACGCTGATCGCTTTCTGGAAAAAATCAAACAGGACTCGAGAGAATTTAATTAGAATCAACGCAAAATGGCTGGCTTTCCTTGAAACAATTGAACTAGTGCAGATTTCGGAGGCGTTGCCCGAACGAGAAAATTGTACTTCGAACATCGGCCGCCTACTAATGGATTATGGTACTTGCAGTAAGCGACAACAACAAAGACGATTGGCGAAGCTCTCAAAAATTGATGAATCAGCTGTCAGCGCGTTAATGGGTACTTCATCAGTACCAGGTAGTGATAGATGTGAAGTGGATCCGAATCTAAACACGATGAAGTTCATTAACAGCAAACCAAACCCAGCTTTACCTTCATATAGAAAGATTTTAGAGGCCAAAAAACAGTGCTACCCTGATAAAATATCTATAAAAGAATCCTGTGCGGTGATTTACAAAGTTTATTGAACCATACAGCAAATAGACTACTCGAGTCACAAAATTCAGTAATGTCAAGTGTTGACCCTGAGTCATTAGGCGAGGGTAAGTACGTTGATTGGAAAGTGGGGTTTTGATGGAAATACAGGTCACAGTGAATATAAACAGTGCTTTACGACTGACCCAACTTTAGAAGATGGAAGCTTATTTGTGACATCATATGTTCCATTACGTCTTGTTTCTATAGTGGCCACAACAGGAGAAGAAACCCTTTTATGGAAGAATCCTCGCCCCTCATCAACCAGATACTGCCGCCCTATCCGCTTCCAATTCGTAAAAGAGACTAAAGAGTTGTCAAAAAGTGAAGAAACTTATTTTAAGAACAAAATAGATAAGCTACTGTCTACGATGTGTGTGTTGCCTTGTGGCGAAGAACTTGCAGTTCATCATCAACTTCAACTGACTATGGTGGACGACAAGATAGGTAATGCGTTAAGTGATACGGCATCTGCTACCAGGTGTTATATGTGCAAAGCTACACCCAAGGACACGAATCAGATTGACATGTGTCTGGACAGACGTTGACACAACTACGTTAGAGTTTGGGTTATCACTTCTGCATGCTCGTATAAGATTTTTTGAATATTTGCTTCATGTGTCGTATCGGCTCGAGGTGAAAAAGTGGCAAGTTCGGACGACTGAAGAAAAGGAAAAATTAGCAGAAAGAAAAAAGACCATCCAAAGTGAATTTAAAAAAAAATTAGGGTTGGTAGTTGACAAACCACGCAGTGGAGGAAGTGGCAATTCAAATGACGGGAACACAGCAAGAAAGTTTTTTGACAAATCTGATGTTGCAGCTGAAATTACCGGAAGATCTTATTGATAGGTTTGCTACAATTCTCAACTGTATTAATTCTGGGTATAAAATTAAGGTTGATAGATTTAAGGAATTTTGTTTAGACACGTTTCGGCAGCTTGTTCAGGAATTTCCATGGTACAATTTGCCAGCTTCCATACATAAAGTGCTTATTCACGGTGCTGAAGTGATAGACAACATGTTGGTTTCCATAGGAGAGCTCTCAGAAGAAGCTGCCCAGTCGACAAATAAAAATATAAAGGCATTCGGGCTTAGAAATACTAGAAAAATGTCACGCGAGCTGACCAACCAGGATCTTTTGAATCGCCTTTTATTAAATTCAGATCCATTGATCTCAAGCTGTTTTGTCTCAATCTGTAATTAGTCTATTAGATGTATACAGTAGATTAGGTTATAATTTTATGATCAATGTTAGTTTTAATAAGTTTTAGGATACCTGTACATATGTAAAAGATTTTATTCTTTATAATGACTTAAGTATAGTAAGTACCTGCTCGTAACAAGCAGATATTTGTATAGAAATATGACTTTATTGTTATTGATAAAATAATTTATTTGGGTAAATTTATGCATGTTTGATTAAATAGTGTTACTTATTAATTATAAGCATAATAAAGAAACCATTGAAATGAAGTAATTTCGACATAAATTTAATTATTTATTTATTTTTTTATTGCACTAAAAATATTTTTTTTTATTATTTCTTATCTTTTATTTAATAAATCTTTTAATAACAAACACGAAAATATTTTTGGTTATTCAATATCCTTAATACTTTTGGAGATATCGACTTTTGTCACTGTCTCCATAGAAGAAAAACCACAGTGCGCTCATGAAAAAACAGTTGCAACTTTCTAACAGATACGTATCTTTAATTTAATTTAATTTTTACCTACGAACGGTACGAAGATGGTAGGCGTTTGGGGTGAGAGGAAACTTGCACTAATGAATCCTTATTCGCCTGACTCAAATAAGTATTCAGTTATCATTATTTTTTGATCATCCCTCGTACGATTCCTTGGAGATCGCTACCGGCCTGTACTTGAATGTCGATAATGGAAATGGTTCCGCCACGAACAAGCGAGACTAAATTGTGTTTGAAGAACATTGTATCCATATTTATATAACAACATTAGAATCTATATGCACAGAGCGAAATCGTTTCAATGTTTTTTTTTAAGTTGGATTCTTTTTCCCTAAACTAGTAACGATACGTTTACTTATAAGAGTTGGTTAGTTTGGGAGATGCGTACAGGAGTCGGGATAGGCTTACCTAGAAGTAAAGCGTAAGGCAGGACCATGCTCAAGTCCTTGGCGTTGACGGCATACATGTCCAGCAGCAGCTGCATGATGTTGTAAGGCATCCAGCACAGCGCGAACAGGACAGCTAGAAGCAGCAGTATCCACGCTACTCGTTTCCTCTCCTTCATTAACCTTAAACCCTACCAAACAATAACACATTTTTTTTACTTTTTGTTTTACAAATATCATGATAAAAATCACAATATTTGCAATTTATTAGTTTCGATGATACTGGACTTGAACCAGCGCCTTGAGCCAGACCGCCAACGGCTAAAGAGTCGGATGCAGCATACAGAGATCCATAAGCAAGAACAAGTGACAAAATTCGTCGACTACTGGTATGGACGATTAGCTCAGTTGGTTAGAGCGTGCTGCTCGGTCTGGCTCAAGGCACTGGTTCAAGTCCAGTACCTATCGTCGAAATTTTTTTTCGTTTGTTTCTGATCTTTGTGTATAACACATTTTTTTATTTATTACTGGCTTCTGCCCGCGACTTCGTCCGCCTTAAATTCGTTTATCGGGGATAAGGGTATTTTTCCGGGATATGTCCTTCCCCGGGACTCTAACTATCTCCATACCAAATTTCATCCAAATCTGTTCAGCGGTTTAAGCGTGAAGAGGTAATAGACAGACAGACAGACAGACATACACACTTTCGTATTTATATTATTAGTATGGATTTTATCCGACAGACTGTTGGAGATATGATTTTTACAAAGAAAACCACCTTGGCTAGTTCTTAAATTCCGTCCAGCGGACTCCAGCGATTTCATCCAGTGTCCATTTTGAGGAGTGCGTACCCAAGCTGCGTTCTGCAGGCCTATGGTAATCGCCTTTATCACGCAATTAGGGATGTTAAAACATCCGTCACTCTTGCACTTAAATACTTTTCAGAAACTGACAGCTGCTTTGTCATTTGTCTGTCACACTATAAACGCAGCCATCATGAGCCCACTGGACGTCATTCATGAAGAGAAAAGAGTGTATGCAAAAGTTACACTAGTTATCTAACTTTTACCGCCACACCGCAACTCCCTAATCCCTAAGGCACTTGTCCCACCGCCGGCGAGTAAGCGATGAGCTATCAGCGATTTTCTCGCCCAAGAAACGAACAAAAGATAATCGCTCCCGTGTAAATAAAAGAGAAAGATATATTTATAGTTCATCGCTGGCTGTTCACACTGCCGGCGATCTATCTCTCTCTTTTATTTACATGGGAACGATTATCTTTTGTTCGTTTCTTGGGCGAAAAAATCGCCGATAGCTCATCACTTATCGCTGGCAGTGGGACAAGTGCCTCATGCCTCTTACTTTCACCATCGATGGAAACTTGGACATCTTATTTTAATATTTGCTGAACTTAACCCAACATGTTGGCACTGAGAGACGACAGGTAAATGAATGATGTGTATGGTGCTACCATACACATCATTCATTTACCTAAAGTACATCAGGATTAAATGGTAGGTATATCCGAACCTATTTATAGAATTATCACAAACGGAATTAACCCTCGGGATATTTTCAGTAATTGGAATACGGTTCATCCGATCGCCCGCAGCTTATATAAAATGAAGCCTATTTTAGGGAGCGGCGCACTTAATTTTGTAATAAAATTTACACAGCTAACTTTGATCATATTGGTTCCATTTTCGAACGCCGTTTTTTATTTATACCAAATCGCCGATTTGCGTTTGTTCCATTTTAATTTGACGAATAAAATCTACTCTCTCGGACAAAAATAGAGGCATATCCAGTGAACCATGTCGGTATCATGTTTTTTTTACAAAATTATTTAAAGTAAAGCTATTTTGACATTATATTTTCAGTATAAATTTATTTGATAAACCTGTGGTCTGAGACTACAATAGTTCAATATGTATATGAAGACCTAGCTCTTACTTTCTTCTTGCTTAGGCCAATATGAATATGGGCGTCTAGCTTATGGCATGTTGTGTTACTGACACTGACCTGCTGCATACTGATATTTCCTTCGTCAATGTCGAAAGGTGGCTTCACGGAACACAGCGTTCTACCCATGAACGCGTAAGACAAAATTGTTATGGAACCTGTGAACAAAGGAAATAATAGGTATTATAATATCCTGCCCTTCATTGAGGCAGGGACCGTCACTGGTATTCATTTCGCTTGAAATATCTTACAAAATATCAGATTTTAAGGCAAATCAGTAGGGGAAAATTGGGATCCTTTGTACACGGAGTACGTTCATACAATAGTTATTATCATTAATAGATAAACTAAGTAGAGTACCTACGGCTACGGACACATCTATGTATGCATTTTTTCCTTAGATATCATTTTACGAAATAAAAGTACGAATATGTCCGTATTCTACTTCCCTATTTGTCTATTAATGACTATTGTACAGTCAAATTAAAGGTTTGTCACTTTTGAACCTTAATACCATTGCATAGAGTCAAAAAGAGACAAACCTTTAAATTCCCTGACCGTACGAACGTGTCCCGTGTATGTCCGAAAAGTCCCAATTCCCATTTAGGTTATTATAAAAATGTGTAGGTGTAGGTAGTAATAAGCATTAAATACCGGTTTGAAATAACTCCGGTGTTACATTAATTACTTTGAGCTCATCGCATTAAATTAACTATAAAGCTACCCCGCAACTTCGTTCGAGGAAGAGGAAAAAAGCATACCTACTCCTTTATTTTGCTTCAGCATAGTCAGGTAAAATATATCCTATTACCATTGTTGGGTGTTTTAATAACCCTGAAAATAATTGGTAAAAAATATCCAGCCGTTTTGTCGGGATAAGGAGACAAGAGTATTCTTTTCGGGTTTACTTTAGCCAAGAGGCTATTGGAGAGATCCAAGCATGTTATGAAAATAATGTTTGAGTGAAGTATGTATACTCGATAATACGTATTATGAACTGACTATGATTAAGAAGGGTGTATGGCAGCACTATTTCCTCTCTGCTTTTTAAAACTAAATAAATGTTTTTCTTTTACATAGGATATATGTAGTGTAGGGTAGTAGGTATGAAGTAGGGGTACTCGTTGTCTGGGTTTCGTGACCCCGTCCCCGGGTCCCCGTTTCGTGTCACATGGCAATAGTTTTCTGGCCCGCTTGGTACGTGTAATTAGGCTTCTTGAAATTAAGACCCGTCTATACGAGTACACGTATATAAGTACATGCAAAAATAGGAATCCGATTCAATCGCGACGCTTAGTGAAGATTCGATGCGTTGTCCCTAAGAGCTACGAATGAAAATGTATCGTGAGATTTGTGCATCTAATTTCAGTTTCTATGCTTTTGCATTGAAATAAATTTTCAAGAGTAAGACCATATTTTGACGACCGGTTTGGCTCAGCGGTAGTAACGTTGCCTACGAAGCTGGAGGTCCTGGGTTCAAATCCCGGTAAGGGCAAATATTTGTGAGATGAGCATAAATATTTATTCCTAAGTCTTGGATGTTTTCTATGTATATAGTAAATAATATCTATTAAATATATCGTCGTCTAGTACCCATAACACAAGCCTTATTGAGCTTACCATGGGACTAGTTCGCCGCGATTTGTGTAAAATTGTCCTGTGATATTTATTATTTATTTATTTTACATATTTTGCGGGTCATAAAAAAATGAACCAAACACTAAATATCTTTATCAATATGTAGATATTATTAACATAATTAATTCAAAATCAACCCAGTTGGTGTGCCTGTTTTTTTTACCCTCATAAAAATATATTTAGGTATTTATATTCGTGTAATGCACAGGCTAGTCGCTATTTTGTTTAAAATCACAATCGCTGGACAGAAAACAGAATAACTCTATTCATTACTTTTCTCAAACATGCAATGAAATGTCATCATTACGTCCGTTAAAACAGGCTTCAAAGTATCACATGTCGGGCGGAACAACTTGAGATAACTGTAAAGGAATTTTATACAAAATTGAAGGCCTAGGCCGAATTTGAATTCCTCTCTATGAAACGGACAGGCTATATATACTTTTGAAACCAAGGTGTAGAGTTAGTAAAATCAAGCCAATTGATGCCATACTTTTTAAGATAAGGTGTAAGGTCAGCAAAGTCAGAGCTTGAAGGCTTGGCTTTTCCTGGGATTTCATAAGTTTTTTACAGCGAAAGCGTTATGAGCTTTTGAGTCTTGGCTGCCAATTTTACATGAAATGTTTTTTGTGGGATGGATTGTTCCGGTTGAAGCAACTGTTCTTGTGGCTATAAAAGCCTATAGGAGCAGGAAACTTCTTCCCGCATAAGTTGCACGTGTACTGTCAGTTAAAAAAAGGGCACATCAGTAGTGATATGTTTTTTCTCTGATTTATGTTTTCCAGCCAGACTTGGTCATGTCTTTTCATCCCAACGATCTTTACGCCAATCAGGTCTCACTTTAGCACGCTGCTCCCAACTGCCAGCATTAATGCCAAAACATTATATATCATATTTGCACGAGTCTTTAAATTAAATCTTAGCATGTATTCATTAACAGATATTTTCATTAAAATTGTGAGTAAAAAAAGTTGTTTTATAATAAAAAATAGAAATTAAGTTACTTGTTACAATTTGGTAAGAACGGGTTTATTTTAAAACCATTTGGTTTTCGGAAATTTAGCAGGTAGGTATTTATTTCAAAAGATAAGTATTTTGTTCGGAAGCTTAGTATTTTTTTGGAAGTTTATGTTTTCAAGTAGAAGTGTAGTTTTTTATACGTTAAATTATGATGTGTACAAAATGATTTATTTCGTGTTTATTTTTCGGTAATTCATTTTAACGCATAGTTAGTATTACAATCAGCCGCAGATCGGTGGACGTTCATTTATTTTTCGAAACCTTTATTATTATCCCTTTATTATTAAGGATATTTAGCAGGAACTGCAGGTTTCCCTATCGCACCGAGAGCGATAATCGCGACAGCAACAACATTTTCAAATACCTATTTCTCAAATGTTTCTTTGCCTGCGCGTCCACTTATTAACGCATCAGAAGCGCCACAGCTGCACGGATGACTCTTAATTTTACCCTTAAATTCAGTAAATGAGCGTCTTAAAAGGACCATCCATTCGTTCATTTATTTTAAGAACAATTTTATCCTTGAGTAAAGAACGTATAGTCGAAAATAATGTATCATTGATTGCATCATAATATATGATCAAACGAACTTAACAAGTGAAGTTCGATCGATATTATATGAGTACGCTTCATTCGAAGATATAAAGACAACATGTAGTACTTTTGATGTACTGGCAACTTCGCACTTGTAATTTTAAAAAGAAACTAATTTCCGCTTCCTGTGGGTACCTGGCTGTACGTTGTGCGACCTCATTATTTTTTTTGTGCGCGGCAACGAACGCACGCTTCAGCACTTCCAGAAAACAAGTTTAAACACGTGTCGAACAATGTCCAAAAGGAGCGCTGAAGATAAAATTGGTCAAATTGGTCTGTATAATATACAGCTAAAATTGAAAAGTTACAAAAACGAAAGCGACGTCGTGTTATTGTGTACTCATCGTCGTCCGACTCTGAGGATAGCATGGGTAAGTCTACAAATATATCATACAAATAAAAGTGATAAGTGCTTAATTAATGTCGTTCCACTAATCGAATGTATAGCGTGTATAAGCTTTCCGGGGGGTTAACTGCTGGTTAACACGATGGTTAAGCATGCCGCTAAGAAAATCGCCTAGAGGTTGACTGCGGGTCAACACAAAGGTTTTAATACGAATTTGAATTAAAGGGCCTTTATCTCAAATGGAATCGTAAAAAAGTTGGTTTATAATTTTTCATGGCTACCTTTTTCGTTTTTGAGATAACAGAGCCCAAGACATTGAGGAACACTATGACACGACCCCGCCGACGACTGCCGACGCGCCCGTGGCGGCTGGCGCCCGCGCGCCGGCCGGCGCTCCCGCGGCGGCCGGCGCGCCCGCAACCTCGGTGCCTGTCAGCGCCACAGACGACACTGTTGCGCCCGAACCCGAACTCGATCCGGAGTTATTACAATCTTTGGGTGATCCATCCGATAACGCGCCCGATTACGGCCCGAACATACATGAAAAGTTAGCCCTACGATGGCTTCCTATTTTTAAAAAAGGTATGCCGAAAGAAGCAAAAGAACAACTTTTAAAGGATTACACCATTCTGTATATCGTCGCCAAGTGCCCATAGTACAAGCTTTGCTTAGTTTGGGACTAGGCCGATTTGTGTAAGATTGTCCCTGTGTTATTTATTTATTTATGAGAAAAATTGTATCTTTAAATTTGTATAATCGATATTAGTTACTAAGAACTGACTAAGATTAGAATGGCTTCTGAATTGTCACAGCTGCACCGAACAGCCTCAATTTATTTGAGATACAGTTAATGAGTGTCTCGAAAGGGACATTAATTCGTTTAATTATTATGAGAACAATTTTATCTTTAAGTGTGTATAATCTATAAATACGTATTAAGAATTGACTACGATTAAAATGGGTTCTGAAGCGTCACAGCTGCACGGAACAACCTTAATTTTCGCGCGGATTCAGTTAATGAGTGACTCGAAAGGAGCGTTTAGTCAAGACATTGAGGAACACTATGACACGACCCCGCCGACGACTGCCGACGCGCCCGTGGCGGCTGGCGCCCGCGCGCCGGCCGGCGCTCCCGCGGCGGCCGGCGCGCCCGCAACCTCGGTGCCTGTCAGCGCCACAGACGACACTGTTGCGCCCGAACCCGAACTCGATCCGGAGTTATTACAATCTTTGGGTGATCCATCCGATAACGCGCCCGATTACGGCCCGAACATACATGAAAAGTTAGCCCTACGATGGCTTCCTATTTTTAAAAAAGGTATGCCGAAAGAAGCAAAAGAACAACTTTTAAAGGATTACACCATTCCCGGTAATTGCACATTGCTAAAGGCGCCGACTTTGAATGCGGAAATATCTGCCACCGTTGCGGAGACGGTGAGATCCTGTGATAAGAAAATACAGGGCAAACAGGATCAGCTGGGTATAGGCATTACGGCCATCAATAGGGCTATGACTTTGTTACTGACGAGTGACGATAAGGTGCAGGCCGTCAAGATTTTATCTGACGGTTGCTGAATACTATCAGACCTTCACTTCGTCGAGACGCAAGTGAGAACAAAGCTCATCACACCTGGACTAGATAAGGCGTTCTTGTCTATTATACAGGATCAAGATAGGGATGAAACGCTCTTTGGAGGAAAATTATCGGAAAAAGTCAAAGCAACGAAGGCGATTAAAAAACAAGGCCTGCAAATTAAAAAGGATACCATGCTAAAGGTATCTACAGCAAACTCGTCGTCTTCGAGAGCTCGTCCTCGCCAGCAGGGAAACTGGTCGGCCCCTCCTCGCTTCCCGTCGTCGAGCAGAGGGAGGCACACCGCAGCCTACAGGACGCCGACGGTGCAGCATCCGTACCGCCGTAAACATGCTTGGCTATTGCCCTTTCATTTAAGCTATCAAGCACGACTGTAGCTATCGTATCTTTAAGACGACGAATTGGAAATTTTGGTGTCAGAGATCTTAACATTTCTCAGCCATTTCAAAACATATGAAAGTGATATTTCATAACATGGTTCTTGATTTCATTTACTTTATTTTGTTAGTTACAGAAACACGATTCTTTAACTTTTATAACAGAGAAAACAATATCAAAGAAACCTCTTTTAAAACAGAGATTCTCATTTTTCAGGCTAACTAGACCAATTTAAGCCTCAAAATTTTCTTAGTACATGAGTCTAACTACGCACTTTCGTTTGTTAGTTGGATTTTTTTAAATTATTTGTAGTTTTTAATTGAAACTAAAAAAGCCGTTTTGTCGTATACTACCTTATGGTATAAGCTAGCGCTGGCGCGTATTTGTATGCCATCAGACCCCCCTCAGTCTGCTGCGGACCAATCAGACAACGGGATGCGAACCATGTTTTTCAATTAATTGTTTAGCGATGCGTCGCCTTAAAAATAAGCCGCTTAAACCAACAAAAGAGCTAAAATGTTTCACTCTACTTGTGATACTTGTGACGAATCTAATTATGATTTTGTAATAAAACATTGGTTCTTAATACTAAGTTGGCGTTTACCTGACATTTGAAATGTTTTGAAACGGTGAAGTGCAGTGGACAAAACTGTCACATGCAATTTTAATAAACAAAGGTTCGCGGTGGTGTGAAACAAAAGGGACCGATAGCGGCGGGCGGCGTTGCTTTATTACAAAATCATAATTAGATTCGTCACAAGTATCACAAGTCGAGTGAAACATTTTAGCTCTCTAGTTGGTTTAAGTGGCTTATTTTTAAAGATGCGATAGCTACAGTCGTGCTTGATAGCTTAAATGAAAGGGCAATAGCCAAGCATGTTTCTTAAATAGTTTGAAGAACCAGGGCTATTTTAGTTTTTTTTACCGTCCTTAGAAAACAAGTTAAATCATTGTTTTTTCATGTCAATTTATTTTTAAATCGCTTTACTTTTTTTTTCTTTAGACAGATATTTCAAATAACTTTTATGATATACGATAGACATTGCACAATACAAAAAAAAATACAAAAAAATACTACCTACATTAAAAAAAAGTACTATTGTCGATGTAGTCTGAAATTTTGGAGTTTTCCCAGAAACATCTTGAAACTTAAATAAATAAAAAACTAATAACATTAACCTACGAAGCTGGCGGTCCCGAGCTCGAATCCCGGCCAGGGCAAGTGTTTGTGTAATGAGCACGAATGTTTCTTCCTGGGCCTTGGATGTTTGTATTGTATTTAAGTATTATGATTTATCTGTATATTATGTATATCGTCGCCAAGTGCCCATAGTACAAGCTTTGCTTAGTTTGGGACTAGGCCGATTTGTGTAAGATTGTCCCTGTGTTATTTATTTATTTATGAGAAAAATTGTATCTTTAAATTTGTATAATCGATATTAGTTACTAAGAACTGACTAAGATTAGAATGGCTTCTGAATTGTCACAGCTGCACCGAACAGCCTCAATTTATTTGAGATACAGTTAATGAGTGTCTCGAAAGGGACATTAATTCGTTTAATTATTATGAGAACAATTTTATCTTTAAGTGTGTATAATCTATAAATACGTATTAAGAATTGACTACGATTAAAATGGGTTCTGAAGCGTCACAGCTGCACGGAACAACCTTAATTTTCGCGCGGATTCAGTTAATGAGTGACTCGAAAGGAGCGTTTAGTCGTTGAGAAAACCTGACACATAAGCAATTTCCCTCCAAACTGCGTATAAAAGGGGTCCCAATTTGATTGTATAATCTTGGAGTTCAATTTAAGTTCAATAAACAAGGATACATTATTATAAATTAAAAACTTGAATACTTGTCCGAAAGCGCACAGCTCTGTCTTTTTGTAACACCTGGACACTTGTTTGATTTCCCTGCACGACGTGACAGCTACAATAAGTATGTTATCATTTATGGTTACTTAACTATATTTAACTAGGCCTCTGTCCAGCTGTGAGCCGGTACAGTACAGACTTAATGTAATTGTTGGACGTGGACTGTATGATTTATGACTTTTGAAGACTAATTAAAATAAAGCTAGGTATACTTTTTATTTCTTCATGATGTAAAAACTCTTCAGAAGCTTATTGATTTTATTGAAGAAACAGCAAAAAAATCCCTGACTGATTTATCAGGCGATCCGTCTGCTCGTTTGCCCCCTATAGCATAAAAAAACCCCACTGCACGACGCACTGTGCTTTCGATGTCAACGTAATTAACCCAATTGTTACTGAAACTTTTTAAAGTGTCAGATTGCTCTGATTTTTAAATATCGTGTCCTATAGTTAAGTTGTATCCCAGAAAAAATAGTAAAAAAAATACCAAGTGCTTGGAAAAACCGGAAAAAGAGTGGCGTTATAACGCCCGGTAGTAAGATCGGCTATATATGGAATCAAATAAAAAAAACGTTCTACATTGCTAAAATTTGTATTATGGGCATTAAATTAAACACTAGTACTCGTATGGTAGGCCATAAAACACGTTTTCGGATGTAAATGTAGACAACATTTACGACATATGAAATTGTTTTTTTTTTTTTACAAATAGTGCAATGACTTTGAGTGTCTTGATACTCAATAAAATTAGTGAGGCGGTCGTATCGAGAGGTTTCTCGATAATTACGAGGTATCCGACAGGGTCCTCGCTTTTCATTTCTTTTATACTTAGGTATCCAAGAGTACTCCTGCAACAACTCTGCAAAAACTTAGGAGGTTGTACCGTGGTTGTACCTATTCCCCGCCATCTCGTTTATACAACTGCCAGGCATTATGAGTAGCCATAACCAAAGTATCCAAACCCTGGCAAAATAATGAGAAATACCATTTTTTCCCCCGTATAGACGTTCGATATAAGCCAATGTTGTTTTGACCCGATCGATCCACTTCGCTCATGTTTTCATTGTATTTTTTTTTTATAATTGCAGGTTGATCGATAAGCACATAATTTTTCAGTTGTTGAGAAAACCGTTTAGCTTTACGAAGTGGCTCAATTGTTTCTACATTGCACACTTACGACGCTATTGTCATTCCATTTACAGACTTTTTGCTTAGGTTGGCTAGAAATTTTACATCGCCTGAATTTTCATCAGTTACTTCAGTATTAGGATTTTGGTGAAAAATGGTAATTTCATTGGGCAAATCGTCACCGGAATCTAAATAGTGTTATTTATCAATTATTTTGGTGAGGCTCAAAGCCTTTTTCATCAATGGTCTAGAAGCAAAAGAGTAATATTAAGTAGACGTAAATTTTACTACTGGGCGTTATAATGCCACAAGTTTTCAATTGTGAATATTTCTGCCAAATAACGTGATATTCGAAACTATTTTATATTACGATTATGATATAGTAAGAGTCCTTTGTGAAAAACTATAGTTAGGCTACACTACCAAACGAATTTAATTAAAAAACATACCTTTTCGAAGGCAAATTTAAAAAAAAAACACTTCGGTAATATTTTCTTCTGTTTCCGCGATTATTACTCATTGAAATAAAACAATTTAACGGATTATATCGCGTATATTATCTCATTTTAGTTCCCGACGTTTCGGAAGCTTTCCAGCTTTCCATGGTCACGGGAGGACTGAGAAAAGATGTATTTTCCTCTGTCAAAGTTACAATTTGTGCAAACTACCCATTTTTTGAAAAAACACAAATAAAGGTGTACATACATGCAAGATGGGCCTAAGCTGTAAAGACAGTTACACATGTGCCAGAAGGGCTTAATTATTTTATTTTAATAATTTACCAAGCAGCATTTTCAGTCATTCTTTTGTCCAAATTTTTCTTTTTTATGATTCTTTATTTTATATTACCCACCCGCGCTGTCCCCCCCGTCGCACCATGAGATGGTCTGCTGGGCTAGGCTACAGTGCCTATTTACCTTCGCAAGAGGACTGAATTAAGAATGGTTATAACCACCAAAAATAGTTATTGATTTTTATTGAATTAGGGTAGGATACAATAAAGGCATTTTTTTTCTGCAAATCAACCAAACATAACAATAAAAATACCTAAACAACTAGGTTACATTTTAAACTCTCATGGTAGCCGATTGTAAAAACGCGGGATCGCGACACATTTCGGCCAGAATTCGTCGTTTGTGCAGGCCGCGAGTTCTGTTGGAACCCTCACTACGAATGAATCAAAAATTCACATTGTGGCGAGACTACAACTTCACGACTTTATATTAATTTTTGTAATTATGTCTTAACAAATACTACACACAATATTATTAGATATCGCTTAAGTGACACTTACACAAGCGTTGGGAATAAACATGTTTTCATTACCTTTTTAAATTTGGGCTTGTTCGGCTAAGGACGTATGCTCTAGGGTCGGGTAAACTGTTCGGTACTTCAGCACGTGAACACTGATCGTGTTCCGTGCTCTAATAATTTTGGGTTATGCTCTTGATTTTCATGTTTCTGTGAGTCTCTCTCGGGAGCAAATACTTCATCGATCAAGCTCGAGCGAACTCTATATTCTACCGATCGTGAAAATATTTTATTAAAATACCAAAAAGTTTAGACCAAATATCTCAAGTTTCAACAGCAGAAAATCCCATTATTCGTATCGTTTAAGTGGCTACTTTTCCAAGGTTTGTTGAAGTTACGGGGATTTATTCTGAAGAAACGTGACGCCTCTTAAGATATTTCCAAGATAGCCAGCCTAATAGTCTCCATCTGCATGTCTTGGTTTCCCATCATCTTCATAAAATTCTTAATTGGATCTTAGTTTCAAGAAAATTTAACGTTAAAAATAAAAAAAGATCAACGCCTATCTGATCATAAGCGATTAGCGCAGCCTATGGCATCCTACAAAGCCAGAAAAGTATTTAATACCATAAGCAGGCATCGGAGAATCGGATAAATATTTACCTAAACTTTGGCGGCGGCGTGTGTGTTGAACGGTATAGAGGCTCAATTTCAATTTCCTTATGAACTTCTAAATGTTTTATGAAAAACAATGTTTCTTTTATTCTCTTATGTTATGTTACATATATCTTGAAATTAAATCAATTTAGACCGCGGTTACAATAAATACTTACATACATTATTACATTACCTTCATACATAACAACGTACGTGCTTACCAAAATAGTCATAAATAGGTATAAATTAAACATGTTTGTGTATTTTTACCTCCTCGTGTCGTTTTATGCAATTCCGGAATCCCGAAACTTATATGATAAAAATAATTTAATTAACAATTCGACTCCATATTTGCCCAACTTTTGCCGGGTTTTTGGCAACTTTAGGTAAATATCTATCCGATTATCGGATGCCTGAACATAAGGCTACCATTCGGATGTGTTGCAATCACAATGCCCTTAGTCTCGTAGGGACTGATACAGTTACAGGTATTATATCTATAGCCATCTTATTTACAGAAAAAAATCACCTGAGTGGTTTCATATAATTGCATTACACAATTAGTTGGATTTACTAGTCTTAGACTCGTGGCCAATCAATTAAATGAATCGAATTAATGTCTTGTAGTCGATTTTCCACTGTAATCCGTGGTGAATCAATTTTATTTCGTGAAGTTAAATTAATAACCTGTAAGAATTACATTTATTTAACCACAGATACTAGAATATTCACGCGGTTTCACCTGCATGATATAGTTTTCCATCCTCCGAGAATCATGGTATGAATTCTTCTGTGATGAAATATAGTCTGTATCAATCTACAATCTACAGTTAAGGACAGAAGTAAGTGGAGATAGGGTTACACTGATGTGTATTAGTAGTTAAACAGGACGTCATTGCGTTAAGTATATTTTATTTTTATATTTTACTATACTATGATTGTAAATAACTACATTTTTATACTACAAAACGGAAATCAATCTCGTATTGCTTTTTTTGCATATGCGCAATTTTGTGACAGTATTTTTTTTTTTTTTCATCACTCAATCTTTGAATTGTTAAGAAATGATAAGTTAGTAAAACAGTATAAAGTAAATGTTACAGTGATAACCAGTCTCAGATTTGTAACTAAAAGTATTCGCTTTTAATACTGTTTTGTTGAAGGGAAGCTTCAATCCTCTTTCCAATTTTGGAAATAAATACTTAAGCTATACCCTCAACAAAATCTTAAGAAGAGATTTTACTAAAATTATATATTAATAAATTGTGTAATTTATCTTAAATAAAAATTGTGTAAGAAATAAAGTTATTTTTTTTTCATTTTATAGGCGTATCATTTCTAGTTGTAAGTATAGATAGCAATTAGTTGGTTGTAATAAAAAATTAAAAAACCCTACTTTTGAGGAGTGTCATTATAAGAGAACTTGTGACTATTTTTCTTTTACCTTACCTTTTATGATTACACACAGTTCATGTGATGGAATATAGTCTGTATCAATCTACGCCCTGTATACCTACTTACAAAAATCACGTCCATCCGTTGCCCTTTTAATGAGTGAAAGAAGGATAACAAACAAGCGATCGTCGAGTATTTGCTAGTAAAGACCAACTTTACTGTGAGGGTCCAGCGCTTGGAGTTTTGTCACTATGTTCAAATATTTAAGATTCGTTAATAAAATGTTCTTATGTTTATTGAAGTAAAAAGCATGACATTGCCACAATTTTTTACATGAAAAGTGCTTTATCCTGCTAAACTTTCTGTAGTTGTCCTGTCCCACTTAAAGGAGTACTTTCTGAGCATTGTTCAATTATTTATGCAGAGGCAACAGTCAAGAAAACACCGGTAGCATCCCTTCTTAAGCAACATGATTTGACAATTTTCATCCTTTTGTGTGGTTTATAAAGTGATAGATTCTGCCCGCGACGTCGTCCGCCTTAAATTCGTTTATCGCGGATAAGGGCATTTTTCCGCGATAAAAAGTAGCCTTTGTCCTTCCCCGGGACTCAATCTATCTCCATACCAAATTTCATCCAAATCGGTTCAGCGGTTTAAGCGTGAAGAGTAACAAACAGACAGGCAGACAGACAGACAGGCAGACACACTTTCGCATTTATAATATTAGCATGGATTAGTATGGATATGAGCAGAACTAAAAAAAGTCGACCGCAAAATAATGTAGCCTATGGTCACTCCCATGATCAAGACAAATCTAACGATACTTATACGTCAAAATCAATCAAGCCGTTTAGGCTGTAGTGTATCAAAAAACTCACACACACACATACACTCCAAAATTATAACCCTCCTCCATTTGTCTCAAATTATGATACAAATATAATATAAATATGTATTTATTAGGATTTTGTTGTAGTTTGGTAGACGTGGTCTACTATTTTGTTTATTCTGTGGTAACCGTGCATTTTGCCGGGATAAAAGTAGCCCATATATAGGCTACTTTTATATATATTAATTATATATAACTCTCTATCCTCTATTCTATGTATGTACAAAAAAATCATGCCAATCGTCACCCTGTTGTCACATGAAAGAAAAACGAACAAACAGACACACTTTTGCATTAATACTAATAAGCAAGGATTATAACAGTTACTTAACCGATTGCCCCGAATAGTCTTTTCATTTTCTGTTGCATTAAAGGACACGGTATAAAAAGCGAAAATCACAAGGTGATGGCTACATTTACTGCCTCTGCCTCCGTGAAAATGGTAAGTACCTAACTACTTTATTTACTGTCATAGTATCTTTTAAAAATAGTACATACTGCAGAGGCCGTGAACTAAGGGATTGCTGGACGAGTTTGGGGTCGACGGATAAAACAAGTCCTGCAATCAGCAGTGATTAAAACAATGTGAGGAAACATTCAAATTAAAATAACTACTAGGTAATCGAGCAAAATAATAGTTAATTTAGAAAAAAAATATGTAAAAATTATTTAATTTACAGCCTTTTTATTTTCAAGTGAGCTATTTGAACGAGCTATTCGTGCACCATGTTTCACTGCACATAAATAAAGTACCATATAGATTGTTTTTCTTGAAATGTCGCAAGTATGCCTAGAGAGTCTAGTGGTGGTTGGTTGTATGTAATATTTCCTTTGTCAGTTTAATGTTAGTAAGCAAATTTAAGAATTTAGAGCAGCGGGCAATAACGGTTTTTCATACTTGCTTTTTTGGTCTAGGCCAAGAAGTAATGAAGGCATGCATGTTTGAGGCAAAAACGTTTTAATAAACTAAATATATAGATGTGTTTAGATATTTTCAATGTGTAATTTACTTATTTCAGATGTTATTCCACCTACTAATCTCGATGTTCGTACTTGTAAACGTACCCTGGGAGACTACGGCCGTGATACGGAAGAACCCGCCGGACACCGCGCCAGCAATCCGTGTACTACCATTGCCGGGCATCCCGTTTGCCGGGTAACTTTTTTAACCGACTTAAAAGTTAGGAGATTGAACTGTTAGGTAGCGTGTTTTATCGTAAACAAGTTGGTTCTATTTTTAATGTTTCGTCGCTCACTAAAGCCGATGTATATACCCGAGAACCTGCAGTTGGACAATGCGCCGTATATTTGTGTAGGACCATGGGAAGCAGTTTGCCGTTTACCAATTAAAAAAGTAGGAAACTTACAATTTGGCTATATTTTTCATACCTCTGGAGCCGAACAGAATAGAACCAATTTTCATTAAAGTTTAATGAAACAATTTTTATCATCCCTCAATAATAATGGAACATGCAGATTTTGAGTTTGGATACGAGTACTACTATGAATGTATAATTTAAACAGTTATTTCAAGTTTTTTCGTAAGGTAACACATTATTACCCTGAGGGGATACAGCAAGCTACTGCTAAAACAACCTGAAAAATTCTACAGTCAACGGGCCTCTGAATTGAAGTTTAATAGACTTCCTATAAACTTTTATACTGCTATAAAATTGTAAAAAAATAATATCTGTACATTGTGGATATTGTCAAAAAAAATATTATAACGAACAATTTGTCAGGGGGTCACTGAATCGAAATTTCATTTTTAGTAAGTTTGTATGTGTCGTGTACTATTTTTGGTATACGGGTATACAGATGGTTAAAGGTTGCTTTATATCCGACTACGCTGAAGCTTTTTCTCCTACACGAACGAAGTTGCGGGCAACGTCTAGTATAATAATAAATTTATTGAATAGTTGTTACAATCTTAGAGCGAGAACGTGCTTCGGATAGGCTTCAGATACTGGAGGTACAGTCAGCATTTAAATAATCATCTTAATGTCCCTAAGAATAAAAACGTGTAGCGATGTTTTTGGCACTTTGGATGCTGACTGTACCTAAACGTGTAAAGTTTAATTGTTAATATTAAATTGTCTGGCTTTTTTGCAGGGCGAAAGGCACATATTCGTACCTTGTGACATTCAAGTACGTAAAAATCAGAGTTACGAAACTAACTAACATGAACATTAACACGAATATACTTACCATTTCACATCATTTCCTTTATGTCATTTAAAATATTTATTTATTTAGTCTTTATTGCCCAAAAAAAAGTTAGTACAAATGGCGGACTTAATGACAAATGGCATTCTCTACCAGTCAACCATAGGGGCAAACAGAGATGCATGAAAATGGTGCAGTGGGAAAAATCATTTAGTACTGAGAGCGGGACATACAAGCAAATAATGTATACATAATTACTTATACCTATACTAATGATATATCTTTACTTTCTTATTATATAGTAATATTATAAACGTGAAAGTATGTATGTACGTTCCACTTATTCTCAAAAACTACTGGATGAACTTTTATGAAACTTTCCATTTATGTACCTTATAGATCAGAATAGGACATAGGCTATAATGTATGTAACATTTCATCCCTTTTAGTGACGAGAAAGGGAATGAAAATTTGTATGGACAGTAAATATTTTTTTACGCTAGGAACTTGCAATCTTCACATTTAAATTAGTAAAATATCGAGTTTTGGGGAAAGATATAAGCTACTTTTTATCTCGGAAAAATACCTTTTGTCCGCGATACACGTATCTAAGGCGGACGAAGTCGCGGGCGGCCACTAGTATATATATATATATTGTAATGTGTATATATTGTATTACCTATTAATATATTTTCGTTCTAATCCGTTATTTCCGTGTCCTCAGTGTTCATCATCATCATGTTCCTTTCAGCCATAGGACGTCCACTGTTGGGCACAGGCCTCCTCAGTAGATTTCCACATGGGCCGGATAGAGGCGACCCTCATCCAGTGTTACCCCATCATATTTCTTTGTATTAGACAAATAAATCTAAGTTATTTCAAGCTGCAAGTATGGTGGCCAAAGAAAATGTGTGTAAGAAATAAAGTGCAGAAAAAAAGACTCACGATTTCTTTTCACAATAGGGAATATGCATGAATTTTTATTTTTGCTTTATTAAAAGCTCCTTCATGTAATAAACAGTAGACAACAAAAAATTTTAGAATAGCTATAAAAATAACCAAGATATAAGCCGTCAAACATTTCATTCTATCTCTGTCTTGCAAAACAGAATTTAATATGGAGTTTATATGGCCGTAGTGCACATCGGACGTCTATGTCTAATTACTTCTTTAAAATGCCTATATTATGCGTATGTTTTGGCCGATTTTAATTTTAATTTCACATTTTGAATTAGTTTTTATGGTATTTTGATATTTAGTTAAGAAAAGCGATAAAAAAATTCTTGCATGTACCATTTGACAGTGTTGGCAAGCAGGGGGCAGATAAACCATTCGTGCCACAACTGTATCCTTACAGTCCCTACGGAGCTGGTCGCATGGTTCCAGATGATAGCTTACGGGTAAGTTTTGCCGCTTTTTTGCTCGACTTGGCGGAGGCACTGCCGGGCCCCCAGATTCGCTTCTGTTTACGCGATTAACACTCATTATCATTTATCATTTGAGCTCCCAATGCCCGCGTTCATGGGGTAGACTGCGAAGAAATATATTGTTCTCTGTCAAAATTACAATTTGTGCATACTATCCACTTTGAGAATACAATTAAAGATGTTTGGTCAATGAATTTAATTTGTGTACCCTTTCGTACCTTGTCATGGTGACATTTCATATTGAGTTTGACTGTGACAAGTTAGGAAATTGATATTTAAAAGATTTATTATATAATTACATTTGAATCATGTCAACACAACAATAAAAAAAAACAATTTCCTAATTCGACGTCCCACTTCCCTGATGAAGTTACGAAATGGTATATACATTTAATTCTTTGACTGGATTACATACATGCCAGATGGGCCTAATGTATTAATGTAATGTATTTAAACCGACTCCCAAAAAGGAGGAGATTCTCAATTCATCGCAATCGTTTTTTTGCTGTACGTAGTTGCCGTCGTTACGTCTCCTGGCTCACTTCTTAAAACTACGATTTTAAACAATATAAAGGCAACCAAGTAATATATTTTTTTCTAGCCAATATGTGTCGATTTACGTATCAAAGGAATTTTCTACCGCGCACACTCCGAATGTGGAATGATCTCCATGCCGCGGTTTTCCCTAAAGGCTACAGTATCGGGTTCTTAGGGAGTGCATAGGTTTTTAAAGGGTTGGTAACACGCACGTAATGCCCTTGGCGTTGCAAGCGTTCATAGGCTGCGGTGCGGTGACTGCTTAACCACCTGCCTGATGGTACGGTTACCTTAGTAGTATAAAAAAAAAGAAAAAGAAATTCAAGGGCCCGTCTCGTCAGTATGTAATAGCCTAGGTTAGAAAAGGTTGATCCACCCATAAAAACAGTTACACATGTGCCTAAGTAAGTACGTGAAGTTTGCCTTAGTTGGTTGCACAACAGCCTTTGAAGCCAGTGGTCCCGGGTTCCAACCAGGGTAAGTGTTTGTGTGATGAGCATAAATGTTTTGTTGGTGTTTTCTATGTAAGTATTACGATGTATCTAAATATATAAAATAAATAAATAAATATTACGGGACAATTTTACACAAATCGAACTAGTCCCATGGTAAGCTCAATAAGGCTTGTGTTATGGGTACTAGACGATGATATATTTAATATATATATTACGTATATACGTAGAAAACATCCAAGACTTAGGAACAAATATTTATGGTCATCACACAAATATTTGCCCTTACCGGGATTTGAACCCAGGACCTCAGCTTCGCAGGCAACGTTACTCCCACTGACCTAAACCGGTCGTCAAGAGAAGACACTGACTGACTAATATATTAACGCACAGCCAAAAAGCTGGTTCTAGGGATTCCAAATTTGGCACGTAGGTACCTTATAAGGTCACGGGGTGCACTAAGAAAGGTTTTTTCAAAATTTACCTCTTAAAGGCGTGAAATGGGGGTCCAAAGTTTGGTATCAGGGAACTTGCTATGAAGACATTACGCTGAGTATGCGGGCAAAGCCGCGGGCAAAAGCTTGTATTTTATATACAGATTGTAATTGTTAAGTGTGACCAGACGATTATTCCGTAACTATTACAGATATCAAAAAACTTTAAAAGTTACTTAATGAGTAAAATGACATCAATATTTTTTTGAAAATCAAACGAGAAATATCCAAAATGTTGGCATGAAACACTCTCATACATTTAGTATGAGATTAGTAGAAAGGTTTTAGTTTCCTTATTTTAAGTGGTCTAGAACTCATTTTACCTTAATCATATTTTATGATTACGAATGATACGATGATAATAATTTTCAAGTAGAGACACGTGTATTTTTTTGTTATCTGTGTATAATACCCTGGCAACTTGGAGAGACTGGTGGTGATGGGAAAGATGGACGGCAACAGACCACGAGGAAGAAGCCCAATACGATGGTGCGATCAGATATCCGACCAACTGGATACGACACTTACCAACGCTCTCCACAAAACCACAGACGGGGAGAAGTGGAGAGCTGCCTTCAAAAATATTAATCGGCAGGAATTGGAAGAAGAAAATATGTATATCGTGTATATCGTCGTCTAGTACCCGTGGTGTACTATGGGGAGCTTTGCTGAGTTTGGGACTAGGGCGCTTTGTGTCAGATTGTCTCTAATATTTCTTATTAAAATTGATGCATTTAGGCGACCGAGATTTGCTCGGTGGGGCACGGGTTTTTTAAGTTGAAATCTGTTTCGTTAAACTAGTAGGGCAAATTTTAGTCTACATAGAAACCGCCTTAAAAACACTGGTATAGAGACCCCCCCTCCAATTCTAGTATAAACTCTTGACTTCTTCCCACTTTCTAGTTTATCCTTACCATTGCAAGTCTAGAGTGCAAAGTTTTATTTGTTTTAAAGGCTACATTAATATCATTAGATCGTAATAATTTATAAATGTTATCATCATTGGGAAAAAAGAAGTTCGGACGGTTGACAATTTACTGTACGCTGCACGTTCTTCTGATCGGATTAAAAAATATAAAGCTAAAACAACTTATGTCGGCCCTTTGTCAGATAAAATTTATAAATTATTACGATTTAGTGATATTAACGTAGCCTTTAACAAATAACACTTTGCACTCTAGACTTTGCAATAGTCGATTTTTCTAAATACCTGAGCCTCAAGCCCTAGTTAGTAGTCCCTAGTACTAGCTTTAGTTTTTCTCAGCCTTCAGAAATTCAACTTTAATTTCACAACATAATTATGTACATGTACTTATGCTTTTTTTTAGGTTTTGCCTCCTCCCATCTTAGCGACGATTCTGGGCGGCGGCCGCAAATAATATGTTTTCATGCTTAATAAAAAACATGACGAATGATTGCGATGTTTTGATTGAACCTATATTTTGTCTTAAAGAATAACTAAACGTCTCTTGACGGGTATGAAGTGTGTGCGCGACGGGGCACGGTGATTCTGCCGCGTGCACAGTTCTTACTCGCCCCCTCTGTCTTTCCCCCCGTCGCCCGCGGACCATGGGAGTGTCACGATAGAACTTGTCAAGCTATATCTATCTATCAGCCGTGAACGTCCACTGCTGAACATAGGCTTTCCTGTAGCTCGGATGTAACGTTCTTTAAGGCACGAAAAGTTAAATAATTTAGCAGCCGTGCGAAAACACAACTTTTCGCCTCATGAAAGCGTGGTAATGTAATGAAACTATGAAAAAAAACAAACTAATTTTTTTCATTAAAACTAGTAACAATGAACCTACGAAACACGCTTATAACAAAAGAAACAAATATACATATAAAAAATATAAATGAACGTGGAAAAGTTCGTTTGCCACGCTAGCGGATAAAACGAACTTTTCCACGCTCATTTGGCGCTGTAAACGAAAATTTTCCGAACTAGTGAGGTGAAAATAACTATTTTCTAGCCAATATAACTGTCACTAATGTCTCCTGAGTTACGAATAACAACAAGAAAAAGTTTATTCACACAGGTATTCTGGTCTTGTTATGTGTTTCAGTATACTAGTGTTTATACGTAAAACAAACATCAAGTAACTGGCACAATTTCAACAAGCTGCCATCAATGCTAGTCAACTTAGTTAATTATGAATGTTGACGCAGAACACTTTTGAACCACAGCTCTCGTTCAGTTTGTTGTTTTAGTTAGTCATACACTGACTCGCAGAGGTTGCCCATAAAATGGGATGTCTATTGAAATTAGGTACAGAGGGGCTACTCCAAAATCCGATATTCGAAGTTTATATGGCGCCATCCCGCTCAGTCAAATACAGTTTAAAATGAGAGCAAGAGGGATGGCACTATACGAAGTCCAACTATCGGATTTCGAAGTAAACTCTCAGATAGGAACGTACAGTTAGTGTCAAAGGCAACTGAGCGGTTTAGTACCACTAGCGTATCTATTATAGGGGAACGTGGGGTGATCAGAGACCGCGGATACGGTAGCGGTGTCAAAATAGACCTTAGTGCTCGTAGCAGTACAAATGATGCTCGAATGTGTTCGAGGATGCTCGATGAACGTTATCTCCAACGGGCACCCCCGAAGTTCTCTGAGTTTAGTTGTGAGAGGCGATTTGGTGTTAAAAAAAATACAAAATCACTTAATTCTGAATAGGCGTTCAAATGTAGAGACTGTATTGTCTGTTTGTCTGCTATGTCAGTATATTTATCAAATGAAAGGTTCTCTAATTGAAATTTAAAATATAAATATATTTATTATACATTAAATAAAACAATTTCAAGCTTTCGTTTTCACGGGTATAATAACGCTGAAAAGCTTCTGAAACGTCGAGAACTCAAATGAGATAATATACGCGATGTAACCATGTAAATTGTTTTATTTAAAAGAGTGACAATTTATAATTATATTTAACTCATACCTCTTGTGATAGGTCTTTAAATGTATTATTAAATATTTGCGATTTTATTCAGTCTGACAAAATATAATGGCTGAAATCTGACATATGGGACTTTTTTTGGCTCCCATTTCCGAAGGAACGAATAGCATATTATTGTTTTTTAATAATAGATTATCCTCAATTTCATTTCTGTGAATATAGTGGCCAGATATATAAAGGATTCGTTTATGATACAAATTTTAATTGCGTAAATTAGGAGTGTCTTTTTAAATTTTCCTTAGTAGGTGCTAATTATTACCCCACGCTCCTCAAATTTATTTAACGTATTGGAACTGGGGCCGAATTTGACTTTGGTATGTGAAATATTGTCTCTACTTGAAAAAGTCTTGTATCTAAAACCAACCTCGGGAAGTCTCAAAAAAACGTTTTTCATTGGAGTAAATGGGATACAATTTTTAGGGATCCGTAGCCAGAATGGCAAAAACAGAATCCTCATAGTTTCGTTATGTCCATCTATCCCAGTAGTTGGACAAATGGACATGTTCTTGTAGTATATCCATAAGGCAGAAAAATCTCTTATGGATAAAAGATATATGAAATTTGGAATATCTGTATTTTGTATGGGCTGTTGAAGGTTGTTAACCAAGTTATTTGTCTTTAGATAAGTCAATAGTCTCGGAAATAATCGCTTTGAAAGATGCAAAGGTACAAGATGCATAGGTAACTACAAGATATATGAAATTTGGAATATCTGTATTTTGTATGGGCTATTGAAGGTTGTTAACCAAGTTATTTGTCTTTAGATATTAAGTCAATAGTCTCGGAAATAATCGCTTTGAAAGATGCATACCTACATATGACCTCCCCCTCATAGTTTTCAAACTGCTTTGACATTTCTTAGAAACAGGAACTGACAGGCCCGAATCACATCTATCTAAATAATATCTTTAAAGTATGTTCTGTTCCTTTTTTTTTTGCTTAAGAATGTTTAATAGATATTAGCAGTTTTTTAGTTTTAGCATAGTACCCGCAAAGGAACTAGTAATTTACCAGTAGTCATCAGGGGTGGACTGAAAACCAGCGCTGTGTGCACAGTGCAGGGCTGGTTGCTCTGCGCTGCCCAGCAGTAATCGCTGAGTCCACCCCTATTGTAACTGTTTATTCTAAGTTTGTTACCATCTAATTTTTTGTGTACTTATGTTGTGTGGCAATAAATATATTGTATTCTATTCTAATGTTGGTTTTAAGGACAGGTCACTTAAAGCAGTCTGCAATTGCAAAAATCGATAAGTTAGAGAGGGTACGAATACAAAACTTTATTGATAACGCCATAGTTACATATCAAGTAAGTATTACAATAGTAGGTGATATATATATAATGCAAAGGTGGAGAAATACCGTGGTCTTGGCACCGAATACAAATTCGTCCCGTTCGGCGTCGAGACCCTGGGCCCGTGGGGCCCTCGTGCTCTGAGTCTCTTCGGAGACCTCTCGAAGAGACTCAGAGACACAACGGGGGACCGAAGAGCTGGCAGTTACCTCGCCCAACGAATTAGCCTAGCAGTTCAGCGGGGTAACGCAGCCAGCATCTTCGGGACCATGCCGCACGGGCCGTTTTTAGATATAATTTAGTTTAGTTTCGTTTTATTTTAGATTTTATGTTTAGTTTATAGGTAATTTTAAGTTTTTATTCGTATATTATTTTTTGATTGTTTTTGTACTATTTATTCTCAATAAAATACATGATATTGTTGTTTTTATTTGTAGTATATTATATTATATTATTTGGTAATATTTATGTATGTGGTAGTAAAAAAAAATCTTACACACTATACAGAGTCAACTCCAAAAGCCATTTGCGTAGAATAGACTTAAAAACTGCGGTAGAAGTTGCATCTCTGATATCGACGGGTAATATATTGTAAACAGATAGGCCCATTACGTAAACAGATCTCGCAGGTTTCGATATATATGTATCCGTTATATGGACATTAATCACGATAAGTATGTGATAGGGCTGAGATATTTTATTCGCGATTCAAAGTACCAAGTCGAAATGAGCATCTGTTATTACATTTATCGCATAATATACTCTCATTTCATGTTCGCTAAGTAGGCTCACATTGGCACTTTTTAAATATTGTGACTACAAGTACGTCTTAAAGTGAAAGAAAAAACTGAAATGATTTGTTTTTGAAGTTAATTTGGTATTTTTCAGACGGGATTTCGTAAAGTTTTTTTTAAAAATTTAAGTACTAAGAATATCAAAGAGAAAAGAAAGACAAATTCAACGATGGGTACTAAAATCAAATACATACTTCTAATGTTATATCAACATCGTATAAATAAAATTTTCGAGATTAAGTCGTTACTCTGCGGAATTCCGAATTAGATTAATGGTTCCTTTGTTATTTCGCGAGATAGTTTTTTTCGCTTGTGGAATAGCAAACGTACTATTTTAATGATACATTATCAAACAAAAGTCTTAGGACAGAATAACAACATTAAAAGTCGATGTCAATAAAAGTCGTCCTTTGAACACTCGAAACTGCCTACATTATATACAACAAACTGCTATTCAAACGTTCGTGGCAATTAAGTTAGAGTTCTAGCAAATTGCCTATCCGGTACCTAGTCTGTGCAAACATTGTCCGTGTTATCTCGGAAATTTAATTATGAGCCGAGTTCGAACCAGAATTCCAACTTCTTTATACATCGCGACGAGAAATTCGTTTTCAATGAAATTTTATATTAACTCTCCAAATCAGTTTTATGGTTCCTTAGTCAGAATGGCAAAAACGGAACCCTTATACTTTTATCATGTCCGTCCGTACGTCCGCGTTTTACTCAAAAACTAAAAGATGTACCTATATTGATGAAATTTGGTGTATAGGTATGTTGTGTAATTAACTAAGTACTTAGTTTGATTGTTAAATAACAAAAAACTTGGAGGGGGGGGGGGGGCACTCCATACATGTACATGTAACCGAAATTTAGCAAATATTAATGGATGGCGGCACGTATTTCGACAGTTCTCTGATAATCATTTGAAGGGTTTTTGTTTCTGTAATTTTTCTCGGAAATAATCGCTCCGAAAGTAGCATATATTGTGTCCCCTCCCCCCGATTTTCTTAACCTCCAATTCAAATCTTATATTATTATTTATTATTATTCGTCCAAAAAATATGACAAAAAATACAAAGGTAAAGATTAATAAATATTTTCAACAAAAAATATGTTCAACGTGATTCGATATACCGTTTTTGAGTGATCACCGAAAGACTTCTTAGCAAAAGGACCTGCTACGAGAGCGTATGTTCTTTTGCTAGTGCACTTTTTCACATCGTATTTTTTTCATCTGTAATTAATTTCTTTGTAGTCGATACTACTACGGAACCCTACAATGATCTTGATCTGGGTAAAAAGTAATGACAATTGATAACCGACTGATTGTTTGTATATCTTATTATATTGATATTATATATCTGGACAAGGTTTTGTATAATAAACTTAAAAAATATACAGGATGGAAAGGCACGGGGGGTTAGTTTAAGTGATGGAAAATCGATTCGTAATGTTTAGTTTACTTTATTTTTAATACGAACAATTAGTGAAAATATTAAAATATATTAATGTTCTTCTTAGTGACAACCCTATTATTACTACATACTATCAACCTACATTTAAGTGTACACACATAATTGTTATATTGACTGGGAAATATTATGGGTAGAAATGTTGTTTAGATAAAGGTCACAGACCCTTGTGTTATTGTTAAATGTTAATGAACCTAATGATGGTTGTCACTTGCAGTATTTTGTATTCAAAGTTAACTGCCTATAACTTCAAAACGCTTACGAATATTAGCCTAGTCTCTTTAGAGGAAATACAGTACTAAATCTAAATAATCCTCCTTTTGCGGAAAGGATCGTCGTGCCTATCCACCCTGTATAGGTACTTAAAATTGCATAGAAAATTAAAAAACTTGGGCTTGGATACTTCCATATAAGATGTGAGTGAGTGAGACAAAAGATAAAAGTACACCCGTGCGAACCCGGGGCGGGCAGCTAGATAATAAACATCAGGGATCAGGGACAATCTTACACAAATCAGCCTAGTCCGAACCTAAGCAAAGCTTGTATTATGAGGACTAGGCGACGATATACATTGCACGTCATAATGTTATTACATTATATTATAGTGATAAAATCATTTATGTCATACATTTTGAAACCGTTCAATTTTAATTTTCATTTTTGAAAATTTTGAGGCTTAAATTGATCTAGTTAGCCTGAAAAATGAGAATCTCTGTTTTAAAAGAGGTTTCTTTGATATTGTTTTCTCTGTTATAAAAGTTAAAGAATCGTGTTTCTGTAACTAACAAAATAAAGTAAATGAAATGAAGAACCATGTTATGAAATATCACTTTCATATGTTTTGAAATGGCTGAGAAATGTTAAGATCTCTGACACCAAAATTTCCAATTCGTCGTCTTAACACGTGGCTAAAAGCCATTATGACAATCAGACACTTCGTGTCATAGTGGCTTATTTTAGCCCCTTGTCAAATAATCTACTATTATTATTTAATTATTAATACAACGGAACGCAGGTAGCAAATTGTGGATAACTATGATTTATTTATTTCTTCGACGCCGATATTATAGTTAAACAAGAGTTTTGCCGCGGTTGTGTAACAAATATTATTGTGTTTATGGTTCTTTGTGGATATATGTATATTGTTTGTGTCATTGTAGCTGTTAAGAACAAGATGTTTTTGAAAGCTTTTTTTTAGCCTTTACCTTTTTTAATCGGGGTCACCTTGTCCTCGTTATTTTTTATCAGTTTTGTCTAGGTCGTCGATACGTACACTTGGACTTAAAGATTTAGATGATTTCTGGTCACGGGCCAGTGATCGTCGTCCTCGTTGGACCCGGTCTTTGTGTTTTGTACTTGTCTGGTTTTATAGTAAAATGCGAAAAAAAAAACATGTCGATATCCCGAGAAGGAGGGATACTGCCAGTCTTCTAAGTATTATGGACTTACCAGGGATCGCGTAGACGAGGGTGAAGCTGAACATGCCGAACTGCTTCCTCGTGTCCAGCTCTCCCCACTCCTCCGTGCAGAAGTGAACGTCTCTCGACCCTATCTGCAACACATTATGCATTGAGGTTTAACAGACTTGTTAGTAGAGCCACTGGCGTTAGAAAAAAACAAGTAATCATTGTAATTATAAAAACCGCGGCACACTTAGAAAAAAACTTAATTAACACTATAATTATATTGACTCGAGTAATAAAACAGAAATAAAAACTAAAATAACTGCCAAAAATCTCCTGGTAGACTGCCTATGACGCAGGTAGCATTCCTGTGCTGGATAGCGATTGCAATCGCACGCGCGCCTCGGACCTAGACGAGTGTCTCGATGTTTATATCAGATCCAATTACCTTAAATTATAGTTAAGAATACTCTCCATCAAGTCCCATTTCAGAGAAAGAAATCGGTTGACCCGTTTAGGGGGAGCTACGATGCTAAAGACACACATAGATTGACAGATACACTCGTCAAACTTGTAACCCCCCTATTTGTTATCGGGCGGGAAATACGGTGTAAGAATCGTATATATCTTACTAGATACTTGCTGGGGTCCTGTCGAATACATTTTGACCAGTGAGATCGTATGTGTAATTACACCTTCTTGCTACTTAATGCTTTGTTCTAGCATCTCCATAAAACGGATGATACGAGTATATATAGATACCAATGGTAGCGTCTGGAATTCCTTTTACCATGGGTACCCTATACCAAATTAGTTCATTCTCTGTCTGGCGAGGGCATTCACATATTATGTGTTCCATTGTTTCAGCTTCCTCACCGCACATTCTACAATCCGTATTGTCAGAAAGTCCCAGTTTGGCCAGGAGGCCTTTGACTCCGAAGTGACCTGCGGGCCTATGATTGTTGCGTTTGTCACGCGATAAATAAATGACATAGCTGCCCTCACCTTCTGATACGTACGTGAGTACGAGAGTGACAGACACGTTATTATATCATTTATCGCGTGATAAACGTGACCATCATAGGCCCGCTGAACACCCTCCATTATAATTCTGAGTTGTCTTTCGCTGTAGTGGCACAGTTTCTTGGTCCAGCCTGATTCTAATATTTCTATGAATAGCTTTGCATGCCTCAGGCCCAACCACCTTCTTCCACTCTTGTTGATGTTGGTTTTTGGCATGGTACATTGGCGTAAGAAAAGTCAAGTCATTCAGTCGTGGTCGAAGTATATCTATTACATGTTACGAGTAGGTACATATTACGAGTCGTATCCAAAATTGTACTAGGTAAACTCCAACTTGTAACTGACGACTTATTTACGAACAATTTAAAAAGATCGTCCTTAGTTATTTTGTAAGCAAAATAAAATAAATGCAACTGTCTCGTTTTAAAACTTTAAGCAGTCGGGTTTCATTTTTTCAACTTAATGCTCATTTAAATGCATATTTCTCAAACGTGTTGCCGTTAGCGTTTCCTCTTAAACATATTTCTTAACCGCATCATTATCATTAGCAAGTTTTTCTTTGTAACTGAAACTTATTCTGCAAAAAATATAGTTTGATATATAGCATAAAGACGATTTTCATAAGCATTATAAGTTTTGCCAGCTAACAGGGCATTTTGTCGAAACTTTGTGAGTTAGTAGCGATGTTAGATATTGTATATTACTCTTTTAGTAATAATTTACAGTTATTATGCTAGGAATGATTCATACCGTCAAGGCCCGTAATTGTTCCTACATTTTGACACATTTTTAATATTTTACCCAGATTTCATAGTATTTTACCAGTTGTTTACCTGTCCTTGAATGAATTGTTTTTTGTGTACCCTGTTTTGTGAGGTACAATAAAGATTTATTAATTATAATTTTGTCAATGGTGCCTCAGGCAAAGATTGTGGGACCCATTTGGCAGTGCCTAGACCAGAAGTTGGGCACTGACTTCGCGCCTACTCTTCATTTAACACGCACCTTTATCAACCCCAACGTTAAATAAAATAAAATAAAGTATTTCTAGAGTGGCACTCCCTACATGCAACAGAAGCAGTTTTCTATCTGCAAACATATTGCGGGTCACATATTATGACAGTTCTTTTAAAAACACTTTGAGGTTCTAAATTTTTTTTTATTAAGTGCATATTTTTGGAATTAATCGCTTCGATAGTTGCATAAATTGTGTCCCGGCCCTTTATCTCTAAAATCGAAAAAAAAAACTTTATCTAAAAAAAACAGAAGTAGCGCTTAGTAAAATACTATCAATGAAAATTATTTTCAAATTTATCGAATAAGCTTCTCAACAAATGGACGTTAGTGCCGTAAAAATAAGCTCTTTTGCTGGCGCATTTTTTCACATTCTATTTTTTCCATCTGTATTTAATCTCAGCATATCTCAGTAATGTCTCCTATTTCTTTATTTTCATAAATGTAACGATACAGCATTGACAACCCTAGGGCAGGTGAGAATTGGCACTGAAATGGCCTCCGCAAGCTTCTCGTCAATTATCATCATCCTATATACGTCTCACTGCTAGGAACAGGCTCTCATGGATCAGTAGTCTCCAGGCTAGTTCAGTGCGGATTGGAGACTTCACATACATCCTTGAATTTCTTCGCAGATTTATACAGGTTCCCTCAAGAAAATTCACAGAAAAGCTAGCAGAAAAAGAGAAAATTTGCACCAATTAAGCTAATCCGCGTAAATAATTAGTTTAGTTTTCAAAATCGGTATAGGGCTTCCTAAAAGTCCCCAGGCGTGGGAGCTTCGCTGAAGTCCGGATTTTTGTTAAATGTCTCTTTTTTCTGTCATTTGCTTCTAGCTCGAAAACCATTAAAAATTCTTGTACATACATATCCTTTTTCAGCAATAAACTATAGTGAATTTCTTACAAATGTTCAAATCATTTGTTATCATATTGTTGGTGTAATAAATTCAGAGGAAAACAGTGTCATTTATTGTAAGAACTACAACAGTTGGGATGCTTTGTAACATGTATTTGCCATACATTTTAAGATCTGGAGCGGATTCTTGGTAGTTGCTAATCAGATAGTCAAGAGTAGATAACACCGGTAACTGTATCGTGAACCATCTCGCGGGTACCGGGGTGAAGGGGAGTGAAGCTCGATTCCACCGTGGATCATTTAGTCATATTATCAATCAATCAATCAATCAAATAATTATTTATTGAAGTAGGCCTAGTTACAAGCACTTTCGAATTGTCAGGTACAGTACAATAGAGAAGTGTTTACTGGGAGAAATACAATATGATCCAACATTTGTTGCAAGGATTATAACTCCAACCCTATAAGTATGCCTTACAGAAAATTCTGAGAGTACATTGCCGAATAATCAAAGAACAAACTAGTTCTTTATATCGAAGCCATGAAAGGGCATTATTTGAAGGTGATAATATGATACATTAAAAATTCCTTTTGCGTCTGTTGAATGTGATTATATTTATAAGAAATTCCGTCTCAGTAGCAGCGTATAAACCCCGGGCAATGGCGGATATTGTTTACCTCCTATTACAAACAAAAATTTTAACTGATCTGAATTGTTTGCCGAACTCATCTTGTAGACATCATCCAGGCTAAAGCGACATTTCCCTCCCCTCCCAATTCCCTTTTCCACGCGTAAATATAGGATGAATAGCTTTTTGTCGCATGCTGCCAAAATTTAGAATAAACTAAATAAAGAAAGTTGGATCAATATCTTCAACAGTAACATCCCAACTGTGAGGCGTAAGAATATATGATGGACGGTTTGTTTGGGTGAGCGTGCCTTGACGAGAACATTATTTGTTGAGTTTAACTAGTTATCACAACACAAAAAAACGGGGCGTATAAATATCATTTATTTAATTACCTTTCGTTCGTAATTCTTCGACGTTTCGAACGTCGCGTTACGTCCATGGTCTCGAAGGAACTGTATTGTGATAATGAGTGAAGATCGTGTAGGTTTAAATCAATGTTTAAACTAGTTAGGTTTATTTTCATTAACTTAAAATATAAGTAGTCTAAGTAAATTGCTAGTTTTCATTAAGAGGCTGTGCGATGTGCGATGTTGTGCATTATATTAAGCGTCTCCATTAGTTTATCATGTTACCTATTACTACCGGTGGGAACCTGTAATTAGTTCGCTGTTAGAAAAATAAACTAACTGTGAATTGTATAATCATAATCAATGGTTAGGCGTTGGTTCTCCGAATAGGGAATATGCATGAATTTTAATTTTTGCTTTATTTAAAGCTCATTCATGTAACAAACAGTAATGTTAAATATTTTTTCGAATAACTATAAAAATAACCAAGATATAAGCCATGAAACGATTCATTCTATCTCTTTCTAGCAAAACAAAATTTAATATGTAGTTTATATGGCCGGAGTGCACCATGACGTAACAGTGCATATGGGACCTCTCTGTCTAATTAGTAGTTTAAAATGCCTATATCATGCGTATTTCTTGGCCGATTTAAATTGAAATTCACATTTTGAAATCGTTTTTACGGTATTTTGATATTTAGTTACGAAAAGCAATAAAATAATTCATGCACGTATTAATAATAGAAAAATAAATTAATATAATTTTAACATTAATTATTCTGTAGCACTGCGTATGAGTAAAGTTTATATTACGTGTATATTTAGTCTCATAGAAAAAATATACTGGTCCCAACGGTGTTTAGTTACCCGAAATAAATTCACAAGATCTTGCAATAGATAAAAACAAACCAAACCGAATCCAATAAAAAAAATTAAATAAAAAAAGAACCGACTTCAAAATAAACTAAAAAGCCAAAAATAATATTTTATGTACGGTACGGATCACATTTGAATTCGGTGCCAAACAATTCATTTATTATTAATGGTAAAACACAAATGACACGCAAGAACCGTGGCGGCGAGCCTTTAGTTATTACCTAAATTTAGTTATAGTATTCGTATTTTTTTGGATAAAGGACTTTACTTCAGGTTTGGCACCGTATTCTAAAGGTGATTCAAATGTGATCCGTACCGTACATAAAATATTATTTTTGGCTTTTTAGTTTATTTTGAAGTCGGGTCTTTTTTTTTTTTTTTTTTGCTTTTTAGTGATGGATTTTAGTGATATAAAGTATTTTTAGAGCTCAAAATGGGAAGATTGAGGAGGCCCTATTGTAAATAAATAAGACCAATTGTAGATAAGACTTGTAAATAAAATCTAAATTATATGAATTGGCTACGTCAAAATGGTTAAGTTACAAATTACAAACGCTTGCTGGTTAAAAAAGAATACAACTAACAGTCTCAACTGACCCATAATATTTAAAGAATTATCTAGCAACTCAAATTTGGCGTAGAATCTCGAGTGATGTTGTGAGACGGAATATTTCTGTCTCTGATGGACTAGTGAATGCAGCTGTGGGCATAATAAAAAAAATGCCCGGCCCTAAGACGAGATCAGCTGGAGGACGGGGAGCTCCCGGAAGCCGTGTACGTAAAATTTGACTATGAAACTGTTGGCCTTAGGTTAAAAGATAGTGACGGTTGCATACCCATACCTCCATCATGTACTACGTTTCAAGCGACAAGGGGATACGGCGATGTGGAGCGTCGTATGTTACCTGTAATATTAAGTTGGGTTGTTACTGTTCATAAGCTACAAGGTACCACCCTCGAGAAAGCTGTGATAGACCTTGATAAAAAGAATTTCGCTGAAGGGCAAATATATGTTGCACTAAGCCGTGTCAAAACTTTGGAAGGCATAGTTGTTACATTTGGACGCCAAAAAATTATTAATTCGTCCACATGATGAGAGATCGTTAACGGAAATAACAAGACTACGAAATCTGCCTTCTGACGATCGAAGCCACACATAATACACGACTTTTATGACTTCTACGACTTTTATATGGCACTTACAGCCATAATGCATTCTAATGTCAATTGCTCACGACCTTTAGCTGAACGTTGCTATTTCAGAATCAGGGCCGTTAACCGTTGAGGAGTTCTCTGGTTCTCCACTTTGCTACCCTGATCTTAACCAACTTCTGCCTCTAAGCAAAATATTATAAATAATTATATAGCGATTAAAACAATTTAACGGATTATATCGCGTATATTTTCTCATTTTTGTTCCCGACGTTTCGGAAGCTTTTCAGCTTTCCATGGTCACGGGTGGAGTCCACCCGTGACCCGTTTACGCGATATAATCCGTTAAATTGTTTTATTTCAATGAGTAATAATCGCGGAAACAGAAGAAAATATTATATAGCGATTAGTGAATTAAATAACATTGGTTAAGCCCTAATTAGTAACTGGTGGCTTGTGTCTTCATCATCAGTTTTTCTTCACCAAATGATGATTTTCAAGTGTAAATGCTTGTTCTACTTTAATAAACACCAAAATCGCCATAGATGTACCCATAATATTTGAGGAATTCCTTCGATTCCTCATCGATCTCATCATCAGATCTTTACCAAAATTTTATGGGATCAACTTGGAGATTCCTACTCTTAACCAAAAAAATAATTTTCTAAATCGACTTGCGATCCGCGAATTAAATAACACTGGTAGAGCCCTCAGTGGTAACTGACGGTTTTTGTCTTCATCATCGGTTTCTCTTCACCAAATGGTGATTTTCAAATGTAAATGCTTAAACTACTGTAATAAATACCAAAATCGCCATAGATGTGCTCATAATATTCGAGGAATTCCTTCGATTCTTCATCGATCTCATCATCAGATCTTCACCAAAATTTTATGGGATCAACTTGAAGATTTCTACTCTTAGCCGAAAAAATAATTTTCTAAATCGACTTGCGATCCGCGAATTAAATAACATTGGTAGAGCCCTAACTGAAAGCTTGTGTCTTCATTATTGGTTTCTCTTCACCAAATGGTGATTTTCAAATGTAAATGCTTAAACTACTGTAATAAAAAGCAAAATCGCCATAGATGTCCTCATAATATTCGAGGAATTCCTTCGATTCCTCATAGATCCCGGCTCAGATCTTCACAAAATATTATCGGACCAATTTGGATATAACTACTCATGAACAAAAAAATTATTTTCCAATTCGTCGTGTAAATGACGGAGTTCTGAGGTAACAAACATAAAAAAAAATACAACCGAATTGAGAACTACCTCCTTTTTTTGAACTCGGTTAAAAATACACTATGTAGTAAAAAAATACTGCGTAATTTAATTTATTTAATTTACCTTCAAATATCCTCATTCTCAACTCAATTTACAATCTATTTTATTCCTTTTGGCGTCGAGAAAATGGGTCCGTTGGGCCCCAGCGCCATAAGCCTCTTCAATGACATTTCTAAGAGGCTTACAGAAGTTACTGGTGACCGAAGAGCTGGCAGTTTCTTAGCTCAAAGAATCAGTCTGGCGATTCAGCGAGGAAACGAAACCATTTTTAGATTTAGTTTAGATTTAGTTAGTTTTATTTTGTTTTTGTTTAATTTACATTTTTAGGTTAAGTTTGCTAAATAATAGACGTGTGCCCAGTTCAACCGTTTATTGCGAGACTGACAAACTGATAACTACCTTACTTATACAACACCTCCTCCTTTATTTACCTTATATTACATAGGCCGGAAGCCCATAACCCTTATATTTACAATATAATTTTTTTTTGTTACAAATATGAAAGGTACGTAATCCAAAACACCAATTTTCATATACAGTACAGACAGAGCTTAGAACTAATCAAATTCAAATCCATAACGCACTGGAGGCTTGCGTTCTCTTAATGTGTACCTACGCTCAGGTAAAACAATATCATCTTCACTACCACTGGGCTCCGCGTCTGCCGGTACCTTGGGAGACACTGGTGGGTTAGGGGCCAATGCCCGCTCCGTTTCTATAGGTAATGGTATACTCCCGCTCTCCCGCGCACCCTCCCTCTCTTGTTCTAATTCCTCGCCTCTGGTCATGGGAAAAGCTAAAGATTTACATGACCTATTGCTAAGTGTACTTTTCGTCACCAAGTCTACATTACTGCTAGAGGGAAAAATACCGCTATCGACATTTCGCATGACCCTATGTCTCAGCTGATCGACGTGTCTATGGATTTCCGTTCCCAAGCTAGACTTTACACAGTAATCATTTTTCAAAACCTTTGTTCCCGGAATATTCCCTGTACCACGCAAGTGTTCCTGGCTCTATCTGGCGTTGCGCGCCACCAGCGGCTCGCTCGCTGTGAGCCTGCCGCGCTGCTACTCGCGACTCCCGCTCGGGCTTCAAATTGTCTAACCTCATACGAAGGTTACGACCCTGCAATATACTCGCTGGACTGTCGCCCGTCGTCGCATGCTCCGTATTTCTATAGGCTAATAAAAACCTACACAGCGCGACGTCCACATCCAGATTTTGTTTCAATGCTTTTTTAATGGCCCGTTTGCAAATTTTTACGGCATTTTCGGCGGCACCGTTAGACGCCAGGTGATAAGGGGCCGTAAAGATTTGTTCTATGCCATTGTGACTAAGAAATTTTTTAAACTCTGAGCTCAAGAACGGGGGCCCGTTATCGCTAACCATCTGCCTAGGGAGCCCAAATTTCGCCCAGAGGTCTCTTAAAACTGTGATCGTAGCCTGAGCAGTAGTCCTTTTCATTTTTATGGCTTCAATCCATTTTGAATGGGAATCTACTACCACGAGATATGTTAACCCAGCTATAAGCCCGAGAAAATCCAAATGCAGTGTAGACCAAGGACGAGCCGGCCAGGGCTACGAGCGCGGTGCGTGCTCCGGCGGCGCGTCAGCCACGGCGGCGCACACCTCGCAGGCGCGACATTCCCGCTCCACGGCCTCGTCGATGCCCGGCCACCACACGTAACTGCGCACTAGAGCCTTAGTTTTCACAATACCCATATGGGGATCGTGCAGTTCAGCTGTAACTCTTTGCCTACACGAAGCTGGAATAACTACACGATGGCCCCCCCATGATACAACCTAATTCAATATATAATTCGTTTTTTCTGTTCATATACGGTTTAAGCTCCCTAATTTCAACGTCCGCCGGCCAACCATCACCAATATAACTTAAAACTCGACTCAAAACCGGGTCGCAACGGGTTTCTTTCTTAAGTACATTGTAATCCAGTAACAAAGCGTCTGTCGAAAAATGTAAGTAAGTCTGCTTCGGTAAGCTATCTTCTTCCGTTGCTATTTCATTTTTATGCGACGCGATTAAACGAGAAAGAAGATCTGCCGTATTCTTATCTGTCCTGACGTATTCGATCGTAAAGTCATAAGCAGATAATTTTATCGCCCAACGCTGCAGACGACTGGCTGCCGCGCTAGGGATACCTACATTTGGGCCGAAAATACTAACGAGAGGTTTGTGGTCACTGCGAAGTACGAATTTTCTGCCATACACATACTCGTGAAACTTCTCGACCGCAAAAACAATTGCAAGCGCTTCCTTATCTATTTGACTATAGTGCGCTTCGCTAGCTGTGAGCGAGCGAGAAGCGTATGCCACGACGCGCTCGTCGTCGGCGCCGGCGCCGCCGGGAGCACGCTGCGCCAGAACCGCGCCTAGGCCTCGCGCGCTGGCGTCAACAGTAAGAACCGTCTCAGCCTCCATGTGAAAGTGTACTAACACTTTAGTACTACACAAAAAATCCTTAACCTGCGCGAACGCCAAATCTTGTTCCACACTACATTTCCAATGTCTACCTTTTTTTAAAAGAGCATAAAGCGGCGATAGATGTGCGCTCAGATTTTTTACAAATTTACCATAAAAATTGACCATTCCCAAAAATGATTTCAGTTCGGTGACGTTGTTGGGGTGGGGCATTGTAGCGATAGCTTTTACTTTTTTTGCGTCGACTTGAACCCCATGCTTATTTACAATGAACCCTAGGTATTTTACCTCATTAGCCAAAAAATCGCACTAACATTTTTTAATTTTCAACCCGTTATCTTCTAATATTCTTAACACCTCCCTAATCGAACATAAAAATCCCTCGTTTTAATCAAAATATCGTCGTAAAATATTACGACACTTGGCATATTTCGAAACAAGTTTACCATGATTTTCTGGAATATTCCAGGACTTGAAGACAAATCGTAAACAAGCCTTGAATAACGGAACAACCCTCTATGTGTGTTTATAACCGTAAAGTCTTTAGAACGCTCCGATAATAATATCTGATTATAGGCCTGAGACAGATTAAGCTTAGTAAAAAAATTGTTACCACTTAGGTCACTGAACAACTCGTCCATCTTGGGAACCGGAAATCGGTCGGCAGCTAAGACACGATTGAGGGTTACCTTATAGTCGGCACAAATCCTCAAACCTCCATCCGGCTTGCGTACCACAACCAGAGGCGTGGCCCAGTCCGAGTGGTCCACCGGCTCGATGACGCCAGCGCGCAGTATCGCGTCCAGCTCAGCATCCACGTGCGCCCGCAGCATACAGGTCTAACGATTTTATGGTCCCCTTATAATTAACCATGACTTCTAAATACGGCTTAAAGATAGAACCATCAAAAAACTTTAAATTCAATGTGCATGGATATAGATACAAATCGCTAAACAACTCATCATAAACTTGTTTACTAATGCACGATAAGACAGACCCTGTATCTATTTCCATACTGAGTAACCGATTTTGAACCTTAACTGTAATAAACACCGGTTTATATTTGCTTAATGACATTTGGTACATAGGTTCTTCTTCCCCTTTACAATCTTCTCTTCCATATTCTCGTCATCGTAGCCTGGTTCCTCCTGCTGCTCCAGCAGATAAAATGAAGCTCTTTTTGAACAAGCGACCCGGCCCGCGTTGCGCGCCCCTCGGCCCGCGCGCCGGCCCGACCAGCTGCTGCCCGCCGACCCGCGGGTGCTCCCGCCGCGCGAATGATACTCGCTGTGACTACCGGAAGTTCCCGCCGTTCCCGTTCGTCTCGCCCGGTTATAATCCATGCTCCTAGATCCAATACTTGGGCACACCCTTGTGGGCGTCACCCAAGTGACAGATTTGCTGACATCCGCTACACACGTAGTCTTTAAATACGCACTGACCGGCTAGGTGTCTTTTGTCTCCGCATCTTGAACATTCATTATAATTCAATTTATGTAAACCTTCTGCTATCTCCTCACTCCCGCGATTGACAGCGATCGCGTCCCGTTCGGCAGCTTCCAACAACAATGCCAAAGATACGGCTCGATTCTATGACTCTCTTCCACAAAAAGTCGCTGCCTTATTATTTCACTTTTAATTCCACAAACTAACTGATCTCGTAGATTCTCGTCAAGTGATGATTTAAATCCGCAATACTTACATAGTTTTTTTAACTCGGTGACGTAATCGGCTATCGACTCGTTGGCCAACTGTCGTCGCTGTCGGAATTTGTATCGCTCGGCCAATTCCGAGGGTTTAGGCTGTAAATGAGCGGCTAATAACTCCACTGCCCTTCTGTAGGTCAACTGCGAGGGTTTTGATGGACTAGCTAATGTAGATAAGAGTTCGTAAGCGTGTTCACCCATAACCGATATTAACGTAGGTAGTTTTAAGTCGTCCGGCACTTTGTTCACCAAAAAGTACATTTCGATCCGTTCTACATATCCCGACCAATTACCATTGTTCACCACGAATTCACGAACTTGACCAACAGACATATTTACGCCTGTTTCCCAGTCCTTTACGATATTAAAAAACACTCGATACAGTATTTTTTATCCCACGTTCGCCACTGCTAAATAATAGACGTGTGCCCAGTTCAACCGTTTATTGCGAGACTAACAAACTGATAACTACCTTACATATACAACAACTTCTTCTTAACTTCAAATAACAATTATTATTTTGTAGTTTAAGTTTGTTTTGGAATAAATATTTATAATACATCTACAATTAATGTTATTTTAGCGTCGGCGACATCTACACAAACTCCAAAATGTTCTCGGAATCAGTACATGGCTTCCTTGATGTATTATGATAACCCTCCCACAAGTATTAATCCTCGGGTGAGAGAGTTCTGATGACGTTTAGATTTCGGTATAAATTACACTTTTTCAAACGTTTTCTTCTATCTCGAAAACCATTAAATATACATCAGTTGCTATTACAAAAGTAAACTACGGTGGATTTTCTACAGATTCAGTTTTCTACTTCTGTATCTATACTTTTATTTTTGGCACTATAATAATACCAAAAACAAAAATATTTCCTGTAAATTTGTAGCAAATTCACTATACTCCAGTCATTCTACGCTTTCGTGAAACATTAATTCATAAATAGTTATTAATTTTCATTTCAAAATTTTCAGGATTTTTCAAATTAAAAAAATAATTAAAAACTTAATTGTGTCCTATTTTGCTGGATTATGTGTACATAATTACTAGAATTAATATGTACCCTTTACACTGGAAAACTCAGCTATTCTCCATTATTTCCATTTCGCCATACTAGCGGTCCGTAAAATGTCTGAACTACTAAATTTCATTGAAGATACACGCACGGTCTTGTTTTGTCTTGCTGATCACGAGTTAACACAACAGGAAAATTCACCGAAACAAGAATAGGCCCCTGAGATATAACTGATACGGAATTCCTCTCGAGCGTAGCGATCACGTGCATTGGTGTAAAAACGAGCACAGCGATTCAATAACATAGTTCAAATCACAAACAAAATAGTCGTCGATATAGCCCAAAAACTAAATATAACCAGCGAAAGCATTGTGGAAGCACGCAGGGTAGGCTCAGTCACCGAAAAAAATAAGACTCCTCAACGGGTAGTTAGTGGTGACGCTCGCTTCGAGGTCGGCCCGCGACCTGTGGCTGAGCCGGCGCAAGCGCCGCATTACAAATGCCGATGTATATGAGAATGAAAACGTGGACGCCGTGTATATTTTTTGTAAGATTTGATTGATTTGATTTGATTTGATACAAACGAGGATCTCACTAAAGCAACGAGACAACTCTTGTGGCGCGCAAGGTCAGAACTCAAGCCGGCCTACTCGTATGTGTGGGTCGATGACGGGAGAATTTTGGCAAGAAAAAATGAGACTGAGAAGAAAATTTATAACCCAATTCATTCCTTGAAATCGCAGCTTGAGTGATCTTTCGATTCGTTCATCAGATTCCTCGTATTTAAAAAGCTGTATACATAGTATTCAAAAATAAGATGGACCCGTTAACAAATATTACCACGGATATTGACTACACTAAATACACGGACATAGACAAATGGACGCAAGACGTAAATAATGAGGATAAATCTTTGCATATAATACATTTAAATATTCGCTCACTTCAAAAAAATTTCAATCTACTACTAGTTATAATAAACAACTGCAAGGAGAACGTAGGAGTAATCATACTCGTATTAAGCGAAATAAATATTACCAAAGATGAGTTGCCTATGTATACTATTATCGGTTATAACATGCACTGGACAACCAGAGAGACAAGGCGTGGTGGAGGAATTTTAATATATGCGAGAAACGACCTACTTTTTGAAGCGAGCGCTGTAAAAAGTGACTGCGCCGAAATACTCCACGCGCTGATTACATGCGATGTAAACAAATTATCGCACATAATGGCAGTCTATCGTCCGCCGAATCTCTGCAGAACAAGTTTTATTACCCAGTTGAATGGATTAATAAAAACGATCCCACAAAAATGTCTTCTAATAATAATTGGAGATGTAAATATCAATCTTAATGACCATTCGAACCGTATCACAATGAGGTACACAACAGCTATGCCGGAGTGCGGTATGGAGTGCGCGATAAGAGATAACACGCGGGTACAGACAGTGGACGGGTAAGTGGTGACGTCATGCATTGATCACCTGTGGCTGCGCATAAGCAACTGCAATGCGCGGCAGCAGTCACGAGAAACGGTACCCGCGGCGTATTTAGTGACCTGCAACATCTCCGACCACTACCTTATAGGAGTGCATGTACCGTATGGTGAAGAGGACAGCGAATTGTGCAAAAAGTATAATTAGTTGGTAAAACTCAATGAGCTCTTAGTAAGTGAAAAGTTAGAAGCAGTGAATTGGTCCAGGATAGGTAAAATAAAATGTCCTTTGTCAATTTATACTGAAATTACCAATATTTTTAAAAATATTTACGATACATCTGAAACTGTATGTACTTTTAATAATAAGAAGCGAACAGCGCAACCATGGGTCTCAGTAGAATTAAATGAAATGATTATCCGACGTGACGAACTCTTTAGAATATGGAAATCAAATCCAAAAAATATGAACTACAGACTACAATATACTAAGTTTCGAAATAACGTAAATGAATCATTAATAAGGCCAAAAATCTATATAGACAAAATTAACTGAAATTATGTAATCATGATAGTAGAAATATATGGGCCGCCAATATAAATGGTTGGTTAGGTAAAAGTAAAGTTAGTCTAGATGACGTCATTATGAAGTACTTGGGGAAAACGGACAGTATTCCGAATATTTGTAATAATTTTTCTAAAACGTTCACTGAGGAAATACAGAATATTAAACATAACTGTGATGAGAAGTTTTTATTACGGTCTGATTACGTGAGCGAGTCCATGGTAACGCTGCGTTATGTAAAAACTAGTGCTATTGAGGTCGATCGAGTTATTGATAGATTATCGTGTGATAAGTCTCCCGGCGCCGACAGAATCAGGGTTGGGGATGTCAAGCGCCTTAAGGTATAGTTGAGCCCAATTATTGCCTCATTTATAAACTTGTGAATTAAATCTTGCGCTAATTAGACCAATCTTTAAGCAGGGATGCCACTTAGATTACTCAAATTATTTATAAAAAAAATATTGTCCGACAAATAACTGAATTTCTCGAAAATTAAAATGTGATCTCAAACGCTCCGCACGGCTTCAGACGCGGACGGAGCACTGCCACTGCGCTAGCGGCATTCACAGACTATATTAATGAGTGCTTAAATGAAAAAAAGCAAATTGTGGCGGTGTTCATAGACTTTAAAAAGGCGTTTGATACCCTCGACCATGAACAGCTTCTGCAGGCCATGCAGGAGTGCGGCGTGCGTGGCCCGGTGCACGCGTGGCTGCGTGCGCACCTGGCAGCGCGCGCGCTGCGCACCGTCGTGCGCGGCCACGCCGGCGCGTGCACCAGACACGCTATGGCGTGCCCACCGGCTCCGTGTATGGACCCATGGGCTATATCATGCATGTTAATAGTATCTGCAATGTGGTGAAGGAGTGCAACGTGTACATGTACGCAGACGATACCTGCATGTTGTACGCGGATAAGGATATAAACGTCGTGCAGGAAAAAGTACAACACGATTTGGAAAATGTTATTAAATGGGCTCATGACAACGGAATCATTATTAACCTTGACAAAACTAAATGTATGCACATACGCTCAGCACATTCCAGGGCTAAACTCAAGTCAACATTATGACAGGAAATGGTCAGATTATGTCGAACCACGATGTTGCCTTGGCATTCGAGGATTATTTTTCCAACATCGCAATGAATACTACAAGATATCTTCAATCATCTGCGACCGAAGCCCATTTGTTACTTAATGTTAATTTTAACAAATGCAATGTAAGCTTTGAATTTAGTCAAGTAAATTCAATAGAAGTTATTAAAACATTTAAGTCACTGCATTTAAAGAAAACAGAGGATTTATGGGGAACTTCAGTAAAAATTGTTCATCATATCATAGATTCAATTGCACCCTATCTAGCCTTGATGTATAATAATTGCATATCAGAGGGCGTGTTTCCAGATCTTATAAAACTTAGTAAAGTCATACCTCTTTTTAAATCAGGTGACTTGAGTTACTTGACTAATTTCCGTCCGATATCTATACTACCTGTATTAAGTAAAGTTTTCGAAAAGTTAATGTTGATGGATCTGCTGGGACACTTCAATAGAAATAAACTGCTTAGTAGTAAACGGTTCGGTTTCACAAGGGGACGTTCCATGGCTGATGCAGCATCTGTACTCATTAAACATATTTACAACATCTGGGAGAAATCTTGTGATGCAATTGGAGTTTTTTGTGACCTTTCTAATGCATTTGATTGCGTTGATCATGGAACACTCATTTTGAAATTAGAACATTATGGCCTGTCTATAAATGCCTTAAGCCTTATGTCTTCATATCTCAGCAATAGAACACAAACAGTTGTTGTAAATGGAACCCAATCCAGTGGAGCTACAGTTAAGCTAGGAGTGCCACAGGGCTCTATCTTAGGGCCATTTCTATTTTTGGTTTTATATTAATGACTTACCATCTATAGTAGAAAATCTTTGTGATATAGTACTATTTGCTGATGATACATCATTAATTTTCAACGTTGACCGGAAAGCAACAGCCTATGCCGAAATTAATAGTGTACTAGCTAAAATACTTGACTGGTTTAATATTAATAATCTGCTATTGAATGCTAAGAAAACGAAATGTGTTAGATTTGCTTTACTGAATGTTAGAGCACTGGATTCTACTATATCGCTCAATGGTGAATGTTTAGAAATGGTGAATAGGGCATCATTCTTAGGTATAACACTGGACAAGAACTTGCAATGGAGTCCCCATTTAGCAGTTCTTGTAGGTAAATTAAGTTCAGCAGTTTAGGCTATTAGAAAAATTTGACAGTTGACCAATGTTGATACTGCTCGCTTAGTATATCATAGTTATTTTCATAGTATCATGTCATACGGTATTCAGGTTTGGGGCAAAGCAGCTGACATACAGACTATATTTGTTTTACAAAAAAAAGCGATTCGTTTTATATATAACCTGAACTCCCGTGACTCCTTAAGAGAACTTTTTAAAGACATCAACATATTAACCGCAGCATCCCAATATATTTATGAGAATATTATTTATGTTATTAAGAACCTAGAGTATTTTACTAAGAATTCAGATATCCACAACTTTAATACTAGAAATAAAAACAAAATCGCTATTAGAAAGTTCCGCGTTCGTAAAGTAGCCAAATCATTCGTAGGCCAATGTATACATTTTTATAATAAGCTACCAGATGATGCTTTAAAATTATCGTTTTCAGCTCTCAAAAAGTACTTAAAAGAGTTCCTAATGGCAAAGGCTTATTATAGGGTACAGGACTATTTAACAGACAAAAATGCATGGCCTAAAACAGAAACCAAATAATTTACTTTTACCGGGACACGGTTCTTATAAGGTGGCATATCAAACGTTTGTAAGTTGTTTTAAATAAAAAATCACTCTTTTGCTTTTTTATATTCCATTTTTTTTTTACTTTTATAAGTTTTCTTGAAGAACTACGCATTGAGTTTATATAGTCAAAACATATATTTAGGATAGGCTAAGTACAAATATTGTAATACATATGAGAGTTATTTCGAAAAAATTACTGACTGTTGAGTTTGTTTCGGCTTTCTTCTCTTCAGTGGTCTCCTCTTGGGAAACGCCGTAGAGTCAGACGTGAAAAAGTGCCCTTGTGGCCTACTTACAGAATAAAGATCATTATTTCATTAAACAAATCGAATTAAGCATAATCGCACACGGATATGATTGTTTACATAACAGTGGACTAGATTGCAAATGTGACCAGATAGAATTTGTTAATAGTTATAAATATCTCGGATTAACGGTAGATTGCCATATGTCTTGGAAAGTACACGTAAGCAATGTTCGTAGCCAATTAAAATCTGTGCTTGGGAAATTTTACCACTTACATACAGTAGTGAGCAGAGCAACTTTGTACACCTTATATCACGCTCTTGTGGACTCGATATTGTCCTATGGTCTCAGCAGCTATGGCCTCACTTTTCCCACATACCTTAATCATAGTAAAAAAATACAGGTTAGGTTTTTAAAGTCTTTACTTAATAAAAACATAAAACAGGATTGTTGGCTAAACTATGACAAACTATTTTTTATGTACATATTATTTAATTTAATAACAAATGCACCTGTGCAGGAAAAACGGTCGCTGCTGATAGTATTGGAACAATACCGGTGCAATGATCACAAAAAACCATTGAATCACTCTTATCGAACAAGAAGCGTTGCCAAAGAATTAACTAAGCGAAAACTTATTGTACCCAAAGTATGTAACTGCTACGGTAAGCGTACCCGAAAATACCTAATACCCACAATATTAAATAGTGTACCAGATTCTATCCGATCGTGCCAGAATGTGTCAAAAATTGTCTACAAGAAGAAGATAAAGAAAGCACTACTGGACAGATTCGATCAGAATATCTGAACGGATCTGTCCAATAGAGGTAATTACAATCCATACTAATATTATAAATGCGAAAGTGTGTCTGCCTGTTTGTCTTGTATCTCTTCACGCCTGAACCGCTGAACCGATTTGGGTGAAATTTGGTATAGAGATAGTTTGAGTCCCAAGGAAGGACATAGGCTACTTTTTATCCCGGAAAAATGCCCTTATCCGCAATAAACGAATTTAAGGCAGACGAAGTCGCGGGCAGAAGCCAGTACTTTATATATACTGTTATACTATTACAAAGTTGTAAGAATGAAGCTATTTCAATTGTTTATGATACAACTGCGCTGAGCGCATGTCTGTGGGTATATATGTATATAGATGGACATGTCATGTCGTCTCACGGTTACGATGCTGATCATTAATCATTAAGTACGAGTACCTAGTCAGTTTTTTTGCCTTGATGGATAAGGTTTAGAAGATTTTTAGAACAAAACATTATGTAATCGGTATTAGTTGTTTAAGTTATGCATTTCATACACGGAGATATTTAAGTGAAATGGTGGAGGGTATTATGTTTTCTGCCAATAAACTGCTATGCAGTTTGGCAGATATCGTAAAGCGTAAAATGTATGTTGTTTTTTCATGAAATAAATTATTAAAAAAAAAAGCCTCTTAGATATTACCGTGACTGACGGTCACCCTATGCACCGTGGCGACCATGAGCATGAGGATGAAGATGACCATGGTGGTGCACCATAGCAGAAGGAGCAGCAACACGGCCTGGCGGCGGCTTGGTGGTCGTAGCCAGGGGTAAGGCTAGATCGACAATTATCGGTCCACAGAAACCGATGACGAACACACTCGCTGCGAGCATCGATATTGACGATGAGTACAGCGATTCAGAAACTCACCGATACATTCATAAGCCCACGTAGCGACCACGACCAGCGGGATGAAGATGAGCATGATGGTAAACCACAGCAGGAGAAGCGGCAATGCAGCCTGGCTGCGGTTCGGTGGACGCAGCCGGGGCTCGGGCGAGATGGACAGTTAGCGGTCCACGGAATTGACGGCGATGATAAACGCACTCGCTGCGGGTTTTGATGTTGAAGATGAGCACAGCGATTCAACAACTCACCGATACATGCATTAGCCCCTTAGATATGACTGGCTCGGTCTCTCTCTGGACCGTGGCGACCATGAGCAGCGGGATAAAGATGAGCATGATGGTGAACCACAGCAGGAGGAGCGGCAACGCAGCCTGGCAGCGGCTCGGTGGGTGGAGCCGGGTCTCAGGCGAGGGGAACAGTTAGTGGTCCACGGAAATCACGGCGATGACGAACACACTCGCTGCGAGCATGGATATTGAAGATGAGTAGGTACAGCTATTCGAAAACTCACCGATACATTCATAAGCCTCTTAGATATGACTGGCACGGTTTCTCTCTGGACCGTGGCGACCATGAAGATGAGCATGACAGTGAACCACGGCAAGAGGAGCAGCAACGCAGCCTGGCAGCGGCTCGGTGGACGCAGCGTAGGCTCAGGCGAGATGGACTGTTAGTGGTCCACAGAAATCACGACAATGACGAACACACTCGCTGCGAGCATCGATATTGACGATGAGCAAAGCGATTCAACAACTCACCGATACATTCATAAGTCCCTTAGATATGACTGGCACGGTCTCTCTCTGGACCGTGGCGACCATGAGCAGCGGGATGAAGATGAGCATGGCAGCGCACCACAGCAGGAGGAGCAGTAATACGGCCTGGCGGCGGCTCGGTGGCCGCAGGCGGGGTTCAGGCGAGATGGACAGCCAGCGGTCCACGGACATTGCCGCGATGGTGAACACACTCGCCGCCACAGCCACACCTGAGACATAAGGATTTTCTTTTCACAAACTTTTATTAAATTTGCAACTTTAGTATGTACAGTCACCAGCCTCAAAATCTGCCAAACAAAGCGGGCGAAAATATCTGACAAGTCCTAACGGCCTTAGAAATAGAGTCGTATCAGATATTTATGCGCGCTTTGTTGTGGTAGATATTAATTCTGGTGACTGTCCCTATGTACTTTCGTATTTCGCCCACATAGTGCGTAAAGGTGATGAAAGTCTGGAGAAGTTGATCTTAGTTGGATATACGAATGGCAAACGAGCTAGAGGCCGTTCTCCAACCAGATGGACTGCTCAACTAAAGTCCTCATCTTCTTCCAAGTTTTGCTCAGTTGTAAGGGACGCAATGGACAGAACCAGATGGAGGCAAATCATCCACTCCAAGGGTAAAATATCCGATGATGACCACGATCCTCAGTCATGAGGGAACGACAAGAGAGAGTACCTATGTAAGTTGTGGTTTCCAATTAAAATCGAATTTTTTTTTTATTAGGAATAATTATTAGAACCTTATTTTATTGACCTTCCTTTATTAGGAATAATTATTAGAACCTTATTTTATTGAACCTTGAAACGTTGCGTTCTTTTTCATTGCTAGGTATGCTTGTTTCTTTTTTTAGGGTTCCGTAGCCAAAATAGCAAAAACGGAACCAGTTTCGCCATGTCCGTCATAGGCATTTTACTCAAAAATTACAACACGTAAATTAATGAAGTTTGGAGTATAAGTGTCTTATGTAAGCCGTTACTGAGTTTTATAATTAAATAAAAAAAAATACTATTGGCACAGTGCTCCCTGGTGGAGGGGTTGACACGCTCGACGCGTAATCGAGAGGTACCGGGTTTGAGTCCTGGGGTGACCACGTGCGAAAGCGATACAAAAACTTGTGTTCCATTAGATATTTCATAAGTATACCAAATTTTAGTTCAATCGGAAACCGGGAAGTGTGTTAAAAACTTGCAAGATTTGACCCGAACAAACAATGCGAGTTAAATAAAAGCTTGTAATAATTTCACTTAGCTCCTTTGAAAATTTTTCTTACAAACCTAAGTAACGAGTAAACTTAAATAACAGTAAGGAAAACTTCGTAAGTCCCCGCAATGATTAGATTTCCGAGAAGCTCGTGTGACGGGATTTTTTCTTTGGTGTAACACAACTTTTCCGAGAGTTGTTAGTTGTGTTTGAAAACTTTGTACGTTGTATTCTTACTTTTAAATACAGTATGTATATTCTAAAATATTTATTTTGTAAAATAATAATTTCTACTCTTAAAATGCATTATTTCTAACGCATTTCCCATAACGATTATTTTCTCGTCACCAAAGCTATCCAACATAAATAATTTGTCAAATTATTGAGCCACATTAACGCATATGGACAAAAAGGGACAAAGAGTTGCTTTATTTTCGAGATGTGGCAGTTTTTGACAAAGTAGGTGCTCCTTGAGGTAACATTGTTGAATTGTTTAATACATTATTCCGAATAAATAAGAGAAGCTAGCCTAGCGTCTGCAACTTTGTTGGGTCTAACGTTTAGAAAGACATTTAATGGCATCATTGTGGCAAAATATTATTATAATTGAAACTTATCTATTAATTTATTTTCAAAATTAGTGTGATACCTTGATTTGTGTCGAGGAACGGTTGTGAAATCATTTTTTGGCATTCAAATCAAATATTCAGAAAGTGAGTTTTATTTTGAATATGTCAGGGTTTGTTTACTTCATGTTTAGGGTTCCGTACCAAAAAGGTACAAAAAGAACCCTTATGGTGCGACTCTGTCTGTTTGTCTGTCTGTCTGTCTGTCTGTCCGTCTATTAAAGCGCCATATCTCAAAAACGACTTATGCCAACTATTTGAAATTTGGAATATTTATAAACATGGTCAGCCCACAGGAAATATTTAAAAATATATTTTTATTTAAATGGAGTATCATATAAAAGGGCCTAAACTGCACATTCTTTAACAATTTTTTTATTGTGATTAGTTTTTGTTTTATTAAGGAATATGTGAAAAAAACACCATTGTCCCCCCTTTATCTCCGAAGTTTACCAATCGAAAAATTTGAAATGTTCACAATTAACCATCTGGAGATACCCAGCTACCCGTGTAGGTACCAAAAATAGTTGGAATCCGTTTAGCCAACTTAGCGTGATGAAGCCCCAACGACACATACAAACATACAAACATTTCATTTTTACAACTTTATATATATAATAGTATAGATGTGAAAATGTGTCTGTATTTCTGTCTGTTACCTCTTCACGCTTAAACCGCTGATCCGATTGGAATGAAATTTAGTATGGGGATAGTTTGAGTTCAGGGGAAGGACATAGGCTACTTTATATCCCGGAAAAGTACCCTCATCCGCGATAAACGAATTTAAGGTGGACGAAGTCGCGGGCAGAAGCTAGTAACTCATAAAGTATTCGTCATTCTCACATTAACTTACAGACTAACATTTATATCTTAGTCTGTAACAGTGAGATAGTGGCGGGAACTTTGTTAGTTATCTATGTCTCTATAGGTATCTAAACGCAACCACCCCACCGCAGGCCCGTTGAAAAGGGCAGACTAATCAATAAATTGTAATTATTGATATTTTTTTATATGTGAAAATACCACAATTTTCTTCTGTTTCCGCGATTATTACTCATTGAAATAAAACAATTTAACGGATTATATCGCGTAAGCTTTTCAGCTTTCCATGGTCACGGAAGGACTTCAGTCCTCCCGTGACCATGGAAAGCTGGAAAGCTTCCGAAACGTCGGGAACTAAAATGAGATAATATACGCGATATAATCCGTTAAATTGTTTTATTTCAATACCACAATTGTTATTCAAAATAATAATATAAAACAAAGTTCGATTGTACAAGAAAAAAACAATGCGATTCAGTTTCTTCATTGAAGAACAGCGCCGTCTCTCTTGGTGTCCTATAATATCCGCTGGAGAAGAAATCAGACAGAGACGTAGCGTGATACGCATGTCTTGGAGTATGGCTAATGCGCTTAGCATTTCAAAATAAAAGACACAGAGGGCGCTATTAGTGCTAGCTAGATTGTGTTCGAAAATTTCAAACTACGGAAGCTTTTCTGGTCAGAGTAAATACTTCTGCGTTAAAGAAGGTCGTAGGTTCAAATCCTGCTTGCAATTTAGTAGTTCGCATTGATTTTTTCCTTTGCGATCGAACTCTGCGTTATAATATAAAATTGAAGAACTCATGCGTTTACAACTCTTAAAATCCTGCTATCCTAATAGTATTTGCTAGAAAGTCATGTTTTTGACATTTATCTAAGTAGGTACTCTTTATGTAAAATTACTCGCACTTTATCTGTGTCACCTTTCACGTTTTTAACCCCCGACAAAAAAGAGGGGTGTTATAAGTTTAACGTGTTTGTGACTCTGTGTATCTGTGTATCTGGGTATCTGTGTATCTGTCTGTGGCATCATAGCGCCCATACGGATAGACCGATTTGAGTGCGGTTTTTATTGTGTCAAATATAATTTCATCCCGAGTGTTCTTAGCTTTGTTTGATGAAAATCGGAGCACTCGTCTCCAAGACATTCAGCTTTTAGTGGAACAAGTCGGGGGTTTTTAATTTTTTTAATTTTCTTCACATATTCGCATAAAACACATCCAACTATTTGAACACACACAAATATTCCAAACCCGACTATTTGATTTTAAAATGAATATTTTTGTTTACGTATGGTATGGCAATGGATTTTCCTACTTTTGACGGTGCTCCAATGGAAACTCGCGTGTTTTGTTTTATTTTCATCGGGGCCTTTTGACGGATAATACTGACATCATAAACGGCGAATACGAACTGATCGGATACTCCATCTAAAACACCAATAAACTTACGTAAAATACCAACTAAATATTACATACTTACTCTTAATACCATTTACGTAGAATACCAAATATCACCGTACCATCACACATAAAATATATTGTAGTACTTAATATAATAATAACCCTAAAAATTTAGGTGTTGAGAAAGTGGACAAAATTGCACTGAAGGATTTCCAATGCACCAAATACGTATAAAATCAATTCACACGTGTCGCGGTTTCCATCCATATTATCCTTCAGTGCGATTTTGTCGACTTTCTCAACACCTCCATTTTTATGGTTTCGTAATCAAAGGGTAAACCCTATTACTAAGACTCCGCTATCCGTCCCTCTGTCACCAGGCTTGTATCTCATGAATCGTGACAGTTGAAATTTTCACAGATCATGTATTTCTGTTGCCACTAGAACAACAAATACTAAAAATAGAATAATCTTATGCATGTATAGACCGCATATAAATAATAATAATATGTTTGGTTACTGACATAGACATGTCATTACCAAATATAAAATAAGTTTATGTCAAAAAAATCATTTTTGTGACAAGCTTTTATCGCTGACTGTACTTTTCCGTGAACATCCATCAATTATTCACCGAGACAATTATAAAGAGCCGAAACTCGGTAGGATTGCATTATTTTATTACAGAGTTCTTATGACCACCTTCCTGCTCCATCATCAGATCAGCTCGATGGTATTCATTTTATTGCATTGTCAAGTAATGTACATAAGTATGCAAAATTTTAGCTCAATCGGAAACCGGGAACAAGATCTAATTTAACTTGCAAGATTTGATTACAGACCGACAGACAACGGTACAGGTGAACGTAAATAAAAGCTTGTAATGACATTTACATTTTGCTTAAATGGCTCTGCTAACACTGGAGTTTTAGTATATATTGTACGGAACCCTCGCTGCGCGAGTCCGACTCACATTTGGCCGGTTTTTTCTAACTTGATTCCTTACACTGGTCCAAATGTCCACTTCCACTATCCCCTGCTGCTGTAAATGATAGGTATTGACTTATCACTACTGCAAGCATAGCATAATATCTTTATGATTCAATAAATGAAATGAAATAATTTTAACTACTATACAATTATAAAATCCGGCTACCCTACAAGGTTCACGGAGGACTATCCACGAATGCCAAAATAAGCACGAGCATTAATAACAGCGCTATCTCTCCGTCGGATAATTTTCGTGGCATCGTCACGTTAACGGCCGTTAACGTGTGGAGGCCACGACATTGCGCGAATTGCGGCGCGGCAAGCGTTTTATCCGTTCATTGCGCGGTCGAGACGCGCAACGAACTGTGGTTAGTTGGAATCACACGCAATGAATTAGAAAAACCGCTGCCGCTGTCGTCGCCGCTCGATGTCGTGGCCGGGCATAGGAGCTAGACGCGTCTCAATCAAAAGTTTGAATACAGTAAAAATCTTCAGATAGAACAATTTAATAGGATTATATCGCGTATATTACTACAGTACAGAGACACAGTTTACCGTAAAGCTTCCGAAACGTCGGGAACTTAAATGAGATAATAAACGCGATATAATTAAAATTTAAATAAAACAATTTAACGGGTTATATCGCGTATATTATCTCATTTGAGTTCCCGACGTTTCGGAAGCTTTTCAGCTTTTCATGGTCATGGTTTGGACTGAGAAAAGATATATTTTCCTGTGTCAAATTTACAATTTGTACAAACTACCCACTTTGAAAAATCAAATAAAGGTGTACATACTTGCCAGATGGGCCTAATCTGTAAAGACAATTTTATTTTAATAGTTTACCAAGCAGCATTTCACAAATGAGGCGTACTGAGGAGAAAAGATACGCTGCAAAGAAAAACCACCAGCTTGGGATCCTGTAATATATCTCATCAAGGAACAAGCCAGACACAGGACTGCAAAACCTTAATTTCTGAACGGTGTATAAATATCTTATCTGTTAAAATTTAGTTTAATAGTCTTTGTTTTTTAAATATTATAATTAGTAATGAGGTAGTCTGGGAGATTTACTTTGCAGCGTTTCTTTTCTCCTCAGTACGCCTCATTTGTGAAATGCTGCTTGGTAAATTAATAAAATAGAAAAATTAAGCCCTACTGGCACATGTGTAACTGTACGACGTACGTTATTTTATAATGCATATTATGCTCGGATACACATTCATGTCTAAGTTGGCCCACAAATGCATTGAAAAAAAAAATACTTTACGGCAGCTGTGCGATAAGTAGCACTTTATTTACGTGTCTATGTTGGTCCATACAAAGAGGCACTTTCCAAGCGGGTGTGTAATGATCGGTATAACAACATTTGATATAATTTCATAGAATATAATCACTTAAGGGGCATAATAAACTTTTGAAATAACAACTAAATTGATAATTTCATGATGTATAAAGTTTAATGGGTATAAAGATTTTTGGTATAATGCTTACCAAGTATAATGAATATATGCTATAAGCATCAGTGGTATAGTGTATTAAAAGCCATAAAAATAATGTATGTACAAATGGCAAAAGGTGAGACTCAATATAGGCCTCCGCGGCTCGTTCGCTTCGCTCGCTCGTTAGGGTCGCAGTTCAACCTAACACATTCGCTTCGCTAATTATTTCCAGTTTATACCAGTACTACTTTATAACCACTGAGCGTTATATCGAACATAGTTATATCACATGTACGTTATGCCATGTATCAGTTAGATTAATAGTTGTTATATTACTAGTTAATTATACCTCATGATAGTTAGATCATATCAGAATATACCAAATATTGTTATACCAAAAGTGCATCCCTTAATCGTTATATTGACCAATAATATACCAAAAGTTGTTATAGCGACCGTTACACACCCTATCCAAGCATATGTATTGTTGGATGATTTTAATGTAAATAGCAAATTTTAAGAAGTCCTTAGAGGCCTCTAAAACAGCTGACGGCTTCACCACGGGACTTAATACTTCCCTGATGATCTTATCTAATGTCTATAGCCTTCGCGTGTCTTTTCTTGAAATTTTCGCGAGGTTTTGACTCAAGCAACGGATTTTTGCGAGTCGAAAAGTATCGTAATTGGCAGCGCCGTTTGCGTTTTTTACTCGCTCGCGAAGTGAGCGATTGGTTCGTGCCCAAAAACTAGCTACGGATTAGTTTAATCGAAAAGAAAAAGTATCAATAAAAATACGCTGTGGTCTGTGCCAAGCATTCAAAGTACGGAACATGCATTATAAACTTGTTTACAATATTAATTTGACTTGAAGCAGCAGTTTAGATTAATTCTTAAAATTAACTTATTAAGAAAAACAAACGTAGGGCCGTGACGGACGTAAGTATCCATACCTAATCTAATCTTATGTAATTATAATTATGTGAAGAATTTAGTCTGAGACAGATTTTTTTAAGTTAACAATCTGTCAAGTTCTACTGGGGAAACAAATCCAGACAGCAGCTGTTAGTTAAATTCTTGAAAGAAATACTTCTTTGTAGACCTACGAAAATTAACAACTCGTGTAAAAATTTCGTTTCAGAAATTAATAATTGCCTCAATAATTGCCTGCTTCTAAGAATTTTAATGATCTCGGAAAGGTTATAGCGACTGATATATATTTATTACTTCTGTTTCATTCAGATATAAAAGTTTCCGGTATCCTTGTGTAATCCAATATCTAGTTAATAAATAATACATCCTTTGATATCAAGGCTGCCTTTGAGTTCAATAATATTATTGATATTCGTAATAAATTTTGGGAATGTGTGTATTTTCATTGTTTTTAATATAGGTATTGTATTGAACTAGGAATTTCTTGTGGTTTCGTTATGGTGTGCTACTAATTTCTTTGTGTCTCGGGAACCGTGGATTTTCCGGGATAAAAAGGAGCGAATGCTATTTATATGTTCTCTATTCTACTTATATGCAAAAAGCACGACAATCCGTTGCCTCAATATTCCGTGAAACAAGCACAAACCAGCCAATACGCTTCTGTTCCTTGTTTATTGTCGTAGAACTAGGTGAGGGTCACTGCCTTGCTGAGTTACGTACAGCATATCGCGCATCACCGGCAGGTCTGCCGTCGACGATCACACAGACCATGAGAGAGAGAGAGTAGTTTATGAACTTGTAAACGGTCTTGCCGTAGAACCAAAGGTGCGGCACGGGCTTGCTGAGTTGCACCGGAGTGCGTTGTCTGTCACTAGCAGGTCTACCGTCGACTATTACATAAACCTTGCATTTAGTTGATGAGCTTGCCCAAAGTCTCACCGTAGAACCAGATGTGCGGCACGGTCTTGCTGAGCTGCACCGGAATGCGACTTCAGCCACCAGCAGGTCTACCGCTGACTGCTATACAGACTTTGCATGTAGTTGACGAGTTTGCACACGGTCTCGCGGCAGGACCCGACTAGGGTCACAGCCATGTTGAGCTGTATCGGCATGCACACGCCAGTCACCAGCAGATCTGCTGATGGCTGCCAAACAGACCTTGTATGTAGTCGACGAGCTTGCATACAGTCTCGTCTTCGAGGACGTCGACGAGGATCATGGCCTTGATGAGCTGTAACAGTATGTAACTCCTGCCACCAGCAGGCTTGCTCTCGACTGTCATACAGACCTTGTATGTAGTTGACGAGCTTGCATGTGGTCTCGCCGTAGAATCAGACAAGGATCACGGCCTTGCTGAGCTACAACAGCATGCGACTCCTGTCACTAGCAGGTTTGCCGTTGACTGTCACACAGACCTTGCCTGTAGTTGACGAGCTTGCACACGGTCTCGCCGTAGAACCAGATGAAGGTTGCGTCCTTGATGAGCTGTAATAGTATGTTACTCTTGTCACCAGTAGGTCTGCCGTCGACTGTTACACAGACCTTGCACGTAGTTGACGAGCTTGCACATGCTCTCACCGTAGAACCAGGTGAGGGTCACGTCCTTGATGACCTGTAATAGTATGTAACTCTTGTCACCAGTAGGTCTGTCGTCGACCGTCACACAGACCTTGCATGTAGTTGACGACCTTGCACACGGTCTCGCCGTAGAACCAGACGAGAGTCACAGCCTTGCTGAGCTGCAACGGCATGCACACGCCAGTCACCAGCAGGTCTGCCGTCGAGAGGTTCACCAAGAAGATGTTGGTCACGCTGCGAACAAAAAAATAATAATTTAATGACGGGGAGTTCCAAAAGCATTTTATATAAAACAATTTAAACGTTTTTGTGCAAACTAATAGTTTGCTTTACGTTTGCGTTTGGTTAGAAATCAAGTTTTCGAAAGTGTGCGGATTAAGTGAGCATAAGAAATTATTTGTAAAACCTTAAATACGTTACCGATCTACAAATTATACAGGTACGTTAGCATAGGTTTCACTAAAGATAAGTATAAAAATATTATATGTTTAATGAATACATTCAGTGATTTCGTTGGTAGTTTGTGAGAACTGAGGGAGTGCACGTTAAAGAATGTATATTTTGATTTATCTTTTTACAAATACAGAGATTAGTTTTACAATTGTTTTAGAACTTTTACAAAATGAATAGGATTTTTTATTTTTTTTCAGAATGGTGCTCAGTCAATCCACACGCACACTCATAATTGATCGCATTGAACGCATATCATGGCCCATTTCTTTACTAGGGATTGAAAACGGCAAGAAAGCCCGTGGAATCACCCACCTACCTGTATTCTTATGTCAAACTTGAGATCCCATAATTAATATTAGTCTCATAATCACAGCACTCGAGATATATAAGTAATGTACTTATACATTTCAAGTGCTGTGATCATAAGACTGATAATATTTTATGTAATCTAATGTAATTCACTTGTCGACTTCTATGTAATCATCTCAGATATAAAGCAGATATTTTAATGATGGGTAGCATTTAGTATTTCATGCAACTGTATTTTCTTATTCTTTGCAATCATCTATACTATTATAAAGTTGTAAAAATGAAATGTCTGTAGGTACATTAAATATATTTTTACCAGCAACTTCGTCAGCGGAGCAGATAAAAGTCATAACCCTTTTTTTTTCTTCATCGTAGTCGACTAAAAGTACCTGGGTACCAAAAATAGTTGAAATCTGTTTAGTCGATTTGGCGTGATGAAGCAATAACGGCCTTCCGGAACATTATGTTGAATTCTCATAATGTTGAATTCTCGAAATGTTGGATTCTTAAAATGTTGAATCTCAAAATGTTGGATTCTCAAAATGTTGGATTCTCGAAATGTTGGATTCTTAAAATGTTGAATCTCAAAATGTTGGATTCTCAAAATGTTGGATTCTCATAACGTTGAATTCGCATCACGTTTAAATCCCATAATGTAGATTTTTAAAGAAACTTTACAAGGTTTCAACCTCTTGACCGCCATCGTCTCAGAGACAAAGTGACATTATGTATTATGTATGAGTATCACGCAGTTCAAACTTGAAAGTTACCTTTTTGACGTACGGCTGTCAAAAGGTTCACACACTATGTAGAGTAGAATACAAAGAAATTAAAAACTATGTAGAAGTTAATGCATTTTAATATTCATAGATATATTTTTACCTAGGTAGTTAAGAAAACAACGTATTTTGTGTTATAAAAAAACAACAGAAAATATAATTATTATCGTACTTAATTACTTATTAGGTACTTAATTAACTTAAAATTAATTTTTAGTTCATAAAAATATTTTTTCCTTATTTATTTTTACCTAGCTTAAACCTCGTAAATATTATATTTTGCAGAAACTTCAAAGGTGAAATTGACAGTTTGTCTAACTTATTCAATAGTTTCGGTCAAAAATAATATCCGTTCTTCTTCGATTTTTTTGGAACGGAAGAAAAAAACCTCTTTCAATTTTCCTGTCAAAATAATGTGCTTCTTTTTGTATCGTATGCCATATGAGAAATATATTAGGTGTTTTTGGAAGTCTAGACTTCAATTTGCGATGATACCCTTCACATGAATTCGTAGTTCTATGGACATCATCTGCACAGCTTAAAAAATTGTGGTCCTTATTATACCAGGTATCTCTAAAATATTTCATAAACAAATGCATCTTCGTTGTATTTGGAGCTATATCTTTTATCGCTTGCCAGGTATTTTGCATATGTATGGAAGGCAGAAGAACAAAATAAGAGCATAATCTGACAATGTTTCTTTCAGATTTATTGACGACAAACTTGTTAGTGGTTTTCTTTTTCTTTTTGATTATCTCTATTTTTTTCGCCATATCCCAAATTGCTTTGTTATAATGATGATAACACCCTGTCATTTTCACATCTGCATATATCTGTTTTACAGCATTTATTGGGGCAATTTCGTAATCACACATGAATAGTCTCATATTCACTTTGAGTTCATTTTTAATAAGTGAAAACAGCCGGGTACCTATAAGTCCTCTGCGTTTTGTTTGGTAAAAAGGCATATATTACTGGATAAACGTGTATGCTTTTTTTATCAGAATAAACATCAAGATGTAAAATATATAACTGATAAAAAGGTCGCGGAGTAACGTGGAAAGTTCCGTCGCCGTAATATGAAATACTTTTGGCACAACGTAAAGTTTTCAACGATTTGCGGGAGCACATTATAATTATCTTTTCCTCATTTCCGTCTTCAATCACAGTAAATTTTTCTCGCAACCCTGTTGGTATTCTAACGTCTTCAAGTTTCTTAAAACATAATGTATCCGAATCTAAAAACCGTTTCCTTGCTCTGTATAACGTGGGTCGAACCGACGAATATGTGGGTAAATCATACACAGGACAATCAGGATGACATTCTTTAAATTCTGTTACCATATTTTCGAAAATTTCTTGAACAAATTTCAAGTTATTACATACCTCTTTCTTAATGTTATTCAGAAGCTCTTTTATTAATAACGTATTGTCATTTATGTTACATTTATGAACTGTTTCACGTATTATTTTAGTTTTGTCCTTATTTAGTGTGACTATTGCAGTACATACATTCCGATTAGTACATTTCCATCGTGTCGAGCCATCAAAATTAGTTTTTCCACCTTTGCTCATAGTATACTTTCCATTCAGTACTAGCATGTCCTTTTTCTTTTGGTTTTTCATAAAATGTATTACTTTATACAGATTCATGATTCTTTTATCAAGATTTAAGCAATTTATGATCAATTTGAGATGATTGAAATCCGTCAATGCTATTGTGATTTTCCTTTTCATTATAAGTGGCCAGTATCAGCTAGATATGTAAGTAGTTATGCTAAGAGGTATTAAGTACCTACTCGTAAATATCAATCCCTGAAAATATAATTTGCATAATGCTTACTGACTTCGTTAGGTACCTACACAAGTTTGTGTATTTGTATACCTAATTTTCTTTATATATTATTATAGCTATTTCAAGGGACAAATGATAATCGCTCCCATAAATATATTTATCTCTCTCTTTTATTTACACGCTAGCGATTATCTTTTGCTACATTTGCATACAAAGTTATAGCTAAACACAAGAGAATTCAACATTTTGAGATTTGAGAATCCAACATTTTGAGATTCAACATTTAGAGATTCCCTGTTCAACATTTTGAGAATCCAACATTTTGAGATTCAACATTTTAAGAATCCAACATTTCGAGAATTCAACATAATGTTCCGGAAGGCCGTTATTGCTTCATCACGCTAAATCGACTAAACACGCCTTTCAACAATTTTTGGTACACGGGTATAGTTGGGCACCCCCAGATCGTTATAGGAACCTTTATACTTGACTATGCTAGAGAAAAAGAGGGGTTATGACTTTTTCTCCTCCTCGAACGAAGTTGCGGGCACCTTCTAGTCTCAAATAAAATTACGAGTATTTTTGGCAACTCAACAAACACTAAGCTCGTGTATTCAGGTTTCACACGGTGTGCACTGTACGTGCCACTACCATTTTCTTAATTATCTTAAGTATAGACATTAAACTTTTATAGCTTTATAATATACAGCCATAAACGTGTCACGGAATTAAATTAAAATTCTGGAGAAAAAATTTACCGGTGAAAAACACTTTAAACGGTGATAAGAAGTCAAAGCGAGAGTAACTTCTATAACGAGCAAATGTTACCCAAAGCAATCCAGCTTAAAGCCAGCTTTTAAGATTGAGGCGGGCTTTTTGACTTAGCTAGCTTATCATTAGCATTTTATTTCTCTTTTGGCATGAATTTAAATAAAACTTATATTTAATTTGTTTGCAATTGTAACGTCTCTTTGTTGGTTTGCTAAAATAATGATAGTCAGGTCGCAGACGACCCTGAAATCTGATGCATTCTGAACCGCCCGTGATGTATACACAAATTTACGTCTTCCTAGAGGAAGATCTTACTTTATGTGACCTTACTAAATTACCTATCGCCACGTCACTTTAGTGCAAAACTATAATATAATTTCCATTTTATTATCCATACTAATATTATAAATGTGAAAGTGTGTCTGTATGTCTGTCTGTCTGTCTCTCTGTCTGTCTGTCTGTCTGTCTGTTACCTCTTCACGCTTAAATCGCTGAACCGATTGAAATAAAATTTGGCATGGAGATAGTTTGAGTCCAGGGGAAGGACATAGGCTACTTTTTATCTCCGAAAAATACCCTTATCCGCGATAAATGAATTTAAAGTGGAAAAATCGTACGTTACGCTGGTATGCAAAAACTACAAAACAGATTTGCGTAAAATTCTGCAGTAATATAGCTTAGATATCAGAAAAGGACATAGGCTACAACTTTTGAGGGTATTCATTCATAAAAGGGTAATTTTTTAACAATAAATGGAAAAATATGACCTTTTGTTCATTGTGACATTTAGTGATTATTCCTGCATTGTGACAATTTCATTTCTAAATCATGAATAAACAGTTGGTAACCTAGCAACAGTAATACTACCTACACGATTAAGCAAAGAGTACACCTTCCGTATATGACATATCATACAAATAAGGGTATATCTTAATATAGCCGGATAATAGCCCATTGTACATTTCGGACTTGCGATCATCTCTGAATGATAAACATTTTGTTACAAATATATGGTTTACAAATAAGATAAATACATAAAACGAGTTATTTTTAACAATAAATGGAAAATCATCACTTTTTGTTAAATCTGAAATTTTTATTCCGAATAATTGTAAAGAAATAATTGCTTTGAAACCAAGATGACACGTTAGTACCTGTTTGCGTAACTGGATGGCGTTATCTGTAAAAGCTTTTTCGTTCTTTATCTTGATATCGATACCTTAGTTCACACTCGAACTATTTACAATATTTTTGCCCATGGAATTTCAACTTTACGTATTTGTGCACTCACGTACTAATTACAAGCATTTTTCTCAAACAGTTAGTACGATTGTGATCAAGGTATCGATTTATAACAGGACAAGTCCTGACTGACATATCAACGCAGAGCCGAAACTACTGAACTTAGAGACTTGAAATTATCACAGTAGTCATTTTTTTTTAATTAGCGAATGATTTTGTTATTTTATTTCCTTATTCGTCATTAGAATAAATTTTGCCCATATCTGCTCTTGAGCAACGTCTCAAATAGGGTCGCTGCTCCAAAACTGTGGTGCAATGAAATTCCTCGGATAGCATAAAGAGACTTCAGTCTCTTACCTTAGGACCGAGAGTAATTACCCCAATGCCTTGGACATGTACTAGCCATAGTCGTGCACTAAAAGCCTGCTCTATCTAATTTTCATATTCGTCCCCCGATTGAACATATTAACATACAGTAGTACCACAAATATAAGTTACAATGATGTACCTGCGCAGAAAGCATTTTTTGAAAACAGATTAACCAATTATTATGCAGCGCGTTTGCACGGCTAAAATCTTCAACGCCCATTGGCAAACATTTTGCGCGCGACGCCGGCGTCCGCCATTCAATGGCGCCGCGTCAGTCGCCATGAGTGACAGCTCGAGTTCACCTGTCATTGCATATGTACCGTACGTATAGTGCAACAAGGTCTTTATTGAAATGTTCACACTTTTGGTTTCATTCGGTACTTGATAGCACTCGTCGGCGTGGCCGAAGATTTCCGATGTTACTTATATTCGTGGTACTACTGTACCTGGATACCCTACTACTATCGTGTCTCATTAAGCTGCGCATGCAATCTACCTATAATTATTGGGATACATAGACGTTTCATGTTGAACAAACGGCTGTGTAGCCTAATACAGCATCACCCGATTTCCTTTATCACTCAGGAACTGCGCAGTTTTGTTCCATTGCTTGAGCTTGAAATCGTAATTAACTTACTCTCACGTATTTGTAATAATAGGTAGTGATCGCGACAACCCGTAGGCGTATAATTGAGAAAGTTTTACAAAATGAATGGTGACCCGCTTTCTATTATTCCGCTTCCGCATAGATGTACCTTGACCAGGTAGAAACATATTTTACCCAATAGGCAGGATAATAGAATATTAAACAATGATCTATCTGATAGGTCACGTTGCGTGACGTAGTCACGTTTATGTAGTTAAGTAATCTTGCCATATCATCCCTTTTCGAGATGTTTGCTTCTCACCTTCTTTCAAGAATTTTGCTTTCTCATCTTCATCTAAATTACTTGCATTTTTCTTGTTGCTACATTAATCTTTAGCAAACTTTCTAACACGCAACGCTTAACGCCTGCTTATGTTTACGCCATTATAACATACTCGTTGTTACCAACAAAAGCGTTGATTAGAAGCAATTTTCGGTTGAAATAGGCCTCAACAATCGAAAAGTTTGTACCCAAATAGGTTGTACTTTGTAAACTTTGATTAACCGGTACACCGAACGCGAAAGTTACCGCAAAAGGTCGTGGTCTAAAAAGTATTTTTGTTAAGTGCTGAAGAATGTTTTTCAGAATAGTATGCCTCTTAACTGTTACATGATGTTGCTCGCGTATGTTTGAGAAGTCAAAACATGAATATTTGAAATTTGCTGAAAACAAGGCTTAAGCATGCTAGGTGAGAAAATATCTCATTTGTCTCCACGCTCACTGCCTTTATCCGTACCTCACAATTTAATAGGCCATAAACCGGTTCCGGTATAAAAAGGTTCGTTTAAGGGTAAGGACCACATTTTTGGCAAATTTTAATTGATACCATTGTGACACAAAAGTTGGCATATAAATTGTATGAATATTTTCGTATCACAGCTGAATCCATTAAAATTAGGCAAATGAAATACCTTAACTACCTGCCAAAAATTAGGTCCTCACCCTTAAATAAACATCGAGACCAAAGCTCTCGTTGAAACAACAAAAGCCGTTTTGTATTTCTTTTTAGGAAACATCAGCAAAACAAATTATGAGCATAAAATGGGAATCTGTATACATAGGTGCTGAGTGGCCTGTCAAAATCGAATTATTGGAAAATAATAATCGTAAAAAATGGCGGCCTCGACTGGGCAGCTGACAGTATTAAGGTAACGTCATCGCGCTACAATTAAATAAGTTTCTCATACAATAGGGAATAATCATGTAATTTTTCGGATAACTCTAAAAATAACCAAGATATAAGCCATCAAACATTTCATTCTATCTTTTTCTAGCAAAACAGAATTTAATTTGGACTTTATATGGCCGGAGTGCACCATGACGTAACAGTGCACGTCGGACCTCTGTGTCTAATTTGTAGTTTCAAATGCCTATATCTTGCGTATTTCTTCGCCGATTCCAATTACACATTTTGAAATAGTTTTTAAAGTATTTTGATATTTAGTTACAAAAAGCGATAAAAAATCATTCATGTACCCTATTCGTATGATATTAATGCTGTTCGTTGAGTGTCTCGATCGCGCTATGAAGAGTGACTTCACGCGCCGCACCGCTTATTGCGCGTTATTGTGGCAGGGCCGTTGGGTTGCGGTTAGGCCAGCCCGAAACCCCATTCAGGCCCTATTAGGCTACCTAAGGGCCCGGTGACGACAACGCGCCACCGGCGGCGCCGCAAGCGAATAGGGATGCTGCCTCAAAATTTGTAAAAAATATATAAGAATGTGATTAAATAAGCAAAAAAAGGAAACTATTTAATTTTGAGTACGATATCTTTAGTGTAGTTTTTTTATTAGCCCTTAAGTTGGGTGCGAGAGTCCATTTTTAAAGTACGAAAATATTAATAGCTTATACCATTGAATAACCCATAGAATGTCTGGCTACTTTTGTTTTGAAACCGATTCGATAAACGGAAGTTTTAACATAGCTGCAGAACAAAGTTCTTAATTTCCTTTTATACCACAAAGTTAGTAGGCTTTAGTTTGAAGTGTTTCTATAACATACCACAGAATAAAGTTAATAAATAACCTATTCCTGATACATAACACATAAGATACATTGCGTGTAATGCCAACTAACTGCTGTGCGGTGAGAGTTTCGACCGCGCAATGAAGAGATAATAGGGTAGTTTTCTAAGTACAGAAAATATTATTCTAATAAGTCAGTCAGTTTTTTTTATTTTGTCAATCGAACTAGAAAAGACAACGATAAAGCGCTTAAAAGTTTGGGAGTGGGGGCACATGACGTCACGCCGTGCGTAAAACGGTCGCACAGCGTGACGTCATGGGGAACTTTAACAGGCTATCTTCATATTTTAATCTTTAATTGACGTAAGAAAAAATACGTGTAGATTATTTTCTGATAATCTTACTGACGAACTAATTATATTTTTTTAGGACACAAGCCTATTCGCTCATCACCGCGCTGCTAGTCGCATTGCGGTTGAATTCTTTCACCCATTCTGTTTAACACATACGGCGAATACATCATGAGCAGAACGTGCGATGGCTGGGATGGTGGCATCACCGTAGGTGGACGTAAGATCTCAAATTTGCGATACGCCGACGATACCACCCTTCTGGCAGCCAGCGAAGCCAAGATGGGCCGTTTTTTGGACAGGATGGCGCGCGTTAGTGAAGAACTCGGACTTTCAATTAACAGAACAAAGACCAAGCTTATGATAGTTGATCGGACGGGCAAACTGAAACTCAGTGGAACACTCAAATTAGAAACAACACAACAACACTCAACTTTGTATACCTGGGTTCCAACATTCGCAATAATGGCTCATGTGGGACTGAAATCGGCAGAAGGATCGGGATGGCAAAAGGGGCCTTGTCGCAGCTATAGTCTCTACCAATACCAAGACCACCTTTGTCCGAACACTGGTGTTCTCAATCTTTACATAAGGCTCAGATACATGGACCCTAGAGAAGGCTGACCGTGATTGCATTGATGCCTTCAAATTGTGGTGTTGGAGGAAAATGCTAAGTAAGTATACCATAGACAGCACGCCGCACAAACGCATCGATCTTAGCACAACTCAAGATCGGAACTAGACTGCCTTCGTGGGATTTTGGAATATTTCGGTCATATTGGCACAAAGGAGTGACAACCTTGAAAAACTGCTGATCATAGGGAAAGTTGTTGTTTAGGAGTAGGGCTCTGCTATTACCGAAGAGTAATAAATGCGGTCGATTTAGGATATATTTTGAACGGAATCCTCGGTGCGTAAATCTAACTGGCATATAGCCGGTTTTTAGGGTTCCATACCTCACTAGGACACGCCCTAAAAAAGGAAAAAACGGAACCCTTATAGGATCACTTTGTTGTTTGTCCGTCTGTCCGTCTGTCTGTCTGTCTGTCTGTTTTTCAAGGCCCTGTGATTTTATCTCGGGAACACGTAAAGGTATGGAGTTGAAATTAAAATTTATACTCAGGTTTACGGTCCCTGAAAGTTGTAACAAAATCAAACTTCTAAGTTTACGTGAAAAAAAGATACGGCCGTTTATGCCGCAAAAAACGTATATTTCGACACTTTTTGAAATTTGGTATGAAGCAAGCTCTTATCACAATCAACAAAATAAATCTGAAAAACTTTTTTTTTACGTCTGTCTGTCGATATCATCAACCAATATAAAATAATTGAGCACCGCGTACATTTTGCTTAGGAGTAGGGCTCTGCTAACACTGGATTTTCATAGATACGGCCATTTGTAGCGTATATTTTGTACGGAACCCTCTGTGCACAGATCCGACTCACATTTAGCACGTTTTAATTATTAATGTCATTCGTGACTGTAAGTTGCATAAAAGTTAAAGTTGCAATATCTGTGTTCTTATGCCGCAGTTTCGTCCTTTATCACACACAAACAAAAAACCTCGAAATCACTCAAAATAGTACATACACTTCGTTTACCCTTCCATATAACGAGTTACAACTTTCAAGCTTAAAAATTTCCCGCAATATCGAAATGTTATACCGATCTTCTGCAGTCGTATTTACGCAAAATTTTACGTGACGCGCGCCGTGATTGATTGCAGGCTCACGACCCATCATCGCGCTATGGGCACCGATAAATTCAACTAGTCGACGTCAACAGTAGCCAATTTTGCCTGTTTACGAAACTGATGAGCTTTTAAAATGGCTATAATTAAAACCCTCGGCTAGTTATTGACGTTTTAGGCTGCAGAGTCAGTTAGTAAGTGCTGGCATCTACCGTCACCTGGAGTACATTTACAAATCACAATTAGATGTAGACAACAGACGGTCTTATAGGTAAAGAGTGATCTTTTCTAGACAACTGTAGATGACGTAATGCGTTATTAATATTTATGTATTGTCTAAAATTGATATCATATTTTCTAACCTTACTTAAGCTAAATTTGTACATACTAACTCCATCTATTGTTACACGTTTAAAAAGAAACTGAATAATAAAGTGCAGAGGGCGCTGGCGTGACGCACATTTTTAACCTCTTCTAACTTAACTATCATGCTCACCACGCGACACGCGAGCACTTTCTACTTTTGCCACATTACATGTTTTATTTAACCATTTTCGACCTGCGTCCTCAACAACAACCTTTTGGTAGTGAAGAATTTGATTACAAAATAATATTATTAGGTGGTCAAAAACAGCTTAGAAATTAAGAACAAACATGCATAAAATTAAAATACAATCTACACACAAATTTATATAAACATATATAAATTTGTGTGTAGTCAGCATAGGCAGCCACTCACAAAGATGAAAGGAACAGTTTAACAATGAACGAATTATGGAAGGGAGAGATAATAAGTTCTGAGGCTTTGGTAGAAGCAGGACAAGTTGCTAATGAAGCGAAATGTGTATGTACAGCGATCTTATCCTTTATTACCTCATACAAACAACGAACGTAGGATACAACCCATTATTTACTCTTCCATCTAACGAGTTACAATTTTCAAGCTTAAAATGTTCTCGAAATAACGAAAATGTTACACCGATCGTAATTTTACTAATAATTTTCGTAGGACTTTACGTGACGCGCGCCGTGATTGATTGCAAGTAATTGCTCGCGAGCCATCATTGCGCTATTGGCACCTATAAATTAGAGTATACGACGTCAACAGCCAACTTTGCGTGGTTACTGAGCCGCTAAGCTTTTACGAGTAAAATGGCTATCGTTATACGGTCGACTGATTATTGCCGTTCTAGTATGAACCTGTGAGCAGCTTATCCTGGTAGTGGGATGACACTGCTCGTAGAACCGATGAGTTCTGCATGTAACCCAAGGTGTGATACAGCAGCAAACCTCAAGCGGCATATGAGTGCATATAACCCATATGGAATCCATTACGAACTAAGAAGAGAAACAGTTGCACCTTTTTATATACGGGTGGAGTGGCAAATGAGTTTCAATTTTGGTGGTACTGAGAAACTAGGGGTGCAAATTACGCGTAGTAAACGAAGGAGTGAAAAAAACCGTCGATTTCATTCTACAGCGCAATTGTGCGCGGCTACTGCGTAATAAAACAAAATTTGTATTTTACTTTACGTAAAAGGTTTGCGACGGAGTAAGGCCATTCTGGAAAACCTGTTTGGGTGATCAGTTCCTAATTATACTTCAATATAGCAAAAGTTTTACGTAGATGTCTTATCATACCGACAGCACAAATCCTTGCAAAATTTATTAAATTGTAAAATATATATTAAAATGCTTAGTTCTTCTTGGTTTCGTTCGAATTGGTTTATTTTAAACCAATTCGAACGATGATAATGAAATGACGATAAATAATATCATACTCATTTGAAACTATAGGTACCAAATCAAGGTTTTCTATTACTTATTATTTACAATCACGTATGTGCCATATTTATGGATATGACTAAAGCTTTCGATTATGTAAATCATTCCATTCTTTTAAGTAAGTTGAACGCATATGGTATTCGTGGTAATATTTTGGAGCTGTTAACAGCTTTAAAGTCATATTTGAGCGATAGAGATCAATACATTCAAATCTGCATGCACACTAAATATGTAAAGGCTTACCGATCTGAAAAAAGGCACATTAAGTTTGGCGTGCCGCAGGGAAGTGTTCTCGGACCTCTACTATTTTTACTCTATATCAATGACCTGCCTTGGTACGTCAAACACCCAATGGTACTATTTGCTGATGACAGCACTGTTATTATTAAATGTAATGATATTAGTGATTATGAAATAGAAATTAATAATACTGTAAGGGACATAATTGAATGGCAAAATATGAATAATTTATTAATTAATCTTGACAAAACCAAAATCATGCACTTTTAACAACGTAAATTACCTGTTTCGATCGCTTGTAATTATAAAGAGACAATAATTGAGTCAGTTTCTGCTACTAAGTTTTTAGGAGTCCATGTAGACAACCATTTGTCATGGAACTCACATACAGAGCAAGTGTGCCAAAAACTAAATCAGTACGCCTATGCACTTTATAAACTAGCAAAGCAAGCCAATCCTGATGCTGTATTAACTGCGTACCATGGCTTTGTTGCGTCGACCTTACGTTACGGCATAATTTTTTGGGGCAATTCTACAAATAAGGAAGCGGTTTTCAAAGCTCAAAAAAGGTGTATCAGAGCAATGCGTGGCCTTCAACAAACTGACAGTTGTGTATCACATTTTAGAGATTTGAGCATCCTGACAATGCCTTCTATGTATATTCTAGAAGTGGTGATGTTTGTAAAAAATAATCCAGCGCTGTTTAAAAAAAGTAGTTTTACTAGCAAACGTTTGGAGCAAAGATATAGAGAGAATTTATGCACAGCTCCAGCAAAAACCGCTTTAATGCGTAAAAGTGTATATTATCTAGGAATAAGAATATATACTACCCACAGAATTTAAACTGTTACCAATGTCACTTTTGAGACACAAATTATTAACTTTACTTATGAATAAGTGCTATTATTCTGTTTTAGATTATTTAAATGATGATTTCAATTGTATGTAATTATTTGAGATTAATTTATTATTATTGTTATTATTTAATTTTTGTTTTTATTAGTATTCCATTGTCAATTTAGTTATCTTAATTCGTAAATTGTATTATAATGTTTAAACAAAATCTTGTTTAGAAGCAGTAAGTAAATATTTTTAAACCAATGTTTTTGTACGCCAATCGGCAAAACATAGTGGAACATAAAATAATTGGACATCTCTGTATGTATGCAGCCATCACCTATGTTTAACAAATAAAACACTTTGACTTTGACTTTGACTTTGACTTGTTGAGTGAGTTTAAGACCCCATTAGCAACTTGTGGTTCGATATTAGGGTCACATATACTTGATGGATCTATATCGGAATCCCTAACGTAATTTGTCGTAATGTATCAATTGCCATAACGCATTTTTTCAGAAACCGTAAACTTTTCAGGATTTTTTAAAAGATCGTCGTATAGATTAGGTTAGGTTTGTTTTATAACAAACCTGAAAAGTTTACATTTGGCAAACGATACATTAGGACGAACGACATTAGGGATTCCGAAGGAGACCCATTCCTGATTTGCAGCTTTGAGTTCTTATTTCGACTGTTTATTTATTTATCAAGAAAACAACATACATTTTACACGTTATTGAATATCTGCCAAACTGTATAGCAGTTTGTGGGCAAAAAACATAATACCCTCAAACATTCCAATTAAATATCTCCGACCTCGGGTATGAATGCATAACTTCAACTACCAAGTTGATATTGATTTGTTCTAAAACTTCTAAATCTTTCCTACCAGTAATATAAACGAAGCAAAATACAATCATAATTATTATGCAACTGCAACTGGCATGCAGTCATCATATGCCACTTCTAGATGCATTTGCAGTAGAAGGGTCTGATTTGGAACTGTAGGTAATAAGATAACTTGCATAAATCAGTAATGTGCTTGTTAGGTGCGGGCTATAGCGGGCAGGAGAGCTTCATTACCGGGAATTACCAGGAACCAGGTTACCAGGATACCAGGATACCAGAGGGATGATGTAAATAATAACTCTTATTTAAAATACTGTGTAGAGTGTGAGTAGTCTGAGATGGAATGAATCGTATGGGACTTGGCCGCCATTATATTCCGTCGTTCCATCGCACACTTAGTGGGGGTGTGGTCAAGTGTATAATTTATTGAGTAAAAACAGTTTAGAACGAGACAAAACAATAACAAACAATAATCTTACAATACTAACTTATCCTAAACACGATACAAATTTTATAATTAATTAACATAAAAACTAAGTGTATAAAATTACGGTACATAAAAATTATAATGCTATATGCGAAAGTTATGTACAATTATAAGCTATATGAGATAAATTATTTACAATCATAAGCTATATGCGACAGTGCTCCTTGGGATTGGGATATATCTGTTACTATTTATTTTTAAGTTGTTTTGTATTGTACCTGTAGGAAAAGCCAATAAAGTGAATAAAAGATATCTCTTTATCGACAGTTCAGCATTCTTTAAAGAAATATCGTAATACTAAGTCAAAATTATGGAAAGCATATTATCCACAGTTTGGGATTTACAACATATTTATAAAATTTACCTCCAAGTATTGGCCCTTAACAGACTCAAAACGTTTTATGGAAGCTTAGGTCTGATTTACCGTCAACTCTCCTGAGCCACCCTGAGCCTATAGCAAGTATATCATTACTCGAGAGAAGCCAAGGGTCTTACCTGTCGCCGGTTACAACTGGTCGCCTTGGGAACGTGGGTTGAGATTTATGTTGGCAGCTTTGATGGGTTACTAAGATATCCCCGCAAATCCCTATGGCACACCAAGCCAATACCGTGAGATAGATACCATTATTTATAAAAAAAACCGACATAAATATCAGGGACTATCTTACGAAAATCGACTTAATACAAAAGCTCTCTCTGCGCATACTGCGCTAAAGCATAAAAGCGTATTCTGCGTAGCTAGCAAAATTTTGAACAAGTTGCCTAGTAATAGTAATAATATTCAAAAAATGCCAATAAATAGATTAAAGAAAAAGCTAACAAGAGCTTATCGATAAATGTTTTTATTCGGTTTCCGAGTTTTGGACATGTGACACTTTATAATGTGTAATGTAACTTTATTTAAAAATATTTGTAATCTTTACATAATATTACAATTATCTATTGTAAGTGACTTGTTGTTTATTCAATTCTAACAATTTAATACAAATAAATGTTGTTTTATTCAGAATAATAAATAACTAATTGAAACTGATTGTTTAATACCTAAGTACCACGTTAGATTTATTAAAATACCCTTTATTGTCTCTTGTACATAAAAACTCTTGCTGACGTTAAAACTGTAATTAAAATAAGACTAGTGCGATTAGTAAGAGAATACGCGTGTTTTACGAAGTGGATTACAATTATAACATTTTTGAGCGGAGCGCGATGTTCCCGATCCGGTTAATCCAGTCTTTCTCAAAGTGGGCGATAACGCCCCCTTGTGGGCGCTGGAGGCCTAGAGGGGGGCGGTAAGGGGCCTAGAAAAAATTGGGGGTAATATAGCACACTATAATTAAATTAATTTAAAGTTATAGTGGTTTTTAAGTAAAAAAAATCAGGGGGCGCTGAAAATCAATTTATTTTTAAAGTGGGCAGTAGACAAAATAAGTTTGAGAACCTCTGGGTTAATTTTTAAGCCAAGTATGCTACGTTCCATGACTCTCTGAAAAACCTTCAGTGTGCTTTTTGGAATGTAAATATTTCAGTCAAATAAATACTAAAACAACAACAACAACATGTAAACAGGATAAAATTTTAAGAAAAATTTATCGAATCGTTTTATGTCAAATAATGTTTTCTCCAACTGTCTAAAACAATGCCCGGACTCGGAACAAAAGGTACGCCAGAAACACGTTTACAGGACTGACCCACTAAAGATGAAGATATTCCGGGAAATTGACGTGTCAGTTCCATATTGCGTCTTTGTCCTCTCTGTTTCAGCTAACGTAACGTTACACAATGATGAAGCGACTATCGCTCTTTCAGCAGTTGCACAATAACGACATATAACCAATTTGCACAATATAATTGTTATATGACTATCTTTGGTCCATGTGCAATTCGTATATCAAACAATCCTGTTTTGACTTCTCTAAAGGTATATTATCTTCAGCTCATGTTACTGTTTTATAGGTATAGATTTTTATTTTGTTTTTTTAATTTATTATTTTAAGGAAGTACAGATGCAGATATCGGCCCTGAAAAAGCCAAAACCATGTTACAAACAGAAGTAATAAATGGAAACAACACAACACTAAATATTGAAGCTACCTACACACTCGTACTACTTAATTGAAAACAGACAGGCACATTACAACAATGAACAAACCACCACCAGACAGCATAATATACAGTCAACATCTCCTGCTCTCCTGATGATGCCTCGTAGAGAAGCGAAACACATGTCGAGGATTATACTGTCTTGTGGTGGTTTGTTGTATTTGCATGCGTTTTATTTGCGGAAACTTTATAAAAATATGCGCATTTGAGCACAATTTATTGTCTTATCTAACCAAGAGACTATTTCGCGGACAAAAAAAGGAACGAGAAGGAAAGGATCCTTTGATGTAATATGGAATTCTGCAAAGTATCGCCTGAATCTATCCATTATATCTATATGTATCATACAAAAAAAACGCAGCGTAGGACGGCCCCTGTCTAGGTGGACGGATGACCTCGTAAGGGTCGCGGGGAGTCAGTGGGTGCGGTCTGCGCGATTCCACCCTGTGGCGAACTATAGGGGAGGTCTATGTTCAGCAGTGGACGTCCGTGGCTGATAGATCGATTTTATTAAAATATAAAAATAAATAAGTCATACGTCAAATAATACAAAATTAATATTTTTATGATGCGCAAGGTCACACAGGCAATAAATCTAGATGATAGCATTGTAAAATACGAATAATTTAATACTAAAACAACTATTAAACTATATTATAATTTGAATATTCGTCCTAAAACAACTGTAACAGTTATGGATTCTGCCGTGTGTTGACTCTGAGTTAATAAATAAATACTATCGGGAATAGTACAAAATGCACACCTCTGAGAAATTTTATCTTCTCGAATGCGTCTTTCTTACCTCTTGAAGCATGGCAGGGGACACTGGACTAACAATTTTTTTTTCGTTGTAGCTCCAAAACATTCAAACATTTTGCTATGATTTTTATGTCGATTCTAATGAAGTGGCAATGGGCAGGGCACATAGTTCGAAGAACTGAATGGCCATTTGGGCAGAAAGGTTCTCGAGTGGAGACCGAGTACTGGCAAGCGCAACGTGGGAAGGCCACCTGCAAGGTGGTCGGACGACCTGGTTAGGGCCCTGGTCTTCTCTACCTACGCTGTAAATTTGCATACTCAATTTACAGCGGTGCGGTACGGGTACCTACTTGTCGTAGGTACAATGTATTGGAAATTTATAATGTATGTAGATTAGATAAATATTTTACTTTCTCGCTGCACCAATTTTAACATCTCTATACGTTTAGCCCTGTGATTGCCTTATAGGGAATGCGTTTTGCGTTTAGTCCGCTACTTGTCCATATTTGTATGTGTATATTTGCATTTAAGTCATTAATAAACGGTGCATTAAATCACTAGAGACTATATAGGTACATTATTTTAGCGGAAACTGTAAGGTCTTCCCACTGAGGAGGACAGTCTAGTAAATCCTTATTCAAAGTGAATTATTGTCAAGCTAGATAACCCTTTTGTCGGTGCCGGACCTTGGCAGTCAGTAATCATAATTATAGCACTGAAATGGAACATTTTGTTATCATTGCGAGATTCCCGTTTAAATAAATGACCAAGTGATTTACCCAGTCGCTTTTGCTGAAAGTTGAAGGATTTATTCATGACCTCTTGGATGATAGAGTTTAATGTGTTTTTTTTCCGCTGCACCATTTACATTTAGACCATCTAGATCTACATTTACATCTACAATTGTTTTCATTGAATTTAAATAGTGCAATGGTTACGTACATTAAAATAATATATTGCCTTCGGTAATAGAAAGTGCCCGCAACTTTCGTGGAGAAGAAAAAGTCATAACCATTAATTTTTTCTTCATCGCAGTCGGATAAAAAGTATCAATAACCATTTGCGGATACCCAGCTCCCCGTTTACCAAAAATACGTACTTAAATTCCGTCTAGCCGACTTGGCATGATGTAGCCACATCGACACATACAAACATAAAAAAAACCATTCATGAAACACCTCATGTTTTAATATCCTTGAAACAGAAAATAAATACACATATATATATATATACGCTACAAATGGCCGTATCAATGAAAATCTAGTGTTAGCAGAGCCCTACCCATAAGCTAAATGTACGCGGTGTTCGATCAATTTATACCGACAGACATAAAATTAGTTTGTTTTTAGTATTTGTTCTTATAGCGGCAACAGAAATACATCATCCGTGAAAATTTCAACTGTCACGGTTGTAGAGAATACAAGATACAAGAGACACAAAGAAACAGACAGACAGACGGACTGCGAAGTCTTAGTATAAGGGTCCCGTAAAGAAAAAACCCTTTGGGTTACGGAACCTTAAAATTGAGCGCTTCAATTCTACAGCCACAGAAATAAGCCGCTCTCTTGCATGTTTTAAAAGTTAAACTAATCAAAAGTTTTTGAAGGTAAGGGCAAAAGGAAATACAGATTAAATTATTGGGATCCAATAAAAGAGGAATGCTCTCTTTTGGTGCGGTCGAATTTAAGCCTTTGATTTCATTATTTGATTCTTATAGATATTTTGTTTATCTCATTTCCAACCAATAAATACGCTTTGTTTACATTATGTACTCATTACCACCTAAATACAGAAATATGCGGATTTTATAGCAGTGGCTATTTCAGTACAGGAAATGTGAAATAATGGGATGTGGGATGTGATATCGCCGAATAATTTCAGTTCTAACAACAACTAATGGGCCATTTTCCTATTAAAGCGCCAATATTTTCTTCAAGCTTTGGGGCAGAAAGGTTCTTGAGTGGAGACCGCCTACTGGCAAGCGCAGCGTGGGAAGGCCACCCGCAAGGTCGTCGGACAACTTAGGGTTGCGGGGAATCGCTGGATGCGGGTCGCCTCTATCCGGCCCATGTAGAAATCCATTGAGAAGGCCTGTGTCCTGTGTGATTTTTAGCATCTGTACCTATGTAAGATTCACATTGTGCAAAAAGTAGTAAATTTATGGAATTTTTTGGTTTTTTTTCAAAATGGCGGAAATATTGGTGGTAAAAGGCGCGCAAGGATTACAGCTTATAGAGGCGCTATTTATATATTATACATTTACCCTAGACGCTAAAACGATCACCTTAGTTCCTAAGTGAATCAACTTTTAAACCCACACTAATCTGTCCACAACTTACTTCTACACTTCGTTATAAAATAACGCCTTTAATAATATTTTCTTCTGTTTCCGCTATTATTACTCATTTAAATAAAACAATTTAACGGTTTATATCGCGTATACGATTTGAGTTCCCGACGTTTTCGGGTTGACTGAGAAAAGATATATTTTTCTCTGTCAAAGTTACAATTTGTGCAAACTACCCACTTTGAGAAAACAAACAAAGGTGTAAATACATGCCAGATGGGCCTTATCGATAAAGACAGTTACATAAGTGCAGTGACAGTGCCAGAAGGGCTTAATTATTTTATTTTAGTAATTTACCAAGTAGCATTTCACAAATGAGGCGTACTGAGGAGAGAAGAAACGCTGCAAAGAAAAACTCCCAGACTACCTCGTTACTAATTATACTATTTTATAAACAAAGAGTACTAAACTACTTCTTAACAGATAAGATATTTTTACACCATTAGGAAATTAAGGTTTTGCAGTCCTGTGTCTTGCTCTTAAGCTCTTAAGAGAAATGATGATGATGTATATTTATATGTGCAGTTCTGGCTTCATCACTCCAAATCGGCTAAACTGATTTCAACTATTTTTTGGCACACCCCGGTAGCCGGGCATCTACAGATGATTATATGATACTTTTTACTGGCATACCCTTACCTAAAAAAGAAGGTTATGACTATTTCTCTTACGCTAACGAAGTTAGGCATCTTCTAGTATTTAATATGAGAAGCAAAAGAATACATTATATCAAACATCGGGATCGCATCGAAGTGTACCTAATGTACCAATCGGAGTTGCACAGGTTTGGGCTTGTCGTCCCGCACGATCCTCTTTGCGCAGTGTTATCCAATCAGCGAATACCTCACAGCTCTAGAATATTCCTCCAATGTCATATATTGTTTTTGTGCGCTGTGACAGTCAAAATACTCAAAATAATTTCGCGAAAGACGTTGATGTTTTTAAAGGATCGAATATTCATTAAAATTTTCCCGAAAATCTTCAAAATTAGAAGTTGTAACGAATATTTTTGGGTTCTCTCCGAATTCAAATATCTACTTCGGCCATCCTAGGGCCATAAATCGAGTTACATCATGGAAATTTTAAGCTAATGTTAGTAAACAAAATAAAACAACTCAATACAATACATTTCAGTTAAATTCTATTCTAATACCTAACTACAACAATGTCAAGAAGGGCGATTAGGCTGTACGTGAATCATGCTACATTGATTCACGTACTGACAATCAAACTTCTGTGGAAACGTATTTAGGCACTAGTCCAATCGCCAACGAGCAAGCGAGCAACTATCGACTATTTTCTTGCCCAACTCGCTCAAGAAATGCACAATAGATATAGACTCAGTGTCAATATAAAAGAGATACATATATGAGAGAGTTGTAACCGGCAGTGTGAACGTCAGCGATGAACTATTATAATACGAGTATAGGTGTCTCTTTTACTAACACAAAATCCATATCTTTTGTTTGTTTCATGGGCGAGAAAATCGCCGATAAGTAATGTAGCCCGGCTAGTCGTCGGGAATAAAAGATAGGACGTGGTAATGTTAAACATATAATAAAAATAGACTATATACAAATAAAAAACATAAACTAAACGGGATTCAGTCAGTACGCGGCAATAATCCGAAATCACTGGCCTTATCTGAGCAGGGAGGTAGCACGGTTGTGGAGATTCAGTTTCGATTCCAGTTTTCTAATCCAGCTTTCAAAGAAGGCATATTTCATGCAACGGTCGGCGGGAGTGCGACTGAAGTCTGGAGATAGGTTTTCAGGGGAAAACTTCAGCGGAGAAGAAAGGGCTGTAAAACTGCTCCACGTAATGGTTCAAATCAACCCAAGCCTTATTTCTTCATGGTTAAGACAAGTGAAAACGAAATAAGACTTGGATTGAGTTGAACAGAATATTACATTACATGAAAATAAAGAAAAATATATATACAAAATGTACCTGCGAAGTGGCAGCCCTTGTAGATATTAAATCGAACACAGTATTGCAAAATACTATACAGTTTTTACATTTTAGAGTTTTGTAACAGCACATTAATTAGTAATATAATTAAAATCTCAGATCTTTAATTATTTTTGCAGCACAAGTTCAAGCCGAACGAGTCGGGACCTGTCTCCCATAAACAAAAGACAATCGTGGAACTCAAATTTTCCCGATACAATTTATTACTGGCCAGTATTTTACCAAGGAGGTTTGCCGCGTTACAGTAATCGCTTCATCGCCCTTGGTGGGACCAGCGGCTTAGGACACCGTTGTCGCCGCCCCGTATCCTGCACATCAGGGATGTAGGAACATCGTTTTCGCAGCGTGGTATTTAAAAGCAATCCACTCCTGCCTCCGCGAACATACGCGAAATGATCCATTCCATATTACTTCAAAATTTGATATGCTGTCGATTAGCTCACTTACAATACAAATACTCTTTCTTGAACACCACAAATATGCAGGGTTTTACAAATAATGAAAAACACAATTGCAGGTAGACAACAGACGGTTTTATCGCTAAAGAGCCTTCCAGACAACCTTTTGGTAGTGATAAATTTAATTACAATAAATATTGTTAGGCGGCAGCATACAATTTAAGAACATGTTGTTTAATGTTCTTAAGAGTCCGCAGCAAACTCGATTCTCCATACAAACGTAGTTACGCTCTCATTTTGAAACGCCTGGCTAGTTTGCTCTGAAACTTTTTACTTAGAATAAATTAAGGTATATGCATGCCTGTAATTAGTTTATGTAGCTTTAGATACCATAGTAAAAAAATACAGCGAATTTAAGTTTTTCATATAAAACTTGTTTTTCCTGTATTTCGTTTGTTTTATAAACTGCAGCCATATAAACTAATTTCAGCCCTAGATATTCCTGATGTCATTGTATATGCAAAGTTTCGTTACAAGCCAACACGTAGTTTTAAAATAAGAACGAAACTCCGTTTGTATGGGAAGGTGAAATTCGGCCGAGCGTACTTGGGACTCTTAAATTCTGTACTATATCTACTACATGGATAAAATACAATATACACATAGAAATATAAATATACTGAATGTTTATAGGGGTGATGGGGGGTTCACACTGAGCAACTTTCACTATGGGGCCAACCACGTGATCGCGAATAAAAAAAATCGTTTCATGCATTTAGGATAGTTAGCGATCAATTAACTATCAGTTAACGCTGAATTAAAAACCACCTGGTTTTTTTACTCGATTTCGTTGGCCGCATATAAACCCACCCAGTATAAACATACATAATAAATACACACATTTAATTTCAGCCACAAAGAGGAAAGGACTATTTAAAGAAGTAACAAATTATGGAAAAGAGACATAATGGTTCTTAAGGACAGCTTTGAAAGAAGCAGGAGACTAAGCGCGCCTTAAGCTCCCTTACTTAATATGTATAATGATAAATGTAACTAAGGTAGCGGCTCGAGAAACATAGTATATATTTTAATCCGGGAAAAGTGTACAGTTTGAGCAGAATAAGCAGGAATCCCTCGCAACACGGGCATTCCGCGGGCATGCCCGCTATCTGCAGCGCGTTTAATTTATACATTAACCATAGCTTTAAGTATTGTTAACAGTTTTATCAAAAAAAGTTTATTATAGTACTCTTGATTAAATAGCTTCATTAAATTAAAAAAATCTCAAGCAGCAATGCAATGCTAACGCGTCGTACTTGACAAGTAGGTACCTACTTCAAATTGTAGGAAATAAGATTTTTTTTTAACAAAAAGGTTTTATCTTTATTGTATTATGTTTGTATGGAATACACACGCTGTATCGCTTAATGATATCTTTAGAACGCCGACAAAATCCAATATCCTGTTAAGAGTAATTAATTATAAACGGCTTTTAGGTATAAAATTTAATTTCGTCTGTGACCATTGTTCGACGTCCTCTAATTGTTTGCTTTGTTTTGTTTGTTGAAGACGTGAATCGCCACACAAAACCCAGATATTGAATCGTGAAATAAGGTAAGTGTAGGTGGAATATACAGGTTGGGTTCAGAAGTGACATGTAGAATTATTGGGACAAATTGCATGCTGGTGTCAAAGATACATCCGTGATATTGATAACCTTATTTTAAAGTGATATAACGAAACAAAAAAAAATCAAACTACCCGCATTCGCTCTATTGTTAGTACAGTCTACACACACACACACACACCGACACACTTCAATAACAACATCTACATCTCACGATTTATCGGATGATGCTGTTAGTAACGTTCAGACCATGGAGTATAGAACTAAGGAGATAAATCTGTATAATTATATTCAAAGTGTCCGTCAAAAGGCGTTTAAATTGGTGGTGCGACTAGCAAATGCTCAAATTAAATTACCATAATAATGCCAAAAAATATGTATAACGATGCTAGAAAATTCAATTTGAACAATTTAATATTTATATCAGAAGATGAACGAAGGATATTGAGTAGCATTTCGATAAAATTGTTTTTTTATTGACTTCTTAGTATCTTGGTACTCTAGCGCCATTGTGGAGGGATTTGGAACTATAACTTACTGCTTTCCGTTGGACATTTTTAGGGTTCAGTAGCCAAAATGGCAAAAACGGAACCCTTAAGTTGCGTCCACACTTGTATCATTTGCTCGTATCCGATCACCGTGCCGTAGCAAGACTGCGTATCGCGCTGCTTGGACGCTTACTGTCGGCGCGCCGATAATGCCGCACTCTTCCGATACAAGTGTGTGATACGCGTAGCAAATGGATTTCGAGTGATCGGATCGGCGCAACGTCCAAACGCGTGATCGTGACACGCGATCATGCTACGCGACGATGATCTGATACGGGCAAATGATACAAATGTGGACGCACCTTTATAGTTTCGACATGTCCGTCCGTGCGTATGTCACAGGCATTTTACTCAAAATTTTAATTTTAATTAAATTTCAATTTTACTTATTGATGAAAAAACCGCTGTGGAACCCTACATTGAGCATTTCGAACCATGCTCAGTAGGGTTCCGCAGCCGTCCATACGAAAAAATTCACTACAGATGGAAAAAAATACGATATGAAAAAGTGCACTAGCAAAAAAGCGTAACTCCGCGGCACTTACGTTCTTTTTTTGGGAATCGCGGTTTTTCGGCAATAACTAAATTGTATATCCGATCATGTTGAAAACAATTTTTGTTGAAAGTATTTTTTTTATGCAACTTTTGTAGTGATTATTTCCGAAAGTATCCAAATAAAGAAATAAAAAATTGTAGCAACCTCAAAATGATTTTTAAAGTACTATCGAAATATGTGCCACACATTGATATATGCTGTAAAAAAATAACAGTTTCGGTTACATGTATGGAGTGCCCTAGAGATATTTTTTTTTTATTATTTAACTGTCAAACTAAGAAGCGGTTACCCAAAACACCTATGCTCCAAATTTCAATAATATTAAAGTAGTTTTTGAGTATGATGCCTATAACGGATCTATATCGGAATCCCTAACGTCATTTGTCCTAATGTATCGTTTGTCCTAATCTATCATTTGCCATAACGCATTTTTTTCAGAAACCGTAAGCTTTTCAGGATTGTTATAAAACAAACCTAACCTAACCTAATCTATCCGACGATCTTTTAAAAGATCCTGAAAAGTTTACGGTTTCTGAAAAAAATGCGTTATAGCAAATGATACATGATACAAATGACGTTAGGGATTCCGAATGAGACCCGCCTATCACATACGGACGGACGGTCATGAAGAAACTATAAGGGTTTCGAGTATGCCATTTTGGCTACGGAACCCTAAAAAAGCAACGATTGGACATGGTTTTTCTTTGTGATTGTGTGCATTGGCACAAAAACAATTGGTCTGCGTGTGTATAAAACATACCTAATAATAAAGTATATTAGGTATGGATTTTTACCGCTCCACTACATATTCGGTGTGAACCGTCCATCTTTTTTTCTTTCTATAATGTTGTGAGTATGGGAAGCTTCCAATATGCTAATAAATATTTAGATTTTTATTTGATATCATACACAAGTCATGTCATATTATTCACAAAATGTGCCTCAGCGTCGAACGCAGCGCTGATTGGCTCGTCGCCACTATAATATGATCCCTAAACACGTATAAACTATTTATTTTCTTAGGTCTCGCCCTTGGCCTCGTTTTCTTAAGTCAGTTTTGACAACCTGCTTGACGGACCAATATATTTTGAACTGTGATCTAAAACATGTACCACTACTTTACATGTGTCTATACATCTATACATGTCAGGGCATGAACTGAAGGCGTTCGAGTGAGAAATTTACGAATGACACCAAAGTTCGTTTCTAAAATCGTCGAACATACTTTAGGTGCTAACGAGCGGAACGTTGAACACAAACATACCGATTGTATAAATATTTGTTTAATATTTCAGTTCGTTCCGACTTCAAACAAAAGAAGTAAACATTCTAAAATTATGAAACGGACACATCTTTTTCATGATGGATATAATCTGTAAACTTTCATTCATCATTATCATCATTTCAGCAATAGGACGTCCACTGCTGGACACAGGCCTTCTCAATAGCTTTACACATGGGCCGGATAGAGGCGACCCGCATACCCCGAGTCCCCGCAACCTTAACCAGGTCGTCCGACCACCTTGCGGTGGCCTTCCCTCGCGGCGCATGGCGGTACGCAGTCTCCACTCGAGAACCTTTTTGCCCCAACGGCCATCGGTTCTTCGAACTATATGCTCTGCCCATTGCCACTTCAGTTTGTTTACCCTTGTTTGCTATGTCAGTGACCTTAAAAAAAGTTCGTCTACGTATCTCCTCAATTTATGATTCGATCTTGTAGAGATCCCGAGCATAGACCCTTGCAATATGCACAATAAGAGACTGAGAAATTTATATTATTATTTATTATGCATAATAGTTCCTTGACTTGGTTCACGAGGTGACCGTCATGTGAGTTGTTGATTGGACGATTATTGTTCCGCTAGTCATTTCGGTAAACGGTCTTATAGCGAAGAGTCTCGACCAACACCTCAACAGACCCTCGCTAGATGGCTGGATCAAGGGCCAGATACAGGAGGCAGTACACTTGGATACGGCCCGCATCGTCACCACCGGTAGCTTGAGCCCTGCTCTGCTGCCGGCGGCACCCTAGGGTAGGTTTTTATAATGTGTTTATATTTTGTACAAACTTTTTGGATGTGACTTTTTATACCTCCTGAAGTCTACCCTCCTGTTTCCTATGTCGGTATTTATTCGGCTGCAAGCGCGGGAAAAGCCTTCAGTAGTTACCGCGCGCGTATGTTTCGTGATAGGGCTCTTTATGCGACCGTCGTAGATCCAAGAAGGAAGACGGAAGCAGTAGGTAGTTTACGAGATACCAAAAGCCCGTGTCATAAATGCTTGTAACCTGTATTACAAGCGGAAGCCTCTTTCCAATAATATGAATTAAAAAGAGACTTCCGCTTGAAATACAGGTTACAAGTGTTTATGAAACGGGCCCATGATATAGATTATGCGACTCGCTAGATATTACGAGTAATTATGCGAATCGCTGAAGCATAATAATACTCGTAGTATAAAGTATTGACTGAAAAAGCATATATTATATAACGATCGCATTAAATACTATTTTATTCAGTACAGACTTTTATTCCAATACGGAAAAGACGAGTTCCTAAAAAGGTATTTTTCAAGAAACTCCTCGTGAATTTCAACGAAATGAAACGCTTCCACAATTTACCTAATGGCGATGCTCGGTAAACGAAAATCGGAGATATAAAGATCCTAGGTCAAGCGGTAAATATTACCCGTAACGATCTCTAAATCAATCGAAATAGAACAACTGAAAGCCGAGCTTGCGACATCGCGTGACAACGAGGCCAAGGCGAGGCGAGCGTTGGCTGCCGCCGCCGCTGCGTAGCGGCAACTGCGCGCTGAACACACGCAGCTTAAGCAGCAGTACCAGGCGCTGCAGTACAAAGAGACGACGTGGCGAACACACGAGCAGGCGATGCTAGACCGGCGGCTCAGCGGGGAGCGGCGTGCGTGCGCCACCGCCGAGCACCAGTTGCGGTGCGTTAAGAAACACACGCAGCAGCAAAGCGACAACGAGAGGCGCCGCACGGCTATCGGCTGCGGTTTGGTCGAAGGGGCTGCGCTTGACGGCATAGCGCAGGCGCAACACCTTGCCAGTGAGCAGTTAGACGAGATAAAGACTGGCGGTCAGCGAGCGGGGGCATTCGCTAAGCAACGGCCAGGTGCTGGTCTACGACGACTCTGGAGACCACAGTGATGATGGTACAAAACCGAAGAAGTGTGAAAAGGAAGATGCCATCTCCCGAAGACCTTGTTTGGATGACTGCAAACACTGCCTAAGATGAGACGATAAGGAAAATGTGAGGATGTTGAGGACCGACACTATTAGCGGAAACGTGATTGATGATGTTCACAGTCATGTTCGGGAGCATGGATTACAAGCCAGCGAAAATGACCGGAAGTCTAACCAGACAAGATTTGATGAAGGTTCGATGGTGTGGCTACATAACCCTATGCGACGAAAAGGAAAGTCTCCGAAATTATCATCAAGCTGGGAAGGGCCGAACAAAGTAGTCACTCGGATCAACGATGTTACATATCGGATAGAGCGAAACGCGCGTAGACCCTGTAAGATTGTGTATGTTGATCGACTGGCCAGATACCATGGATCAAATGATGCTCGCGACGAGCATGTCTTAGGAGGGGGTAGTGTTACACCGGGGGCTTAGGGGCAAAACTTTGATCGTGTTTTTCTGTGACTTGGAGGCGTTTTCAGCAGGCCGAAATACCGTTTCAGGCCATTTCAGAGGGTGCTCTATCATATACCAGATTATCCAATTTTCACCCCAGTTACCGTTGTTTTCAGGCGCCTGAAACATGTCTTCAGCCCGTTTCAGGCGACCCTCTATCAGATGGTAACATAACCTGAAAACCCGTTTTCAGCCTTTGAAGTCCATTTCAGTATATGACGAAATTTTCAATAGGAGTGAAAGAGATAGCATGATAAGAAAGAGACAGCTATACTAAGAACATTCCAGAAGGGTGTGACAGAGACAACACAATCAAGACAAGGATAGCAGTACGCCGAACATTCGGGAAAAGAGTGAGCAAGACGGCCGTCGGAAGGTTCCCAAACATTCTTGCAACTATTAGGTACAAGGTACCTATAGAATGACTTGTTCTTGCGACGCGAACGTTCGAGATGGCCCCAAGCCAGTATAAATATGCGCGACGCGCCGCGCCACCAGTCAGTTTACTTTGGATACCCGAAGCGATAACATCGGAAAGGAGCAACTGCGACTGGAGAATTCAAGTGTGAAATAAGTGTAAAGTGTTCTAAGTGTGTTAGTGTCAATAGTGTTTAAATAGTGCTTTAGTGTGGAAATAAACCCTATATCTTGTTCATCGGCTTAAAAGTGCTTTTCAATCACGTACCCACCCCCCTAGTACGTAACACTATGTTAAAATGAGGAACTTTTTTTTTATGTACCATCAAAATACCTATTTAAGCGTTAAATAGGTACGTGAATAATGTTGTTATGATTAGTATATAAACGGATAATGGAAAGAAGGCCGGTAAAAATATGTCAATTACTTTCTTGTATTGTACAAGCAAGTTTAAATATCTTAACCCTGAACTACAACAAATGTGTGTCAAGCTTAATCTAGATTAGTTTAAGAGTTTAGGGGAGGATGGGAAACTGAATCGGTGGGGAACAGTCGACCAGCTGAATTTTCGAGAAATAGTTGATTTATATTATTATGGATAGATGAATATAATGAAGGCCTAAGGTTGGGGGTAACTGCGCCTGCTCGGTAAGTGCGCCTATATATATATATTATATTTTTTAGTTAGTGGGAAGAATTACAGATTTGTGTCTATTACCAAGAACTTTGATTTGGTTTATTGCATCGAATTATGATGTCATTACTAGTACCTATGAACAGTTTTTGTTATTTACGAGTAGGTAGGCGCGCTTGCCCGGCTAGTGCACTCCGCTCCACTCACCTTATAAGTTTCTCAAAGTGCAAAGAAGAATATATTTTCTATTTAAAAAATATACTTACAATGATTCACTATCTCCCACCGATCCGGTGTTCCCCACCCTAGTCTAAGCGTATTGCGTAACAAATATTGAAGTATTTCTTGTAATAAATCTAGGCCCTTATACCAGTGTTGTTTAATGTCTGCCAAGTTTCCATCAAATCCATTTTAATGACTTATGTTTAACTGAGTAACAAACATCAAGTAGGTACCTACCTTTATTTTTTATTTTACATAATATAATGTTGAGTAGGTTCACTACCATTAGGCTAACCATATCAGGGATTTACACCCCGACTTCTGAGGCTGTTTGGGAGCTGTTTTCTAGGGTGTTTTTATTTTACATAATATAATGATGAGTAGGTTCACTACCATTAGGCTAACCATATCAGAGATTTACACCCCGACTTCTGAGGCTGTTTGCGAGCTGTTTTCTAGGGTTTTTTATTTTACATAATATAATGTTGAGTAGGTTCACTACCATTAGGCTAACCATATCAGAAATTTACACCCCGACTTCTGAGACTGTTTGCGAGCTGTTTTCTAGGTTTTTTTTTATTTTACATAATATAATGTTGAGTAGGTTCACTACCATTAGGCTAACCATATCAGGGATTTACACCCCGACTTCTGAGGCTGTTCGCGAGCTGTTTTCTAGGGTCTCAAACTATCACCACACCAAATTTCATCTAAATCGGTTCAGCGATTTAAGCGTAAAAAAGTAACAGACAGTCAGAGTTACTTTCGCATTTCATAATATTAGTATGGATTAGAATGGAAATAAAGCGGGTGGGCTTTATGACGAACAACGTAACATCATATTTAACAACGATTTGCTTTAGCATGGAAATGGGGAGCAAATCTCATTAAACTTCATTTCAACTCGTTACAAATGAACACTTCGGACACACCGGTTGAGTGGGACGTGTATACTTTTGGGACCCTATTAAAATGACATGTTTGTAGCTTACGTTCATTATAATGTATATCGACCCAGAAGGTACCCGCAACTTTGTTACTAGTTCGCCGACGCGAGCAGATCAACATCGGGCCCTGTATGAGCCTTCAAGAACAGTCCATGGAGCTCCTTACTCTTCCATCCATATATCATCTAGATTTATTCTCATTCTCAAGCTAGGTCTTTTATAATACACATATAAGAAGTAAGACACAAAAAGACGACGATATATTTAATAGATATATTACTTATATACATAGAAAACATCCAAGACTCATTAACAAATATTTATGCTCATCACACAAATATTTGCCCATACCGGGATTTGAACCCAGGACCTCAGCTTTGCAGGCAATGTTACTCCCACTGAGCCAAACTGGTCGTCAAGAATGATGGTCGAGATACTTCGCTATAAGACCGTTTACCGCAACAACTATCGGGACAATTTATTATTATTATTATGACGAAGAATTAAAAGTAATCGTTGAAGTCGTTCCGTCACAAACCACGTCAGAGATAGCAGTACGGTTTGGTTTCAGTGATTGAACACTTTTAATTGATTTGAAACAAACAATGATAGAAAATCTAAGTAATCGTTAAACGATGTTGGTCAATTGCTTTAGCTTACTCCTGCTTCGGGATAACGCGAGACCACACACTACATACACGCCAGGCGGTCGCTAAATTAGATGAACTGAGACTAGATTGATTCCGACACCTACCGTACCCCCCGGACCTTGCTTCAACTCATTACCATATATTTTGGACAACTTCTTGCAAAGAATAAAAAACAATTCTGAAGAGGCCCTCCAAACTGCGTTCAAAGATGTTACTAATTCTCGCTCCTACAATCTTTATAACAAAAGAATCAATGAAGTACCTATAAGATGTCAAAATTGCATAAATATTTCAGTTACTATTTTTTAACGTGATAACGTCTTATAAATCGATGAACGCCGGCTGCACGCACAAAAAAGCATGACTCATTGTCACGTTCCGCTGTCACGTTTCGCCTGAGCGAAGCGTGCAAGTGAGAGCGCCGGACAGACCGATACGACCTTCAAGCGTTCAAGAAAAGAGCGTACTCCCACCTGAAAGTCCGGCAACGTACTTGTGACTCCTCTGGTGATGCAAGTGTCTATGGTCGACGACGGTGATCGCTTACCATCAGGTGACCCGTCTGCTCGTTTGCCTCCTATGTTATAAGAGCTAAAAAAAAGCGATAGAGAGGTACGATCAGTCTAAGCGTTCGGTTTGTGAATTCATAAAAATATGCAATTTTTCAACAATGTTTTCTTATGACGTTATAACGTAAAATTACCATCCGTTATCCAACTTTACAGACAACCAAATTTTTTTAATTGATATTTTTTTCATATATAACGCCCATTCCATATTTAAATATATCAAATAAAATTACCCAATCTTCGATCAGCGCGTATCAATATTTGCTCTGCCGATGAGAACGTGATTGGTGCACGTGACGCCTGTGGTGCCCTGATTATAACGCCAAAAACACCTCTGTAATAAATTAACGAAGAAAATGTTTCCGGAAAGCGTATGCGAGCGAATGCCGAAAGATTTACATTTTATCATAGCTATATTAGTATACCTAGAATTCGTTAATTTTGTTTTTAGGGCTTCGTAGTCAAAGTAGGAAGACGTCTATTTCGCCCGAAATTTCAAACAAAATTTACCTGTTTGGTTTCGAGTGTAGATCAAACTATATTTTTTTTTTACTATTTGGCTTGCAATTTTCGGATCAGCTTGTGTTTGGAAGTTGTTTCACGATTTCGCGTACGTTATCTCAAAATGTCATGAGTCGGTAGACTTAATTCATTATCGAGTATTAGGCGAACAAAGTGCCTATTTTATACCTACTGAAAATTGCTACGTACGGTCAAGGCGACCTCTCTCCTTTTTTGACTGTGCATTACGGGGCCATTAAAGTCCAGACATATACTTTTGTATTTGTGAAGTTTGTCATGAACGTTCAATTGTTGTCACCTAAACCCTATTTCACAATCGTGACAATTGTTAGATCCTCGCAAGCTCGATATAGGTGAAAAACATAAGTAAGTCACCTGTTGTATAAAATAGTGTACAAAATTGATATGGATCTTATGTCATTTTTCTAATATGGAACGTCAAATTGCCTATACGAATACGGTACTCCTACATATTTACACCAGGTGACTAACTTAAGTTTTTCACCTATACATTTCCTTACTTTATACTGGGCACGCCATGTACGTGAAATTGTCTGTATCACCCGGAATTTGTCACAATTGTGAAATAGGGGCCTGACCTGACAATTGTCCCGGGTGTGAATAAGAGGCCTGGTGGCATTCCACACCTCCCCTGCGCTGTTCATCGCGTTGTAAAGCTTCAATAGCTTCATATTGTAAAATATCGTCAGCAAAAGGAGAGAGGTCTGTACTTTGCCATACAGACAAATTTGGCAGGGTACATAATGTTCCATTTATATGCATTACAACCCAGAAATCTATGGTTAAATTGTCAGCGTCACCTGATAACTAGTCTACCTCCGTGCTCGTCTTGTCCAATTACCATGTAATAAAACATTCCAATGAAACTTATATATGGTTTAGTTGTAAGTAAAAGTTAAACTATAAATGATTTAGCTGAAATTGCGCAGTTAATCTAGTTAGTTACTTGCAGGTAACTTATTTGATTAAACACGAAATTTCAGCGTAAATTTCATTTACTGAAACTATGGACAATATCACATAATATTTGCGAGGCACTGCCTGACATTACTAAATTAATTTGTGAGTGATCTATTGGATGTAAAACTACATTTACGGGTACGATGTTATTAACTCATAAATGTGAAACAAATGGATTACATCACGCCAATTTTCCTGTTGAGGCGTATGGCGTTTTCATCCCTTCATTTTATATACAGTGCGTGTATTTTATTTGCGCATACATTTTAACTAAAAATAACTTGAAGTGGTGTTAAACATATGTTTATATATCGATATCAAAGAAATATATCAATAACTCTTAATAAACGAGCAGTAGAGAATGATGTTTATATTTTTTATCGAACAGCAATGGATTCCAAACAAAACACTTCGTATTTGACATGTACTTCAATCGAAATGTTAGTGAGATCAATAACAGTTGTTATCGATACACCCCGTTATTTAACGGTCTGTTTCGGGGCAAGTGACGGGGCAGTTTCGATAATCTGAACCGATAAAAAATGAAGTTGATTTACTCACTTAGTAACATAGCAAAAGATCTGATTCATACTTAACAGAGCTCTGCTATAGTGTTTTTTTTAAATTATTACGCAATGAATGTATTTTTTTTGTATATTATTTAATTTTGTACGTTTCGTAATTAATTAACAACATTTTTTCCAAATTTTATGAAGTCAAACTTCGACGCCTGCTTGTAAAAATCCATTTTAAAAATAAAAATAATTTTTCGACCTCCACAGATGTAACTGGCAAAAACTGTAGTTTTTTGTAAGCAGCTTTTGTTTACAATACTGTTGTCATCAATTTGAACTTCCTTATTATCTAACAACTGATTAATAATATTTTCTTCTGTTTCCGCGATTATTACTCATTGAAATAAAACAATTTAACGGATTATATCGCGTATATTATCTCATTCAAGCTGGAAAGCTTCCGAAACGTCGGGAACTAAAATGAGATAATATACGCGATATAATCCGTTAAATTGTTTTATTTCTACTGATTAATAGTTTTTACAGATTTAAAGCCTGCATTTTTATTTAATGTGTTTGTTAATTTTGCATGATGCAGTTTCTCTTTACGGTGCAGCCTTTCTAATGTTTTTTTTTTAATTACCCTACAATATTCAATGACACCTTTGGATCTTCTAATTTTGTAATGCCTGTGGGTAAAATTGTGAAATGGGTGTATATGTAATTGACATCGTTTGTTAAATCATTGTCCGTCGAAAGCAGTCGCTGTGCTTCAGCTGAAAGACATGAAATAAATAACATAAAATATAGCCCGAGCAATGCCATTCTCAAGAGACTAATAATAGCATAAAAGCATACCATCTCCACGTCGAATTTTAATAAGTTATTTTCTTTCATTCCCTGCAAAATTGATGATATTCATCAATATCAAGTAAAAGATTGGCCATGATTTTGGCCATGTCTGTACATATTCTACAGGCACTACGAATGATTGACAAAAGAAATAATTTATGTCAAAGAAACTGATGGATACAAAAATATTAAGAAATGACAAAGGTTAATTAATTTAACCTAATTTAAAACTGCTCGTTATTATTAACAAAACGGGACTTAATTGTGTACTTAATCATTTATATTTACCCCCGACGTTGAACTGTTGATGCTCGATTAGGCACCTTCCTACTACTACCTAGTAAATCGTCTCTATACTATCTGATAAAATATAGCCAATGCATGAGTTATCTCAAGAGTATTCACAAAAGAAGAATTTTATTTTGACATATAACTAATTATAAGTAAATATGAATCGACTAATTATGTGAAGCAACATCACTATTTTAGTTTGCCCCCAAACTGAGCGTTAGATAACAGAGTGTAGTTATCGTTACAAATTCAGGGGTGTGAAACTCATACAATCGCCATCAAGCCACATCTAGTACATCCCTGATATAATTGGGTACGTGAAGTAGTAATACGTATTCTAAATTGTGAGGCAAATTGACATTGCGTGACAATTCTGAAATCAACAGTTTGTCCCTCACAAAAGGATTCAATTATTTATATGCCAAACTTGATCTATACCTTAGTAGGACAGTATATTATAAATAGTAGATTGTTTGACAAGGGGCTAAAATAGGCCATTATGACACGAAGTGATTTTGTGGACGAGCTCACGAAGTGAGCGAGGACAAATATGCCTGCAACTTCGTTCGCGTAGAAAAAAAGTCATAACTTCTCATTTTTCCTCAGCGTAGTTGGGGTAAAAAGTAGCCTTTAACTATCGGTGGTTACCCAGCTACCTGTGGTGGAGACAACGCCGGCCCGTAAACAATACAACGGAGAGCGCGGAATTCAACAACCGTTGCTGGAATGTTGAAGTTGAGTGATCCTCGAAGACTTCTGCATAAGCGGCCAAACCCGAAGTCCACTGAATATGGGCGTCGAAGGATGCTCGTCTTGTAATGCACTGCTGGAACTCGAACTGCACTCGGAATCTCGTCGCACTGAGGAATCCACTCGACGACGGAGCAGTATCTCAAGACGGGTGCAAAGTTCGGTTGATTACTAATACCGCGAGTCCACGTAGAGTTGGTCGCTTATTTCGGCGAGTTAAGGACCATATGTTGCATCTAGTGCCCTGAGTAGAGTAGTGCCCTAAGTAGAGGGATATCTAGACTATAACAAAACTGGTCTGTAAACACATATATTAAATACAATGGTCGCGGATCGCGGCGCGTACAATGTGAGGTCGTGCTTGTGCAAGGCGAGGCGCGCGGTGAAGTGTCGCGCGGCGGCCGCTCCCCGTTCGCTGTCGCTGTCGGTTAGAGTTTGCAAACGAAACATGACATTAAAAATATGCGGCAAATTTGAAAAAATCATGACCTGGCAATACGGAATGCATAGAAACGAAGTAGGTTTTATAATTTGACAGCTTTTTTAATATTTGAAATTGTGGCCATATAAAGAATTCTCTTTCAAGGTCAATATCATGTTTCTCTGGACAAACTCTAGCGGTACTCCAAGCCGCGCTCTCAGTTGTATTGTTTACGGGCCGGCGTTGTCTCCACCAATCTGTGTACCACAAATAGTTGCAATCTGTATAGCCGTTTTGTCGTAATGACGCCACAATAACACAAAAACATTTAAAAAAATCGTTACACTGACCTCCAAATAGTACAGATATTTCATTTTTACGACTTTATAAAGTATAGATGTCGCCTTGAGTAACAGGCTCGTACGTTATGAACTTTTTGGAAGGGTTAGGGACACGGATCCGACACGAAGAGGCGCTTGCGAGAACATAAGTGCTGTGGCTGTACTCGTGCTAGGATTCTCTTGCAGCAGGAGGTCCCAGCATATGTTGGAACTATTGTATATTATTAGGAAAGAAGATCAGGCTATGAGAATGTGGTAATTTGTTTTAGATTAATGTAATATAGGGATGCATCATTATTCTGTCCCACCTTTTGGAATATATTTTCGATACTTCCAGATTACATTACTTAGGGCTTAGATTCTCTTGTTTATTATGTCTTTCTCAAAGGCAAGAGGACATGGAAAATACATTATGTTTGCCTCATCAGAGCCACTGAACTGGGATGAATCAGGCCAATTCAATACAAACACAATAGCCCAATTAACTTTGTGAAAGGAAATGCATAACCCTGAATACTCCCGAATAGGCTATCCTAACAAAGTATACCATTTGCGGACTTTCTGATGCGCATCAATATAATACGCAGGGTAAACATTCCAATGCCGGACACCCCAAAACCAATAATTGACACTACTTCATAATATTATTCATACGACGTCCACTATTGGACATAGCTCTCCTCAATAGATTTCCACATGGGCCAGATAGAGGCGAACCGCATCCAACGTGGGTACAACCCTAACCAGTGTATCGTTGGTGACCTGCATTTGCCGGTAACCGGTCTCCGCTCAAGAACCTTTCTGCCCTAACGGCCATCGGTTCTTCGGACTATGTGCCTTGCCCATTGCCACTTCAGATTGCTTACCCTGTTTGCTATGTCGGTGACCTTGGTTCGTCTACGAATCTCCTCATTTCTGATTCATTCCCGTAGAGATATCCCGAGCAAAGCTCTTTCCATAGCTCGCTGAGTGGCTCTGAGCTTCTTTAAAAGACTATTGCTATTTATTAATGTAGAAGTTGCCATGTAATGGGACAGTATCGAACACTGGAACGTTTGTCTTTATCTTCTATAGGCTTCTTTATCTAGTACATCAAACAGAAAAAATATTTAAAATTAGATTAATAGTAGAAAATATATGGTTTTAAGGGTCACCAATGACTCGGTTCGCCAAAACCAATGCTTAAAACATGTTGACGCAGTGACGCACCGTCAGGGTATTTTAAGCATTAATTTGGGCGAATCAATATCGCTAAAAAAATGTGTTGTCTGTAAAGTAGTTTACGGACGATAATTTTACGTGATAACGTTGAAGAAAAATCGAAGGCTTAGGCCGATCCGATCGTGTATCTCTATCAGCTGTTCCGCGCTCTCGCTTGCACACGGAACTTTCGTGCTTAACAACACACATGCTTTTTCGTGCGTGCAGCCGGCGTTCATCGATTTATAAGACGTTATCACGTGAAAAACATTAAGCTCATTTTTCACGCACTATTACGAATATATGTCAACGAGCTCGTCGCTGTTGAGGTCAATTGACTAAGTTTAAGTAAAGGCAGAGATCCTGAGGGACTGAGGAACTGGTGGGGTAACTCGGAACTCTAAACAGGGATGTTGCCAACTTTTGACAACTTTTTTGTGGTATATTATACGACCTTTCGATTATAGAAATATTGATGAGAAAACTACTTCAATCTCATGAAAACTTCCCGAGATACAACAATATTAAAATCACATTTTAGTACTTCCCAAAAATTGCTCCTACGAAGCCTATGACTGGGGAAATTAAAAATTGTTCTGCAGCTATCTGAAAACTTGCGTTTAGTGAAACAGATTCATATCAAAAGTTACCATACATTTCATGTACATTTCATGTATGGTAACTCAGTGTGGGAAAGTACATTTTATACTTTAAAAATGTACTTTCCCACACTACTTTAAAGACACGTCAGTTATAGAACAATTTTTTTTTTGTATTTCTATTATAAAAACCATTTTGCATCAGAATTTTATTTTTATTTGTGTACAGTCAACATCCCTATTCGAAGTTCGTATAAACTGAGAAATCTTATTAAATATGAGAGCGAGAGGGATGGGACTATACTATAACTTCGAATATTGAACTTCGAAGTAACCTCTCTGTTTGATGAAACTTAAACATTGACCCTAATATAGCCTTTTACTCCGTGTATATTGGGTGTATTCAAGTTATATTACACTTGGGAGCAATGGGGACGGTCAGTTTCAATGGGATGAAGAGTGTCAATTTTTTTTAGGTTAACCATGCCCACTTGCTATTAAAAGGGAAATTGATCCACGTACCGCTGTTGGATTAGAGTCCTTTCGCAATGTCAACCCGCCGTCACACAAATCGAGTCACGTTACGATATCGCGCTAAGGTACAAATCGTGAAATTTTTTTCCATCGCAAGCTGATCCGAAAATTGCAATGCAGACAGAAAAAATGCAATTATAGTTCGATCTACACACAAAACCAAACAACAGGTACATTTTGTTTGAAATTTCCATACACAGGGAATACAAAATTGGGGAAAGTACCCCATTATTTTTGCATTTATCTATAGTCTGTCTTTGATGTCTATTTGGTACTGCCATAATAAAATGTTTGCCGTGCTCATTTGATTCTTTCTTTCTGCTAATAGATCTGAAACTTAAAATTTTGTCAAAACAGAGACACTTCTAAAATCAGCTTTTCGCTTTAATATTAACATTTCGATTTTGCTAGGAGACGTCTCTGCTTTAACAAAATTTCAAGTTTCTGTTCTATTAGCAGAACCCTCTTTCTGGATTTAAACAAAATCATAGAACTTTACGGGAGATAGCCCTACAAGTTTTCTTGAGGTGCATTAGGAAAAAATCGTCTTGTTGAAAAATATCATGCTTTATGCTTGCTAAATATGTATGTTGGTTGGAGACGTAGCTTCGATATCCGCTCAATTTATAAAAAAAATCTGGTTCTCGCTTTTTTATTCACAAAATTATAGTATCATTATAAATTGGTTTCAAAGCCGTAGACTAACAATAATTAGTACCTAATGAACCGACTCACAGAATAGTACTTAGTAGATATGTCTGAGAAAGCAACGACCCAGTAAAACCTAATTTTACAAGCAAATTTACTCCGCATGTTTTTCATTTTCTGAGCACAAAAGATTCTTAATCTTCCTTTTTACTAGACCTCTTTTGTTTCCTTTACCTGAACAAGACGTAAGCCTCGGAAAGGCATTAATAACGAGCGCCTAAGTATTTCTATTTATAGCCAAAAGCATCATAATAAATCCAGCTTTACTAACAGCGGCTTAGCTCACGCTGCCCTGTGAAGCTGACAGTCCTGGCCCCTATTTCATAAACGTGACAGGTGACAGTTGACGACGACAATTCGGCATACATTTACTTACCCATCATGATGCCAGGCATACACGTACTCGGCGACCCCGCAACGTACGTCGAATTGTCGTTGTCAATTGTCACGTGTCACGTTTATGAAATAGGGGCCTGGTTTCAAATGTATGTGTGATGAGCATTGGTTTAAAACGAGTATTCCCAATATTGTAAAAGGTCTACCGAGTTTTTCTTAGTGATTCAACTGCATGTTATTTGTGGTTGCAATATTGTTGGACTACGTTGCCATGGAAATGTAGAACATTTTTGAGGTATTTCTACCAAACTAATAACAAAGAAATTAGGATAAAATGTTGGGTTATTTTTGAATAAATACATACTGAATAAACACCATGAATAAATTACCATTTCATCTTTATCTTTTATGATTCGGATAATGCGGTATAAACCCTCTGTTTCACTACAGATAAGGGTCTCATGACATCATAATAATGAGTGGGCACAGCCCGTAATATTTACGGAACAAATTAGGTATTTGCTATTATCCTAGGGTAAAATAAAGGGATCTGACGGTAGAGTGTGAATGACATAAGGAGCAGGATTTATGCCGTAAAATTGAAGGCCTAGGCCGGGAAGTATTTTTTTTAATATAATGTAAAAATGTTATTCATCCCTTTATCTTTTACGTCACTAAGTTAAATGTTAACAAAACACAATAATATCTTCGATTTTATTGTATTCTTCCATCTGGCGCTTACGTCGAAAAGCCCCAAGTATGTAGTGTATTACTTTTCTCTTTCTTTGATGCGAGCGAGCAATAAATGCGTTATTTATTTCGAATTCCGCTCATTCACTCGGCTCGTTTGGGGCGTGGTTTACGAATAGGCATTCCTTGAGGATACAGGCCCCAACGTGGAATTTAGTAACGCCTCGAAATATGTTACATAAATGAGAAGTAGTTCTACAAGTACTGAGTTATTAGGCAGTGTCTCATTAGGCGCAAGCAAAAGAAAACCAATGAAAATAAAAAGAAGTATTTATATTGGGGATGACAAGTGAGTTCAATAATTATTAAAAGAAATACATAGTATTATTTAGCTTTCTAACTGTAAAAATACATGTATATATATAATACATTATAACTCCTGAGCGCAATATTTTTTCTAAAACAAGTCAAACTGAATTTGTGCCTTCGAAAATCCTTGAGCATTAGGCGCCATTTTTTGGGAGACAGGCTCCACGTGTCAAATTAGCATTATAAAAAGTCAACTTTAAATATCCGTCGGATAGCAGATAGCCTGCATACTTTTTGTCTCGATGGTAAATCCATATTGCTACTAGGGTTTACCCTCGACTTACCGACTAACTTTTTTTATCGAATATCAGTTTAGTCAACGTTTCATGTAATTTCATTTCATCGACTATTCATTACATAGAATGACTAAATGGAGTATTTTAAGTCAGCGATTTGTCCCCTTTAGTCTTTCTGTCGACGTCAAAAAATAAATGAGTTATATCTAGTCATTATTATTTTCTCCATCTTATATCAGCTGTCATTGATAAAAATCCACACCATATTAAAAACTTAGCATACAAACGAAATATATGAATTTAGTCTAAAATTAATGAATTAAATTTTTATAATAATGAATCGGCTACAAAATAAAACAATTTTGTAACAATTCATCGAAGAGATAAAAATCGGTATTATGTTATTTTGTTATTTGAACTTTCAGCGAAATGTATTTTCGAGCAAATAATAATACGTACTTGGTAAGGTTGTTCTAATTATTATAACAAATGTAATGAATAGTCGATGAAACCTTATTACTTTAGAGGAAAATAAGAAACTGAATATTCTATTATAAGTAAATAAATAAATAGCCTTTTATTTCTTACAAAGTACAAGTTACTAGCTAAGATTATCTTATTTACATGCAACCTAAAAGATAGTTAATAAAGGAAATAATAATTAAATCTACTATGTACACACATAAATTGCTGGGTATAAATGCAAGAACCCCACTTATTAGCGGGTGAAGGCCTCCTCCAGTGATACCCAATAGTCTCTATCCTGGGCTATTTGTATCCATTCTTTGCCTGCTATCTGTGTGATGTCATCCGTCCACCTACTTATTGGCCTATTTATTATACGTTCTCAATTAAATAAAAACCGGCCAAGTGCGAGTTGGACTTGCGCACCGAGTGTTCTTTAAAAACTTTCACTTACCCTAACATTATTATATTACCCGGTTCCGGTTGAGTTAAGTGTGTACCTGATATCTATAGCATTGCATACAAATGAGATTCAAACTTAAAACAACCCGGCTGTCCAAATATGTCTTTTGAAAAATACTATATTTTTTATGATTTAATTACAAATGTATAGTTATCAGATTTTTGTATGTATTTGTAGTATGTCACGATATTATTTGCCAAATTTCATAGTTCAACGAAGTATAAGTTTTTGCGGCATAAATGGCCGTATAATTTTTTTACGTTAATGTAGAAGTTTGATTTTTTGACAGCTTCAAGAAACCGTAGAACTGAGTATATAGTGTTAATTTCAACTCGATAACTCCACATGTTCTCGAGATAAAGGGTCTTGACAGACAGACAGACGGACAACAAGGTGAACCTACAAGGATTCTGGTTTTTCCGATTGACGCACGGAACCCTAAAAATCGACGAAAAGTTTATCTATAAAAGAAGGGGATACCTGCTACTAGGCTAACAAACTCAACTTTTTAATTCGTTTATTTTCTTTCACTGAATTCGAGTGTAACGTGATCAGTTTTTCGATAACCTTTCATATTTTTAATATTCAGGAACCGTAGCTGAGCTCAACGCTCTGGCTATACCGTCCATCTTTGGTTGTTAAGCAACTGAGTAAACAATTTCGTGACGTACCTAAAACGATCACATTTTTTTGAGAGGATTAGAATAAATTTATTTCACACGTATAACATTACATTATAAATTACACGAATACATACTGACCTAATAACACACTGGAATTGTTGATATTTAAAACAAAGTAACATGTACGAGTAATTACTCAAATTCAGTAAAATCCTCGTGAGATTTCAGTTATCATAGACGCGCGACCTATTTGAGCGATAGGTAACTAAATAAAATAAAAATTTAAAAATCACTAAACAGAATTGGCACTAGGGTAAATCGCAGATTATTTAATTACTCGCCTCAACTTTTGTCGGCGCTTATGACGCGACTTGTAAATATACTCCAGGGACAAGTGTACCTGTATGTCATATTTTTTCAATTTGGCCAGTAACCGGAGGGTCACCAGTAAAAGCAACTCATCGAATTAAATTAAACAATAACTACCACATGACGTTCTGCAGAACGAGTACCAACAACGTAATATTGTTATTCCGGCGGGCTGATTGCCCGTGATGCCGTTGTCTTGACAGCTCTATTGGCAGGCAGATTTACGCCCTGTCAATCGATAACAGTCCAACAATGTTAAAATCTCATTTTTGGATTTTCCCAAAAAACGCTTCATACTAATGCCTACAGCTTAGTGACGTCACACGGTTAGTACCTTGTATGGGGAGATTAAAAACATTGTTCTGCAGCTATGTTTAAACTTGTGTTTATCGAAACGGTTTCATAATCATAACAAAAGTTACCATACATTTTATGGGTTATTCAATGGTATTATTAGTAGTTAATATTTTAATTAAAAATGTACTTTCTCACCCAACTTCAACGGCTCATAAAAAGCGTAAGGTATCGAACTAATTTTTTTTTTAGGATTCCTATCATAGGAACTACCATTTTGCACCAGAATTTTATTTTTAAATGAGTTTAATCAACATCCCAATTATGTAATAACATGTAACCGAGTATAGAGGTGTCTTTTCACAAGTGATCCAGATCTCAAGTCAAAATATATTGGTACCAATATATTTTGACTGATGACAGCTGTGTTTGACGCTGACATATTTCACGAATGCAGTGATAATCTTATTGCCAAGAAAAGGTTTCTCAAACGACGTTTGAATACAAGAAGCTCTAGTGTAAGGTTTTGTAATCCCGGTATAAAATATCCGGATAATACGGAGCTAAAACCGGATCTTGTAAACAAAATGGATTAGGATTAAAGACCGTCTAATGTAACGTCTCAAACATATTAGTGACGATGTAATTTATGCGGGGAACATAAACGCTACCGATAGGTTTTATTGCGTATTCTTACACTTGAGTCTCTAGCTCTGGATATTTCCATATTATTTATTTTGATATTTCGCGGCGGGTAGGTGCTTATAGTTTTGACGACATCTTTGGCTCAGTTGGTTGTACAGCGGCCTATAAAGCTGGTGGTCCCGAATTCGAATCGCAGCAAGGTCAAGTGTTTGTGTGATGAACACGAATTACTGTTCTTGGGTCTTGGATGTTTTATATGTATTTAAATATTATAATCCATACTAACATTATAAAAGCGAAAGTGTGTGTCTGTCTCTTACCTCTTCACGCTTAAACCGCTGAACTGATTTGGATGAAATTTGGTCCGCCTTAAATTCGTTTATTGCGGATAAGGGTATTTTTCCGGGATAAAAAGTAGCCTATGTCCTTCCTCGGGACTCAAACTATCTTCAAGCCGAATTTCATTCAAATCGGTTCAGCGGTTTAAGCGTGAAGAGGTAACATACAGACAGACGGACAGATACACTTTCGCATTTTTAATATTAGTATAGATTCGTCGCTTGGTACCATCAGTGGCGTGCACAGGGTTTTTCGCCTAGGTAGGCATTTTCTCTCCTATATGGAGCCAAGGTCATTCAGGGTAGACAGTGACTCTGTCTGTGCCTTTACTGCCTATATTGAGCTAAGGTTGTTCAGGGTAGTTAGTTTCTCTGTGCCTATATAGAGCCAAGGTCGTTCAGGGTAGGCAGTTTCTCTGTACCTCTATAGAGCCATGGTCGTTCAGGGTAGGCAGTTTATCTGTACCTATATAGAGCCATGGTCGTTCAGGGTAGGCAGTTTCTCTGTGCCTATATAGAGCCAAGGTCGTTGATGGTAGTTAGTTTCTCTGTGCCTATATATAGCCAAGGTCGTTCATGGCAGTTAATTTCTCTGTGCCTATATATAGCCAAGGTCGTTCAGGGTAGGCAGTTTCTCTGTACCTATATAGAGCCCTGGTCGTTCAGGGTAGGCAGTTTCTCTGTGCCCATATAGATTCAAGGTCATGCATGGTAGGCAGTTTCTCTGCACCTTAATATAATGCCAAGGTCGTTCATGGTAGACAGTTTTTCTGTATCTATATAGAGCCATGGTCGTTCAGGGTAGGCAGTGCCTTTGTGCCTATATGGAGCGCACGCCACTGGGTACCATAATACGTTGGCCTGATGAACGTGGGGAAATTTTATGATAATCGGTTCTTAATGAGTTAAGAAACATTTTATTATGGCACCAGAATGCCCGGAACTAAAGCACTAGTGCAAGTTTTATAAACATGTATCCACCACATAGATAGTATACATACCTACCTTGTTACCTACATTCTGATTTGTCATGTAATGAAGCACCTACGTTCTTATAATGAAAAAAAAACTACAACGAGCAAAATAAATTGTAGTGGGAAAGCAATAATTTCTAGAGGTCAAGCCAAGTAAATGTAGAAATACCGGTCCGGAAGTTATAGGTATGTGTTAAATCCCTTGTTTTCTACCGAAAAGCTCATCAAGTAACACTATAATACCCTGACACTGTTATGGTTATATATTTACTTACTTTGCATATACTATATTTATAATGTATAAGTATTTATGTATGTTTATTGCGTCTACATGTGTCTATATAAGTTTTTTTATTTTTGCTTCATAGCTGTTTCTTCCACCTACTCAACTAAACCTACCGAAAGGTTTTCTGGCAGAGGTCGCTTTAGTGATAAGACCGCCTATTGCTTACTTCTGCTTATTCGAATGTTACTGTTGTATTTATTTGTATCTGAGGTGTCCAATAAAGAGTATTTGTACTGTATAATTAATATTATACATCTTGCACGTCGTATTCATACCATAGTATGAATACAATGTGCAAGAGGACAAAAGTGTTTGCCCAACCATTTGCAACCCGATGTGATAGGGTTACGAGAGGTGGTATCGCATCATGATTGATCCGGCGAAGCGACGCTTTGCCATGTGTCTAAAGCTATGTAGAGAAACGAGCGATAAATCAGATTTGGCTCCATTTCAAAAGTAACTGTTGGCTGGAATTCAACCGGCCGGTGATTGTTTATGGATCTGTATGTTTGCGGCTAAATAAGATGTAACTGTACGTGCAAATAAATCATCAGATTTTGTGCGCTGAAAATACTTATCTCTCCATAGACAATTTTCTTTTGAGCATGAATATATACTGTGTACGCCAGTCTGGATATTCTTTTATTATTATTCTTTTTTATTTTCTTTAACGCCTAGAGACCCTTTACATATCTTTAAGTACTTATAGGTTAAGTTAATAATCTGATGGACCGGGAGACAATATACATCTCCATGTAAAGTGGCAGGTATTTGTCTGTTGCATAAATATTGCTATGAAATATAATGTCATTACTTATCTAGACAGTGAACGTTTTTCTGTTTATTGTAAAATCAGACATGTAAAAGTGCCTTTGAGGCCTACGTGCAGAATAAAATTATGAATTAAGAATTTAATTTTAGCATTTTGAATTTTAAGACCTTTTTACCCGTAATCGGACATAGTGGGGAAAGCGCATTACTCATTATTGCCTGCCATAGAAGGTACTAAAAGAACAAGGACCGTCGTCGCCGATATGTCAACCACTATGCTTGTTTTTGGATGACTCGAATTTACTAGCTGTAACTTCATGAATTTTGATTCCTCTGGATGCGGACGACGCGGGACCGTTCATAGTGGCGTTGTTTGGGGGAGGCCTATGTCCAGCAGTAGACGTCTATTGGATGATAATGATTATCCTGGATTTAAGTAAATGTTTGATGCGATAAAATACCTTAATCAATAGTGTCAAGGACAAATTAAGATCAAAAGAAAGAATAAGCAAATAATCGACATTTTCCAGGCATCGCAGTTTTGAAATTTAAACCAAATACATACGTATACTTCAAGCATATTTAACTTCTAATTCTTAAAATAAAAGCTCCCACTACAGAAAAGGCGTCTTAATTATTATCACTATTTTGTATTATAAGGCCGAAATTACGTATTTCACAGAGAAACAAAACATAGCCCACAACCATCTACAGGTCCTGACAGATCCATTGACAGTTCAATTAAATTTGTGAAAATTCGATGGCAAACAATTTACCACGTAGAAAGATACACGCCAAAATATAACCCAGTTTTGCTATCGCCCGGCCAGGTAAAAACTAAAAACCAACCGAATTTAAATTTTACTTTTTCCCTTTTACAAACTGGGATGCCTAGTTTAAATTGAATTTTGATATGTTCACATCCGCTTTGAAGCGAGGGACGGACTCAATATTTAAAAGACAATTTGCATTTCAATCCGCGGAACATTTCACATTTTAAGGAATCTATTCACATGGAACAAAACGCAGCGACAAACAGTGATAAAGCAGTGGTTAAGTGGCGTGCTGTCTAGGCACAAAGGCACTGCCTACCCTGAACGAACATGGCTCCATATAGGCAGAGAAACTGCCTACCCTGAACGACCATGGCTCTATATATAGGTACAAAAAAACTGCCTACCCTGAATGACCTTGGCTCTATATAGGCACAGAGAAACTACCTACCATGAAAGACCTTGTCTCTATATAGGCACAGATAAACTAACTACCCTAAACGACCTAGCTCAATATAGACAGTATAGGCACAGACACTGCCTACTCTGAACGACCATGGCTCTATATAGGTACAGAGAAACTGCCTACCCTGAACGACTTTGGCTCTATATAGGCACAGAGAAACTAACTCCCTGAACGACTTTAGCTCAATAAAGGCAGTATAGACACAGAAACACTGCATACCCTGAACGAACATGGCCCTATATAGGTACAGAGAAACTACCTACCCTGAACGACTTTTGCTCTATATAGGCACAGAGAAACTAACTCCCTGAACGACCTTAGCTCAATATAGGCAGTATAGGCACAGAGACACTGTCTACCCTGAACAACTTTGGCTCCATATAGGCACCGAGAAAATGCCTACCTAAAAGAAAAACCCTATGCACGCCACTAGTTACATGTGAATAGTTGCGCTGCAGCTCCTCAAGACCGAGTTTTTCGTAGCGCTACGCGCGTAGCCGGTGACATGAGAAAATGCATATGTAGCGAAAACTCAATGCGAGCAGAGCGCCCGCTTAGCGGGTTCCCGGTCGTGAAAGTGATATCTGACCCATATTTATTATAATTATTACTTATGTAATTTTGATCTTGAATGTAATAAATAAAACTTCTTTTGGTAAATTTACAAATTGAGTCGCATGGAAACTTCATTGGATTTTTAGTACATGAGTGTTATATACATATAAGTGATGTAATATATAAAATAATAAATAAATATAATTTATTGAAAAAACACTGAATAAACAAGATACAAGTACTTATGAGCCTGAACTAGGATTCCCTGTATCGCAGGCAAAAATAGGACTTACATAATCTATTTTAAATATTCACAAGCCGAACGTATAGTATAGCACAAAATAACTCTTGAAGCCATAATGGCTTCGATATCAGTAACGTATGGCTGTCCATGTGTCATGTGAATATGTGTATTGTATGAATATTTGTGCATGGATCAGTAAGCGATAAGGGTACATACAAGAATACGATTGAAAATATGTAAAATACCTATAGCGAATGTCATATAAGCTTCGCATAGCTTGTACAAAAGCCGTCCTTCACATGTAGACGGCACGTAACGTCAGTGTTGCGATCAAACAATTCAATACTCTCTATTGCACACCTTACAAAAGAGAGTACAAATAAATGTGAAAACAGGAACCTATTTCTTCGATGCCAAAGTATGCAGTTGGTGAGACCGGGAGACGAGTGAACAAAGTTAATATTTTCCGTTGTAGCTCCAAAACATTCAATTATTTTGATATGATTTCTGTCTTATATAAGTGTTAAAACTAGTCAGTAATTGAATTTCATTTTACACGAGACTGGTACTCATACAGTTGTTTCTTTTTCATAAAAGTCAAAAGTTTATACTTACCCTGCGATCGGGGCTAAAATTATCAGGTTCAAGATAAGTATTAACAAAAGGGGCAACACTTAACATGCTTGATTATTTTTTTCTATAATTAAAGAAATCGCAATACAACAATACTTTGGTACGTAAATACGCTTACAAATGTGTTAATATGTGTATTTATTCAAACATTACCATTGTTAGATTAAGATAGGCTTTAATATTTGTATCTATTAAACTTTGTATAAAATTATTTTTAAATTGACGTCTACAAATATATACGAGCCTTATTAGAAGTAAAGTATGTCTGTTGCATTAATGTTATCACGTTATATTTTTAAAATTTATTTTGAACATTTTTGAATTAAGTCTGGTGTGTATATTTTTAGAGTCGTATCTCTAAAGCAATAGAAATGAGGACATTGAGAGGCATGATTGGTGTGAAATGGGGTGACAGGATCAGAAATAGCGTGATAAGGGAACGTTGTGGTGTGAAGATGTAGTAACTTTAATCGAGAAAGGGATGCTAAGGTGGTTTGGGCATGTAGAGAGGATGCATGAAAGAAAATTGTCTGGAAAAATCTACAAGGCGAATGTAAGTGGAAATGTTGGAAGAGGAAGGCCTAGACGAATTTTTCGCGATCAGATTGGAGACATTCTGAAAAAAGGCCTAGTGAAGAGTACTCTAAACCGTCGAGCATGCATGAAGAGGTTAATTAATGTTGATGAAGCGGCAGTTGTATGCCAGGACCGTGGCAAGTGGAAGGAGGTAGTCTCTGCCTACCCCGTTGGGAAAAAGCGTGATTGCAGAAATACATACATACATACATACATACGTATGTATGTTTGTATTTCTAAAGCGTTGGTAGAATCAGACATGTAAAAGATTCTCTTAGATCTATTTTGAAAAGTTTTTAATTTTTGTTACCCCTTAGTTTTAACTATCCCTTCCCTATTATAATGCTGATGTTTACCTCCTTAGCTATAGTAAGTAATTTGTTTTCATTATTTCACGTGCCCTCGCGTTAGTTTGTTACGAATGTTTAAGCATAATGCATACTGAAACGGGTATAACATAATAAAAAGCAACAATGTACGATGCTTATGACAGTGATATGACTTTTCATTTATAAACATGATTCAAACGTGGAATAACCAACCTCATTTCAACATTTCACATCATTGTAAACATTCTGCGATATATTCTGATCAGAGATAACATACCGATGAACGGTAATTGCACGAACGGTGAATTGAAAATCATTGTCGTAGTAAACCCACATAATAGAAATCCTTACAAATGGCGTCCCAGCAGCACAATGCTGGGCTATGGCGCTGCGGATCGGATTCGTTATGAATCTGCGATATCTAACTCGCATATCTCGTAAAATTATCTATACTTTGTTTGACGACACGTTTGGCTCAGTCTTGGAGGATTTAGTAATGGAGTACGCATCGCTACAAATTTCCCAACAAAAAATTCTGCCGTTTTTCGGTGGGGGCGAGGTAACACACATATGAATAATCTAAGTACAAATGCATTTTTTCCTCACGTTGCTACGCACCCACACTAAAACAATACCATTATCCTACTTTATGACACACTGCAATATGTAAACAGGAGCAATAAATATTCAACCTTAATTCTTTAAAAATAAGATTAATTCTTAGACAAAGGTAGACGTTTCTCCCATACTGAATTCGCTAAGGCTGATATTTGCTTGTAATTTTATACAATTTATACAAAATTTCAAGACCGGTAGACCTTATTAACCTTAAATACGGAGAGCTGGTACACGTCAACCTTTATGCGATATTTTTCAAACTAATTTTGTAATCGATTACAAACGATTCCAAGATGCCTGATTTTCTTGAAAACGTTTTATGTATTAATATGTTGTAATATGGTATAATAAAAGCAAAATTATGAAATGATATTCCATCCTTTTTTATGCTTGATGTATTTGAACGCTTTATGCACCCATACACAGCACATACAGGCATTTTCACGGAGCTTGTCACGCGTAAATATTTATTTATTTATTTAAACTTTATTGCACAATACAAACTGTTACAAATGGCGGACTTAATGCCTTAAGGCATTCTATACCAGTCAACCATAGGGCCAAAGAGAAACTAGTAGTTAGTGCAGGATCATTAATGTTAAGAATACAAAAAAAAAAGATTACAAGTCTGCCAATAATCGATGAATGAAGTAGTCTTTATAAAACGGTTTGAACATTGTACCAACGTCTTTGGCAGAGGGAAACGACATGAAGGCGTCTCCATTTACTAAATACTCCAAGGGTTCAGTAGGTTAAACAACGGCCTACAAAGCTGGCGGTCCCGGGGTCGAATCCCGGTCAGGGCAAGTGTTTGTGTGATGAGCATGAATGATTGTTTCGGGGTCTTGGATGTTTTATATGTGTATAAGTATTATAATTTATCTATATATTATGTATATCATCGCCTAGTACCCATAGTATAAGCTTTGCTTAGTTTAGGATTAGGTCGATTTGTGTAATATAGTCCCTGATTATTTATTTTATTTTTGTTCATCCTTACTTCTCCTAAGTAGTAAACAACATTCTTACCTAAAAGCACACCTCTTTTGTCTTAAACTCCCTTTTTCACGGAAATAACGTGACAGGAATTAATATATTTAGTGGCACGTTGCCATTAAAATTGCGAGAAAACAGCTGGTATTGGCTTTAAATGAATATTTTTAGGCTTAGAATGCTCTTTACACTATTAAGGAAAAGTAAGGATGAATTTAATATAGAAATTCTTCGCAACATACGTTTATCAACTTTCAGATAATATCAAAGTCATAATGTAGCTTGTACATCTTAAACAACCATTTTGTATCTATGTTTAGATATACCGCTTATCAGTAAGATTTCTGAACGGGATATGTTTATCTTGTTCAGAAATCTAAAATCGAAAATTAAATTTTTGTTTAACAAGATTTATTTCCGAGTGTACTTTTCATTAATCATCTATCAACTTACCGAGTTGATTCTACGTAGATGAAGCTATTCTGCTGCAGAGTTCCTATCACCACCTTCCGGTTTCATCACTAGATCAGCTTTATAGTGGGATAATATTGTTTCGTCACCTACTTAACATAAATTTGCCATATTTTAGCTCAATCAAAAACTGGAAATTAAGTCCAATTTAACTTGCAAGATTTGTTTACATACTAAAATAGTTACAGGTAAACCTAATATAAAGTCTGTAAAAATCCCATAGGCTTTTTAAAAGGCTAAAGCTTATTTAAGACGTATAAACATTTTAAAGACTCAGCCTTATTAAAACTTTGATTTTATAGTAAAAATTGCTTTAATGCTAAACAGTGTAGCCGGGTAAAAATTATTCTACTTCTATAAACATCTGTAGATATCCATCTACCAGTCTGCCAAAAACAGTTAAATTCAGCCGTTTTGGCACAACGAAACATACATAGGGGAAACTTTGGTGGATTCGTACAGAGGGAGCATTCGTACGGGAGCCTTGGACACTAAACCTAGTCCGATAAGACTACCAGATGATATACCTACCAATATTATAATTATTCACGTTATTAATGGGTGAACACGAAGGCAATGCTGCAATGCAAAAACCTGGCAACGCCATTAAAAAAAAAAACGATTTCTAGAATGATTAGATCCCCGTGAATTATGAGAAGTTTCGTTAGTTCTGCGAAAAATGGGAGGGGTTAGGGCTATACGATAATGCAATGCTGCAAGCCCCCCTGATTGGCCTTATATCATGCAGCGGCTGCAGCATGATAAGCGACGCCTCGGATTTAGGTATCGAGTATGATTGATTTCCTCAAAAAAACAAATTTCTGTGTAAGAAAAACCACTGCTGCATTTTCAAACAGTGGATTGAAAGTGGTTGCTGCATCGATTGAAGGTCGCCCTCCGCGCAGCTGGATTCGTCGTTTCAATTTCAATTCGGTTTTGTCAGCACCCGGTTCTTTTCGATTTGTACTGATTAAATAAACGTGCTAGGATTACATACGAATAATTTTACGTGGCGTTGATTGTTTAAACAAATAATTCTGTAAAGTTATGGACACATAACGTGGGATGTTATGGAAAGGATGAAGGCAATGAAGAAAGAATATTGGTCATTCAAATGATTTAATTATTTTATTAATATATTTTTTATTTCACAAGTACGACATGATGTGTCAACAATATGAGGTGTATTAAAACTACTACTAAAAATATCACTCTAAATTAAAAAATCTTATTGTTATGACCTAAAGAACTATTATTTCGCTCGCTTTGAGCTGCTAGTTGTAGTAGTATTTGTCATGGAAATAGTGTTTTTTGTTTTCGCGAAGCCATACATACTAAATCTATCGGCTCATCTTTGAATAAGTAATCATTGATTAAATTGTAAAAGTACTTTGGTATCAATTTCGAACAGATCTTTTATTAAATTATGTACACGACCTATGTACCATTAATTTTTGAAAGGCTTAGTTCCGTATAGCTCTTTATCTTTTATTAACTCATAGAATTGAAAATAGTTGAAATCAGTTTAGCCGATTTGGCGTAATGAAACCGCAACGACACATACAAAAAATCCAAGGAATATATACATATTTCGATTTAGTGACCTCATCATTTTTTAAAAAATATCGTCAATGTACAGCCAGCCAGATAAATATGGTACCTAGCAGCGTTTCATTTATTTTACAACTAAAAAGCAGTATTTATAATACTTTCTTCTGTTTCCGTGATTATACATTGAAATAAAACAATTTAACGGATTATACGTATCGCGTATATTATCCCATTTTAGTTCCCGACGCTTCGGAAAATAAAAGGAGATAATATACGCGATATAATTCGTTAAATTGTTTTATTTCAAGCAGTATCTATCTTAAATAGTTTGTTCTGCCTCAAGTATGAACTAGGAGTAATTTGTTGCATGCGAGATGTTAACTTTTTGATATAATTATAAAAAAATAATATAATAATTTAAGAACATAATAACACTTTTACAAAAGCAAGATTAAACTAATTTTTATGTCTTCCTGTGTAGTGTATTCAATTAATCATCAAAGTCAATCCGGGCTTAAATATTAGTCTTTGGAATAAATATCGTATTTTTTTGTGCAACTAGACGACTTAGTCCTAGTATTTTGCATTGAGGGTCGTACGAATTACGCGTTATCATTTATCAACAACTATAGAGTCTGTTAAAATGTTTTCTGGTTACGTCTTCGATTTCACCCTTCATATAATATAATAATAAATTAAATCTTATATTTAATACATCGTACCGAGAAAACACGTTAACTGAATACAAGATATTTCTAGTCTTGAAACTTTAAGGCTAAAGTATTTTTGTATCAATATCTTAAGAAAGGACTTTTAACCTTTAATTGTTTAAGCCTTAGCCAAGGTTACTGGCTCCGAAGGCTGAGCCTCTGGATAAACCTAGACTTGAAAGCTTTAAAGCTTAGCGGGTTTTTAATTTTTAGTTCTCTAGGCATCAAGAATCAAGGCCAACCTTTAGAAAAGGGCTAAAAGCACGAGTCCTTTGGAGAGTGACATGTCGAAAGATTCTTCGCAACATACGAGTACAATACAACTTACGTAGTTTTACATAAAAAATAATTTAACTTTTTAACAAATAAAAAAAATACTCCAAAATAGCCACTGAAAAGTAAAAAACTAGCTCCATACATAATTCAGTTTCTTCAATGTACTTACAAGTAACCATTTTTCTACTCAATCTATACAGTATAAACAATAAATCTTATTTTGTTCTCTGTGCCATATAAAGAATGTGAAAAGTATTGATAATTGACGATTTTAGTAACTTGTGAAAGGATTGCACGGAATCCAAACTTACATAAATTGTAATATCATTATATACAATAACTGCCAAATAAGTGCATAATTCAGTTTCTTGTTGCTTACGGTGACGTGTAAGTAAATTGAAGAAATTCAATTTATGCAGTTATTTTTTAATTTTTGAGTGGTATTTTTTGGAGTCAGTTTTTTTTTTGTTAATAAGTTAATTACTTTATTTTACAGTTTTTAGTTGATCGTTAGATACATTATTTTATTATGGAGATCCGATGCCTGCCTTCCGGATCCCTCTACTATCAAATCAGCTCAGTGGTACCAATCTCATCAGGAACATTTAAGTTTGTGACTATGAAGTTGCTGAACTAACTTAATCGGGATATCTTATCGTCACCCGTAAATCATTTATAATTGAGGAGTTCCGATGGCATTCTGTGGTATTCTTCATCAGTTACCCTTCACCAAATTATATTTTCTGAATGCAAATGCTTACTTCGTTTCTTAAAATGCAAAAATCGCTATAAAGACGCCTATAATATTTGAAGAGTTCCTTCGATTCCTCATGGATCCCATCATCAGATCTTCACCAAAATTATATGGGGCTAACTTGGAGATACCTCCAATAAAAAAAACCGTTAAATAGTCTTCGAGTAATCGGTGAACAAACATAAAAAAAGATTTCGACTACTTGAGAAACTCCTCCTTTTTTGGAAGTCGGTTAAAAATACAGCTTCAAGTTAGCTACACATAACCACTTGTTTACGAAACACACAATTATGTTTAAGTGTTATAAACGTCGGTCATTTAGCACCATACTCCCCTTTTCAGGGTTCCGTGCCCAAAGGGACACAACGAAACCCTACGCTGTATGTTTGTCACAGATTTCACGTCACAGAATATATTACTTTGGTATGTATAACAACAAATAATTAAAAATAAAATAACTTATAAATTAAGTGGTCCCCTTACAAGAACTGATGTTTTTTACATAATATTTTAAATCGTGATATCTTTTGAATCGTAATAGGTGTACAAATGAAGTTTTTTAAAAATATGTACAGTTTAACAAATATCAATCTCATTGTATATATTAATATACAATTAGTGAAATTTTTTAGTCGGCGCCACCCGTGTAGCAATTAACATACTGAAATCGTAAATTTTTATAATTTGTGTGGCACCGAATCCAAGATGACATTAATTGTTTATTAATATATACAATAAGAATGATATCAGTATGGATTGACTTGGGAAAGGGTATATATTGTAAGTAAATTGAAGGAACTTAACTACTTTTTTTAAAACTTTTTAGTGATTTCCTTTGAAGCTGTTTTTTTTTAAAGAAAATGTTTTTATTTTCTTATTCGTTTCCGTATTTTCGAAGGCGTTTAGAATACGGGTTTTACACATCTTTTCACAGTCTTTCGTCGGTGCTAAATATAAAACTACATCGCAATTGTATTTCTTTCGGCTTCCCGATCACTAACGCATTTGTCGCCTTGTTGTCGGTTTGTGCGTTAAGGGGCTTACAGCTCTGAGTGACCTTCGATCTGTATATGTCTCATTGTGTAGAAAACTTACCGTCTTTATTAATATACTGTGGCAATTTATCTTACTTAACAAGTCACCGAAACGGAGATAAACGCCATCAAAGTTTGTAATTTATACGATGAAAAACTAGTTTTTGATATTTTTCTTACAAAATACACGTTTAAGAAAAGGCTTACTTATAAAGTATTAGACGTTTGTATAATGAACAAATTAGGCGTACGTTTTCATTCTATTAAAGGTTTATTGAGAGACTAGATACTAATCTTTAATTTTATAGCCCTCTTCGTAATAATTCATAATTAAATACATTTATTTTTATATGAAATAGGCAAGCATTTGATTTCAATCTCACCACAAGGTAAGTGACGATGAAGCCGACGAGCGGAGCATTGAATATTCAAATTTCCGATGCAATAAAGTGTTAAATAACATCTAAACTATCATATATAGCGGCCTAGATACACAAGAAAAACCTATGAAAACTCGTACGCATACCCTTTATTTTCACTTGGAGCCCCTTAAGGTTGGCCGCGTCGATTGTTAGTTATTTGCTTGCTGTTATTCGATACTCCAGCTGCTAATGTCTATATACTTTTTGCGACACTGACATTCATTATAATTAATAGTACATTACTACAGAGGCCAGGACGAAAGGTGTTGCCGGCCGAACACATATAGACGGCCGAGCAAAGCGAGATCGGATAGGTCTGAGGCCGGTGACCCCATATTTCCCGCCGAGGTATGTATGGTGCTTTTTGCAATTAAATAAACAACAAAAAAAACAAAGTTTAATTTTTAAATACGCATAGCGGCAGAATGTTATAATGCCTGTGCCACAAATTTATGTGGAATGGAAATTAAAAAAGGGGACTTTGCCGGCCTGTGCCTGCATGACTTGTATGAAATTCCATTAACGACCTCTTGTCCTAGCCGCACCTGAAACGTCATACTTCGCAGTCTTTTATAAGGAACATAGCGTCAATATTTCATTGCATGTTTGAGAAAACATTATTATTGTGTAATACATCATAAATCATAGAATCTGCAACCTCTAAACTTAACTACGAGTATGATAGTAGAATTTCTCGCTTCTGGGAGTTGCTCATACTAGAGCTTTTGCCCAATTATTACACGAGGCCATACCTGGCTCTTTGTTGCGCGACAAATGTTGTCTATTTCTGTGAAATTCGGTACGGTGCGAGACAGTCGTGTAACGAAGCGAGTGAATTCGTGATCAGCTATGCTAGCTCGGCTGCACTATGAGTCGAGGTTGCCGCAATTTTTACAAAAAATAATGGAAAGCTGAAAAGCTTCCGAATCGTCGGGAACTCAAATGAAATAATAAACGCGATATAAACCGTTAAATTGTTTTATTTAAATGAGTAATAATCGCGGAAACAGAAGAAAATATTATGATTATGTTTTGTTAACAATGAAGTTAATCACGTAAAGGAGATAGTTTCTTAATCTGTCGTTTGTACTAACTAACAAAAACCGGAAAAGAAGCCGCGTTTTCTGATAACTTTTCTATCGAGCTAATTTTCAACAAATATGTTTCCGCATTAATCTTTGAGTACATATAGTCAAAAAACACATATCTGATAACCAGCCTGTTTTGTACACTAGATTTGACAAAAATCACGCTAAAATCACCTCAAGTTATGGCACTCCAGGTCATTTACCGTAATAATAATAGCCGTGTAAATTATTAATTGTGACTGTTTGTTGCCTTAATAATAAAAAAAAAGAAATAGCTTAAATTTTGATGCATCCGCTTAGCAAAAAAATAAACCCGTGATACCAGCATGCGTAGTCAGTACCACCAATAACTTCTAGAAAATGGGCGGATGATTACGATGGCAGTTTTTTACACGTGCCACATATTGATAGTTCGGTTCCATCTTAAGAGGTACCTGCTTAACTGGCAACGTTATATGTAAATTAATGGGATTATTATTTCTTTGCCTTTGCGCGTAATAGTGTCTTGGTTAGATGTAACAATAAATTAAATAAATAAACACGTGTCGAAGAATATACTGTCTGGTGGAGGTTTCTTGTATTTTTATGGGTATTTTTATGTGGAAACTGCATGAAAATATGCGCATGTGAGCACAATTTATTGTCACTAACCAAGACACTATTTTGCGGAAAAGCAATGGTACTCTAATCCATTAATCGAATATGGAATTCCACAAAGTAACGCCTGAATCTATCGATTATTCAATGTCATATATTTTTTGATTTTTCTTGATTATTTTGAGATATATGAATGATCAAGTCTGAACATGATTTCAATACATTCATAACATTTTTGGTAGTTGGCAAAATGCATAATTACATGATATTGTCACAACTATAGCTCTTAAAATGTATTCATGTCTAATTCTCGTTTTGTAAGAAAATAAAAAGACTTATCAACTCGTGACCATGGAAAGCTGAAAAGCTTCCGAAACGTCGGGAACTCAAATGAGATATACGCGATATAATCCGTTAAATTATTTTATTGAAAATAAAACATAATCATATTTTCGATTTCATTGTACTTTTATGTCTGGCGCTTACGCCGAAAAACCCGAAGCATGTACTGCATTAGCTTCTCTCTTTCTTTGATGCGCGCGAGCAATAAATCCGTCCCTTATTACAAATTCTACTCATGGTCCTCTCGGCGTTTGGGGCGTGGTTTACGAATGATGATGCAGGCCCCTAAAATACTGTTTTTCCCTCGTTTCGCTCTCGTGGCAAACTTATTTTGCTCATCCTTCAGAGTCATTCATGAGGAAAAAAGAGGGACAAAAGTTTTAACGTCTGTACCTGACAGTGGCATTGTAGCTACTACAACATAGAACCGATTTTGTTTCCGTTATTTAAAAATTGACTGAGTATCATCTTAGTTATGATTTATAACTCGATAAGCTTTTTCAAAAATGTAATTAAGTCCTGTAGTCTATTTTTTTCTTTTTCGATCTTTAGATTATTACGAATGAATCATATTCCTCTTTTCTTAAGCTTAAGGGGAGTAAAAAGTATCCTATAACTAAACATAGTTAAAATATGTTTAGCCGAGCCTACAAAAATCCTAAAAGAATATTTTTCGATTCACAACCATTTTATATTTTTACAATTGTATAGTAGTATAGATAGATTATTTATGTTTGATGATGGGCTCTATGTTTTACAAGACAGACGTAATGTTAAATAGAGTTATGTTTTACTTGACAAAAAAACGGCCATGATCATGCCGGACCATGCTCAGTCTGGGCCGTCCGCAGCCGTTCATAAAAAAATGCACTACAAATAAAAAAGTACGATAGGTATTTATTTATTTATTTTATTGAGATAAAATCCACAGCACAAATTACAGAATTATTACTATCGGATACATATGTGTTTAACATTGGCCAATTACGGATTTACATTTTATAGGCTTATCACGTACAAACTAACATTACGGTAACAGACGCATTGAGATAGGGTGCTTAACTACATTATGAAAAAGTGCACTAACAAAAGAGCGTATCTCTACGGCACTTACGTCCTTTTGCCCAGAAGCGCAGTTTTTCGGCAATAAAGCAAAAATGGTATGATCATGTTGAAAAAATATTTACGTTGAAAGTTTTTATCAAGTTTTATCTTTCTAATTCTTTTAATATTTTTGGACCATAAGGTTTAGATGATAGCAGAGCGCTTATTTTCAAAAACATGCACTAAATAAAATAAAAAAATTATAAACCTCAAGATGGTTTTAAAAAGAACTGTCCAGACATATGCCGCACACTAATATCTGCTATTTTTTTTCAAGTTTCGATTGCCTACATGTATGGTGGAGCGCCCACGCTAGAAATAATATTTTTTGATATTGAACTACCTATTAAACTAAGTAACGGCTTATACAAGACACATATGCTCCAATTATACAATAATTACATTATGTCATATCATATCACTACACTATTTCATATAACTACACAATAGTACTGCTGTGCTAGTTTAAAAGGCCGTCTTTTCATAGGAGTTTCCATACAGGGTGTTTGGTAACAGGATGCAAAGTTGAAAGGAGGTGATAGCTTAGGCCATTTAGAACATTTTAAGCGATATATGTGTTAGGCAAATGTTATTAGTTTTTTTTTTATTTCAGTTTTAAGATTTTTCTGGGAAAACTCCAAAATTTCAGACTACATCGACAATAGTACTTTTTTTATTGTAGGTAGCATTTTTTTTGTATTGTGAAATGTCTATCGTACACTATAAAAGTTATTTGAAACATCTGTGTCTAAAGAAAAAAAAAACTACAGCGATTTAAAAATTAAATAACACGAAAAAAAATAATGATTTAAGTGTTTTCTCAGGACGATAAAAAAAAACTAAAATAGCCGCCCCGGTTATTCAAACCATTTAAGAAACATGCTTGGCTATTGGCCTTTCATTTAAGCTATCAAGCACGACTATAGCTATCGTATCTTTAAAAATAAGCCACTTAAACCAACTAGAGAGCTAAAATGTTTCACTCTACTTGTGGTACTTGTGACGAATCTAATTATGATTTTGTAATAAAACATTGGTTCTTAATACTAAGTTGGCGTTTACCTGACATTTGAAATGTTTTGAAAGGGTGAAGTGCAGTGGACAAAACTGTCACATGCAATTTTAAGCGTCACAAGTATCACAAGTAGAGTAAAACATTTTAGCTCTCTAGTTGGATTAAGTGGCTTATTTTTAAAGATACGATAGCTACAGTCGTGCTTGATAGCTTAAATGAAAGGGCAATAGCCAAGCATGTTTCTTAAATAGTTTGAAGAACCGGGGCTATATTAGTTTTTCTTAACGTCCTTAGAAAACACTTAAATAATTTTTTTGTATGTTATTTTATTTTTAAATCGCTATAGTTTTTTTTTCTTTAGACACAGATGTTTCAAATAACTTTTATGGTGTATGATAGACAATTCACAATACAAAAAAAAAATACAAACAATGCTACCTATAGTAAAAAAAGTATTATTGTCGATGTAGTCTGAAATTTTGGAGTTTTCCCAGAAAAATCTAAAACTTAAATAAAAAAAAAACTAATAACATTTGCCTAACACATATATCGCTTAAAATGTTCTAAATGGCCTAAGCTATCACCTCCTTTCAACTTTGCATCCTGTTACCAAACACCCTGTATATTTTACGTCTTTTTTCATTAGCATGGCAGAAGTACCTACACGAAAGTGAAACAGAAACACGATACGACACTAAAGTTGAGGATGGTACACAACGTCGCGGAGTCATTATAAAGTTCGTGGTAGTTTACGGAGGTGCAGTAACAACACTCAACTCAACACAACTTACGTCTACTTCAACGTGTTAATAATTAGTGAAGGAGTGGTATTGCTCAACTAAACGTTAATCTCGTTAATAGATTTTGGAAACATTACACTTGTGTGTACTGTACACAACTGTTAAAAATACGTATACGTCACGTTAAAGTTTAAAGAACGTATCTGCTCAGCCATTCAGTTGTTTTTTTAATGTTTTCATGACCATGGAAACTGAAACTGTCTTTCAATCGAAATTGTAATTGTTACAGTGCGACATAAAAGAGTAAAAAATAATGAGGGCGCCACTTTCTACGAAACTGTGACATTTTTGAAGCAAAATGCTTAAACATGGCAACAGTTTAGTATGGAATTTGTTTAGTTCCATTTTAATTAATTTCTACTATTTTAGGTCGAACTGCACATTTAAAATAGCATAACAGGTAGGAAGTGGAAAATAATACAGTGTTGCCCAATAGCAATATGGCAATCCACACAATATATCACCGTTTGTATTGATTATAAATATTATGTACTTACATTTTCATAAAAAATATTTATTTTACATTGCTAGATAATCTGCAATACGCACATATAAATACGTTATGTTTAGGGGTCCGTACCCAAAGAGTAAAAGGGGACCCTATTACTAAGACTCCGCTTGCCGTATGTATGTCTGTCTGTTTCTCCGTCGGTCACTAGGCTGTACCTATCTCACAACCGTGATAGCTAGACACTTGAATTTTTCACAGATGATGTATGTTTGTTGCCGCCATAACAGCAAATACTAAGAACAGTATAATTTTATGTCTGTCTGTCTATGTCAAAACCAATATAAAATGATCGAACACCGCGTACATTTTTCTTAGGACTAGGGCTCTGCTAACACTGGATTTTACAGATACGGCCGTTTGTAGCGTATATTTTGTACGGAACCATCGGTACGTGAGTCTGACTCGCACTGGGCCGGTTTGTTAATTTAAATAAATTCGGTCTTATTCTTCAAGATCACTTCTTACCATTACCGTAACATAATTTGTCACGACCACACTAATTACATCCTAATAACGCCACCTAAAGGGATGCAGAAAATACTGAAACTAGTCAGCTATTTTTTTTCTATTTTTGGATATTTTTTTCCTTATTTTTTCTTTTTTTTTTTGGATCTTGACCAATAGTTAGTGCTGCGAAGGCGCATCAACAGGGTTCCGCTTCCCCCATGCGCTTACGCTCTCGCTAGGCGATCACCGCCTAGGTACTCTCATTTGGTCTATTCATAACTACATATGTAACTACCGTGACATATAAATGACATAACTGCCGTCACCTTCTGACAAGTATGTGAGTGCGAGAGTGACAGGCGCGTTATCATATCATTTATCGCGTGATAAACGCGATCATCATAGGCCCGCAGGATTGGTTTGCTTGTTTGTATTAGATTCAATTTTTCATATAGTTAACTGTCGTTGCGCCACTATCGGCGGGATAGCGGTCATTGATCCCGAATCTAAACACGGAGTAACTGGTTAGAAAGCGCTTCGAAATAAAGCTCCTAAATCAATTCGTCCGAACGTAACCTAAATAATTAACCGGTATAACCTAAATAAGTACCGGTTTATTTGTAAGCGGTTATAAGCTCTGCCTAATTCTTAAATTTAAGTATAGCGATCCGATTTGTTTACCGCACTCGCAGATAGCCAAGATTAAGGCTCAGTCTAGTTTGGTATTTTCTTATAAAACAATTTTTGTATTTATATTTTTTTGTATTTGCATTTTATCAACTCCACGAGCATTGTTCAGAGTTACCGCAACATGCATCCGCTGCTCCGTTCTTGAATGTCAAGCCAACACACAGTTTGCGGATAAGGGTCATTCAACACGTCCGACCCACCTCCCTTCACCTCCCACATGTTCCCTTGAAACGCTCGCTAGTTGATAATATAATCACGATATGGGAGCATGAAGATTACAGACCATGTACAGAAATAAAGTCGACTGATGAAATCACGTAGCATTTTTACAACGCCTTCAGTCAATAACTAGTTCTGGGCTCTGTTGCCGTGTCGAAAACAGACGTATATTACTTTGGTCCTTACAACACGTACGCCTTTTTAGGGTTCCGTAGCCGAAATGGCAAGAACGGAACCCTCATAGTTTCGTCATATCCGTGCCCAGTATACAATAGTAGTCTTTGATCCGTGCGTCCGTATGTCACAGGTATTTTACTGAAAAACTACAATGAAGAATAGGTGTCTTGTGTAGACCGCTAATTAGTTTGATATTTGCTGACTTTTTTTCAGCACATATCAATGTGTGGCACATACTTCGACGGTACTTTTAGAAACATTTTGAGGTTGTTAAAATTTTTTTAATCGATCCGAAAGTTGCATAAATTGTGTCCCCCTCACCTCTATTTTCTAAACCTTATGTCCAAAAAATAAAAAAAAATAGAAAAAATAAAGCCTAATAAATGCTTTCAATCTTCATTTTGATTATGATCGGATATGCCGTTTTTGAGTATGCCGAAATACGGCGATTCTTAACAAAAGGACGTAAATGCCGTGAAGATATGTTCTTTTTGTAGTCCACTTTTCATATCATATTTTTTTCCATCTGTGGTGTATTTTTTTCCGTCCGACTTGCTCCTGGCTGGTTTGTTCTCTAAAGGTACGATTTATAAAAGGATTCGAGTACGTGAACGATGTTTCAGAACAGTGCGACGAAAAGTCAATTTCGTAGTAGTAAAGACGCAATTGCAAAAAAATATGTATTATTTTTGCAATTACATATTGCAGCATAAAGCGTATTTATTATAGTATCAGGTTCGCCAGTAGTTCTTAAAGTGTGGTTTGCGAAACTTTAGAGGTAATAAAGTCAGATGCGGTAGTAGGTATACGAGGTAGCAATTTGAACTTTTCAAATGGCGATTATTTGAACAGTTTGATATGCTGATACCATAATAACTACGTTTGATGATGCAATATGTAATTGCAAAAACAATACATATTTTTTTAATAAATAAATAGCTCTTGAATAGATGGTAAAATTCCGGACGGGCCTGAGCGGCTACTCCGAATCTCGAAATTCGAAGTTCGTAACGTGCCGACCCTGTCGTTCTCATGTTAAGCTGTATTTGAGTGAGTGAGATGGCGCCATACGAACTTCGTTTTTAGGGTTTCGGAGTAGCCCCTCTGTTCCTACCTAATAACACGCCTATAACGGTGAATTATCTCTAGGTACATTTTATATTCGAGTCACAATCCACGTCCGTAATGGACTGCCATGTAGTAAGTCTTCATTTATTTTGCGATTTTTCATATCTGTATGCTATTCCGTAGGTAGAATAAATGAGCACGGACTACGTTTTGTGAAAACTGCATTTGCCCATGCAACAAATCAACATCTTCGTATAGCACTAAGAAAATTATCTATACTATTATAAACTTGTAAAAATAAGAAATCTGTACATTGGAGATATTAAAAAAAAAATGATTGTAACGGACTATTGGTCACTAAATAAAAAAATGTTTTTGAATTTTTTCGTATGTGTCGTTGTGGCTTCATCACGCCAAATCGGCTAAACGGATTTCAACTATTTTTGATACACGGGTAGCTGGGAATCCCCAGATGGTTATATAATACTTTCACGATGCTACGGCGTCGAAAAAGAGGGGTTATGACTTTTTCACCTCCACGAACGAAGTTGCGGGCACCTATTAGTGTAGGTATGATAAAAAAGTTTAATGTACTACGTGAAAGTCATTGAAACAAAAAATATCTTTGAATTTTTTGTACATACTTATTTTATTTTGTATATGTGTGTCTCTGCGGCTTCAGCAGTTTTTTGTAAAATAAATGTCTTCAATGTCCACAGACACTTCATTTTTACAACGTTATTATAAAACTCAGAGTTAGGTGGCGTTTAGCAGTTTTGGCATGGAGTTTCGATTCTAGTTCAAGTCGTTCTAAGCAATCAAAGCATTCGTTTTAATTTCGCTTGCTGGCCGGCGCTTAATTTACGTCGTGACGTCACCATTGCCGTCACTCGCACCACTCACTTGGCGATACAAAGGGTGACGTCAAAATGATGAGAGCTGCTCCAAAACTAATTGGCAAATCAATTTATAGCCGGCAAAATGACCAAAAGACGCATCTCCTACGGACGCCCCTCGTATATATGCGAAGTCATAGGTATTTAAATTGAAACTGTATGAAATATTGAAATAGGGTTTAGTAGAGAATAGTGGTTAGGATCCTTATCAGACTCAGACGAAGGGTTAAATACGATTTTGGCACAAGTCATCTCGATAATATGCGTATACGGTATTAAATGCTCTTCAAATCTCGACTGGTGTAAACATTGTCCTGTAATATTTATTATTTATTTAATGCGTTTAGAATTATCTCCTGATCACAAATATATAAGATGACTAGCGCGGAAACTGTGGGGGTAGAGACTGTGACGTCATAAATGTGGTACGGTTAAAAGATTTTTTTGTCCATGTCCGCCATGCTGGATATCAAATAAAAGGGCTTTGTGATTTGTGCGTAGATTACAAATACATAACATAATATAGCATACTATGAAATTTTCACTACTTGATCTAACAAATTATTTAGAAACAACAAAACAATTGAAAATTCAGTGTTTAACCGCTCTAGATTGAAAACGAATTCGTAGAGTTTTATAAAACACTAGAAGGTGCCCGAAAACTTCGTTCGCGGAGGAGAAAAAGTCATAACTCCTTTTTTTCTTCAGCGTAGTCGGGTAGAAGTATCCTATAATCATCAGTGGATACCTAGCTACCCTGTACCTAACATAGTTGAAATCCGTTTATCCAATGTGACGTGATGAAGCCACAACGACACATACAAACATACAAAACATCCAAAAACACTATTTTTCATTTTAATAACCTTCAAATAGTCCTTATCACTTATATATATTTTTAATATACTCACATATCATTTTTACAATATAATAATCCATACTATATTACTATATAAGAAGGTAATAAATCGGTTAAAAAAGACCATAACTAGTACGAGTATGCTACCAACTACAAGTGAAACGGGTCATTAGAAAAAAATGAGTAACCAGTATGAAAGTCAGCTAGTTTTTTAGGCAATGAAAGTGAATAAAAAAATACTACTGATTCAGACAACCTGTATTTTTATCTTGAATAACATTTTTAATGATTTAACTAAAAATATTTATAAGTCAGGGATTACTCATACTAAAATTAGAAAGAGCCCAAAGAGCAATCCAGAAGATCTATAACTATCGTCCTTTCCTCTACCCTACTAACCTCATATACATTGAATGTAAAGTACTAACAGTTCGGCAATTATTCATTTTCGGCACAGTTTTAAGACAGCATTCCGAATATAAAAACAAAAGGCATAAAGATATTGTTTGCTCTTATAACATGCAAACAAAACACGCATTCTCTTCAAGATATCTCATATTTCTAAGACCGCTTATATACAATAGATTAAATGCGAAATTAGACCTATATCCACTTTGCTACGCTCAATGTAAGAATACGTTACGTAATTCACTACAAAACATGACATACGAAGATACAGAGAATTTACTCACTGTCGTGAAATAAACGTTTATTTTAGATTTTATTTATAATTAGTTTTGTGTATATTTTAGTATTTTAGTTACCATACGTTCTATTATAATATAGATGAATATTTATTTTATTGAAAATAATGTAATATTAGGCTTTCCTTTTGCCTTAACACACAGGGAGAGAACCCTAGTTCAGGATATATAAAAATCTGAATTTAATTGTGTATTATTTATAGAACTTAGCCGTAACTCTCTGTATATTATGTTGGTTCAATAAATTTATTTGTATTTGTATACTAAGTTGCCTTTCCGGCATTTTTGTTATGGTATACGGGTATGCGACCCCGGCTCACCGAGCTGCTACATAGTCTTCCGGTACAGTAGTATCCTTTAACCCTTTCTCCTGTCTAAATTCGTACAATTCCTTTCTTTACCCTGTTATCCTTCCTCCTATTCCGCCAATCCAAGGTATGCCGTGTCGATGGATGCGTGGCTAGAGGAGAGTCTAGTCGTTAGCGTGTCGAATTGCCCTGGGACTGGTAACCCCAGAATAAGGCTCAACCCTTACCTGGAATGGGGGGCTCTGGGGTTCGAATATTTTATCCCTAGCTGCTCGTGGGAACGCAGATTGCGGCAATGTGGTTTGCAACCCATCACGTCTCGGGCCCAGCGAGAGCGAAGAGTGGGCTATGGAGAGCCGCTTTGCTACGTTAAATGTAAGGGGAGGAATGAATGATATAATAGATGAAGTGTATCAGATGATGGTTGCGAGAAATATTGATATTCTGTCTTTGAATGAGACAAAGCGAAAGGGTTGTGATAGCACAAAATGAAAAGATTAATGAATGTTGCTGAAGCGGCAGTTGTATGCCAGGACCGTAGCAAGTGGAAGGAGATTGTCTCTGCGTACCCCATAATGGGAAAAAGGTGTGATTGTATGTATGTTAGATATTTTTTGGAGCTTTCCACTACAATATTGGGTAAGTAGTGCCATTCTTCTGGTAAAGTATTGGCAATGTCTTTTCGGGTTTTATTTATATATTTTAATAAGTTAGCTGCTATAACCGTCATGTGTCTGACAAATTTCTTATTATGGTGGTATGCTTGTTTTCAAGGTTTTATGGTCCCCTTAAAAACTGTAGTGTAGGTTTAATGACGGTGAAAGATTAGGAATCATTGCCAACGGTCGCATCTCGAAATACAAAGTCAGACGCTTTTTTCGCAGACGGCCGCTCTCTAAATGGCATTTGATGAAAGCAGCCATTAGGTTTGCTCTCGGATTGATGAGCGGCCGGTCAGATTCCCATTAGTCTGGCGAACTGTCAAGATAACACCGGTGTAACGCGTTTTCTGTGAAAAAGGCAGAATAGGAAAAGGACGACGCTACATGGATACTGAAATGGACCTAAAGTAGGATTTTTAATAAGCCGAAGTAAACTGACGCTTATGACGCTGAAGCAGAAGTACAGTATTTCTTATGAATAAAAGTTACCATAATATTACCGGTTACACGTATTTTCATGTATACTTTTATAAAATTTATTTCTTAACAACGAAATATTCACGTTGACACCTGTCAGTTTACTCCGGCTAATTAAAAATCCTACTTTAGTTGAAAAGGGTACCCCATATTGAGAAAAAAAATAACTTGATACGATTTAAAAAGTTAATGTTTTTTTTTAACCTTCGACGAAAAAGAGGATTGTTATAAGCTTGAGAGGTGTACCAGCGTATCTGTGAGTCTGTCCGTCGCCTCGTTGCTCCTGAACTGATATATCGATTATGATTTCCATTATTTTGTTCGAAAGGCGACTTCATCGAGAATGTTCTTAGATATTGATTTAGAAATCGGTTAGGATTTTAATGCAAATTATAAGATTTTAAGGCTTCCGTGCCAAAAAGACAAAAAAGGAAGTCTCATGTTGCAACTTTGTCTGTCTCTCTGCCTGTCCGATTATTACAGCGCCATATCTCGGGAATTACTAATGCTATTTAAATTTGAAACAGTTATAAACATGGCCAGCCAATTGTATTGTAAAGGAAAATAATTAAAATATATTTTTATTTTCTATAAAACAAAAAACAAATTGAGTCCCTTCATTAAAAAAGTTATTAGTCTAGCTACTAGATTAAGTAGTTAAGGGTAGTATTAAAGGGCTTTGATATATGCACATTATCAAGGCTTTTGTTTTATATAGTTAAATTTGATTTATTTTTTATCAGACACCATTGATACTAGAGGCAAACCGTTCTGTTAAGCCGGAATAAGTGAAACTTTGTACTGAACCCTTGGTGCGCGAGTCGAACTCACTCCTAGGTAAAAATGAACCGATTAAGAAATACTGTTTTTTGTGAGAAGAGACTTTATATAGAGTGTCCTTAGCCTTAGCTTAGATTCAAGATAATCTATCTCTGCAGCGGCTGGACGAACATTAGCTTTTTTCTAAGCGTCCCGGGTTTTTTTTCAATTATAATCAACGTTTACTGTTTTGGTGGTATCCCGTACAAAAGAGTGAAAAAGTTCAAATACCTTGACTGCATCAAAAATGGCACCAACTTCAGGGAAGAGGAAACTGAACTTTGCATCCAAGGTGCTCTAAGATACTCGGCGGTTCTTCACAAAGTATTAGTGTCCAAAATTATGCACTGGAAAACCAAGATTTACCTTTATAAAACTGTCACAGGGCCGATGTTAATGTATGTCTGTGAATCTTGAACACTTGACTTTGCAAGAGGGGAACAAGCTTTTTGTTACTGAGAGGAAATATTCCGTCAAGATCCTGGGGACAAAACAGAGGGATGTCAGTTGGAGGATTAGGGAGAACCAGGAGCTGGAAAACCCGATATCTGAGCCGAACATCATTGGGGAGATCAAATCTGTAAGACTCCGATGGCTTAGACATCTGTCGAAAATGTCAGCTGACAACTGGTCGGCCGCCCCAAGTACCACTGGAGTGAAAGAAAATGAAATATGTATATTTTTTACACTAGACATACAGAAAAATAATGATCTAACATTAGGAATCATACATCTAAACTTAATTAAGTCATGGAAATATTTAAGGAAGTCGTGTTTTTTTTTCATAATTAGAAGGAGAAAAGGAAAAACTGACAAGAAACAAGTAACCTACAATATAAACTGGATACTTTTCCATTAAATAATGAAATACATCAAAGTACTCTTTTATGTTATAGAAACATATTCCAATGAGCCAAGTGAACAGTTTGTGTTTATTCGAACGTAGTTGCTTGGTCTGATATGTGTAAGAAGTGGAAAAGGATAGCAACGCTGGCAACAACTCGTATTGGAGACCAAGATCCACTTCGGGTCGCTGAGCCAGCGGAGTAAGTAAGTAAGTGCTTTTGAATGCGCTGGGCTTGACCAGGGACCGGCTCGCTATCCCTTTCAAAGGGTTTTGTAAGGGTTTTGCATAAGGCTAACCTTCAGAACATCAAGCCCCAATCAGTTAGCTTTAAAAACCCTTATCTAAGCGCTTACCCATATGAACAAGCGGTATCACAATTCCCTTAAAAATAAGAATATTTGCTCACCCATCCTTATTAAAGGTTAGCCTAACAAAGGGTTACCTTCATTTTATGAAGCTTACCGACGCGTAGGTAACATCGAGCGAGACTATTGAGCGCTTTGTCGGCGGCGGCATTCTTGATTTTTGCGCGAGACCGCTTCAAACCAGGGATGTTACGAATATACGCATCAGGTTTGTGCGAGTGAAGTTTGATTATTTTGACAAGGACTGCCGCGTGTTTTCTTTTGTACGGCAGCTATCAATGCTTAGAATCCGGTTAAAGTACAATGCGAAATTGTCATATTTAGTTAATTTTTTGTTTGTGTACTACAATACCACCACCGACACAAAGTGGAATATGGGCATACAAGCACACGAAGTACCTACTTAATACTTATTACTTATACCTTAACATCGCATCGTAATAAATAAATTAGTATTTTCTTGTTATTTCTATTAAGTAGTCAATTTCTTGTGCAGAAAATAACAATGTTTTTTTTTGAAATCCTGTGCTTAATTTAAATGCCTAAAAAATAGGAGGTTCTTAGTTCGTCGAAAATCGGATTTTTTATGTACGTCGGTTGCTGATCTACTCAAAAACGGTTGGACCGATCTGTATTTTTAATCTTAAGTAGTTTTATTGCCAACAAATTAGGATCTTATGGAGGAATCATAGATGAATCGAGGGAAGTCATCAAATATTATGGGCATTCATTCCTATCCTATAGCAATTTGGGTATTTTACAAGTATTTTATTACAGTAACTCGTGCGTTTGCTTTCGTAATTTTTTATTTATATTTTATATTTTTTTTAGCAGATTCCCCAGAAATCCATCCGTCACCTGCCAACTCATTTTTTTAATCCGATATTTGAATGGGAATCGATTAGAGACCTTTTTTCAGATAAACTTGTCTGTCACCCTCTTTCAAGCAGCAATAGAACAGTTTTCTATAAAAGGTTAATCAGGGATCGGAAAACGTTTCTTTTGGTATACCGGTTTCGGTCATTGATCCGCGAACGAGAAGGGTTTAGTTTCCGTTTGCAGTTATCGGTTAAAGAACTGTTCAATTGAGCTACCCGTTAGTGCCAAATTCGTTCGTAATTAGTTTTTGGGAAACGCAATGAACCGGTAAAAATTTTCAACTTAACCGGTTAATTTCTCACAATGACGACAAGATAGGACGAGCATTGCTATCCCTTTTATACCACTACTGAAGGAAACCACACCGTCAGCAGTATTACATTACCTACTTCACTGGATTTCGTTTTGCCCCTTGCTGCTTGCTGAATGAATTGCTTTGGTTTAGCTTGGCGTGTCTTGTTTGTGCTTTGTGCCTATTTTTTAAAATATCAAGTCGCAAGAATATAAAGAACTTCCGGGCAGTCAAGCATTTATCAGTGAAAAGGAGTATTAACGATTAATAGGGTTTCTAATGATGGACCTTGGAGGTACCTACTGGATCACAGTGAAAAAGTCATCACAAGTGTCGTTTCCTAGGTATTTGAGGGTGCCGATTCCGAAAATGGCGTCCATTTTGGAATTCAAGATGGCGGAAATTACTTTCTATGAAAAAGTCATCAAGGGTGTCGTTTTCTAGGTTTTTGAGGGTGCCGATTCCGAAAATGGCGTCCATTTTAGAATGCAAGATGGCGCACATCACTTTCAGGGAAAAAGTCATCATAGGTGTTGTTTTCTAGGTTTTTGGGGGTGCCGATTTCGACAATGAGGTCCATTTTGGAATTCAAGATGGTGGACATCACTTTCACCATGATGACTTGTTCCCTGAAAGTGATGTCCGCCATCTTGAATTCCAAAATGGAAGCCATTTTCGGAATCGGCACCCCCAAAAACCTAGACAACGACACCCTTGATGACTTTTTTCTGAAAAAGTGATTTCCGCCATCTTGAATTCCAAAATGGATGCCATTTTTGGAATCAGCACACCTATAAACCAAGAAAACGACACCCATGAGAGATTTAAATAGAAAGTTATTTCCACCATCTTGAATTCTAAAATGGACGCCATTTTCGGAATCGGCACCCCCATAAACCTGGAAAACGACACCCATGATGACTTGTTCCCTGACAGTGATGTCCGCCATCTTGAATTCCAAAATGGACGCCATTTTCGGAATCGGCACCCCCAAAAACCTAGAAAATGACACCCATGATGACTTTTTCACTGGAAGTGATGTCCACCATCTTGAATTCCAAAATGGAGCTCATTGTCGAAATCTGCACCCCAAAATACCTAGAAAATGACACCCATGATGACTTTTAAAAAAAAAAGTGATTTCCGCCTTCTAAAATTCCAAAATGGATGCCATTTTCAGAATCTGCACCCCCATAGACACCTAGGATGAGTTTTTCACTTAAAGTTATGTTTGTCATCTTCATCACCTAAGTCCATTAAGCTAAAAAGCACTCGTCTATGTTGATCCAAACCTGTGTTTTGTAGGTACCCCCAGGGTCCATCATTAGGACCATTTGGTGGCACCTTATCTAAATTCTAAGTCTATTTAATGAGTTCCTTCAATTCCTCATGGATCCCATCATCAGATCTTCACTGAAATTTAATGGGACGAAATTGCATGGTGCTTTTAAACAAAAAAAAAATTAAATGGTTTGTGAATGACGGAGAATTTCTTCTTCTTCTATCTTCATAAATATATTCGAATTGAGAACCACCTCCGTTTTTGGAAGTCTGTCAAAAAGTGTTAATATCTTCAAAACTGGATTTGAATGGGGTTCATTACAGACATAGAATACGCAGTTAAAATCTTTCGGATTCCTCGCTGGCACCGTGTGTAATAAAATTAACGATCAAAAATAAAAATTAACGAGCAAATTCGCAAAATCCACATGAACAACTGGCAACTAAATAAATCAAAACAAAACAGGCGAGAAGGCGAGACACAAAGGTATAAACTAAATGAAGTGAGTGTAAAAGAGATTGCATGATCACGCGACCGTCGCGTTGGGCGTCGCCGTTGCTCGCATAATACCGGTAAGAACTAGTCTTGGCTTAAAGTATGACATGTTGAAAAGGAAAGTTTTATATTAAGCGCTATGAACATAAGGGTAACTCTTTAAAGTGGATAGCAAGATAAAGAGAATAACGGTTAGCAATTGTAAAGGGTTAGCCTTATTCTTAGGTATAATAAGGGATATAATAAGGGATAGTCAAATGTATGGGTTATCAGTTAGAATCTGTGAGTCTTTTACTGGGTTATACATTACAAAGGGAAGCCCATTGAAAGGCTTTAGCCAGGGAAAGGGTGGTCCGGTCCCTGGGCTTGACTTCTATTGTGAATATATATATATTTTTAAAGAAAACATGGAGGGCAAACGATCCTCAACCAAGTTTTGCTCGGTCATCAGAGACGCGATGAACAGACACCGGTGTAGGCAGATTATAAAAACTAAGTCTAGAGCATCCACGTCCACTGATGACCACGATCCTCAGTCATGAGGGAGCGACCACAGAGAGAGAAAACCTAAACCCCCTTTTTTAAACTTTTACAGGCCGTCTCTATTCATATTGTATACAGGGTTAATAAGGACAAATAAGGGGTCGCATTGGGAAAAGTATTCAGGGCTGTCACAAAAATAGTAAAGTCACAAGTAAGTACTAATGTAGGTGCTCATTTACCTACTTACTCAGAATGTAAGTAAATATTGTAGAATGGAACGTGAATACAAATTGAGTTCAAAAAACTAGCAATGGATTCATTTGTTGGTTTTCGACACAAGAACTTTATACAAAAGGGAAAAAAAATACAATGTGTTTACCAGTTGTAAGTATATTACAGTTGAGATAATTGACTTTAACAACTACGCATGTTTTCAAATGTTTTTTTTTTATAACAAAACACAGAAGAGGGTAACTTACCGTGTGCAAATCGGGTTCGAGATTAAATAACAAACAACTAATTCACAATTCAAAGTCTAACATCAAGTTAAACTATTGACAAAGTTTTGAATGCCATAAAACTGCTGTAACAAAGGTAACACTTCAAACTGTTAGTTTGACAATCTAGCACCAACGAATGTTTGTCCACTTTTATCATTACCAAAGCAACTATTCTACAATTATTTTTAATTACACAAAAAAATGGCATAGGTAGTTGAAACAAAAAAATCTGGTAAATGTAATTCCCAGTTTTCATCACTATCCACCACGCCATCTCTAATATCCCCAATTGACGGAATATTTATACCCGACTTAACTTTTTAAGGTTTTATTTAATTTGTTCGTGTATCAAATGATATTTAATTCTATTATTGTTTTCCTTCTACAGTCACATAAATATAAAGTAATTGGAGTTTCTACTTTTATTGTTTCCATCTCCATATTGGCTTATTAAGGTATTTTCCCAGAATTTCGTTATTTAGATACTTATTTGATATTTAGGAATGGTATCATTTGGACAATCTAAACAATATAAATCAAGGCGGTTAATTTCTTACTTTCGGGCCCAATTTTGCCAAGATCTGTTAGCGTTAATGGCTGTTTAACGGATGAATATGTCTGTCAAATGGTTGTCTTTGACTAGCGTAATCATCACCAATAATAAGCATTAATAATATACTAGGTGACTTTTTAGACGTAATACAAAATGTAACTTTCCGAGTCTACTCACAATGTCCACAATGACGATCAACTGTTAGTATGAGACCAACATTGAAATCATTCAAAACATTTGGACCTCTCATACTAACCGAGTACGGTTAGCTTCAAGTTTTGGATGGAGAAGTCAATTTTTTTTACGATTTGGAAATTTTTACTATGACAATCAACCTAAAAGTTGATGTCGAAGTAACATTTTGTATCACGTTTTCGAAGTCACCTTATATAATATATTAGTATTTTTATCAAAATATGTTGCATTTAACAAGATGGCGTTTTCGTAGATCAAAATCATCTATTGACAACAATGGGCTTCCTTCCATTTTCATGCAATTATTTATTTTTACTTATCATGCTTGAAAAGTTCCTTATAATAGCTTTGTGAAGAGGGGCTAAAACGGTCACTTTAGCCCCTCTTACAATTCTCTTTTCATTGCGCGGTCGAGACGCTCACCGCTCTGCAGTTAGTTAGCATGACACGCAATGTACGAGGAATTCGTTTGCCGCGCCGCCGGTCGCGCATTTTCGTGGCCGAGCCCTTAGTGTTTAAAGCTGCGAACAAATTATTGGACGCGGCTGACGGACGTAGCTGACTGCCGCGACTAATAAGTGTGCACGCACAGTCGAACGGGACTTTGCTTGCGGCTGACAAAAACACGCCAGATTTCTGTCAGATGGCCGAACGCTCAGGTCAGCACAAGGTTACGTCCACGGCTTACCTCAGATTGTTTGCACAATTCAGTGTACATTCATTATCTCGATACTTCTAAGTCGCGGCCATCAGCCGCGTCCGTCAGACGCATCCGATAATAACTCGAGAGCCGGTCGTTCTGCAAGCGGCTCCAGCGCCGCCGGACCAGGACAGATCACTATGCAACACTTGGACGATGAACGTGCGCTATCTATGATTAAAAATAATCATTTACTCTGTTTTCTCACATTCGAAGTGAAAAATAAAGTGTTTATCTCACGGCTAAAAGCCACTTCGTGCCGAAATGGCCTTTGCTAAACGTGCTTAGCCGCTCATAAAACAACCTTAGTAGGTTATCTTTGTATGATCTCTACGAAGCGTATACGATAAGATAATAGTGACAGAAACGAGTCCGTTCTGAAAAGAATCGGTTTCAGAAAACGAATACAAATACTTTTAGTCTTTTGTTTCTGCTAACAGATGATGATGTTATGTTTTATTTATTGATAGGAGGCATAATTACAAGTTTTGTTAAAAAAACGCGAACATAGCCCGTTGTTGCTTAGGGCGATTTTTTACAACGATCAGTTATAACATCTCTTGTGACTTTATTATTGTGGGAATTTGAGAATCGTTTTCATAATATTTCTTAGTCCCCGTTATTAAAGAAGCATCTACTTATATAAAATTTCATTTGGCATGACTCGAGAATTCGTCAGTCACTTTTCCTTTTCTATATATTAAGTAAACATAGATAATGTGGAGCCAAAAATACTTACTTTTTAGTATAGTTACACTTGACAGCAACCACGATGAGCAGGACATTAGCGGCCAGTGACAGCAGGATGACAGGGACGTACAACGCGATCAGCACCGGTTCCGGCTGGAACAGTATATCCAGCTGCCCGTCGAGCTGCCCCTCCAGCACATCCAGCTGCCCGTCCAGCGCGTCCAGCACTAAGGACTCATTCACACTCGCGCGCAGAGCTTCGAGCGAGTCAAACGTTAGCGACGCGTTCGACACCATGGTAAAGATATTGTAAGCATTTTTCACATCACTCTTTTATTGAATCACTTTCTCATTGTCTCTTTTTTTAATTCACATGAACACTGATTTCGTTAATGCACCTGTTACAACGGTATATACTTAATGGTTTTTTCTACATTTTAATTTAATAACTCAAATACTAAATATGGGAAAAACTAAATGAATTACGAAGTACATACTCGTATAACATTATAAAAAATAGATTTCTGGAGGAATTTCCCGAAAAATATTCGTAATATGTTTTCTTTGTACAATTTACAAAAGTTTATATTAGTTTTAATAACTTTTTGGCTTTAAGTAAGTATTTATTGATAATTTATGCTTGACTAGAACTTGACTCGTTAAAACTTTATTCTACAAGTAAGAATAGGAACAGTTCCAGCTTGATCAAAGGAATAAAGCACATAACTCAATAAATTTCTTAAGTAAACATTTTTTGAATCCACCGACTGAGTAACATACATAAACTGGCCCCTATTTCACAATCGTAACAATTATCAGGTGACAACGACAGTTTTATGTTCACGGCGATCCCCGCAAGCTCGATACATATCCTTACTTTACACTGGGCACGCAATGTACGTGTAATTGTCTGTGTCACCCAACATTTGTCACGATTTCATAAACGTGACAGGTGACAGTTGACAACGACAATTCGGCTTACATTACTTCTCCATCATGATGCCAGGCGTACACTTACTCGGCGACCCAGCAATGTACGTTGAATTGTCGTTGTCAATTGTCACCTATCACGTTTATGAAATAGGGACCTGGTGTACACTCAGTATTTGTTTAACTAATATTATAATTGAAGGAACTAATATTCACAGTTGTCTAGGATTGACGGACATATTTAGGCGTCGGCTGAAAAACCTTTTGTTAGAAACCCACTATACTCAGTAAATGAATATATGGAACTGAATTTCTAATTTTGAATTAGCATTGTGATTGATATTGTAGGTTTCTTATTGTTTTAAATTTTAGTGATGATAATCCTTAGTGGGAGATATTTTAATTTGGTAATTATTTTTTGTAATACGTGCAAAAATAATTTATCAAATAAATTTGCCTGTATTTTGACATTTAATCGTTAACATACCTATTTTACTTATTTTTTTTTATTAATTTATATTTTTTTATTGGTTTTAATGGTGCGATGACAGGGATCGTTTGATTTGGTGATTTGATTTGAATACTAGTTGATATTTTCTTATTATATTATCTTGTTTTGACATTATCAACATTGTTAATTTTCAATATTCTTTATACTTTGACGATCATGACATAAATTCGTATAATTTTGACGTATTGAAATTTTTATCGTAAAATAAAATTATCTTATTTTATCTTAGACAGATGAATGACCGAAATTCTATTACAATCCTATAGTATCCGGCAGCTGATACTAGTTGACTCAGGGAAAGCTATGCACTATCCGTGATAAATTCCTAGTATTATTACATTCACTTTAGTGAGTTAAAAGCTAGTACCTATATTACCATTACCATTACTCTCGAAAAATAACCCGACTATATACCCATATATACCCACCCTCGAAAAATATAATTCAATTTAGCGTATAGGTAATTTTTTTGTTTTTTTCATTCAGAAATGAATTTTTATTTGAATTTCAATAACACAATAGCATATAAAAAACAGTAATGGATAAGACTATTATAAATTAAATATAAAACTACTCTACGGATCTACCTACATACTTATGTACTACATATTTACAAATAAAAAAATCCCCTAAATCCCTTTCGCTGGGGAGTGTGCCCAGAAGGCTGGCCGCATTGCCACGCTGGATGGCAATGCTGATTCGCTGTGCGAAATAGTGGCCAGCCCTCTGGTCACGTGTTTCGTCTATAAGGCGCGTCGACAGTTCCTTGAAAAATCGACGCGCGCTAGGCCCCCATGGCCCCAGAGTTTCTACCCCAAACGCCGTAAACAAGTAACTGCTGCAGATTGCAGCATATTTATGGCGTTTGAGGCTCTCAGCAGACGAAGCCGCCGCACCAGCGTTATTTTTGGTGCCTGGAATATGGGACGGTGCCAGGGTGTCCACGCATGTAGCGTCCCATACCAACGGCCGACCCATACTCCAGGGTACTAAAGTCATCCCGTCTGGCCTTTTGCCATCATCTCTAGCCAGACCGCTGGGCTCTAGAACTGCGGGCACCTTGGCGCTGGCAAAGGCCCTACGGATGACGTCATTGATGCTGGCGTGGCGGGGGATTCTGCCTGCACTCCGGTGGCATGACAGGCTGTGGTGGCCTAGGTTATCCACCAAAGCTCCGCAGCGACAGCGGTGGGGCTCGTTTGTTGGTGCCCCAATCCTTAAACAAGTGGCTAATCGGAAACTATTATTGTCTATCAATGTGCCTATTGTAGGTGATGGTAGGGTTTGCAACCACAGAACAGACTCCCATTCCGAGGTGGCAAGGAGACGAGCTTAGTCTACCGCACTGGATGCTGTTTCTAAAAGATTGTTTTTTATGAGCCGGCAGAGAGGCTCCTCCCATTGCCTCTGCGAGCACGGGTTAGCAGGTGTGTCCGAGTCGGGGCATGATGACTATACATTCTTGGCTTCGGTGCAGTGCACAGCCTGTAGGTCCCCAACAGAGGGGGCTAATATTTTCCCAATGAGGTTGTGGGCCATGTGTACCGAAGCCAAAAACGCAGGTAGTGCCACGCAGGAGGTTTTACGGATACCAAGGCCGCCGAATCTAATTGGCAGGCTGGCCTGGGTCCATGATCTGTCGCTGAAAGAAATATTGAAAATGGAAGTAAGGGTTTCTTCGATTAATTTATCTAGACCTGAGATCAGGTTAGGGTGTTTCCAGAGATGGGATCCGCGAAGACCATACGTGAACTTTGGAACGAAGAGACAGTGTTTTATAATACAGTATGCAGAATGTATGTAAATATTGGTTAATCACAATCACAAATGAGCGACATCAAATCATCAACGTCTATCGTACTGACCGAGCAAAGGGACATAAAAAACCACATCACGCGGTTGGAGCAATCCATTTCACAAGGTGAGGAAAAAATAAAACTGCTTGAATCTGATCTTAACGGCGTGAAACAATCCTGTGGAATAACACCCCTTGAGCTAGCAAGCCAGCCACACATTGGAGAACAATTAATCCGCGAAATGCAGGACCGTAACAATAGAGAGAAACATGTTATATTAGTAGGCATACCAGAATCTAACTTGACTACTGCAGAAGAAAGAACGACCGCAGATGAGACTGAAGTACTAGAAATTATTACTTCAACAAACATAAACATTCCAAAACCTATCAAATTGTTTAGAATAGGCAAGTACTGTCCAGAAAAGACACGCAGTGTCAAAATATGTTTCGATGCATCAGAGCCAGCTAAGATACTACTACGCAACAAAAACAGATTACCGGATAGTATCAAAATTTACTCGGACCAGACCCCAGCCCAGCAGAACTACCTAAAAAGGCTTAGAGATGAACTTAAAGATCGCGAAGAAAAAGGTGAGAAGGAATTAACGATCAGATATGTTAACGGAACGCCGAAAATAGTTAAAACTGATCCAAAAAACTACAAACAGTAAATACAACTATACTCAAGGAAAGAAGGATCGGAAACTCGTATGAAATACGAGATAGCTACGACGATTTTCCAAAAAACAAGTCCCGACTTACCTTCCTGTACCTCAATGCTCGAAGCATACGAAAAAAAGGCAAACTGGATGAACTGAAATGCGTTTTGAGAGCAATACCGAATACTGTACACGTCGTTCTACTAACAGAAACGTGGATTCAAACAGATGCTCAAGTTTCACAACTTCAAATCCCGAATTACACACACTATCACAATATCAGAACAGATACCAGCGGAGGCGGAGTATCAGCATACATCCACAACAACCTCAAACATAGTTTGTCAGAATCCAAGTATGAGAGTGGAATCAATTACCTATGGATCCAACTAAAAAAATATTCTATTGATGTAGGCGTAATATATAGACCTGGACACACAAACTATAAAGATTTTCTTGAAGAATATGAGTCTCAACTGGAACACAGAAAAAGAGCAGTTGTATTCGGAGATTTTAACATCGACTTATTAACCAAAGACAAAATAACCAAACAGTACAATCAACTGTTAAAGGAGGCAGGGCATAAGATTGTCAATAAAATCAATAAAGATTACTGCACAAGAGAAGGACCGACTAAAAAATCCATTTTGGACCATGTAAGTACAAGCTTAAGGTATGATAACTTTCACATGATAACAGTAAATTCATCAGATCACAAACACCTATATTTAGAGATCAAGAAAGTAAAACCACCAACGAGAGTGTATGCCGAATACGAAGCCATAAATTATGAGAAGCTATATCAGACGATAGAAAAATCAGGACTAGAGGAAATGGATCAGAAATTGAAAACTTTAGAAGAACAGATTATTAGGTGTATTGAAGAAAATAAAGTCAAAAAAACAAAAATAATCAATGAACCGCAAAAGGACTGGATTAATAGAAATATTATAAAGGAAATAAATGAAAGAAATGTATTGTGGAGAGAACTAAAGAAGAATCCGAACGATGACACTTTAGAAGAACAGTTCCAAACAAAAAGGAAGCATGTTGCTAAACTTATTCAAGAAACAAAGGACTCATATTACTACAAAGAATTTAGTAAATACAGTCACAAGCCAAAAAAAATGTGGGATCTAGTGAATACTTTAGCTAATAACAAAACCAAAGACAAAAGCGCTCCTTCAAAACTGATAGTGGATAGAAGAGAAATAACCGATCCCAACGAAATATGTCAAATATTCAATGTTTACTTTTCGTCAATAGGACCACAACTGGCAAATGAAATAGCGGAGGAATTCCATAACAATTTTGAACGTAGCTTACCACAACCTATGCCGTCAAATCCCCAAATGCACTGCTTCAAACCATGTACTGAAAAAGAAATTTTGAATATTATTAATAACCTAGACTCAAGCTGTAGCAAAGGACTAGACGGTATAAGTACAAAAGTTATAAAATGCATAAAAGGCCTGATAGCAAAAAAATTAACAATCTGTATCAATAAGCTCTTACTAGATGGTATATTTCCAGACTCGCTAAAAACTGCAAAGGTTACTCCTATCCATAAATGTGGTCCAAAAACCGATCCTGGCAATTACCGTCCTATATCTGTATTGCCAGTACTATCAAAAATCCTCGAAAAAGTATTATACTTACGATTAAATACCTATTTTGATGACATTAACTTCATTTTCGATCGGCAATATGGATTCAGACCTAAAAGTAACACACTTGCAGCAACTATCGATCTCGTTACAAAAATAAAACAAAAAATTGACAATAGAAACATAGTTCTAGGCATTTTTATTGATCTTAAAAAAGCTTTTGATACTGTGTGTCACAACTTACTTTTAAAAAAGCTAGAGGTCATTGGAATAACAGACAAAGCCTTACAAATGTTAAAATCGTATTTAACAAACAGAACGCAAGTTGTCAGAATAGATAACAATAACCAGAGTGACCCGCTACCGATAACATGCGGAGTCCCACAGGGTTCCATTTTAGGGCCTTTGCTATATTTGGCTTATATCAACAATATTCATGAACTAGGTTTAAATGGACACATTGCTCTATACGCAGACGACACCTCTCTCTTTTACTTTGGTTCACAAATACAGGATATAGTTTCCCAAGCTCAACAAGACCTGGACACTCTATACAACTGGTTTCAATATAATCTGTTAACAATTAATATTTCAAAAACATGTTATGTCATATTTAAAGCTAAAAATAAGCCCATACCTCCACACGCACCTCTTACAATAAATAATATCCCATTGCAACAGAAAACCCACGAAAAATATCTCGGTCTACACATTGATTCACGCTTAACCTGGAACATCCATATCGATTACATAAAAACAAAAATGGCAACACTTCGCGGGTCTCTTCGTAACCTCACTAAATGTATTCCAAATCAACTACGTCTCACTCTCTACAACGGGCTTGTAAAACCGCATCTTTTGTACCTTGTCGAGCTTTGGGGAAGTGCTGTTAAAACAAAAATAAAAGAACTTCAAGTTTTACAAAACAAAATTATCAAAATGCTTTTTAACTATCATTATCTAACACCAACAAACCAGATTTACTCGGAAACGAAATTGATGAACATCAAACAGCTATACATATATAATACTTGCATTTTTATCAGAAAAACAATAAAAAAGGACATCCACACGAACTTACTATTTACCAAACGAAAAAATATTCCAAACCTCCGCATTAATCCACGCCGTGCTAGCTTCCTTGCCTTGCCTAAAATACGTACTAATTATGGTAAAAAAACAGTTACGTTTGAGGGTGCGCTCCTGTACAATAAAATACCGCCCGATATTAAAAATGTAAACTCATTCAACACATTCAAAAAGAGACTCACTGAATACATATTAGCAAACCATTAAAATTAAGTTACCAGAAATTATAAGTAAACACATCAATGAGTTGAATGAGTAATTAAAGCCAATTAAAAAATAATAACCTACCTCTGTACCGTTTCAATATTTGCATGTGTCAATTGTTGTTATTGTTCATTATCTAATCTTGTTGTATATGTTGTCTACCTTAAAATATGATTGCGCATTCTTGCGGTGACAACAACGAAGTAAACACATGTATCTGTGTTAATAACCATGTTCTCATGGAAATGATGTATATCTTATATGAGAATAAATGTCTTTAAACCTATAATCGATGAGAGATTGTTTTGAAATTTTGAATTTTTGTATTGATGAAGCTTTCAAAAGACTCGCGATTCTTCGGAAATAATTCTAATGCCTGGGGCCAGTTGTCTGAAAGCATCTATTGTGCAATCCTTGTTTGGACATGTATCTGTAATGTAGAGTTCGCATTTAGAAAAATTAAGAGAGAGCCCCATAGATTTTAATTCTGATGGTAATGTTTTTAAATCATTGAGAACCGAAATCGCATCTCCACCGAGAGTGCCGTCGTCTAGATACCATACGTTTAATTTTGAATTTAGCTCTTTAACAATGGGATGAATGGAAAGACTAAAAATGGCTGGACCAAGTGGGTCGCTTTGTTGACAACCTACCGAGGAGGCCAAAAAGTTGGCTTTATACGATAATTTAGAAGGAGAACTGTAGCACTGCCGAAGGAAATTATACAGAAGGGGAATTTTATCTTTTGCCTGCGTCAACAAGGCGCCCCTATCTACGGAGTTGAAAGCATTGGAAACGTCCACCTTCAGCAATACCTCTCCTGCTTGGTTCTCGAGGTACGTTCGCACCGCATGGACGGCAGCTTCACAGCCGCTCTTTGACCCGAAACCCAGTTGCACAGGCTGAAGTTCTGCGCTGAGCGCAACGAGGACGGAGGGCACTTCCAACGGCAATAGGCCGTACGCTGCCATGTTTTTTGGTTAGGGCGCAGAGATTAGCACCATATAAGATGTCTCTGATTTCGTTTGGGACCTGACCTGTTAACATTATATTAACCAGGTCAGTTAAGTCCTTCAGGAGTTTATCTCTGGTGTCACCGCAGCCGCAATTCAGGAGGTCTTTAAGGTGCTGCGGTGACAAACCATCCAGGCCTCTTGCAGACCCATTGGGGAAAGACATTACTGCTCCCAGGACATCCTGAGCGGTGGCGATGAGGGTTGGGTCACTCGGTTGTGGCGGGTCTGGAAGTCGTAGATATGTGGCTGGAGGTGGATGCTTATTACTGCTAAAAGGGTGTCAGGGTTGTCGGGGGCCACTGTGTCGTCTGAAAAAAGTAAACGAGCGGCACCTTTGATGTCACCATCAGAGAAGGTTTCTGATGAGGAAGGTCTCCTTCAACTTTTTTTAAAATATTGTTATTTAAAAGCCTACATGTGTCAGTGGTGTGATAAAAATAATAGTTACCGGAGCAATTATCTTTTATTATTTTAGTCAGCGATCTTGGATTTTCATCTGGTTTTATGTGTACCACTTTAACTGAAAAAGTTAGTAAAAGCTCCCAGCTACGCGATGAATTATCTAATAATATTGATTTAATCGTATCACTTAGGAATTTAGAAACAGAAACGCGGGCACCCCTGGTACGCGTTTTAAAACTGGGCGTGAATTTTTGAGGTCACTTAAGATTTGCCAAAATGGTATTGCTGGACTAGGTACTACAGGTATTAATCAAAAACAGTACACAAAAATCTATCAAATGTTATTACGTAAGTTTATTTTAATATCTTAAACATTATTACATAATTGTGGTAACACGTGTTTTCAATTGCTGGAAAAATTCATCATCAAATTTTATAATAAGTAATTTTGATTTACAGAATGAAGCCAAAAATAAAAACGTGTTTAAAGGAAAAGATGAAGATTGAATAATGTCTCCTTAAATTTAATTAAAAGCAATAAAGCTATCCGGTCACACAGGGATGCTTGAGGAAGTATCGGCGAAACAAATTTCGTTATATTTACTCGGTTTTTATTAACACGCTTTTATTAGGTCGACCTGTATGTAACTATGTAATGGAATCTAACTAATTTAACCATCTTCCATCGATCGTAGCGTCATGAAAATTGACAGCTGTATGTAGTTCTGATGACAAAACAATAATATGGTACTTCCAAATTGATCTGACGATGGAGCCGGAAGATATGAACTGGAACTTCATGATGGAAAATCGTATCGTAGCTGTTTTTTTTTTTGTTTTATGTGCATTTATGGAAGCGTGTTTTTCTAGTGTTTTTAAACTATATTTTTTTAGGTTCGATTAGTATACTCGTATAATGGACGGTTAACTATGTTATATATATGTATGTATAACTTTATTTGAACCCGTCATTCTCATCGATATAACGGCACTGTACTCCGCATTTAATTGGCACATTGTTTTTTTTTTACGAAAATCTTCATGTTTAAAACTACTAGTCCGATTTTGATGCGGTTTTCAGTGATGGTTAAAGTGAATTTCTTCACTGAGATATTCTTATAAATACAAATATAAAAATAATGAAAAACTTCCAGACTCTACTGGATTTGAACCAGTACCTTGTGCGTTGCCGGAGCGCAAGCTCTGCTAACTGAGCTACAGAGCGCAGTCAGCTTGTCTTCAAATTAGCTCGGTTGGCAGAGCGTGCGCACTGGCAAGCCACAACACAAGGCACTGGTTCAAACCCAGTCGGAGGCTTTCCTTATTTAGGTCTTTGTATTTATAAGAATATACTTGCCAATACACTTTATTTTTTATGGTTTTCAAGTTCATTCTATTTACTGTTGACTCCAAATTCAGAATCATGTAAATGAAAACCGTAACTATAGATTATATTAAGCTACTTAACATAACCTAATAATATTTTCTGAATTGAAATTTTCTCCGACGGAAAATTACTTTCGGGATTATGTTGATGTGTTAGTAAATTTTCTATTTATCTAGAAATGAAATAGGTTCCATATCATTTTCAACGCTCCCTAGTTAATACTTTTAGATGACTTTTACCAAATTCTACCCTATTTAAATGTTTGTTTTTTATTTTTGCCTCAGACATAATATCAATATATCATTCAATAACCGATCGGAATACTTTCTATCCTGGGAATACAACATAACTAAATATTTTCATTCCATGTCGCTCTAAGTGTAAACGTAGACAAGGAGCGGTCTGGAGTTCTGAGTTCCGCATGTAGATTTATTTGCCTTATACCGTGCCTGTATTTACAAGGCAGAGAGCGGTGTGGACTTCTGAGTTCCGCGTTTAGAGTTCTATGCCTTTTACCGAGTCCTAATCCAAAGCATGAACGCAGACAGAGAGGGGTCTGGAGTTCTGAGTACCGCGTTTAGAGTTCTTTGCCTTGTACCGAGTCCTAAGTGTAAACGCAGCCAGAGAGCGGTCTGGAGTTTCCAGTTCCGCGTTTCGAGTTCTTTGCCTTCTACCAAGTCCTAAGTGTAAACGGAGACAGAGAGCGGTCTGGAGCTCCCAGTTTCGCGTTTAGAGTTCTTTGCCTTGTACCGAGTCCTAAGTGTAAACGCAGACAGAGAGCGGTCTGGAGTTCCCAGTTCCGCGTTTAGAGTTCTTTGCCTTCTACCGATTCCTAAGTTTAAACGGATACAGAGAGCGGTCTGGAGTTCCCACTTTCGCGTTTAGAGTTATTTGCCTTGTACCGAGTCCTAAGTGTAAACGCAGACAGAGAGTGGTCTGGAATTCACAGTTCCGCGTTTAGAGTTCTTTGCCTTCTACCGAGTCCTAAGTGTAAATGCAGAGATAGAGCGGGCAGAGTTCTGCGTTCTTTATACATAGAACTCTGAACGCGGAACTCAGAACTCTAGTGGCTCTCTGTCTGCGTTTACTTACACTAAGCAAACGTGTAGGCACCCGCAAGCAGACGCGACGCCCTCCACGGTTAAACCGCAAAGTGTACTACTTGTAGCCGCAATCTTGAGACCGATGATTCCCTTGAAGGGCTTATTTCGTAATTAACAAACGTTCGCGTTTTCAATCTATAGGTACAATACGTATGATGTGGTCGGAAATTGTTTCTCAATTTTTAGGGTTTCGTAGTCAACTAGGAACCCTTATAGTTTCGCTATGTCCGTCTGGCCGTCAGTCTCTCCGTCCGCGGCTTAGCTCCGTGATCATTAGTACTAGAAAGCTGAAATTTGGTATGAGTATGTGTATGTATCACGCCGACCAAATCGTAAAATAAAAACACTTTTTCCTGGTACCTCTCGTACACCTAAAGTGGGGGTGAATTTTTGTTTCGTTCCAACACTAGCATATGAGTTGTCGTTGAATCGGTCTTTTAAAAATAATAGGGGTCTCCAACCAAACATTATTTTTTGATAAAATTTGCAGTTTTGTAAATATTCGCTCCGGAAATCCAAAAAATAGCGTCCCCCTCTAACTTTTTAAAAAATTATGAAAAAACCATGAAAATAGGGCCTTATAAGTACTTTCAATTAAAACTATTGATTAAATCGGTCGAGCCGTTTTTGAGCTATCACAAAAGTTCATAATTCTCTTTAAAATGACGTAAGTGCAGCGCGTTGTCCTTACACTTCGAACGTTACACATGTTAGTTAAGTGCCATACTGCATTAAAACATTGCGCTCAATATGGCGCGTATTTACAGTTACTTTGGCGTTTACGACCTTTTTATAGAGTTTGATTTTTTTTTCGTAATTTGTTTTTACGAAACTTGATAGGTCGTTTTCGATTTATATACCTACCTAATATCATCGTATCATCCACCATACCCGACGACGCTCAGGTACCTACCTATACAACCGAACTCGCGTGGGAGTTAATAATACCTACCGAAATACCTACCTACGGATAATCTAGTAGGTAAAGCACATATTAGTTACTAGAAGGTGCAACTTCGTTCGCGGAGGAGAAAAAGTCATAACCCCTATTTTTTGCGACAGCGTAGTTGGGTAAAAAGTTTCCTATAACCATCTGGAGATACCCACCTACCCGTGTACCATGTTTGGCGTGATGAAGCCACAACGACATATACAAACATACAAAAAATCCAAATAATAACAGTCTTTCACGTTTCAATATTATTTTTAAAAATATTTTTTATGTATAGTCATTTTATTTGTACAACTTTATAATAGTAGTAGCTTCTGCCCGCGACTTCGCCCGCCTTAAATTCGTTGATCGCGGATAAGGGTATTTTTCCGGGATAATAAGTAGCCTATATCCTTCTCCGGAACTCAAACTATCTCCATACCAAATTTCATCCAAATCGGTTCAGCGGTTTAAGCATGAAGAAGTAACAGACAGACAGACATACAGACAGACACACTTTCGCATTTATAATATTAGTATGGATAGAGTCGCGCTTGCTAGGTGGGCGCACTTCGCCCCTCCCATCTATGTTTCCTATGGTGTAGGTTCTCCAGCAGTCTCACATACGCTCCCTATTAGTAAAATTAATTTGCATGTAAATGCAATGTTGTTATACGCGTCTCTGTATAATCAGCTTAACACATGTCGTGGGAAGCAAATAGAGAATAAACAGAGGCCCCGTATTTGTACGAGTCCCAAATATTCACGATGTACATACTGACCTACCTTTACCTGTAATTTATGTACCTTTGTCTGTAATTTATGTTATACGAGAACGTGCCCGCAACTTCGTTCGTGGAGGAGAAAAAGTCATAACCCCTCTATTTTTCTTCAGTGTAGTCGGGTAAAAAATGTTCTATAACCACTGTGGATTGAATACCCGGCTACCCGTGTACCAAAAATGAAATGTTTGTTACATTGAAGATATTTTCAAAATAACTATTGTAACGCCTAATTGCGGGTGCCTTCTTTTATTTAATAATAATAATATAATTTCTTTAATCAGATAACTAAGATCCAAGTTGTTAGTATTACAATTCCTTACACGTCTATTGTTAGTAGGTACACAAAAATACATTATTAATCAATTTATATAACAATTAGCATATCAATTATACATTATACCCTTATCATTAAACGGTTTAGATGACCATATATTAAGGAATCAGGCTTAGCCGCGAACGTCTTTAGGATGTTGTTGGTGCTGGTCCGCATTTTGTGCATGAGTGAGGCAGGTCTTTTGCGCAGTATAGCATGAAAGCCGTCTGTGCGCGCCTCAACAACGCCAGATAACCGTTATTATATTGAACTTTTAGGGCACTGAGCGTTTCTGCGTACAGTTAAACCCCAGGCTGCTCGTATAGAAGCTCTGACCGTTCGCTTTGAATAGCGTGATTTTCACTTCGTCCGAGCAACGAGCAAACCTGCGGGCCAACATATTACATCTGACAGCCAGTGCCCTACGTTCTTTTTCAATATCTAATTGATCCTTAAGGTCATCGGTTAGATAGTGCCCTAGATATTTAAATTGAAACACTCCTTTCACACTTTAATGAGAAGGTGCCCGCAACATTGTTCGTGGAGGAGAAAAAATGGTAAACCTTCTTCTTACTTCAGCGTAGTCGGGTTAAAAGTATCCTATAACCATCTGGAAATACCCGCTACCTGTACAAAAAAAGTTAAAATGCGTTAGCCGATTTGACGTGATGAAGCCACAACGGCACATACAAAAATATATTTTTTTTTTTTTTTAGTGACCTGCAAATAGTCCGTTCAAATCAATTTTTTTTAAATATCTTTAATGTACAGACATTTAATATTTTAACTTTCCTAGACCATACGTTGGGTTTCTGGATTATTGTAGTTGGGTGGTAGATATTACGGCATGCAGTTTGATGTATATTTGTAAGCATCCAGCCCAGCGACTTTCTGGATATTTGTAATAACTGCCAAATGTGCTAATTTTAAGTACTTATGCTTGAGACCCAGATTTTTGGATTAATTACAATCCTGTCCCGAAAGTAAGATTTTTAAACCTTAATTTCGAAACACGGGACGTAGGTGTCTGTAGTCTATGTCCTTATTTTAGAACTTTTTTTATCGTAGGGCTTTATTTCTATAAGTTTATAATTTAATATTTAAATTCAGTAGCCAGTCCCTTGTGTCCAGTGTAAGCGCCAGTAGACCCTGCATTCGCCCCGCAAAGCATCTCCTGGGACACTCTTCAACGATATGGAGGATTTTACAACTTTGAGTCGAATTAGTACAACTTGTGGTTTTAAAAACCGGCCAAGAGCTTGTCGGACCATGCTCAGTGTAGGGTTCCGCAGCCGTTCATACAAAAAATACACTACAAGTGAAAAAAATATGATATAAAAAAGTGCACTAGCAAAAGAGCGTATTTCCACGGCACTTACGTCCTTTAGCTGAGAAGCGCAGTTTTTTAGCGGTAACTCAAAACCGGTATATTCGATCACGATGAAAACAATTTTCGTTGAAAGCATTTATTAATATTTTCTTCTGTTTCCGCGATTATTACTCATTGAAATAAAACCTCCCGTGACCATGGGAAGCTGGAAAGCTTCCGAAACGTTGGGAACTAAAATGATATAATATACGCGATATAATCCGTTAAATTGTTTTATTTCAATGAGCATTTATTAAGCTTAGCAAAATCCAAAATATCCAAAATTTCTGTACTCATACAGTACACTTTGAAACGTCTGTAATTGTGGAATTGGGCGCATTTTATAAGAGCATTTCTGCTTATAGTTGTTATATAATGGTCTTATTAAGTGTGTTTTTAACCCTAAGATCATCTTGCTAATGCTGTTGTGAGAACAAATAGTATCTTACAGTGGCATGCTGCAAGGTTAATAAGTATTTAAGTACTCTTACTAATACCGTTCTAATAAGTGTGATTCCTCTTATATTCCTCTGTCTGATCTCATTGTAAGAGTATTAGTTCAACCTTTCGAAGAGGCCAGAAAACGTTCGGACAAAGTGAAATATTAAAAAATATAAAAACCCAGGTAAGTCTGCTAAATCTGGTATCTGGATTATAATTGGGTGGTAGATATTACGGCATGCAGTTTGATGCATATTTGTAAGCCCAAACAATTAACCTCGTAGGCCCAAGCGATTTTCTGGATATTTGTAATAACTGGTTGCATGTATGGAGTGCGCCGCGTAGATTTATTTCTATTTTATTAAACTATTATTTAACCATCAAACTAAGTAACTAAGTAGCGGCCTACACAAGACACCTATATTCCAAATTTCATCCATGTACATCTTGTAGTTTTTGAGTAAAATGCCTGTGACATACGGACGGTCCGACATGACGAAACTATAAGGGTTCCGTTTTTGCCACTTTGGCTACGGAACCCTAAAAATGGGACGTTGGGTCTACGAGCTCAAACTCATCATAATCAGCCCGAAGTCGTCCACTGCAGAACAGCCTTCCCCAATTCACGCCACCACACACAGCCCCATCGACCACCGGGTCTCCGACAAATATGCTCCGCTAACTGCCACTTTAGGTTTGCTTATTTTGCGCGCTATGTCAGTGACTTTGGTTCTCCGTCGGGTATCCTGATTCCGGATTTTGTCCTTCAGTATTTTCACATGTATCCAATTTAAACTCTCTCTGCACACGTAACATAGCTTAACTAGCTACGAGTTGCAAGCAAGGCACATTGAAAAAAAGTCGTGATTTTTAATTCAAGGCAAAGCAAACACTTCTAAAAATAGCGTAAAAGGTCCGCTCGTGGAGGTGATTTCGCTGGCTCTTTTCTGAATATTATGAATAATTTATCATATACTCAACTCCTAACAAGTCATGTATTAACATTGGAAACAGGAAATATATTATCGCGGATTCTAGAAATCTGGAATATCTATACTATTATAAATAAATTAAAAAAAACTTTTACATTGAAGATATTAAAAAATATATATATTGTAAAAAATATATATATTGTAAAAATATATATATTGTAAAAAATATATATATTGTAAAAAATATATATATTGTAAAAAATATATATATTGTAAAATATATATATATTGTAAAAAATATATATATTGTAACGGACTTCTTGGAGGTTACTAAATCGAAAAATATTATTTTTGGATTTTTTGTATGTTCGTATGTGTCGTTGCGACTTCATCACGTCAAACGGATTTCAACTAATTTTGGTACACTGGTAGCTGGGTATTCTCAGGTTATAGGATACTTTATACTCGACTTTGCTAAAGAAAACATAATGGTAATGACTTTTTCTCATGTGCAAACGAAGTTGCGGGCACCTTATCTAGTCATCCTTAAAAACAGTTCAACAAGCGTAATGAAATGAATAAAACAACTACCTAATCATAAATACTTTGCCCGCAACTTCGTCAGCGGAGAAGAATATAAATATGACAGTACTAGCTTCTGCCCGCGACTTCGTCCGCCTTAAATTCGGTTATCGCGAATGAGGTCATTTTTCCGGGATAAAAAGTAGCCTATGTCCTTCCCCGGGACTCAAACTATCTCCATACCAAATTTCATCCAAATCGGTTCAGCGGTTTAAGCGTGAAGAGGTAACAGACAGACAGACAGACAGATAGACAGACAGACAGACAGACAGACAGACAGACACACTTTCGCATTTATAATATTAGTATGGATTTTTTTCTGTACAGTACAGTCGAGTAAAAAATAACCTGAAATCATACGAGAATGCCCACCTACCAGGGTACCGAAATTAGTTGAAATCTGTTAAGCTGTTTTGGCGTGATGAAGCCACAACAACACATACAAACATACAAAAAAACCAAAAAATATATTTTTCGATTCAGTCACCAATAGTCAATCACTAAATGTGATTGACTATTGGTGACTGCTAAAAGCTAAAAGATTTTTTTTTTTCAGTAAACATTAACGTGTGCATACGTCGACAATTATTCTTATAAATACTTTGATATATTTCCGCTACCCAAAGGTTGTCTGGAAGAGATCGCTCTTTAGCGATAAGACCGCCTCTTGTTTACATATTTTATATTAAGGCTCTATTGTACTGTTTCTGTTGTTGGTGTGCAATAAAGAACTGTTGTTGTTGTTGTTGTTATTGTTGTATTTTCGGAAGCAGTCGCTCTGAAGGTAGCATTAATCTCCCCCCCTCTAACTTCTAAGACGTATGCCAAAAAAAGTATTAAAAAAATTACAAAAATAAAGTCTAATAAATACTTTTAACTAAGATTATTTTCAATATGATTCTAAATACCGTTTTTGAGTTATTGCCAAAAAACTGCGCTACTTAGCAAAATGACGTAAGTCCATAAAGGTAAGCTCTTTTGCTAGTGTAATTTTTCACATCGTATTTTTTCATCTGTACCTAGTTTATTTCTTTGTAGTAGTGGTATGGAACTCTTCATTAAGCATGGTCCGACATGTTCTTGGCCAGTTTTTCCAAATGGTGTGGCAATACTGGAAACAGCATATTTCACGTTTCAACGGTCTTTAGATTTTTGTGACAAGGTTTTTCGTGGTCGAGACCTTGGAGTCCCAGAGCTAACAATCTATTAAAAGAATCAGTAAAAACCTGTCAAAGCACGTAAAAGGTTGCGAGAGAATACTGGTGACGGAAGATCTGGCAGCTTCCTTGCATAATGCATTTACAATATAAATACCTTTAATTTACCTTAACAAATTAGTGCCCAATTTCATTTATTGTTACTATTTTTTACAAGCTTTATAATAGGAAGGTCACTTGTAACTGTAACTATGTACTTGTAACAGAGTATGTAAAAAATCTTGCAGGATAAATTTGACCAACTTCCCGGATTATGGGAATATGCATGATTTTAATTTTGCTTTATTAAAAGATCATTGATGTAGCAAACAGTAGACAAAACTATTTTTTCGAATAACTATAAAAATGACCTAGATATAAGCCACAAAACAGAATTCAATATGGAGTTTATGTGACCGAAGTGCACTATGATATGTAACAGTACATGTCGGATCTCTCTGTCAAGTTCAGATTTTGAAATCGTTTTACGGTATTTTGATATTTTGTTAAGAAAAGCGATAGCAATTCATGCATGTATCCGATTGAGCTAATATTTTTCATACTTATGTATGTAAGTTAGGTGACAATACAATATTACGATACCATCGAGCTGATCTGATGATGGCGTAAAAATAAATAGAACAGGCTGTTGGAAGGTCACTGAATTTAAGTTTTATTTTTTTTATGTGAGTGCGCCATCGTCACATCTAAACGGCTGGATAGATTTCAAGTAGCTGAGCATCAACAGGTAGTCATAGGATACTTTTTATACGCTTAAGGAAAAATAGGGTAATTAGTTACTTCTTTTCCTCGGCGAACGAAGCTGGGTCATTTTCTTGTTGTTGACTTACCTATGTTATTATCAATTTACATATTGTATTCTTATATACACCGGCAACTCCTGCGCAAAGCTTTTATATCATATACATTTTGTAATTTAATAAATTGATGGATTTAATTTAATGAAAGGATATTTTCTTCTTTTTAGAGTTTACAAACAAAAGCTTGTTTTTAAAGTTTTTCCAAATTACATATTTAATTTTCCACTTTTTAGTTTGCTCTTCTCCATCTTCGAATCTGGGTATCATGTAAAGGTGCGTCCACACTTGTATCATTTGCTCGTATCCGATCACCGTCACGTGGCACGACTGCGTATCGCACTGCTTGGACGCTCACTGTCAGCGCGGCGATGACGCCGCGCTTGTTCGATCCAAGTGTGCGATACGCGTAGCAACATGGATTTCAAGCGATCGGATCGGTGCAACGTCCAAACGCGTGATCGTGACACGCGATCATGCCACGCGACAAAGATCTGACCGTGCAAGTGATACAAATGTGGACGCACCTTAAGGTACAGACAGACGTGCTCATTATTAGCACGAAAGCATGCTTTTTTTAGCACGTCTGTCCGTACATTGCGGAGGGTTCCGCAATATTTATACAAAAAAATGCAGAAAAGATGAAAAAAAATACGATATGAAAAAAACAGCACTAGTAAAAGAGCGTACCTCCACTGCACTTACGTCCTTTTGCTGAGAAGCACAGTTTTTTTGGCAATAACTCAAAAAACGGTATGTCCGATAATGTTGAAAATGATTTTCGTTGTAAGTATTTATTAAGATTTATATTTGTAATTTTTTCATATTTTTTGAACATTCCGTTTAGAAAATAAAGGGGGCGGGGTGGGTGTACACAATTTATGGTACTTTTGGAGCGATTCCGAAAATATTCACTAAATCAAAAACATTTTTTAGAAACCTCAAAGTGCTTTTAGAAGAACTGTCAAAATATGTGGCCCACATTGATATTGTCTGATAAAAAAAATCTGTGTCGGATACATATATGGTGGGGGGGGGGGGAGGAGAATATATAACTTTAGCTACGGAACCCTATAAAGTCTGTTATGCAAATAGTGGGAAAAGCTAGCTCCAGTAAACGTTAATAGCTAATTAAGTAGGTTTATCCCTCTTCGCCTGAAACTGCTTTATATTTTGTCTCAAAAATTTAACCGTGCAATCCGAATCGTTGCTTGTGGGCGTAACCTTTTCATTGAATGTTTCATTTTACAGAACTTTCGCCCACTTTGAATCTATTTGCATATCCTCATTAAATGTACCATTTATTTTACTTTCCAAAAGCAAATGTTATGAGTTATTAAAATAGTAGTCAAAGCAATACAGGGTGTAAGGGACGGTGTGCAGACATCAGCATTAGTATCTGCCACAAATAAGCGCGCGTAAATATCTGACACGACACGACTCTATTTATAGGGCTATATTTTCGCCCGCTTTGTTATGGCAGATGGGGATGCTGATGACTGTACCGAAGATTGAAACCTTAGTTTCAGACCATTATTCTAAGCTTGAAATAGTAAAAATTTAGTTTTCGTACGTAAATAATATTATCTATACATATACTAAATTTGAAGAGGGTCGAAAGTCTGTACATGGAAGATATTCGAAAACAAATTGGCCTGGGATACTTAAAATCGATAACAGAACACGTTCCAACAGTTTTTAGAATTTTTGTCTGTTTGTCTGTTTATCTGTTTAATTGTGCGCGCATGACGTGAAAACGGCTGAACAGATTTTGATGAAAACTTTACTGATCGGTTGAAAAAATCCCCGGCCAGGTTATATAGGCTATAAAAATTCAACCCTTAGAAGGGGGGGGGGGGTAGCTCCTTGATTGAGTTAAGTTTGCACCTGCATCTTATCGCGCTACTTAGGAAGGAGGTGCAAACTTCTCTCAAACATGTGTTACGAGCCCATGAGTATCGAGTACCTTGCTAAACTATCAGGTGGCGCTAAAATTAATAACGTTTTGCCTAATCGATACTCATATTATAAATGCGAAAGTGTCTCTGTCTGTATGTCTATTACCTCTTCACGCTTAAACTTGGTATGGAGATAGTTTGAGTCCCGGGTTTGAGGCTACTTTTTATCCCGGAAAAATACCGTTATCTGCGATAAATGAATTTAAAGCGGACGAAGTTGCGGGCAGAAGCTAGTTATAAATATTAGAGCACATTTTCTTGAAAACTCGAGTCTCCAAGATTGTGGTTACAGAGTTACCACACTGTCACTACACCATATTCCAAGTTTGTACACTAGTCACAAACTAAACACAAAGTGTATAAACACGTGTACACACAAATTTTTCTGTTATGCGTGGACACAGCAACAGCACACAGTTACTAGTGGCTTAGAGCTGGAGCTGGCATTGTGTATTAACTGTTACTACACGTAGAAACCAAAACCCACCACAGTCGCAATGTGCAGTACTCGTAACAGTTACGAAACTATTGTGACTTGTAACTGCTTTGAATATTCTGCGACCGAAAATGGCTATATGGGTCACCAACGTTCCTCAAAATTCATGCACAGGTATTATATCAGAACCTGGGGTCCGATGTGGTTATTAAATAAATAAATATTATGGGACAATTTTACACAAATCAAGTATGGGTACCAGACGACGATATATTTAATAGATATATTACTTAAATACATAGAAAACATCCAAGACTCAGGAACAAATATTTTATGCTCATCACACAAACACTTGCCCTGGTCGGGAATCGAACCCGAGGCCGCCAGCTTCGTAGGCCGTTGTGTAACCCACTGAGCTAAACATGTCGTTGACATTGACTCCCACTTACTTAAGTATTTAGTTCCCGGTCACTCGCTCGCCATTGGCTGGCAGCGCAAGTTGAACATGACACGATACATTGCGTCGCAAATATTATCATGTAACATGGAGAATCTTGTCCATGAGTTTCCGGAAAAAATATATACTCGAATTCAATTCCAGATTATGATACGGAACTATGTTTTAATTTTCACTACACAGTTCCTTACACCCTTATACATGAGTGCATAAATTATTAGAAGACTCACTGTTTCATCGATTCCTTTAGAACCCCATCAAAAAAAATCATTTCTGTCAAAAATAGAACCAACCGTTCATGATGAGACTATAAATTCAAAAAGCTCAGTGTGGAGCCTTCGACCACACCACTCGAGGACTTTACTGCACCAACGGCCATCCGGGCTACATGGCCCACCCATTGCCACTTCAACGAGGCAATCCTGTGATCTATGTCGGTTACTTTGGTTATTCTGCGGATATCCTAATTTCTGATTCTATCACGAAGAGAAACCCCGGGCATAGCCCTTGCCATTGCAAGTTGCGTAACTCTGAGCCGCCTTATGAGTCCCATTGTGCACGACCATGCTTCAGATCCGTAAGTTATCACTGGCAACACACTCTGTTGCACTGGGGTATTTTTGACGAAAAGATATGACACAGCTAATTTCAGCAATATACATATATATATGTTTATGGATTAAAATGGCGTCCGGTTTGGCTCAGCGCAGTAACGCTGCCTGCGAAGCTGAAGGTCCTGGGTTTAAATCCCAGTAAGGGCAAATATTTGTGTGTTGAGCATGAATATTTGTTCCTGAGTCTTGGGTGTTTTCTTTGTAGGATATATAAGTAAATGTATCTATTAAATATATCGTTCTCTAGTACCTATAACCCATAACACAAGCCTTATTGAGCTTACCATGGGACTAGTTCGATTTGTGTAAAATTGACCTGTAATAAAAATCATAACTTTCGTGTTTATGAAGCTAACTTTTTCACAATTGGATACAATAAACGAAAATACCTACAGGACTTAAATTTTATTTTAATGAATTCAAACAAAAATTATTCTTCTTTTTAATTTTTTATAGCCACTAAAAACGCAGTAACCCACGTGAATTTGACAAAAGATAACCGCAATAAATTAAGGTTTTTTACCATTTACTACGTAGTCGCGGTGCAAATTAAAAAAAAAAAAAACAAGAAAATGTCTTGTTCCTATTTCCCCATATTTCATCTTATCGGCACGTGGATTCGACCTATCGACGCAGAAAAATACGGTGTTTCCAAAAATGCAATAAAAAAAATTCTACCTTGTGTGGGTTACTACGTGTTTGCTTTCCAGCGTCGATTTATACAGCAAATCGTTCTTGTGATTCAAAAAGGTGACGCCGCTAGCGTAATGTGGACCTTGATATTGAATTTAAGGGTGGCGGAATTTTCTATCTTCATTATTTGTACTGTGTTTATTTTATACCATTTAATTTAGCAATGAACTTTTTATATTCACCTAATTCATTATTCATGTTTCGACACTAATGTATTTTTCTAAAATTGATTATTATTTTCAGCGTTTAATTTCGTAGTGACATAATTATTTTGTCAAGGGCAGTGTCAGAAAATACCTGTTAAGGGTTCCGTAGCCAAAATGGCAAAAACGGAACCCTTATAGTTTCGTTATCGTCATGTCTATTCGCCCGCCCGTCCGTCCTTCCTTCCGTTCGGCCTTATGTAATTAAGCCGCTACTTATGACGACCAGTTTAGCTTAGTGGGAGTAACGTTGCCTGCGAAGCTGAGGTCCCTGGGTTCAAATCCCGGTAAGAGCAAATATTTGTGTGATGAGCATAGATATTTGTTCCTAAGTCTTGGATGTTTTCTATGTATATACGTTATATATATCCATTGAGGTAAATACGAAAGTGTCTCTGTCTGTCTGTCTGTCAGTCTGTTACCTCTTAACGCTTAAACCGCTGAACCGATTTGAATGAAAATTGGTATGGAGACAGTTTGAGTCCCGGAGAAGGACATAGGCTACTTTTTATCCCGGAAAAGTACTCTTATCCACGATAAACGAATTAAAGGCAGACAAAGTTGCGGACAGAAGCTAGTATTAAATATATCGTCGTCTAGTACCCATAACACAAGCCTTATTGAGTTTACCATGGGACTAGTTCGATTTGTGTAAAATTGTCCCGTAATATTTATTTATGTATTTATTATTTATTTATACTTAATTTCATATTTAAAAACAAATAAAATATATTTCTAGGGGGAGGGGCACTCCATACACGTAGCCGAAACTGAAAAAAAGGCTGCGGAACCGAGTATGTTCCGACATGCTCTTGGCCGGTTTATCTTTTATTTTTATCCATACTGTTTTTTTGAGAATTAAGACTATTGGCTCCTTCTTTCGGTATACCGGGAGTGCGTGGATGAACATACCGTACCGGATTCCCCCCACAATGCAAAAATGTGAAAAAGTGCACGCGTTTTTGGTTGACTGTACCCACTATTATTTCTCTACTCAGTCCCGCAATGTTAATTACGACCTTCCCTTTCGTAAAAAAAGGCGATTCTTATGTGAATAACGAATGTAATTTAACATGGCAAAAGAAGAACGAAGACAATTATATTTTATCAAGTTAAATATTTTATTTAAACTCTTAGATCTTTTTAATGACTACAGCAACCCGCTTTTGTTTTTTTGGATCGTCTTTGTCGATGCTTTGAAATTGTACAGCTGGCTACATTTTTATAAGTTAACTAGAAATCACCTGTAACTTAATCCAAAACGAAAAGATAGTCATCATTATAAACCTATTTTTTTCTGTACCGCAGTCAGAATTTAAAGTTTTTGTAATGACAATATTTGAATATTTTTACTAAGTAAAATATTGTAATCTAACCAGACATTTAAACTAGAAACGGTAAATTACAATAACAAATCGATTTAAAACAAGAACGCAATAAATCGCAGTTGCAATCTTGACTGCATTGCGTATTGAAACCATTAACATAAACGTGCCTTCAATTTTAACGTTAACACAACCGTTTAAGTACACCGAAACTTCACAGCACATCAACTGATCACTCGGCTTCACTTCACGAGATAAGAATTGCAAAGTTCGCAAATACCACGGCGAGCGAGCACCCCACGCCACGACCCGTAAACGACTGAATTCCGGCACTCTCGTCTGAAATTGTTTGCGCTTCATCTGCTTTCTTGGTGTCTATTTGCTTAGAATTAAAATGAATTATATTACACTAAATACAAATATTGAAAGACAGCAAATACGACTATAAGGAACTACTGATTATATAAATAAGTTTTCAATGACAGCATTTTTTTGCAATTGAGTTTTGTGACGTCTCAAATAACGATTTACGTCCATACTTAAATCTCTTAGTAAAGAAACTTTTTACAGACTAGTAAAAGCAAAAAAATCGTTATTGGGAAATGGTATAAAATTCTACAATAAAATTCCAAAATACATTACCAAACTTACCGACTGTAAATTCAAATCCGTAGTGATTCAAAAACTTATTTCAAGAGCTTATTATAAGGTAAACCATTACATCACGGATAGGGATGTCTGGCAGTGATTATCGTCCTGCACGAGTTATCGAATTGGAAAAAAGAGCTCCTACTGTAAAATTTTATTTTATGAATTATGTGCGTTTCGCAAAATTACTGCTTTCTTTTTGACATTCATAAGTGCATTGTAATTATGTCTTAACTGAAGAATAAAGAACTTTGACTTTGATATTGAGGGATTGTTTTAGCAGTTAGGGCAAGTAACTTGCTGATTGAAACTGTCAACCATATTACTTTGTTAATTTATAAATTCGGACGTTACTTATAGACGTTATAATTCGTCGTACTCGTATTGACGGTCCAAAACGCGTCCACCCGAAAAATCAAATTCTTTCAAATTTTCTCTGGTAGACACCGGACCGTCAACATCTCCTGCATCTCATGATGATGCCTCGTAGAGAGGCGAAACACGTGTCGAGGATTATATTGCCTGGTGACTTGTTGTATTTGCTTGCGTATTTTTTGCAAAATGCATGAAAGTATGCGCATGTGCGCACAATTTATTGTCACATCTATCCAAGACACTATTTCGCGCAAAGCAAAGGAACTACAATCTATTAAATCTATTACTTTGTTATTGATTTTAGCCACGTAACTGACCAAATTGGTTTATTCCAGGGGAATTTCTGGATAATTATCATATGGATCTCTTCAAGGCAAGCGGGAATAGGCTCTTGGTGAACCAGTGGGGTCTCATTCGGAATCCCTAAAGTCATTTGTCCTAATGTATCGTTTGTCCTAATGTATCATTTGCCATAACGCATTTTTTTCAGAAACCATAATTTTTTCAGGATTTTTTAAAAGATCGTCGTATAGATTAGGTTACGTTAGGTTTGTTTTATAACAATCCTGAAAAGTTTATTTATTAGGATCATAATTACCCGATGTGTTCTACAAAAGTTGTACGAAAACCACCATTGAGTTACAAGAAAAGTATGTGGATTTCATATTTTTTCGTATTATTTTACCCGACTTGGCTGTAAAATAATACGAAATAAAAAAAATATAACCAAATACAAATTGACCTTAATCACTAAGAATTACGTGATACTGGGGGGTCAATCAGTTGTTAGTTTATGAATTTAAGAAAGTTCTCTCACACGGCCTCAGTTAATTACAAAAGATATCGTCATGTAAGTTACTCATTTACTATAATTTTTACCATGTACATAATGTAATCATTTTTTCTAATAGTTAATCATATGATTAGCATTATTATGAATATCGCTCATGCATAGGCATAAAAACCGATACCCAAATTGGTTCCCGATGTTTACGCAATTTTTTTTTGTTATAATTCTACATAACATAATCACAAAAGGCATAATGATCTATAAGCATAATTTCATAAAAAATGAATCCTGTTTTTCGCCGAATCTATTTTCGCTGAGTGGTCTTTACGCATAACTTTTTAATGCCGAAAACTTACTTTTCTGGCAGCAGTCATCTTAACTGTTCGGAATTGCAGTTCTAACCTAACTTTTAACCTACTTTACTGGCAGCAGTTTTTTATTGTTTGAGGTAGAATTTGCAGCTAACTAAAATTCGGTGATACTAAATTATGCGTATTTAGATTCGGACAAATAATGATTCAGCGAGATGAATATTCGCCGAAATCAAATTATGCGGAACCTGTTCGGCGAAATCAGTTTTGGACATAAAAAAAATATGTGAAATAGATAGCACCCGCCCAAATTAATGCGTTTCCACTCATTTCGATCGAAGTGGAGTTGTGTAAAATTAATGTAACACATTCCGCAAATTCAAATTAGTTCAGGTCGGTTTCCACAGTAACACCGCCGCCCTTTTGGCACGTTCCATTTCGCACGACATCGCTTCGCTTCGCTTCAGTGGAAACGCACCCTAAGGAATGCTTGTACGGTCAGTCAAGAAATGTATCTACCACTTTTGAACTTTAAAACCCATGAAATAGAGTCGAAATGTGGAAGATAAATTTTTTGGCCGACTGTACTATGCCTATGTATGGTATGAACATTGTTTAATATTACCACTTTACTACATGTCGACATTACAACTAATCAGGTATAGCTCATACTTTTTTGACGAACTAATTTTAATATTTTCTAAAGTATTTCATTAAGGGACTAAGACGAACTACTTCAATACAATACAATACAAATACTCTTTATTGCACACCTCAGATACACAGAAATACAGAACATGACAGTAACATTCGAATTAGCAGAGGTAAACAACAGGCGGTCTTATCGCTAACTAGCGATCTCTTCCAGACAACCTTTGGGTAGCGGAGTGTTTAAAAGACAACAATTTTAGTTGAGTAGGTGGCGAGAAACAGTTATGAAGCAAAACAAAAACTCATATAGACACATGTAAACGCAATAAACATACACACATAAGATTGCGTAAATAAACATACATAAATACTTATACATAATAAATATAACATATGCAAAGTAAATAAATAACAATAACAGTGTCAGCCGCAAAGTTGAGAAAGTGATTTCAATAGCAGTGTGTTAAGGGAGAGACAGGTAATGTTTTTTAAGGTGTGACTTAAATGTTGCAATGGACTGCAACTGGTTGCAAGGTACTTCTATAACGATAGTAATTTATCTGGTTGTCTTACCCCTAGACTGAAATTAAAAAAAACAAGAACATGAAGCCAGGTTAGCGGGTACGACTGTGGTAGCGATCTCCGCTAACAATGCTTGAGTTTTTACCACTATAAGTAACACTAAGGGTTGATTTCACCAACGTAGTATAAGTCTTATTCCAATAGTATATCATTATATATATAAATTAAATATATGTATATATAATTATTCTATACGTGTGTTTGTCACCTAACTCCTCCTTAAGAGTCCCCGGTAAGCTCGGTTCTCCATAAAAACGTAGTTACGCTCTTATTTTAAAACGACTAGCTAGTTTGCTCTGAAACTTTGTAATTACAATAAGTAAAGGTATATGCACGCCTGTAATTAGTTTATACAATCTCAGATACCATAGTAAAAAAAATACAGCGTATTTAAGTTTTTCATACAAAACTTGCTGTATTTCATTTGTTTTATAAACTAATTACAGGCCTATATATACCTCATGTCACTGTATGTGCAAAGTTTTATTACAATACAAAACGTAGTTTTAAAATTTGAACAAAACTCCGTTTGTGTGGGAAGGTGAAATTCGGCCGAGCTTGCCGGGGTCTCTTAACGACTGGACCGTTTTGGATGAATTTTTGTGTGTACTTATATTTGAGTGGATTTTTGAGTGGTTTGTAAAATACAATAGGGAATATGCATGAATTTTAATTTTTGTTTTATAAAAGCTCATTCATGTAACAAACAGTACACAAAAATATTTTTTCGAATAGCTATAAAAATAACAAAGATATAACCCATCAAACATTTTATTTTATCTCTTTCTTGCAAAACATAATTTAATTTGGAATTTATATGGCCGGAGTGCCCTGTGACGTAACAGTGCACATCGGACCTCTCTGTCTAATTCGTAGTTTAAAACGCCTATATTATGCGTATTTCTTGGTCGATTTTAATTTTAATTCCACATTTTGAAATAATTTTTACTGTAGTTTAATATATAATTAAGAAAAGCGATAAAAAAAATAATGTATGCACCCTATTGAACCCGGTAGGTGCCGTCATGATCTCGTTTTCATGAAAAAACGTGAAAATATGTGATTTTTATGTGTGCATTTAAGTGGAACCCTGGATAATTTACATTTACAATTAGACCCAGTAGGTGGCACTGAGTACATATAGGCTCAAACTGTCGTTATTTGGAAACCCTTATCCTAAAGTCAATATTCCGGCAGGATAGCGTATGTAGGGTCTGCTAGTAATATATACAATATCTTCAAAACTTCTGATATAATTTTTAAAGCAAAAAACAAAAAAAATTATACAAATATTACTCTAACCATTAATAACGAGAACTTAAAACAATCATCCGAAGAAAAGTATCTCGGCTTAATACTAGACAGCGGCCTCACGTGGAAACCTCATATCAATAAGATTTAGTCCAAATTATCATCTGTCTTGGGATCGTTACGCGGCATGGTAAGATGTCTTCCACGTCAGGTTCGCTATAGCATTTATAACTCTCTTGTGAAGTCACACTTAGACCATCTGATCGAAATATGGGGACATGCTGCAAAAACTCATATTAAAGATCTTCAAGATATGCAAAATAAAATCATAAAAGTACTTTTTTCTTATGATTTCCTTACACCTACAAAAAAACTATATACAGATACCAAGATCATGAGCCTGAATCAGTTATATAATTTCAATACATGTCTATTAATTAGAAAAATTCTAACTAAATAGATACATTGTGAAACCACAATGCTTACCAATAGGCAAAAAGGAAAACAAAGACTTCGCAATGATGACAATATTTTTGTGCCTTTCTCCCGCACGAAGAACTATGGCACAAAAACCATAAGGATTGAAGGAGCTCGGATCTATAATAATCTACCTAGAAAAATTACGCAAACAGATTGTTACAATATTTTTAAACATAAACTTAAAATGCGTATTCGTGATAACACCCCAATAACTTTAATTTGAATGCGGCCCTGGCGTTCACTGTTTATCTGCTAAGAGCGGTGCATCATAGTGTGCGTTCTATATTATCCATAGATTCTACCCCACGCCACAAAATGTATTATTGTAATAGCACAAATTACGCAATGATAACTTAAACTTGTTTCAACTTATTTGTATCTAATCTAATCTAATTATTCTAGCACTTAAGTAGTACCTACATTAAATACGAAAACAGACACTAGATTTAATTAACAGACGCTCACAGCCGAAGATAGATAATTATAACATTTAATTAAGCCGTGTCATTCTCATTCAAGTGAAATATACATTTCTTTATGAGATAATAAATTTCTTTAACCATAACCATATCTTGAGTAAACTTATTTTACGTTTCACCAATATTTGACCTAAGGATAATATCTCTACACCAGAGTATAGTCTTATATCGCCAATTTTGGCTCAGTTAACTGTTGGACGTAGATTAGTATTGTCATTGTCACTGTCAAGTGAATTCCATACTTATTTCCCAATTGATGCATAACCGGTGACCAACATCAAATTTTGACAATTGGTATTCGAATTAACCATCATACTCGTAGCCAATACAAAATCATGACACTTGATTCTGATTCCGTGCGTGAAACGTGTTAGGCAATAGGGAGCCAAACAAATTTAAAAAAATAAATCAAAATCAGAATAAAAAATGAAAATGATTTATTTGGGTAACAATTGCTACAGGTCAATTATATGCTTATTGTATATAATGTCCCATTTCATACCATTTTAATAAGTAAAATAAACACGCTTTAATACTAGTGGTAGGTTAAAGAATTCGTCATACCCGTAGAAATTGTTATTTAGAAGCCACTTTTTTAGTTGCGCTTTGGTTTCCTGTCAAGGAAACGTGTCGTGTCAAAAAATCAATATAAAAGCCGAAAGTTTCCATATCAATGTCACTTTGACGAGGTACGAAGGGTACACAAATTAAACTCTTGGACCGTACCGTACTTGCATTTACTATCTTTCCCTAGCAGCCGATTATACCAACACAAACGTGCCAGACTATAAATGCATTTTTAAATTTTGGCTAATTGGTTTGCCGCTGCTACGAGTACAAGCCTATTTGCGTTTTTGTTGTTGCACAAGGGGTATCTGGAGTATTGCCCTTGCATTTAAACATGTCTAGGTTATATTTTGTCTAAAAAATGTTTATTTGCTTCAGTACAGTATATACAATGGGTCTTACTTATTTTATACCAATTGGGATGTTAACTGTACCCAAATATAAATAAAATTTTGATGCCATTTCCCATGTAGTTTCTATGATAGAAGTCTTAGATTTTTTTTTCTCGATACCATACCTGTAGCTTGTTTTATGAGCCTTTAAAGTTGGGTCGGAAAGTCCATTTTTAAAGTATGAAAACATTAACAGCTAATAATACCATTGAATAACCCATGAAATGTATAGTAACTTTTGTTATCAAGCCGTATCGAAAAACGCAAGTTTTAACATAGCTGCAGAACAAAATTCTTAATTTCCCCATGCAAGGAAGCAAGGTGTGACGTCACACTTACTTAAGCTTTTGTATGGAGCGTTTTTGGGAAAGTCCTAAAATGTGATTTAAACATTGCACAGTGATTCCGCCGTAGGCCATAAATCGAAAAAAGTCATGAGCGTATCCTGGACTAAAAAGTAAGTAAAATGATTCACCGATAGACAATCTTCTAAATACTATATATAGCACAGCAATAAAGTACTATTATCATTTACTTTTGTGCAACGAAAGTGAACGCATCTCGACCCTAATTAGTAGTGTGTTTTTGTCGCCGCAACTTAATCACTTTGTTATTGTGTACTATTATTATTATTTGCGTGTGTCCACGTGGTATTATTATGGAAATCCAAGAAGAGGGTATGTACTTTATTTTTCAATTATGTTTTATATATAAATATGCGTGCTTATATTTTAAAATAATTTTCTAGTAGAGGTCTGTCGTTTACGATTAATTTTTAAGAAGTATGATTTCATTGAGAGTTATACTCTGATGCCGAGGTTTGCCGCACTTGACACATATATTATGTTATAGATGGAAGTGTCCTTAATAAGGGCTGTAACTTTCATCGACCTTTTTTGACCTCTTCTTAGGTAAAAGGGGTTTCAAAGAACAAGAGTAGGGTAGCCGAAAAAAATCCGATTTTTAAAAAATGTTTTTATCTTTGTTTTAGGTACATTTTTAAGGTGTTCTATTTCGAAACGTAGTGTTTTTGATATTTGGCACTCTGGACAAGGAACTGATACAGAAAAATTTCAACATGTTTTTACTACACTGACGGAAACATCAATTATTTCGGATAACATCGAAAATATTGGCATAGAGAATTTAAGGGTTAAAATAAGGAATTTATGTAAACGAATTGCATGTTATTGGAAAAAAACAAGATGTACAAAGTCTATATTTCTACATAAATATGCAGAGTGGCTTAATGATGTAGAATACATTGATGTGATCCAAAGTATCGAGCAGCGTATTTCTCAGCAGAATGATAACGTCGACCCCTCCCCTTCCACTTCTCGTGGCCGTCCGAGGAAAAACTTTAATGAAAGTAGTAAACGCACTAAAAGAAGGAGACTGGCGGAACTATCTAATTTTGACGAGTCTGCTGTAAATACACTGCTCAATGCTTCTGCTGATTCCAGCTTAACTTCTACAAAAGTCGACGAAAACAAAGTTTTGTCACTTATTGCAGAAGGTAAGATTTCTAGAAAGCAATATCTATTAATTAAGAATTTTATACATAATAATATACTGAAAGATTGTATGCCTTCCTATCAACGCATTGTAAAGGCTAAAAAGAGATGTTACCCTACAACTGTAGCCGTTACTGAATCATCAGCCGAAGTCGAACTTCAGAGTTTGTTAGATCACACTGCCACTCGGATTCTTGAGTCTCAAAAAGATATTTTAGATAAAATACCTGACCAGTCTTTAAATAAAATATCTTTGGTTGGGAAATGGGGATTTGATGGTAGTACAGGACATAGCGAATACAAACAAACTTTCTCAGATTCTTCTCTTGTGGATAGTAGCTTGTTTGTTACTTCATATGTACCGCTTCAACTTATTTTAAACCCGGATAATAAGGAAAACTCAATCATTTTGTGGAAAAATCCTCGTCCTTCTTCAACTCGATACTGCAGACCTATTCGCTTTCAGTTTTTTAAGGAAACAACTGCAGTATCAGTTGAAGAGGAGACTTATTTCAAACAGAAAATAAGTAACTTGCAACCGACTATCTTCAAGACAAATGCATGCGAATACACAATTAATCATAGCTTACAACTTACTATGGTCGATGGTAAGGTGTGTAATGCACTTAGTGATGTTTCTTCAACTAGATGTATATGTAAAGCTTTACCAAGTGAGATGAATCAAATTGATGTATGTTTGTGCAAAGCAACTGACGAAAGTAAATATGAATATGGCATGTCTCCACTTCACGCATTGATCCGATTTTTTGAATATTTCATTCATCTCGCTTACAAGTTAGAGGTTAAGAAATGGCAAGCTAGGTCTGATAGCGATAAACGACTTGTAGCTGAAAAAAAAAAACTTATACAATCGCAATTTAGGGAAAAGTTAGGTCTTATTATCGATAAACCCAAAAGTGGCGGAAGCGGGACATCGAACGATGGCAACACTGCTAGGCGGTTCTTCTCAAGCTCAGATATTTCAGCTGAAATTACGGGTATTAAGAAGGATCTCCTAGATCGTTGTTGGACTGTACTTCAGTGTATCAATTCGGGATATAACATTGATGCGACAAAATTCAGAGATTTCGCTTTAGAAACTGCACGGCAATTAGTTGCCGAATATCCATGGTACTATTTGCCTGCTTCTGTCCACAAAATTTTGATTCATGGTGCTGACATTATCAATCACGGCCTACTGTCTATAGGAGAACTGTCTGAAGAAGCAGCTGAAGCGAGTAACAAATACTATAAAGCATTTCGACTAGATCACACACGAAAAATGAACCGCGTTTTGACTAATACTGATTTGATTAATCGACTTCTTCTTCACTCAGATCCCCTAATATCAAGTTTGAGAAGGTTACCTGTTAAAAAAAAAAGTTCTTTGTCTAAATCTGTATTGGACTTGTTGTGTGTAAATAGTAAGTAGGTAATATTGAATGTATAAATAGTAAGTAATCGCTTTGTTTTAATATAACCTTATTTGTATATATGTAAATAGTCTTGAAATAAATATTTTTATTATTTATGTAGTATGCTGTTTCATTTATGTTTTCATTAATTACAATTTTTTTTTATCTAATGGCTTTATGTTTAAAATAATAACGTTTTATAAAATGGTTTTGACTACAGATATTTTTTTAATAAAAATAGTCACACAAGTTTATTATAAATGTCTAAAAATGTTATTAATGATATATTTCATGCTTGTATAATAACCCTTTATAGTTTAAAATCGAAAAAATGGCTTTTTTTGGAGTTGAGGTATTTATGGCCGCCCTTGTACGGGAGCGGAATCACCGTGCATTGTTGCATCTCGGTGAGTTTTTATGAGATTGAAGTAGTTTTTTCAACAATATTTCTATTATTGAGAAGTAATTCTATAAAATACTATAGAAAAAAAGTCAACATCTCAATTTATTCCGTGCACTCTGCCAGCATGCAGGTTTGCAAATATTTGAGCGCACTAAATATTTACTTTAAAACTTAAAACAATGGTTAATAATTCGCAGTATAAAAATAATTACATGATAAAAAATAAAAACACATTACCAAATACGGAAAATTAAACAATCAATCAGAAAAAATAAAAGTAATCAAACTGGCAAGGCGTATACACAAAATAATTATCGAATGCCATTTAAATATTGATTCAAGAAAATATCTGCCGAAAATAAACAAAAAAGTAACTAGAAAAAAATATTGAACGCATTAGCGTGCTCGAGCTACGCCTTTATGCTGTTAAACACCTGTTTAAAAGCCAGGTGTGTGAAAAAATTTAGTCAGAGGCTGCGTTTAAGTGTTCTTCTCGAGCACTTTCAAGTTTTCGGGGAGTCGGTTGTAAATTACAATGCACATTATTAACAATTATTCTGCTGTATTTCACGACACTACGGATGATACAAAATGTTCATTATGTTCGCTCTAGTTTGCCTGTTGATAATTTCGGCACGTGATTTGAAATATGTGGAGTGTGATTTCACAAAATTACAAAATTAAATATAAGCAATGTTACCAACCAATACTGGGGTGGGCGCTACATGGACATTCGACGTAATCTTCGTCTTGTCCATGTTCATCTTAAGGCCCACCTGTTGGGATACTCTGTTGAGGTCAACAAAGTTGTCGAGGAATACGTCTATCTAGGACAAACAATCCAGTTAGGCAGGTCTAACTTTGAGAAAGGGATCAATCGACGGATCCAACTCGGATGGGCATCGTTTGGGAAACTGCGTAAAGTCATCACGTCCAGCATACCTCAGTGCTTGAAGACGAAAGTCTTCAACCAGTGCGTATTACCGGTGATGACCTACGGAGCCGAGACGTCGCGGTGTCTGACTATAGGCAGAGGCCCGTCTTTTCCTTAAGAGTTAGAAAACTCAGAGGCAGTCAGCGAGCTATGGAAAGGGCTATGCTCGGGACTTCTCTACGGGATCGAATCAGGAATGAGGAGATCCGTACACGAATCAAGGTCACTGACGTAGCAAACTGGGTAAGCAAACTGAAGTGGCAATGGGTAGGGCACATAGTTCGAAGAACCGATGGCCATTGGGGCAGAAGGGTTCTCAAGTGGAGACCGCGTATCGGCAAGCACAGCGTGGGAAAGGTGGTCCGATGACCTGGTTAGGGTTGCGGTGGCTCGCTAGGTGCGGGTCGCCTCTATCCGGCCCATGTGGTAATCTATCGAGGAGTCCAGTGTCCAGCAGTGGAGTTCCTGTGGCTGAAATTATGATGGTGATGATAAGCAAGGTAAGGGAAGTTTTTTTTTTAAGAAGGGAACGCAGCTATCTTCCCATCGTACATAAATATGACTCTGAAACATTTCTTCTGGATCCTGAAAACTCTGTCAATCTCGACTGAATTCCCCCACAGTAACAGCCCATCGATAAGAAACCGCAGCACCATTGCTCAAACATGGGACAAACTGTCTATCTTACTTGGGTGCATAGCAATTTCATTCAATTCATTCGTTCAAGGTTACCGAGTAGCTATGAGTAAGTTATCTGTAGATTAGCGTGGTGAAACGAAATTGAAGTTAAGCATCGAGTAAATCGTAAGAGTAAAATGATACTGGGGGGTAGCCACTTTCTTGTTAATAAATCTTGGTGAAATCAGCCCTTAGTCATACTCAAATACATGAAAAATCTCAAAAGATACGGTGAAAAATTTTCCTACAAAGTATTAAGCCGACTTTCGGTCCAATACATCACTCCATTTGTTCATATTCATCCTTTGATTTTATTGTAGTATCTGTAAATCTTAGGGATTTGTAGTGTAATAAAATAGACAAAATGGCTGTACTGTGTGCCAAGTTATATTCTTACAAGGTCAAATGTAATCAAATTTACTGTAATCTAGTCTCTAGTTCAGCATACTAACTGCACAAAAGCATTGATATACACAACAAGCGGCCGCCCGCGACTTCGTCCGCGTAGATTTTAGGTAAAAACAGAGTAGGTATATGAGTGAGGAAAACTTTTTTCTGTCAGTTGTCCGATGCTGTTAATGTTTGAAAAAAAATACTCAGAAGATATTCAGCGACCAACGGATTTAGATTGAGAAAATGGGGATATTGAACATTATTCCATAAGAAGGCAATACTGTCACTTTTAATTTTAACGTCTGCTAAACTATGAAAACAAGAGACCAGCGAAGTTCACGACACTGGCCAAAATGAAATGTCCTAGAAGGTACCTCGGCGTTTCAAAGGGATAGTATTTTATGGCATAGCAAAGAATAGTTGTCTGTTAAGTCGGTTTACGAACGAAAATCCCTCCCTCTCTCGCTCCTCCTTCCCTCTGTCTCTCTATTCCTCTCCCTCGCTTTCTCTTGCTCTCTCTCTCTCCTATCCTCTCTTCCTGTCTCTCTCTTTCTCTTCCTCTCTCCCTTCCTCTATTTCAATCTCCCTCCATCTCTCCCTCCCTCTTCTGTTACGCTATGACCTCTCTTTTCCTTCCTCCCTCTCTGCCCTGCCTCCCTCCCTCTCACCCTCTTCTTTCTCTCTCTCTCCCTACCTTTTGTCTCTCTCTCCCTCCATCCCTCTTTGTGTTTCACTTTAATAGTTTATTAATTAACACATAACCCACAATCTTTTTGCAATTTCAAGTTCCTAAGTCCAAAGATTTTACGTTTCCCATACAAATTTTCATCACTTGTTTTACCCACTTAGGGAATTAATATTGAAATGCTTTCTTATCCCTAGCCTACGTTATAAATGTAATCGATTGTAAAAAAAAAACAATTATCTAGCGTAAGTAGTTTTGGCTGTGCGTTGATGAGTTAGTCAGTCAGTCATTCAGTCAGTCAGTCAGTCAGTCAGTCAGTCAGTCAGTCAGTCAGTCAGTCAGTCAGTCAGTCATTCAGTCAGTCAGTCAGTCAGTCAGTCAGTCAGTCAGTAAGTCAGTCATTCAGTCAGTCAGTCAGTCATTCAGTCGGTCAGTCAGTCAGTCAGTCAGTCAGTCAGTCAGTCAGTACTTCTTCTTATATATGTTCTTCGTTCGCGGAGGAGAAAAAATCATAACCCCTCGTTTTTCTTCAGCGTAGTCAGGTAAAAGTATCCTATAACCATCTGGAGATACCCAGAAACCCGTATACCAAACATTTTTGAAATATGTTTAGACGATTTTGCATGATGACGCCACAACGATACATATAAACATACAAAAAATCCAAAATTAATATTTTTCATTTAAGTAACCTCCAAATAGTCCATAACAATCAATAGTTTGAAAATATATCTTCAATGTACAGACATTTAATTTTTACAACTCTATCATAGTATAGACGATAGGTTGTGCGTTGCCCACATCCAACGGTGTTCTTCGATCCTATGATATGCTGCTACCGGTTTCTACTGGGCCTTGATATGCTTCTACTGGTTTCTACCGGGCCTATGATATGCTTTTACTGCGCGTTTTATTTCATGTGGTTAAAGGCTTAGCCTTGAAATGTCTATTTTCCCAAAATATCCTTTCTTCAAATGTCTGATTTTCTTAATGTCAACACGTCTGCTATATAATGTCCACTTCTCGAAATATCAGCTTCATATGATGTCTATCTCCAAGAATTATTGTTTTCGTACATTGTTAGCTTTCCAGAAAAGTCTTATTTCCAAAATGTCTGCAATACCAAAATTTTACTATCGTTAAATATCTTTAACATGCTCAAAGTCCTGGTAACCTGACCCATGAAATTTTTATAATTTTGCTGGTAAGTACTTCTTTCTATGGAACACAGCTAAGTAGTGAAAACATAGTGAAAAAGCCGATACTGGGGCTTTAGTACCTATTCAAACCATTTAATCTAATTTGATCCACGATTGTGCCTAAGCTACGGTGAGGTTTTGGCAGCTTATTATACAGTCTTTGTGTGAAGAAATGAACTGTCAACTGCCATACCATTGATTTTAGTGACTACCTACTGTATCTGTAAGACATCTATACTATTACAATATTATAAACGTGAAAGTATGTATGTACGTTCCACTTAATTTAAAAAACTACTAGTCGAATTTTTATGACACTTTTCAGTTATGTACCTTATATATCAGAAGAGGACATAAGCTATAATGTATGTCAAATTTCATCCCTTTTAGGGACGAAAAAGGGGATGAAAATTTGTATGGACATTAAATATTTATTTACGCTAGGAACATGAAATTTTGGTAATATGCTTCACATTTAAATTCGTAAAATATCGAGTTTTGGGGAAAGACATAAGCTACTTTTTATCCTGAATAAATACCTTTTATCCGCGATAAACGAATCTAAGGCGGAGCGGTCGCGGACGGCCGCTCGTACTATTTATTATAAAGTTGTAAAAATGAAATGTTTGTATGTGTCACTGTGGCTTGTTGACGCCAAAGCGGCTAAACGGATTTCAACTATTTTTGGTACACGGGTAGCTGGGTATCTCCAGATGGTTATAGGATACTTTTTACCCGACTTCGCTGAAGGAAATAGATTTATGATTTTTTGTCCTCCGCGAACGAAGTTGTGGGCGCCTCGTAGTTTTTATTAAAAAAAATACCATTAAATAACCCATGAAATGTATGATAACTTTTGTTATGCGACCGTTTCGAAAAACGCGAGTTTTAACATAGCTGCAGAAGAAAGTTCTTAATTTCCCCATACAAGGTAGGAAGGTGTGACGTCACACCGTCGTAGGGTTCAGTATGGAGCGATTTTGGGAAAATCCAAAAGTGCGATTCTAACTTTGTTGTATCTCGTGGAGTTTTTATGACATTGATGTAGTTTTTTTACTAGTATTTCTATTATTGAAAGGTCATTTTATAACTTACTACGGAAAAAAGTAGTCAACATCGACGAGAGGTCTGGTTAAGAATAGAATGAGATTAGCGATAGATATAGTGAAAATAAAACTTTCTTCGTGCTGCTTCGGGAATGGGCATAAAGCCAACACTAATAGAGTCATGAAGTGCGTTTCCGGCCTTTCAGGTGGGAGTACGCTCTTTTCTAGAAGGCTTGAAGGCTGTCTTGAAGCTCTAGCATTCGCTAACTTCTGGGGTTACATGCTCCGAAGAGAGAAGCGAAAACAAGGAGATAACATCTAGTAAGTAATTTATTGGAACACGTCGCATTCCTGATTGGATATATTCTTGTATCGGCACATTCCTGTTTGAACGTATTCCGTTCTCGGCATATTCAGGATTCAGCATATTCCGGTTTCGGCATAAATCATTATATACAAAAAATGAAATTGATCCTAAGTATCGTTATTTTTTACGCTACAATTATTACGCTATAGTATAATGGATTTACTTAAACGTGTCGAAACAAGAATATGATGAAAACGGAATACGTCCGAATAGGTATGTACCGAAACTAGAATAAATCAGGAATACGACGAAAAAGGGATCAATCCTTTATTCATTTATTTAAACTTTATTGCACAAAACAATAGTTAGCACATATGGCGGACTACCATCAGTCATCCAATCAAGTCAATAATTATAGGTTAAAATAAATTAAGTTAAGGTTTAGTACTTAATTAGGGTCCTACCATATTGCAAGACACGTTTAGCACTTAGAAACAAGTCTAGCTCTAAACAACGTCCACGCGTTTACTTAAAAAAATTAAGTTTAGTCGTCTTCGTCTGTAATTCTATCAGAAAACACTAAAACTACTAGCTATATTAATCGTATTAGTTAGTGAATGACGTTTATTTTTGTGTTCTTTGTTCTGCTTTATACTTATTGCTGAAAATTGTTGGTAAATAAATAGAAACCAAAAATTCTGATTTATGATAAAACAACTTTGCCGTTCGTAGACGAACCAAGGTCAACATAGCAAACAGGGTAAGTAAACTGAAGTGGCAAATTGCAGGGTACATAGTTCGAAGAACCGATGGCCGTTAGGGAAGAAAGGTTCTCGAGTGGAGACCGCGTACCGACAACTGCAGCGTGGTTGGACGACCTGGTTAGGGTTTCGGGGACTCGCTGGATGCGGATCGCCTCTACGCGGCCCATTTGAAAATCTATTGAGGAGGCCTGTGTACAGCAGTGGACATCCTATGGTTGAAATGATGACGATGAACTTATGCATAGCAGTGGGTCAATATAGGCTCTTAATATTAATAAGTAGATAATTTTTGTTGTTGTTATTCTGACCCGTAACTCAGGAGACATTAGTAACTCAGTTACTTAGAGAAATGCTAATAATGTAGGCTATTGACCACTTACGTGCTCGTGATTTTGGTTTGAACTCTATTTATACTTGAAATAACAATGGTGACAACATACTGATGATGGGCTCTTGAAAAAAAAAAAATTTTTTTTTTTTATATCGTTCAAAAGCGTAGTTTTAAAAAGCAACTCAGGAGACGCAACCATGGCAACAAGGTACAGAAAAAAAATCATTGACCCTCATAATGGCTTATTATGACCAGTATTTTACAAAATAATGAAATCAAAAGTGAATAATAAATTAATACTAGATATTGAGGAAAAAACTCAAACTGATTTCTATCTTCTTCTACTATTTTCTAGAGCGAACAAGTTTGTATGTGGTAACATCTATGTATCATTCATGTGATAAATGCAGGATAAATGGCCCTAGTTTCAATATTTCCTGACTAAGAATACTATCAGCTTCAAAAATAGTTGGACACTTTTACCCCCTCCCTGGCAGTACCTACATTACTGTCCATTTACTTTAACGGTCATGTGCATATGCTTACAGTTCGCGCGCTCCGAATAATCAGGGGCTAGGGAAACGACGGATGTGCGCCGCGCGTCCGACCGTCGCTTCATTTCATATCCTGAGCTGCCTTAGCACCAGTGTGCAGCTTCACTTAATCGTAAGGAATGTTGTCTTGTCAATTTTGTGCCTACTGCGTCACAAGACAACATTCGCGTGGAGTTTACCTTCTACGAGGTCTATAAAATATGTGAACCGTATAAAGAGGTATATGTACCTACTTATCTAGACTGTTATAAAGTCGTAAAAATTCAATGTTTGTACATTGAAAATATTATAAAAAACTATTGTAACGGACTAAGTATTTGGAGATCACAAAACCGAAAATATATTTCTTTCATTTTTTCTATGTGTTGTTGTGGCTTCACTACGCCAAATGGGCTAAACATATTTCAACTATTTTTGGTACACAGGTAGCTGGGTCTCCGCAGATGGTTAAGGGTACTTTTTATTCGATTACGCTGGAGCAAAAAGAGGGCTATGATTTTTTCCTCTTCCGCGAACGAAGTTGCGGGTGCTTCTAGTATAACATAATGTCAAAGAAAAAACACAATTAAAGAAAATCTAGACCGAGGAGCATTTATATATAATGTATCGTAATAATATATAACTACATCTATCTGTCCGTCCGATTTACTTGTTATACCAGCCAACGTGTTTCTTATTATAGTAAAAAAAAGGTACCTAAACAGTGAAATTGACAAATTTTTGTGTTAGACAAACCAATTTTATGGTCTTTACAGTAATTCATAATACGCTGAATATTCGGTATCTTTTGTCGACTAGTTGCCGACTATACATAGAGAAAAAAAGTGGTCGGATGGTCTGATGTACCGACTAGTCGGTGCATCTCTACTTATAAAGGTGCGTCCACACTTGTATCATTTGCTCGTATCCGATCATCGTGGCGTGGCATGACTGCGTATCGCGCTGCTTGGACGCTCACTGTCGGGGCGGCGATCTCGCCTCGCTTGTCCGATCTAAGTGTGTGATACGCGTAGCAACATGGATTTCGAGCGATCGGATCGGCGCAACGTCCAAACGCGTGATCGTGACAAGCGATCATGCCACGGGACGAAGATCTGCGGGCCTATGATGGTCGCGTTTATCACGCGATAAATAATGTTATTACGTGTCTGTCACTCTTGCACTCATATACGTGTCAGAAGGTGAGGGCACCCATGTCATTTATTTATCGCGTGATAAACGCAACCATCATATCGATGATAGATCGGGCAAATGATACAAATGTGGACGCACCTAATATACACAGGGTTTTTTTTATCGGCTCATTTTAAACATTTAAATTGAGTCTCATTTTTTAATATAATAGATGTTTGATTGTTGAAAAAATTCCTAAGTTTTCTCCGTTAGTGAACACAATAATAACCTATCGAGGAATTTCAATAAGGAAAATAAGCAATGTTAACTTTTGGACAACAATGCTCATTCGTGTGGAGATTGATTCAATACCAGGACACTGGAATTGGGTAATTTCCTGTCGACAATATTAAATTACTAGATGGTGCTTTGTTCGCTGAGGAGGGAAAGCCATAACCCATTTTTGCTTTCGAGAAATCACTTAAAAAGTGTTCTATAACCAACTGTGGATAACCAGATATCAGTGTATCAGTATCAAAAATGGCTAAATCCGTCTTGCCATTTTGGTGTGATGAATGCACGTCACATACAAACATACGCTTTATCACGCCCACACGCCAAAGCAGCTAAACTAATTTTAACTATTTTAGGTACACAGGTAGCTGGATATCCACAGATGGTTATAGGATACTTTTTACCCACCTAAGCTGAAGAAAAAAAAACTGGGTTACGCCTTAGCGAACGAATTTGGGGGCACCTTCTAGTATTTTACATAAAAAGGAACCGATTAGATATGTTTAGGTACCTTATGGATTAGATATGTTACTTTGAATCTCTATAATAATATCATATTTCCCCAGAGGGAAGACTTTTGTGGATATCTGTACAAATAATAAGAAGCAAAATAAGTTCCCGGTGTTGGCTATCTATTGTGTTTAAAAAAATTGCAAAAGCACCAGGAGACAAACAGTCCCCTGACTTAGGTAGTACCTGTATATTTTGATTCGATATTTTTTTTACGTTTCATTGCCTTTGTGATGGGTTGATTTTAGTAAAACAAGCTACATATCTCTTTTGAAAATTTCTGATATTGTGATGTAATGTCAACTGAAAATAGACTATTAGTACGACTTCTGAAGTAAAAATATATACCTAATTCAATAATAACCATATATATATAAGCTTGCTACATACATAAAAAAGCAAAAAAAGGACTGTTATTTATTGAACTTATTGCACAAACATTTATCTGAGTTAGATCATGATGTCGTTTATTTTTCAAATGATACCATTCATTTGCTGGACCATATAGTACATAGATATTTAATGTTTACAAGTATAGGAGTATAGTAATATAAGATATATCTAAAATTAGATGTAATTATAGATAAATAACAAATAAATCAAATAATAAATAAACGGTTTATCTGAATAACTACTCATATAGGAGCGTTCACCTCAAAATATTGTGTATCGGGTGCTATTATTTTCATAATTATATAACATCATTACATCACAGAAAACCTACGTTTCTGTTGTAGGTACAGATAATTACTCCACCAAACCCACGCTCCGACTTTCCTACTAATTATGCACCTGAAGGTCAACATTGTTTTCTAAAGGCCTCTGAAGCTAATTTCAGGTATTTAGCTCTGGTAGTGCTAACGACTGCTATGTCTATCTATCCAATGGTCGACTTTAACAAAACATGGTGTTCTTAGTAATAAACCCTCTTTTCAATGACGGGTTTAGCTCAGCGGGAGTAACATTGCCGGCGAAGTTGAGGTCTTGGAAGAAAGAAAACTATGATACAGTTGAAACTAAACTGTTTAGAAAACCAGCAGCATAATTAAAAAGTAGATATTATGAGATTGATAAATATTAATCTTTTTATTTTATTAGTATGGATGTACAAGCTTAATCCAGCTTAACCTTAATTTCCTAACGGTGTAAAAATATGTTATGTATGAAAAAGTAGTTAAGAAGTCTTCGTTTTTAGGGTTCCGTACCAAAAAGGTAAAAACGGAACCCTTATGGTACGGCTCTGTCTGTCTGTCTGTGTGTCCGATTATTAGAGAGCCATATCTCAAAAACTACTTATGCTCTCCTATTTGATATTTAGAATATAAATAAACATAGTTAGCCCGTATGTATAGCGAAGGAAACATTATAAAAAATATTGTTATTTTATAAAAGAACGTAAAAGTCTAATCACTAGGTCAAGTAGGATATCATATGAAAGAGCTTGATCTGTAAATTTCCATACAACGTTTTTTTCGTTTTTTTGTTGTGCTTAAATTTCGTTTTATTAAGGAAAATGTTGAAAAAAATACCATTCCCCCTCTTTATCTCCGAAGTTTAACAAGCGAAAAATCTGCAATTTTCTAAAATTATGTACTTTAATATGAGTATTATCGAAAATTATAACCATATATCTATCTATCTTACTTTTTATTTAATCACCTGAAATCATTTTTAATAACCCGGTTTGGTTAAGTTTTCCCCTCATTTGTATGTATACCTACTATATCAGAGACAAAATTAACTCAAGCGGCAAGTTAAGTCGGTATAAGTGAAAGTTTGTACGTCAGACTCGCACTTGCCCGGTTTTTTTTTTAAATAGAGCAACGAGGTAGCCTGGGCGCTTTTCTTTGTAGCGTTTCTTTTCTCCTCAGTAAGTCTCATTTTGTGAAATGACGAAAATATATCTTTTCTCAGTCAACCCGGGAACGCGCAAAAGCTGAAAAGCTTCCGACATGTCGAGAACTCAAATAATACGCGATATAATCCGTTAAAATTATTTTATTTCACTGAGTAATAATCGCGGAAACAAAAGAAAATATTAAGTTTAACCACCCGTTAACATACTGTGAAATGTTTCCAAGTAAGATTAAAAAATAATCTTAGATGACTGCTGTATTAAGAGATGAACTCAATACTGAACTTTTACCATTCAACGTATTTTTTTTTTACTTAAAGAGAGAACCAACTTTCCTTTCCTTTCCAATAAGGAACTGACAGGTGCCAATAACGGAAGATGGATAGACTCGAGCACAAAAGCCTTGAACGAAATTTTAGGCTCATTGTTAAGAGAAGTTGAGGCTTCAGTGGCAGATTTAAAAGCCTTATTTAGCTTCTTAAGTATTTTTATCATTAACGTGAAATCTAAGGTATCTTGTTTCGTAAGAAATTAAGCGTGATAAGAGACGTTTGGGTTAATCCCGATGAAAAAAGGGTTGTTATGAGTTAAAAGTATGTATTTATGTGTCTTTGTAAAGCATAGTAGATAGCTCCTAAACGGGCCAATGAACCAATTTTGATTAAGTTTAAGGGGGGTGTAGAATTAGAAATTACTTTATCCTGATATTCAGTATTATATTATACTAGAAGGTAACTTCGTTAGCGGAGGAGCAAAAAAAACACACCCTCTATTTTTCTTCAGCGCAGTCGGGTAAAAAGTCCATCTGTGGATTCCCAGCCCCCTGTGTACCAAAAATAGTTGTAATCCGTTTTGCCGTTTCGGTGTGGTGAAGCCATCACGACATACACAAACATACAAACAAATTAAAAAAAAATGTTTTCATCAGTGACTTTCAAATAGTTCATATCACTTATGTCTTTGAAAATATCTTCAATGTAAATTGTACACACATTTAATTTTTATAACTCTATAAAAGGCGTAGCCGCAACTTCGATCGCGGAAGAGAAGAAAATCATAAATCTTTTTTTGCTCACATCTTCAGCTATCTTCTAGTAATAAATAACTTCGGCTTTTTGGCTCAAAATGTTACCTACCTACTTAGGAAACTTCATGTCCTTGTAGTAAACGGGTCGAAAATGCACCTTATTCTGCAGTATTAGAATAATAAGCTTAGACTTTTTCGTTATTCATAACTAAGGAAAATGCATCCTCTCGTAGTATCAATTCGTGCCGAAATTCATATAGTAGTGAGTGGTTCGGTTTTCGTATTAAGCCAATCAAATTAGATCCAAAAATAGCTAAAAAAAAATTAATTTTTAAATGAGAAATTTTCCCAGTTTCTATCCCTTGATTTGGACTATACCACTGAACCTGAAGTTTTAGATATTCATTCGACGCAAAATTATACCCTATTTAATATTGAAACGATTATATTTTCCGTTCGACGTACCGTTTTTGTGTTACATGCCAAAAACTGAAATAAGAGCAAAAATTTGGCAGGTTATTGGGCTCGCAAAAGTTATGCACACCTCCTGGGATTAGGAAAACTCGGATAATACGAATTGAGGACCAAATAAAGGTATTAAAACAATTTCCAGCTAGCTGCGAATTAATTTTTCAAAAAATTCTAATTGCCATTAGCCAATCAGGCCTATATCGGTGCGGTGGATAATATCAACTGTGGAAAAATGTATTAAATCGCGGCCAGAATGCCAAATTTTCTGAAGCCCCAATTCACAAGTTCAGGCTAGCCGGTTATCGTCCTCAAGACGGCACTTACCACTTTACACTCCATAAATTATAATGACAGTATTTAACAGGATCGTAAAACGCGCATTTAACTTTACTTTCAATTCGCGCTCTTAAAACAAACATACATATTTACGACAGCATAGGAAATTGAACTTTACAACTTGGCAATGGGACGCGAGACATCGGCAGGACCTAAATTGTGAATAAGCTGTTTATTTACTGCAGAAGTAATAAAGGAAGCATTAAAGTCGAATGCAATTTTCATGGCTAATGGAAAGTAAATGCAGAAAACCCGGAGGTTTCCAAGTTGAACTTGAGTTCAAAAAACGTATTAAACAATGCCATGACTGCTAACCCGATGGAAAGTTCAGTCAGAGAAGAACCTAGTAGTTAATACTTTGTTTAATCGCAACAAAACAAATCGGGGCTTAATCGCAAATGAATACAGGTTGATTTTTATAACCAGCAAAATCTTGAGGGTACAATAGGCTGGCCATGTAAAAAAAAAAAAAATTTACGTAATATCTACCAATTTCAATTTGTCTCCAAAAATCACTGACGTGTAGTGCACGTACACACAATGCAGCGCAGATGCAACGTCACGCGCAAGGCGTTAGGCTTTGGTCGAACAATTAACGATTTAACAAACAAAGCGTTTCACAATAGTTAATAAATCTGAATCAAATTTTTGCTTCATACTTCTTGGCCGTCAAAATAGCAATTTACGACGTTTTGAAAATAAAACTCAAATATCAAGAAACCGTTTAAGTAAGTTTGGTGTATTAAAAAATATATATTTATGAAAAATTATCATAATCATACTTACCTACCTGATTACATGTTATGTCTACGTTACCTTAATAAATTGTCCACCTTGTTGACACAACAAAGCACGACATCTCAATAGGCATGATCACAGGGTACGTAATTTAAAATTCTAATTAGTCCATGAAGTGATATACCGTGACCGTAAATTACGAGAACAGAGAGAATTTTGGGGTAATGTTTCGGTAATGTTCTTCGTAACGGTAATTATCGAGAAAGTAGTACAAGTTGTCAATTTTAAACTTTTATCACGATTTTATTTCAATTAGTAATAATAATCTACACATAAAAACACACAATAACCAGACCAAAGGAACTTTACCAACATTACCGTAAGTTACCGACGTAATTTACTGTAACATTCTCCGGGAAATTTCTCAAGTAATATTTCTAACGAGAAAAATTAACTTCATTCATTGAAATACGGGTAATCTAATATGCTTATAAATGCGCTTTCTAATGTGTTTCCAAAGTGCTTAAAAAAGGTATTTTTTAACATGAGAGTTAACACTCTAGTGGTAAGTTAAGACCTTTTATATCCTAAAAAAATCTTTAAACAAGTCTTTTAAACATGTAAGTTAACACTTCACTTAAGATCTTATTTAAGCATTTTGGAAAGTTTCCGCAATTTGCACATCAGTTTAATTTATACACGTAAGATATAATCAACACAGGTACATTATTCAAACATACATACAAAACGAAACATTAGCAATAATATTTTTTTTTCTATTTCAGCGATTATCACTCATTTAAATAAAATCCGTTTTGAATTGTTTTATTAAAATAATATTAATTGTGAATAATGAACTATATTGTCAGAACAATAACATACAAAATAGTATAAAATAAGAGAAAAAATTAAGCAGTGTAATCAGTGCAATTAACGCAATTTAAATTGTTCATTGAAATTAAAAAAAGATATCCGAAATAAATCGCATTAAAGTTTAGGAGTGGGGCTCGTGACGTCATAACTAGGTAGAAATTGTACTTAGGAATGACTTTACGCGACATTTTGACTAAATGTACCGCCTTTTTTATTTTATTACCTTAAAAAAAGAAAAAATACGCGTCCAATATTTTTTATTCAACTTTATATGACGGACTAATTATTATTGAAATTTAGTCATCATCCCTATTTTCCCTTCAATCACGTCAAAGTGTAGAAGCGTACTCATTTGATCTCACAGTATCAAACGCTGCGATTATCAATCAAGTGTCAGTGCAAGCGATCCTCTTGAGCATACGACAGACAGCCAAAATAGTCAACTTAATGAAAACTGTTTTGGAGAATCTTAAATATTTCCTACCCTTTTCATTCAAATGTACCGTTTATATTTTAATTCATTATTTGACGCAACGTAAATTAAGTCGTATTATACTTAAGGTGTATTGGAACAACAGTGGAAACGAAACCGTAAGTATATTTCAGGCTACAACTTTTTGAACAATTGTACTAAAAGTAATCAAAAATTAGGTGGCCATAAGTAAAAAACAAAGGAGAATTATAAATCGAATAAAAAAATACTAAGTGACTGATGATGAGATACTGTTGTAATAACTTGAGTGGTATGAATTTGGGTAAACGAAAAATTAAATAAACTGATGACGAATATTGATTAATAATAAAATCTAGAACGAGCTTACAAAAAGTGGGTTGTGATTAATCCATTTCAGATATTAAAAGTCTAGCCGTGCCACTAAATTACTAACTGAGCAACTAGAAATACAGAGAACTTGGACTTGTGTATGTTTGTACCTATGTGTCGTTGTGGCTTCATCATGCAAAATCGGCTAAGCGAATTACAATTAATTTTGGTACACAGGTAGTTAGGTATCTCCAGATGGTCAAAAAAAGGGGTTATAACTTTTTCTCCTCCGTGACTATTATAAAGTTGTAAAAATGAAGTATCTACAGACATCGGAGATATTTTCAAAAAAATGTTTGTATTGGACTATTTGGAAGGCACTGATTTTTGGTATGTTTGTATGTATCGTTGTGGCTTTATCACTCTAAATCGGCTAATCAGATTTCAACAATTTTTGGTATAAGAGTAGCTGAGTGTCTTCAGACTGTTAGGGTACCTTTTACCCGACTACGCTTTCCAAAAAAAGAGGGATCATGACTTTTCTCCTCTACGAACAAAGTTGCGGGCGCCTTCCTAGTCAACATTTTAATTTGTAACCTAAAACGAACACAGGAGAAATACAGAAACAAAATTTGTCTTTTTCATTCGCTTGATTACTTACATTACATTTTTGTCTCCACAAAAGTGACCCATTACCATTACCTCAGTCTAGAAGTCAATGCAGTCATCTGACGAAGCCGTCTAGGCAAAGCAATTGTGCGGGGTGCAAGGGGCGAGACGCGGGTGGGGCGAGCCCGAGCTGCATAGTCCGCATTAGTGAGATAGCTCGGGACATGTCATTGTCATTTACGTAAATGTCAAAGGCATGGGCCTACCGTATACTTTTAAGACTGTGCCATTACTGTAGGATGATCAATTTGATAACTATCTACATTAATAATCACCCCATGCAGGTTTCCGTATCGTATCGTTTCCGCACCATAGCTGCTTACCATCATGCTGGCTGTAAGCTTTTTTATCACCATCGTAACCCAAAAAAACCATAGGTAACATAGGGCGAGGACCTTAACGTCAGAGTTTCGTTTTATAACATTTCATAATCGACGTCGAATAAAAAATGCCAGACTGAAACAGATCTGCGCTGAACAAGTCTGCCGAACTGTCGTTAAGTCAGACGACAAAGCAATGAATATATAACTTTTTCAATCTGATTCCTTGAATACTTACGCCTTGACGATTATTAAAACCTGAATATTGATGCCTTTTAGTATCGAGTGTTTCGAGATCCTTCTGGCGTGGTATTGATACAGAGATTACGGTAGCCGGCTACCATTGCAATGCGCAGATCTTCCTCTTGTTTGTCATCATCGTAATATATAGAATATATACATTCTCGTAGAAAAAAAAGGTTTGTTGCCCGGCTATATTATGGTTATCCTCGTATTTATGGGCAAAATAAAAAATAATTTTGTAACGTTTATTTGTAATTTAAGTTTTAGAGTAGTTATTTTTGTACTAATTAATCTATACTATTTTTAACTTGTACTTAAAAATTAAATGCTGAATAAAACATTGAAGATATTTAAAAAATAAGTTGTTTCTTTTTTTATGGCATAAGGGGCAAACGAGCAGACGGGTCGCTTGATGGTAAGCGATCACGGTCGCCCATAGACACTTAATCTTAATCTAACTACTTAGAGGTCACTGAAGTGAAATAGTATTTTATGCAATCGTTATATAATGTATGCTTTTTCAGTCGAGTACCGCGTTTAGGCCACGAAGCTTGCTGAGTGGCCTAAGTAAGGTACGAGACTTAAAAAGCTAATTATATAACTATTGTATACAATACTTTTTCTACGAGTAGGTATCATCATCATCATCATCATCATCATCATCATCACCATCACCATCACCGTCACCAGCACCATCACCATCACCATCACTATCTCCATCACCATCACCATCACCATCACCATCACCATCACCATCATCATCAACATCATCACCATTACCAGTACCTCAATTATCTTCGACTCTGTGGCTATTAATCGTAACAATAAAATACTTTCCACCCTAGGGATGGAAAAACCCATGAAAATTTTACTTTCTTAAAAGGAGAGATTTTTATAAAATATATATTTGCATTAAAACGAGTCTCCTTAAACAAATAAATTTTATTTTTCGCAACCAAAGTTATATTTTTGAATTCATTATAGTGCATTCAAAGTGTTGGCTTCGTAGAGTGTTCCATAGAGTATCCGACATTGAAAAGTATGCTATTAAAGTTTAGTCTATGAAGTTCTTATTGAGGGATTAAAGTCGACGAGTAGAAAAACTATATTTTTTGGATTTTTTGTATGTGTCGTTGTGGCTTCATCAAACTGAAAAGGGCTAAACGGATTTCAACTATTTTTGGCACACGGATTCCACGAAATAGTTATAGGATACTTATTGCCCGACTACGCCGACGAAAAAATGGGGTTACGATTTTTTCGCTTCCGTGAACGAAAATTATAAACGTGAAAGTTTGTGCCAATGTATGTATGTTCCTCTCAATTTTAAAAACTACTGAACGGATCTCATTGAAATTTTCATGTTATGTTGTCGCCATAGACATCAGAATAACACATAGGCTATAAATTGCATATGTCCGAGCACGAAGTTTTGAAATTTTGTCGGTGTTTCGACACGTTTGGCTCAGTAGTGGGTTGTACAATGGCCTACGAAGCTGGCGGTCCCAGCCAGAGCAAGTATTTGTGTGATTAGCACGAATGTTTTCTCCGGGGTTATGGATGTTTTCTATGTATTTAAGTATAATATTTTATCTATATATTATGTATATCGTCGCCTAGTACCCATAGCACAAGCTTTGCTTATTTTGGGACTAGGTCGATTTGTGTAAGATTGTCCCTGTGTCTCTGTTTATTTATTTCAGTACTCTTTGATGATGTGAATCCGTGCCGACTTGGCTTCAGAGTTTCGTAGGTCCATTTAAGGGAGTCCCTAATGGATAGGAAAGTTACCTAAATTTTGTTATTTTGATAGCTAAAGTCATTTAGGTTCTGGGAATGATACAAAATATGACACCAAAGTTTCACTAGTCATGTCTGTAAAATATGTCATGGTTGATTGACTTTGACTCGCCTTTGATGTTGCCAACTTAGATCTCAAGGTAATGTACCTATGTACGTAACCAATATCATTGATTTTCATGAGAGTTAGTTTCGCTAAAGCAGTTACGTTATGTAATCGTATGAGTTATTTTGCATTGTTGTCAAACTTTAAAAACAGTTTTAAAGCGTTTATGCAGAGCAGTACAGTACCTATTATTTATTACTATTTCGGCAATAACCGAAACATACTCTAGGGCTCCAATCCTTTAATATATACATTAAACTTTCATATATACATAAAAGTTCATATAAACAACCGCACCTAGGTTCGTGAATTTCAATCAAATTATATTTTGCCGGCCCCACGTTGGGTGCCAATATTACTAAGTTTAATATTTTGAGTGAACACCCTGTTTTTTTTTTGAAAAGTACATTTTAAATCAGCCTAATACTATAGTTTTCCAAGAACCGAAATAAGACCACTTGATTAGCAGCTTGGTAAAACATAACCCAGGAACTTCAATCTGGAGATTTGGACTAAATTAAGCCACTCATATTTCACCCGTAGATTACGTTTGATTAGAGGCATCAAGATCACATCAAAGTATAGTCATGTATGTATTCGTACGGGTTATATCGCACAGTAAGGATGTTGAGTGTACTCAAATAAAAATTAAATATTGATACACAACTAGCAAAATTTACTCTTACAAATATCCTAAGACCAAAAGTACTCTTACAGTACACTTTGAAACGTCTGTAAGTGTGGAATTGGGCGCACTTTATAAGAGCATTTCTGCTTATAGTTGTTGTATAATGGTCTTATTAAGTGTGTTTTCAATCCTAAGATCATCTTGCTAATGCTGTTGTAAGGACAATTGGACTTACAAGTATCTTACAGTAGCATGCTGCAAGGTTAATAAGCCTAAAGTACTCTTACTAATACCGTTCTTAGTGTGATTCCCCTTATATTCCTCTGTGTGATCTCATTGTGAGAGCATTAGTAGTACAACCTGTAGAAGAGGCCAGAAAACGTTCGGACAAAGTGAAATATTAAAAAATATATAAATCCTGGTAAGTCTATAATTTTATATGTACTCTTACTAATGCTAACTGTTATTTCTTTGACTGCAAATAATCTTGGTATTATATTGATGAACAACTTGCGAAGTACATTTCCTCGATAGTTTTGTAATTTTATTAACAATATGTTTACGGGCCCTTCTGGAATGTCTCTAAAATATTAATTTTTACTTACATTATTAGTGAAATTGAAATGTGTTTCAGGAAATGACACTGTCGAAGCAGTTAAAAGTACAATTACTCTTGTTTAAGGTGCATGTAAGGCTGATATTTCTTATTTCACACTCGTGAAGTCAATGTTAAGCCTTTCGCTCTTGTTAAACACTTATCTGAGGCTATCTACCGGTGGCCATGTTAGTCAGTCAGTATATCAGCCATGCGATACTCTTAATAAAGAATGCCAAAGGTTCTTGTAAGATACATAGATCTTATAAAATACTTATAACATGCTCCTACTCTTACATGTGGCTTAGACAAGACCAATTACACTTTAAATTGGTTGGTTTTAAAGAAGTTGTATACACAGCATTAGTAAGAGCAAAAAGTCTGATAAAACACCTACTATAGACTCAACTAAGAACGAACTGACTTCTAAAGTGCTTTAATAAGTTTAAATAGTCTCAAGACCAATTAGGCTTATAAAATGCACTTGTAAAACCTTTGTTCTGATAAATGTTTTACAAGAATTTCTTATAAACGTCTACAAGAGTACGTAATAAGTTTAAATGTTCTCAAGACCAAATATTCTTATAAAATGCACTTGTAAAACGTTTGTTCTGATAAATGTTTTACCAGAATTTCTTATATACGTCTACAAGAGTACGGAATAAGTTTAAATGCTCTCAAGACCAAATAGTCTTATAAAATGCACTTGTAAAACCTTTGTTCTGATAAATGATTTATAAAAGTTTCTTATATACGTCTACAAGAGTACGTAATAAGTTTAAATGTTCTCAAGACCAATTAGTCCTAATAAATGCCTTTGTAAGATGTACATGTACTTAGTCAGGATACATATAAACCTTTTATAATGTCTTAGTTCTTACAAGGACATGTTTATACAGCAATTTTGCTAGTTGGGTACCAAATGGCAGTTTCTGTGATAAAGATCATAAAAAAATTGAGTTCAATATCTTACATGTAGCTTATTTTATGAGCCTTTATAGTTGGGCGGGAAAGTCCATTTTAAAGTATGAAAATATTAATACGCTGAACATGTTCTCTACGAAACCATTAACTTTCCAGGATCTTCACAAAACAATCCTAACCTAATCCGATGGGCTCTGCAGGAAACCTTTTCAAAGAATTAAAATTTTACGCCTTCAGATTTATGCCGAATGATTTTTTGACTAGGTTACATTATGACCAGGGTTCGGATATTTGATACGTAATTTATTAACCTAAAGTTTGGCGGCAACGTCCATGTTAAGCAGTATAGAGACGGACTTTATTATATTCTCCTTATAAACTTCCCCAGATTTCTAAATTTTGTAACAAGACCTCGAAAACGCATGTTTTATTATATAAATAGGTAAACTTATTATTACTATAGATACATACTTACATACATTATTACATTGCCTACATTTGCATAACAACGTACGTCCTTACCAAAATAGTCATAAATAGCCATAAGCTAAACATGTTGCTGAAACTAGGTGCTATGGGATTTACACCCAGGCTTCTAAATCTGTTTGCTAGCTACCTCTCAGATCGGAAGCAGTACGTTAAGTATGGCCCCTATGTGTCCGAATGCTACAACACACGGTCCGGTATCAGCCAGGGATCCAACCTCGGGCCATTTCTTTTCGTACTGCTTATTAATGTCCTACCAGACGAAGTGCAAAGTTCCATTCTGCTGCTGTTTGCTGATGATGTGAAGTTGGTCAAACATATTAAAACGCAGGAGGATTACAACGAGTTGCAACGGGACATAGATGCGGTTTACAGTTGGAGTCGTGTGAATAAACTTTATTTCAATGCGGATAAGTGCGAAATGATGACATTTACACGGTCTAACTTGCCTCGCGAGTATGAATACACCATTGGTGGCGTCCCTATAACGCGTTCAGTGCAGGTGCGCGATCTGGGAGTGCACTTTGATCCAGGGCTCACGTTTCACCACCATGTTTAGGCCGTGACCGACGCCGCGTACAGAAGGCTAGGTTTCGTTCTGCGTAATTCGGCGCCTCTGACCATGCGCGCCACGCGCGTTCTGTATGCGGCGCTCGTGCGCAGTATTCTCGAAACGAATACAGTGGTTTGGAATCCGCATGAGAGCAAATATATTCTTATGTTGGAGCAAGTCCAAAAAAGATTTTTAAGGGCGTTGAACAAGCGGATGCACTACTATTATCCCCATTTGTATCCTACTTTATATCTACAGGGTCTTCTGGGATACGACTCGCTACAACTGCGTAGATTACTTTCTTTGGCTAAATTTACCATCGATATAGTCAGGGGTAAAACGGACTGTGTGAGTCTGGTGGAGGCATTCGTACGCATTTTTGTCCCCGATCAGTACATGCGAGCGCGGCGGCACTCACTGTTAGCGTTGCCGGCTGCGCGCACGCGTGCCCACGCGCTCTCACCGGTCACCCGCGCGCTCGCGCTGCTCAACTCTGTGCTCGAGGCAGCCCCGCACTGTGACCTGTTTGCGAGTGCGATTGGGCGACTAATGTCAGAATGTAAGAGAGTGGCTGAACGAGAGATGCCTGCGAGCTTGATAGTGTGAATGGACGAACTTTTTATGTACATATAAATAAGGTAATCTACTCTTTACTCTACTAACTTTAAATTTGTGTTGTTTTGGCAATAGCTGTTAAAGCACAAATGTTTTGTATAATTAAATAAATAAATAAATGTTTGTGTATTGTTACCTCCTCTTGTCGTTTTATGTAATCCCGGAATCCCCGAAACTTACGTTATTATAATAATGTTGTTGAGAAGCAGACTCCATATTTGCCTAACTTTTGGCGGTTCTTTGGAAACTATAGGTAAATATCCCACCGAATATCTATACCCTGATTATGACTTTCAGTGATTGTGGATAACAAGTGGCGGTGTAATACCGTTCATGTTTTCTCTGTAGGTATTCCTCGGGAACTTCCGAGCTGCTTATAAATTTAATCTATGGTCATTTCTCTTACTTCTCTCAATATTCAAATATGGCTAATAACGTATTTAGGCTGCGCATGGATCAAAGCCGGTGTATTGCCTAGCTAGCCTAATCGAAATCTGATTTCGAGCCGTCAAAGGCAACATTTTAGAATTATAGCTTTAGTCCATTACACAAGACTTTATTCAATCAGAAAGGTATTTGGGAGAATTTATACGATCTACAATAATCTAATGTAGATCTAATGATGTGGGAAACCGTTCTGTAATCGAAATGAGATTATTGGTTGATTACATTATCGGAAACATGGTGAAAAGTCGTCGTTACAAATACGTGACGTAGGTAATTGTTTTGTAAGTCGAGTAACTGTTCGCCATGTTTCTATGTTTCCGAAGACCTTATTAAGAATGATACACGATGGTCGAGTGTCGACTACAATAACGAGAAGACTCAGCGTGGGCAACCACAACGTGAACCGACGATCTTGAGTGAGTCGTGAGACGCCGTTGTAATGCGAAGGTGCAAGATCTTTAGAAGAGACAAAAGATCCTTGGCGACGTATATGCCCAGCAGTGGACATCATGGAACTAAAATGATACGCGATATAATCCGTTAAATTGTTTTATAAGAATTTTGATGTTCGTACCCCGTAATTATGCCTGTTGATAGTATTGATACAATATCAATAAATCTATTTATATATGCATCAATTACCCGATTTGATTCTCATGAAATGAAATATTTAGCCTCTAATACGAAGCTGGTGATCCAGACTGCAACCAGAATAACATGTTGCACTGATTCCTAATTGAAGTATTCACTGTTACTACCAAATTATTACTCGTAGGTACCAAAAAATATATTTCACGATGTATTTTCAACTGGGAAATAATCATGCACTGATAGAACGCAAAATTGACTTTAGTGCAAACAAAATGTAATAAAATTTTAAAACGCAATCTCGTACTGTTTGTATGCTATTAAGCAAATAAGTTTTTCAGTAACTGTTTTTTAACGGAACGTAAAATATTTTTAAAGATCGTACAATAAATGCAAAATTAATATCCAAATATAACAGAACAAATTGTCATTAATTCGTGCATCATTGATTTATGCTGCGTTTACGCCCTTTGCGTCTAAAAGTCCCTGTGCTAGTGCTCGACACTGTACCAATAGTTGGCACCTTGAACCTTAACTCATTTCAATAGAGTTGACAAGCAGAATTTATTAAATTACTGTATCAAGCACGAATTAAACGAGAGAGGACCATCAGTCGCCATACTTTGGATCGTGCGCTGACTGCAAGGAGATGTCTTCTTCAATTATTAAAACTAGATGGCGCTTTAGTGATGTTATAATTAAACATAGAGAAAAAAGAAAAAGTAATTATTTTATGTTTATTTTTCACTTCTTAGTGAATCGTTCCATAAAAAGTAATCGCGTGACGATTTCATGAAGCCCCAACATGGCTAGGATCTTTGGATACATAATTTTATGTAAAGACATTTATTCACCACCTCACCAACCATTTAAAATTATGCCGTTGAAGTCACATAGCTATCTTAATAATTAAGACATCTTATCGCCTCAAGTATCACTTGTCATTCAGGAGTTTCGTGGTCTTCTTCATCAGTTCCACTTCACCAATTCATATTAATATTACCTAAATGTAAATGCTTGATTTGTTTCATAGAATATTAAAATCGATATATATATGCCTATAACATTTGCGTATCTCTACAGGAAAAAGTTAACCTAAAATGTTATAATATCCTAACTGAAGTTGGAGCAAGACAAAGAATGCCATTTAATTTAATATTAATTAAAGACGAAAGTTGAACACATTGTGAATAGGATTTATTTTCTGCTTAATTTTATGAACAAAATTTATTTAGAGAGGGGGAGAGAGAGAGAGAGAGAGAGATTTTTATTTGCATTTATAAACATGAGTATACAAAGTATTATAAAAAAATTACGTTTAAAAATAAGCAAGTCCGTCATGCGTTCGCTTACAAATTTAACTTACATCGTTACCTTTCAGAAACATTCTGATTACAATACATAATATCAGATTTAAATAGCAATGTCCTCTAAGAATTCATTTACATTATACTAGCATTTATCCTACAATAATGTCATTAATCCTTGCTTAAATGTACAACGTCTTCACCGTGTAGCAACGTGGTAGTCCTGATTGCCTTCGGTATTTTATTATAAACTAGCTACTGCCCGCGACTTCGTCCGCCTTAAATTCGTATATCGCGGATAAGGGTATTTTCCGGGATAAAAAGTAGCCTATGTCCTTCCCCGGGACTCAAACTATCTCCATTCCAAATTTTATCCAAATCGGTTCAGCGGTTTAAGCGTGAAGGGGTAACAGACAGACAGACAGACAGATAGACACACTTTCGCATTTATAATATACCATACCAAATACGCCTTTTCTTAGGAGTGCCGTAGTCTTGAATTTACTTGATCCTGCTGTTGTCTTAATGTTGTATTCATACCGGTACTGTTGTGATACAAAATATCCGAAATAACGATTCGTTTTTTTCGTTCAACTACGGGATTTTCGTATATATTATTAAAATTCTAGAACTTGAGTCAGGTGTTTTGTGATTAATTTCTCTTCTCCTTAATACAGTTTTAAAACATTCCAGAAATAGTGTGTATTTAAAAAAAAACCGGTTCCGATCCCTGATAGATACTTTTATTTCGTTCAAATACATTCGAGTTACCCTTGACCACCAAAATGGCTCTTTCGTTTATGTAGATGGCAATGTTAGTTTTTATATTTTTAAAATACGGTTTTCAACTATCTACTTAGTGGTTTTAGTCCAAACATTACCCGAATGCTCCTTTGACTTAACCTGTTCCCTATCTGTGCAATTTTCCCAAGAAAAACACCATATCTCGAAACAGATGCGACTAAGGCGTGGTATGCTATTAAAGTTTCCACATTAACTATCCGACTCGGTCTATGTAATGCATACAATGAAATTGACAGTTGTAGACATACTAACTTCTACATGCTTTTTTTAGGTTAGGAATAGGGAATTCAGGAGTATTACTTTGTTCTTTGATATGACTGCAAATACTGTAAAACAAATAAAAAAATATGCTTAGTAGTATAGAAAGACAGATAGTAATAATATTTTATTTTGTGTATGATAGTGCTTAAGTCTAGTCTAAAAACAAGAGTGAGTGTTGGTATTATTTCAAAAAGGAAACTCAGTATTATGTTGATGTACGAGTACATAATGAGTGCAATAGGGAACATGCAGGAAATTTTTTCATTGCTTTTCTTAACGAAGTATCAAAATACCGTAAAAACTATTCCAAAAAGTGAAATTAAAATTAAAAGTGACCAAGAAATACGTATGATATAAGCATTTTAAACTACTAATTATACAGCGATTTGACAGAAAGGTCCGACATAGACTGTTACGTTACAGTCTACTACGGTCATATAAACTCCATATTAAATTCTGTTTTGCTAGAAAGAGATAGAATGAAATGTTTGATGGCTTATATTTTGGGTATTTTTATAGTTATTCGGAAAATTCTTTTTGTCTACTGTTTGTTACATGAATAAGCTTTTAATAAAGCAAAAATTAAAATTCATGCATATTCCCTATTCGTTTAGTGGACCGACGCTGATCTCCAGTGGGTCCACTGGGTCCAGTAATGTTTTAGTTGTCACCTCTCTTAGTACGTTGCATATATCTTGACAATGTCTTATACAGACCTGAGGCCATTAAATATATCAGTTCTACAACAGTTAGTATTGATGCTCCAAAGCTTAAGCCGAGGACTCCTCCGTAAGTTGCTGAAAATAAAAAAAAAATGTAAACGCAGTGCAATAAGTAAACTTTTACTTATTTTGTCTATTACTTAGGTGACAATAGTGACAGAGTTACTTAGAAAAAAAGTAATGGGTCAATAATTTTTTTTATATAGTCCGAAGAGGCTTAGGAAAATTACAAGGGAAGCCGAAGCGTATTAATTTAATCATATTATAAGAAATCGGTGGTTATAAGCTTTTCCTTGGGCAACACGGTGGGAATCGGTTTATATGGACGCCACGCCACTGATAGTCCGTTGTCATGGTTACTTCTCCTGAATCACTGTTAAAACTACGATTTTAAACGATATAATGGAAACAAATATTTTTTTTCTAGCGTTTATATGACTAGTACCTACATGTGCCGTATAGCACATGTAGGTACTAGGCAAAAAACATTTTGTATTTTTTTGCCCTTTCGGATCGTTCTGTCCATTTCCCAAAACACCCGTTCTCATCCCTATCGTTTCCTTAAAAATCCTTTTTCCGCTATATGTGTTTCCCACAATGTACTTTTACCAAAAGATACGTTTGGTTTGATATCCATTTCCCAAAAACACCTTATCCCGAAACGATCGTTCCCGTCACTACCGTTTCCTAAATAATCCGTTTCCCAGAATGTGTTTACCCCAAAAAATACGTTTGGTTTCATATCCGTTACCCAAAACACCTGATCCCAAAACATCAGTACCCGTCACACATTGTAAGTCTTTGAACGGTTATTAAGTTAAAACACGATTTTCTTACAGGTTCAATGTCATAAGAAACGGATCTTTTGGCATATGAATGCTATGAGAAATAAGTATTTTTGGCATACAGATGTTACGAGAAACGTGTTTTTCGAGCATGCAAGTGACATGAAAAACGAATGTTTGGCATAGAGATAGTTTAAGAAATGGGTAATTTATTATGGAATACAGATGTTATGAGAAACGGCTCTTTTGGAGTACGGTCATTTAAAGAAACAGTTATTTTAGAACGATGTTTTGGAAAACGGATAGGACTTTTTCCGAAACCTTTTTTGTTACTATTATTGGTGTATAAAAATAAAAATAAACTGAATGATATAATAAACTTCATATTTTCATTATCTAATTAATATTCAAGTTTTCAACACGGGAAGGGGGAGCTCAAAGCTTACAGTATAAAATACTATGAATAACAACTAGCCTTTGGCAAAACCAATTAGCTTCAGTTAATATCTATTCCAAGTAGTTGATACTGCGAGTGACAGAAAAGGGTCATTTAATAAAATTACATACTTAAGGGTTTAAATAAAACAATTCTGAATGGGAAATGGATAAACTTTTTTTCTACTAAAGAAATAGCTCTCTTCATTCTTTAAAAAGTTATAATTTTTTTCTGTAGCTTTAAATAATCATAAAAAAGTCTTATTTTTCGACACAAGCTCATTTAAATTACTTTAAAGTCACAACCAAACGAAAATTGCAAAAGTCAGCTTCTGCAGGTTTTATTACTAGTGTAATTTCACGCTTGAGACAAGCGATATTGACAGTTAGATGTCGCATTTTATAGTATCTGCGCCGTTTGTGCTGAACTTTAGAATAGCATTTCTAGACAACCTCACCCACAGACACAAACGGAGATGTAATACCAAACGATCGATATAAGTATTAGTTACAGATGTCGACTTGCGGACATTTTAGTGCTCACTCGTATCTGCCTGCCATGGCCTACCAGTGTCTACAGCGCCAAAATGGCGATAATCAAATAAGTTGAAAAATAAGTTGACAGCAGCTAGTCCATAGATGTCAGTGTATAAGACGCTTTTCTTAGCCCATCACGTTACGTAGAGTCTGGCTAGCCAAATATTGTTGACAGTTATTTCCTTGTGGTATCACCAATTTTCTATGATTTTAAAAAACGGCTAAAAGTCTGTTGTCAATTTATGTAATTCATTTAAATAGTCCGCGGTTTATTTACATGCAAAAGGAGAATATAAATAAGTAATATTAAGAATGACTATACCGGGTGAGGACCGCAAACTATTATTTAAGGTCGTAAATAATTACGACAATGTGTGAAGCCAATTGCAGTTTTCGTTGTACAACTGTACAACGAAAAACTGCAATGTTTACAATTCGTAAACAATTTAGTAGGTTGGTGCTGTATCAATATTTTATGAACTAGTTCTAACATTTGCCTATAACTATGATTAGGTACGTGAATTAATGAATACCTGAATCTCATAAACAGGACAAAATGTGTAAAAAATGGATAAAGTAGAAGTTCCGGAAAATATCAATAAGATCAAAACATTGGAACGTAAGGAGTTAAGTTACTCGCCGAAAACGAATATTCAGAAGAAATCTGCGGACTGGTCAGTGGTAATTTGATATAAAAAAATATAACATATATAAAAATATCTTGGCCAAAAATGTCTATATATGACTGACGCTGAAGCGTGTCGATGGAATCCCGCACTTGGCCTACCGTGCCGGTGCACCATTTGGTTACTCTGACCTAACCCATGTCTATACCTACTTAACTAACCGCAGATCATGGTGATGGATAAATATTATGGTATTATCGAGCTAGATCTTATTTTTACACACAAATTTCATTTTTCGCCTTGTTACAATGGTTTATGGTCAGAAAGTGTAAACATGTGTTTGTCGTTGACTGTACAATACAATACAATACAACAATTCTTTATTGCACACCTACAACAGAAACAGTACAATAGAGCCTTAACATAAAATACGGTAGATAATAGGCGGTCTTATCACTAAAGAGCGATCTCTTCCAGACAACCTTTAGGTAGCGGAAATGACACGAAGTAGCTAGGAATGAGTAGGTGGTGAGATAAGATTACAAATAATACAAAAATAAATAAATAACAAACATACATATTATACATATATACTAAACATACATACTAAATATATGTATATATATATATATACAAAACAAGAAAGAAAACTATGATACAGTTGACATCAAAGTGATTAGAAAACCAGTAGCAGAATTAAAAATAGAAATTATGGGAGTGATAAATAATGATCCTCTAACTGTACTGTACATAGTGAAAGAAATTATGTGAGCTGACTTTAAGTGCATGTCAACGTATATTTAACTTATATCCTTAGGTTTAGGGTAGCTTACGTGTGCACAGAAAATCAAAAATATTTTCTAGTATCTAAACTATAATTCCTACTACACAAAGTGTGACCAGCTCAAGATTTTTTAAATTTTGCGCCAAAGATTTGGGTAATATTTCAGTAGCCAGACTCTATCAGAAAAGTAGTAGTTTATGCAGCTGACACATAATAAAGCCTCTCACACGAGTGTGAGATTTAATAGTATCACACGAGTGTGTAGTTCTAACTATGTACAGTTGTTAACACGAATTTAGGTGTTTCATATGCAAGCCTTGCGCTAGGAACCATGTTTACGTGTTACGCCTGTACGTGTACGCGGATCTGTACTGTAATGATCTCATAACTACATCGAAAACGATTGAGTTATAATATCATTGCAGTTATGAAAATGTGAACATTTAATATTCATATTTGTTTTTTTTTTTTTTTTATGTAACGAGTGGCAAAAGGGCAGACGAGCCACCTGATGGAAAGTAGTCATCGTCGCCCATGGATATGTGCAACACCGGAGGAATCGCCCATATTTTGCCAACCTTTGAGAGCCCTTTTAACTCGGTTCTTGAAGAATCCCATGTTATAGCGCTCTGAAAATACCTATATTACACAACTTGCAAGTGCGTGGTAAAAATGAGCGTGATGCCTGTTTATTTTTTGGATGCCAAGCATGCAAATTGCATTTGTATTCAAAGTTAGTCGTTCCCTAAGGGTTTTGAACACATTAAAGAGGTTTTACTATATAGTTGTAGATAGAATAAATAATATGTGTTAAAATTGTCACATTGACTATATCAACAAACTATAAACGCACTGTTGCTTTTCAAGTTTTTGTATATTTTTTTAAGTTTATCACCAAAGAACCGTTAAACCTGTTTTTAGATCGATGATGAAAATGAGTGGAAGGTTCCTTCAATCGTCGGTAGGTATAAAGAGGTAGCCATGGTAAAAAAACCTTAATACACTACAAATTAATAAAACGAGTACTCCAGTTTCAATTTCATTGATCGTCATAGAAATCAAATGAAATCAAATATGTTTATTTGCAAAAATAGATTCATTAAAGATGTTTGATACAATTAAATTGCCGTGTATTGTGCTTGTAAGCAAGCGTGCAAATATTTGTCGGAGTCAAAAAAACATCAAATAAATTAATAAAGCAAAAATTAAATTATACAACAATTAGTAAAATCAAATAATGTCGGCAATATTATTGTTAATAATGGAAGTTATCAGAAGCGTAGAAGGTGGTCGTTCAAATAAGCAGACAATTTAAAAGTCCGGTGCAGCGGTGGTGATATAACAAAAATCTCAAAAAATACAAAATCTTCAAAAATCAACGGATTTTAAGGAGAAATATCGATGTACTTTTAAAACATTACGGACAAGGAAAGCGTCTTGTCGACCCTCATCAGACCCGTACAGAGGCGGAAAATATACTTATTTTTTATAATTATTTAGCTTCAGAAGAGTCTGTTACTCTTTTTTGTTTGCACAGGAACGTTTAAATATATTTTTTAATAGAAGGTATTAATTTAACTTATTTCATGCATAAGTTCAGGCTTGTTTACAACAGCAAATTAGCAACAGGCTTTTTATTTTTATTTTCATTAATAAAATACCCGCCCCGAATCTTAACTAGCCAAACGTTCCCATCACACGACAGCGTTTTCACGCTGAATGCCTAATGAAATTTGTTGCACCAGGTACGATCCGGAGCGTGGATCACAACCCCTGTCTCTAAGCTGGCGACCCAATTCCTTGATGAAATAAAATAAAATTGGGTAGTCCTGAGTAGGTACTATTGATTTTACTAGCATAAAATAATGTGTTGCAATTTACTTCAGTTTCTACTACTCCCACTACATTCCTATGCTCACTTCTGTGAAAAAAGTAGCGGAAAATCGAAAACAGCATCGTTTGGTAGTAAAGTCTGTTCAACGGCGAAGTCGTCATATGATGGCAGCGCTCGAAGTGCCCCATATGCCAACAACGTCATTATGGTACAGAAAAATGACATTTCAGCATCTGTATGCGTATTGGAACATTGGAACCTTCTACCCGATTATCACTGATGATATTTTGACCTTGGCGCTGAGGGAAAAACTTATAGTAATGAAAGGGTGTGTAAACAATGAATTCAGCAATAAACTAAATAAGTTAAAATGTAGTAAAAGACGAATAAGCTAAAAAAAAATTATTTTTAACACCAATGGCCCGTTTCACAAAAGCTTGTAACTTGTATTACAAGCGGAAGTCTCTTTCCAACAATATTAATTAAAAAGAGACTTCCGCTTATAAAACGAGTTAAAAACGTTTATGAAACGTGCCCCTGATCTACACATACAGGCTGTACCGTTTAATTTAGTATATTCGTGCATGCTATTTATAGTTAAAGAGCTTAACGAATGTTCAGTGTATTTACCGCATAAACACTACAAAACTTACTACTTATGATATAAATAAAATTGCCTAATAATCACTAAAATTATTAAAAAATTTGGACTAGTTAACATGTGTATCATTCACTACGTACGCGTTGAATTACACGCTAAATTCTTACGTGTAACTAGATTCATTGTTTCATTTAGGTCGTCGTTGTCGTGTGCATAATAAAAACATGAATTAAAATTGATTCGACTGCTTGTTAACTACATACCGTACTCGTAAAATCACCCTACTATAATGGACATGCACAGGCACGTCACCGCCCTCTCGGTATAAGCTCGTACGCCGGTGACCTTGTAATGGCTCGTGTACGCATAGGGTTGGCAGTCTAGTTACCGCGGCACAAGAAAATAATCATTACTACAGAAAGATGGTTATTGATGTAATGTTAGAAAATATAATTTATAATGGGTGTCTGGTCTATAGTTAGAAGGATTTAGTCTTCGATTTACCCGTTCTAACAACTTGGCACAGTGCCAACTTTTGGCTTACCAATGAAGTAGTTCACGTCCATCAGTAGCGTGAGTTTGTAGCAGTTGCAGGTGGATTTGCCGAAATACACTTTGATGGATGCCAGGTGATCAATTTGACGACCGCGGCTGTAAATTATGAACAAATTAAGACCTGATCTCATACATATGTGGAAAAAAGAGGTTATGATTTTGTTCTCCAACGCTGGACACTGAGAAAGTTGCGGGTACCTTCTAGTACATCCATACTATATAATATTATAAATGCGAAAGTGTGTCTGTCTGTCTGTCTGTCTGTCTTTCTGTTACCTCTTCACGCCTAAACAGAACCGATTTTGATGAAATTTGGTATGGAGATAGTTTGAGTCCCGGGGAAGGACATAGGCTACTTTTTATCCCGGAAAAATACCCCTTACCCGCGATAAACGAATTTAAGGCGGACGAAGTCGCGGGCAGAAGCTAGTATGTATATATAAATAAATAATTAAATAAATATCAGGGACAATCTTATACAAATTGACCTAGTCCCAAACTAAGTATGGGTACTAGGCGACGATATCCATAATATATAGATGAATTATAATACTTAAATAGATACATAGAAAACATCCAAGACCCAGGAACAAACATTCGTGCTCATCACACAAACACTTGCCCTGGCCGGGATTCGAACCCGGGACCGCCAGCTTCGTAGGCCGTTGTACAACTCACTGAGCCAAACGTCCGATTAACTAAACCGATCAACTGAAACATGGAGGTTATTGCCTAACGAAATTTTGACACTTGGTATCCGAATCAACTGTCATAGCCCATACAAAATCATGACACTTGATTCTGATTGCGAGCGTCAAACGCGTTAGGCAATAGGGGGCAGGTCAACTATTTTTGTATACGAAGGGCTCAACTATTTAGTTGGTTCAATAGGAATAATTGATATATATATATGTATATTTGACTTTAGAAGAGGTGCCTGCAACTTCGCTTAACCATTAGTGGATGACCAGCTACCTGAGTACCAGAAATAGGTAAAATACATACACGGTTGCAGCCGTTTTGACGCGATGAAGTCGCAAACACACACACCCTACTTAATAAACATACAAAAAAAATATACGAGTTATTCTGATCTCTAAGCAACATTAATGAAAAGTTTCGTTGAGGTTCGTTCTATAGTTTTTAAAATAAAGAGGAACGTACAGACATCGGCACAAACTGTCAAGTTTATAAGATTATTAGGATTAGGATGTAAGTATATTCCATTATTAAAGACTTATAATAATACAGGGTGAATCCTAAATCGCGAACAGAAATATTATGTTCTATGATCTAACCGGCCCGACATGTGCTTAGAGTGATGATCAGGGCAATGAGATAACACAATCTTTTGCGATAAAAAATATTTCCTAGATATTTCATCATAACTCATGGTCAGCCTACATTATTTTACGCATTTGGTACATGAATGACTAATGGGTGATCAAAGTAATGTTTGTAAGACCGAAAAGGCTTTTAAAGGTTAAAGGTAATATTAAATGTTATTTAATTGCCATTAATAGAACCGGTTATTCTAAATCAGCGTACAAAAACACATCCAAAAATAATATTTGTATTCACGATTTAGGATTCATCCTGAAGAAGAAAATCATAAGATAAGTGTGTCTATTTGCCCGGACAACCCAAGACTCATGTCACTTTGATCATCAAATTCAATTTCATCTTTACCTATTCCACAAAGTTTACATTGCATGTTGTGCATATCTATACTATTATAAAGTTGTAAAAATGAAATGTCTGTACATTAAAGATATTTTCAAAAAAAATATTGTTATGGTTATGAACTATTTAGAGGTCATTAAAACGAAAAATATTTTTTTTAAATTTTATGTATGTTTGTATGTGTCGTTGTGGCTTCATCACGCAAAATCGGCTAAACGGATTTCAACTATTTTTGGTGCACGGGTAGCTGGGTATCTCCAAATGGTCATAGGATACTTTTTACTCGACTACGCTGAAGAAAAAATGAAGGGTTATGACTTATTCTCCTCCGCGAACGAAGTTGCGGGCGCCTTCTAGTTTTACATTATAATTCAAAATTACAAGATAATATTTAGGTGACAGAAATGGTTATTCGACGTCAGAAACCGATTTGTAATCTAAATATTTGAATACGTATCTCCGTTTTTGCGACCACAATTCATTCGCGATTCTGCGGGGTCACTGATAAATCCCTGCCTTTATTTTAAGGTAACTGTTTTATCGGACAACACAGGCTAGATCACAGAAAAAGGTTTACGTTAGAGCTAGGTATGTTTAATCTTTCACAAAGGCTAAATGCGGGTTTCAACGCTTTGTGTACGGTCTACTAGTTTTCTATTCAGACAAATATTTGGATCTATTTGAATGTAATGGAATGTATCGAGACTTGTATTTGACTCTTTTTTTATTAATGTACAGACCCAGTGATTAACCCTAGTATCATCTATTGGTAAATGACTAAAGGGTCGAGCGTGAATCTTGATGGTTTAGCAATAACCCATTCATTGTTGTCTTGAAGAGACATGGATTATAATAGGGTAGTTTCCTGAGTAAAAAAAAAATCTAATTAGTCCATCAACCCTCGTTGAAATACCAGATTTTGCATAATTATTGATTACTAGCTTCTGCCCGCGACTTCGTCCGCCTAAAATTTGTTTATCGTGGATAAGGGTATTTTTCCGGGATAAGAAGTAGCCTCAAACCCGGGACTCAAACTATCTCCATACCAAATTTCATTAAAATCGGTTCAACAGTTTAAGCGTGAAGACGTAACAGACAGACAGACAGACACACTTTCGCATTTATGATATGAGTACGGATTTGGCAAAAAGGTATTAATTTTAGCGCCACCTGTTAGTTTAGCAAGGTACTCGATACTCGTGGGCTCGTAACACATGTTTAAGAGAAGTTTGCACCTCCCTCCAAAGTAGCGCGATAAGATTCAGGTGCAAACTTAACTCAATCAATTGTAGTGGCTACCCCCCCTTTTAACGGTTGAATTTTTATAGCTTATAATCTGGCCGGGGATTTTTTCGACCGATTAGTAAAGTTTGTATCAAAATCTGTTCAGCCGTTTTCACGTGATGCGCGTACAAATAAACAGACAAACAGATAAACAGACAAACAGATAAACAGACAAACAGACAAAAATTCTAAAAACTGTTGGAACGTGTTCTATTATCGATTTTAAGTATCCCCGGCCAATTTTTTTCGAATATCTTCCATGTACAGACTTTTGACCCTCTTCAGCTTTATTATATGTATAGATTAATGTATCACACTCTTACCGCATACCCGACACACCAGGTTGACCAGGTTATAAAATCGATGGTACCTACTCATGGAACTAAATCGTTTTAAGAATGTCCTATACTGAAAATTTGGTCAATGTGATAAATCAAGAATGTGGTATTTTGCAAACTCTGGTACGTAAAATATTGGATACGTATTTTTCCTTTTGTCAATCAAACAAACAAAGACAAAGATAAAGTGCGTCAAAGTTTGCGAGTGGGGCGATAGACGTCACGCCGTGCAAAAAACTGTCGCACGGCGTGACGTCATGCGGAACTTCAACGAACTATATCTTCATAATTTTTTGTTTATTTGACAAAAGAAAAAATACGTGTCCAATATTTTCTGATAATCTAAGTGTCGGACTAATTATATACTTTTAGGACACAAGCCTATTTTCAGAAATGCGCATGTTTCTGCTTATTTTAAGTGAAACCCCGTGAAGCGCGCTAGATGCACATGTTTGTGTCTGACGATTTTTGAATTTAGAACAGTAGTACATACATTATGATTGAATTTTCATTTTTTTTTGACATAACGCTCCACGGGTAAATGCAATGTATATGGAGTTTTTAACTATTGTAGGGCCAAAACCAATAAACGTTAAGGTCATACACACTTATACACAAAATAAAATGAACGTTAGGGTCGGACCACACGCTTGCACTTCCTGCTTCTTCTAAAGCGCAAGCGAGAAGGTCGACTAAAGGTCCAAATCTAAGGTTCAGTTTAGTTTGGCCCTGTTATCGCATTGTTTACAATATTGACGACAGTCATTGCGAATTATCTTTCGTCACAGTCAAAACTAGAACCAAAAACACATACGCTGTTATCTTACTTGCAGGCTATGATAGCTGCGTTTATCACGTGATCAATATATGAATAAGCATTCGTCTCTTTCTGACAAATATGTGAGTGCGAGAGTGACAATTGTTTTATCATTTATATTAATTGCGTGAAACCGCGATCACTATACCAAGGTTCCGAATAAAATTTTGAAAAATGAAGTTCATCAATGACCGAAGTAATTAAAATAAACTTGTAACACCACGCTACGCTCCCATATTCGCGTCGCTACGCGGGTTTGGGAGCGTAGCTTGGTGTTACAAGTTTGGCTTTTTTGACGTTGGAGCAAAAACCGCCAAACTCAAGTGGGACTGGGCTGGCCACGTAAGTGGTGGGTTTATATAGATACCAGTGGCTATGACAGGATGGGCAGCGAAGACAGGGCATACCGAGACGTAGATGGCTGGACGACCTAGACGATTGGCCAGATGCAGCTGGTAATAGGGAGTTGTGGAGATCTAAAGGGCCTTTGCCCAGCCAGTGGGACACTCTTACAAGCTATTAAAAAAAAACTGTACAAAGGACTCACGTGACATCAGGAGGAAAGTCCGAAGGGGAGAATAATACTGTGTTTTTGACAAAGTCGTAGCCCTTATCTCGGCATTCCACGTAGCAGGGCGGATCACACGGGGCGCCTTTTCCGTAGACTGGTGTCAATCAAACATTATTATTAGGTTTTATTTTTATTGGAAAATTGATCTGCTGATTATTGATTGAAAGTAAGGGGTCGAAGACATGTCTCTGGTAATAACAGCTTGTGTTTTAATGCCTTGAATCACCAACATTTATAATATCAGCAAATACATACGTCAGGAGTGAGTTGATATTAAAAGATTTAATATTAAGTCATTAAGTTCAGACCTCGAAAACCGGTTTATTTTCCGTTCCGGTTAGAGATGCACTTTAAGAGCCTAATCCATAGTAAAGGTTACGCTAGGAAAAACTCGCTCTGACTAACCGGTTAATATCTCGAGGCGTAAATACGGAACGAAATTCAATAACCGGTTTGAGAGCGCTCTCTCGGTGGATAACGTTCTCAAATTAATTCGTTCGAACGTAACGTTCGTAATTAACCTGTTTAATTTAAATAATAACTGGTTTATTTGTAACCGGCTACAAACTCTGATTAATTATCGGCTTTTATTAAAAATACCGAAGCAAGTATAAGTAATTTCGTGCGGATTAATGACGCAAGTCAACAACTTACTGGGTTGACCATAGTAACTGAGTGGAACTTAACACACTCTATAGATAGGGGGTTACAAAATTAAATACTTCACTTGCCTGTTACTATAAATATATAAAAAATACCAACGTGACCTCGTGCTTATAATTTCTTAAATAAATTAATGTCCTAACGGAAAAAAACGCTTAAACTAAATTCCTAAATTTGAGGACCTGGAAACACCAGCAACTGATTGGTTAGAGCACGTCAGCCCAAACCGAATGGCAGAAAACACTGGTTCGAGTCCTGTTAGGTGAGAATTAAAAAGTGAAGAATTTCATCTCAGGACCACTGATCATATTGAAGTAAACCACAATTATTGCTGTCTTCAATATTTTTTCGTACATAATTAATAGTAGGTATGTACTAATCTATACATACCTGTCAAATTGTACATGCATGGCAAGTCCATTAGCTCACAAAACCGCCTTGAGTCATCTGAAATCAAATATGAAGGTCTTAAATAAGATTAAGAAATAAGATAACATTTTAAGTAAGATTCCAGAAGTTAAATCAGAGCGACTGCTCCATAATCTGTACAGACTATACGAGTATGCTACTGTGAGATGGAAACCAGATAAGTCCTAACGTAACGAACCAGAGATTTCGCGTTACTTTGCAAGAGGGGGATGTATTCGTACGGCATCTCCGTTAGTTAAATGCTCTATGAATAAAAAAACCGGCCAAGAGCATGTCTGACCATGCTCAGTGTAGGGTTCCGTAGCCTTTCATACCAAAAGATGCACTACTGACGTAAAAATACGATATGAAAAAGTGAACTGCAGCAAAAGAGCGTCTCTCCACGGCACTGACGTCCTTTTGCTGAGAAGCACAGTTTTTCGGCAATAACTTAAAAACGGTATGTTCGATCATATTCATAACAATTTTCTTTGGAAGTACTTATTACGCTTTATATTTGTATAATTTTTCATATTTTTTGAACATACCGTTTAGAAAATAGGGGGGCACAAATTTTGCTACTTTCGGAGCGAATATTTCCGAAAATATTCATTACAACAATTTTTTTAGAAACATCTGAGTGTTTCTCGAAGATCTGTCGAATGATGTGCCACACATTGATATTTGCTGATTTTTCAGTATCGGTTACATGTATGGAGTGCCCCCCTAGAAATATATATATTTTTTATTTAACTATCAAATTAGGTAGCGGCTTACATAAGACATCTATGTTCAGACATCAGTATACGTCTCATAGTTCTTGAATAAAATGCCTGTGACATACGGACGGACGGACGGACATGACGAGACTATAAGCGTTCCGTTTTTGCCATTTTGGCTACGGAACCCTAAAAATTAGAAAAATAAAATTCCCATTTTTAAGGAAAAACATTGCATCAAATGCTTACGGTTCCCCGAAATTAACTTACTTACTTCTTAAAAACCAATATTAATTTTAAAAGTACGTGGCATATTAATATTAACACGTCACTATCAGATTTTACTCCGCAATATGAGTCGCGTTACAGAATATAAATTACAATATTTCGTAGGAAAAAATTGGGTCCGCGATGAGGAAAACCCGATTTTCGCGAACCCTCTTACAAAATCTAATAAACCAACATTCCTCACGTTCAACGCAAACACTACGCTTTATAAATAACAAGAATCCTCAATATTATTTCTAACGCCTTGGAACTATGGACAAACTGTATATATGTAGTGTAAATATTTCTAGATGACGCGTGGGTTATTGATAATATACAGACAAATTACATTCGCTCAGACATAAATGGGTTAGGTTTAACGAAATTTGGTTTGTTAGTTGGTTTGGTTAGTTTAAATAATTTTAAGACATTTAATGTATGCAAGCCAATGTTAGAAATAGAAAATATTCATAATATTTTTTCCACTAATCATAGAATCAAGTAGACGTTGTAACGTCCGTCATTATAAATTCGACGAAAAAGGCACGTTTCTGCTCAGATTCATGAAATTATTATCCCATGTTTAATCTTTCACTTAAACTACATATTAATCGAAAACCAGGTGCAGGAATATGCAGTGGAATATTAACATAGTTAATATTCCTGAGGAAATATACTTTAATACTAAGATATTATCGAATTCAGCGTGGAAATGCTGCCAGCCTTCTGGGCACCCTGCCATCCGGGTGGGACATGGGGTTTTTTTTTTATCCATGGGGATTTATACATGGGGATTTATACATGGGGATTTATACATGAGGATTTATACATGGGGATTTATACATGGGGATTTATACATGGGGATTTATACATGCGGATTTATACATGGGGATTTATACATGGGGATTTAATATCTATACTATTATAAAGTTGTAAGAATGAAATGTCTGTACATTGAAGATATTTTCAAAAAATTGATTGTTACGGACTTTTTGGAGGTCACTTAAACGAAATATATTTTTTTTTGGATTGTATGTATGTTTGTATGTGTCATTGTGGCTTCATCACACAAAATCGGCTAAACAGATTTCCAAAATTTTTTGGTACACGGGTAGCTGGGTAACTCCAGATGGTTATAGGATACTTTTTACCCGTCCACGCTGAAGAAAAAACGACGGGTTATGACTTTTTCTCCTACGCGAACGAAGTTGCGGGCATCTTCTAGTTTACTATAAGAATACCAATACTTTGAGACTGTTACAACAGTTCTCTGTATGAAGTTGTCCTTATTAATGATTATAAGATTTTAATTCCCACATCTACAATGTCACACCAAAAGATAGGCTACATATTTGTGGCCACCTGTGACAATACGGGAAGGGAGATCCCCATGAAAAACAACGTTATTTGTAAATGGCCTGTTAAGAGTTCGTGTAAGTTCACCCAAGAACTAGGTGAATTGTCAGCGTTATTACGCAACGTCTGCAATGCAGCGCTGGCTATTGGCATTCGATTATCGTAAACCTACCGAAGCAGCTAATCTCGCATTTCTGCTAGTAGCATAACAAACTTAGCGATTAGAACCGAAGAAGACGGCATTTTTGGGCTTTTCCATAATATTGGAAAATTGAACCTATACCGTGTACATAGTTTAAATAAAACAATTTTAACGGATTATATCGCGTATTTTATCTCACTTGAGTTTCCCACTTTTCGGAAGCTCTTCAGCTTTCGTGTTCACAGGGTAAACTGAGAAAATAAATATTTTCCTCTGTCAAAGTTACAATCTGTGTAAACTACCCACTTTGAGAAAACAAATAAAGGCGTTGTCAGCGTCAACCGGCGGTGTAGGCTCGGAGAAAGCGCATGGCGCGTCCAAGAAGGCCAGTTGTCGTGGGCTGACTGGTGATGGCAGGCGAAAGACCAGTCTAGGCGAGCGGCAGTCTGGGAATGGGTCCTCCAGGCGCAGTTAGCTTCGCTTCGACACGATGAAGTTACCGGGGTGTAGTGGCGGGAACGGGTCCGTTGAAGGGCGAAATAAAATTCTGAACTTCGGCTTCCGTCTTGTATTTAATTAAATAAATACAATGCCAGGCACAGGCAACGGAAGTGGGGCGCAGCAGGATACTGAAGGCGATTGAGGCGACTCAAGAGTAGTTAGTATCCGCGGTGGCTTCTACCGAACTCGTTAGTGCGTCGTCGTGGTTTTCTACACATACCCCTTCTGGGCATGTAGGGTGCCATAACAGGGCTTGGCCCTTTTTGGCAGAATCTGCTCCGTCCGCTACTGCGGGCGGGTCTTCTTTGGTTGCGTCTTGGCAGGCGTCAGATAAAGCTGCGGTGGGAGCGGCCGTTGTTCGGGTCTTGCGACTGGGAACTGGGGGCCTCTCTGCGGCATTATTTTGGTTGTAGGGACGTTTTTGGTGTTGTTGTTGGTGCTGCCGCTGCAGTGTCTTGGTTTGTCGCCAGTGACGGCGATTTCGACGACTGTTGGCCTCTCTGCGGCGTTGAGGAAGTTGGCCTGTCTGCGGCGTTGTGGGATCCTGGGCGAGCAGGAGACTCGGGTGGCGGAATGAGCTCTCTTGGGAGAGCCCGGCTTCTTCTGTCCGGGGGACGCGCGTGGAGCGGCGCTATCTCGACGAGCGACGGGACTGTCGAGGTGTCCGCACGGTGGAACATGGCGCCGGATAGCTGGCCGATGAAGTCGTCCAGTCCTTGCCAATTGAAGTCTCAGTGGATTGTCTCGTTCCGCATATAGCGCGGAGCCGAGACAATGGTGCGCAGGGCCTGGTTCTCCTGCGCACGCAGCCTTTTCTTGCTGGAATCTGACGTCAAGGCGTACCATGCGGGTGCCGCGTAGGTGAGACGGGATCGCAGGTACGTCTTGTAGATCCCCAGCTTTGTGTGCAGAGGGAGGCTGCTGGCAAGGACTGGTCGGAGAAGGGTGCGCGCAGACTTCGTCCGCCGTGCGGTGATCTCGACGTGTCGGTTCATGGTGAGTCCCCTGTCAATTGTCACGCCCAGGTACTTTGTCGTGTGCGTCCACACGATTTCTTGTCCGAGCAGTTGGAGAGGGGTGCGCTGCTTGCATCTGCCTGTTATGATGGCCTGCGTCGTTAGTGCCGCTCGGGCGCAGCGCTTATATTTATCCCCACCTCACTCGTGCCTGCTGCGCCCCGCTCCTTCGGTCAGAGTATGCGCGCGCGCTGTAAGGGCCCTAGCCTCTGATTGATTGCGCATACTCTGCCGTAAAAATAATTAACATATGGTGCCCGTTTATTGAACTTAACCTAACAGTGTACAATTTATAACTATTTACAATTTTACTTATTACTAGAAAGCCGTCGCTAACAGGCGTGTACATACATGCCAGATGGGCCTAATATGTAAAAGCTTCCAAAACGGCGAGAACTCAAATGAGAATAATACGCGACATAATCTATTTGAATTATTTTATTTAAATAAGTGAAAATAGGAGAAAACTAAGAGTATATAATAAATAAATATTACGGGTCAATTTCACACAAAGCGAACCATGGTAAGCTCAATAAGGCTTGGGTTATGGGTACTAGACGACGATATATTTAATAGATATGTTACATATAGGTATACATAGAAAACAACCAAGACTCAGGAACAAATATTTATGCTCATCACATAAATATTTGCCTTTACTGGGATTTGAACCCAGGACCTCAGCCTCGCAGGCAACGTTACTCCCACTGAGTAAAACTGGTCGTCATAATGTTATTCAAAGTTGAAATAGAGGTTTGGGACTTAAATTTGCGTTTGAAGACATTTAACGAGGCGGTAACATCTTATTCTTTAAGTAGGTTGAACGTCTTTTACAGCCAAAACCAAGGAAAAATGGAACACAAGTTTCTTAAGGGCGTTCTAAAAAGATTTTTTTGATAAAATAATTCTCTTCCTTAAGCGGCCTGCGTAGTCCAGTTCCATCTTCCAGGCTTCTTGAACGCTTGCTTACATAAAAGTATCTTAACGATGGATGAGATATGACCCTCGCAATGGTAGACTTTTAGCGACTAGACCTGTATATCTACAGCAGATTTCGTAGTTGGAGCATGTTGGTTTATTAACAGTTTATTGTATATAAAAACAATAGGACAACGACAGAAAAATAATAGATGTCTACAAAGTCGAACTTATCCCATTCACTCATGATATTTGTTCATTAATGTGCAAACTGAAGTTGCAATAGGCAGTAGCGCACATAGTTCGAAGAACCGATGGCCGTTAGGTCAAAAAGGTGGAGTGGAGACCGCGTCCTGGCAAGCGGAGCGTGGGAAGGCCACCCACAGGGTAGTCGGACCTGGTTAGGGTTGCGGGGATTCGCTGGATGCGGGTCGCCTCTATCCGGCCCACGTAGAAATCTATTGAGGAGGAGGCCAGCAGTGGACGTCCTATGGCCGAAAAGATGATGATGATGGAAAGTGCAAAGTTACCTCGGGGATACTTGTAGGGTGTGCATCCACAATACGTCATGAAGTTATTCATGGCGCACTCTGTAACGCAGGTTTCGTAGCTGTACCGATCCGTGTGCTCAAGCGCTACCTCGTCGTGGAACCAGCAGGCCCGGTGGGCCGGGGACACGTGACGAATATCAGGCTCGCTCTGGTAGACTTTTGGCTCCACCTTTATATCCACGGCTGTGCCTGGTCAAATTATAACATATAAATGTTTGCGTACTTAGAACCACAGAATAAAGGAGCAGCCAAGAATCGTGACTATTGTGTGACGCTTTATGGGCAGGTCCCCCTAAGGTTCGTCCACATTTGTATCATTTGCCCGATTAGATCTTCGTCCCGTGGCATGATCGCGTGTCACGATCACGCGTTTGGACGTTGCGCCGATCCGATCGCTCGAAATCTATATTGCTACGCCTATTACACACTCAGATCGGACAAGTGCGGCGATATCGCCGCGCCGACAGTGAGCGTCCAAGCAGCGCGATACGCAGTCATGCCACGGCACAGTGATCGGATACGAGCAAATGATATAAGTGTGGACGCACCTCTACATAATGCCATGTGAGTCGCTGAGTGCAAGAGGTCCTTATTCCAACGTTTTTTCACTCGATTCCGTCTTTAGTCTAACGCTTGTCCTAATTTAACCTTCCTAATGCTCAAAATTTCTAGCAGCAGTACCGCGAGAAAAAGGAATGATGGGAAAATGATATAAACTGGTGTTAGTTAAGTTAAAGCATCCGTCACTTTCCTATTAAGTATGAAAGAGGCCATCCTTGTATTACGTCACAGTAATATGGGGAATGGGGTAAACGTCATTGCTGTGACCAAAACAATTGCGTCATAAGGAGGCAGAGGTCCAAAAAGTCAGAATTTCGCGTGACGTAATATGTGGTTGTGGATGGCCCCTATTTGGCAGTTTTTAAATGATAAAGACTTTTAATTATAACAAAGAAACTAAGTTTTAGGCTAACCTGGAATATCCCCAACCCAGGGTTATAATAATTTAAGTTTAGTTTGAGTAGTATTAATTTTAAAATATTGTAAAACATTTTATACCTGTGATCACAAATAGGTCGAGAACTGATGTTTCTGGAAAGTCGTTTGGGTCGCTTATAAGTATCTGGAAAAAGGAATATTGTATAAGCGTATTAGTGTAATATTAATACAATTTTATTAGAAATAAGCTACAGATGATTTGGATTCAAACGAAAATCACTCCTATTGAAGTCTAATATCTGGGGATTGAATACATTCATATAATGATTTGTTTATTATATTCAGTAGGTAAGGACCGTATCGGAAAGAAAGTAGACAACTTCAAAATGGTATAATTTTTATGCTATGTAAAAACTGAAAGTGAAACAAAAACAGATTAAAACTTGTGATCCTTTTCAATAATTAATTTTAATTAATTCGTCGTACAACGTTTATTTTTCTTAAAATGTAACTTTTTTCTAAAGCTTCTCATTTAATTTTGGAGGACCCCTTTTGACATATTGTTAGATGCCTTGTTCCAATTTTTTTTAGGTCATCGACTGTCGTGGCAGGTTAGACATTTTTAATAGCCCAATATTATTAAATCGCACGAACTTCTGGGGTATTGGGATGATTCATTTCCTTATTTATTACATCTTACATCTTCCTTATTGGCTTCTTGTTATTACTCGAAAGGAACGAAAGAGTGGTCTCTTTCGTTCCTTTCGAGTAATAACAAGCAGCCTAGTCCAGCCAAAATAAAATTCTTATCCTGTGCTTCTTCATGAGCGTCAGTATTATTTTCTGTAAGCACTCGTCGCGGTATGCGTTCAAATTCCCTGTAGTGTAGGTAATCTTACTGCGATCGCATACCGCATTGTCAAATCGCTTGCCAAACTAATAGTTTTTTGGCAAATTTCTCGATATTGATGGCCTTATCTTTTCGAATACCCTTCTGATTAGTCGGTACTGGAAGAAAATTAGGTCCAAGTAAGGCATTAAATCTAGTTTGCAGTACGTCTCATCGTTCATAATAATACACTGCTTTTTCTTGGTCAGATTATGGTCGTATAAATTCTTTGTCCGTTTTCGAACAGGATTTGTTTACTTTTTGTCTCTTTTAGCTTGTTTCTGTGTTTTATAGGACTTTAGGTTAGGTTGCACCTTAGTTTGACTTTTCGTATGATGATAGCTAAAGAAATTTTGTCTTTTTTGGCAGCATCTCGTATGGAAAGTGACGGATTTTGTTGAAACATTCCTACGACTTTCCGTTGTGATGGTAAGTCAGTTGTCCCAGGTTTTCTTTCAGTACTAGGTAGATTTTTGAGAGTACAGAAGCTACTAAATTTCTTTAATATCTTGTGCACGTCCGCAGTGCTCATCTCGTACTTTTTTCCCAGTGTTTTTATCGTCATATCTATTATTTTGCAGAAGTCGTCCAAAATATGTTTACGAACTTGTTAGCTAATTTTGTCCCATTTTGACGACTTGACTAGAAATCAAATGCATTTTTATGTGAAGTTGTAGACAAGAATGTAGTCCTGCAGGCCTATGATGGTTGCGTTTGTCACGCCATAAATAAATGACATAGCTGTCGTCACCTTCTGACACTTATGTGAGTGCGACAGGGACAGGCGCGTTATAATATCATTTATCGCGTGATAAACGCGACCATGATAGGCCCGCAATATTATTAAAATACCTATATCATGACGAGTCAGTTTTTAAAGATGCCTAAAGTTGTCTATTTTCTTTCCGATGCGGTCCTACAAGACAAATAAATTACCTTACTCACTTTGGTTTCGAGCATATACTGCTATATTTATGATCATTTTATATCAAGACGGGAACAAATGATTTCAATAAAGATCCCTAAATGCTAAAAGAATCAAGTGACTGGAAAATTACAGGACTCCAATAAGTAGCTCGGATCACTTAGTTGCAAGTTCACTGGAGACACTAAGTACAGTCAAAGAATACGAGTATAATTTATATACCATTTCGTACCTCGTCACAATCAAAATCAGTAGGAAAACCGATAGAGATTACATTGACATATCAATGTTATATGACAAGGTACGAAAGAGTACACAAATTTAATTCCATAGCGTACCTATTACCATTACAATTTTGTCTAACCTACAACAATTTTACACTATATAGAGTTACCTAATTTAGGAAACCTTATTTTAATTGAGCTAATTAAGATGATCACTGCTGGGCACAGGCCTCCTCTCATCATTGAGAGGGGATGAGCTGTAGTTTCCGCTCTGGCCCAGTGAGCGGCGGTTTCTAGGAAGTGGATCCTCTGAGAGATCGGGGATCATCGGAAGATGCTTCCTAATTCTCTAATAAGGAAGGCAGCCTGTTATATGTACAGGTGTAGGGAGCATTGTTGAACAAGTGTAACTGGTCAGGTGCGGGTTGGACTCGAGTACAAAAGTTTTCGTAGGCCCCCATACCTTTTAATTTTCGACTTTATTATACTGTCTGTTATAGCGGCCATAATAATAAAAATTTCAAGTGTCTTACTATTTATTACCTACGGTTTAAGAGTGGGAGCCATGTAAACGACAGACAGACAGAGGGCAGAATTTAAAACAGTGGAGGCTTATTAATAGTGTTAAAAATGTTCCTTCGGTCAATCTTATACAAAGTTCGTAGAGGTAATGCGTTCGTAAAACACATTCAAGAAGACTACATTCGCTGTTGTTCAGGTGACTAAAAATTGGGCTACACGGAGGGCAATAGAAAATCTGATTTCGTATGATTAAGAAATGTATATATGACATGACACCCATTGAAAATTTAAGGTTTATTTTTCGGTAATTCATTTTAACGCAGCATAGCTATTACAATCGACCACAGATCGCTGGAGGTTCATTTATTTTTCGGAACCATTATTATTATCAAAATTTAACACAAATAACGTTTAATCAAGATTCAAAATCAGGCAGTAATGGATGGGCAGTAAAATGTCCAATCGAGCGTGTCGTGTGACATCACTCGACATGTGCGACATCACGTCACAAGTATAAGTACCAGCATTTTCTTATTTGACCGTTAAAAAGTACGTTTAAGAGTATAGTTGCCATACATTTTTCTTTCATTAAACTCTAAATAATCACAAAATATCGTTTAGTTTTCTTTTAGACAAAAAAACTGTAATTTTGCGCGGCGATAAAAAAGCTCATAAAAAAGTGATTTTTGTTTTCATTATTTCACTTTTATAGGCCCAATTTGATAATTGTAAGTTTTTTTTTAATACAGTAATTATGAAACGCAATGCAGAATCCCTATTACGCATTGCATTTGGTCACTATAATCAGTCATAAGGAACGGTCAAGAACAAACAGTCAGTCATGATCAACTTAATACTTGACATAATTTTATAGCAGTAAAAAAACGCTTACTTCTGGACGCAGAGCGACGATAATCGTCATCTTGGTCGGTTCTACACCACCTCTACATTAGAGTACAATACAATACAATACAATACAACAAGTCTTTATTGCACACCAACAGAAACAGTACAATAGAGCCTTATCATAAAATACGGTAGACAATAGGCGAGGCGGTAAGACTACAACAGATTCCCACGAATTGCACTAAAGGGATTACTCTGAATTTCGAAAATAGAAGTTCGTATAGCGGTGTCTCTTTCCCTCTTATGGTAATCTATATTTGTGTGAGCGGGATGGTAGATTATTGATTATATACTTTGATTTTCAAGTACCTCTCTGGTTACGGTTTATCCTGCCACAGGTATTTCCCTGATGCGTGAGGTAAAGAGAAAATTTTAGTATTTAGCATGAATACTATACCTACCTTCGCTCCGTAGTTAAGGGCAGTAGACCAGCTAGGGTAGTCATCAGGCTCCACGTTGAACACAATTGTAAGACCAGATGTTCTGGAAAGATTAATCAATATAGATTGTTTGACAACTCTGCTTTTCACTTCGACTGCGAGAAAATAAAAAAGAAAGTTTAAGTTTTTCATGAAATTAAAATTGTATACTTCATGAAAAACTAAAAGATCAGTTTGAGCAATTCTATCAGAAACTTTGACCAATCTGATCAGGTTGGTTTGTTTGTTTTTAATTATTCGCAAGGTAAGCGTAGCTGGCCGCAAGTTTCTTTTTTCAGTGTCATAGAAATTTGTAGGGTATTTTATGTCTTTCTTTTAAACCCTAGGGGCTAAATGTACTATTTTAGTCTCGCTTCGCGAAGCTACTATGACGTATTTTTTGAGCAGGAGATGTGAAAAATGTTTTTTAAGTACCAATGGCGCTGGTGTTTAGAAAATACATGCCGAAGATATCAAGGGTGCTTAATACCATATTATGATGACTTAGTTGTAGACTTGTTGAAAATAATATTTTCAATATTTATTCGAGCAATCTTGTAAGTGTTCAAGCACTCTCGTATGCGATAGACTTTAAGTATAAAAAAACACTTAAGCAACCAGAACACTCCTACAGATGTACAAAATGTTCAAACCGTGAACATTTTGTACATTTATATCCGTATTTTCATAAGTAATTTATCTTATAATATATGCACCTTGGCATTTCCTTCTTTCGTGTATTCACATCCATAACTGATCTTCATAAAAAACATATTATAAATAAGTGTTCTAATAAATAAATACAAGAGTGCAAGTGTTTGTGAGATGAGTCTGTGTCTTGGATATGCTATATGGATTTAAGTATTATATTTAACTAAGTTAAGACTAACTTATTTGGCTCAGGGACCCAAAGATGGTCTTGGCCTCCGAAACGAGAGCACGCCATCTGTCCCGATCGTCCGCAACTTCTTGCCAGTTACTGACTTGAAGATGTCGCAGGTCCACCTGCACACTGTCCTCCCAGCGGTACCTGGGACGCCCAACCGGGCGGCGACTAGGTGTTTGTCCCGCGTACACTCTCTTGGCAGCATGATACTATCCCATTCGGAGTAGGTGACCGAACCAGCGAAGTCTGTGTGATTTTGTTACGCCGATCATGTTGGGTTCGGCCACCAGCTCCTGGATCTCTCTGTTCTTACGGATTCTCCACGTGCCATCGTCTCTCTTAATAGGTCCCAGGATCTTACGCAAAACCTTCCTTTCCGCTACAAGGAGTTGATATTCTTCTATAAGAGTTAGTGTCCACGCCTCACAGCCATACATAATGGGTCTTATGACATTTTATAGATCCTTAACTTTGTATTCCTGCTGAGAAGCCTGGATACCAACACCTTGTGGAGGGCTGCACTGCATCGCAGGGTGTTTTGGACGCGGATGTTTATCCCCTCCACTCTGGTGTTAGTGTCGGTTATGGTGTAAGCTTGTAAGCGGTACCCCCAACATGAAGACTACCACGCCGAGCCCGTGTATCTTTACGCGACGCGACGCAAAGGAGGGTTTGTTCCTATCTGGCACTCTAGAGACCAAACGCGTTGACCGATTTTGCTGATTCTTACGTCAATCGATTCGTCTTAATAGGGTGAATGTCACTGAAGACATGAAAATGATCAAAATGGCGGTAATGAGACGCCATATAGTGAAAAAGAAAAAAATGAAAATCAACGTACGAGTATCATTAAATAGGGATTTGAAAATCATGATTAAGTTTATTTTTATCATTTTTAATTTTGAATGACCAGTTAGGAACTATAACGATTTAAAGTTGGTTAGCAACCCGTTCTCACTAAATTTTCATTTAATTTTAATAAATCTGTGCAAGCTTCTCAATAACCCCCACGATAAAGGTTGCGAAAGTTACTGACGTATAATTTTAACTAAAAAATATAAAATAAAAATAATAATTAAAAAACCAAAAAACCCGACTGCTTAAAGAAACTACAAAGAAAGAAACAAGTCCGGTACCTGCCCTTGTTAAGTTATAATGGAAATGTTTCATGATTTATGATCGATACTCACATAAAACAAATAATAAATTCTAATCTGGAACATAGCGATTTTATATTGTTTCGCTATGTTCCAGATTAGAATTTTTTAAGCAGTCGGGTTTTTTGTATCGTTTCATGTGGAGGTATTCTGTCTTTGCTTGATTGATCCTGAGACCTATCTTAGACGCCTTTTGCTCCAAGACCCTGATCGCTTCGGCCACCTCTTCCCGGCTTTCCTCATAAAGCAAGGTCATCCGCGTACCCTATCCCCTTGTGCTTGCCGCTCAACGGGTCTCCTTCGGAATCCCTAATGTCGTTTGTCCTAACGTATCGTTTGGCAAATGTATCATTTGCCATAACGCATTTTTTTCGGAAACCGTTTTCAGGATTTTTTGAAAGATCGTGGTATAGATTAGGTTAGGTTAGGTTAGGTGTGTTTTATAACAATCCTGAAAAATTTACGGTTCCTGAAATGCGTTATGGCAAATGACACATTAGGACAAATGACGTTAGGGATTCCGATATAGATCCCCGCTCAACTCAATACCGGTGTTAAAACATTCCTGACGACATGTTCAAGGGCAAAGTTGAAAAGCACTGATGATAAGGCATCCCCTTGCTTTAGACCGGTCATGACTGGGAATTCTTCCGAAAGCCCTCCTCCTACTCTGACACGCATTGTACTTTTCTTCGTTGCTGTAGTGATTACTTATAGCAACTAGTTTTCTTGGGATGTTAAAATTCACAAGAATGGAATAAAGAGATAAGTATTATATTTAATTAAGGATAAGTTTTTTGGTGTCGTAGTATAACAAATTAAAAAATGCGCGAAGGTGCTAAAGCCTAAATGTTTGGTTCTGAATAAATGATGGACTACGTACTCGGCTAAAACTATTGCGTCGAATCCTTTGACCCTGCCGCCAAATCGCTGCGAGATTGATTCAGTAGATTACGAGAGCTTAGAAATTACTTGCAAAGGCCTTTGCCTCAATTTGTTTGCTAATTGGTCCTGTGTTGGTTCAACAAAGAATGCCTAGAAAGTAAATTAATTTCAAATAAGAAAGTTTGAAATAAAATCACATTTCATTTGTAGCCAATATTTACAGTAATCTATCTTTTCATGCATTTGTAAATGATTCTATTAATTTCGAAATTTCATTACAATTAAATTTAAAACATTTTCTTAGACTCAAAGGTTGTTAATAAAATCAGGGCGATAAGACCACCTGTTGTTTAACTCTCCTTATTGGATTGTTACTGTCATGAGAACAGTAGTATTTCTGTGTTTCTGAGGTGTGGAATAAAGAGTATTAGTATTGTATATTGTATTCTTATTGAATCGTTGTCAGTACACATCCCCACAAGTATGTGGGGGTGCATTTTGTGCCTATGTTTGTTGTTATATAAATAGCTTTCAGCTCAGCTAAATTGTTATGTAGATGAAGATTCCCAATCGTATTACTTTAAAAGAGCAATTTTTGTATATTCCATTCTTAAAAATAATTGAAACCACTTACTCCTGAGGTCATAAATAAAGAGTAAAATATGTTACACTATGAACCCAAGTCAGAGTAGGCAAAGAAAAAATAAATTTTGGTTTATCATTATTTTTGAACAAGTAATGAATTGAGCGATAGCTGTCACTTTGATGTCTGTCAGGAGTGTGATATAATATACTTTTCATTTCTCCTGCTCAAAAAGGACGTCATATTAGCTTCGCGAAGCGAAACTAAAATAGTACATTTAGGACCTAGGGCCTAAAAGGAAGCCATATAATCCCATACAAATTTCTATGCCACTGAAAAAAAAACTTGCGGCCAGCTACATACTCCTAATGAATTTTAAAAACAAACAAACCAACCTGATCATATTGGCCAAACTTTCTGGTAGAATTGTTCAAACTGTACAGTGTTTCATAAAGGATACAATTTTAATGTAAAGTCTTTTCTATTTTCTCGCAGTCGAAGTAAAAAGCAGAGTGTTTAACACGTGGCTAAAAGCCATTATGACACTCAGACATATTTGTCCTCGCTCACTTCGTGAGCTCGACCAGATAATCACTTCGTGTCATAATGGCTTATTTTATATTGTCAAAAAATCTATTATTATTAATCATAGTACAAAGTTTACATGAAAATTGATAATATCTTCAAAACTACGCCGAATTTAGCTGGGGTTCATTCAATTTTTTCTACAACTAATGACCTAAGGGATGCGTGGTGAAAATCTTTTGGTTTCCTCACAAGCATCTCGGGTATTGTAATGAATGGGATTACAATTGGTTTTTTGGAAACGGCTCTAACAATTTGGGTGAAATTTGTTGCGTGGGCCCAGTAGTACTTTCCAAGGACTATCAAGATAGATTTAATCTATAAAAATAACAAAATCATCGTGTACCCAGCTGAGCGAAGCTCGGTCACCTTAGATTTAAAGTAAATAAGGCTTAATATTTAATACCAAATTTAATTTAATTCTCGGATCGACGATGTTCGCATAGAGGCAAAATATGTGCTGAAAAGTTAAATGAAGAGTGAAGGGAAAACCTAATGGAATAGATAAAAACTCTCTTATTACACTTACTGTGACATCATCATCATAATCAGCTAAAGGACGTCTACTGCTGGACATAGGCCTCCCCTATAGAGCTCTACCATGACTGTTCCTCCACCACTCGCATACAGCGGACTACAGTGAACTTCACCAGCTCATCAGTCCACCTTGTTGGATGCCACGCTGCGTCCGTGTGCGTACCACTCAAGAAGCCGTTGAACCCAGCATACGTCGGTTTTAAGAGCGAGAGCCAAGTAAATTTTGGTTTCCGATATGAGATAGCATCACTTTGCACTGTTTTGAGCATTTTTTTCTACTTTATTTTCTCTGCAGTAAGTACCGATGACCAAACCACGGGGTTTGCGGAGTGGGAATAATTTATCTATAGCTTACTGACTCCGGAAACCCCGAGGTATGCCGATGACCTAAATGCTGTGCTGAGTAAAGCTAAGCGAACGCAGGCCGGCATCGCACGCATCGGACGCATCGAACGTATCAGATTTTGGTATGCCTTGTATAGAAACTCATACAACAGCGTCGACTGATCCACACCGTTAGCTGTGGACGCTGGTGTATGAGTTAGTAGTGAGTCGATGTCGATACGTGCGATGCGTCCGATGCGTGTGATGCCGGCCTGTGGACGCTTAGCGTAAGTAAGCCTTTATTACATAATGATGATCTGAAAACGGACGTGCCTCGTGAAGAATTGGGTGAAATTGTTAAGCTATATACCTACCTGCCAGATTCAGAGGTAGCAATGATCGGTCCCGAAACGTGGTCTGACTCTTCATCGCCATCGTAGTACTCTAGCGTATCGTCGTGTGGCAGCAGAGGTCTGAAACCGTTTAAATATTAGCGAAGATCTACTTGAGACCCGAAAAGGCTTGAGGCTAAGGCTTTACAGGCGCAAACTTACGCGACGCGAATCGCAATGTACACATACCTAAGCATAACGCTATGCTAGCACATCAGTGAAGATCAAACAATCAAAACCAAAGGTTTAATCTGAAACTAAGATCTATCTACACGGGAACTTAAAGTTACAAGTTAAAAATATCTACCAGCGTTTCACAACATATGATATATGGTGATAGTCGAACGACTGAGATGTTGGTGTCGTGCCTACTTACATTTAGTGGCCAATATCTTTATTGGCTTTTGCCAGTAACGGCTTAGTTGCATAAAAATAATATAAGAAATCCTTTAATCTTTGAAAGGTACCTTATAACGAGAACGTTACATTTTGTTTAATATACAGCAAGGACCATTAAAACAAGAGGACTGACACCCACCCACCATACTTTGCATCGTGTCCCGATCGCAAGGAGATATTCTGGCAAAAACTAGATTGCGCCATAAAAATAAACATTTAACCATGTTATAATTGAATAAAGAAACATACTATAGTAACAATTAGTTTACAAATAGCTAATAATAAATAAATCGTAACATTTAATGACTGTGTCACGCTTGCAAAGTTGTATAATTGTAAACAATAATTCTTATACATAGCTGGCGTTGTACATATCAGGGAACGGCTTGGAATGTTCAGTTCTCTTGTTTCAATGGTCCTTGATATACAGTCCATTTTATTACTTTCTTGACAAATCAAATCATGTTAGCGGTTGTATCTATCTAATCCTGGCCGACAAGCAAACTCACACCGTCTCAGATATGGACTAGCGGACTTATTCACTGCATATTCTGCTAATATATTTTATGCCAAAGGTGTAAGTAATGTGTGTAAGGCAGGGCACATAGTTCGAAGAACCGATGGCCGTTGGAGCAGAAAGGTTCTCGCGTGGGAAGGCCACCAGCAAGGTAGTCGGACGACCTGATTAGGTTACATACACTTTGATCTTAAACCTGTTAGAAATACATATAAATACCATTTGCAAAATTGAAATGGTAAATGCAATTTTTAACCTGTGCGATGAAAAGGTTCTCGTAGTCAGTGTTCATAAATAAGACCAGAACAAAAACTTATTCGTAATCATTAACATGGATCTATTATTTTAAGCGTTTGGTGAAATAATTATTTATTCTCTGTCAGCCTTTTGAAACGTTTATAAATGGATTATATCGCGAATATTATTTACTTCCACATCACGGTTGAATGACTCTAAACGAGCTCGGATCACGTTTCGAGGAATTTAACAGTCTTGTAATATTTTCATGTTTGCGTTCTTAAGATTGCTTAGGTAACTCAACCATTTAAGTAAGTTAAGTAAATATACGTTGAAAATACAGCACGCTTAGAAGTTTATGAATGTAAAAAGTATATTACATTTATATATTTCGTTGTGCTATTACTTAAATGCGTGTATTGTTGTTAAATAAAAAGTGTCTTCGCTAAATATTCTCCAGCTTAATTAATTATTGGTTGATATTACGTCACTTTACGTATATTACTATTGTAGATCGTAGCCAAAGTAGAAGGTAGGTAAGTATTTGACTAAATATAGTGATAATAACGACTCTTTGCCCTTTTTAATAGTCGCTGTAATGGTTACGTATTCACCTACACAGTACACATGTATGCATCAAATGTAGACCTAGTTCGACAGGGCACCACCCACCACCCCCAGCGGTAAGGATAGCAACAGTACAGTTGCGAATTGACCAGAACGAGAAAACTGGTTTATTATCCGTACTTGTTAGGACACATTTTGAGAGCCTAACCCATAATAAAGGTTACGCTAGCAAAAAACCGCTCTGAATAACCAGTTAATACTCGAAACGCAAATAAGGAAATCCATTAACCGGTTACAAAGCGCTGACTCATTGGATAACGTTTCTTATAAATGAAAACCGGTTTATTCGTAATCGGTCACAAGCCCTGAAAGAGACATCTTTATGTTTCCTGATTCCTCAATTCCCTCAACGGAAAAAAATAAATTGTAACGGATTATTTGTAGGTCACGGATAGAAATTATTTCATGTTTGTATGTGTTGTTGTGGCTTCATCAAGCCAAACGGCTAAACGGAGATATAAATAAATAATATAGCCCTTCAAGCCTTCAAGAAAAGAGCGTACTCCCACCTGAAAGGCCGGCAACGAACTTGTGACTCCTCTGGTGATGCAGGTGTCTATGGGCGATGGTGATTGCTTACCATCAGGCCATCAGGCGACCCGTCTGCTCGTTTGCCTCCTGTTTCATAAAAAAAAACGGATTTCAACTATTTTCGGCACACGAGTAGCTGGGTATCCATAGATGGTTATAGAATACTTTTATCCAACTACGCTGACGAAAAACAAAGGTAACGACTTTTTCCCCTCCACGAACGAATTTGCGAAGAAGCGAAGAAAGTGGGTGACGTCAGTAAATAATTGTATACTCACATTTCTGACACATCATTCAGAGCTGCATAGTTAAAAGCACAGCAGTGTCCCTCGACTGTCTTGATCAGATTGAAAACATCAAAGCAGTTTTTCACCTTTCTGTTGAACGTGCAGTAGAGTAGAAGATTTTCACATTTTTGATATACCTTAAACAATACAAAATGTATGAAAGTTACTTTGGTTTATAATCGGGTTACATTTTTTAATCCCACGAAAAGTGTACCTACTGCCCCTATAGTCCGAAGTAAATAAAGTTTACTATAAGTATATTATTCATATAGGGTGCTTGAAGTATATCTACTACACTATTTATTTAATTTTAAATTTTGCCTCATATCTTTACAACAATACCATGTTTTATAATTTTTTATTTGCTGCGAGAGCCAACACGCAAAATGCTCAACGTCTTCAGTAGTCTCTCAACAAGTGGGTCTTAAGATGAACATGGAGAAGACGAAAATTATGTCAAACTCTCATGTGGTGCCCACTCCTCTCAAAGTTGGAGACTACATTCGAAGTTGTAGATGACTATATATTAGTTTAGTTGGGTAGATGCATTTTTGAGAAAGAGAGGTCACTCGTTGAATCCTACTTGGATGGGCAGCAACGGAATATCTTCACGTCTCAAATACGAGTGTGTGTTGCCAGTGATAATGATAACATACGGCACTGAGACGTGGTCACTCACAATAGGCCTCATAAGGTTAAAGTCACTTAAAGGCCAATGGAGTGAGCTATACTCGAAGTCTTCTTGTGTGATTGAATCAATCCGCAGAAGAACGAAGGTCTTCGACATAGCTCCAAAGAGTTGCTAAACTTAAGTGCAGTGGCCGGAGCACATTGACATTAGAACCGATGGCCGCTGGGGCAGCAATGTTCTCGAGTGGTAAATGCATACAAGACGATGCAGCGTTGGAAGGCCCACTACAAGATGGATCGATGATCTGTGAAGATTGCGGCAAACCGTTGGATGAGGGCGGCGCACGACCGGTTAATGAATTATGGGGATCTTTGGGAAGGGCTTTGTCGAGCAGTGAACGTCTTTGAGCTGACATATGATGATGATGATGATGATGATGATGATGATGATGATGATGATGATGATGATGATGATGATGCGCCAACGCGTAGCAAGGCTTCTCTCGTATTATGTTTAAATTGTGGATGTTAATTTCATTATAAGCAAGGAAAATCCCGCCTATGACGGAAAGCACTTTAAATTTACGACACACCGCTCACTTTAAGTGCCAGTATCAAGCGAACGACTGGCAAGACAATACCGAGCTCGTAAGTGTTTATTCCGCATTTCAATTTTATTATATTTTTAATGTTAGGAAAATGTCAAGTCTGCCAAGGGGCTATAAAAGCCTAAGCCCCTACGCCCATACTATTTGAATACATACATGCACAATCAAGAACCAATTTGATCTAAAACTCAAAATACATAGTTTATTGTGTCTTGATCTCTCACTCCTTTTCACTACGACGATTGTAAGAAAACCATCAGATACTCAGATGTGAGATTCACTTCCGTCTCATATATTGCCTAAAATAATTTGGCTCATTACGAAGTAACAGTGAATATACTGTTGAAACCATGTCCATGTTGAAACCATAATTGAAACCATGTCTAAAATTGCCACATATATATCTACATCGAAGCCGCTTGGTACACACAGGTACTTTAGACCAAAAAAAATATTTTTTCCACAAGTTCCTAAAAATCCGTCGACGTTATCAAATTTTTGTATGGGATTTGTTTTTTTTTTTCAAAACCTGTCGCGTGGGGTATCAAATGAAAGGGCATGAAGAGACGTTTCTAAAAATATACTCTATACTATCAATAGGCATGCGCAACACTAAGCGATTTCATTGATTATCGATACATTTTCATTTTTTACTTACGTACTCTAGGGATCTCCCTAAGAATGAAACCTGAAGAGTTATTTTTAAATTTCTGGGAAGTAAATGGCTAAAAGTTTATAGTTTTGGACGAAAAAAAAATCCAATCCCATACAAAAATTGATATAGTCATAACTCCCCGCCTACGGGGGGGATTTTATGAAACCAGTGGAAAAATTAAATGTCTAAGTCTAATGTACCTGTGTACCAAGCGGCTTCGATGTAGATATATATGCGGCAATTTTAGACATAGGTCAAAAATAAAAACAAAAAAGTTAAAAATCTTAAAAATATAGCTTTAATATTATTTTACAAATTGCTTTATTATAATATATATATTGATCTGAGGATATGACAAGACGTTTGGAGTGTGTTTTGGAAAAAATCACCGAGCCACATCTCACCCAGGGGAGCCCAAATTTGACATGTTTCGAAAATGTTTTTTAGATTTTTGGAAAACAGGTGGCTAAAAGGTAAGGGTGTACTATATTTCTAGAATCTTCTTATAATATTCTTTCATTTGATACCCAACACGATAGGTTTTGAAAAAAAAACAAATCCTATACAAAATTTTGATGATGTCACTACTCCCCCCCTGTATTTAGGAACTAGTGGAAAAATTCAATGTTTTGGTCTAAAGTACCTGTTTGCCAAAAATCGTCGTAGCACATGCACTAAATAGGGATGTAACAAAAACATCTATACTAATATTATAAATGCAAAAGAATCTCGGTCTGTTTGTTTGTTTATATTTTTTAATGTAAAAACATCACATATTTTTTGTACAATATTGATACAAAGATCTAAGTAGAAAAAAATATTTGCGATTCACTGCAGTCTAAGCTGGAATCGAACCAGCGTCTCTGTTATCCCGGAACGGCGTTCAATCCGTTAGACCATCAGACCGCTTGTGGTTCATACATAAATAAAGAAAATAAATATCAAGGACAATCTTACACAAATCGACCTAGTCCCAAACTAAGCAAAGCTTGTACTATGGGTACAAGGCGACGATAGATATAATATATAGAGAAATTATACTCCTTAAATACATACAAAACATCCAATACCCAGGAACAAACATTCGTGCTCATCACACAAACACTTGCCCTGGCCGGGATTCGAATCCGGGACAGCTAGCTTTGCAGAAGAAGCAAAGAATTAATCCCCTACCTCCGGTAACGAAACGTTACTCACAACTTATATGTTAGTACCATAAATTTTTGAAAGGTTTAAGTTTTAAAGGTTTTTAAAGGTTTGTCTGTTTGTCTATCTGTTATCTTTTCACGCTTAAGCCGCTGAACCGATCGAGATGAAATTTAGTATGGAGATGGTTTGAGGCCTTGATAAGGAGACACAATTGTTTTTATCCCGGATATCGTCCCCTACGGGGGTAGAAAAGAGGATAAAATTTTGTATGGGGAATCAATCATTAAAACATAGGCTAATCAGTTCTTGGTAACGCGAGGCCTCGGGTAAATGCTAGTATGACATATGTGAATTAAATTTGATTTTCATGAGATTTAATGGTCTTATTTACATAAAAGAGCGATTCGTTCATATATAAGTAACATAAATTCCCGTGATTCCTTAAGAGAGCTTTTTAAAGAAATCAAAATGTTATTTATTTTTTCTACTCCTGTACTTCTTTCTGTTGTTTAAATGGTTACCAAATCTAATATAAAGACATAATTACTTAAGACTTGTAAAACTCTATAGTCTATTTCCCAAAAAAGCACTGCTAAGCGTGTTACAATGTCGCTATTAACGTATTCCGTGGTGCCACAGAGTACAAAATATCAATCTTATAATTTATATTCAGTGAGTCTTAAACTAATGTTATTTGAAATAATTTATATTACCAACTTAACAAACCGCCGAATTCATACAGTTTTAAATTAGAAAATAAAAATGTACGTAAATGCATTGCTGCCAACTTAAAAAAAAACATTTTATACAATTTACGTACACATATTTTTATGTGTTATTTTTTTTTCAAATCATAACATGTTTTCATCACTGGCAAGTATACGCGACTTTAAAAATAAGAAAGCCATAGATATTGACAGCTCGGTTTTTAATTTTTTTCGTGGCGCTAAATTGTATTCATCTTGAAGTTGTTGGTTGTTGTCTTGTTATAAGCTGTTGAAAGAGAAAAAATGTAGGAAGACGAGCCTAATTGTACTTCCTCCCGAAGAAATTTGTTTCGTGGCGCAAGAAGTATCAAATAATTTGCTGCTAGAAAAATCTCGGCGCAAATGTAAATATTTAGACTTTTTGTGTTTTATTAAAAAGTGCTTAGGGGTCATTCATAATTACGTATGGATCCCTGGGGGGAGCGGTTCGAAAAATCTGTCGTAATTAATGAATGGCCCCTTAGTTGTAGAACAACTATTGTATATAGACTTTTGTTTTAAACTGAGCTAATCGGCTTAAAGAATACAATGGTCGATTCGCTCAGTTTAAAAACCAAAGACTACATACAACGTTGTATAATTCGGTCAAAAAACGCTCGTGACGTCTTCCTTTACGATACTTGCGATTGTCCTTACGTAATTAGTGAACCGCCCCTTAGCCGTAGAAAAGCTATTGTATGCAAACAACAACTTGTTGTATAATTGTGTCAAAAAACACTCGTGGCGTCTTTACTTGCGATGCTCGCCAAGGCTCGCATTGCAACCCACGCTTCTCGCCTTTTTTTGACCCCTATTATACAACAGTTGCATAAAATACTATTGTAAAGAACCTAGACTCATTTACAAAAAGTTCAGATATTCACAATTTTAATACTAGAAATATAAACAAAATTGCCATTACAAAGTTCCGCTTCGTAAAGTAGATAGCCAAATCATTCATAGGGGAATGTATAAGTACATTTTTATCATAAGTTACCACATGACGCTTCAAAATTACCTTTTCCAGATCTTAAAAAGAACATTAAAAAATCTCTAAAACGGCAAAGGCATATTATTCGTTCGTAAGTTGTTTAAAAAAAACGTATTTTGCTTTTTTTTTTACTTCAATAAGTATAATGATGTTTGGCTTATCTTACTTAATTCGATTAAATAAAGATGAAAGCGTTTCTCTGTAAATACAAAAGATTTATTTAAGATGTGCTCTTTAAACATTTTACCGCTTACATTATCCTTAACGTAAACAAACTATTCACTCACCTGTAAATACAAAAGAAACAACATTTAAAGACTTTATTTCAGGTTTAGTTATTTGTTGGAAACGTTTATCTATCAGAGTAATTATTTCGTATCTCATCAAAAATGTCACAACTGTCAGGTTGAGCTGTCACTGTCAAGTTGGCTCGGTCTATAACGCGGCAAATTCATACTTAAATAAAACGACATTATAATGCTACAATATAACTGTAGTGGTTTTCTTTACATCTCCCCCACTTGAAGAAAAAAACAATTGCAAGTGACGAAGGATGCAACGCAATTGTTTATTTAGCAACTATCACTGGTGACAGCTTTGTAATGTGATAGAGGTTTGATTTCGCTTTTTTATGTCCGGTATCGACTTCATAGATCGAACTAGATATTTTCTTCAATATTTTGTGTGGTCTAATCCTTAATTCATCCATTTTCTTTCTATTCAGTCGATTTCCGTTTTCCACGTATACTAGGTCTCCCGCTTCGAATTTATATTCTTCTCTATGCAGGTCGAATATTTTTTTATTATAATTGTGAGATTTGATTGTATATTTAAAGACTAGCTTCCTATCTTTGTTTAGATCTTCTCTTGTACATCTTGCTTTAAAATTCAGGTGGTAGAATATTCACATCTTCGCCTTCCAAAAGGTATTTTGGAGCAAACTTTGTGACTGTATGTTCTGGTTCATTATATTTTTCTACACATTTCTGTGCTATAGTCGTCCATGCTGTCTTTTTATCACTTTCATTTATCTTGCATCTTATCTTATTGATTGAAGTTTGATTTAATCTTTCATTAAGCCCATTCGAGAATGGTGCATCAACAGCAGTGAAAACTATGCTTATATCAAAAATTCTTTAAATTCTTTAGAATTTATGCCAGGGTATTGGTGAATACCATTTCAATGCTGTAACTCCCTGTCACATTTTTTATTAGTTTAATAAAATCATTAGCGCTTTGATTTCTTGATGTGTAAATATAAGCATATCTTGTGAAATGATCAACGAGGAGATGTATGTATTTTTTTGTTGACCGTGATCCTCCAAAGCCTCCAATGGTGTCAATTGACACAATTTCAAATGGACGTGTTGCTGGACCCAAATGTGACATTAAGCCATATTTTGACTTTCTTCTAGACTTGTTTTTAATGCAAATTTCACATTCTTCACGTTCGTTTAATGTTTGGAATGATGTTTTTTGCTGTGTAGAACGGTGTTATTTTATTTGTCATCTGAGTTCTTCCAATGTGGCAGTAAGTATCGTGGACATCTTTAATAACACTTTTACTAAATTCTTCAGACAGTACGATTTTCTTCCTTCTTTTATTTTTCTTATAGTAAATGTCATTTTCCTTGATAAGTTTGTTTTTATCATTCTGTAGGTCTAGATTAGTATGTTGATAAATTTTTATATCTTGCAGGTTTATTATATTTACTACTTTTAAAAAGTCATCAGTGTTATCATTAGGATCAAGAACAGGATTTCTGCTTAAACAGTCTGCTTCTTGACTAAATTTTCCTGGGTTATATTTTATTTTAAAATTATATTAAGATAAATAATACGTCAAATCACCTAGTTCCTCGTCCGTTCTAGCCTTGATGTTCATATTTTCAAGAGGTTTATGATCCGAGTATATTATAAATTCCTTTCCCATGAGCCAGTGTTGCCAGTACTTTACAGCTTCTTTTATCCCCAGACATTCTAGGTATATTGCCTTCTTCTTTTTTTGAGATTCCGTTAATTTTTTCGAAAAATAGGCAACTGGCTTACTGTTTCCGTTTTCATCTTCTTGTTTCAACACTGCTCCCACACCTTTGATACTAGCATCAATGTAAAAGTTTATTGGTAGGTCAGGATCAAAGATTTTCAAAATGGGTTCTGAACATAGCAATGCTTTTATTTTATCAAATGATTCCTGGCAGTCTCTGGACCATGTGAATTTCACATCTTTCCTTAGTAAATTGTGTAACGGATCTAGGATAATTGCGCTGTGTGGTACGAACTTATGGTGAAAATTTATTTTGCTTAAGAATTGGCGTATATTTTTTCTTGTTTGTGGAACCGGAAAGTTTTTAACGGCAGTGAGATTATCTTTCAGGGGCCTAACTGAGTTATTTTCTATAATATGGCCTAAATATCTGACATAGTCATTAGCAAAAACACATTTCAAATTTTTTTGTCTAAAGCCTTCTGCTAGTATTGCCTCCAGCAGTCTTGACAAATGTTGTATATGTTCTTCAAATTTTTTTGAAAATATTAAAATGTCGTCTATAAAATATACTGCAAAACTAGAGAGGTCGTATTTTCATATGATGTTAGCCAATATTCGTTGGAAAATAGCTGGAGCAGTCTTTAAGCCAAATGGAAGGCACGTCCATTGGAAATGACTCTCTTGTGTTACAAATGCAGTTTTGTGTCTATCTTGAATTTTCAAAGGAATTGAACAAAATGCTGAATTTATGTCAAACGTAGAAAAATATTTGCAGTTTACAGTTTTTATCATTAAGTCCTCAATTAATGGAAAAGGTTGAGATTGAGGAACGACAATTTTGTTCAATTCTCTGAAATCTATACATAACCTTGTTTTCTTGTCATCTTCTTTTTTATATGCCAAAGTTACTGGGGCAGCAAATGGGCTATAAGATTGCTCGATCAAATTCTTCTGTAGTAGTTTTGATATTTGATTTTCTATTTCTATTCTATCTTCAGCTGTACATCTATATGGCCGTTTGTAACAGTATTTATCCACCATCAAGTCAATATGAGCTTCATAATCTCGTACAGTACCGATGTCATATTTATCCTTTGCAAAAACTGGTTTATACTTTGAAATAAAACAATTTAACGGATTATATCGCGTATATTATCTCATTTTAGTTCCCTTCACATTTCTGATTTTTGATATAAATCTAGATGGATAACCGCGACATTTCAAAATTATTAGAACTTATGTGTTCGTTGAAATTTACTTCACATTTGTTCCTATATTCAGTGCCTTGCTGTGACACCTCGGAATATAAATAATATTCCTCTATATCTTTGTCACCTACTGCATCAGGAATTTTGACATTTGATAAATTTGAAATATCATTTTTGAGATAGTCTTTGTTTTTCATATCCATTTCACTTTTTTTGTTTTCTTTTGAATTGTTACATTGTATGATCTTCAATTCTTCATTTTGTGTTAATTTGAAATTTTTGATACAATCCAAACCAATTAGAAAATCGTAGTTGAAATTTTCACTATCTACGACAAAAATATCCATAGTTTTCTCAATATTGTAAATTTTTAATTTTTAATGTTACCATACCTTTAGTTTTTTTCTCACCATTAATAGTCTTCAAGTTTACCATTTGTATATTATTTGACTCTTTTTTGTGTTGTATTTTCAATAATTTTGCATTAATTAATGATAAATTGGATCCCGAGTCATAAATTCCAGAAACTTGTAAATTATCATTTATTTGTAACTTTATTTTTATTAATGGTTGCACCTCTAGTTTTTTGGATTCTCCTTATTCAGTTCAATTTCTAGCTCTGAATTATTTACAGTTTTCACAACATATTTTTGACTTTTCCCTTTAAACTAGCAATTTTCCTCCGGATGGTAACGTTTCCCTTTTTTCTCACTTAAACAAATTTGGATTGCCTTGCCTTGCCTTTTCTTGCTTGTTTCCGATGTTAAGACGTACCATGCGGGTGCCGCATATGTGAGACGGGACCGCAGGTACGTCTTATATATCCCCAGCTTGGTGCGGAGGGGAAGGCTTCTGGCTAGGACTGGACGGAGTAGTGTGCGTGCTAGCTTCGTTCGTCGTACGGTGGCTTCTACGTGTTGCGTCATTGTGAGTCCCCTGTCGATGGTGATTCCCAGGTACTTCACGGAGTGCTGCCAGGGTATCTCTTGTCCGAGCATATGGAGGGGGGGGGGGGGCTGCTTGCATCTGCCGGTCACTATGGCCTGCGTCTTCGCCACGTTGGCCGACAACCGCCAACAGGCTAGCCATTCTGGCACGACGTCAAGTGAGCGCTGGAGCTTCTTTGCTGCGTGTTTCTGATTCATAGACGTCGCGTACAGCGCTGCGTCGTCCGCATAGAGGCCCAGCTTGACGTCGCCCAGTACCGGAAAGTCGTCGGTATATCGGGCGTAGCAGGCCGGTGACAAGCAGCTTCCCTGCGGGACGCCTGCGAGCATCGGGCGCTCCGTTGAAGTGGCGTCTTCCACCGCCACTTGGAATCTCCGCTCGGACAAGAACGATGCGATGACTCGCACCACACACCGAGGAGCTGGGGACGTTGACAGTTTGTATAGTAAGCCCTCGTACCATACCCTGTCAAACGCCTTCTCCATATCGAGGAGTGCTGCGACGGTGACCTCCCTCCTATTCATGGCGTTAGCCATGTGGTGCAGCACTCTCGTCAGCTGCAGAGTCGTAGAGTGACCAGCGTGAAATCCAAACTGCTCTTCTCTGGGCTCGATGTGGGGCTGGAGCTGGTTCAGCAGGAGTCATTCGAACACCTTGGAGATGGTGCTCAGTAGGGTGATCGGGCGGTAGCTCTCCGGTTTCAGAAGATTTTTCCCCCCTTTCGGCAGCATTATCACTCGGCCAAGTTTCCAGGATGACGGGAAGTGTCCGGAGCGCAGGATCCCGTTGAACAGGCGCGTCACCGCTGCGATTGCTCGCGGCTGCAGGTGGTGGAGCGCCCTGTTTGGGATCTCATCGGCGCCTGGTGCCTTTCTTGGCTTTGCGCGTCTGAGTGTTGGCTGGACTTGGCCGGGGGTGAAAAAGATGGGATCTTCTTCCGCCTCGATCGGTGCCGCGAAGTAGCTCTCAAGGTGTGTCTCTACTGCTGATACGTGCTCCACATCGTCAGTTGGATTCCGCTTAGTTATAGAGTTCCGTTCGCACTTTTTGGGTATGGAATCGTATAAATAGGCATTTTTAACCGACTTAAAAAAAAATATACGGCTCTCTATTTGTCGGTATGCGTGTTGCTTTTTTTATATAGGTATGTTCTCCGATTGCTCGAAAACAGCAGCAGCAGAAAACAACCGATTTTGAAATATATTTTTAATAAGAGGTACCATCAATATCATGTCGGTCTCATTTAATTTAAGTAAAGATCTGATAAAAAAATAGTTTGTCAAATCAAAACAACTTCACAAATATTGGAGATATATATACATATAGCGATTTAGAAAGGATGAATTGCTGAAGTTAAACGGATGAACAAAACCACAGTTAGCTATAGGTACTCTTAAATGATAGGTGATTGCGATAAGATATCTCAATAAAGGTAGGTAGGCGACTTCATCATCGCTAATTTAAATGGCTCTTATGAAGGTGGTTCGAGTACAACTAGCGATGGGCAGCTTGTAAGTTAACAAAGTGAAAGTTTCTTTAGTTTCAGATGTTAACTACCCGTTCGTGTGTAATTTAATATTGTATGGTGCGCGGAGGCTGCCGGTCTTTTGTGTTGTTTTGTCAGAACTGGGACTCATTGTTATTGTAGAGATAAGGGGGTTTTGAGCTGTCAAAATTTAAAACAACATTGAGACAGCAAAATAAATTTGATGAGTCATATATCAAGCAACAAGTATAGAAAAAATAAATAAATAATTTGAACTCCCGTCCCTTATGTAACAATCGGTTACACTGACCCCTTGGTGACTGGGCAATTGTCACTCATTGTCGAATTTTCCGATCAGTATCCACTCTACAGATGTCAGATGTTACTGAAATGTTACATGAAATTTATGCGTTGATATATCTTTCAGAAATATTTCTGCAACGTTGACATATTTTACCGTGAAGGAAACATATTTGAAATGTTCCAAAAATTGCCCAACTGAACTGATTTGATGATGGAACCGGATCTCAGTATTAAAATATAATACTAATATCCTAGCAGTGTTTGGGTTTGTTAGAATTGTATTAGATAAAAAGCGACTATGCAATAAATATTTAATATAAACATGTGTCTGCGTCTATTAACTGCGTGATTTCGTTTCTACAATCGACCTTATACAATTACTGTTTTCTTGAAGACGTGTTTACATTATTATATAATTTTATAATAATACATTACATAGTTCTTAAGTTTGTATCATTGCTAGTTGTTATATAATATATTTACTTTTTTTTAGCTTATGTGTATAGAATGTCACAGTTACATTTAGTTTCACAGCCAATGGACACGAATTTAAAACTTCGCCATATTTTTGAAATTTTGAAAATGCAGTATTTGCCGTAAGTTGCAAAATTTTTAAACAAGTTTATTTTAGGATTTATGCGACTTGAGACTATAAGTTGATTAATTTTTGACTATGTTATTGTAAGCTTAAATTATGAAAATAATTACGTATTCTGCTAGAAATACCAAGAAACGGAAAATGTAAGTATATTTCAGCTAGTCACCGAAACTCGGTTATCTTTTGGCGCATTGGAGCGAGCCGAACGCTGAAAATCAATTTAGGGAATATTAGTCGCTAGGCACATCGAACATGTTTCTAATGAATGGAGACGCTTTATGCGTTTTAGACGCACAGAAAAGACGGCCATTTTACACGGTATGTCAAATACGCAATCAAAGTATTGTTAGACTACCAATTTCCTACTTCCCGTTTCACATCTTGCAGATGTTTCTTTACCTGCACGATACGAGTCAGCAATCAAGTAAAAAAAAAACGAAAACCTTTTTTGGACCTGACATTTATTTAGAAAGGCTTATGACACGTGACACCGATGACACGCTAGCGTGATTTTATTTTATGTTTGAGTGCCACTGATACAACGTTAGTCATAAAAAATTCTTTTCGGTCGGCTTAGCGATCGATAGCAAAACAGTACTTAAAAAGTATCTAATGGCAAAGGCATATTATAAAGGCAGAGGTCTATTTAAAACAAAAATGCATGGCCCAAAACAAAAATCAAATAATTTACTTTTACCTGGACACGGTTCTTATAAAATGGCGTATCAAACGTACGTCAGTTTTAAAACAAAAACCTATTTTTTAATTTTTTCCTCTACGATATATTTACTTAAACCTCTTAAACCTCTACGAGATAGGTTTTGATATTGAAATAAAACAATTTAACGGATTATATCGCGTATATTATCTCATTTTAGTTCCTGACATTTTGGAAGCTTTTCAGCTTTCCATGGTCATGGGTGGACTGAGAAAAGATATATTTTCCTCTGTCAAAGTTACAATTTGTGCAAACTACCCATTTATGAAAAAAAAAACAATTAAAACGGTACGTACATGCCAGATGGGCCTAAGCTGTAAAGACAGTTACACATGTGCCAGAAGGGCTTAATTATTTATTAGTCCACCCGTGATCATGGAAAGCTGAAAAGCTTCCGAAATGTCGGGAACTAAAATGAGATAATATACGCGATATAATCCGTTAAATGGTTTTATTTCAATGAGTAATAATCGTGGAAACAGAAGAAAATATTAGGTTTTGATATGTTTTCTTGGAGACCCTTGAATATTGTAATAGATAGGAACTATTAAGAAAAAATACCTGACTGTTGAGTTTGTTTCGGCATTCTTCTCCTCTTGGGAAAAGTGATTTCCTCTTGGAAAATGCCGTAGAGTCAGACTTGTAAAAGTATACTTGCGGCCTACTTACAGGATAAAAAAATATTATTTCATAACTCAAAATAACGATTTCAATTAGTCGCGACAATCAGCGATGAGGTTACGAAGAAAAAAAGAATAATTATAAATAGTTTGAGTAAATTTATATATTTTGTACTTCAATTTTACTTCTGGGATGATTTTTCTTAGATTTATTTTATTCAAGTTTTGTATTTGAAGATACAGAGAATTACCCCTCTTACACTTTGTAGATTTTTTAAACTTCATCACAATGTTCATTCATGGAAAATGCTAATGTTTACGCGAAAATCCGTTCTAAACAATGGACAAAAGGGTCGTTTCAGTAATTTCTACACGAAATGCTAAAATTATTTAATCGGATTGCTTGAGCATCGCGAGCGAGAGATGGTCGGGTGTACGAGTAGCGACTAATTAAAGGAAACTGAGCTACCTAATTAACATCAACTGGGTCATTCATGAGTCCTGAGTAGGAGTGACAGGGGTGATGGGGAGAGTTACATTAAGCAACTCCTACTATCGGCACAGATTATACATATGCACGTTACTACGTAGCAGATTCACGAGTTGTATGCACGGAGAGCGTTCTCACCGATATCGATGCCTACCGCTCCTATTGGATGCGAGTGACTCAAGGTCATTGGATTGTGCGCTAGGGCTGCCTCCGTTATGTAAACGCTAGCTTTTTTTTGCGCCTCCGCTCGTTTGCTACTTTAGGTATTTAGGGTCCAGGTGATTCCACAAAACAAACAACTGATTGAATTTATATGTATGTATATGTGTATTTGGGTACTTTAATTGGGCTGATTTTATTAGGTTACTAGAAGGGCACTTCGTTCGCGGAGGAGAAAGAGTCATACCAACCCCGTAACCCGTCTTTTTTTCTTCATCGTAGTCGGGTAAAAAGTATCCTATAACCATATGTGGATACCCAGCTACCCGTGTACCAACAACAGTTGAAATCCGTTAAGTCGATTTGGCGTGACGAAGCCACAACGACATAATTATATAGACATGTAAACCGACAAAAAAATCAAAAAAAAAAATTTTCGGCTTAGTGACCTCCAAATAGTCAGTTACAATCTTTTTAATATCTTCAATGTACAGACATTTCATTCTTATAAATAAATAAATACAGGTAAATCATCAACACATTTAAAACAAATGTTTACATAAATCAACTAGGTACTTATAAATGTCGCACTTTGACATAATTATTTATTTGGTTTCTCCTCTGCAGAATTCTCTTTTATTAAAACTAATTGTAGTAAATATTCTAAATCAAATAAAAAGTCCGAAATTTTGTTTTTATTTGGCACTAGCTTCTGCCCGCGACTTCGTCCGCCTTAAATTCGTTTATCGTGGATAAGGGTATTTTTTCGGGATAAAAAGTAGCCTATGTCCTTCTCCGGGACTCAAACTATCTCCATAGCATATTTCATCCAAGTCGGTTCCGCGGTTTAAGCGTGAAGAGGTAACAGATAGACAGACAGACAGACACACTTTCGCAGTTATAATATTAGTATGGATTACACAGCTAATCGTTTGCGCGGGAAACGTTAATTGTAGGCAGAGCCCGCGCTGCGAGGCGGGGCGGCCGCCTATAACGAGTGGGCTATGGAGAGCCGCTTTGCTACGTTAAATGTAAGGGGAGGAATGAATGATAAAGTAGATGAGTATGTCAGATGATGGATGCGAGAAATATTGATATTCCATATGTGAATGAGACAAAGCGAAAGGGTTGTGACAGCACAAAATGAAGAGATTACTGAATGTTAATGAAGCGGCAGTTGTATGCAAGGACCGTAGCAAGTGGAAGGAGGTAGTCTCTGCCTACCCGTAATGGGAAAAAGGCGCGATAATATGTATGTATGTATGTTGTTAATTTTAATTTCACCATACCAGCGCTCCGTAAAATTACTATAGTAGTTGCTTTAATTAACCTCAAAAACAAAAGTACACTTTTATGTACCTAACCCACGTGGTGAACTGCACTTTCAATAAGTGAATTACAACAACGATTTCATCTTATGAATTAATAGTATTTGATCACGGCATTGCCTTTCTTAATCTTAATTTTTCTGGTTTAGTGACTAATAAATGTCTTAACGAAGATTATGTCCTTTATAAACGACATTAATTACACGCTGATGTCCTTCGTTAAGGATATAATGGAAAACTAGTACTCTTGTTTTTTTAACCGATCTTACAAAAGTGGAGGAAGTTTTTTGTTCGACACGTATGATGAAGCGTCAGCGTAAATAATTTATTGTTTTGCACATATAAATACTGATGGGATTGACTTGCAGGTGTTCCGCGTCGGGCATGCTTGTGGCTGCTCGCACGGACAGTTTTCAGAATAACTATAATACGTAAAAATGTAGGTCTCATTACCAAGCCGTGTGAGACGTAGTCCGATCCTAAAGCATTTGACCGAGCGAGAGAAAAGTGTGACACAATTTACAATATACATACCGAGCTTTACTGGCGTATGTATATGTATTATAAATTGCAGATACAAAACTAAACATTAATTCAATTGTAAATACTAACTAAAATTAGTTTCAGATTTCGCTTGTTTACTAACACTCTATGGATACATAGTCAAATCGTCAACCGTGGTCGGCGAGGGATTTGACAAATTTGTTGAAGGCGGATGTCACGATGCAGACGAACGCGATGATGAGGTTTCCACGAACTCGGTGATCAATTAATTCCCAAGACTGAGTAATTAAGTTTCATTTAATATATAACAACAAGTACCAACTTCTAATGAAGCGAACTACAGAATGAATTCGGAGGGACCGAGGGATCGCTTTTATACTACTCCCGTCAAGGATACGCTTGTTTCCAGAAATATTTTGACGACCGGTTTGGCTCAGGGAGTAACATTGCCTGCGAAGCTGAGGTCCTGGGTTCAAATCTTGGTAAGGGCTAGGTAATATTTGTTCCTGAGTCTTGGATGTTTTCTATGTATATAAGTAGTATATCTATTAATTATATCGTCGTCTAGTACCCATAACACAAGCCTTATTGAGCTTGCCATGGGACTAGTTCGATTTGTGAAAAATTGTCCCGTAATATTTATTTATTTATATGAAAGTATGTCGTAAACACAAGTGGCCATCAAAAGATCGTAAAATGTGCTGCTACGTGACTGTTACAATAGTTTCGCCCTGACTGGAGATTAGGCTAATGAGCCGTGCGAAATTGAATATCAATAAATGGTTGCTGCTTTCTTGATTGGCATCAATGTAATACTTTGTATGTTAGGCAGGTCCCTTAATTACATTGTTTGTCCGAAACAAATACAGTTGATTTGAGTAGATTTGATAACCTTTTGTGAGTAAAATAACGATTATTTCATTTAGAGTTTTCATTTATAACACAGTACTTCAATGTTTGAAGTTACTTGCTAGGCTTGAAAGTTTTATCCATGCCTCTAATTATTTGTGTAATCTATGTATGCTAGGTATTATAAAGTTGTAAAAATGAAATGTCTATATATTGAAAATATTGAAAAAAAAGCTCATGCTAATTTGGAGAATGTGCAGAAAAATTAAAATCAAGATTCAAAATCAGGCAAAGCGGTTGGGTGTTAAAACGCCTCATATAAATCAAGGGACACGTGTGATTCACTCATGTCACAAGGAGTGAGGAGTGTACGAGCAATTTCTTATTTTGACCGATAAAAGGGCGTTTAGGTTGGTTACATAGACGTGTATAAAGAAATTGTATGGATGTACATGAAGCGGAAGAAGTAGGTAAGGACCGTAGAGCCTAGCATTCGGTAGTCTCTACCTACTCCAGTGGGATATAGGCGTGAGTTTACGTATGTGTTTTGCCAAGGAAACTGAAGACGCGGCACCTCGGGCACTCAATTTATGATATATATATTATTATAAAATTGTAAAAATGAAATGTCTGTAACATTGAAGATATTTTCAAAAAAATGATTGTTACGGACTATTTGGAGGTCACTAAAACAAAAAATATTTCTTTTAGATTTTATGTATGTTTGTATGTGTCGTTGCGGCTTCATCACGCAAAATTGGCTAAACAGATTTCCACAATTTTTGTTACATGGGTAGCTGGGTATCTCTAGATGGTTATAGGATACTTTTTACCCGACTACGCTTAAGAAAAAACGACGGGTTATGACTTTTTCTCTTCCGCGAATGAAGTTGCGGGCATCTTCTAGTTATATTTATTTGTCCTGCTTGCGGTAGAAACTACCGGCTGTTGGTGCACTGAAGCCAAGTTTTCTTCACGGAATGATGCCAAGTTTTCATCATGGTCATGACCTCCGCTCTGGGTCGTTTCTATTGCAAAGTTTCTCCATCGCGGTCCAACGCGGTAACGCGGCAAACGTGATGGGCACCTTTGCACCCGGAATGACGCGGGGTGGATTGTTTGATTAATTAAGTTAGATTAGTTTCAAGTTTAGATTAGGTTTTGTTTAATATTGTCTTTGTGATGTTTTCTAAATCTTTCGTTTTTTTTTAATAAATAAGATTTATATGAAATGGCGAATGGATGTGACGACCCTACCGCCCGCTGGTATTACCGGCGCAGTCAGTCACCGCGCAGCTGTTGGAGAGTAGCTACTCCACGTACCTAAGTGGTCCTGAGGGACCCTGATTGGTGGTGTTGGGTTAGGAATCCTGCCTCTAGACACGTAAGTGGCGAGTTGGCTTCGGTAGAAAGTCTAGTGACACCTTTCCACCCCCTCCGCACCGATGTTGCCCTCAGGCCACAAAAGATGTCGCTATTTACGGGGGGCCATCTAGCGAGGGGCAAATCATCGTCTACCAGTGCCTTTAGTATGAGACAGTTTTTCCTGGTAGACGCCCGGTTGTCTCAAGCCAGTATTGAGTCCATCATTTCACTCCCATAACCCAGTATGTTTAGATTTCATCAATGTCCAAGTTTGCTTGCATCTAGCGGCTGCTGCCTCTGTGCGAATCCCATGACACGGGCAGCAAAAGCATCCACGCGGTGTACCCCTTACATTACATGAAATTGTCTAAAGGGACTCTACGCGTTGGCTTCAGCTCTATAGACGCCTCCCAACGGTCTCGGACCTCACATACAGAATATTCTAATCTAAAGACGTAATATTTAAAATATTTCATCTCATTACTTAATATATACCATAATATAAATAGTCGCTACTAAAGTGTAATTTTATATTTATTTCGCACTGTCCCACCTTTGCTAGAAGTAGATGCAACTTATATGATGTAGATTAGATATTGGTCGTTATTTTCAAAAAATGGTGATTGTACCTGTAAAATGCAAGCCGAAATTGATTATACAGACTGTTACATTTTTTAATTTTTATTTTTATGCTAGAAAGGAAATAGGGACCTTAAATTTTTGATTGTGATTTCTTTAAGTTACAACTATAATTGTTTAAAATTTTAAATCCATCAGTTTAGTTTTGGAGAAAAGCCTTTTTAGGGTTTATTGGGTGTCGTGCGCTAACAGGGGGGCAAAGAGTGTTGAAAGGTTGTGCATAGTGTTGTACCCTTTTAAAAGCATCATTTGACTATAGTTTCAAGCCCTAGGCTTTGGGGGTAATTTTTAAAAGGCTATCCTGCTCCATTTCGGGTCCTTTTGTTACCCGTGATTGAAAATAAAATCAGTTGTCATAATTTTGAGCCCGTTAATATAACAGGATCTTTGGCAAGGTCGTCTTGGGTCGTCTTGGTCGTTATAGGTTAGGTTAGGTTTGTTTTGTGAAAATCTTATAAATATGGTTTCATAGAAAACTCCGATCGTGACTTTTTTAGGGTTCCGTACCTTAAAAGGAAAAAGCTGAACCCCTATAGGATCACTTTTTGTCCGTCCGTCTGTCTGTCTGTCTATCAAGACCCTTTATCACGGGAACACGTGAAGGTATCGAGTTAAAATTAAAACTATAATAATATACTCAGGTCTACAATCCCTTGAGGCTGTAAAAAAATCAAACTTCAAATTTACGTAACAAAAGATACGGCCGGCCGTTTATGGCACAAAAAACGTGTAGTTTGTAATTTTTTGAAATTGTTAGGGTACTTTCAGTTGTTCTAGAAACTTGAAATTTGGTATAAAGGAAGCTCTTATGGCATTGTCAACAAAATAAATCTGAAAAAGTTTTTTTTATGTCTGTCTCTCTATACCAGTAATCAATATAAAATGATTGAGCACCGCGTACATTTTGGTTAGGAGTAGGCCTTTGCTAACACTGGATTTTCATAGATACGGCCATGTGTAGCGTATATTTTGTAATCACGCACCGAGGTGCGTGAGTCCGATTCGCACTTGGCCGCTTTTTTATATTATAGGGGGCAAACGAGCAGACTAATCGCCTGTTAGTGAGTGACCACACCGTCGCCCATAGACACCTACAACATCAGAGGAGTCACAAGCTCTCGAAAATTCAGACACCCGTGACATATTGTCTTTCGATCTTTCGATTTTAGAGCAGTCACTACCCATTAAATTTAAACAAGTCATATAAGTAAGATGAGTGTGATTTAGCTGTAGGTAGCTTGGTTAAAATATCTTGAAGTAAGTTAGTTAAGAGTTCAGGCCTCAATTCGGGGGTTTGAGCAGTTCAAAGTTTACAAACTTTAGAATTGAGTATAAGTGAAGAGTACCGTGAACCGAGAATACGCATTATGTAAAATATTAAAAAGTAAACGACGATTTTACGAAATCTTGTATTATATGTTTCAAATAAGCCAAACGATGAAACTAATATATACTACAAGGTATACTCGTAGACTACAAACAGATATACTACGAAAGATAAAAATAAATGATTTTGTTTTTGAAATAAAACAATTTAACGGATTATATCGCGTATATTATCTCATTTTAGTTCCCGACGTTTCGGAAGCTTTCCAGCTCTCCATGGTCACGGGAGGACACGTACGCGTAATATAATCCGTTAAATTGCTTTATTTCAATGAGTAATAATCGCGGAAACAGAAGATTTTGTTTTTGTTTCGAGGTACCCATATAGTACGTGTACGTACGCACTTAAACCATCCAAAACTAAAGAATGGTTAAAACATAGTTACCTGTGACAGTTTGCCTTTTTCACTTTATTATAATACTTATAGATGCAATCAGATGTGTTTCAGATATTTTATATTTGGAGTTTTAGCTATACGAGTATACATCACTCTGTCTACTAACTCTATACATAGCAACATTTTGAGGCCTTAACGTGGATGATAAATCAACATGGAAAATTTATCTATGTATATGTAAGATATAGAGGTAAATCTTATATGCTCCATAAAAGAAAATCGCAAAGTAGCAATGTCCGAATCATTTTCTGGGGAAATTCTGCTCGTAAAAATATTTTTTTTAAAGTTTAAACCTCAAAAAATGTATAAGGCCAATATATGGTTGTGGTATTAAAGAAAGTGACTCAAGCAAACTATTTTTATGTGGTTCAAAATACTATCACTGCAAAGTTTGTCCATAATATATGAATGATCTTATTTTGTAAATACTAGCCAAAACTTTTTTAATATATCCCTCTAGACCCCATTCAACGGCGAGCAGCTTCTTTCGTCGGTTGCCAGCGTATTTCAGAGTGGTTTGACTCCTTGGCATTGCTTAGAGATGTGCTGCTCTGCATTTTCTACGGATTGTATAACAGGGAGTGCTCCGAGGAATTGTTCAGACTGATCCCTGTCGCGTCTTTCTGCCATCTTCCTACGGGACATATTTCCATCCTCACAACTTAGATGTTTGGTCCACAACTACGCCTTTCGCTAGAAATGTCCTGCCTCGCACGACTAAACTGTGGAAGAAATTGTCGCCGGCATTTCAGACCGATGTGACCTTCAAGCCTTCAAGAAAAGAATGTACTCCCACCTGAAAGGCGGGCAACGCACTCGTGACTCTTCTGGTATTGCAGATGCAGATATCTATGGGCGACGGTGATCGCTTACCATCAGGCGATCTGTCTGCTCTATAGCTCCCTATAACATATAAACAGTATTAAATATTGTTTACTATTTTCTGTATTATGCATGCTGCATTAAAAAAATATTTGTATGCCTCGCCTGGCGGCACATAGATATCACACATTATCTTTTTGAATAGCCAACACAAACAATACCTAATTTGCTGCTGTGCAAAAACCCTCCTCCTGTTGTCTCCCGTCCTGTTAAATCTTTTGGTAGATTTAGGAGACATCCGATTTTTTACAGATATGAATTATCTATTGTTGCTTCTAATGGTTGCTGAGCCGATGGAAACCACGTAATGCTCATTACGGAAATATTTCTATGTCTACAAACGCACACAATTAAAAGAAATCACCTACAATAAACACCCACACATTGTCAATTTTCCGTATAAATGAACCGGAGATTTCGCGATTACTTTGGTAAAGGGAAATGTATTCGTATCGTATCACCATTACCATTAGTTAAATGCTCTAAAGTAAAACGTTGCCGATTACATAAAATATATCGTAAATATTTGCTACACTCGAAAATATTCCTCAAAAGAAAAATAGAAAAACAGATATTTCTCGAAAAATACTGTATGTACATTAGGAAACCATAAATCATATCCTTAAAGTTGAGTACTGCTCTAATGTGTCAGTCCATTCCGTGGACCATAATTAATTAATTAATTTGATTAATCATTTTAACGACGTGAGTTACCGTTCTGTAATTTAAATAATTATGCCTGAATCTCGCTTTAGTTTTCTGAAGAAAATGTATATTCTAGTGAAATTCTATACCTATTTATAAATGGACTATGTGTTTGTTGGTTTGTCTCTTTGGTAGTTTTGGCTTGCTAAGATACAGAAACAAAGTAGCGGGTAGACTTGACATACATTTTTGAAGAGAAAGCATGTGTATGTGCTGGAGTTACTTTTTATTCCAAAAATACACACAGTTGATGAATGAGATATTATGTATAATATTCTCGCTACACTAGTGAAGCCGTGTAAAAAACTTTTACGTCACACACACCTGGCCATAATGTGACGTATTATGGTTAGATGAAGACGTAGAATTGTGTACTCACCACGGGAAGTAAAAAAAAGCCCTCTATGGCATATTTACAACCGTGGGGCTCGGGTCGCAAATACCTGTGATTTCGGGCTTTCTTTCTTTTACAGCCCTTGGTAAGGAATGCACTATTAGTTGTAGATTTAATTGTTTTGAAAGGAGTCAATGGAGTTAGTAGCTATCTAACCTTACCTCTTCCATAATAGTGTCCATAGTGTAATAATACGTCTTAAGAATGTCCATAATTGCCGTGGCGTTGTCAGCTTCTGGTGTAACGTAGTTTTTGAGTTTCGGCAAATCTTCGAAAAACTTGTTGATCTCTGTTTCCGATCGATTGTGATTTTTCCTGTGAAAACAATACGAACATACGTTCAAGTGGGTATCTGTTATGTTTCAAAGTCATTATGATTCAAAATATCAACCTAAAACATCTAAAAAAACACGTTTCTTGTAGGTCCCCGTATATTAAACTTCCCTTTAATTTTCATCTTTTTAATAACAAATAATAAAAATAACATACATGGCCACAATAATACACATACTGTGAAAATTTTTAGTGACCTAGTCAACCTAGTCCCCGGTAAGCTCGGTTCCCCATACAAAAGTAGTTACGCTCTCATTTTAAAACAGCGTGCTAGTTTTCTCTGAAATTTTGTATTTAGAATAAGTTAAGGTATATACAGGCCTGTAATTATTTTATGTAGCTTCAGATACCATAGTAAAAAAAAATACAGTGAATTTCGGCTTTCATTCAAAATTTCAGAGAAAACTAGCACGCCGTTTTAAAATGAGAGCGTAACTACTTTTGTATGGGGAACCGAGCTTACCGGGGACTAGGTTGACTAGGTCACTAAAAATTTTCACAGTATGTGTATTATTGCTGTATTTCGTTTGTTTTATAAACTGGAGTCATTTAAACTAATTACAGTTTCGTTACAATCCAACACATAGTTTTAAAATGAGAACGAAACTCGGTTTGTATGGGAAGGTGAAATTCGGCCGAGCTTGCTGGGGACTCTTAAGGTTCAAAATTTAGAGCCTTGTGATAGACAGACAGACAGCGGAGATTTAGTAATTTAAGGTTCCTTTTCCATCGAGATACGTAATGCAAATAGAAAGCCTGCATATTTGCACATATTACTACAATTTCACTTATACCTATTTAATTTTTGTAACCACCAATGTGTAATCGCCATACCGTAAATAATAAACTTATACCTACATATTCAGAAATACAGTTCAGATAAACCTAAGGCAGGAGGTAACCTTACGAACATTTAACTACATGTTAAACGAAAACAAAGAAAATGAATAAAACAAAAGAATAGTCCGAAAAACATCGAATTTCGTTTCTAACTCATCCAATTCAGTAAAAGTTGGTGCATTTAAATATTTATCATTCGACTGTCTTTGATATAATACAATTAAAGGTCATCTTAATTCTGTAAAAACATTTTAAATGTCAAATGTCACCGCCCCTAAACAAAGAATACTGAAACATAATTAAGTAGAAAAAGCAAAATTCCCTACTCCCACGCTGTCACGTCAGCCTTGGTATTCATATTGACTGGAAATGTAATATCATCTGAGGCATATAAAAAAAAGAAAGATAGGTTATACGGGCTCCGAAAATGGCACAGCAAAACTACGCTAATTAGCAAACCTTAACTCAGTCTCGCGCACAGAGTACTTTGTTATATATTGGATTAATGCGTCAAATAAACAAAAATGGCGTCATGCATAATGAGATTTTGCACTAATTACTCAATAAAAACGTCAAAAAGCATTTATGATTAGTATCTTATTGCAATATTATCAGACTTATGTGTGCGGAAGCCTGGCCATTAAAAGAAATAATAAAATAAAATCATCATGTCTTTATGTCTGTCCGTCCGTATGTCACAGGCAGTTATCAGTTTATTTATTCCTTTCATAGGTACATTTCAAGATGGTACATTCACATTTACCGCTATGAAACCCTGTACTTAGGGCACTGCAACATTATCGAACTTACAGCTAGATGAATTTAATTATATGAACTTACTTACTAATTATAAATATTTCAAATTAATTATTAACAAACTATACTTACGAGTAGGTACACTATTGAAGTAAAATAATAAAATCTGGAATTATCACATAATAACATAAAAAAAATATTGCTTGTAGTTATATGAATTATAACATTATTATATAAACTTAAATATACAACTGTCTGTACAATTTACATTAATGTTTATTTATTGTCCCTTTCGAAGAACTCTTGCAGGGTATAGAAACAATTATCAATTAAATGTTTGATGAGATCTTTATTAAATATGCTATATTTTTCTTGATTCCTAATATTCTTTGGGAGTTTATTGTAAACCTTAATGCACATAAACATAATAATGTTTACGAAATTGGAGTCTGCAGCTTTCGGTTTGTTTTATATTAGCGAGGATTCTTGTACATTTCTTTTGTAGAACAAATAGGTCTTGTACATTTGTGCTATTGCCCCACATCACAATACCGCACCGGAGCCAAGAATGGGCGAATGCGTAGTAAGCACATAGAGCTGTTTTGAGGTCAGCGTGTTGTTTTACTTTCATTAAGGCATATTCAAATTCAAATTCAAATTCAAAGTTTTTTATTTCAGACAACATGATCCAAATTTGTTAGTAAACTTAAGTACCTAGAGTTGTTAGTATCTTATTATTAATAAAGATTTAGTCCTCTCTCTGAGTTTCCGCATCAAAGGACAATCGATTTTATTGCCGATCATATGTAGAATGCTGTTGCTGCTTCTCCGCACCCTATCCAAAAGTGAGGCAGTTTTCTTGCGCCAAACAGCATCGAAGCCGTCCGTGCGCGCCTCGGCAAACATTGATGATGCACTGCAGAACTTCGGTAGCCGCAACAGCACCCTAAACGCATTATTGTATTGGATACGTAGGGCATTGTAAGCCCGCTGCGTATACGTGAACCACAGACTCGACGAATACAGTGATGTACAGAAGGCCTTGAACAGGGTAATTTTCACTGCTTCTGTACATCTACCAAATCTGCGGGCCAGCATATTCGCACGGACTGACAGCGCCCTACGCTCCCTCTCCATGTCGGCGTCGTCCTTTAAATTATCCGTGAGCAAGTGTCCCAAGTATTTAAATTGCGTCACCCTCTTAAGAGGCACCCCATTCAATTTAATTGGAGGAAAATAGAAAGGACACTTGCTTCCGGCTTTAAAAATCATATACTCTGTCTTTTTCACATTGTAAGACAAGCCATGGGACGCCGCGTAAGCTTCACAGACAGCAATCAATTGACGCAATGCACTGACTGAGGGGGCCAGTAGCACCATGTCGTCTGCGTAACTTATGTTGTTGACACACACACCATCAACAAAGCATCCGACATGCATACTACTGAGCCTCTCAATCAGCGCGTTCACGTATAAACTAAAAAGCAAGGGTGAACTTAGACCCCCCTGCCTCACACCACACTCCATTTTGCATGGAAACGAAAGTTCACCTGCCCACTTCACTCGGTTCTCCTGATTTAAGTACCAGTATCTGAAGAGCGAGATCAACTCTGGCGGCAACCCAGTTTCACTCAGTTTACGCCAGAGAATGTCGTAAGAGACCGTATCGAAAGCCTTGGAAAGGTCCATAAAACAGGCATAAATGGGTGTAGCCCTATCTGTGTAGTACTTGACTGTGTGGCAAGGCATAGGTAAATTTGGATAATTTGGAAGAAATTTTTCCTATGTGGAATTTCCAGTTCATGTTTGTGTCTATTTCCAAGGCGAGAAGATTAGTTGTATTTGTGCATTCTAAGACTTGATTGTTATATGTACAATGTATATTTAAATTGTGTTTTTGGTGTAGCCTAAACTGCATTATTTTTGTTTTTCCTATGTTTTTTAGTGGCGACTGCGCATAGGAAAGCGCAGCGTGGGACGGCCCCCGACTGGGTGGACGGACGACCTCGTGAGGGTCACGGGGAGTCAGTGGATGCGGTCGGCGCAGGATCGCACCCTGTGGCGAGCTATAGGCGAGGCCTATGTTATGCAGTGGACGTCCGTGGCTGATAGATAGATAGATAGATATGTTTATTTCTAGGTTGTGGCTATCTAACCATTTAATTACTTTTGAAAGGATATTGTTTAATGTTGAATTTAAGTTGTTGCCATCTCGTGTGTTATATGGAAACACTATAGAGATATCATCTGCAAATACGACAGAGGTATAGTTAAGTATTTTGGGGAGGTCATTTATATATATGAGAAACAATAAACAACCGAGTACACTACCTTGAGGGATAGATCCTGATATACTTCTAGTTTTGGATTGGACATGTTCTATTAACTTGAATTGGCAGTTGTGATAGTCAAGTTGAACAAATTATGCTCGATTTGACAGATATGACTGGAACCATTTATGAGCAATTCCCCTTACTCCTATATTATAAAGTTTGTCTAACAGTATTTTATAGGATACTTTAGGCTTTACTCATATCCAACAGAACTCCAATGGCATAGTTTTTACGGTTAATGATGTCATTTTACTCAAATACTGTGAAATGTAAATTGATGAAATTTGGAGCATAGATGCCGTGTGTAAACCGCTACTTAATTTGATAGTTTAGTTAAATATATATATATTTCTCCATACATATAAGGGAAAGTAAAAGAAGCAAATATTGTCCCCCCCCTCTGTTTTCTAAACGGTAAGTTCAAAAAATATGAAAAAATTGACAAATATAAAGTTTAATAAATACTTCCAACGAAAATTGTTTTTAAGTTATTGCCAAAAAACTGTGCTTCTCAGCAAAAGGATTTGATTGATTTGATTTGATTTGCGCTTTTTGTATAAACGGCTGCGGAACCCTTCATGTCCGACGAGTCTGACTCACACTTAAACGTGGATTATCGTATAGGTAACCTATCTACCTCTCTTTATCCCTTTCCGGCCGACTTCATACAAGCGTGCATCTAACTTTGAAAAAATCCTGCGTGCGCGCAAATCCTTTTTTCGTGACCGGGCCGATATCGATCTATCGTGCAGACGCTAGCGCCGCGCTCGAATAATGAAAAGGGGTGAATTTGTTACGTCAGTCGGGCACGCGGAGGTCTTGAGGATGGGGGCGTTTTTTGGCGGGAGTAGCACGTTACGTAAGTAAAGATTTCTGTTTTTTTTATTGTATTTTAGTAACAGTTTGAGTATAGTTTAATATAGCTAATGAGTTATACTTAAAGAATAATTATAAATTTAATTTAAAATCGGTTGCTTATAGTTGTTTAAGACCTCGTAAAAACTAGTTGCACGATCGTCTATATTCGGCCATAGGCCCTAAGTACCAAAAGGCTGCTAAGCCACCTATACCCCTGATTTATGATGGTTATGGTCACTTACCAGAGTTTGATGACATCAAATCGCCAAGAGCTTGCCAGTTTGAAACTTGCTGCAGCCGAACCAAGACACTTTGCATGAAATGTAATGTGCACTTACTTATGCTTGCATCTCACGTAACCAGAATTGCTTCTAAAGCTACCACACAAAGTGATTATTTAAACTAGGTTTTTATGACTTTTTTTTTGTTTTTCGTTGATTTTATTGAGACTGCAAATTCATAGTTACTATGGATATGCAACTGAGTGAGAATAATTAAAAAGTGTCTAAGTATACTGAGATTAAAGCCTGTAGAGGTAACAACTTCTATGATGATACAATTTTGTGATTAGTGTCAATTTATTGTGTATTCATTATTGGAAATTGATTAATATAATAAATTATATAACTAATTTCATAATTAAACTTGTTTTATTGATATGTAATGATTTTGCACGATCGTGCATTTATATATATTTCCTGAACTGCACGATCGTGTAGTTAACTTTAACGATGAAGACTTATAGCTGGTTTTTTTTAAATATTTTTTTCAGTGAATATGAGCAAACAGAATGCGACACAATTATATAGCTTAAGTGTTTTTATACATCAAGTTTCTCGGCCGTAAAGGGTTAAGTTATATCATTGGAGGCAGGTATGATATGCGAGGTGCAGTCGAAAAGTTTTTGACTGGAGAAATATGGCGGTTTTAAAATATGTCATTGTGATTGACATTTATTCTTCTTTTTCATGTATACTTTTGAGGTTTTCATTGGTTCTGGTTTTGATTTGATGGTGTTTGGAACAGTAGAAAGTCTGGAAGATGCCGTGCTTAAGTTGGAATATCGGTCCGTTAACAAGTTCCTGAAAAAGGAAGGAGTGAGCCAGATCGATATAAAAAAGGTTAGTTGCTGTGTACGGGGATAGGGAATTGTACGAACAGGGTTTGTAAAATGCGAGCAATATTCATTGAAGTGGTTTAGGTGAACTACGGTGGCGTCGTTGATCGGGTCGCAACCTTTCCTAAAATACGGTTGAGGGAGGCGATGGCTGAGATATGCGTCATGCTCGTGAACGGGTGCCATTTGTTGAGTCCGGTCTGTTCATGCTAGCAAGGGCCAAATTAATTGTATACCTAGTAACTGCCTACCAGTGTTTAATGAACTGATGACGTGAGAGACTTCATCCTGTACTCGAATGAAGTTATTCATTTTTTATTTGATTTTGAGACTGTATACATCTCTAAGAGTTTTGTTTTATTTATAGAGGTATATCCTTAAACATTTCTGAGGATTTTAATTATCTATATTTTATCTTTTTGCATTTTATGACGCCTAGAGACCTCTAAGAAACAAGACATCAAGAAATTTAGATTTAAATGTTATTATTTTTAATGTATTATTCACTTTGACCCCTAAGAGACCTTAAACATCTCAGTAGAATTCAGTCAAATTATTATATTTAATTTTATCGCATGTCGTGACGCCTAGAGACCTAATACATCTCTGAAAAAAAAATAGTTTATATTTTATATTATTATTGATCTGGAGAATTTGTACATCTCCTCTGCGTTTATCAATTATAAATAAGTTATAACACAATTGTAAAAGTCTCAAGCATAATTAAGACAATATTGTAATAGTTAAATGGTGTACAAGCACACGCTGAATAAGGGTCCCCTGATGGGAACAAAATACAAATCTGGTGATTTGTATTGGTATAGGTAAATTAGGTTATGTAGATTGGTATTGGTCAATTAGGTAAGTTGGTAAGTAAATTGTTCAGCGTGCGTCTGCACAGACTGCGTAGATTAAGGGTTGAATATGCCAAGGGAGCCTACTGCCCTAAGTCCCTAACCTAACCTTAACTTACGACTTTAACCAGGATATCTGTTACCAGGAGACCTAAGGTAACACATGGATTCCTACGGGGCGGAAAAGGGTCTTTGGAATAGTGATTTTGTCAATGCCGATCTTCCAGACTCAGAATGATCAATTAAGGCTATCGTTAATACTCCTTTTCATTGAAAAATGCTTGACTGCCCGGAAGGTCTTTATACTCTTGCGACTACATATTTTAAAAAATAGGCACAAAGCACAAGCAAGACACGCCAAGCTAAACCAAAGCCACACGCCAAAAAGCGATTCATTCAGTAAGCAGCAAGGTCAAAACAAAATCCTGTGAAGTAGGTAATGTAATACTGCTAACGGTGTGGGTTCCTTTAGTAGTGGTAAAGAAGAGATAGCAATGCTCGTCGTATCTTTTCGTCATTGTGAGAAATTAACCGGTTAAGTTGAACATTTTTACCGGTTAATATTTTCTTCTTTTTCCGCGATTATTACTCATTGAAATAAAACAATTTAACGGATTATATCGCGTATATCACGTGCTTCCATAAAAACATATTTCAAGCCGTTGAAGAAGGTATCTCAATACCTTGACCCGTGAAGAGTAGCACCCCTTTGCAGAGTGCAGGCATTTTATAAGCTGGACTGCGAGTGTGGTCTTTCATACATTGGTCAAACGAAACGCAGTGTATCAACCTGGGTGAAGGAGCACATAGCAGATGTCAAGCACCGTCGGTGTAATAGGTCTGCAGTCTGTGAACATGTCATTGACAAACCAAACCACTCAATTAAGTTTGATAAACCTTCTATCCTTGCCAAAGAAAAAAAATATTTTCCCAGAATGCTACGCGAGGCTATTGAGATTAAAAAGCATCCTAATTTCAATAGAGAAGATGGATTGTCACTACCACCAGCTTGGGATCCTGTAATACATCTCATCAAGGAACAAGCGAGACACAGGACTGCAAAACCTTAATTTCCGAACGGTGTAAAATATCTTATCTGTTTACAAGTAGTTAAATAGTCTCTGTTTTTTTTATATTATAATTAGTAATGAAGTAGCCTGGGAGTTTTTCTTTGCAGCGTTTCTTTTCTCCTCAGTACGCCTCATTTGTGAAATGCTGCTTGGTAAATTATTAAAATAAAATAATTAAGCCCTTCTGGCACATGTGTAACTGTCTTTACAGCTTAGGCCCATCTGGCATGTATGTACACCTTTATTTGTGTTTTTTCAAAAATCGGTAGGTTGCACAAATTGTAACTTTGCCAGAGGAAAATACATCTTTTCTCAGTCCACCCGTGACCATGGAGAGCTGGAAAACTTCCGAAACGTCGGGAACTAAAATGAGATAATATACGCGATATAATCCGTTAAATTGTTTTATTTCAATGATTTTTACCGGTTCAATGCGTTTCCCAAAAACGAATTACGAACGAATTTGGCACTTACTGGTAGCTCAATTAAACAGTTTTTTAACCGATAACCGCAAACGGAAACGAAACCCTTTTCATTCGCGGAGCAATGACCGAAACCGATATGCCAAAAGAAACGTTTTCCGATCCCTGATTAACCCTCTATAGAAAACTGTTCTATTGCTGCTTGTAAGAGGGTGACAGACAAGTTTATCTGAAAAAAGGACTCTAATCGATTCCCATTTAAATATCGGATTAAAAAAATGAGTTGGCAGGTCACGGATCGATTTCTGAGGAATCTGCTAAAAAACAATATAAATTATAAATAAAAAATTACGAAAGAAAACGCACGAGTTACTGTAAAATAAATACTTATAAAATACCAAAATTACTATAGGCTAGGAATGAATGCCCATAATATTTGATGACTTCCCTCGATTCATCTACGATTCCACCATAAGATCCTAATTTGTTGGCAATAAAACTACTTAAAAGATTAAAAATACAGATCGGTCCAACCGTTTTTGAGTAGAATAGCAACCGACATACATACAAAATCCGTTTTTCGACGAACTGTTAAGAGAACGTAATATAGCCAACAAAATTTCAAAATCAACAGTGTTGAACGCGTTACTAAAATCCAGAAGCCTAAGCACCGTCAATTTCCGGTCATTCATACCCGACCGAATATCATACGTAATTTTTACGAGAGCAGTAGTCGTACTATGACCGGATCGGAAACCGGACTGATATGGATTTAGAAGATGATTCCGATTTAGAAAAGAAGTAAGTTGCTGAAATACTAAACGTTCAAGGACTTTGGATAAGAAAGGAAGAATGGAAATAAGGTCGATAATCTAAGAAGGTAGCAGGATTGGATTTTTTCGGTAAGGGAATTATATCAGCATCCTTCCAGATAGCAGGAAAGACACTAGATGAAACAGAAGCATTCAGGATACTGGCAATTACAGGAACAAGAAGGTCAAGCAGAGGAAGGATCATACTACGGCTCACATTATGAACACCAACGGCGTTGGAAGTAATGGCTAGTACGTTTTTCTTAACATCACTGTCGGAAAAATGAGTTAGAGAAAAAGGATTAAAGTCTGGAGTTGGGAGAGATGAAAGATAATCATGGGTCCTGGTCTTAACAGGACCGCTAAAAACGGAAGAAGTAGAGAAATGCTGATTCAGCTGATCAATATTGAGGTCTTTAGAACAGGAATCCTGCTGAGATTTCCCAACTCCTAGCGACTTGAGAAATTTCCACACTTTAGAAGAATTACCATTTTCAACAGACTGGTGAATATGGCGCCTTTGCGCATCTCGGCAAACAGTACTACAACAGTTGCGCAAAGTGTGGTAACGTGTTTTGTTCTTATCAGAAGGGTCATTTTTATACCTAGACTTGGCCAAATTGTTCTTCTCAATAAGCGTTCTGATCTCATTAGTGAGCCAGGGAGCAGGAAGATGTTTCACCCTGATAGGCCAAACTGGAGCGTGCACGTCAGAGCTGAGTAAGAAGCGAGTTAAATAAAGAAATCTTCACTCACTCACTTAGTCATCAGAAAAAATCTATTTCCCCTTAAGTTTCTAGGATAAACTAGGTACTTGGTGAACCGAGTGACTATTTATTCTAGAAACTTAAGGGGAAATAGATTTAGTTCACCAAGTACCTAGCAGTACCTAGGCTCACCTAGGGTGACTGGTTGTCATACGTCATTTCAATCGAATTAGCCACTCACTTGCTCCAGATTTAGGATTGAACTCTATTTATATTTGAAATAACAGAGGTGACAGGTAATTACAGTTACCAAAAGCAAGTGAGTGGTTAGAGACTATGGATGTAACACGTAATCCGAAATGTCGAAGAATTACCCACGAAAGGTAATCAAATAAATTTTGTTTGTTTTATTGTGATAATGAGTGAAAGTTGTGTTAGCTTAAATAAAATCTTTTTTATTTTTCCTTTATTTAAGGGAGCCTCAATGCCGAATTAAAAGAACTTATTGATATTAAAATTCCCATTCATTCCCAGTCTCTTTGGAATTTACAGGAGACTGGTATTTATAGCTAAGAAAGGTTGCGGAAGGATGAACGACCTTTTACACAAAGTGACAGGCGTAGGCTTCTTTTTGTTTGCTTTAACTAAATGTGTTTTTAGGGATAAGTTGACATTAATAAATGATAATCTTAGAATAATTCTAAGATGATAATCACGTTGGAAGATTCAATGATATTGTCCATCGTGGTACATACCCCACGCTTTATTATTATTGTGGAAACAGAAAGAGAAAGGAATGTAATAAAAACAAATTCAGTTGAGCTAAACATTTCTTGCTACCGAAAAGATGAATGTCGCACGAAATTTGTTACACGTTGTATATATTTGTAGTTGTTATAACGCCACTAACAGAGACATGGAGAAAATATTAAAACCAGCAAAGTGCGAGTCGGACTCATGCACAGAGGGTTCTGTACAAATGGCAGTATCTATGAATATACAGTTTTAGCAGAATATACTCCTAAGCAAAATATACGCGGTGCTCGATCATTTTATATTGGTTACTGATATTGACAGACAGACATAAAATTAAACTGTTTTTAGTATTTGTTGTTATACTTATAGCGACAACAGGGACTTGTTTAGACTTGGTTACCTAATTTTAATAAACCCGGTCCTTCAAAATAATACAAATTTCGATCTGAAAACGATATTTCATTTAACACTAGCGATACAGGAACAATTATATGTGTACTAAAAACAGAACACACTTTTTGAATAAATTTTACTTACCCCATTTGATTTCAATGACGAAAATGGATTTCACAACCCTTTCTCCACCCAAATTAAGGTATCACAGTAATTTACATTTAATCGCAACGTAAACGTTGCGATTAAATGCGATAAACGACAAAGCCAACAAAGTTGTAGACGCTCTAGTTGGAGCTGAACCCATGCACGGAGCCAACACTAGCGTCGCAGTAATTGTTTATAGATGTCAAAGGGTCTCAACGGACGCAGCGGGAGGGGTATTGAGGATAACTTCGGACACGCAAACTTACCTGGCGGGAATTGTAACGATCCAAGGAACACGAAAACTCGATTTAATGTTTTCCCGTTAAGTCTCTTTGAATAGGTATCGAGAGAATACTAATCAGTATAAACACCCTACTAAAATTGGTATAAAGGGTTGTTATTTCAAAGTTTGTTTAGCCTTTTGTCGCTTTTCATCTGTAAACCTTGAGTGGGAGCTTATGCCTTCCAGGGATCATGCTAATTTAATGTTTAATAGGTACGTTATGAATATAATTCAATAAATACTGTAGCATTACAAGACTTGGATAATAATTAGGATTTCCTGCGGGCGTATGATGGTCGCGTTTATCACGCCATAAATGATATGATAATGCGTCTGTCACTCTCGCACTCACATACGTGTCAGAAGGTGTCGACAGCTATGTCCTTTATTTATCGCGTGACTAACGTAACCATCATAGGCCCGCTGGTAAAACTTAAGCTTTTCTATTTATAACAAAAAACAAACATCCGAACATAACAGCCCTGTTACTAATGGCAAGTAGGGCTCGTAATTTGAATAAAGTCTGAAATGTAAAAGTAGTTTTACAGTAACTTGATTGATTTGCCTGACTTTGCTAAATTTCCAAGTTTACTATAGTTTGACAAGTTCTTTCGGGCGCGGATGACGAGGAGGGGGGGCAGCGTGCAATTCTTTGTAGGAACTGAGGGGATACTCGGAAACACAAAAATCGAAGTTTGTAACGTGCTGGCCAGAACGTTTTATAAAAAAAAACCGACCAAGAGCATGTCGGACCAAGCTCAACGTAGTTTTTCACCGTTTATACAAAACATGCACTAAAGAAGAAAAAAATACGATATGAACAAAAGAGCGTATCTCCCCGGCAATTACATTATTTTGCTGAGAAGCGCTGTTTTTTAGCAATAACTTAAAAACTGTATGTCCGATCATGATGAAAAAAAATTTTGTTGTAGGTATTTATGAAGTTTTATATTTGTAATTTTTTTCACATTTTTTTAACATACCGCTTAGAAAGTAGACGGGGGGGGGGGGAGACTATTTTTGCTACTTTCGGAGCGAATATTTCCGAAAATATTCACTAAATTATTATTTTTTTTAGAATCCTCAAAGTGTTTTTAGAAAGAACTGTCGAATGATGTGCCTCGAATTGATATTTACTGAAAAAAAAAATAGTTTCGGTTACAGTGCCCCCCTAGAAACGCATATTTTTTTTTTTAACTATCAAAATATGTAGCGGCTCACACGAGACACCTATGTTCAAAAATTCATCAATATACATCGTATAGTTTTTGAGTAAAATGCCTGTGACATATGGACGGACGGACATGACGAAACTATAAGGGTTCCGTTTTTTCCATTTTGGCTACGGAACCCTAAAAAAATAAATAATTTAATGCAAAGTCAGCGCAACCGTGTGAGTGTTATGTCTTTTGACTGTAAATCTTGTATCCGGGAAAAGCCGTCGTTGCAACAGTCAAGACACTTTTTACCCAACTACGCTGAAGTATAAAATAAGGTTATGACTTTTTCCTCTTCCACGAACAAAGTTGCGGGCACCTTCTGTTATATAGTTTTTAAAAAACGTATCGGTCTATTCACGAACCGCAACCACACCACAAAGACAAACGACAAGCACGTGATCGGGTTGGTAGGGGACGACAATATATATGAAAACGTTTTATTCACACGCATCACATTTCGACGTCGAACACAATCGTGTTGTCGGTCCGGCTACTTCAAAGCAACTGCAAGAATCTGCAGTGCAACTTTTCACGGGTAACCTCTGCTTCATCACTTTTTGCCACTGCGTTGTGGTCTGGTTGTGGTTCGTATGAATATATCCTTAGACTCACAGTAATCTAGCAATATTGGCAGTTTCCTTCGAAGATACCATGTTGAAGTTGCAAATGCTTACGGCGGGAAAAGGCACTATGTTGACTTGACATGTTGAGTCCACCTGGAAAATGGCAAAATATTATCTTATAGTCGTTTTTCCACCGGCACCGGTACGGCACCGGCATGGCCTGCGGTTTCGGTTTTACACTGCAGCTGCGCCGGTGTTGATGCCGGTTTACGCCCGGTGAGTGGTACAGTAAGTACTGGCACGGACTTCACTCACACACGCACACGTCTACAATTCATATACAATTCACATGCATTTTTGCCGAGCCGGCACCGAGTGGGAAAATAGTGTAGATGTCATGCATTTTTTTTTAATTCGTACTACCTGAGCGTTTTTACAGTTCATACAAAGGATCTTTTCTATGAGGGTTTTCTAAAATGGTAATATCGCCACCGTGACGTAAGGCCTAATTGACACGAAGTGTCAAAATCTTTTGCTGTGATTGGTGGATGTTGACACTTCTTGTCAGTTAGACTTTACGTCATGGTGGCTCCAACTGGTGATATTTCCATTCTAGAAAACCCTCATTGGAAAGGATTTCATCTTTACGTCAAGTATCTTATTGTGGATACCTTTTTTCTAATGTTTTGAAACAAGGATCAAGAAGAAATTACGCGATTAAAGTAAAAGAAAAGGTTCCGTAACAGACCATGTCAGTTAAGATATTAAGTACTAAATGATGCCCGCAATTTTGTCAGCATAGGAGAAAAAGATTAAAAGCACATACACCCATACAAAAAACAAAAAAAGTTCAGTGACCCTTAAATAGTTCTTATTATTTTTTTAAATGTTTTCAATCTACAAACAAATTATTTCAACAACTTTCTAATAGTATAGATGTATCTACTACCACGTGTATCGAACCATGGATAGGCACAGGGCGCCAGATCTTAACCAATTATTAAAAAAATATCGCGGTAAGGATTATCTTACCTTTGTGTAGATTTGGTCATTTTGTAGTTTTTCTTTTATGATTATTATGAAAATAATGGTTAATACTAAATTCAAAGCCATGGCAAACCACCATAGCGATATTCTGTTCCCGGATTTCAGTTGAAAATGGTTAGTACCATGAATCGTTGTAATTTTTTCTAAAAAAGTCTGTGGTTTTCCTTTTTCCATTTTTGAAGACAATGAATCAAATTTTATGTTGGTAATTTAATTATTTTTATAAACAAGTAAAATTGTTCACAAAATGCCACCTTTAGGTATATTGTTTCCTCACCTATGAATTTCAAAATATGTAAAGTTAAAATTATACATTAAAACTTTGACTCCAAACAGCCATAACAATTAAAAGCGAGTTAACTATTTTTCTGAGTAGTTTCGGTAAAAGTTAGAAGTCACGAAACGATTAATGATCAAACTTCGCGTAGCATAGGTATTATCTACATTTACAAAGTTATTTACATACTAAAATGTGAATCCTATCAGATTACAAATGACAATATTTATGAAGATATTTGAAAATGTAGATGTTTTGATGTTTGTCACTCAATAATATGTTTATCGTCAAATGGATAGAACTTCGGACATGACAAAATAAAATAAAATAATGGACTTAGTTAGTTTAGTGTTTACAGTTTTATGTCAGTTTTGTCTAGAAAATTAAGCTGATTTGTGATAAAAATATATATTATTCAATGTAAACAATAATCAAACTATTCAACGATTTCCTGACTTGGTCCCACAGCCTCCAGCCAGCGCAGACAGAATTCATGTCTGCATTTTTTTATTTGCAGGCCAAAACAATCTGGCGGTTTTAGTAGTAAAGCTTTCAAATAGAGAAAAATATTTATAACTGAACCCTTTCAATAAAAAAGTTAACAAAGCCACACCAAAGCCGTATGCGATTGCATTGCACTACATTCCAATTCGATAAATTTCAAGCGTACGAGTGTAGCTACAGAGGGGTTACTCTAAAAATCAAAAATCACAGTTTGTAACGTGCTGTCCCTCTTGCTCTCATATTATGCTGTATTTGAGTGTGCGGGATAGTTTTCGGAGTTCAGAGTAGCCCCTCAGGAATACTTGTCGGCTTCTACCGGATCGGCACCACTTCAAGTCAGCTCAAAAAATATGTAACCAATGCTCAATATTCTTTGTTGTTGGTTCTTGTTGTTTGATGATTTCAGAATGCACATCATCATTATCATCGTCAGCCTACCTCCGTCTACAGCTGGACATAGGCCTCTCTCATGGCATACTCTGAGCTCGCTGAGTTTTTTAGGGTTCCGTAGCCAAAATGGCAAAAACGGAACCATTATAGATTCGTCATGTCTGTCTGTCTGTCCGTCCGTACGTCACAGTCATTTTACTCACAAACTATAAGATGTACATTGAAAGAAAGAAAGAAAGTAAACATATTTATTCAACGCCAGCAACAAGAAATACAAATACAATTAACAAAAAAAAAGTATTGACGACGCTGAAAGGGGTCACCACTCAGCTTTATGCCACGGCAAGCCGTGACGCTGATTTTCTCTGGTGCCCTGTAACTTAAAACTAATTTATACTTAGACCGCGTACCGATCAGGAAGAAAAGAAAAACATAGAAACATTAAGAACAACGAAGAAACATTACGACTAAGTAACACAGAGACGCTCCGCTAAGGTAACATTCTGAGACGTTTTATGACTGTCCCTCGAGGAAATATGCACGACATTTTAATTACATTGATGAAATTTGGAGCATAGGTGTCGTGTATTAACCGCTACTTAGTTTGATAGTTAAATAAAAAATATATATATTTATAGGGGGGGGGGGGGGGGGGGGGGCACTCCATACATGTAACCGAAACTGCAAAAAAAAATTCACCAAATATCAAGGCGTGGCACATATTTCGACAGTACTTCTAAAAACACTTTGAGGTTTCTAAAAAAAAAATAGGTTCAGTAAATATTTTCCGAAATATTCGCTACGAAAGTAGCAAAAATTGTGTCCCCCCCCCATCTATTTTCTAAACGGTAAGTTTAAAAAAATATGAAAAAATTTACAAATATAAAACTTAATGAATACTTCCAAGGAAAATTGTTTTCAACATGATCGGACATAGCGTTTTTAAGTTATTGTCAAAAAACTGCGCTTCTCAGCAAAAGGACTTAAGTGCCAGGGACATACGCTCTTTTGTTAATGTTTTTTTTTTCATATTCTTCAGAGAAATTTCGAGCATAGCCCTCTCCATAGCTCGCTGAGCGGCCTGATATTAAATCAACACCACTAATTTCAAAATGCAAAAGCCCAGAGTTATGTTTTATTAGAAGACTTCGTTTTAAGTAAACTGACCGAAGCTAATTCTCATACTGTTATTTTTGTTTGCCGTTTCATTTCATACAATACCTATTATTCAATTTAAAGAGTAAAAAAATTAAAAGAGTATCCGGAAAGGGTTAGACTTAAACCACAAAAGCTCAGATTGGGAATCACAAAATAAACAAGATTCATTTATTTATGGTATGAAGTAAGCATACGACTGCTTAGATTCATCTTTCAACAAATAATCTCATCCAGGTAGTGCGAAGTCATAGGCAGAACCAAGTCATTACTATACATATATTTGCTTTGTTAAACGACGAACCCTTTTGTAAAGGGTATCTAAACTAAATATGTGTCTGGCTCCTCCAGCTTTTAATCTTGGCAAAAAATTGCTAATATGTGTTTTCTATGTTTCTTTTTTTTACTAAATGATTAAAACCCGATTACGGAAACTATGTTTCACCATAGTATTTTATGCAATCGTCATATAATGTATGCTCATGCTCTTTCAGTCGAGTACCGCGTTTAGGCCACGAAGCTTGCTGAGTGGACTTGATTAAGATCGAGACTTAAAAAGCTAATTATATAACTATTGTATACAATATTTTTTATACGAGTAGCGCATACTCTACAGTAAATGAAACAGAGCTAAAAAAAATGCAAAACCATTGCGTTCTTTTTTTGAAATTCATTATAGTTCTGTACGGAGTTGTATAATATAAGTTTTATAGTTAAGTGACATATAATATAAACCATAGAGTATAGAGTAAAGGCAGGCGCGGCTCATTCCGCGATTTACCTTCGTCGCTATAAGTACATGCCGGCGGCCCCTCCAGAGGGCCATATTCAGTGGCTGCCACGCTCTGCCTCGGTACGCGCGCGCATGCTAGACGCTCTCGCTTTCTGGTTTTACGTCGCAAGTGAACGTACCGCATTCGTGTATAGACGTAATGTTAATGTGAAAAGAGGGACTATTTGGGAAGACTATGAGATAACTGGTGCTTAAATTATTAAAAATAAAACTTGGAAATATCGTATCGCAGCGGGTTGCGGGAACAATGACTTGGTAGTCACTGTATAATAATAAAAAAGATATTGTAGGTACCTACTTCCATATTTAACGCTGTATTAATTAATCAAGTAGGTAATACTCAGAACAATTGTATCTGGTTTTATGTAATTTTGAATCAATTATGTGCTGACATTTTGTGTATTTAAATTTCAATGTAGTAAGTAAGTAGGTAGTAGAGTTTTCACTATTTTTACGGTTGCCTCTGACCATAAACTTTATCTCCCAGGAGTCGAGTCTACTCTATAAAAGAATTAACATTTGTTAAACAACTTTCAAGATTTATGTAAATAATTTATTATTTTTGATTTTGTCAAACAAACTCAATGTTATTTTTAATGCACGCTATTGTAACCTATTGACGACTTATTCATAGTACCTATATTCGAAGAATTCATAATACGTTGCTTGCGCGAAAAGCTCAAATCACTAAATATTATAAAACAAAGTCTCCCGTCGCGTCTGTCTGTATGTATGTTCGCGATAAACTCGGAAACTACACGGCCAATTTCGATGTGGTTTTCACTTATGTGCAGCTTGATTCTTCAGGAAGGCTTAAATATGTATTTTATATCTATGTATTAACAACCGTTCCGTTCAAATCACGAAATATTATAAAACAAAGTTCCCTGTCGATTTTGCCTGTCTGTTGTCTTTTTCATTATTTTAGAGATAAATAACGAAATAATGTATGAAGAATATACATTTATTGAATGCAATAAATAAATGGACAATACATTATTATTTTATTTTTAGTCGTTGACAGCCCTCACCATCGGCGACGCGGCGCGTGAGCCAATTTATTTTCAGCGTTGGTACACAGCCTTAACGTTCCTATTGGCTTGCGCTGGAGTCAACGACGTCAGAGGGTCATAAAGCATAATGTTTTTGCTAAGAAAAAAGCGGCTTTTGTAAAGATCAAAGTAGTGAGCCTTCTGTACTTGTACTATTATCTATTCTGTGGTGAAGGTAAAATCGAAAAAGTATGCCTTTTTAGTATGATTTGCGGTGTTCTTATTCACAGATAGATAGTTCACGAGTAGAAAAAATATATTTCACTGTACTATTTGTATACCACTACAATCCCAGTTGATGAGCGGGTGACGGGCGCCAACTAGACAGTAATGTGATCTTCTTGAAATCTGGACTTCCAACTTTTGGTATATTGTAAATCTTATTTTAGTTGCCGAAATGATTTAAAATTCTTATTTATTTTCATCTAGTATCTAGTTTCATCATTATACTGTATCACGTTACGTTCTGCGTTAAACAGAGTTTTAGGGTTCCGTACCCAAAATGGCAAAAACGGAACCTTTATGTCCGTCCGTATGTCACAGACATTTGACTCAAAAACTACTCGATGTAGTACTTAGTAGTAGTATATGTGTCCTTTGTGGCTACTTAATTTGATACTTAAATAATTGAAATAAATATTTCTGGGGCCAAATATAACCCGGTGACACATATTTTTACCATTCTTAAAAAAACATTTCAAGGTTTCTAAAAATGTTTTTTTGATTAAGTGAATATTTTCGAAAGTAACATAAATCGTGTCCCCCATCCCCCTCTTCTATGTTCTAAACCTTATTTCCAAAAAATATGGCAAAGATAAAGCTTAATAAATACTTTTAATGAAAATTATTAGGCAATACCGTTTTTGAGTTATTGCCAGAAAACTGCACTTCTCAGCAAAAGGACGTAAGTGTGGTGGAGATACGCTCTTCTGCTAGTGCACTCTTTCATATCGTATTTTTTCATCTGTAGTGATTTTTTTTGTATGAACGGCTGCGGAACCCTACACTGACCATATTTAATACATACTCCAAATTTAATCAATATAATTATATATCATCATGTAGTTTTTGAGTAAAATGTATGTGACATACGAACGAACATGACGAAACTATACCTAAGGTTTTCGTTTTTGCCATTTTGGCTACGGAGCCCTAAAAACTTATTTTCAGCAATTGTATAAGGTTTTAACTGGTGTATATAAAAAGTTTCCATACAAAGTTCAGCCCAACGTCTTACCCCATTTGAATTAATAAATCTATACTTTAAATGATGTTAACGCATTAGTGAAGGTTGAATCAAAATCTATTCAGCCGTTTTCACGTTCTGTGGCTCAAATAGTAAAGACAGACAATAATTCTAAAAATTACAAAACCATCTAAATCATAGGCCCAACATTATTTTGCCACTACAATGGGAAAGTTTTTAATTAAGAAAAAACTGGCCAAGTGCGAGTCGGACTCGCGCACCGAGAGCTCTGTACGAAATATACGCTACAAACGGCCGTATGTATGAAAATTCAGTGTTAGTAGAGCCCTACTTCTAAGTGAAATGTACATGGTGTTTGATCATTTTATATTGGATACTGAGATAGACAGACAGATATAAAATTATATTATTTTTAGTACCTATTTGCTGTTATAGCGGTAACAGAAATGCATCATCTGTGACAATTTCAACTGTCTAGCTGTCACGGTTCATGAGATTCAGCCTGGTAACAGACGGATACACAGACGGACAGCGGAGTCTTACCAAAAGGGTTCCCTTTTACCCAAAGATACGGCACCCTATAAACGCCACCATCTAAATCATATACCCAACATTATTTTACCACTAGAATGGGAAAGTTTTTAATTAAAACATGAAACAAAAGCCTGAATTATATTACTGGAGCTAACAAAAAACGCTTGACTTTTACCTGCCCTGACGAGTTTTTAATTATTATTTTTTCATCCAAAAGTTCGTTTTGTTACATTAATACTGCTAACTATCCATACATATTTAAATACATTAATTTCAATTGAATTTCCGTTAATGGATATTGTATACTACTTACTTTTTTATTTCAATTCAATCTTCTGTAACTTGCAGTTGATAGAAGCATAGGTTTGATTTACAACTATAAAATTAATGCAAATGATTATATTATTATTTTGCGAATAACCATAATTTTGAACTGCACAAGGTAGGATTAGCTTATAATGCTGTTATATTTGATTTTTATTAAGAAACAAACATTGTTGATATACATAACATGAGCACAGTAAATAAACTACATTACTTTAATAATACATCTTTAGTTTCCTCCATTAAGGCGAAGGGGTGGGCAAATCACTGACATCGAGGTGTTTTTGTGCATTTTCTTTGATATTATATGTAGCATGTAGAGATCTAGAAAGTAACTATTGAGGACACAAATATACTTAATTATAGGTTGATAGAGTAAGTGCGTTCCTATCTGATGTAACTAGGCCTAGAAAGTGTATTTAAGAAGCAGGTTTTTAAAAACCTTCTACACATTTTTTTTCCGCCTGTGAGCAATTCTACATTACCAAATTTTGCACATGTACTTTGGTCTACTAACTGATAGGAAAAAAACTTAGTCTAATTTGTGTAATACGGAGTTTAGACCCAAAATCAACTTTCATCTACGACATTTCTACGAAGTCAACGTACTAAATATTTGGTCAGTGTAGGCGCTTTAGCAGTGAAAGCGACGTTGCGTGCTCGCGCTACACCACGGCGGCGCGGCGTGCGCTTACGCACGCTGTTGCCAGCTCGCTTCCATCTATCCATAGCGTAGCGATAATGATTTTGAATTCATTCCGTCAACTGATTGCGTTTGTTTTGTTTTGATGTGTTTCCATTCTATGATTTAGTACCAGTATAATTATATAAGAAAGAAAGAAAACATTTATTGCCACACCAAAAATAAATTAGGTACAGGGAACAAATAACAGATATGAAAAAAAAAATGGAAAAAAAAGGTACCTTAAAATATTCCGCGTGACAAAAGGAACGGATCCAGCATGTGCTGCGGCAGCCTCGCGACGGCGCAGCGCTGGTTTTCAGTCCATCCCTTTTCTCACTGAACCACATTGACACGTTCCACGGGTGCGGGTAGATTAATCCAAGTGTACATGTGTATGTATACCATATAATCATATATATATATACACAATATACACACACATACGTATATACTTACTGATGTAACATCGTAAAGAAAAGAGACAAAAAATGTAAGTAAAAACATTTTGAACATGAAATACCAAATTACCACGACTGAATACCTGTACTACTTCCGAACTATTGTAGGTATTGTAAAATTAGCTCTAAGACATGACAAAAAAGAGAACAAAAAATCATTTCATTTACACACGAAACAAATTATTCGGTTTCCAATTGATTTTTCAACAATAATGAACGCAATTTGAATTTAAATGCTTGCCGGGACATATCAAGGTACTCTGTGCTTATTATTATAATGAACCGGTAGTCTTTGTGGCGTTGTTTATTTCGGGGATTTGTTATGTTGTTTTGTTTGTTATTGTTTGTGTTGTGTATGTTATTTGACATTGAACTGGGTGTTCTGTGCGGCGTGAGTCACCCCGTGCGAGAGATTGGAGATTCTTAAGTCCCTAAAACTGGGGAGCAAGAACGGTGGCGGTGGTGGTAATGGTAGTGATGGTGGTGATAATGGTGGTGATGGTGGTGATGATGATGGTGGTGGTGATGGTGGTGGCGGTGAAGATGGTAGTGATGGTGGTGGTGATGGTGATCATGGTGACGATGGTTGATGGTACTGGATGATGATGGTACTGGATGATGGTGGTGGTGGTGATGGTGGTGGTGGTGATGGTGGTGGTGGTGATGGTGATGGTGATGGTGGTGATGGTGATGGTGATGGTGCCATCATGATCATTACCATCACCATCACTTTCACCATTATCACCATCAACACCACCACCACCACCACCACCACCACCATCATCCACTACCATCCACGACCGTCACCATCATCACCATCACCACCATCATCACTACCATCCCAATCATCACCATTACCACCACCACCACCACCACCATCATCACCACCATCACCATCATCACCATCACCACCAACATCCACCACAACCATCCACCACCACCATCCACCAATGATCATCCGATCCTGAATTCAAGTAGATACCCCCAGGGTCCATCAGAATGTGGAAAATGGTTGACTGTCCGGAAGGTCTTTATATCCTACCGAATCCATAATATAAAATAGGCACAAATAAAAATCTTTCTACTGAAACAATACATACTCGTAATTTTAGCAAGCAGCAAGGTCAAAAAACAAACTGGAATAAAGTAGCCTCTATACAAGCGCCACCTTACTGCAAATGGAGTCGATAGTTCACAACTAGTCAATGCGTGATACGACGAGTCGAGAGAGAGCATCTAATACATACTAGATGGCGCGCGTGCTCGAAGTATTACGTTCGGGCCGAACGAGCAAGTTCATTTCCCCATCTCTTCGCCTTAAATGTTTAAGTTGAAAAATTTGCACTATTATAACCAAAATGTACTTTTTAATCGAAATCTCTTATAATACATATCTACTTTACTATTAAGGTTCAAAGGGAGGATTTTCTGATACGAACAGTTCATACGAGTTACGCTCTTCTTAAAACTTAAAAATATAACAAAATATCTTTACTATTATCAAGTTCTAAAAATAAAATTTCAGTACATTGAACATATATTTTGGTAGTCACTGTTGTAAAATACTTATTTATTTGAAAAATATTTTTTTATGTATCGTTGTGGCTTCATCACGCCAAAACGTCTAAACGAATTTGAACTGTTTTTGGTACACGGGTAGCTTGGCATCTTCAGATGGTTACAAGATACTTTTTACTCGACGACGCTAAGGATAATAAATAAACTTTTAAACAAAAAAATAAAACCGACTCCAAAAAAACTAAAAAGTAATAAATAACGCCATAATTCAGTTTCTTCAAATTACTTACAAGTAACCGTTTGTATACTCAATCTATACAGTATAGACAATTAATCTTATTTTGGCGTCGGTGCGATATAAAGAATGTGTAAAATATTGAAAATTGACGATTTTAGTAAGTTGTGACACGATGGCACCGACTCCAAAATAACATTAATTGTCTATACTGTATAGATTGAGTATACAAACGGTTACTTGTAAGTAATTTGAAGAAACTGAATTATGGCGTTATTTTTTACTTTTTAGTTTTTTTGGAGTCGGTTTTATTTTTTTGTTTAAAAGTTTATTTATTTTACACTTTTTAGTTAATCGTTACTTAAAAGTGTATCTCGTGACGAATCGAACAAGCCCAAACACGGCTAGGATACCTACCTGGTGCCTACCTTCCGGCTTCATCATCAAATCAATTCGATGGTACCATTCTCATCACGAACATTTAAATTTGTGACTATGAAGTTGCTTAGCTAAATTAATCAAGATATTTTGTCGCCACCCGTAAATCATTTATCATTGAGGAGTTCCGATGGCATTCTGTGGTCTTCTGCATTAGTTCCACTTCACCAATTTACACTTTCTGAATGCAAATGCTTATTATGTTTCTTATAATACCAAAATCGCCATATGTATGCCTACAATATTTGAGAAGTTCCTTCAATTCCTCATGGATTCCATCATCAGATCTTCACTAAAATTAAATGGGATCAACTAGAAAATACCTTCTATAAAACAAAAAAAAAATGAAATCGGTCAAATAGTCTTTGAGTAATCGGTGAATTTCCATAAAAAAAAAAACATTCCGTCGAATTGAGAACCTCCTCCTTTTTTGGAAGTCGGTTAAAAAGATGATGTGATTGATATGATTTTTCTCCTCCGCTGACGAAGATGACGATGATGAGACTTTTAATTATAAAATAAAGTAATGTAATGACGTAGAATTGCCAAACTGAAGTGGTACTACGCATCACATACACCTGACAGCTGCATGTAAAGTAATAGTAAAAGAGGAGCCTGGGTAACTGAGGAATACTGAACTAACGAATAAGTTCATAGTCCATTATGGCCGCTAAGACAATCGACCAAAGGGACAACTTTACCCGGTCTTCCCTATTCGAGAACGCATATAATATGTGCTACATTTCAAATTTCACAAAGTTTTAATAGGAAGTAATTGTATTCAAAACAAAATAAATACAAGAATGTACACTTAAAAAACAAATGACACAATATTTATAGATCTAAACAAATGAATCTTGAAGTATGCCCTAAGCAATAAAAGGAAGCTTTATTATATACCGGCTTAGATCGAGATTGTACCCGCATTCTAGTTGAATTTTATAAAGCGGTTGTACCTAAGTTAATCTGTCTCTGTCATTTTATTTTTCCGTTGATGTCGGATCGGACTTGGTTACAGACGAAAGAAAATCAAAATTAGACATCAAATAAAAAAAAATAAGGAAATAGTTTCCTACTCCACTCTTAATTTAATTTTAATAGTACATTTGACCAAGGAGAAATATATATACTCTGCCATACAAACAAGTATGGCGTGCAAGTAAGTCGGGTGTAATCCAGATAAAAGTAACTTACTTTTCGCAGCAATACTGTACATCCACAAGATATGAACTGCCGGTCAGCAGTCACTGTTGAGTAAGCAAGCACGCCCGTCGTGTACGCACGTAGTCATGGAGAAAATGCTACATTTCATGATGAAAGCAAGCCGCTTTGCACAGTGATAGTAGATACCAAACTGAGTGATTTGACCCGCAGCAGCGGATGTTTCACCCCTTAGGAATAGAGATGGCGCCACTTCTTTAAAAAAATATTTCGAAAAATCTTACAAGCTAATTTAATAGACCAATTTTAATGTTTTATATCTCAAATGAAAGCTGATTATATATGTTACTTATAAAAAAATACTAAAAATATATCAAAATATATCATAAGGTTTTCTTACTTACATATTGCCGGATAGTCGGCTTTCCCGACTAGTCGCCATTTCTTCAATTCGTACATCCACGTTAAAAAAGCTTAAAACTTTCTATTTCGATTCGAATTTGGTGATATACAGTAATATGTTTGCTTATTTCCATAATAATGAATTCTTTCGAGTTATCAATCAAAATTCAATGTAGTAAAAATGAATAGATGGTTCTTTAATTTATGTAGTTATAGAAACTTTTAAGACATACAAATTATGAATGTAACAAATGATTCACATACATATGTATAAAGAGAGAGAGGGCTACGCCATTTGTTCACAAATAACAATAAACTGCACCACGTCATAAGAAAGCTTATTAAATCCTCATATGAGTTACGTGTCGCTCTGGCTGTTTTTTATTACAAGACTAGATACTTAGATATATGTATAATTCCCGAGACCGTGAGCGCGTATGGATATCATGACACAGCATGATATTCTAAAATCTGGCTTGACACCGACGTTTTATCACCTCTTTCCCGATGAATCTTTGAAAAGGAATTGTAAACAAAATTTATTTTACTAGATAGAAGTGCGAGGGAAAGTTAGTGTTACGCAGGATGTTATTATAATTTTCTACGGCACAAAAAGAAGAAGTTTGTCAAATGGGTAATCAATATAGATATGCAAATGGATTAATTGTAATAAGACGGCTACACTGGTAGTTATTACAAAATCAAAAACTAAGCAAACTAAATAGCAAGTTATTTACCTTACAACCTTATAACTTATATAAAATGATAAAAAGAAAGAAGCTACCATCTTTTTGACCATGCTGCGACCTCCCTTCGACATTCCTTCTCAACTCCTCGAAAGGAAAGACGTGGGTCTTTTGACCGAGAGTCTTTTGAGACTTTTAGTTTCAGGATAACAGAATATCTACATATATAATATCTAGCTTTCATCACCCGTAACTATGTCTAATACAGCATTTGAGGTACCTCCGTCTAATGTTTGCATCATTCTTCGGCACCAATCAACACAACGGCGATTTCACTTATCCAATCCACCCATTACATAGCTTCCGAACTGCTAAATGCTCATGAAGGATTTTCTGTACTTGACTCCTACCAATTACGAGGAGTGCCCGAATCTGCTGATATGAAGCTTCATCTCGTGTCAATGTTTACAACTGGTTTAACAAGTTTAAGCGTCAGCGCACCAATCTTACTGATGGTCTTTGTAAGGTACGTCCTTCTACGGCGATTACTGATGAGAACATCATTGCTGTGCGGCTCATGATAGAGAACACACTCTATCATGAGCCGCACAACAATGATTTTCTACCTCACAAAAACCATCAGTAAGATTAGTGCGCTGACGTTTAAACTTGTTAAACTAGTTATAGACAGTGATACGAGATGGAATTTTATCACGAAAGGCTAATCTAAATGTTTCATAACTATCTTTTTGACTTAAATGACATGAAAAGGTAAAAAAATCATTGTAATAAAATTTTCTTCTATTTACTCGCGTTTATGTTGTCGATTAAAGAGTTGGAAGATTAATAAAGTGTATGGCGAATGTATGTATTTCCAGTTGAAAATGCAGCGCCTCAAGCTTACATTATCAAAAAAGATTACCGCGTTCTGCGAACACTGCACCATGCACGGCGTGTACTACCTCCAGAGTCGCAGTCGGGGCTCCCGCGTTCTGTGGGTGACCATCATAGCCGCTGGCATCGTACTCTGCGGCGTGCTCAGCCACATGATATGGGAGAAGTACACCATCGACCCTTTTGTCACTGTGGTAAGATGTCCTTCCAAAATTATCAAACATGCACTATGCACGGTGTGCATTATAATATTTATAATACATGCAGAGTCGCAGTAGCGGATCGTGCGTCGTGTGGACGACCATCATAGCCACCGACATCGCACTCTGCAGCATGCTCAGCCACATGATATGGGAGAAGTACATCATCGACTCTTTTGTCACTGTAGTAAGATATCCTTCCAAAATGTATGAGCAATGCACTATGCGCGGTGTACATTATAATAATACATACAGAGGCACAGTAGCGGCTCTCGCTTTCTGTGGGCGACCATCATAGCCGCCAGCAACGCACTCTGCTGGGTGCTCACCCACACGATATCGGTGAAGTACATAATCGAACATTTTTTCACGGCAATAAGTCATCCATTTCTAAGAAAATATGGTTTACTTATATCTAATATGCATAGTGAGTCGAGTATTGGTAATTTCTTCAGTTTGAATGTGCTACATTAAAAGAATATTCTCATTTTGCACAAATGCGCAGATAATGAACTAAATGTAAACTACCTTTGGCTTTTTAATGAAATAATGATCTTTAATTTGTAAGTAGGCCGTAAGGACACTTTTTCAAGTCTGACTGTACGGCATTTCCCTAGAGGAAACCGCTGTTGAGAAGAAAGCCGAAACAAACACAACAGTCAGTATTTTTTTCTAAATAACTCTTATATCTATTACAATATTTGTACTTAGCATACCCTAAATATATGTTTTAAGTTTAAATTCAATGCGTAGTTCTCCAAGAAAACATATCAAAACTTATAAAAGTACAAAAATAATAGAAAAGCATAAAGGTGCGTCCACACTTGTATCATTTGCTCGTATCCGATCACCGTGCCGTGGCATGACTGCGTATCGCACTGCTTGGACGCTTACTGTCGGCGCGCCGATCATACCGTACTCGTCCGATATAAATGTGTGATACGCGTAGCAAAATGGATTTCGAGCGATCCGATCGGCGCAACGTCCAAACGCGTGATCGTGACACGTACGACTTACGTACGTTTGATATGCCACTTTATAAGAACCGTGTCCCGGTAAAAGTAAATTATTTGGTTTCTGTTTTGGGCCATGCATTTTTGTTTGTTAAATAGTCCTCTACTCTATACTATGCTAATAATATTAGTGACATTTTAAAGTTCTTTTTGACAGATTGAAAGGGTAATTTTAAAGCATCATCTTGTTACTTACTGTTTTAGGTGGAGTCCACGTACTACCGAAGTGAGCAGATACCATTCCCTGCGGTCATGATTTGTGATCCGCAACCCGTGTATGGGCCCAACACGAAAAATGTCTCATATATTTTGTAAGTTATATTTAATTTTAAGTGTATACTACCTTTTCGGCGAAATACTTTTCGTCTAATTTCACTTTCCAACAACTTGTCACAGTACTTTTATTTGGCAAGCTAATTAAGTACCTATGTTTACATTTCGTTTTTTTTTTATTTGGTCAAACTATTATTTCACAAAATATTACTTTACCAAGTTTCATTTAGAAAATGACTTATATCTAACGTTTATATTAAAAAAATCTCGCAAAAAAATTTTACTCTAATAAATACATTGCATATTTATTATACTTTGGTATATCGCCTTTGCGGCGAAATATTTTGCGTCTTATTTCACTTCCTAACTCTCGCCCCTCGCATAAAAAAGTCCTTAAAATCACCTTTAGCAAGGCTGCCTAGGTTGCCTAGCCTGGTTCGGTTCGTTACTTTCTTTGCGTCCCTCAGAGCGGAAACGGAAGCCCCACGAAGCCGGACTCCTCTGCATTACCATAAAATTATACCATCTACATATGGAAACAATCCGGTAAGGTTAAAACTACTTCTCCAACCTTAACGGGAACGAACCGCTACATAGAAAAACGGGGAGGGGAGGGCGAAGACTCCCGAAAGCGGGGCTAAAAATCTTCAAATCACATCTAGCTTAGCCTGGTTAGGTTCGTTACTTTTTTTGCGTCCCTCACAGCAGAAATAGAAGCCCCGCGAAACTGGGCTTCGTCGACTTGCTCTCAGTCCTCTGTATTAACATAAAATTATACCATTTAAATACAACAATTTAACGGATTACATCGCGTATATTATCTCATAATAGACATCTGTCGAACTCGTTTCGTTCCAATATTTTCTGAAGAAAGCTATGAATTTATGATCGAAGTAAATATTAATTTACAAAAAGTTCCTTTTAATTAAAGTTTTTACATTATACATCTATTATTATTATAAAAACAACGAAAACAAAATAGGAAATAAATGAATCTATAACTAACTTAATACTAACTCACAACTAAATACTATTATAAAAAGAAAACCCCGTCTAAAAGTTCGCCTTGCGGCATGGTCCCCATCACGCTGGCGGCGATACCTCTCTGAATTGCGAGAGAAACTCGTTGCGAGAGGTAGCCGCCAGTGCGACGGTGTTTTTAGAAGAACTGTCGAATGATGTGCCACACATTATTATTTATTTGCTGAAAAAAAAATCAGTTTCGGTTACATGTATGGAGTGCCCCCTCTAAAAATATATTTTTTGTTTTATTTTACTATCAAATTAAGTAGCGGCTTACACAAGACACCTATGTTCCAAATTTCTTCAATATACCTCTTATAGTTTTTGAGTAAAATGCCTGTGACATACGGATGGACGGACGGACGGACGAATATGACGAAACTATAAGGGTTCTATTTTTGCCATTTTGGCTACGGAACCCTAAAAATGATTGAAGTAACGGTAAAGCTGTCATTAACCAACACTAAAACAAAAGAAATGTAAGTGACGAAATTGCTTATAAAAAAAGTGTTCATTATTTTGTAATTGAATAATATGAAATATCAATATTCTTGTCTTGTCATCTACAATGATAAATTTAAGATATTTAGATATCCTACTGGTAGTCATGCTCGGTCAGAAGATGCACTGTTGTAATTTTAAATTCACACAATTTGTTTACGAGATAATGAGATAATTGTTATGTCATGATATTATTCTTTATTGTAACCATTTTGCGTACACAGCCTTATCATAAAACAAAGCAATTGCCAAGCATCATTACCAAAGGATTAAGACAGATCCCTGGAAGTACTCAAACCTAAGCGTAGATCATTCTGAGAGTGATTAAGATATAACGGTTGCTCGTTATTACAACGGAGAGCGAGCTTGTTAATGCCTAACGAGCGTTACTAATATTCTACAAATAAAATGTGTTATGTATTCGTTATATGTATTTTATCGTCACACATACATTTTCTTTACCAATAACGCGGCGACGAAGCGGTGAATCATTATAATATTTCTCATAATTGAAAATGTTTCATTTTTCAGACTAATCCTTTTTATTATGCACTTCGAAAGACGATATTTAGTGAAGTATTGTTTGTAAAATACAGCCTAATTAGCAAAAAAAGTCTAATAATCTGCTTAAATACACCAAACGGGCATCTGTCGTGTGTGTCAGCCGTAATATTACCTAGAGTACGAGTACTTGTCTATGGAATTGAATATTGACGTTGAGTGATAGTTCAAATATTTGTTTACAAATTTGACAAATTTCGGTGAATATGTCTTCCGCAAATACTATAATTTTTTTCGTAAAAACGTTTAAAATTACTGCTGTACGGTACGTGTGCTGGAAAAAAGTTATTTGCACTTCCTCTAGGAAATAAAGCTGAATGGTGTCTTGCGGGCGGATGGGAGTGTGTGATGTGTTATGCTCAAAGCTACTACTGTTACTGTTAGCTTTAAAATAAACAATTTACCTTACTAAATATAAGTATGTTTTATTGTTGCCATTATACAATTTAATTTCGACATCCCATAAAAAATATGCAATCAGCTGATCAAGTCTACTTATGGGGAACCGTTTTTTTTTTTCATATTTCGATCTATATTCCTTGGGAAAGTTGTTCAGTATCATGTTTCAAATCATCTCGCTGCGGGAAAACAACCACTAAAATTTCACATTGTTTAGTAATTTATTTCAGATACATTAGAGAGATATTCTATTTATTTAAACTTTGTTGCCCTATACGAAATGGTACAAAACGGTAATCCTATACAATTTGTTTCACACGCGATGCTCTAGAGTCATACGGCGTTGCACAAAACATATGTTGGAGACTCAGCGTACCACCACGTACCCCACTGCATTATCGACTTAAGTGTTGCGTTGTGATTATGATACGTTTTGCACCTCTTAACTTAAGGCGGCCACGTAATACGTATCACAGCTTTGAGTATATTCCATTCATGAGCGTCTCTACTACTCGTGGCAAGTTTGTTCTATCACCTTCAGTGAGGCAGTCGGAGTTCTTCATTTCTCGAATCTGTGGAAAAGTCGACTCTTTAAAGGGTGAGAACCAGTTATATACATTCTCATCTATGGTTAGAACCAATATCCGTGGAATAGCCGAGTCGTAAAAAAGATGCGAATCAGTGTCCGTGGAAAAGCAGAGTCGCAATAGAACAATCGTAAACGGGAAAATAGTACACGAACGAAATTTGAACAAGACAAAGCAATGATATATTTGGATTTAACTGTCAAACGTGACTTAGTGACAAACGGAAAAGATATTTTTTTTAATCTATGGAAGGCACAGACCTTCCATCCTCTAAATAACGTCATCTTCCGGTTTAGCACTTTCAGCTATTTTTTTCGAAAAATAGGAGAAAAAAAATTCTTAAAATATTTTTTTTGGATTGTATATGCATTTTTCTATACATTGGATATCAATTTAGGGCTATAGCCAAATATGAAATCTTGTCAATTGACGACCGGTTTGGCTCAGCGGGAGTAACGTTGCCTGCGAAGCTGAAGGTCCTGGGTTCAAATCCTGGAAAGGGCAAATATTTGTGTGATGAGCATAAATATTTGTATCTGAGTCTTGGATGTTTTCTATGTATATAAGTAAATATATCTATTAAATATATTGTCGTGTATAATCATAACATAAGCTTTATTGAGCTTACCATGGGACTAGTTCGATATATGTCAAAATTGTCCTGTAATATTGATTTATTATGAAAAGCTTAACTGATCCGTCTTTGCTGCCGCTTTATAGGTATTTGTGATAGTATCTGGACTCAATATAGAATTATTTCAATATATGTACATAAACCTATTCGTGTTAATTGCCCATTCAATTTTAAATGAGTCCTAAAAATGCTCTTTGATAAGAAAAATGTATAAATAAACATTGCTTACACTTTTACTCCTGTCAATGTACACAGTTGCTTAACTTTATATTCGAATTATTCACGTCGTTCATTTTGGACGGGCCACTTGAATCGGTGTTAGTAATGTGCCGTTCCCGGGAATATTCCCCAGGCGGGAATATTCCCCGTGTGGGGAATATAGGGGAACTTTATATTTGTATATTGTAAAACATGTTTTATGTTTTTTCCCACAAAAGCAAATATTTAACTATAGTTAAAACCTAACCAAGCACAGCAAATAGTCACATGTAAATGTAAATTCCCCATGCTCCCGGGAATATTCCCAATGTTTCCGGGAATATTCCCAATGTTTCCGGGAATATTCCGAATGTTCCCCGGGAATATTTCCCATGTTTCTGGGGAATTTTCAATTGGTCTCGAGACTAAAAATAAAAAGGTTATATAAAATGAATGTGAATAAGTCATAGAACTTTTAGTTTAAATTAAGAATAAGAATCGGATTAATTATTCGAGTAATGGGATATATCTAACTAACGTTTTATGAAAAAAAAAACACGTACGATTAGATTTTGTCGGACAGTCAAACATTTTTTTCAGATTCTGATGGACCCTGGGGGTACCTACTGGGGGTGCGTAACGTCCGCTATAACAACTTTTGGTATATTATTAGTCAATATAACGATTAAGGGATATAATGCACTTTTGGTATAACAATATTTGGTATATTCTGATATGATCTAACTATCATCAGGTATAATGAACTAGTAATATAAAAACTATTAATCTAACAGTTACATGGTATAACGTATATGTGATAAAACTATGTTCGATATAACGCTCAGTGGGTATAATGTACTGGTATAAACTGGAAATAATTAATCGATAATTTTTACTATTGCAGGAATCTTTTTCACTTTAAGGTAGGTCCGACTTGGGTTAGGTTAGGTACGACGGCGAGCGAAGTGAGGAAGAGTGTTAGGTTGAGCTGTGACCCTAACGAGCGAGCAAAGCGAGCGAGCCGCGTAGGTCTATATTGAGTCTTGCCTTTTGTACATACATTATTTTAATATTTTTTAATACAATATACCTTTGCTGCTTATAGCATATATTCATTATACTTGGTAAGCGTTATACCAAAAATCTTAATACCCATTGAACATTATACACCATGAAATTAACAATTTAGTTAATATATCAAAAGTTTATTATGCCCTAGTGATTATATTCTATGAAATTATATCAAATGTTGTTATATCCAGTGAAAATATACCAAAAGTTGTTATACCGATCATTATACACCCTCCTACTGGAACTCAGGATAGGATGATCATTGGTGGATGATAGCAGTGATGGTGGTGATGGTGGTGATGATGGTGGTGGTGATGGTGAAGGTGGATGGTGGTGGTGATGATGCTGATGATGATGGTGATGGTGATGATGGTGGTAAATGTGGTGGATGGTGATCCACCACAATCATCACCATCATTACCATCATCATCATCACCACCACCATCCACTACCATACGCTAAAACAAACATTCAATGTACGTCGCAAAATAGTTTTTTAATATTTTTTTTTGATATTAATATCATTAAAATAATAAATAATAAATAAATAAATAAATAAATTGTTTATTACTCAAAAACAGATTACAAACATTGTTAGAAATATCTATCAGACTCCAAACTAGGCTGAGCCTGTATCTTGGAAGTCTGCGAGTGCGATTAACAGATTTTACAACTAAAGACGATATATAAGAAATCGTAAAAAAATGCAAAGAGAATAACAAAGTAAAGTACTAACTAAAAATTCCACATGTGTGTGTGCGTGTGCGTGTGTGTGTATTTGTGTGTATGGGGGCAGGGGTAGGGGGGGGGGGGAGGGGGGGGGGGTGAAGTGCAGTGAGTCAACACGAGACAGTGCGTCAATGTATCGGCATCGGCGACTAAAATTTTTAATTTATGTGAGGTATTAAGTATTCAGTGTCTTCGAAAGACAAAGTCAGCAGCCATTCTTTCACAACCCTTAGCGCTTTGGGAACAGTTAGCATTTTAATATTCAGCTGATTGCAGATGTTATTAAAGGTATACGGATGGGAGTATGCAGGGGATTTCCTAGCCAGAGCAGATCTAAGTGGTGGAAGAGGCACTTTGAACGTTCGTTTGCTTAAAATTATCTCGTATTCTGCAGAGTTAATACGAGATAATTTTAAGCAAACGAACGTTCAAAGTGCCTCTTCCACCACTTAGATCTGCTCTGAAAATAACAGATTGTGTTATTTTATTATTTTAATGATATTTAAAATGTATTTCTCATAAAAATATGCAATGTAACATTCGGTATGGTTTGTATTATTCAATATGCCTCACTGACACAGACTATCTTTTTCATCAGTTTAATATTAATGAAAAAATCTAAGAAACTGTTAGATATAATAATTAATAACGGATTTTCATTCGTTTTTAAACATGTAATTTCTACCCAATATGAACTTATTTCATATTTAATTTCCTTTCTTATACTATTTGCAATGTTCCCCAGTTTGGGGAATATTCCCGGGAGCAAAGGAAATTCCCGGGAATATTCCCCAGGGGAATATTCCCAGGAATGGGAATGTTCCATCGGCACATCACTAATCGGTGTGAATCCAGTTTATATTAATATTTTAGTATTTTTAATACAAAACCTTGACGCTGGCAAAATTGTCCTAATGGGTAGAAGCCATTCAACTTAAAAAACTGAACTGAACTTTATATTCCAGAAATAGATTGGACATACAAAGTTGTTTCCGTGATTCTTCGACTGATTAATCTAGAACAACACAGTCGCTTCAACGTTTATTCCGAAAACAGTTTTCGGGCTATTTCAATTTAGCGACATTAATTTCAGAAGTTCCTGTATCCTTATGAAAATCACATTATTATTGTTTGATAGCTAAGCCAAAATATAGTCATACTACGTGTATGTAACCCAACGCTTTAACTTAGCTACAAAAAAGTCAATATTTTCTTCTATTTCAGCGATTATTACTCATTTAAATAAAACAATCTAACAGATTATATCGGGTATATTATCTTATTTAAGCTGAACACGGAAAGCTGGAAAGCTTCCGAAACGTCGGTTTTCTAGCAGTTCAGCGGGGTAACGCAGCCAGCATCTTCGGGACCATGCCGCACGGGCCCTTTTTATATATAATTTAGTTAAGTTTAGTTTTATTTTAGATTTTATGTTTAGTTTCTGGGTAATTTTAAGTTTTTATTTGTGTACTAGCCTCTGCCTGCGACTTCGTCCGCCTTAAATTCGTTTATCGCGGATAAGGGTATTTTTCCGAGATAAAAAGTAGTCTATGTCCTTCTCCGGGACTCAAACTATTTCCATACCAAACATCTAAATCGGTTCAGCGGTTTAAGCGTGAAAAGGTAAGACAGACAGACAGACACACTTTCGCATTTATAATATTAGTATGGACTGATATGGATCGTTTTGATTATTTTTCTACTATTCATTCACGTTTAATATATACCAATATATGTATACTACGCGTTATAATCTGTTAAAATTATTTTTTACAAAAAAGTTGTTTTTTTTTTTAAGTTTAAAGGTGCGTCCACATGTACTATCATTTGCCCGATCAGGTCTTGTCGCGTGGCATGATCGCATGTCACGATCACGCGTTTGGACGTTGCGTCGATCCGATCGCTCGAAATCCATGTTGCTATGCGTATCACACACTTAGATCAGACAAGCGCGGCGTGATCGCGGCGCCGACTGAGCGAGTCCAAGCAGCGCGATACACAGCCATGCCACGCCACGTTGATCGGATACGAGGAAATGATACAAGTGGACGCACCTTAACATGCTCTCTGGTAAAATCTGAAAGATGTCGGTTCAAATTCATGTTTTAGGAGCAGTCGCGGATACAATGCCACTGAGATCGATCATTTCTATGACGGTTTTTCGGATATACGTACAATTTCCTACGTGCCGCCATTATACGTCAGGAAAATGCATTCTACCTTGCAAGACCTTGGTTTTACAATAGAAAACTTAATCGAGATGGTAAGCAATTTGTTTGATTAAAAATCATATCATTGTAGTTACTACTAGAAATGTATATTTATATTCAAAATCTCTTGAAGTACCCTCAATACTTGTTACATAAACGTCCCAATCTTTGACAGTTTAATTAAAACAGTTGACTTGTCTGTTACCTCTAATGCAATGAAATAAGGTTGAAGATGCCAACTATTGGAACAATGTGAGGAACTGGCACTACTTTGTCATCTGTTTTTGTTAAACTTTTAACCTGGTCGCGCTATACAAGTTTGTATGCACAACAGAGAGTTGCCATACTTTATATTCCGATTTAAAATTAAATTTTAAAATTTGATCTTTACGAGCACTCATGCACTGTTATGTTGGTAACACCATTTTGGTTGAAGTATTTTCGAATTCAAATTCAAATTATTTATTTGCTAGGAATACAGTGTTATAGATGAAGAACCAAAAAAACTTAAGCCAAAAATAATTAAAATCCGTTTAGCCGATTTGGCGTAATATAGCCACAACAACACATACAAACATACATAAAATCCAAAAAAGAAATATTTCGATTCATGAACCTCCAGATAGTCCGTTTCAATCATTTTTTTTTGGAAACATCCTAAATGTACAGACATTTATTTTTTACAAATTTATAGTATAGATAATGTGGGTGTCTCGCCATTGTAATTTATTATTAATTCGACAAGTTTGATACCGATATCCTCCACCGATAATTTATCTGCTTATCCTAATTGTTGACTAGTAGAGAATGCCTTTATGGCATTAAGTCTGCCATTTCTAATTCTTTGTATTGTGCAATGAAGCTTAACACTTTCGCTACCAACATTTTCGTAGCGCTACGCTCGTAGCCAATAACGTGGAAAAACCGTATGTAGCGAAAATTTGCTTCGAGCAGAGCGCCCGCCGAGCAGGTTCACGGTGCTGAATGTGTTAAAATAAATAAAATAGGAAAGATCACATTTTGGTTTTTAATTCATTTGACCACTAGCGTTTTTCCGCAGTCTTACAATTTTGTTTATCCCTCGGCTGTGTATTCTTTGGGAATAATAATAACCAAAGCCACTCTCCCGTGTCTGGTCTGTCTATATCCAAATATCATGTCAATCCGTTGTCCCGTTATCTCACAAAAAAATACAAATCAACAAGCCAAAAGATACAATTATCACAGTCGAATAATCACATTAAGTGAAGGTAAACGGGGTTTAATCGCGTATAAAATCATATTTATACGTGACTAAGCCCCGTTTACCTTTCGTTCGTAATTCTTCGACGATTCGGACGTCGCGTTACGTCCATGGTCTCGAAAGACGTCCGAAACGTTGAAGAACTACAAACAAAAGGTAATTAAATAAAATCATTTTTATACGCGATTAGGTAGCGTTCAAGTATAACGTAACGCATTTTTTTGAGATTTAAGACCTACCCCCCAATTTAACGCTCCGTTACGTTTTTCTGTACCCCCATAGTAAAACGTTACGTAACAACCAAGTAATTATTTTTACCTAAAATTTTCAAGTGATGATTCCATTTGAAATTTTAAGGAAAAAATACGTTTTAAGAATAGCGAGAGAGAATCTCTTCACGCGACCGTTCTGAAAAAAAAACAGAGAAAAAAAATGTTACGTAACGAGTGGTTCAAACCCTCCCTTCCCGCCCCTGTGACGCATTTTATTTATTTTATTGTGACACGTTTTACACACACGTTTTACAAGACCCCCCTCTCTCTCCAAATTCGTTACGTGGTACTTGAACGCTCCTTTAAGCCCCGTTTGTTGTGTTGTGATAATGACTGAAAATTGTGTTCAAATCGGTATACTCTTACTTGCCAGAATTTCATTTGCCCGAATATCATCTGCACTACTAATCAACGGCCATAAAGTTGTTTCTCATAATTTCATATGCCATACTTTTGTTTACCATATTAGTCATATGCCAGAATCTTTGTTTCCCGTAATATCAATTTCAATAATCTAATTTTCCATAATCATTGTAATCCATAACAATCACATGCCCTAACATAATTTGCCATTCATCTTAATTGATCGAATTGTACAAAGTGGAAAATGGGTCCAAAACCGAAAACTGTAGGTTAGGTTAGGTTTGTATTGTGGCCAAGTATAGAGGAGCGAGCGAAGCGAGCGTAGCGTCAAAACGCTTGCATGCTTGCTTGCTTGCTTGCTTTGCTTGCAACTGCGACAAAATGGGTTCAAAACCGATAACTGTAGGTTAGGTTAGGTTTGTATTGCGACCAAGTACAGCGGAGCGAGCGAAGCGAGCGGAGCGTTAAAATACTCGCAAACAGCGAACTATTGCTCGAGTATGTAAACAATTGACAATAAATATCAGTTGCCTAATCCACTGCATACCCACCAACGTGTTAAAAACACTTACCCACACCGCAATACCGAACAAGTTTCGAGCGCCTGCAGATATGTAATAGCAAATGCATAGCCAGGATGAATTCGGAAAGAAACAATATTTAGTATGACGTTTGAATATTCTATGAAGTAATATAATTGCACTTAATTATATCGAAAACAATACGTATGGCATTCGATTCATTCGAGTTTGTCAAATAACTTATCTAGTAAATGAAGCATTCGGGTCACTGAAATTCAGGCAAATGAAACACGAGCAAATAAATATTATTTCATATGTATGTCGGGCGAACAATAGATAACCGTTTAAATCAACAGACACAACTTTCGCATTTCTAGTACCTAAGGATCGTAAGGATTCTTTAGTTGTTACTGCTGTCTCAATTCATCGTTCATCAGCCGTTAACAGGCTATGGCAAAATTTGGCGTAAACCTTAATTAATAAATTTGTCAACAGTTCAAGAAACCATGTGACGTTATCATGGTGAAGTGCCGATGGAGGTCGAAGAAGTACGACTGCTCGGACATGTTTAGGGAGGTCTCTACTGTGGTCGGTCACTGCTGTCTTTTCGATATTGCATATTTCAGGTAAAAACTTTATACCTCGATACGACAAGTCTACAATTTCGAATAGTCAACATTCCTGTACTTGAGTACAGGAATGTTGACTAATATAAAAATAAAATTTTGATGCAAAATCGTAGTTTATATGATAGAAATACTAAAAATATTGAGTTTAATGTCTTAAGTGTACCTAGTTTATTTTATTAGCCTTTTGTTCGATGGGAAAGTCCATTTTTAAAGTATGAAAATATTAATAACTAATAATACCATACCTATGAAATGTATAGTAACTTTTGTTACGTTTTTTCGATAAACGCAAGTATTAATATAGCTGCAGAACAGAGTCCTTAATTTCCCCATATATGGTAAGAACGTGAGACGCCACACGTTCCATGTAAAGAGCATTTTTTTGAAAAAAAGTCCAAAAATGTGATTTTAACATAGTTTTATCTTGGTGAGTTTATATAAGTAGATTAGTTTTTTCACCAATTTTTTACATTGAGAGGTCATTCTATAATATACCCAAATTGTTGTGCGATTCACCGCGATCATTAAGGATATATTTAGATTTCAATAGCATTATTAGCGTCGTGAAAACTGAGTCGCTCGGGTTCCGTACCAAAAAGGTATTTTTACCTTACCTTAGGCACCCTTATGGTGTGACTCTGTCTGTCTGACTATTAGAGCGTCATATCTTTTTTTGTTGCTTTAATAATTTTGAATATTCAAATTAAAATAATGATCATAATATATATATTTTTTATTTTAACCTGATACCTGACTTAGATTTTATATCTTAGATTTAATACATAGACCATCGATGATACTACAGGAATTTTCAAATTATTAACCTGAAGATATTGATTTACGATTGCTGCAATTTTGCATGAAAACTTCTAGTGCTACGAATTGTCGATTCATACTAGGGAAATTTTCAGTGTTTAAATAACCTCTCCACCCTTATAGATAAATAACAATCATAATTAGTGGTGCACAGGGCTTATGGCCAAGTTAGGCAGATTTCCTGTGCCTATATGGAGCCATGGTCGTTCAACGCTTCAGGGTAGGCAATTTTTTTGTGCCTGTATGGAGACATGATCGTTAGGCAGTGCCTTTGTGTCTGTATGGACGGCACGCCACCGATCTTAAGACTAAGATTGCTACGTCAAATGTCCCAAGTAATAGATACGGATCTGCAAAATGAGTACCTACATTTCCAAAATAAGACCCTATTGAGTTGTAACTTTAACGACACAAATTGAAAGTGTTTTAACGAAAAAAAAAACACATCCGAACTTTGTTACTTGAAACTGTTGATGTCTCCTAACATTGTATGTATGTATGTATGTCATCACTTTATTGCACATAAACTAATACAAAAAATAATAGGTATTTACAAAACACTGATATGTACAAAAGTGAACTTATCCCTATGAGGGATCTCTTCCAGTTAACCTTTAAGCAAATGAGAAAAAAAGTATACATTAAAGAAGATAGATTAGATAAATTCTAATAAATACTTACCTATAATATATACAAATAGGTATAATACCTACTAATACAATTACAATTAGAAATTGTTTAATTGTAATTGACTTATTAGGTTGTTTACCCTGTTTGCTATGGTGGTGCCCTTGGTTCGTCTACGAATCTCCTCATTTCTGATTCGATCTCGTAGAGAGATCCCGAGCATAGCCCTTTCCATAGCTCGCTGAGTGACTCTGAGCTTCCTTAAGAGGCCCATAGTCAGAGACCACGTCTCAGCTCCGTAGGTCATCACCGGTACAATGGGCAATGGGCAGGGCACATAGTTCGAAGAACCGATGGCCATTAGGGCAGAAAGATTCTTCAGTGGAGACCGCGTACCGGCAGGCGCAACGTGGGAAGGCCACCCGCAAGGTGGTCGAACGACCTGGTTAGGGTTGCGGGGACTCGCTGTATGCGGGTCGCCTCTATCCGGCCCATGTGGCAATCTATTGAGGAGGCCTGTCAATCAATCAATCAATGTAATAATATTCCAGTCACAAAAGCAAACTTACGCACTTCGCTACCCCTGACATACAAACTCTACATACACGTGTCGGGCAAAAGCCTTTAAATTATGCCAATATATTATTATATTGTAATTACTAATCTACATCAATGTGTCGGGGTATCTCAATTATTTACAAGTCAATGCACTCTCAAAAAGCTATCTCTCTCATCAATGTGAACTGCCATGAACTTGTGCGATTAAATTGACATTCAACTTGCTGCTTAAAAGAAGGAAATAAAATAGGGATAGGTTAGTATCAAACATGTATATGATGGACCTAATGCGATCTTGATTATTAATTTACCTTTGATGATGTATTTTATCAGATTTCGTTGATAATTGTTCAACGTTGCAGATGTCGCGTTTCGTTCATAGTCGAAGTCTAAAGGAAAGGCGGATATCAAAATTTATTTGCTGCGCTATTTTTTTGATCTACCCACCCTTGGTCTTGTTTATTATTTTTAACAATACTACTCGTCCCCTATCACGTTTGACGCTCGGAAACAGAATCATGTGTCATGATTTCGTATGGGCTATGACAGTTGATTCGGATATCAATTGCCAATAGGGGTTAGGCAATAAGCCCGCTGGTCACAATATCTGTGCACCTCTCCGCGTGACGTCATCTCGGCACTCTGTGTACGATGCAAAAAAAGCTACGCTGTTATTTTGTCAGATGGCGAGTACGGGTAGGTACCTACTTAATGTTTGTTAAGTCAGTCACTTTGAGGCTAAATAAAAAATAATTTGAAATATTATTAATGGTTCTTAATTCAAAACTCTTTGGTGCACTCCTGTCCATTCTTTTTTTTTTAATGACTGGAAAATTTAAAACCAATCGAGGGATTAGAAGTAAGGCATATTATTTAAGAAAATGGAGAACAGTAGTTTTGGCATGTAGATTAAACACTGCATTTTTCGCGGAAAAAACATTAAAGAGACTGAAAGCTAGTTTAAAAAATGTTACAGGGAATCTGCTCCTTCCCTATCTAATGCTTAGCGGAATTTCGTTGCAGTGTAACCTCTACATCTGACGCAGAACGCTCCGGGAGACCAATAGGTCTTCCTATGAGCATGATATTGGTTTAGAAGATAGTCGAAAGAAAACAAAAGAGAGCTGACGCCACGCACATTTCTATGGCACAATGTTTCCGCATGGGGCCTGCGTTTGTTGACTCATGACCAAAAGCGACTTCTTGATACAAATTTCTGAGGAGTCTTACGTAACTTCAATCGTCATTCAAGTGAATTTGGGAGATGGATCCACATCTTTACGCCGGAGATGAAGGAACAGTCGAAACATTGGACTTTTACCACTGGACGAGCTCTGAGAAACTTAACGTTTCCAATTGACTTTAAGCTCGGCTATTTTTAAAATTTAGTGGAATAACAGTTAAAAAAAGGACTCAGTTTCAGAGGATAAGAGTCATCTTATCAGACGAGGACCGGTAATAACGACGAGGGATTTATTTTTGAATTTAATTCCCGGGCACGTTTCAGCGATCCAGCAATCGGGACAAGGCTTTTAATGATATTAATCGTAATTGTGACCGAATACTCCGGGGACTAGGGAGTGTTAAAGCTAGGATTGGTCTTAGATAGTCTACAACGCAAAATTACTACTGTGGATAAGGTCTAAATCGCAAACTGACTAGTTTGTATATTTCCTATTCGCCAGAAGGACATAAACGTAAAATTTTTGGACGGATAACTGCAAAAGCTTTAGTCGGAGTCTTTACAACCGTAGTTGAGGGCAAATTTGTTACATTGGCGTTTACAAAGCCCAGTCACAAATAACTGATAAAATATTTATCACATTCCGATGCGTATATGTGTGAGAAAGTGGTGAATGATTTATCATTTTCATTTATCTATCACATGACAGTCACGTAGTCATCAGGCACTATAAGAGTTTTACCTATTCAATTTCTCTCATTATTTTTCAGGAAATTTGCTCCCAAAAATACAACATTCAGATCTGGTAAGGATCCTTCAGAAGCACTGGATGTTACTGTTGATGGTATCAAAGCGTTCCCAAATGGGACCGTCAAAGATGGGATGGTTTTAGTGAGTACCAACTACTACTCGTAAGAGCATGTAACTAAAATGATCGTGTCACCGGCACTACACTTTGACGAGTTTGGCGCGAATCGAGGAGCGGGCGAGAATGTAATGGATATATCCGGAATATTACTATCCGGCCGGATACCGGATAATAGGTTGACGTATCTAAGTAGTTAAGATTAAAAGAAAGATTTGCGATCAGTTATTAAGGTCTGTTTATTATTCCATTTTACTTTAAACATTTAAACACTGTCTGAGATTACAGTAAATGCTGCGAAAAAAAAAAACAAAATTCTGGAAGTTTACATGTATGTTTTTTTTCTATTTGTTATCAATATAAGGTTAATCATATCAAATCAAAACAATCGCATGAATCTATTTCACGCGCATTCATATTTACTCAAATTTGGGTAAAACTACCGGCCGAATATCCGGCGGCTGGATATCCAGATATCCGGCCGACGGCTACGCCGAATATCCGCTATCCTGCCAAACAACTATTCTTGCACTTCGTTGCTTCGTTGCATCTACTCGTATATTCGAGAAATACATAGACGTGTCTAAAAGTGTAAAACGGATCTTAAAATGATCGCCTCTGCACTGAGATTACCCTATATTTGAATGCATATTTCATAGGTTGGTTAGTGGAGGGACTTTCAGTTTAAAGCGCGTATAATACTTAGCTGAATTTAAAATCCTAAATGGGGGAGAGTGGTTAAAGCGTCTCACTCCTGAGTATTGCTATTTCCTTATTGTTAGCATCTTAGTTGGGATATCTAAGTGCATTACGCGCTTAAGATTGGTTTTACTCTAAAGTCATTTTCATATTTTAAAACCGGCCAAGAGCATGCCGGACCATGCTCAGTGTAGGGTTCCGCAGCCGTTTATACCAAAAATGCACACTACAGATGAAAAACATGCGATATGAAAAAGTGCTTTAGCGAAAGAGAGTATCTCCACCGCACTTACGTTATTTTGTTGCGAAGCGCCGTTTTAGATATTTATTTCAGACCATGTCCATAGTGTTAGTTACAAGAAACTTATAAACTATGTTAGTAATACAGTGTTATTAAAAATATATTAAATGATATTGTACACACAGCCTCTATCTTCCATGTGTATAGAATTCCAGTGCTTCCATAAAGCGCTAGCAGGATACTCAGCGACTAGGAGCAGGAGGCTGTTGGAACTCTCACACACACGCCGCATCAGAGAGACTCTTGCGTAGTATAGCACCGAAACAATCGGTGTGCGCTTCCGCGAACATACCTGATGCGCTGCAAAAGTGTGGTAGTCCCAACAACATCCTGAACCCATTGTTGTATTGGACGCGCAGGGCATTGAACGCCTTCTTAGTGTAATGAGTCCACAGGCTGCACGTGTAAAACGTCTGACAGAATGCCTTAAAAAGGGTTACTTTAACATTGGTATCACATCGTGCAAACCTGTGGGCTAACATATTACAGCGCACAGCCAATGCCCTGCGATCCATCGACAATCATCGAGATCATCATGGAGATTATCAGTGATTCAATGTCCGAGATACTTAACATTTGTGACTCTTCTTAGTGGAGCTTCATTCATGAAGACGGTAGGAATAGCATCAAGGGCCTTATTACCAGCTTTAAAAACTAGCAGCTCGCTTTTGCTAGAATTGTATCTCAGACCGTGGATCACCGCGTACTCCTCACAGACCTTAAGCAGTTTTACTAGCGCACTGATCGACGGGCACAGCAGCACCATATCGTCTGCATAGCTAATATTGTTGACTATAGTTCCGTCTATTGAACATCCGATACCTGTGCTGCTGAGCCCCGCTATCAACTCGTCCATGTACAGGTTGAACAGTCGTGGTGAACTCAGCCCTCCCTGTCTAACCCCACACTGCAACCTATACTCGTCCGAGTATGCACCTGCCCACCGCACCTGATTCATTTGGTTGCCATACCAATAGCGGAGCAAACTGATCACCTCCCTCGGTGTACTCGTACTATTCTGCATTTTATCCCAAAGAATATCATAAGACACCGTATCGAATGCCATCGATAAATCCAAGAAACAGGAAAATACAGGCGTTTTGCCATCGGTATAGTATTTGACGGCATGCTTGAAGCAGAAAATTGCTCTTTCAGTTGATAAGCCCGGTTTGAAGCCAAACTAAGCATCCTGCGTTTTTATGTGCCTTGACAACAGGTCGTCAAGCAAACCGTCAAACACTATAAGGTGCGTCCACATTTGTATCATTTGCCCGTATCAGATCATCGTCGCGTGGCATGATCGCGCGTCACGTTCACGCGTTTGGACGTTGCGCCGATCCGATTAATCGAAATCGATTTGCTACGCGTATCACACACTTATATCGGAAGAGTGCGGCATGATCGGCGCGCCGTCAGTGAGCGTCCAAGCAGCGCGATACGCAGTCATGGCACGGTGATCGGATACGAGCAAATGATACAAGTGCGGACGCACCTTAAGCCATAACCGTCGCCAAAGATAACGGCCTGTAATTGGACTTATCGGTGGCATTCCCGGTTTTATTCTTTGAGATAGGCACAACTATTGTCTTCATAAAATCATATGGAAGATGGCAATGACTAATACATAGATTGAAGAACATTTTCAACACTCGAGGTAGATGAGCACGCATAATGTCACGCAAGTTATCATTGCAAATTTCGTTATATAAATTTATTTGATCAATATCCCCCTCCCCCCACACTATTTTATTATTATTATTATTACCGTCCCCCTTACTGTGAACAATGTTTGAGTTACTTACACTAAATTTTCTTTTAATAAAGACTGGAAAGTGATCAGACCAATAGATATCATATTTTATGCTTACATCAGTAACAGTCAGCCAAGCCGCCTCGGTGACCAGGCAGTGATCCAGCCATCGCTTACAACCGTGCGCCTCACTCACATATGTGTATGACTCCGAACCACTACCCAACCATTCAATATCGGCACAGCGCCACTCTTGTTTCACAGAAAAGTTATGCATTTCTTTATGAAATGGTTCCCTTGGATGCGCATTAAAATCTCGAAGAACAAAAACGGAGTCCACGTCCTGAGACTCAATGATTGCACTAACTTCACCAATGCACTCCGTGAACTCAGGTAGATTAGACGCGTCATCAGTCGGCATATAGACCGAAAAAATCAACAGCGATCGCCGACCCTTCCGCTAATTGCCGCCACACGCGTTTTGCTCCCGATGAAGATATTGGTTTATTACATAGCAACCCAGGACATTGGCCCCTGAATTTTTTTTTGGATTTTTATGCTCCATTTGCTGGCGATAACAATTAATCCATTGACAAGTGAAAATTGGTGAGGTCGCTAAACTTTGCCTGGGTTGAGAAAAATATCAAAATCTTAAGTAAAGAAATCAATTCATAAATCGTATCGAGGAGAATGTGTGCGTGTTTTTAGGGTTCCGTACCTCAAATGGAAAAAACGGAACCCTTATGGGATTACTTTGTTGTGCGTCTCTCTGTCAAAACTGGTTTTCTCTAGGAATGCGTGGAGGTATCAAGTAGAAATCAACATCAAATACTTATATCTGCGGTTCTTGAAGCTGTAAAAAACTCAAGCTTCTAAGTTACGCCATCCAAAGATACAGTTATTAAAAACGGTGTTTCCATACTAATTGCCATCCTTAGAAAACCTATAGGATTGATTTAAGCTAACACGATTATCACTCATTATCACAACACAACAAATATGATTTTTAACCGACTTCCAAGAAAGGAGGAGGTTATATGTTCGATAGTTTGGTATTTTTTTATGTATGTTCATATCATATCATATCATATCATATCATTTGTTGCGTATCATGTTTATTTTACAATGGATGGTAAGGTAGTTATTATGTAGGTACATTAAATTAAGATATTATGTACAACTGTTTTACATCCATAAAATGTTGTTTATATAATTATATTCTTATATTAGTATAATAAGATTATTAATTTACGTCTCAAGACATATGTATTTACATTAAAATTTAACATTTGTTCACCGATTACTCCGCCAATTGTGGACCGATTTTAATTTTTTATTTTTATTTGAAGGGATATATAGGCACTTATAACGTTTTTCAAGTATTTTCTTAAGCTATTAAAGTATTTGCATATGGTAGTCATCATCTCATTATGCTGAGCTGATGACGGAAGGTACAACTCCTTAATAGTTACGAGTTAGAGGATAATTCTTAAAAAAAATCATCTATTATACGTAAATAAGTTAAGACTGTTAGTCATATTCTTTTTAGTGTGTCCCTGAAGTAGTCTGCTTATCACCAAGTCAGGATTAGATTGATGGAATACCAGAGAAATCGAGAGAAACCCTCAAATATTATAGGCACTAACAATGTTTTGTATATATTTGTCTAAAATTATCAGTTGTTTTCCTCTGGTTGTCATCATTTCATGCTGAGCTGATGATGGAAGGTACAATGAACTAACCCACTTTTACATTTCTTACTTCCAAAGACTCGAGATGCGTGCAAAGTGCCTCCTCAACCTTCCCATTCTGGGCTCTAAAAAATACTTTATATCACTACTAAAATCCAACACTAAAAAGCAAAAAATATTTTTTTTTTAATAAAAGAAGAACCGACTTCCAAATAAACGAAACAGCCATAAATAATATTTTAGGTACGGTACGGGTCACATTTGAATCACCTTTTGAAGTCGGTGCCAAACCTGAAGTAAATAAAGTTCTTTATTCAACAAAAATACGAATTACTATGACTAAATATATATGTAGGTAGACAATAACTAAAGGCTCGCCGCCGCGGTTCTTAATAGTAATTAATGAATGGTTTGGCACCGACTTCAAAAGGTGATTCAAATGTGATCCGTGCCGTACATAAAATATTATTTATGGCTGTTTAGTTTATTTCGAAGTCTGTTTTTCTTTTATTTAAAAAAAAAAATTCTTTAATTACCTTCCTTCGAGATCATGGACGTAACGCAACGTACGAAACGTCGAAGAATTACCAACGGAAGGTAATTAAATAAAATCATATTTATACGCGAGTAAGCCCCGTTTGTTGTGTTGTGATAACCTTAAGGTGTGTCCACATTTGTATCATTTGCCCGTATCAGATCATCGTCGCGTAGCATGATCGCAGGTCACGATCACGCGTTTGGACGTTGCGCCGATCCGATCACTCGAAATCCTTTTGCTACGCGTATCACACACTTGTATCGGAAGAGTGCGGCATTATCGGCGCGCCGACAGTAAGCGTCCAAGCAGCGCGATACGCAGTCATGCTACGGCACGGTGATCGGATACGAGCAAATGATACAAGTGTGGACGCACCTTAAGGGTGTTTCCAGTTGTCCTAAAAACTTGAAACTTGGTATAAAGGTAGCTATGATAGCACAGCACAATGCACAAAAAAAAAACTAAAAATGATAATTTTACGTGTCTGTCTATCTATATCAGTAACCATTATAAAAATATCCTACACCGCGTACATATTGTTTGGTATTCCTAAACAATGTAAGGGCTCTGCTAACACTGAATTTTTGTAGATACGGCCGTTTATAGCGTATATTTTGTACGGAACCCTCGATGCGCGAGTCCGACTCGCATTTGGCCGGTTTTTAAGATATGAATACTTTAGTTCTAGTCATTTAAGTTCAGGATATATTTTAGTTCTAGTCATTTAAGTTCAGGATGACTGCCTTTGATACCTAGAGAAAATACAACGTAAATGTAACTCGACAAACGGGAATGCCATTCACAGCCATTTAAAAAGTCGCTGAGCGTAAATTTCAAGGGCCGCTGGAGTTGAATCAAGAAATAGAACCGCCCAGCTTATTAAGTATTTAGATTGTTGTTTATATTTAGTATGCCAATGAAACATGTACCCTTAAGAAGGCTGACCGTGATCGCATTGATTCACCTTCAAAATGTGGTGTTGAAAGAAAATGCTGAGCATAGGTACCGTGGACAGTACGCCGCAAACACGTATCGATCTTAGCACAACTCAAGATTGTCCACTACCTGCCTTCGTAGGGTTTTGGAATATTTCGGTCATATTGCCGGAGAGGATAGTGACAACCTCGAAAAATTACTGATCATAGGGAGAGTTGATGGCAAGCGACCAAGAGCCAGGAGGCCGACACGTTGGACAGATCAGATTTGTACGACTCTCGACACCACAGTGCACGATGCTCCGCACTAGGCTTTGGACAAGAACAGATGGAGGCGCATCATTTGAGAGCAATTATCGGAGGAAATGACGATGACCTCAGCAATGAGGAAACCGATGAAAGGAAGGACATTCATGATACGAGTATGACCAAAGTAATAAAATTTGAGTTTTTTTTTTAATAACGATTATCTAAGTTAGTTAATAATATCTCACTATAGAACCTAGCAGTTGAACTGCTTTCTCATTTTGTCATCACTCAGTCATTGAGTGGGGAATCTGTGATGATGAATCCATACTTCTAGACTATTATATAACCTTATCATATTAGGGATGTTGCCTGATCTCAATGTTTGTGAAAACTATATAAAATTCTGATAAAACAAGCAAAATATGAAATTACGTTAAAATTTTGAGCACGATATCTGACGTGTACGTTAGCTTTCTTAATAAGCCCTAATCAATACTTAACTAATAATACCATTGAATAACCCATAGAATGCATGGTAATTATTGTTATGAAACCGTTTCTATAAACGCATGTTTTAAAATAGCTGCAGAACAAAATTTGAACAACAAACAAGGTTGAACAAGGTACGAGTACTAACCGTATAACGTCGTAGGCTTTAGTATAAATCGTTTTTTGGGAAAGTTCAAAAATGTGCTTTTAACATTGTTGTAACTCGGGGAGGTTTTAGAACATTGAAGTAGTTTTTTCGCCAATATTTTTATTATTAAGATGTCCTTTTATAACATACCATGGAAATAAGTTGTGAAATATCCTATTCATCGCATGGGCGATAACACGTAATAAAATGGTTTATTTTAAGTATCAACCGGTGTAAACGAACCTTAATACATTTATTGGATTTTATCTCCTTTCATGATAATTTGTCGGGACAGTCTTGAGAGCGAGTTTTCTGGAAATCTCTTTGTAAACGTGAATGGAAGGTACCTATTGATTCTAAAAATAAATCCCAATCCAAGATTATTTTTTGTAAAATTAGTTTTTCTATCACAATAGAATTTCTTAGAGTAGAAACTCAGTTTCAATTAGTTTGAAACAAATCAACAGATATGCAGAACATAAACTTGTTACTAATTTCGTGGATACAATCCACCGTGTTATTTCTTGCTTTAGGAATAAATAATTAAAGGATAGTAACTTTCTTTGTCACTACAAAATAGTCTTGCTCGATTTTGAAATTATAACATTGCTTATATCGACACCAGTGACTTGAACGCACTTTTGAATAAAAAGAAACGTCAAACTTAGATTTTTAATAAGAAATCACCGCCACAACCAATAATAATAACCGTCCAAGAGAATATCGGGCCACGCTCAGTGTAGTGTTCCGTGACTTTCTTTCTGGACTTTTCGAGTGAGACTAATACCGAAGAAGCTGCGTGAGACTAGGCTGAGTGGTACGCCTCATGATCTCGGTGCTCAGGACCAAGAGGACGAGGCAGACCCAGACTGACGTGGACAGCAACCATTAATAAAGATCTACAAGCAGCCAAACTAGATTTACAGATGACCCAGGACAGAATGACCTGGCGAAGATTGATTAAGAGTGCCGACCCCAATAGGGATTATGCATGAATTTTTATTTTTGCTTTATTAAAAGATCATTCATGTAACAAACAGTAGACAAAAATATTTTTTCGAATAGCTATAAAAATAACCAAGATATATGTAAGCCATCCAATACTTCATTCTAACTCTTTCTTGAAAATCAGTATTTAATATGGAGTTTATATGGCTGGAGTGCACTGTGACGTCACAGTGCATTTCGGGCCTCTCTAATCTTCTAATTACTAGTTTAAAATGCCTATTTATGCGTATTTCTTGGCCGATTGTAAGTTTAATGTCATATTTTGAAATAGTTTTTACGGTATTATGATATTTAGTTAAGAAAAGCGATGAAAAAGATTCATGCATGTACCCTGTTGAACTGGGATTAGGCAAGGATAAAGAAGAACAAGCTCAGTGTAGGGTTCCGTCCGTGCTGTCCAGTAGGATACATTCTAGTTACTGGGCAAGTGAACACGTTTGAAATCCTGCGTCACGGGTTGCCGCATCAAAATGCTAAGTAATGAGTCGTGACCTCCTCTGGCGTCATCTGTTGTATATTTTGAATTTGCACGTTCATACCTTGAATAAAAACGTTTTCTTTCTCTGAAATTATTTTTACAATTAACTCGCTCAAACATAATTGAACAAACTTGGTTGGACTAAGTGGCGATAGCAAAATTGTAAATAAGCGTTTTAGAACTTATAGAACCTTTTTTCGTCTTAAATTATTTTTGAATAATTGATATGTATTGTAGCTATAAGTAATTAACGTACTTTTTAACAAAGATTTAGACTCAATTGCAATTGTTAAAACGTTCAAAAACAGGCCAATACCAGATAGACAAGAAATACTATAGGCCAATAGGGATTCATATGATATATAGTAGTATTATATTTTCGTCTAATATACCTCTATGTAAATTAATAGATCACGGTCACCCTATCACTTTTGACATGTACTGCATGGGGTTTCATGCCACGTCGAGTCGCGAAGTAGAACGGCCAAGCTTTATTAAATCGGTTTCACACTGTGTTCACCCTCAACACTGTTCGTTCTATGGACGATCCCACTTTTCTTGTCTTGCTTGTAAATAAGCAGACAGTAATGAAACTCGCAGACGTTATTTATGTGCTTTCTGAGGATTATACCCGTTCGTGGGACGTAATTCAGTTAAGATGCTAGTGTCTTGTTAATCGTCACCGACACCATTACCTACATCATTGTATGTGGGTATATATTAAATTGAAGACAGGTTAATTGTAGCTAAATTCAAGAAACTAAGTTTACTTTTTAGTATATTACTATGAAGTCGGTTTTTTTTTTAATAATTTCTTTTTCGCTTTTTGGTTAATTGTTCAGTAAAAATATATCTCATGGCGATCAACAAGCCCAAACACGGCTGGGTTACATTATATTGCATTCTGAAAAACTCGGAATCCTCTCGCGGTATTTCACTCCAGGACAGCTTCTAATGCTTTACCAATCACAAGTCCGGTAATGTATGGAGTACTGCTGTCACCTTTGCGTCGGATAAGCTAAATACCAACTGGCCACATTGGACTCGATTGAAAAACGAGCTAGGCGGCTTATTAGCGACCCTACTCTGACTGACACTATGCTGTACCTTATGTGTGCCTTGAGCATCGACGTAGGATCGCTCGTCTGTCGGTCTTTTACAGGTTACATTTCAGTGAGTGTGCGGGGAAATTACATGATTTAATTCCACCAGCCCCTTTCCACCATCGGGACACACGACGCGTGCGTTCGTTCCATCCACACGTGGTCAATATTCCGCGTATCCGCACGAAGCGCTTTGGTGCCACTTATATCATGCGTACCGCAAAGGAGTGGAACTCGTTGCCTGTGAGTGTGTTCCCCGACCATTATAATTTGGGCGAGTTCAAGACAAGAGTGCATAGGCTGTTTGTAGATGGGCATGATACATCCTTGACCACATCGTCACTTAACAACAGGGGAGATTGCGGTCAAATGCCCATTTATTTTTCAAAAAAAAAAAACCTAGCAAGTGGAGCGACCGTGGAAAGTAATAACATGACGAGACAGGAAATTTCTAGCAAAACGCCCAGTTATGGACTGCCAACCATCTAAATGGTGAGGATGGAAATATTGTCGCGTAGGAAGATGTACGCCGCGTTTTTAAACGCAACATCAGCGCGTTTACAAAGTTACTCCCGTGCGTATCGCATTTGTAGGCATACAACCTCGCGTCGACGGTGCGTTTAATAAACGCAGTGTCAATATGCCCTAAATAATGTGTTTCAGCTGTACATATTCGACGCCAGCAACGGGGTCACGATGATGGACAGCTCTATAGCCCTGGCCGCCTCCAGCTACTTCGACGTGAAGCTGGAGATCATCGCCATCGACTCCTCTGCGGATGTTAAAGCGATGTCTCTGAAATCGAGAAAATGTGTACTACCTACAGTAAGTTCTTAGGCTGCTTAGCCACAGAAGCGGAGCGGAGCGGAGCGGAGCGGAGCGGAGCGTAATTGACCAATAAAGGTGTGTCGCTCTTGAAACTCACGCAAGAAAATTTGTATCTACGGAATGTGATTGGTTAATTTCGCACAGCTCCGCTCCAGTGGAGAGGCAGCCTTAACCCCAAGAAAAATTATATATTCTTCCGTTCCGCGATTATTACTCATTTAAATAAAACAATTTTAACGGATTATATATGTTTCGAAAGCTTCTCAGCTTTCCGTGTTTACGGGTTGACAACCTAACAAACCGACATGCGTCGGGAACTGAAATGAAATAATATACGCGATATGATCCGTTAAAATTGTTTTACACACGAAAAATACTCTGTTTTTAGGAGTCTTTTCGTATTTTATTAAAAAAAGGGTCAGTAGCGGATTTTGTCATTGTATTTCTAAAACAGGAAAGCTATTAATAATTCTGTTTAGTTATTTGCATAACATTGTTCGGTTCATGATGCATTGGTGTATACACTGTAATGTTATGTAACTTGTGTTTAATAAATAAATAAATAATGCAGTTCCATTGTATATTGCATATTGTATGTAAGGGCGTCAAATTTGAGTTACACTGAATATGATAATTTAATTTACCCGATGACTGTAGTAAAAGTAGTTTTCTGAAGATATTTATTTTTATTTGAGAGTATGGAAATAAAACACTATAGAAATTAATTATTTTCCTCTTTATTTTAAAAGGATTTTTGAAACTTAACTTATCATCGTGATTGGTTTCAAAAATGCACACTTACACACAAACAAAGCTGGGATTGACCACTACTGTACGAGAAATCGATAGAGTTTATCGATACAAGAAATCCCTTAATTTCGCTCACAGTAACCATTATAAAGTTGTAAAAATGAAATGGTTATACATTGAAGATATTAAAAACAAAATACTGTAGCATTTTGAGATCGCTTCGTTATCTTTTTTTGTATGTTCGTATGAGTCGTTGTGACTTCATTGCGCCGAATTGGCTAAGCGGATTTTAACATTTTTATGTACACGGGCAGCTGGGTATCCACTGAAGGTTAATGAATACTTTTTACTCAAGTACGCTAAAGAAAAAAAGAGCGGTTATGACTTTTTTCGTCCGCAAATGAGGTAGCGGGCACATCTTTTGTTGTCAGGTTTTTTCAGAGCTCTGATATACTCGTACATGTTTCACATTATGCCAATTTTTTTTCGTTCAAGGACCGAGGCCTTGGTGCAAGTTTCTATCAAAAATGCATCTCAACGTTAATTATGAGGAGAGTTGTTAATTATTGCAAATGTCTACCGTTTATGTACTCAGGTATAGTATTTATTGTCTGTTGGTTTGATTAAATAATACAACTTTAACAGTGCAGGTACGATTTATTTCTTAGGTATATTTATTACCTCGATCATCTTTTCAGACCACATAGTTAAAGTATTTGTTTTTTGCTCTAATTTTGTTACCCAGCCTAAACTTACGAAAGTTGAAAAAGTGAAATACGTCGTGTATGTGGGGGGATCAAAGTTTACTAGAGACGGAAAGTGTAATACTGGTATTGAAAAGAAGAGTAAATGCTGGAAATATTGTGCATAGGGGTGGGGAGAGGAGCGGAACGGCCATGGGGATGTTTCTTTGCGGCTGACTTATTTCCAGCAATGGACATCTTTTGTCTGATAATGATCATTTCTAAAACTACTTTACACAAAATGCATTTATTTCACACCAGTTTTGTCCATATTTTGTTATAGTAAACTTAAATAACTATCAAGGACCATTCTGGCAAAAGTACATAGATGGCGCCTAAAAACTGAACGTTTAACGATATTATAATTGTACATAGAAACATAGTAGTACAGTAACAATTAGTTCGCAAATAGCTAATAATTCTTATACCGTAACATTTAAATACTGGGTCGCGCTTGCTAAGTTGAAATATTGTAAAAAATATTTTTTATACATATATGGCGCGTTGTACATATCGGGGAACGGCTTTTTGTTTGGGAATAGTCAGTTATCTTGTTTTAATGGTCCTTGATGCTAAATTAAAATGTAGAGAAGACCAGTGCCTTATCAGGCCACTGTCCCATCTGTTAGGCACGGCAGTCAGGAGACTGTAGCCGCTGTCGCGCACTCTGCGGAGCAACGCGGCGCAACGCTTGCGCAGTGTCGCGTGGAAACCGTCCACGTGCGCGTCTGCGAACATGCGACACACTGCAGCATCGAGGTACCCTGGACGCGTCATTACACTGTACGCGCATGGCGTAAACCTCGTCCTTAAGCTGTAGGTGTAGAGCGATGTATAGAACACACGACACGTTTAGTTTGACAGCCAGTCATCCAAGCGTCAGGCGGTGTTTGTAATACATTATTTTTTTTTAGCTGAAGACTTGTCGGTGAGCGACTACCAAAACTGCATTTGGGAAAGATATATGTGTATATACTCACAGTTGGGTCAGTATATCTTTAGTATTGTAAAGCTATAAAAATGAAATGTCTTGGATTTTATGAAAGTTAGTATGTGTCGTATTGGCTTCGTCACGCCAAATTGGCTTACCGTATTTAAAATATTTTTGTTACACGGGTAACTGAATATCTACAGATGGTCATATAATACTTTTACCTATTTAAGCTGAAGAAAAATAAAGGCTTATGACTTCTCCACCTCTGTGACCGAATTTAGAAGTACCAGAACCAGAATAAAGTTCATAATTTCGTTTGATTTTTTTTTCCGGTACGTTCGGCACTCGGCACATTGGGCTTTATGTTACACGATAAATGTGTTTTGACGACCAGTTTGGCTCAGTGGGAGTAACGTTGCCTGCGAAGCTGAGGTCCTGGGTTCAAATCCCGGTAAGGGCAAATATTTGTGTGATGAGCATAAATATTTGTTCCTGAGTCTTGGATGTTTTCTATGTATATAAGTAATATATCTAATAAATATATCGTCGTCTAGTACCCATAACACAAGCCTTGTTGAGCTTACCATGGGACTAGTTCGATTTGTGTAAAATTGTCCCGTAATATTTATTTATTTATTTATGTATTTTTTTTACTTTGGTTGCCTAATAAAAATAATTGAATGAAATTCCTCTTTTTTTCAGAGATTACATACGCAGATATGCACTCACTTATTCGCATGAACGAGTGCTTTCAGAACTGTGATTACGTGGAATACGAGTCGAAGGTCGACTTCATAAGTAAACGGATAATGTCTGGGTATGTTAAAGTTCATAGAGTCAAGGGCGTTTTCAAATAAAATTCTGTCAAAATTTTCATTTTTCTGGTAATCTTTTATTGCCAACAGTACGTTTCTTTAAACACGAAATGAAACGCGGTAGGATAACGTTATTTACAGTACCTATACTACCTTCTAGCTCCAGTCGTATTGCATTGCGACCGAACTTATATAGGTATGCCAATTTTTAGCTCAATCGCAAAACAATAGTTAGAGGTGGAAAAAGCTTGTAGAAAAGTATACTAGTGTTCTCAGTAAGAACATTTTATCTAGGAGGTGAGGTAGATATAGCTCTCGCTATCTTTCCTCACCTGTTCATAGTTCGTTATGGCCGCTGTGCAACCGACCCATCAGGTAACCTTACCCGGTTTCCCCTATCGATTTCACGAATAAAAAACGCCCCAAAAATTCGCATGAAAAATCAGATCCTCAGTTTTGTAATCGAATAAATCTTTAATTGGCAGTTCACTGTAATATTAACGGGGTAAAATGAAAGTAATGCCAGTTAAGGAGACTTATGAATCTCGGACATACGAAGGGTACTGCGAAAGTTTTTAGCTGCCTTCACTCTATTCATGCGATATATTTTTATTGATACTATTATGTTACATTCTTTCTCTTCTCTATAATACACTCTTTCATCCTGCAAATCCCCGTTATCTCAAAGAACGTTTTAGTCATCTTCTATCAGCAAGGTCCACTCAAAACTTTATTCTAGCTGTTCCATCATCAACGTCAAAGTTTTACAAATATTTTTTTACATTCCGGGCTACTGTGTTGTGAAACTCTCTTCCGCTAGATTTAAGGCACGCAAAGTCATTGCCTATTATTAGAACTAAGTTAAAAGATCATTATTTATCACTCCCATAATTTCTTTTTTTTATTCTGCTGCTGGTTTTCTAATCAGTTTGATGTCAATTGTATTGTAGTTTTCTTTCTTGTTTTGTATATATATATATATATATATATATATATATATATATATATATAGTATAATATCTACGTCTGTTTTATTTATTTTTGTACTACTTATAATCTTATCTCACCACCTACTCATTTCTACCTACCTATTCTGTGTCATTTTAGCTACCCGAAGTTTGTCTGGAAGAAATCGCTCTTTAGCGATAAGACCGATAAGACCTATTATCTACTGTATTTTATGTTAAGGCTCTGTTGTACTTAATATTTTCTTCTGTTTCCGCGATTATTACTCATTGAAATAAAACAATTTAACGGATAATATCGCGTATATTATCTCTATTGTACTGTTTGTGTTGCTGGCGTGCAATAAAGAATTGGCGTATTTTATGTGGGTAATTTCAATAGTGGCTAGGATAAATTCGTTAGTAAACAGCAAATATTTTTTTCACAACAATTTCATAACCAATAGTCCTTTATAATTTTACGAGAAAAGTACTTATTATTTTTGATACCAAAAAACCCAAACGAATGTAGAGGAAAATGCCCGTGATAAATTCATAACTTAGTTTTTCTGTTTTTCATGCACCTACCTATAAAATCTCTAAATGATCTTATCGACTTTCAATTTTTTTTATGGGTGCCTAGTCTCATGAACTAGACTCATTTTCGACATACGCTCATTCTCACTTATATTTATTTAATTGAAACAAATTACGTGGGTAAAGACAGGGAATTATCACGTTTTCAGGGTATATCGTTTAGTTGTGCTGACTTATATATTAATCTGGAACCGTAGTACAAAATTGGTATTGTGACCCGTTTATCGCATATTCGATAGAGCTGTTGACATGCTGTACTTAAAAAATAACTAAAAAAAACCAAGATTCTCTCATCATCAATATCACTCCAACACATAATGTAGGAACGTGACAACATATCTCTACCTCAATAATATTACTCGTATATTGGAGAATTCAACCAATATTTGCATAGTTCAAAGCTGTGGTGCAATGCAGTCTGAGGAAACTAATCAAATAGATCGATAGTCCTCTTGCTTTAATGGTCCTTGCTAGTAGCAACAATGATTAACAGATGTACTTTATTCGAAATAACCGTAACAACACTTCTGTAGAACATTTATGAGTCATATCCATGGCTCTTAAGTACTTATATAAAATAATCAAGAAATTTTTATATAATTTTAGTGATGCCAAAGTGTTAAACAGTACATAACTCCCGCATACTATTGACCTTAAATTATGGTACGCGCTTATCGAAATATGGAAATATACTACATTTTTTATTCTAAATACCTTTTTAATGATTTCTCGCGTTTGTCAGCTGTAGCTTTACGCTGTGTACCCTTAAATTTACTCCAGGACGACTTTCAGTGGTTTATATTTTACATCTGTTAATCCGTAAACGGCCGGTTAATCCATTTTGGTTGGGTATTAATGCCCTTTTCTATCTTTTCTTCGAACAGTGCCGTACCCAAAGGATCTCGTACTAACGTGACCCAATTATTAAGCCTCCGCCGTCTGGCCTATCAGTTATCTCGGTCTATCAAAGGGCCCTGATTCTTTATCCATAACAATCAATTACGTGACAACGAAAGAGCGTATTTCATAGTGTAGAACTAGGCATTAAAAAAATAGTATAATCCCAAAGCGGGATACAAGAAACGTGTTTTTCTAAGAGCTGTTAGCGTGCGATTGTAATACAATCTGTTACCGAGTTAGTTACTTATGTGATAAAAGTTATTACGTAACTTACGTTTCATCACTACGCGGCAGTTTGAGGAACGTAAATAGCGATATTCAATTGTCGAATTCAGACACCTCATGTACTCGCATATATGAGTAATAAACGTGTCGACTCGACATTTCCCATTATGTAGAAATATCAATTTTATAAGCAACAGTGGTTCCAAGAAAATACACTATGTTTTACGGCGACTGACATAATAACCTGTCAATGAAGTAATAACATAATAATACATATAATTATATATGTAGATGCTTAGGATAAAAATGTGCAGTTCACGTCTCTGAAATTTGAAATTCTTATTTCTGAAACAGTTTCCTGCAATTGTGTATAATTTGACTGCAGTACAGGAACGAGTCTGTATACAAATAATACAGTAGGTATAGTGTATTTAATGTATAGTTAATATCTCAACGTCATAAAAATATATTCGACTTAAACTTAAACTTAACTTAAATTATGAAGAACAATCATAATTATTTTCTTCTGTTTTCGTGATTATCACTCATTTAAATAAAACAGTTTACTTCAACTATTATCGCGTATATTATTTCATTTCAGTTCCCAACGTCTTTGGTATTTGGTCTCCCGTGAACAAGGAAGTTTGTTTTATTTAAAAGTACAATCATGTCACTCAAGCGAAGCGTCAACAGCAAATATTTTTTCGAAGACTTTTTAAATTTGGGCTCGGCTCACGACGGATGTTCTCAGGCAGACTATTTACGAGTAGGAAGTACGGAAATCGTTGTTTAATCATTTTAATGGTTCATCTCCAAAGTAGTTATTAACAAGTGGTATTTCAATTTTGTCACGCTTGTACTCTATTAATATTGGCGTATGGTACTGATTTCCATGCTTATTAACTGCTAGAAGGTATTTAGGTTTCAGAGTAACTGGGAGTACTGTACATTTTATTTTCTTATTTTTAAAATTTTTGCTGTATTAATTTTTAGTTATCAATTGAAGTTTTGTTCATTCTAGGCTTAAAAACGAAAGCTACACAAGGCTAGCTATCCACTACGCCAGAAGCACCTGCATGAAATACAGGAGGGAGCTAATCTACACTTGGGACCAGATGTTGGGTATGTTGAAGATTTCATAATTATATATGCAGTTGTGCTTGCTCTAAGTTGAATTTCGTGATTGAAATGCCCAAAACAGAAGAAACAAACGTTTTTTTCCGTAGCCAAAATGGCAAAAATGGAACCCTTATAGTTTCGTCATGACCGTACGTCCGTAAGTCACAGACAGATATCGAAACCGGTATTTTATTAAATCTTCTAAAGTACACGCTATTTCTGGAATGTTTTAAAACTGTATTTAGTAAAAGATATAATCATCACAAAACACCTGATTCACGTTCTAGAATTTTAATAAAATATACAAAAAATCTCATAATTGAACGAAAAAAACGACTAGTTATTTCGGGTATTTTGTATGAAAAAATACCGATTCCGATCCCTGTGACCACACAGGCATTTTACTCAAAAACTACAAGATGTACATTGATGAATTTGGAGTGTACGGGGTAGGGTACGTCAAGGAGCTTACGAATATTTGTTCCTGGGTTTTGGATGGTTTCTATGTATTTAAGTATTATATATATATATATATATATATATGTATATATATATATACATATATATAAATATGTAGGATATTAAAAGCCTAAAATAAATAGATCACTACCCCGCCATTTTTTTTCTCTCTACTCCCCGTCCCTCTCCGCTACCGGCAATGTCTCGCTCGCACAGTTTACAGAGACGGCGGGACAATCTGGTGCGTTTATTTAGACAGCATCGAAATAATAATGGCATAATAAAATATTCTGCATACATTTTTCTACATACTCGTAAGTATGAATATCGTCCCAACGTACCCAAGTTTTGCTGACTTTATTACTAGGTCGATAACTGTATTAGTGTCCCTGATATTTATTTATAGATTGTTACGGGGCATCAGATCGTGATGATGGGTGGTTGAGTAGGTTGATATTGAAATCTTATTTGCATTGAAAACCAAGAAATAACAGATAAAGACCTAATTTCAATAACAGACAAGTGAGCCATGATAATAAAAAGAAATAAAGTGCGTTCGCGTGAGACAGAAAGTAGGGAGAAGTTTGAAAGGTGGACTTTATTTCAACGCATTTAAGAGCAGTTTTAGTCTTTCCCATACATCTGTCTTATCCCAACGCGCCTTAGAACCTTGAGTGTAAACAAAACCACAAAATGCCTCAATCTCGTTTACGTTTGCCGTTATAAAACACAATCATCATCACAAACGCGTTCCAGTCTTTATTTGCGTTTGGGGAGACCGGGTAAGGTTGTGGTCGTCACACGACGGCCATAACAGAAAACTGAACGAACGAATAAGTTCATTGACCGATGTCGAAAGATCGCGAGAGCTTTATTTAGTAGGGGAAACTCCCTCGCTATCTTTCGACACAGATTCATAGTCGCTGACAATCGACCCGTGAGTCAACCTTACCGCTCCCCAAACAGCATTTACACTGGGGCTTCTAAATTTTAGTAAGATGAAAATGTTTTGTCATTAAGTGGATATAGTAGGAAAACATACCTTTAGGTTCTACTTAGACTACGTGACACAACGATTCGACAACCACAACCAGACCATAACGACCACGTGGTGGGATAATTTATATGAAAACAAAGGGTACATGGGCAGAAATGGAAGCAAAACGCTGGGAGACCAGTCCTCGCGAAAGAATACGACTCGCGGAACATTTCTCCATGTACCTCGTCTGCGCAATCACGACCACTGACAACAGTGTCCGACTAACAAGAAGAAATAAAAACGGTCCAGTGCGAGTCTGGCTGTGCAGAGTTCCGTACAAACTTTCACTTATTCCGACTTAACTTGCCGCTTGAGTTAAGTTTGCCTACACACAATACATACAAATGAGGGGCAAACTTAATCAAACCGGGTTACTCAGAAATGATTTTTGGTGATTAAAAAAAAGTAAAACAGATAGATATATGGTCATAATATTCGTGTAATATTCATATTAAATTACATAATTCCCGAAAATTCTAGATTTTTCGCTTGGTAAACTTCGGAGATAAGGGGGGGGGGGGGGGGATGGTGTTTTTTTTTTTCACAGTATATTCCTTAGTAAACAAAATCTACTCACAATAAAAAATAGTTCAAAAATGTACAGATCAAGCCCTTTTATATGATACCCTATTTACCTCATATAGGTATGTCGTGTTTTTTAGAAAATGAAAATATATTTCAAAATGTTGCCTTTGAAATACATGTGGGCTGACCATGTTTATAAATAATCCAAATTTCAAATAAATAACAAAAGTCGTTCTTGAGATATGGCGCTTTAAAAGTCGAACAGACAGATAGATAGACAGATAAAGTTGCACCATACCTTTTTTACTATTTTCTCGCTCTCGCGCTCAGCTCTATTTTCACGAACCATATTTTTCCGTCAAACGCAACCGTGTGATCGGGCCGACCACATCAAAACAACTACACGAAGCTGCAGCGCAATTATTCACACGTAACTACTGCGTCACGACTTTTTGTTGCTGCGTTGTCGTTTAATTGTGGTAAGTCTGAAAATACCCTTATTGGACCAGGAAGCATTTAATATGTAAATAAAAACTTAATAACGGAATCAATTGTACTCAATACTCTCAGCCCTTTTTAGGGTTCGGTGCCTCAATAGGATAAACCAGAACTTATATAAGATCACTTTGTTGTCCGTATGTCTATCTGTATGTCTGTCAAGAACATCAACAAGAGTGGAAGAAGGTGGAGGGCCTGAGGCATGCAAAGCTATTCATAGAAGGGGTAGAATCAAGCTGAACCAAGAAACTGTGGAACTACAGCAAAAGACAACTCAGAATCATAACGGGTGTGTTCACGGGTCACTTCGGAATCAAATGACTCCTGGCCAAACTAGGACTTTCTGACAACACGGATTGTAGAATGTGCGGCGAAGAGGCTGAAACAATGGAACATATATTATGTGAATGTCACGTCCTCGTCAGACAGAGAATGAAGGAATTTGGCGTTGGGTACCCAAGGCCAAAGGAATACCAGACGCTACCATTGGCATCTATCATCCGGTTTATGGAGTTAGTAGAACAAAACATTGAGTAGCAAGAAGGGGTAATTACACAAAAGATCCCACTGGGTCGAAGTGTATCCGTAAGGAACCCTAGTAATAAGATAAGATAAGATGTCTGTCGAGACCCTTTTCCCAGGCACGCGTGGAGCTATATGGTCGTTTTAATAGTGACGCATATAAATTATAAATAACAAAAAGTTTTAGTTTTGTAAAGTTTTAAAAATAATTTGATTAAAAGAAGTATTTTTTTTACAATCAATCTCTGTGTTACAATATAAATTTGAATAAAAATTGTAATATTTCCATTTATAATATCAATACATATAATCAATAATAATTTTAATTCAGTTTCTTCATTATAACAGCGCCATCTCTCTCGCATTTTTTAATGTCAATAAGCCAAATTTTACGTATCCGATGACGAAAACAGATGTACAGTTAGAAGGGATTCAAAAATTGCTCTCAGTGGTTCGTCTAATTTATTAAACTAGGGACTTTTCGTAGCATACCGTTGTTCTAAAATCCATGGAGGCGCCATATATGAAATTTAATATTCGAAATTAAAGTTAAAGTCAAAAAGTACGATGTCATATTAAATACAACGATTTACATTGTCACATCGTTACTGAATTCATTTTAGTCAAACATAATCAATTTTATCATAAACCTGTATAGGTAATGTGATATTAATCACATGTGATGCTGCAATATGATTTATCTAATGATGCATCCTCTTTAATGCCCGTGTTTAAAGCCCGTGTTTGCACTATATACTCATTCGCAAATTAAAATTAAAAAAATTATTGATAAAAATAGTTGTTCAAATTGGTTTTAACTAAAATGAACAATATTACAACTTGAGATATTAAATACTGCATATAAAGAAGTAAGCTATGATGAAGAAAAATGTAGGGTTATGTTTCTTTTTGTGATGTATATTTCTCAGCGACAAATAAAATGTTTGTTGCGAACCAAATTAATAATTTATCTCATCAAAATAACTGCGATGAGAATAGTATAATCCTAAGTTGGATAACCATACCAACGTAGCGAGTTAAATTATAGCTTTTGTATCGAGCGATCGCGTCTCGTCTACTGAAGTTAACGTTATATTTTCGAGATTTTTTTATTTGTGCATTTTACAACATTTTTACATATAATAATAATGATCTTTATTTCGGACTATACATCCATATTACTGTCAGTAATAGTATTTTATGCAATTGTTGTATAATAGGGGTCGAAAAAGACGAGTGGCGTGGCACGAGTGTTTTTTGACACAATTATACAACGTTGCATACAATAGTTTTTCTACGACTAAGGGGCCGTTCACTAATTACGTAATGACAATAGCGAGTATCGCAAAGAAAGACGCCACGAGCGTTTTAGACAGAATTATACAACGTTGCAAACAACAGTTTTTCTACGACTTAAGGGCCATTCTTTAATTACCTAAGGATAATCGCAAGTATCGCAAAGGAAGACGCCACGCCATGGGGCTAGTTCGATTTGTGTAAAATTGTCCCGTAATATTTATTTAATATTTATTATAACAAGACAATAACCAACAACTTCAAGATGAATAAAAATTAGAAATTAAAAAGCGAGCTGTCGGTCAATATCTATTCTTTTCTTATTTTTTATATTCGCCTATACTTGCCAGTGATGCAAACATGTTATGATTTGAAAAAAAAATAGGCGATAAAATATGTGTACGTAAATTGTAAAAAATGTTTTTTTATTTAAGTTGGCAGAAATGCATTTACGTACATTATTATTATTTTTATTTAAAACTGTATTCATTCGGCGGTTTGTTAAGTTGGTAATATATATTATTTCATATAACATTAGTTTAAGACCCACTGAATATAAATTATTACATTGAAATTTTGTTCTCTGTGGCACCAAGGAATACATTAATAGCGACATTGTGACACGCTTAGCAATGCTTTTCTGGGAAATAGACTATAGTGTTTTGCAAGTCTTAAGTAATGTATGTCTTTATATTATAGTTGGTAACCATTTAAATGACAAAAAGAAGTACAGGAGCAGAAAAAAGTACTTATAAAAGCTAAAGTTAGTAATTTACTATTAAAGAATGATATTTACTTATTTATTACATATCAACTGAACCCCTCGGCATCGGGCACTCCAGCATGTAACTTATTTAAATGCCGAGGTAAGGGTGCGTTCATTTTAGCAGCAAAAATATTCACAATACTGTAAGCGCTGCCACTCAGTCTCCGCATAAGGGACGCCGTTCGGTTGCGTATAATTGCATAAAAATCGTCCGTACGTTCTGCCGCAAACATTCCGGACGCACTGCAATATCGTGGCAGTTTGAACAGCAATTTAAATACATTATTATATTGAGGCATTGTAAGATTTTTGCGTATAGCTTGCCCACAAGCTGCAGGTATAGAAAGATTGGCAGAACGACTTGAAAAGTGTGATTTTCACCTCCTTACTACACACCTAGCAAACTTGCGGCTCAGCATATTTCCTCTTACAGCTAATGCCCTACGTTTCCTCTCTATGGCCTGAGTGACCCAATGGCCAAGATATTTAAATGATTTCGTAACCCTGAGCGTTTCACCGCACAGGGTCACGAGGAGAACTGTCCTGTAGTATTTTTTACCGGCTCTAAAGACAGGTAGGAACTTCAGACACCACACTCCAACTTATAATCATCCAAGTGCACTCCCGCCCACTTAACGGAGTGGATTTCGTTGCCATAACAGAACTTAATCATTTCAACTAGCTCCACCGGGACGCTGGTCACGCTTGACTTCTTCAACATATATGTATATTACAGGTATAATAAATACGTTTGACTTTGAAAATTATTATATTACAACTAGCAGCTCCATGGATTTTAAAACCCCGGTATGCTACTAAAAGGCTTCTATTATAACACGCGAATGGTGCGTTTCAAATTCCTCTTTTCGAACTTGTTTTGACATGCTACCATGTGTAAAGGTATTAAATGAATAATACATATTAAAATGTAATTTATTTTTTCTGTTTACAGCCAATCTCGGCGGGATATTCGGTCTCTGTTTGGGAGGCTCTATAATAAGTATAATAGAAATTGTATGGTTTTTAATAGACCTCCTCGTGACGGCAATATACAGCTTCACAGGAAAAACGAAATTGAAACCGGCGGAGAAAAAAATTGCCTTTGTCACCGTAAAAGACGTGGCGAAGAAGCAAACGAAAAACAAGGATGGCTGCTACAAGTTTGTGAATTAATTTAAATACCATAAATTCTGCGAAGCAAAAATGGTTTTATGAAAATATGAAGATTGAAAAATAAGTAATGTTTTATTCACCGTGACAAATGAAAGAACTTTCGCTAATAACATCCTGGCTACATAAATATATACCCTACGACTAGGTCCGTCCAGTATCTCATACTCGACCAGTATGGCTTATATACTGGTCTCTGCCGTAATGTACCTACTACTCGTACTGATAATAATATATGTTTATTTGTTTCTGATATGTCTGTTATGAGTGTGTTTCATAGATTCAGTGCAGTTGCAGTTTAAAAAGTAGCCTGCTTTTTATTTTTATAGTTTTATTACATCACACATTATCTTCGCTTTAATGAGGCTGTAATACCCGTAAATAAAACCACTAATTAATTAATATCTGTTTTATTCCTTTTGCAAACACACGGTTTATCTTACGGTATTTTTTAGAGAGAGAGACAGCACTTGTATAACAAAGCGTTCCGTTTCTCACACTCTCCCGCGCTTAATTCTAATGGAATCTTAAAATGTATCCTTAACTAAGTCTTAACATAATTCTTCTAAAATCTCTGAACAATGCAGCATCTGATTAACGTGACGTTTCCATCTTAAACCCTCTACATCTACCACATAGGTAGTACCTGGTATAGAATCTTCTATCACCAACCCTTGAACCCATGGCTTGCGGTCCCTTCTATAGTCTCTCACCATCACTTTCTGTCCTATATCAAAATTAATTTCTCTTTTTCCTTGGTCTCTCTTTTCCACTCTCTCTCGCACTATTTCTGACAGGGGCGGGGGACGCAATAAACTAAACCTGTTCCTTATTTGTCGATTAAGCATAAGACGAGCTGGTGATACCCCAGTTGTGCGCTGTGGTGTACTTCTATAGTCGAACATAAATAAATTTACTGCTGATATTAATGTAAGTCCATTTTCTTTGATTTTAGTTACAGCAGTTTTGAATGTCTCGACGAATCTCTCTGCTGCTCCATTCGTAGCAGGATGGTATGGTGGAGAGAATGTATGTTTTATGCGATTGTTCTTACGAAAATCTCTAAAATCTTGACTAGTGAAAGTTCGGCCATTATCTGTGACTAGATGTATCGGATATCCAAATCGAGTAAATAGACTGTTGAAAACATCGATTGTGCGAGTACTGGATATTATTGACATTTCGTAAATTTCCGGCCATTTAGAATAACTGTCCACTATTGCAAGAAACATTTTATTAAAAAATGGTCCCAGAAAATCGGCGTGTATCCTATACCATGCCGAAGGGGGCACAGGCCATGGTTTCTGTATTTTGGATGGTGCTCTACTATTTTGTAAACATATAATTTATTTATTTTGTTATATCCTCTATTTCCTTATCAATGTTAGGCCACCAAAAATAAGACCGAGCAATTTCCTTCATCCTAACGATTCCAAAATGACTTTTGTGCAATTCAAGTAAAACAGATTGACGAACAATTTGAGGTATTAGTATACGATATCCCCAAAATATGCAGTCCTTGTCGATTGTTAATTCATCTTTTCTGCTATAAAATGGTACGAGTTCTGTACTTAATCCTGTTTTATTTGGCCAGCCGTCTGTCATATATCTTATAACTTTTGAAAAAACAACATCCTTTTTTTAAATCTATTTGAATATCTTTCCAATCTAAGCTATGCATGTTGGCATCGTTAGTATAATTGACCACACTACTATATGCGTTCATGTATAGTACATGGTCATCTGTTTTATTACTTTGATTGTTTGACTCTGTGACAGTTCTTGATAGGAAATCAGCTGGGTTTACAGTTGTTTTTATATACCGTATTTTATAGTTAAATGCAGATAAAAATATAGCATAATGTTGTAACCTTTTGGCAGCCATTTTTGGAATGCCTTTAGTTGGACCAAATATTCGCACTAATGCGGCGTTGTCAGTTTCTAGCTCAAAATGTCGCCCATACACATAATTATAGAATTTAGTTATTCCAAAAATTACTGCCCTGGCCTCTTTATCGATACTTGCATATCTTTGCTCTACTTCACTAAGCTTTTTGCTGCCATAGGCTAAAGGCTTAACTACTCCATTTCTATCTCTGTTGTGACCCGTGTCAAATGCGCCACAAGTTAAAATTAGGGGTAATTGTTGGTCATAATGGCTTAATTTGCTGGCCGATGCCAGTTTGCTTTTTTTTTTTTTTAATGCTTCCTCACAATGGGATGTCCAAGTGATTTTTTTGTTTTTAGTACAGTCATATAAAGGTGTTAGAGTTGTAGCCGTATCCATTAAGAATCGCGAGTAATAATTTATTTTACCCAAGAATGATTTCAGTAAAGTCAAGTTTGTGGGTGACTTTGCATTTAATAGTGGTTCAATATTAGAATGAATCAGCCTGATACCATTCTTGTTCACACGAAATCCAAATACACCTGTCTCCGTTACTCGTACAATGGTGGTACAATCTTTGCTCTCCTCACTGAGGGGTGCTTGTAGGTAATCTTTTAAATCTAGTTCGCAGTAATATTCCCCGTTACGAAGAGAATTTAAAATATCATCTAAATGTGGTAGTGGGAAGTGATCAATTTCCATACATGGATTTACTGTGAGTTTGTAATCCCCGCATAATCGCACCGAGCAGCCATCTGCTTTCAATATTGGAACTACCGGGGTGCCCCATTCACTTTGTTCAACAGCAGTGATTCTGCCATTATTTAACAGTCATTATTTACCTTGTCACGTAAAGCAAAGGGTACTCGCCTTGGCGGTAGACATTTAGGCTGAGCGTTAGGTTTCAATTTCAAATTAATCACTTCACCCTTGAAATTTCCCCATCCCGGGCTGAATATATCTGCGAACTGGTTTCTGACTAATTGTTCTGCATCTGAAACGTTTTGAAGCACATTAGTTCCTATATTAACGGTAGTTTCCCATTTTGGGGGCCATAATTTCAGTGCATGTAGCCAATCCCTACCGATAACTCTAGGAGAATTATTTTGTACTATAAATACATTTAATTTCTTTGTGACCTCTTTATGTTTGATTGTCAAATTTGTTATATCGCCCAATGGCTTAGTCACACTCTGATCAAAGTTTTAAAATAAAATTTTACATTCCTTTATCTCTAAACCGCTCAAGTATTTATTTTTATCTGCCATTGACATAACAGTTACATCCGAACCTGTGTCTAATTGAAACTGTAAATCATAACCATTCACATTAATAATCAAATAACAAGGTGGTGGTGCTTACACTATTAAATGTATAGGTTTCATATTCTTCATACAAATTCTTAATAGAACTCACAGTGTTTTCATTTTCCGTGTGGGTTGTCGCATCAGCTTCCAGAAAATTTGCTTGATGTGTTTTCCTTTGGCACATTCTAAATATGTGGCCTTGTGCCCCACATTCTGAACAGTACTTGTTTTTTAGGGTACATTCTGCTTTAATGTGGTTTCTCTTACCACAGCAAAAGCAATGTAAACCTTGTGGTTTGCTAGAATTATAAGGCTTCTTCCATTGTGGGGGAATTGTAGCAGCCTTTGGCTTCGGCTGATTAAAAAAAAATTCTGACACTTCTGTTGCACTGCTGGTGTGTAGTAAAGCTGCTTCAACTGTTCTTGCTATTTCTATGTATTTTTCTAATGAAATTTGCACTTGACTTTTCATTAGTTCGAATCTAATCATTTTTGAAGAAACCCCGTCCATAAACTTTTCTTTAATTTGGTCAACCACATCTTTGAAATTGCACTTTGACGCTAATTTTCTTAGTTCTATGGCATAATCCTGAATATTTTCATTTGGTAATTGGTTTCTCTTCCTAAATTCAGCTCTTTCTAAAGCACTTGACAACGGTCTTACATATTTGTTTTGTAAATTTAGGGTCAACTCTTTATAGGTTAATTTACTAGGTTGTACTGGCGCACATAAATAGGTTAGTGTTTCAAACACTTTCGCAGCCAATTTTGTAATTAATAATGGCACTTTTTTGTCCTCTGGAATGTCATTGACTAGAACAAAATAATCAAACTGTTGTTCAAACACTTCCCATTTTTCACCCTCGAATTGTTTCAGTTCACCAAATGATGTCATTTTAGATAAATTTGTTCGCACTTTGGGTTTTTGAGTGGCGTGTATTGTTTTATAGTAATTACTTAATTGCTTCCTTAGTTGATCCAAAGTGTCGGTTTCGGCAAAACTCAACTGTTCTTCCTTTAAGATTTGTATTAGGTCCTGCTTTTTACACTTATATATATAGCTTATTCGGCCCAATTTCACGTTTATAATATTGTTTATACTTTCTTCCGAATTTTCATCGTCTTTGGGGCTCAAACTTTGGAATACCTCTTCGTCTGTATTCGACATTTATAGGTTATGGATGGACAATGGCGGCCATTGTAGGTGCGTTTTGCATGAATGTTTTTCCTGTTTGCTCACTTTTGCGCTTCACTTTCGTAGTATGTTATTACACTCTGTGGGAACTTAATTTCGTCCGCCTCGTCGCCAATGTAATATCCGTAAATAAAACCACTAATTAATTAATATCTGTTTTATTCCTTTTGCACACACACGCTTAATCTTACGGTATTTTTTAGAGAGAGAGACAGCACTCGTATAACAAAGCGTTCCGTTTCTCACAGAGGCAAAATAATATTTTGGCACTTTTAGATAATTAAAGACTGTTCAGTCTTTAATTATCTATATCTCTTATAATGGCAAAACTCTTAAATGCTAGGAAAAGACCTTTTAAGTTTAAAAACCGAAATAGAGAACCTCTCAATACCTGACCGCCATACTGTTAAAGTTACGTTTTTTGTACCTCCTGTAAAATTTGAACCGAGTTACGAGGTTTGCGACTTAAGCCGACGATAGGTCGAATATCATACCTATACATATAGACCAACATATCAAAAACAGCGTTTAGCCTAAAGGTGGGCCCACACTTGTATCATTTGCTCGTATCCGATCACCGTGGTGTGGCATGACTGCGTATCGCGCTGCTTGGACGCTAACTATCGACGCAGCGATCATCGCCGCGCTTGTCCGATCTAAGTGTGTGACACTTGTAGCATAATGTATTTCGAGCGATCGGATCGGCGCACGGTCCAAACGCGTGATCGTGACACGCAATCATGCCACGGGACGAAGATCTGATCGGGCAAATGATACACATGTGGACGCATTTTAAGGTTTGCTGTTCGTAGCACCCGCGTGCGATAGCCGCCACACGCTAGGTGCCGAGGATGTCGTGGCAATCTACCGCCTAGCACACGACGGTGGACGACGGAAAACAGACATGATGTCGTTTATATTAGAATTATGACATGACATGCTGTGGCGTGTGAGTCGCGCCGCGCTGCTGGGCCCCTAAAAACTAGTTCAATATGAAGAAAAGTGTGACAAAGAGAACACACAGAGGCACTCTTTGTCTGATTTTGGCTCTTTTTCTAGTATTTTTTTATATAATTTATATAATTATATAAAAACAATTTTGTTTATCTAAAACGATTTTAACGTAAAGCAAGCTTTATTTTAACACAGGCTGCTAATTGGATTGACCGAGTCGATGGAACACTAAAGAACAAAATTCTGCTCTACGGGCAATCTGTTTTGTATAGACAGACCAAATTACGGTACAAAGGAACACCTATTTAAGAGGGACACATTTAAGGGTACCTTTCTGTCCCGCCTATTCCTCCCTTTGCTTAAATTATTTCTCAAACAATAATTTAATTACCGGTAACACACCATAAGGTGCATCCACACTTGTATCATATGCTCGTATCCGATCACAGTGGCGTCGCATGACTGCGTATTGCGCTCGCTGCCCCACTTGTCCGATGTAAGTGTGTGATACGCGTAGCAACTTGGATTTCGGGCGATCGATCGGCGCAACGTCCAAACGCGTGATCGTGACACGCAATCATGCCAAGGAACGAAAATCTGATCGGGCAAATGATACAAATGTGGACGCACCTATAGGCGACCAAAGGAAATACTGCGAGCATCTTTGGTACGATACTACGGGCACCCCCTTACCATTTAATTTAGTGCTATTTTTTACTTTAGGAATTAATTTTGTGTAGGTTTTATATCGTCTTCGAGTAGTTTTTCCTTCTAATAGCTTATAGCTCGTCGTAAAATCTCGTGTCTAGATTTTACCATCTCTCTTTTGGACCTCGAAACTAGACCAGGTACTGAAGAAGAATGAAATACATAGCTCACTTTAACTAAATTTTAGGGAAAATTGCACAATACGTTAATGTACGACTCCCATCGACGGGGCCTCGTCCTGGCGGCAGACAACCACATCTATCGACTACTCCACTCGATGGAATCAAATGCTGGAGCATCCGGCGGCAGCCGACCGCATCCGTCCGAGTGTTAAAATCTACTACAGATGGCAACGATACGACGCAGCAGTGCGGTGCGGCGTGGCCTAGCCTAGCCAGCGGGACTCGATAGATTGTGGCCGGACTGAGCCGGCCGGACGCAACGACAGCCGAGCACCGCCGCGCGAGTCCGAATATCATACCTATCCGGTCGGACGGACCGGTCGAAAGCGGAGTAAATTCAATTTGAATATGAAAAAAGAGCGTATCTCCACGGCACTTTGTTGAGAAGCGCAGTTTTTTGGCCATAACTGTAATCGGTATATCCGATCAATGTTGAAAATAAGTTTCATTGAAAGTATTTTTAAAGCTTTGTTTTTGTGATGTTTTCAATGTTTTTGGACATACCGTTTAGAAAATAGAGGGGTACAATTTATGCTAGTTTTGGAGCGATTATTTCCGAAAATATTCATTCAATCAATTTTTTTTTAGGAACCTTAAAATCTTTTCAAAGGAACTGTCGAAATATGTACCACATATTAATATTTATCGACTATTGTTTTTTTTCAGTTTCCGTTTCATGTATGGTGTGGGCACTCAATACAATTTAACTATCATTCCATCCTTGAAATAAATTTAACTATCACTCCAAATTTCATGAATATACATCATGTAGTTTTTGAGTAAAATGCGTGTGACATACGGACGGACGGACGGATGGACGGACGGATATGATAAAACTATAAAGGTTGTCATTTTGGCTATGGAACCTTAAAAATTATATTAACCTTATTAATTGCTTATTTTAATAAATTCATTAAAATAAAAGTCATTATTTGTTTATTCTATTGAATACCTGATTTAATCTAATTAAATAATCTAAAATAAGAAATTACAACATAAATACACATTCACATACTATGTTTTTTGATTGGTAGTAGGTATATCATAGATCCATACTTCCATACTAATATTATAAATGCGAAAGTGTGTCTGTCTGGCTGTCTGTCTGTCTGTCTGTCTGTCTGTTACCTTTTCACGCTTAAACCGCTGAACCGATTTGGATGAAATTTGGTATGGAGATAGTTAAAGTCGCGGGGAAGGACATAGGCTACTTTTTATCCCAGAAAAATACCCTTATCCGCGATAAACGAATTTAAGGCGGACGAAGTCGCGGGCAGAAGCTAGTAGTCAATAAAAGAAATAAAACCCACTGTAACAAAATACAATCTCTTTGTTGGCCATGTCTATCAATGTTGTATGATATTCCTTCATTGTCCTCTAATTTCAAATTAGAACGAATCTTCAACTATTATCTTATCTTCTATTATCACGAACACAAGCACGACATTTTCTTTGGATGATTGAGAAAAGTCTTTTTCTCAAACATGCAATGAAATGTCCTCATTACGTGCGTTAAAACAGGCTTCAAAGTATCACATTTCGGGTGGAACGATTTAAGAGAACTGTTAATTTCATATAAAATTTAAGGCCTAGGTCGGGAAGTATTTTTTATTTTATTTTAATATATAAATGGCGTCTGTTTTCATGAACAGGCTAAACAGCTGAATTATATATATATATATTTCTGGTGGCTGAATGGTTATCGGACTAAACATGTCCGCATTAATGCCCATTAAACACGAACTGAAGTTAAAAACACAAATCAGTATGGCTCATATGTTGATGAATAAATTTAAAATATTGTCTATACGTAGGTCACCAGAGACCATAAATAATATTTTAAATCCTCTGCATTTATTTTATTTATTATAGAATATTCTTATTATCAGGTTGTGTATAACGGCCCTAAATACTAGGGTCTACTCGAACACTACACACGCAAAATACGGACGACTTTTGTAAAAGAAAAACATTATGGAGGGAAAGAAAGAAAGAAAGAAAGAAAGAAAGAAAGAAAGAAAGAAAGAAAGAAAGAAAGAAAGAAAGAAAGAAAGAAAGAAATGTTTATTTGCTAGAATACGTAAATACAGTGGTGTTGTCATCTGGTATAGGTATCAGTATTCAGCCGTTTTGGCATGCAAATTATGTATTTGTCAGGTTAACATTACGAATAATTAAAATGAAATTAACAATACAAGCAAGATAAATATACAGTAATAATAATAATTTGAGCATGTTGATAAATTAAATTCTAATATCTATTATTTATGTCTAAATAATCCTTTACAGAATAAAAACAATGTTCATGTAGCCATTTTGTCAATTTTGTCTTAAATTCAGGATTTTTCAGCAACTTCAGTGTGTCAGGTAGATTATTATATACAATTATACAGGAGTTATAAGCATTTCGTCTGTATATATCAGCACGAAAAGGAGGTTTGTAGAGGAGTTTTTTGTACTGTGTTCTTAGATTTCCAGCAGAGACATCAGAACGTAACTTAAAATAATCAGAGTGAGACTTTACAAATAAACAAACTTTTCTTGTGTACATACACGCCAAAGGTAATATATTATATTCCTTAAATATAGGTTTACAACTATCGGTTATCCAACGATTAGCAATTGCACGCAAGCACTTCTTTTGCAATCTAAATACTTTTTCAACATTAACCGAATTTCCCCACAATAAAAGGCCATAGTTAAGTGTTGATGAAATGTAACCATAGTATGCTGTTATTGCTGCTTCAGTAGAAACAGTTCTGCTAAGTTTTCTTAAGGCAAAAACAAATCTATCCAATTTAGAGCATATAGAATCTACATGATCCTTCCAATTTAATTGGCTATCAATACCTAAACCTAAGAATTTAATGCTGTCAGTTTCTTCTATATAACTATGATTATATTTAACACTTAATCGTTTAGGAATAGTTCTGTGTGACCGATATTGAATGAATTTGGTTTTAGTCAGATTTATGTTAAGATTATTATCATTTATCCATGTGTATATGTCATTCAAAGCATTATTAATTGATGTCTCGTAATTGTTTATATTATTCCCTTTTACTATTAGCGTCGTGTCGTCAGCAAATAGAATGCATTTTTCTGCTGTTGCATGTGGAAGGTCATTAATATAAAGCAGGAATAATAATGGTCCTAAATTACTACCCTGCGGGACACCTGACTTATTTAAACGAAATTCAGACCTGTAGATTTTCCTTAAAAAACTATTATTTATTTGAGTTATTCTTGTAACTTCAGTACATTGCTTTCTATTTTTTAAATAACTTGTAAACCGCTCGAAAGCTTTGCCTCTGATTCCATAGTGTTCTAGCTTTGAGAGAAGTATGGTATGATCAACGAAATCGAAAGCCTTGCTCATATCGAGGAAAATTGACATTACAGGTAATTTATCATTTATTGCCTCAGTGATACATTTAATTAAGTTGAAACAGGCTAGTTCTGTTGAATGGTTCCTCCGGAATCCGAACTGTTCCGGTTGCAGTAAATTATGTTTGGTTAAGTAATCAGTTAATCTGACGTACATACTTTTCTCAATTATTTTTGACAAGATGGGAACAATTGTAATGGGTCTATAGCAATTAGGGTCTTCACGGTCACCTTCTTTTAAAAGTGGCTTAACAATAGACAGTTTTAGTTGCTCAGGGAAAATACCTTGACTAAGTGACAGGTTAATTATATGGGCTAGCGGGCGACTTAAGTTCATGGCATTAAGCTTAAGAATGTCAGTCGCTATATTGTCATATCCGCATGTTTTACTGTTATTTAATGTCATAATTAGCTTATACACTTCACTTTCACATACTGGTTTTAGAAAAATCGTATGAGAACATCAATCTTTACCATTGAATTTGTATTTAGTCTTCGCTGGCATATAAGTATTAGTGTCTATAATGTCTATAAAATAATTGTTTAATATTTTACATATGTCTTCTGGTTCATGATATGATAAGCCATTTGATTGGATAGATTGGATGTCATTATTACAAACTTCATAGCAATTAGATAAATATAATCTTCCATGTAGCCTTACATTTATTCTTATTCGCTAATACGTATTTGTTATTGTTTATTTGACGTGATGTGTTAACACATTTTCTCAGGATTTTATTGTAGTTTTTAAAATATGATCTATTTTTATTTCTATCAATTTTTGTATGTTTGTACTTAAAATATAGTTTGCGTTTGACATGACTTGATTTTTTTATACCTTTGGTTAGCCATTTTAAATTGTTACATCTGTTGTTATATTTTACTGTTTTTTGACTATACTGATCTTGCAGATAGCAACGATTGTTCCTGCCATTGGCGGTTGTTCATCAAAAGAAATGGGGAAATAAGGGGCTAATAAATAACAGGAAAAATTGTGACCATATTTCAATTAATATTCCTTGATCTCGACTAAAATATTCCTCGGGTATTGCTTGAATAATTATTGTGAAAGGAGTTTCGTAGCCGCTTCAGTTGCCTCAAATTATCTTATGAAATATAAATTAGTTGTGACTTGTTTAGCAGGTACCAAGGGCAGTTAGCTTATCAAGCTATTTCATAAGCAAACATTTTTATCTTGCATTTTTAGCAGGTAGCGAGGTATGCATGTAAGTACAGCACACTACGGAAATACTCCTATTTCAAACGCACAGTCATAAAAAACAGCCTACAAACAAAAAGAAACGCTCTACATATTTAGAGCCCGATTGATACCCTTTAGATATGGAACTCTAAAAAAATACGCTTGTATCTAACTTTTCCAAACTTCATTGATGAAGGTGGGGAAATTGTATTATTAACTAAAGAAGATGCCCGCAACTTTATCCGAGGAGAAGAAAATGTCATAATGCCTTGTGTTTTATTCAGCGTAGTCGGGTAAAAAGTATATTTTAATCATCTGTGGATAAATAAAAGTAATCCGTTTAGCCGTTTTGGCTACAACGACACACACAAACATACAATCAATGAAAATAAAATTGTGAGTTTCAATTATTATATTTTAAACTAGCTTCTGCCCGCGACTTCGTCCGCCTTAAATTCGTTTATCGCGGATAAGGCTTAAAAAGTAGCCTCAAACCCGGGACTCAAACTATCTCCATACCAAAATTTTATCAAAATCGGTTCAACGGTTGAAGCGTGAAGAGGTAACAGACATACAGACAGACACACTTACGCATTTATAATATGAGTATGAATTTGGCAAAAGGGTATTAATTTTAGCGCCACCTGTTAGTTTAGCAAGGTACTAAAATACTTAAAATACTCGTGGGCTCGTAACACGTGTTTGAGAGAAGTTTGCACCTCCTTCCTAAGTAGCGCAATAAGATTCAGGTGCAAACTTAACTCAATCAAATTTAGTGGCTACCCCCTCTTTTAATAGTTGAAGTTTTATAGCCTATAAACCTGGCCAGGGATTTTTTCGACCGATTAGTAAAGTTTGCATCAAAATCTGTTAAGCCGTTTTCACGTGATGCGCGTACAAATAAACAGACAAACAGATAAACAGACAAACAGACTAAAATTCTAAAAACTGTTGGAACGTGTTCTGTTATCGATTTTAAGTATCGCCGGCCAATTTTTTTCGAATATCTTCCATGTACAGACTTTCGACCCTCTTCAGCTTTATTATATGTATTTTTTTTTATACAATATTGATGCAAAGATCTATTTAAGTAGAAAGAAAAATTTATCGCGATCCACTGCAGTCTAAACCAGATCTTCAATTTGTTTAACAAACTTCATATTACCTGCTAATACACACATTAACATTCCTATATCTAAAGGTATCAATGTGACATTTTAGTCTGGAACGTTACTTGGAATTAAATCCATTATTAATTCAGTCATGAAGCAGAGATGAAAGCAATATGCCGAATTCTCATAGGTGGGTGTTATAGAATTAATAATGTATCAAATTGGCAGCAGCGTAATACATCCGAGCACGTGCCACCTACATACGTCGAATCTACATGATTTTTTATTCTTATACTATAAGGTGCCCGCAACTTCGTTTGCGTAAAAGAAAAAGTCATAACCCCTCTTTTTTCCCTCGGCGTAGTCGGGTAAAAAGTATCCTATAACCATCTGTGGATACCCAGCTACCGTGTACCAAAAATAGTTGAAATCCGTTAAGCCGATTTAGCGTGATGAAGCCACAACAACACATAAATAAATAAATAATGAATATTACGGGACGATTCTTACACAAATCCCTGTAACCTCAATAAGGCTTGTGTTATGGCTATACTAGACGACGATATATTTAATGGGTGCGTCCCACGAGATATAACTACATAATATATATAATATTTTCTTCTGTTTCCGCGATTATTACTCATTGAAATAAAACAATTATAATTATAATTTCATATTAATAACGTTCACGAGATATAATGAACGTTTTTAGGATAGTCGACCATTTGTGTTAAGTACAATATTGTATTGGTGAAAGTTCAGTTCAGCTTTAGAAAACGAATAATATATCATATTTACTAATAATAAGTATATAAATATAAGGCATAATAATAGATGAAAAACGTCCCTATATCTATTAATTGGTCCATACTATCATGGTTACCAAATCTCAGATTAAATTTAAGAGAAAACTTTTATTATGTAGGTACAGACTACAGTAGATAACTTACTTACCCTTTTAATGTATAATAAAATAACAATATTTTTATTAGGAATAACGGTTAATTAAACTAATACTCATTTTGTATAAAGTTTTTTTATATAACATCCAAATACTCTAAATTCAGTTTATATAACATTCATAACGTATATCGATCATAGTATATACTATCTTTTAGTATAATGATTATAAAATATAATAGCGTATGATATACAAAATACTAGAAAAGTAGGTTAGGTAAGGATCGAAAACTGTGGGTTAGGTTAGGTTTGTATTGTGACCAAATATAGCGGAGCGAGCGAAGCGAGCGGAGCGTCAAAATGGTCGCCGAGGTCCGACTGGGCTTGCGCGTCCTATTTCGCTATTGAAATACTTTTCGGCATTAATCTAATTCTAAGGCAGGTCTGACTTGGCTAAGGTTAGGTACGACGACGAGCGAAGCGAGGAGGTGTGTTAGGTTGAACTGCGACCCTAACGAGCGAGCCGCCCAGATCCGACTTGGCTTACGATACGACTTTATGGCGGGTCCTATTTTGCTATTGAATGTATTGGACAATTTTATCTTAAAATAATATCAGGCGGTTATTTTTCACGATCATTACGCATTATGGTGTTCGATGTATTGTAAAAAATACATAATAAATCTGAGATATCATGAACGTTATACATAATGATGGTTATGTACAATGATATTATACTTAAATACGTTATACTTAACAAAAATAGGTATTTTCATATTATATCGAACGTTCGTTATACACCTTAAACGGTATAAGCACCAAGCTTATAGAATATGAGCGTATATAATATGAATATTATAGTATAAGTTCTTATATCTTTTATTACTTACCCATATTTAATGGATATATTACTTATATGCATAGAAAATATCCAAGACTCAGGAACAAATATTTATGCTCAACACACAAATATTTGCCCTTACCGGGTCTTGAACCCAGCACCTCAGCCTCGCAAGCAACGTTACTCCAACTGAGCTTAACCGGTCGGTAAACAACGAAACGAAGAACATACAAAAAAAAACAAATAAAAACGATTTAGTGATATCCAAGTAGTCCGTTACAATCAATCATTTCTGTGAAAATATTATCCATGTTCAGACATTTCGTTTTTAGTATAATGGTACAGATAATAGTACTCGTAAAATTAGATAACAATACGACGAAAAAACAACTAGGACATATTTTTAACTGCGATGTGTTCTAATTCTCATGCTATTCCAGGCTATACAGCCTCTGTATCACTGCGACCATACATGATCTATTGTGATCGCCACCTCCTATAGTTCCCGGTCAAGTTCTGTTGATACAAAGAACTTCAGAACTTCTTTGATTACGAGAGTCTTTATCTCTTCTGGGCACAGTAAATGTTTTGCACAAATTCGAGTTTTCGGGTAGCTTAGAGCCCAGAAGCTTTGGAACATTAGTTTAATTGAACATGATGAACTTGGCTTTCAGACGCATTTACAAACTGTCGAGATAAGAAAAATTGGTTGTCCGTAAAGTTGGGTTACGGACAATAATTTTACGTCATAATGTGGAAAAGAAGCCGAAGGTTTAGGCCGATCGTACCTCTCTATCGCTTGTTTCGCGCTCTCGCTTGCACGTGGAACGTGACAATGAGCCGTTTTTTCGTGCGCGGCCGGGTGCACGATGTCAGCGCCGCGTAGCATTCGTAACTTTGGGGGCTCTGTCAAAAGTGTTAAATAATGGACGTAACGAAATAAAGCTAAATAATTGTTAATTGAAAATATGAATTGTAGAGCACCTAACAAATGCAAAATTTGTTAGTTTCTAACGTGAAACACATTAGGTTTTTAGCTCTATTGAAGAAAGTAACTTATTATAATGTGTTATTAGTATTATTATGTCTTCTGTGTTGTTTCCTTACAAATTAAAGGATAAAAATAATGTTTTATTGTGTTTTTTTCAAGATAATTGAAAAATGACTATTATTATCAAAACTGGTGTCCAAATCTTCGGTCACAACATAAGGTTTCAGGCTCAAACCGAGAGTTAAGGGAAGCTGTTATTTAGATCCATCAGTACTAAAATAATACACATTCACAAATTATAAGTTATTCTACATTTTATAGTTTCGATGCATTATATTATTATTGCACTAAATAGATAAAAACATTTAACCAAGGTTTCAGTTGAATACACTTTATTTTCTAACAGCAACTATTATTCATTTCATTCTGTGGTCTTGTTTCCAATTCGCTGTAGAAAAGCAATACAATTTGCATTTTTTTGCTGTTTCGTCCTGTTATTATTTCGGTTTACCACACAACAGTTATCGTAACCCATTCTATTTTAGTTTATTATTTTATAGCATGAAACGTAAAAATAGTAACTGAAAAGTATGATGTTTGACAGAAACAGAGCAGCAAAAGTTACCACTTTAGGTCACATCAAGCGCTGCGATCGTTTTCGCGTTCCGTACACGACCTCTGCACGTTTTATAAGCTCACAATTCTATATAAGAAATATGAAAATACTCCACAGTGAGCGGTGGGTGGTGAAAAATTTCCTTCGTAGTTTCAATTATCATGGGACATTCTATAATCAATCATTTGCCATACGACACTTGAAATTTCCAGTGTCAATACCATTCGTCCATTTAGGTCACTGACGACATCTGTATTAAAATCAAATAACTATTTCCTTACCGGTTTGCTTTCAGACTAAAAGAGGACATACATTGAAATAACACTTCTTACTAAAGCCGACAGAGGGCACTATCCAAGTGTTGCATCAGAAATTCGGTAGAAATTATAAAGATGGCGTTAACACGCGACTAACGGCTGGTTAATCTGATTATGTCTGCCAAATATGGAGTGTAGAAATAAGGAGCACAATCTGTGTATTCGGCACGTAGAGCTCATGTACAGTCAGCGTCAAATAGACTGTAGCTTCCAAAGCGCCAAATATATCGGCACTTATCTTTATGCCTATGAGAATAAAGTCGTGTTGCGATATATTTGGCGCTTTGGATGCTACATAGTAATGCTGACTGTACAAACAGGCGCCCGACAGTTAGCGTTGTCGTGAGAAAATAATGTATTGGTAATGGTAAGAAATTAATTTGGTGTCATATTTATCGATTCAGTGACCTCCAAATAGTCCTTTACAACCATCTTTTTGAAAGTATCTGCATTATATACATACATTTCATTTTTACAACTTTATAAAATAGTAGAGATAAAAATACGAACGGTGTAAAAAAAACAATTGTATATTATAGCAAGCGACAAACAAAGTATGAGGAACCGTGCAAGAAAAATCATTTTGAACACTAATCAATATTTAAATGAGAACACAAACATAGACTAGAAGGTACCCGCCCTTTTTTCTTGGGTGTAGTCGTGTAAAAAGTATTTTTTGACCATTCGTCGATATCCAGCTACCCGTGTACCAAAAATAGTTGTTATCCGTTAAGCATTTTGGCGCGATGAAGCCACAACGTTGTACCTATCCTACAAACGTACAAAAAATCCTAAAAGTTTTTTTTTTTGGTTTCAGTCAAATGACCTCCAAATAGTCTGTTACAATCAATGTTAATTGTATAGGACATTTCATTTTAGCAACTTTAAAATAGTATAGACGACAAGCGCGCAAACGGTGGGGGTAGAAAGTTGGGCACATAAACGCACAAGCCATCTCGGATTTATGCGTTTATGATATAACTAGCTTCTGCCCGCAACTTCGTCCGCTTTAAATTCGTTTATCGCGTATAAGGGTATTTTTCCGGGATAAAAAGTAGCCTATGTCCTTTTTCGGGACTCAAACTATCTCCATAGCAAATTTCATCAAAATCGGTTCAGCGGTTTAAGCGTGAAGACCTCTTCACGCATAAACCTTAAAACTTAGACGCTTAAACAGACAGACAGACAGACGGACAGACACACTTTCGCATTTATAATATTAGTATGGATATGGATATCAATGCGGTCATGTTCAGCCTTTTTCACAGTCCAAGTCTCAGCTCCGTAGCTGAATATGGAGAAGATACGAGAAAGTCCAATCTAGTTTTAGTTTTGAGTGAAATGTTGCGATTCCTCCATATGCTTTGTAGATGGGACATTGCAAACGGGCTTGAGTAATAACTAATCCAGATAGGTATAGTTTAAGGGTTGGTATGTTTGAGAGATTTGTAGGAAAATTACCTTTTTTTCAGGATATTGATTTTGTGGGCTTACTCAGAATGTTTTAAGCATTCGAACCATAAACAAGTAAAAATATTTATCAAATTTTCTTACAACATTTTTGGACATTATTTGTCCCATATTTCCATCTCAGTTTCGTTACATTTTAGTATGAATGTTCTTTTCTTCTATGAGCGTAACCACTTGAGAAAATTTTTTTCTTACAAAAATTGGTCAACTCCATATAGCCTCCATATAAGCTGAGACTTTGACTCTGCATAAGGCTGACCATAACCACATCGATGCGTTCGAGACTAACATATTATTTATAACTATGACGGCGGCATCGTACCTGAGTCGGGGGGGATCATTCTTGCTATTGAGCTGGTCCGGTGCACTTGTTGTCCAACCGCTGAGTTATCGTTGGTTTATAATTACGAATACCTACTTAACGTGTTACTATTAATTGAAATTATTTGTGTGTTGTAATATATGTGTGGTGAAATAAACCCGGTACATTAAATAGGCTGTTTTATATTTGTCGGACTAACCTCTCAACACCTATGTCGGATCAACCGCCGATAACTACTAACATACTATCAAGACTACACTGTCAACCATCTGTCTACCTAGAATACTGGAGTTTTTCGGTACCATAAATATTTTCTAAGCAGGACATAATCTTGAACAACTCATTGTTACTGGCAAGGATGATGGCAAACGCCCTAGAGGCCGCAGCCTAAAAATATGGGCAGATCAGGTTTGTTCTACCTTGAACACCCAACTGTACATAGCACTACACGATGCTACTTGTACTAAGGTACCTGCGCCCAAGATGGCCCAGTTCTTAAGATGGCCCACTATCATTTATTTTGTAGTTTTTTAGTTCTAATGAGTTTAAATTTCGCGCCCATGTTAGTACCATAGATAAAACTGCAGCTTTATCGAAGCCAAGGAAGTTGAAATAAAGCACTAGATGAAAGTGGGCCATCTTACGAACCGGGCCATCTTGGGCGCAAGTACCTTATTACTTATTCTGTGACGATGCCAAGAACAGACACCATATGGTGGGACACCGTCCGAGAGAAACTTATTCCACGGGGGCTTCACGACCCAAAAGAATGAGGAACACGTCACGAGGATGATTAAATGTTTTCACCTCTTTTCTTATTTCTTCTTAACATTCATTGAGCTGTATCGTATATATGCTATAATTCATCGGGGATGTAAAAAACAAAATTACTGATACTGACACTTAAGGAAGAGACGATGCTATTAGTTGACGAGCGGAAAATCCTCTGTAAGATCCTGGGCCCGCGACAAACACCGGATGGAAGCTGGAGGGTCCTTAAGAACGTCGAAGTAGACTCCTTTGGATTGGTCACCTTGAAAGGATGGAGGAAGATCGGAGCGTAAAGAGAGCATAACTGGGCCGCCCGACAGGCCGACCCTGCGTCCTGTCGGGCGTCCCAAGTATCGTTGGAGGGACATGGTGTAGGCGGATATGCGCGAGTTTGGTGCCATAAATTGGCAGGAATTGGCGCAGGGTCGGGAAAAGTGGCGAGCACTCGTGTTGGAGGCCAAGACTCGCTTTGGGTCACTGAGCCAATGGATTAAGTAAGTATGAGTACTAGACGATGATATATTTAATAGATATATTTACTAACATAGAAAACAAACACTTTCAGTAATACATATTTAGGTATGCTCATCACACAAATATTTGCCCTAACCGGGATTTGAACCCAGGACCTTCAGCTTCGCAGGCAATGTTACTCCCGCTGAGCTAAAACGGTCATCAAAATATTTCTAACAATCGTAAGTAATTGGTGCGCAATAATAAGTTCGAAATCAGAAAAATATCAGTGCATTTTTTTTAGGAGGCAAACGAGCAGACGGGTCGCCTGATGGTAAGCGATCACCGCACCGTCGCCCATAGACACTTGACATATTCTAACAACCTCATTCTACACCTCTAGTTATACATTTAAGAGATAGCCTTAGGAGAAGCGGTAGCCCGTTGGTATGGTAATGAACTGTTAAATTGTCTCTGGAATTGTTTGATATTGAACTATGATAATTAAGTAGGTAATGACGCCGCCGATGATCTGTGAACAAAAAGTTTAATAAGTTTCTGCTATAAATTTCATTTTTGTGACAGGCTTTTATTTCCTGCAGAATTTTTGTTTGTACATAACACATTCACGACCGCGAGCCCGCTCGGTGGGCGCTCTGCTCATAGCTTGTTTTTCGTTACATACGGTTTGTTCCATGGTTACGCGCGTAGTGCTACGAGAATGTCGGTTGCGAAAGTGTTAAACATCCATTCACTACTCATCAAGACGATTCTAAAGAGCCAAAACTCGGTAGGATTGCGTTATTTTATTACAGAGCTCTATCTTTCGACTGCATCACCATACCAGATCCTTGTTGGCAAGGCATATTATTCTATTGTCATTGAAGTCTCGTAGGTATACCAAATTTTAGCTCAATCCGTCCCCG